>JBAJHW010000001.1:175251356-176540356 GCA_037013535.1 Intellagama lesueurii | reverse complement strand
TCTGCAGGCGACATCCAACATTAGACAGAGCAGAATCGCTACCTCAAGAAACTGTTATGAAATTTCATGAAAGAACAACCAAGTGTTAGTTATTTAATATTTTATGGCTGTATTTTGATTGCAAGAAAAGGGGAGAGGAGCTTAAAGAATTTCCTGCCATGGATATCATCATAATAAGTTTTGCCTTAAATACCATGTACTCATAGATTGGATGCTATTTAATGCTGTCCCCTCAGGCAGTAACTATCTGCTCATGCAGCAATAGGTCTTGAGTCAACTAGCTTTACAGGACACCTGCCAGGAGAGCCGGGGGCAATCCTGCTTCTCCCTACCACCACCAATCTTCTTTGAAAGTCCCACACCTTGGCTAAATGCTTTTATAGGACTCTTTCTTCAGGCCAAGGGGGTGAGCAATAATAATACATCCCTCCCAAAGTACGTCTGTGTCCTCCCAAATGTCCTCTTTAAAAAAAATCTTTGCACTTCCTGAAGACAGTTATTCCTCAGAAGTCCCTGAAAAGTACAGAGGCTTTCCAAAACAAAGCGCACAGACACACACATTATTTTAAGCATGATAGTATATGTCCAGTTGATATCACATAGCCAATTTACAGCAGTGTGTAAGGGCAGGAGTGGGGGGCAGCAGAATCTAGAGAGAAAGACTGGGTTTCGGGAAGAAACGTTTCCCGTATTCCTAAGTAAAAAAACAGAGACGAGAAGAGAGCAAAATAACGGATGATATTTTTCAAAACTGCTTCTTGTAAAGCTTTTATAGCAATTTAATGGCAAGTCAACATGTTAAGATGTTGTTACATTCAACATTCTCATAAACACATTAGATTTCTAAGTTCATCAACCATTACACAAATGTGTTTACTCTTTTCTACTAATATTTCAAACACTGCTGTTCACTTCCTGCCCCCATTCCCTAGCACCTAAATTGAGATATACAGGCAAGACGAGATGCCTGAAACAATTTCTGATTGCTGGGTGTTGGCTGAGCTTGTTCCATTGTGGTTCCCTGGGTTACCATCTACTAGGCAAGTAAGAAGCATTTTTCAAGTTCAAATCTTTTTCTGAGAAACTGCTGTAGAAGGAAAGGAATTACTTCTGAGCAGCTCTTATTGCTCCAGGGAAGGGGCAGGAATCCTCTCTGACAAGGGGAGAAAAATCTTCGGCCTTCTGAATATTTTGAACTACAAAACCCATAATTCTGTACTATTGTCCATGTTAGGTAGGCTGTTAGGGAGTTGAATGCTCCAGTATTAATATACTGATTATGACCACTCCAATGGACCGTGCTCCAAATAGAAGCAGGACAACACAAGCAGGAGTGTATCAAGCTTTATATGCTATAAACATTCCTGTACTGGCTTACTTCCAATTGGGAAATGGTGTGTTGGAATGCTCCTCCATTAAAAAAAAATTGCATGTAGTGTACAATTAGCCATCCTTAATTGAAACTGTCTACGGACAAAACGCTGGCTCTACGGCTTGGAAATGGGGATGAGCACTGCGCCCTAGAGTCGGACACGACTGGACTAAATGTCAAGGGGAACCTTTACCTAAATGACATATTATTTGTATGAAGATAGTCCAAATGCATTGATAAAACACGGAATAACTGATTTCTCAGGATGGAAGTTCAATAGCTGATATAAAATTCTGTACAATTATACTGCCTGACACAAAGTTTTTATTTTAGTTAGACCTCTGGTTACGCAGAGGCTCTATTACGGCAGATACTGAATATCTACATATGTTTTTGTCCAACTGTGATTATTCCTCAGAAGCAACTCTGTTTCTAATTGCTACAGTAACTCTACACACACTGATGCTAGGGATTGGTTAGCTTCTTGTTTCTGTTCCGTTCTGTTAAAATAAGAATTCACTAAAACTTGCAAATTTCTTCATATCCAGTATGAAAGGACATTTTAAAAAGCTGAATATCAGAAAAGCCAACACAAATAGATAAGAGGACTTTGACTCTTTTATTCTTAAAAGCCTAGGTTAGAATCCAGTGACGACTAGTGACCAAAGCAGAGGGCTGCCTCCCTCAAAATTCTAGGATGAGATGAGCTCCTGTCCTGGCCCATGTTTGAATCCCTGCGTGTTCATGCCTCAAGAAAGCTTCTGATCATTACTTAAAAAGTGACTGATTTAGATCTAGATATTAGCAATAAAACGGGATACAGCGGGTATAGTGAATCTCCTATAAAGGATATATGAAATATCTTCTGGTCCCTGCCTTAGGAATGACTGGCACTAGGTATGTGTAGCTATCCAGTAGGTGCAATCAAAGTGTGGCCCTCCAGGTGTTTTTTGGCTCCAGTTATTTTTCTTCTATTGTTTTATCTCACAACTGACATTGCTTTACAATCAATTTGTTTGCAATGGAATGTGATAGAATTATTGACTCTAGCCAGCAAATGTGTCTGCCAGATCAACCACGTGTCCAGAATTTGCCAAGCTAAGATTTATGTAGTCGCCAAGTCATTTTCATGTAAGTACCAAGCGGCTATTAATAATTCACTCAAATGATTGCAAATATACTGGGTGGGTGAAAAAACAGATAACTTCTAGCAGAATGACTCATTTCTCAGAGATGTGGGAGTTGAAGGTGAGATGTAGTGTGTACATTCTGTACACAAACAAAGTATCCAAGCATTCTATACCTCATAAACATTTTTCAAAAAAAATTATGTGTCTTTAGTTTTCATTGTTGTTCCTTCATTTTATGTTCACTGTAAGCTGTCATAAGTGCACAAAAGGCAAAATATAACTGTCATAATCCCCTGCCTTGGAGTCCTAACTGAATACTAAGGAGCGCAGAATAGCTAAAATCTTCTCCATTAGAATCTTAGATAGATCTTAGAACAGATGATCTTAGAACAGCAGAGCTCCAAGGACCCTGTCAAGTGGGGAAACAAATGCCCAACCTCTGGCTCCACAGCCAGATAGCGAAGCCACTGAGCTGTCCAGCAGTTCTTTATTATGACAAACTATTTTGCATTCCATGAATTTTTCAATGAAAAAAGCATTTGGTTGTTCATGATATAGTTTCTCAACCTCAAAAGCCACATGTACGTCCATGTTTGTATTGGTTGGAGGTGGGGGGGGGGATGGAGGTTTAACAATGATTAAAGCATGAGGCCCAAATCCAACTGCTAGACCCAAGCAAAGCAGACAAGTGAATCAACTGAATTTACATATTATATTAAAGGCCATCAGTTGCTACTGTTTAGTGGGCCTGTTTGTGTTCAGCCTAGCAATTGTTTCAGCCCAGATCTCAGCCACTCCAATCCAATGTCAAAACCTTTTCAACTGCACTCCATTGCGTCCAATCAGTAATCTTAGAAACCTTTCAAATCTATGATTCTACATTAAAAAAATTTCAAATTCCATTTTCCAGCAAATATTCTAATGTTTTATTGTTTAAAAGACTATGATGGTCAGAAATGGTGTGGTCTCAGATGGTAATAGTTAGAAAGGATTTGGGCTCAGAATCATATTCCACAGCACCAGTTAAGTATGTGGGAGGAAAGTGATGGCCTGTAAACGGGCCTCTTACCATACAGTTGAGCTGTATGAGACCATCCCTTCCACAGCAAATTAGAAATTATGTGATACAAGGAAGAGCAATGTGAGGTCTAACTAAGCAACGTGGCTTTACACATTAGTGTATAGGTTTGAGTTGACCTGCTTCTTTCTTCCCTACTGCTTACTACTCTAGAGCAAAAAAGAAAAAAAGAAAAAAAATTCTCTCCAAGGAAGAAACAGGAAGTAAGCTTCACAGAGTTATGTTCAGATTTGCGAATAGATAGCTAGTCTTTTCAAAATCTATTCAGACTATTTTGCTAAAATCATTTCAACATAATCAAATGCTTTCCAGGTTTTTTCTGGAAAAATCTGCTGGGGACTTTACTTCCAACATTATATACAGATGCCTAGGAGGACAGACACCCAAACACAGAAGAGAGTCCCGGAATAGCTGTCATGTTGTGTGTTCAAAACTTAATTTGTTACAACTGCATATAGAGCATGGGATTTATACTCTTTCAAAGTATAATTTATTAGAATTATTAATTTATAAATCACTTTTCTACCCACCAGGGCTCCCAAACTGAAATACTGCAAAACTAGAATATATTACGTATCTAGGAATGTCACATTTTGAACAGAATTTGCTGCATTACTCATTATTTCCCAGCTGCCAGGATGCTGTTATGTACTTGAAACAAATTTCAGAATTAATTTCTTAGTGTTAACCATTAGGAATTGGAAAATTAATTCATTGCTGCTAAAGTATAAAAGTGCTAATGCTTAATTCATCAAGTCAGTGCTTTTAATTTGTTTCTTAAAGCTAGCTGTGAACTTAACAGGGGCACTTACAATGCAAGTGATTCCTGATTATACATTTGCTATGGGCTCCATCAGAAGTGTTATTTGTTTTGCTTTTAAATTGCTTTCCCCAACTTGGCTCTACAAACTATAAAGCTCATGATGCAAATATTAATTGGGGATGATGGGATCTGACATATCTAAAGACAGTGAGGTCTAGGAGGACTGTCTGCCTGAAAAAATGGTATTTCATCTACAAAGAGATATCCATGGACCACCACTAACAAAACTATGGAGGCTTTGACCACACACAGTCTTCTTCAACCTCACAGATCTCTAGTCTTCCATTAAAAAAAAAACCTTCCTTGAGAGGCTGGTCTTGCTTCATATCCAAAGTTCTGCAAGAATTTATCAAGCTAAATAAGCTGTGAGAGACTGGAAGCCAGTTTTTCCCCCCAGTTGTATAACTGTCCTGTCGATACAGCAGATATGATAGGAAAATGGTTGCTGTGACCTGAGTACTCATGCAGGAGAAGGAGCTGGGTTTTTGCAAAACACTCATGAGCTTTCTACTATAGCTTCTCTGTGTTGTGCTTAAGAACAAGTCTAAGTAACAGTGGTGAAAAAAGTTACCAGTTCTGTACAGAGGAACAGCCTCCAAACTTCACGTCATGGGTGTCTGTGAACTATTACTCCAAGAAGGCCTGGCCATTACCTGTTTTGGCTAAGGCTTCTGGGAGTTGTATCTCCCAAACATCTGAGGGCTAAATATGGGAACCACTGCTTACAAAGTTAATATTTATTGCAGATGTATAAGTGCTTCCCCCAATATACATATATCTGCAGAGGACACAGCAATGGTGCTTAATGCCCCCAAAGCTGTTACCTTACTTGAAATTTTACTTCTAAAACATTACATTTATAGGTAGCATTTTAATAAATGAAGTTCTGTGTAATTGTATCCATTGCTTCAGTTGTGCAAGTAATTTGTTGTTTTATATATTGTTAATAGCATGGTCTGCCATTTACAGCCAGAAAAGTACAAGAAAATACTATCTGCTTCCTTCTAGTGGCCAATTCTGACATTACACTTTGCATATGTTCCTGCTGCCTGAGACATCCTCTCTTGTGTAACCACGAACCCAGCCTTTCAAAGTGATAGCCACACAACAGGCCTTCCACTATATATCTCAAATTATGAACTCGCCATAAGAGGTGGCGGTCTTTCAGATATCCTGACTCCAAGCCATTTCTGATCAAAATCAGCAAGCTGAGTTGAACTTGGAAGCAACTGCAAAGCAGAGAAGTTGGTGCAGGACTAGGGGATATGTGGTCTCAAACATGTACTACAGTCAACAGCATGATCATCACATTTTCACTGCTCATGCTCACAAACACAGTTATACTATTGATCCCATTTTCCTGTATTTGTCTAACCCTTCCAATCTTGGAATTGCTTTTTAGCCAAGGACGCTCAATCAGGCCCAGACTGTGTCTTATTCCAGCAACAAAGTCTTGTGCTGGATCCTGCAGCATTCAAAACTCTCAGTAAGAGAAACTTTCCATGACCCTGGTCATGATGGATTTAAAAAAAGAGAACCAAAGAGGGGTAGGGAGGGGGAAGCTTTGCTGAGTAATGGAAGATTTAATGTAAGGCATCCAAAAACCTATATGAAAACAAATTACCGCTAGGGATTTTATCAAGAAAGATTCAGTTCATAGCACTCTTTTGATGGATATTTTTGGTGACAAGCAAGTAGTAGCTAATGCAGCAGAAACAGTTTTTCTGCTGTTAATGACTACTACAAAAACCACCCAGACATTTGGTACTAATGGGCCCTATAAATAGTAGATCCAATGGATAAGTGGAATCTTTGGAGGGTAGCTATTAAACTCTGCACAGTTGCCTTATGGTTCAGTTGAAGTTCAAGGGATTCTAGTGATATTTGGAAAGGAAAGGAAAGGAGGGAGGGAGAGAGGGAGAGCAAACCAGTCAAATTCCATGTGAAGCTGGATAAGCTCACAAAAGGTCTGATACTGGTAGGCGTTTTCACATTGATTTGCTTTGAGTGTCTTCTTTGTATCTGTGCAGTGGTAGCAACCTAAGGTGGATTAATCAAAGAAAAAGTTTTTGGATTCTGAAACAGGCTTATTCCATGTGCATTCTGACAGACAGTTCACATTTGTAGGGCTTGACGAGAACACAGAAAAAAACAACCTTCAGCATGGTTATTATACTAGGGGAAAAACATATTTGAATCAGGTTCAGTATGTTTTTAATCATTTTTTAAAAGGTGACTACATGACGCACATGGAAGTTCTGAATTTCCCCCCAGGGAAGCATGCTTTTTTGTCAGAAAGCAAGGTATTTTACTGGGTGGCAAAAGGGTCACTTATTTTAACTCATGCAATCGATTTAGTTTGATTCATTTTGGCTTATAAGAATGCCTCTGTCAGTGTACTGTGTCTGCAGGGCTTGTCACTTCCACCACTCACTGGTGTGCTTTCCCTTTTGCCAGGCTCTGTTGCCAATTCACTCTCCTTCTCCACCAGGCTTCTCTCTTTCTGTGTGTGCGTGTCCCATGCACCTGTGTCGGGCTGGAGTCTGATCTGTTTTTTTCCTATCTGTTAAACAGACATAGCAATATGCCAGTTTAAAAGACATTAAAAAATGGCAGCCAGCGTGAGCAGGAAAGTGCTCCCTCCTTTGCAAGCTTAGAATCTGCACAGCCTTGTCAATGTCTCATCAATTCATCTCGCCTTCCCTCTTGTAAGGGCTGGTAATCTCGCTCCTGCCGACCCACAGGCATCCTCACTCAGAAGCTTTCAAGGAGAAAGGCTGCTATCACTCAAAAGATTTATTGAAAGAGAAGCCTCTGTATGGCTTCCACAGGCTGCAGGAAACTTCTGTTTTATTTTTTTCCATCTGTAATACTGGCATATCGATATGCCAGTTTGAAAGAAATAAAAATAATAAAACAAATATTAAAAATAACACCACAGCAGTAGCGACTAATGTGAGGGCAGGTGGGTGCAGGACAAAGCCTCAACTGGAAGAATTTTAAAAGCCTGTGTAGCCCCCCCCCCCTTAACTGATATACAGCACTGTTTTAAAAGGATTAAATGTTTCCCCAAGAGGATGCACATAGTGACCCAAATCCCATGTGACTACCACATGACTTTAAACTGATTTCAAAACCCCTAATCCATCTCCCAATTTATTTTCATAATGTTACCATGACCTTTGTTCTGTACTTTCCCTTGGTTCAGCAACTTTGCATTACTAGGTGATGTGCATTATTTGCTTACAGGTATTGATTTAAAATCTCTCTTTAACAATAGTTTGCTAATGACAAAATTATAGAAACAGGAGACAACTACTGAACAGAGAGGAAATAGCACACTGAAGACAGGGCATTAACACTGATTGTACCAAGCCTTGCTGGAAGTGTCCACTATTTTGGAAAAGGGTGACGACAGACTGAAAGAAAAGCCCAAGAAGGTTTGTGGTTGAGTTGGATAACCTCTTGAATTCCCTTCTAAACATATGACTCTGTGATTGGAAGAGGGGGCTCTTCTAAATTAGTACGGCCAGCAGGATTGCTGGAGATTACCTGAAGAATCCTTAGAAGTATCTCCCTTATTACTAAGATTATAGATAAATGGCCCACGATATGTAGGCAATAGGCAAAGATTGTTCTGGAGAGAATGACTCCTCTTTTACCTCTTCATTTTGTGCAAAAAGGACATTATTCCCAGCAGATATATAATGTAAGTCAGGCATGTGTGTAAACAACAATATATGGTGAATTTGAGTTCAGAAGGAGAGATGGAAAAAGGCACAAAGAGCTGATTTGCTCTAAGCAAGAATCATAATGGTCTTTCACGATCTGCTGTGGGAGCAGCAGATGTTAGAGATCTCCTGGGGTGTGACTGCATATGCTAAATTTGTATATTGGGGGGGACACACACACAAAGATCACAAGAAGCCAATAAGCTCCATGGGTCTCATTCCAAAGAAATCACTACAGCAATAAATGTTGCATCCCCGCAAATTCTCATTGTCTGCTGTAGAGCAGCTACATTGAACATAATATGAAATCTAGAAAAAAATCAGAGAAAGTAAAGCTATGACTAGAGAACATTTGGTCTAAACTAAGCATATGCTAAGCTTGTTTGCCTTATTCATATATAAAACTGGGTGGGCAAGGGTCCATGTTTTTGTATTAAAAGGAACATGGAAAAAAAGGAGCACTGCCTCCCTGCATTTCTCATACTGATGTTGATTTAAGAAAAACTGTTGAAAAGCAGAGCAGTATAATGTGGCATATAATGAGTAGTTCCTTCAATCACTAGTACTACACAATACAGTACATATATAAACAGAGCATACTTAGGCCAAAACCCAATTGCTAGGACAAGCTAGCATGAACTGCTGAATTGTGAAAACTTACCATATTTTTCCATGTATAAGACTATACTTTTGTCTAAAATATTTAGACTAAAAATTGAGGGTCACCTTATACACAGAAGTAAGCCAAGGAGAGAACCGCATGATTGCAAAACTGCCCAAACCTTGCCTCTGCAAACAGGCTGCCTCCAATCAGGAGGCTTACCTTCCTACAGTCAGGAGACTTATCTTCCTCCAATCACGAGTCTTATGTAACTGATGTCAGCTGATGCTGAACAAACCAATTGGAACACACTTCGTTGGAGGTGGAGCCTGTAGGCAGTGCTCAGATGCAACAGGGACAGTACTGGTATGTAAATATTACCTAATTACTAAATAAAAATGTGTTCTGTTTTATGTTTAAAAAATTGATTTCTTAATTTGGGGTTAGAAAAGTGGGGGGCATCTTATACATGGGGCGTCTTATACACAGAAAAATACAGTATGGTAAGTGCTGCTTTAATAATTTCCCATTGTTTAAGTAAATCTATTCTAATTCAGATCAGCAGTTGGATTTTTGCTTTAATGTACACGTTAGTGTTCTATATGTGGGAAAAAGATCAGGAAGTTTCATCAACAGCTGAAATATCACACAAGTAGATTTGGAATGAAAATCACATTCACTTTTCACTTTTTGAACAATAGCAGCTAAAGAATAGAAAGGAGGAACTGAGAGAAGGGAGAAATAGTATTCTCTCTTCCAATTTAATTATCTTTTAGGCAACAAACAGGAGGAGATGGTGATCAAGAAATTGACAATATTCACAGTTGTGATATTAGGAAATGAAAACAATTTCAGAAAGGTCTCTGGCATGCATCACAGCTGGGTGCAGAGCAGTTTCCTGGGTAACAACATGAAGAGCTGACAAGGTAGAATCTAGACAACAAAAGAAATGAGTAATTTCCAGCTCTTAGTTAAGTGCATATACTAAATATACTTCTGAAACAAGAAAGCAAGAACATCCATTACGTGCTACATATCAACAACTTGAAAGAACTGTGACAGCCATTTTCTTTTCTTTGTCATAATATAGGCTTGAACTAAACAACTTGACACAATGAAACTTCCACATGGGGCAGATTTAAACTGTTAGGTAGAACCATGGTATCATGGCACCAAAATAGAGATTACCAGGTCTAACTCCAGCCTTGGTCACATGAGGGAAATGTTCTCTAGTTCTTCTGATACCTTTCATATCTCAGTTGTACTGAATCGTGGTCATGTGGTTTATATCCTGGGACAAACGTCCCAAGAACTTTTAGCAGTACCGATTTATTTCCTCCTATTTGAATCATTATGGCCAACTACACCATGGTATCAGTTTATTTTCTCTCTTGCTTCAAGGGGCAATTTGACTCTGCCCACTCCACACAGCTTTCCTCCTCCCTTGTACACCCAGAGCAATAGTTTCTGGCCCCTTTCATTCTGGTCGCAATGGAACCCTGAGCGGGGGGGGGGGGGGAGTAGGGCTGAAAATTAGAGGGAACGTTGATCAGGAAGGGGTTTGTGTTTAGGACAGTGTCCTCTGTCACACTGGCTGCTCCTGCAGAAATGCACTGAACAAAATGGACATGGGATATCCACGCAGTAGTACTGGTGATCACCCCCTCCCCGGTGACATTAGCATATCAACGATTCAATGTATCTTCTCATAGAAATAATAATAATAAAAATTACCCGCAAGTAATGTAATGTTGGCAGCCCCCCGGTGACATACTTTTACCAATGTACTGGGCATGATTTTTTTTTAAAAAAAATAATTAATATGCATGCTGCAGTAATGGTGACCACCTTCTTGGCTTTGATTCTGAAAAGAAACGGGGCAGGTCGTGTACACAGGCAATCCCGGTAAGGAATGCACTGATCCAACAAAGGTATAAAATAAGGAAATATTCCGCAGTTTCACTACTGGCCAGGAAAATGTATTGATCCTGACTGTGTGTCATGTGACCAGGAAAAAAATGCAACGAACTAACTGGGGGATAACTAGAGAAGATTTCACTCGTGTGACCAGGGCCTTAACCGTTCCATGAAAAGGAATATGGCATCTGTCACAAGTGTCAGGGCACACCTTTCATGTCAACCTGTCTGCTGACTAATGTGTAGGTGCTCTGTGTTCCACTATGGAATGAGTGTGCCTTACAGATTATTCTTGCACGTGGTCTATGGCTGCTTTTCCAGTTGATCAGCAGCAGGGGCCAGACCTGACTGTCAGTCCACATTAGCAAAGTATGTACCCTAAAACATGCATAAAATAGCTCTGAAGCTACAACTCTTAAAGTGCAAAACAAGTATTTTAATGTTTCAAACAGGTTACAAGCTGAAGGTAAAAAGAACAGTATAGCTCTTTGGCTTAGATGTTTCATTTATAAGTCACAAATAATTTCCCAAAGGCTGTGTCACCATCCTTGATTTGCTCACTTGGGAGGTTTAGATATTAAGAGTTTGCTAAATGAACAAAATTTGTACCCTAAAACATCCATAAATATGCATAGTAACAGGTAATAAGGTCATCAAATACTACAAGCTATGGATCTTTCAGATTGTTTTACAGCTGTAGCACCTAGTTTTGTAGTTACCACCTATTAAGTGAAATATTTTTCCTTAAAAAACACTAGAAACTGGTTATCTAGAACAGTGGTTCCCAATCTTGGTTCCCAGGTGTTCTTGGATTACAGCTCCCAGAAATCCTGGCCAGCACTGCTAGTGGTGAAGGCTTCTGGGAGTTTTAGTCCAAGAACTACTGGGGACCCAAGGTTGGGAACCACTGCTCTAGAACACTGTCTTAATACACAAGCCAGATCAAGAAGGTCAAGTAATACCTTCTGTATGCTATACATGGTGTCAAGCTGGAACAGATTTATAGTGACCATAATTGGGCTTTCAAAGTGAGATATTTAAGAAGCAATTTTACCAGTGCCCCCGTGCCCAGTGGGGATTAAAACCAATGTCTCCTGAGTCATAGTCCATCACTTTATCCACAACATCACACTGAGTATTAGAAGAAATAACTTATATGACAATATATACCTTTGTGAACATGCTTTATAAAATTGTTAACATTTTCCAACCTTACATTTTCCTTGGCACGCATATTTTTCCAGTAGATCACAAACTTCTCATAATATCCTTTGAACGCTGACAATGCCTTGTCTTGTCCATCACATTTCTCCAAAACTGCTGCCAGTTTTAACACAATTGTGGCAATCATGTTTGATTTACAACTGTTCCCTGTCAAAGCTGTATGACTGCAACAAATTTTAGTGATTACCATCCAATCTTTTATGGGGTTTACCAAAAACTGGGTTCTTTTCAAATTAACATGATAAAAATATGAATTTTATTTATACATTTAGGAAATGGTTCTTCAACCCGCCTGTCCTATGACTTACGGTGTCTACCACCAGAGTGTCGCTAAAGCCATCCCTTCCATCACAACCTAACAACCTGAACCTAACCTCCAGCATTACATCATGACCATGAAAGAGGTTTGGTCTCCGTAACTCAGTAGTTATGACAAAAACTCCATTCTACTCCACATGTTACAATGTTCCCAATAAGCAGCTCACCTAACGTAGAATGCCAAACTGAGGAAGGTTGCAAATGGCCATTATTACATTGTGCAGTAAAGAATACATGCTAAATCCTCTCTTTCTCAACTATTTAGACAGTCTTAACTCAACAAGAAACCCCAGTGAGGAATTTTCTAGTCTTACAAGATTTCTCTCCGCCAGCACAAGTGTGCGAGACAGAAGTATTTTCTCTCTGAGAAACAAAGCACACACATAGGGCAGAACAACTGGTTGGTTTTTCAAAATGACATGTACAATCCCTCCCATGTTTCTAATCCTTAAAAGTCCTTAAAAGAAGCCACTGTGTCATGTGCAATCGGCATAAAACACTTTACATGCAGTGTTTATGCAATACTTAATTTGCAAGAAGAAATAATTCTGTTCTTTCTCTTCCTTTACTGAACCACAACATGCCTCATTCTATTGTGGATTAAGAGTAATTTTGTGGTTCCTTGACTTAATGTCCAAGGACAAGACAAATGAGGATTTACATCCTTGCTGGCTGAGTCCCAATCCCAGTACAGGCGGTCCATATGTGCCAATAAACTGGAACCCAGATGCCTAATTTCCTGCTATAGGTACAGCAGCATATATAGCACTGGAGCATAATTACAGCTATGATTCTCATTAATTATTGAGTAATCTGCATTTCATGAAACTCAGCTTCAACAGTTAGCAAGACAAGTTATCATTAGCTACAGGTAAGAAATAAATCACAGAGACGGAGAAAGAAGGCCCAAGGCACTCTTGTGACCTCACGGCTGTGCCAGAATTCAAAGTTCTGGCAATTCCATAATGATTCCCAGCCTTTCTTCTTCCATCTCCCATTAAACCTAGGCTGCAATATGACTACAACTTTTAATGTAACATAACTAGCATTTTGTTTTAAAAGCGACCCAAAGAAGAAGATGTAAGAAATTAAACAAGAGAGCTGTTATAGCACACTGGGGGGAAAGGAAGAAGCAGAAAGGTTGTATATGCTCTCTTTCTCATTCTGTGTTTGCCATGATGCTGTATGAAGGTTTTACATGTCCCTTTTCTTCCCCTACTCCAGCGTGTGCCTCAGCCCCACCTAAGTGAAATCTTCTCCCATATATTAATTCAAAGCATATGGGTTTAATGCAGAAAGTGGTCAATCATTCAAGGACATAATCCTCTTCTACAATTAGTGCAAAGCTCCTCCTGAGAATAACTCCTAAAGCATCTTCTACACTGCACTGATTTCTCATTATAGTAACAATATTTGAATGAGAGAAACCTATTTCCTACTCAAGCCAATGTAGTCTGTACAGGTAGGTTGCCCCGTGTCGCTCTATGGAATACTACAGAGGTCACACACAACTAGCCACTGATTTTCCTTTGTTTAATCTTTTAAAAGTTGGAGGCAGAATGGGGATCAGAGAAGTTAAGTATACCTTTTCTGCACTCTTTTCAGCTGTACGACACAGCTTTATGAGATGGGGAAACTAGAACTACTGTATACACATAGCTGCATCGTAGATAAAACAAAGGTGCTATGATGTTGACTGTTTTCCTTCCAGTCTCTTGTTAAATATAATGTAACATGGAATTCTATATTCTTCTTGCAGCTCTGAAGGCATTTAAAGATTGGGGGGGGGGGGGGCTGGATCCAAATTCCTCCAATTTATCAATTTATTTGTTGCTTAAATTTATAAATTACACCCTCTGTCTACCAGGCACCTGGAGAAATGTACTATAAAAATCAAGCCACTAAAACTTCACCAGATGGTTAAAACAGAGAACTACAGGAGAAAAATAAAAATGAAATAAAGACAGGCATTAAAATTAAAGAACTTCAGCTCATAGCACCTCTTTTACTGCTGTGCACTCCTGTGAAGAAGCTGTATATACTTAGCAAATTGCTGAATGGGTGTCATAATGAAACTTCACGTGAGTTTCCTGCATTTGGTTCCAACCTTCTGGAGAAGCATTGTAAACCAGCTTGAGACAGCTCTAACTGGTCAGTATGGTTTGGTTTTAGTCCAGCTTCCTTGCCACACAGATGGTGATTTTGTACTGGCATCTATACTATATGAGATTGTATCCATGAAGAAAAGTTAGTTTCAACTGAGATCAACCAGACTTAGGTCAGAAATAGTTTATCTAGTTGATTTCATCAGAATGAACGTTCAAATAATTTAGGCTGCAATGCTTTTTACAATCAGGTAGGAGTAAATACCCTGAACTCAATGGGATTTACTTCTCAATAGACATTTTTAGGATTGCATTGTTAGTCTGGATCCAACCCATTATGATTCCCATGTATTGGCATACTCACATAGAGTATTCCCGTCACTTCACTGTTCTCATTTTAATGGAAGAATAACAATGTAACAATCAATGCCTGCTAGCTATGGTTCTTTTTTAGTCAAAACACATAGTATACTGTTAGAATATGTACAGTGTGTATGTATAGATAAAAAATAATCAACATAAAGCTTTTTTCAACCATTTTGCTGGCTGCAGTTCACAGAATTTGGTACAGAATAAGGCACAATATGGCTAAGTTACAGGCCTGCTACTGATGCCCTCACCCAGGCCACATGCCAGAGAGAATTTTGATCTGGTGAATACAACTATCAGACCCATCAAAGGCACAAACTGAGCTGTTCCTGCAATCTGTTCCTGCAACCCTCTCTGTTGGGTTGGGTTATGGAAAGCACTCTGAGATCCCTCAAAGGAATCTTGAAACGAGGAGTGGAGATCACACTCCAATTTGCCCTGATATGGATCCAGCTCAAGCTGTTCCTGCAACAAAACATCGTATCATAATGCATCTAGTGCTCCATGCAGAGCACATGAAGGGCTCCCTAGTAAGTGAAGACCAAAGGGGGCTTTTAAAAATCTGACTTCTGTAAATCTGGCTACTTCTTTGTGTTAGAGTTTTTTGTATGCCATCACACATTCATTCACACTAGTGACTAGAAACATTTATTTATTTATTTATTTACTTACTTATTTACTTGACTTCTATACCCCTCGATTTGTGCACTACTCTGGGCAGTTAATAAAATAATGGAACAATAATAAAGACAATCTAAAGGAAATATAATAAAATCAAATCAATAAACATTAAATAACTTGATCAATGAACATCAGACAATAGATAACAGATGGGCAGACAAACACAATTAGGCAGTCATCATGAAGAGATGCCCTGAAAAGCACAAACCATTCCTAACTACTGTATCTACTAAAGAGAGTTTAATAGGAAGTGGGAAGCAGCCTCATGCAAAGAATAGACAATGGAGAACTGCAATCACAAAGAAAGAAGGCTGGATTAGGGCAGGCTGCATGCGTGACAAATTGGGGACTCTGAACTGGAAAGCTGAAACTTTATGGAAGCAAAGAAAGAGGATTACCATAGTAGGGATAGAATGAATTAACACTGGCGGCAGGGGAGTGCAAAAGAGAGGAATAAAGGAGGTGGAAATGAAATCTTTGTGAGAGTGAGGATATAGATCAGGGGGGAAAGGATGGCAACTCTGAATAATTAAATAAGGCATGGAAAATGCAGTGGAAAGATCAAGGAAAACATTTTTAGATAGTGGAAGAAGAAGAGATGAATGCTCTAAGATGAACCTATACGGACAATCTAGGACACTGAACAGAAAGAGAAATATTTGACCAGGATGAATAAGCTTGTAATCACTGATCCAGGACTTGTTTAGATCAGTAGAAAGATAACTAGAGGTGCTAGGCACAGCATAAAGGCATCATATTGTGCAATACAACCACCAGCTTTTGTATCACTCTTAACAGATTTCCCTCACAAGTGAGTAAAACAGACAATTCCCATCTTAAGGGTTTTAAATTAGCACCTATAACATGATGGTAGAAACGTCCAAAAGGGAGTAATATTTTCCAGCTTCAACGTTATTAAACATAAAGAACAAATTCCACAAATTCCTTTGCTCTTTCCCAACTATTCTAAAAAATCTTTTTGCACATCTTTTTAGAGGTTGCTGTGACTAGTGTTTAGCTCATTTGAGATAAAGGATTCTAATTCAATATAAACAATATAACCAGTTTCTATTAGCTGCTGAGGGCCTCCTGAAGTGAATGTTGATATCTTACTAAGCAATTCAGTACCAAATTATAGTCTAATTCCGAGCACCTTCTAGGAGCAACAAAATGCCAGATTTAGACCTGTTTTAAATACAAACCAGTTCAATGTCTGTTCTAATAACAAGAAGCTACTCCATTTTATATATAGTGACTTCATATACTAAACCAGATAAAACATTTGACTGATCTACGGTTCTGGTAAATTGTTTGTAAGCACTGTATAATCTTGCACACATTTGTTCGAATGCAATAAATCTCACTGAATTCAATGAGACTTACTCCCAGCAGCCCTAAATAACAGTTCTAATACTGAAAATGGCAGCAGCAAGCCTCCATTTCTGTTCCTGTTACTGAGATGACAACCTCTTCCTGCAATCTCTCTGAAACTGAGCAAGTGGTCAGCAACAAAACAAAAGAGGGAAGGAAGGCATTCTCTCTCACACACACACAACACAAATGTGCACACACAAAATAAAAATAATAAAAAATGGGAGATATCATCTGGCAACCTTATTCTGGTGAGCCAAAACCTGTGGCCTGACACTGAGGCCATTATGAAAACAAGCGGGTCTAAGAAGAGCAAAGTCTGTTGTTTCCAGAGCCTGCTGGTTCACCCTGGCTGGTTCCACCTTTTCTATGTGTTTATGGGGTTTGTTGGTGCCATTGGTTTAAATTAAGATAGATTTCCCACAGCGGTTTCAGCAGCAGGAAATTAAATGTAGCAGCTCTAGGCTGGTGTAGCTGATGGGGGAAATCATAAGGACTCTTTATGGAATGCTGGGGCTTTGGATTCGTGGATCTAAAGCACTCTGACCCACTTCGGGAGATGATCCAGTCTGATGCCTACTGCCAGAAGAAAAAACGCTGCAGTTTTCCACAGGCACAGCCAGCCTTCCGACATTAATGTGTCCCTTCAGTCAATGGAGCTTGTCTCCATCAGTCGAGGGGGAAAGGCAGATACCTCCACCTCATCTTCAACTCCTCCAGCAAGTTCCTCTGAAGTGTGATTCATCTTCAAAAACAAGCTGGTTTCAGAGAGGAGAGGAGGTCCAGCCCACCATGGGTCCTGGGGAAGCAAAACTGGCCTCCAGACCTGTTAACATTGCCCGTTCCAGTTTATTGTATCTGTTCCCCTATTTGAGGAAAATTATTTATGTCAGCACTCCAAATATCTGAAAAATCACATTAGTGATATTTTACTGGTGCTTGCCACTGATTTGTTAAATGATACTATTTGAAGGGCATGTTTAACAATTTCTTGAGGATCTTATGCTTACCATCCCTCAGTGAACACCAAATAAAAAGACACAATGAAATTAGTCTATTGATGAAAAGGGAATTTTAAAAATGATAAGCATTTGTTTACTCTAATAGAACAAATTAGATGGTCAGTATTCTGTTACACTGAAAATAAATCTTTGAATGGATTAAAACCAAAGACCCACTGGTGAATTATTATTGTTATTGTTGTTACTATTATTGCTTGTATAAGAAATTATGCAGCAAAAACAACAAGAAGCAGCTAACATTTCATTCAGTTTCAAATCCTGAATGAAAAGTATTTAAAAGGAATCTAAAGTGGTCTTGAATTGCTTGGTGGGTGCTCAAAAACTATGCCATGAGAGAGGCCAAGAATAGGAAGTGCTCATAAAATATGAGCTGTTACTACTCTTTTGGCAGCAGGGTAACTGACAATCATTTCCTGTCAACGCAGCACAATTCTGACACATCCCATTAGGAAGACAGTGACATGAAAATGGAGGAGCACAGTGCCCTTCTCCCCTTAAGGCTGTCCCCTGCCAGACAGACACTGCTAAAACTACTAAACCTGCAATGCGGCACCAGCTGCACCACTAATCTGCTCTAAGTATTAATTCCCAATCCACTAACTTGATGGTATGTTGAGGTAGACATCTCCCTCTTGCATAACGTTATAAATTATGTTCACTTATAATTTTGAAAGACACCAAGAGATAAGAGTAAGGGGCTTTTACACCACACAAATAAGTTTGTGCCAATCCACCTCACAAAGAAGAATTCTGTAGAGCAGCAATTTATTCTTGACTTAATGCCAGTACTTGTGTTCAAAGTTTTACCAGTCTCAAAGACAACTGTATTTTCTGCAAATATATTGTATAGCTGACACTAGAAGAGCATACAAACTGACACTTTGGATCACTACAAATTAACTGGGACCTCAAATTCAAGTTGTACAAAACTTCCTGTTTCTCAAAAAGCATCAGCCTAGAGTCTACATTTTTGACAGCAGAGTTGTCACTTAGGTAACTATTCAATGTTAAAAATTTAAACCTTTTGAATTAGTGTTTTGGTTCTGATGGAGTGAATAATTCTGAAGGCTTCACGATCTTATCTTGGTATTCATTTAATACATTTCTTGCCCCCTTTCTTTAAAAATATGAATTGATTATTTGATGGTGATGATGATGATCACAGATTATTCTTTTTAAGATAAAAAAAATTAAGGCAGCCCTTTACACACAGACTTAGAGTCTAAGAGGCATGCTGCAAAAGGAAAAAGGAACAGGAATTTGCATATAGAGGTGTTTCTGTTTTTGCTAGGGAGTCCACTTTGAAAACATTCTCAAAACTACATTCAACCCCACTTCGGCCCTCATGTATCAACCCTGCAATGTCACCTCTGGGTTGGAGAGGCTGTAAGTGAAAGGGATCATTTCAACACCTTTGGTGGTTTTGCGAAAAAGTACACCAGTTTTGAGAAGAGGTGTTTAATGAAATAAACAAAATTACAAATCAGTAAATTACTAAATGCCAAGAACTAGCACTTCTTACTCTTTTTTAAATGGGAGAATGAATCAATTTTTCATAAACCCATAATAGGCCATCTTCTAGTAGCTGGGAGACAAACTATAGCCAAAGGATGGAAGAACATGCAGGGAGTATCAGTCGCAGTGTGGCACTCGAGATTATGGCAGATTGCACTGTGGTAAATATTAACAACCAAATTGTATGTAGTTAAAGGATAAAATTACTGGATTCCTTTGCAACAGACTGGCACCCTTTGATTGTTTATATGAGTGGAATAGACAATGAGGGTCTCCCTGAATTATGCACAATTTATTGGTCTTCATAACATTCTTGGAATAAGAGTATAATTTTCCCAGGAAAGCCTCTTCTTAAGATTTTGGATACAACGCTTACACAGAGTGAAAAGGAAGAATGATACGGAAATATAAGAATTTATGGATTGATTTATATTATTAATATTGTTAATAAAAACTTAAAAACAATTCTAAAAACGAATAAGGCCAAAAAAGTACAAAAAAAATAAAAACCCAAACAGCAAATCTAGGCATATCAGAAGCATCTGCACCCAGTCTTCTGCAGAAACAAACAAAACAGAATTACTCACAAACTAAACAAAAATTATGACTTGATCATAGTTTTGAATTTCCCTCTAACTATTTATATTTTTAAAAGGGGAGCACATAGCCCAAGGGCTTATGCCATCTGTAGTGGTTTCCTCTCATCACTACCATTGCAAAAGTTCTGGCCCCCAAGGAATTGCCAACATTCTGCAGGAAACACAATTCACGGGAAGCATGCGCCTTGTTTCCTTCAGAATTACATTCAGAGAGGGCAACAAACAGTATGTTTTTGCTTGGAATTAAACTCCATGCCCCCCCCCCCCATGGCTTGTTTCCTAGAAAAATAACTGTAGCATGATAGTGGTGGGTTTAGAGCAGTGTTTCCGAGCCTGGGGGTTGTGATCCCCCAAGAGGGTCGCAAAGTGTTTTCTGGAGGGTTGTGGGTCACCTTCTATGTGTTATAGCCCTTGTTTAGTAATTTATTAAAGATAGTGTGTGTGTGTACGTATGAGAAACAGGCCCTTTGGGGAGAAAGAAGCCTCTACTTTCGGAGAAGGGATGCCTTACCTCATTAAAAAATGCCTTTTCATGCAAATATGGGGGGGGGGGACTGTGGGTTACTTGGCTATTACAAAAGAGGTTGTCACTTGAACAAGGTTGGGAACCACTGGTTTAGAGGGAAGAATGTAGCACCCAAGGGGTAAAAGAGGAACTTATTCAGGATTCCAAATCTCTGAAGTTACTTATGCCTGATGTAAACAGCAGGACTGAGGGCTAATCCTAATTTATTTCCCGTAGATGTCTCATCTCCAAGGTCTTAATGCATTCAGAGTTCACAGCACAGTTCTCTTTCATGTTTAAAACAGACAAACAAACATGGCCTGCCAATGTGAGTGGTCAGAAAGCTTCTTAGATGACATTATTTTTCTTGCTCGAGGGAAGCAGATAAGGATACTGATAAGGATCTCCTCCTTGTTTCCTAGCTTAGTATCAACCTATCTATTTATCTGTTCCTCCGTCCCATCTACTTTTAAGTAATAAACTCATAAATCTTGCACTGTTATTGCTTAGGAAAAAAAATGACTTGTATCTTTTGGCTGTCATACTAAATCTTCCTCTGCCTATTCACAGAGCGACTGTTCAGTTTGCTGTGGGTCTGTTCCTGAATACTAAATACCCTCCCATACTGCCTACTTTCTCTCAGTGGAGCTTGAACAGAAACTCAGACGTTGAGCTGGAATGTTGGCATGGCAACACCAAAGAGAAAAGCTGCAACCTTTGGCATTCAGATGAGGAATAGGAGCAGCTTGTTTATGTAGCTGGCTGTTTTGCAGAATTTCAGCGGTACCTCCTCTATCATTCTAAGAACATAATTGTTATCAATGAATACGCATTCTATGGATGTGAAAATATTAGCCTCATGCCATTTAGATACCTTGTTTGTATTTGGAGAGATGATGACG
This sequence comes from Intellagama lesueurii, assembly GCA_037013535.1. Classification (NCBI taxonomy): domain Eukaryota; kingdom Metazoa; phylum Chordata; class Lepidosauria; order Squamata; family Agamidae; genus Intellagama; species Intellagama lesueurii. Next base: position 176,519,093 of record JBAJHW010000001.1, on the reverse strand, counting down.
GAAGGGGAGTACTTGCAGGGTTGATAACTGTCAATGACCTTCAATTAATATTGCTTGTGAAGAATGTAAGTGGCTTCATTAAAGTGAGCTTTTAAATGTGCTGGCAAAAACTGTCAGAGAGCTGTAAGATTATACCAGCTTCCTCTGGGACCATTAACTTTATTACAGCCTACAGATACCAGCAAAAGACAGGAAAATACTATAGTCAGGCATATACAATACAAAATTTCTTGAGTCAAATTCATTCAGTGTAGGCAAAAGAATTATTCAACTAATGAATTTATTGCCATTGAGCAAATGTATGAATGACAACTTGCAACAATTTTACCCACCTAGCTACTCAAACCCATTTTCATATATTCTCCTATATACATGACAATTCCACTTAACTATAGAGAAGTAACTATGCAAATAATAAAAAGGATATGGTTTAACATACAAGAAGGAACACTACAGAAGAACAGTGATCCTAAGAAATCCCACATTCATTCTGAGCACTTGGGGGCACAAAGAATGTACTGGGCAAAAGGTCCCACTCCCTCTTGACCTTTGTTTATTCAGTAGGAAGGGAGATGTTCAGCCTAGAATTATGTTCAGGGTGAATGTAAACACAGGAATGTACTATGAATCAAACTGTATCACATGGAAGGCCTGCATCATCCAGCATTCTGTTCAGAAAGCAGCCAAACAGATCTCTCTGGGAAGCCCATCACCAGTGCAACTGCCTCCTTTATTTCATATTCCCCAGTAACCGATAAAAACTTAATGGTTCTAGTATTGGAAGTGATATAACACTGTTCTGACTAGTATCTGCTCATGACACTACCCTCCATAATTTAATCTAATCCTTTTTTACAGCTGCCCCGATGGGTAGCCATCACTATTTGGCAGCTCTTACTGTGTGCAGGTCTATCCACAAGCTTTTGCCCTCACACGTTGGGATGAATACTTGAAAAGGTGATCCAGGGAGGAGTCAAAGGAGAAATTCAAAGAAACCAACTCACACTAAAGTGATATTGGAGTATTAATTGCAACACATTACTATATTTGTTGCTATAGCAACAGAACGAACTACAGTACATGCAAATCCTATTTAACTAATCACTAGCTTGTTCCTTTTGTTGTGGTTGATATAAGGAATATGATAAACCCAATGATTATGAAATACTGGGTTAAATAAAGGTGGCCATATCTGCATCACCTGCATATTTATCCGTCAATAATTGCAGCTTTGGAGGTGCCATTGTCTCAGAGAACAAAAAGAATATGTTTTCAGCATACACCGTTCCCAAGTTCAATGCACAGTAGAATCTTTCAAGTGCTTGATCAACATGAGCAAGAGAGCCCTAACAGACCTCCCGCTAATACAGCTGAAATACTCCTTAAAAAGCACAATTGCTTCAGTAGAGCTTTATTGCTTTTAACCAGCAGAACGTGCTCTAATGATTGCAGCCTAAATATCTTTAGATGCCAAATGTCTTCTTGTTCTCAGCAGGAGAGGTTAGAAATTTAGGTAGCCACAATGTAAGGATCACACAGAGAATGACAATCAATGGGACAGGGAAATTGTTTTTGTGATCTCAGTAGAGACGGGAAGTTTTTTTTCTTGACTCCCAGAATGCCCATGCAGATTGAAGACAAACTTTCTCCCTCTACGGACTGGGACAGGGATTTCTTCCCAGGCGAAACATTTCAGTTATGGAACTACTTTCTGAGAACAGGGTTAAATGTGTAGACTTTGCGGAGAAAATGCATGTCAACAAATTGGTACACTGAAAAGGAGGTAAAATGGAGTTTCACAATATTTGTAGAAACTGATTGCGATATTATCACACAAGATATAAACATGAATGCAGATCAAACTTAAAACCATATATTGGCTGAAGTCCTGTTGCTTACCATAGTAAGTTGCACTGGAGTAGGTCCATTGAATCATTAGGTATTTGGTGAATCTTCAGTAAATTCAGTTGACTCAAATGAGCCTACCTCAATCACGACTTACTTTAGCATAGTAAGTATTTATATACTTACTGTTTCTAGCTTCAAACATGATCTTTTAATGATGTAAGCTGCCTTGGGTCCTTTTTAAGGAGAAAAGTGGGGTAGAAGTAAGTAAATAAGTAAGCAAGCAAGTAAGTTGCAACTAGAGTAGGCCCATTTGAATCAATGGAATCTATGGGGGAGTTGACTCACCAAACCCTCACTGATTCAGTGGGCTCACGCTAATGTGACTTACTCTACTAAGCAATTGGATTTCAGCCATTGTGTCATGACAATTCCTTTGGATGAGGAATTAAGATGTTTTTTGCCTTGCCATTAAGAAAAGTGAATTATTTCCTGGCAGAAGTCTTGCCTTCTGCAAAGATAGCATAACTCATGCGATTCATAAACTGCTCACATTCTCAAAACTCTGCTGCCTGTTGTTTTGTTGAGAATTTGAAGCAGTAGATGCATTGTTGGCATGTTTGGATCAGCCAGTTCTTCTGCACTTGCTTGGATGTGTGCTTTGCTTCTCAAAGTTATAGGCCCCTTCCAACTTCACTAGATTCTATGATTCTAAGGCAAAGGACTCTAGAGACATTTTACAGATTAGAGACCATGAAGGTGGGTGGAGGGGCGGGAAGCCCCTTTTTCTTATACACAGATTGAAACGAATCTGACATTGCTTTAGAATTCCTCATTGTACTTTCTCATCCTGCTGAGAAAGCCTAAACCGATGAGAACAATGAAATCAACAAGAGTTCTTGAAGTGCCTAGAGTCTAGACTATACCACAGTTAATCTCCTGCCCCACTGTTCTACTGCATATCAGCATGTAAGACTCTGGTGCCTGGAATCACACCATCAATGAACAAGCTGTTTAGAATACACTTGTCACAGAAATATTTTTTTCTCAAGTTATTTTTAAGCAATGTGGATTCCTTCTTAAGCAAACCATGTGAGTAATATTTAAGGAAACTGAATGACTTTCAGTTAGGCTGGAGAAATTTCTGAGAATCTCACTGAAATGGCAAGAACAGAAGTCTTTCTCCAACACTTGAAACCAATGTTATCTCCATGTTTGCAGGAAACCCTAGGAACACCTAAGGAGCTGAGGGGCTTGTGGTGATTTTAAGGAATCAAAACATAGGATCAAAATACAGAAGGACTCCCTTATCCGTGAGGACTGGTTCCAGGCCCCCAAGGATGGAAAAAACAACAACAAAAACTTGCATTTTGGAGATCACTATGATAACAGTGAACACAATAGTGAACACTATACACAGCATGGTCTCTGGCCTCCTCTAGTGGCCAGTTCTGGGAACTTCTTCAGTTAAAAAGTTTTTGGGGAAAAATTTTCTTTCAATATTTTTAATATTTTTAGATTGTGGTTAATCAGCAGATACTAATCCCACAGATAAGGGAGTACTACTGTATTTATTATTTAAAGATTTAAAATGCCAGAACATTGATATTTAATACGACCATTGATTTTAATAAGGCAAATTATATACTTTGCATTATGTAATTATGCAATTTTCATTACAGAAACTGTTCTTAAATTATCAACAAGCTGTTTGGGATCTGGCCAATCTGCCTTTTCTCTCTCAGACACATAGCCTGGGTCATATTTATTCTCATATTTTATGAGAACTCCCTCTCTCCATATTGTAAATACAGTTGAAGCTCCCACTAATCTGAAGAGTAGTGACCAGTCCACCTCATTGCATTTGTAATGGAAAATTCTGCATATTACCATCTTCTGTCTACGTATTCATCAAGTACTTGCTCCTAGATCTATTTTCAGAACTTATACAATCAAGTAATTTAGGCTGCTGATAAACTTTATTTGCCACACCTTGGTAACAACTGCAAGGCATATGGAGGCTTTCAAAGGACTGGCCAATTAGTTTCAAGTGGAGATTCTAGTCTGTATTTCATGTGAAGGAATCTCCTTGTGAACTGAGTCACTAATATTTGTTCTTGCTACTTGCCGTCAAGTTGTTTGCAACTTATGGCAACCCTATGAATGAGTGATCTCCAAAATGTCCTGTCCTCAACAGCTCTGCTCAGTTCTTGCAAACTCAAGCCTGTGGCTTCCCTTAAAGAGTCAATCCATCTCGTGTTTGGTCCTCCTCTTTTCCTGCTGCCTTCCACCTTTCCTAGCATTATTGTCTTTTCCAGACAATCCTGCCTTTTCTTCATGTGCCAAAAGAAAGACAAGCTCCATTTTGATATTTTTGCCTCCAGAGGTAGTTCATGCTTGATATGATCTAGGGCCCACTTGTCTTTCTGGAAGTCCAAGGTACCTGCAAAGCTCTCCTCCAGCACCACATTTCAAACAAATCAATTTTTTCCTTTCCACTTTATTGCCCAGCTTTCACACCCATACATGGTGATTGGGTATACAAGAGTGTGGATGGTCTTGGTCTCCAGTGACACATCCTTACAATTTGATGATCTTTTCTAGTTCCTACATTTCTGCACTTCCTAGTCTCAGTCCTCTTCTGATTTTTTGGCTGGAGTCTCCATTAAGATTGATGATTGAACTAAGGTATATAAAACCTGTAATTATTCCAGTTTCTTCATTGTAAACATTAAAGTTGTGTAGTTCATTTGTAGTCATAGTTTTTGTCTTCTTCATGTTCAGGTGCAGTCCTGCTTTGGCACTTTCTTCTTTCACTTTCACTAAAAGTCATTTCAAGTCATTGCTGCTTTCTGCCAGTAAGATGGTGTTATCTACATATTCTAAAGTATTGATGTTTCTTCCACCATTTTCCACTCCTCCTTCATCTGAATCTAGTCCAGATTTCCGTGTGATATATTCTGCATACAGATTGAACAGATAAGGAGATAAAATGCACCCCTGTCTGACACCTTTGCCTGTAGGAAACCATTCTATCTCTCCATATTCTGCTCCAATGGTACCTTCTTGTCCATGGTACAAGTTATGCATCAGGACAGTCAAGTGCTGAGGCACAACCACTTCTTTCAGAACACACCATAGTTTCTCACAATCTATATAATCAAAGCTGTAGCCTGATCATCTTCTGAAACTCTTTGGTACTAATATACTTGGCTGTTAAATAACCTGGCTTTACTGTGGACATGGGTCTCATTAATTACAACTATTTGAGTTCCACTGATCTCAAGGATCTACTAGTGATCTCAAGGACCTACTAGTTTTAGCCTAGTGCAACCATATTATGTCTAACTGGCTTGGTCCCCTCTAAAAATGAAATTTTATATTCTTCCTAGTGTGGATATAACTTTTACAGTATGTTTCTCAATATTAAATCAGTAAAGTGCAGTGTGCAATGTTTAGCATAATTATACCCACCATGGGGAAAAGAAGACAAAAATAATAGAGTACTTAATTAACAGCTTATTCCTCAAGGGACTAATCAGAAACTGAGTAAGAATGATATTTTGGGCTTTGACAGAATAATCACTGAGTAGAAATAAACATAGGAGCGACAGTTGTTTTTTGATAGGGTCCATTTTCTCCCTCTCTACTAACTAGAAATTTTTATTTACCCTGCAGTTTGTACTTTATAAAGTACTGTGACCATAAATATACATAAAAAATAAAAGATTCTGAATTACTCCCTATGTAAGGATGCAGTCATTCCAGCAAAATGTTTCCGAGTTACCCCTCATGAATTCGACATTTTTTTTGGTTTCAGATGACACAAGGCCATTATCAATTCTTTTGTTCTCCATGCTATTTCTGCATCAAATCCAGCCTAATGGGAGGCTATTACTATACTTGTTCTGTGTTTCATCGCACAGTAGAACTGACATCCCATTGAGTGTGTACTTCAAAACCGATTGATTTCCTATGCATCTGGCATGTGATCCCACCTCCCTCACCTGCTGTTGTTCGACTTCCTTAGTTTTTTAGAATTAATTTTCAAACAGGAATGTTGGTGCATTGGCATACTTCTGTCAAATACAGAGTATCAGTCCCCCTACTGTCTTTTGACCGCCACTGCAGTGCACTGTGGATTCTCCTCCATAGAGAGTAACAAAGCATGGAAATAGGAAGAAATGGCCCAGATCAGTATGTGGCCAGCAAGGACAGCAATGCACCCACACAATTTTTTTTTAAGGGAAAGGGGGCAAAGAAAGTCACAAGAAAAGGAAGTGGACATGTCTCACTTGAGGAATGTAGATGAACATACAGCATCTAATTCACCCAAAAAAAGGAGAACGGTTAAAAAATGTATGAACCACTATCACAGAATATAAGCCAAGTGACCACAACGTGTGACCATATAGGAAGCAGACGACTCAAGAAAGAAGGGGGGGCATTTCTTTTGTGTGACCGCAGCCTAACTTAAAATCTAAGTGCCTTTTAATCCTGTTAGCCCAGAAGTGATATTTCATTAACATTCTTGTCCATTTCCTGGCCATGAGGATAGCGTGCAGTACGAAGATGAGAAATGCTGCAATGCTGCAGTGACAAAAGGGTTTGCTTTGTGTGCGCATGTGTGTGCTTGAGTGTATAAGCACACAAAGAGACGGGGAGGGGATCTGGAAATGGAGTGGAATTGGGAATATACACAATTGATTTCCTGTCCATCATAATAAAAGATATTCTGCTTCTGGATTCATAATAATGTAGTCCCTTCCCTCTTTTCTATATTCCTGAGAAATGAGACCAGTCTTTGGAAATGAATTTCTCATACTCACAGACATCAGAGCAAAACATGAATATATGTTTTAAGAATGAGTCCTACCATTCAACTTTATTAAGAATCCCTAGGAGACCATTTGCTGATTTGCAAGAACAATAGGCAAGGCCCCTTCTGAAAATTAAGGGCAGCTCAATCTGGGATGAGAGTCTCTGATCACGCACAAGCTGCAGAGTCAGCGTATGTGGTCAGAGGCAATCATTCTGCTTGGCTGAGGAACATTTTTCTCACTGTCTCTGAACACTGCCTGCAGGAAGAATAAACTATCTGTATAAGGAAGGGCTGCAGAGACTAAGCAAAAGGATGGAAAGAAGTGCCTAAAATGTTCTGTATGGCGTAATGGCTGCAGCAGTCCACCAGACCTTCCCCCAGCCTGCAAACAGAAACAATATTAAAGGACCTTTACAGAGGACTAACAAGGGAGAGGGAGCACTGTGTTACAGTTGGATCAGAGGGCATCAGTCATAATGTACTTGATTTTCACAAACACAAACAAACATAAAACACAAGTTCCACACGAGAGGCCACCTTCTCTTGCCTTCCCTTAAAGTACTCAGTTCTCGTGATCATTTCTTGAATGACCTCCATCTTTTCTCAGGAATCTGAGAAACCTAGACTTTCTGGTTCTGCCCCTTTCACTGTCTGCAGGTTGATAAGGTTGAGCCCTTTGTTTCACCGCTTGGCATAGAGTCCGCCAAGCTCCCTGTCATGCCCTGTCCTTTCACTACCCCCTCTGGAGCTGTCATGCCCTTGAGGAGGATTGCTACAGTACCCTCCGCCCGACTCTCTTGCTCCATTTGAGCAGACTCTCTTTCATTTGGCCATTTTTAGGAGATAGGTTTGCTGCTCTTCTCTGTCTGGAACAGTTACTGAACCCAGTTTAAAGGAAAATACCTTGACTACAGTGCAGTGATGATTGAAAATTATATTATGAATAAGCACAATGACTCCAGCTATGCTAATGACAAATACTATCCTCTTACTGTCCTCTTTCGTCGCATCTCAGAAGTAGTCTCTTATTAGAAGCTAAGATGTTGTACAATTTGTTTATTTATAGATTTACAAATTTGCTAAAAAATATCACTTGGCATTCAAAACCTACACATAATTAAATTTTAGAATAAGGATTTAATAAAACAGGATGAGTCAAAAATATAAAAGCTATTTAAAAGGCATCAAGGAATTTTTTTAATGCCATGGCAAAAATCCACTTTAAAATCTTCCACTAAATGGCTGAAATAAAATGTTAAACTATTTTTTTCAGACTGTCTTGAGGAACATAAACACTCTAGAGGTGTTGGCTAGATCACTGGTCTGGAGGGCTGCCCAGAACAAAGGACTTCTAACTTCAAAATGGAAAAGAGGAAAGAAATAGGTTCTCAGTCTTTCTAAAGAAGGGTGTTCTATGCTGTCAAGTTGGAACTGACTGTTAGCAACACTAAGAAGGCTTTGAAGGTATGTAAGATATTTAAAGAATGGTTTTATCAGTTCCACACACACCTCTTGTGAGTTTCCATGGCTTTGTGGGAATTTGAACCCAGCTCTCCTGAGTCCTAGTCTGTCATTCTATCCCCTATGTCACACTGGCTATCTAATGAAGGGCCTTTATGTAAAATCTTCCTTATACGATTAGATGTACAGGGCCAAGGGGGCTTTGGTTGATGTTTCTTAAGTAGCTCAGATTACTGCAAGAAAAATCAGTTGTTACATCTGAGAGAACTTCTGAAAGGAAAGTGTGATATGGCACAAGGAAGCCTGTTATTCATGGGATGGGGATAGAAAGTATATATATGAATCTTGGGCATGCCAGAATCAGCTTCTGGGAGATCCTGGCCTTTAGCCACCTTGAGTCACTTAACTTTCACCAAGTCCATTCAGTAATTAGGCAGCAAACACTATCCTGCCATGCCCTGTCCTGTAAGATTTAAGATTCCAGTTCCAAAGCACACCAGTGTAATCACTTCCTTATAGTATGCTAGTCTATTTCCTTTTTTTAAATCCATGTGAAATGCCTCCACAACATATACTCAGGGTGCATTACACTAACATACGTCAGTGGCAAAGCCATTTCCATTGTGTGGCTATCTTTACTACATGAGCACTTCTACCATAGTTAGACGTGATCAGCAACTTGGTAGCACTGAATACAGGATATCATCCAAGACCAGGAAGAGAAAATACCTAAGATGCTAATGACAATTATAACACTGATGATGTCATGAAGAATGTTCATTGTACTTTGATCATAGGTTTTCCTCCATATATTATTGACTGAGTTTGTTTCGAGAGAGAAAAATGCAAGATGACCCCTTACTATTGAGGAAGACTTAAGGTCAAAACAAACAAGGCACCCTTCACAACATGAATCATTGACTTCCCATCTCTCTTCCTTTGGTAAACAACACTCCACACTTACTGTACTTATAGAGGTTAACTTAACACACTTCTAAAACATCAGGATTTAATGCGGAAGATTTCCATTCAGAGGAGCACTGATAGAAAAGAGACTTTCCCATCTGCTCCTTCTTTCAGCTCCTTCTCCTTGAAACTCTCTGAGAAAACTCCTGAATGGGGTGGGCTGTGATGTATGGAGATGAGGGAAGAAAGGGAAGAAACCATCCATCGTTGTTCTTTTCCCTGGTTCAAACTCAACTGTTCTGAAAACTTGAAGAGTTGTTTATTTAGTGCTTACTTGAATATAATAAAGGATATATTTGCACCACAGTTGCTTTTAATCATGCCTTTTGCACCCTATCCAACGTCATCTGTGACTAGTCAACATAGGCAGGATTTGGCTTCCAAAGAAAATACAACGAAATATTTGAAAAACATGTGCATGAAAGTGAATTCAGCAAGAGGATATTGGCTTGACCTGCGTGTAACTACTTCTTCATGGATAGTTTCCCCCAAACAGTTTTGTTTTGGTTTTGTTTGTTTGTTTGTCTGTCTGTTTGTTTTTAACAAAGACATTTCTAGTGATGCCAATTTATGAAATAACTTTAGAAACAGTTCAATTGTGGAAAAAATGTGGACAGCTTTTTCATAAATTGCCGTCAATGGATAGTAAATGGGGATAAGGTGATCTTCTTAGCATGCATGGTTGCATACGCCAAGGGCAGCTGTTCATGTGAGAAAAATGAATTCCTCCTGCTTAGCACACAGGGGCTTAAAAGCTATGCTCCTCTGAAGAAAAATGCCAGAGAATCTGTGTTTACTTCAGCAATAACCATTTCTGAATACCAAATTCATGTTTTTACACAGTGACAATATTTTACATCTAGATAGATCTTCTTGAAACCTTTACACCATTTCTCTGCAGATGAACATGAAGCAGGTTTAGGATTAAACAGTATGAGTGATGCTCAGCTGTGTGACAGGTCATTTCCCAGCTCAGCATTTGCTGCCAGAGGCTGATCGCAATTTCCACTAACTACTCACATGGATCGGAAAAGGTCCTCAACTAACAGTGAACCTCTTCTAGCCACAGATGAGCTTTCGTTGTCTTCCAAATAAAATGATACTAAAGAAAACTGAAGCCAAGTATTCTGTTTGTTCAGGCTCTTGTGGAAGATTTTGCTCTCCCCAGCATGCAGGACCTTGGATTATCCACTAGAGTTTATCTATCCCATAGCCGGTATCTTCCTTGCTCTGTATGCTTCACTTAGTGTAATGCAACCCTCCACACACTGTGGCACAAAAGGTTTGATTAACTGTTTGTGTTAACAACATTAACACATTTTTTAAAAAAAATCAATGCCATTGAGAACACAGAGCTTCAGACGGCACTGGTGATTCATTCTTTGTGACTCTCACGCCTCTGCCTGAAGACCCAGAAGTTGCTCTACCCACTTCTCTCCTACCCACACTCCATGAGTCACAGTCTTCCCCTCAACTAAGGCACTATCCTCACTTAAGACAAAGCGCTACATCGTGCTTCACATAAGAAGTCATCCCATGTGTTGACGATACACAGAATCTGCACTTCAATAAATCAGATGTGACTGTTGTATTGGAGCAAATAAGCCAATAATGGCTCCAGTCTGTGCAACCGACATTGATTAATCTACTTACAATTAACTATATTAAGCTTTCTGAGTTAGGGAACTTTTATTTTATTTTTTTATCCTGCTGCAATCTAAAGACTTATAAACTGCCTGATACCTATTCAATTTGAAGTTTCATGCCTTGTTAAAAGCAAACAAACAAACAAACAGTTACATTTCATGAACTCAAGAAACCTGGTTTCTTTCTTGGATAGCCTGACTCAATACCATTGCTGGAATACTCAGTAGCCTGTTTGATATGGAGTTACTCAGCCCTTCTCTCTTCTCCTGACAGGAAACAGTGGCCTTGAGTGGCTGTACAATGCTGATGAAAGCGGTCCAGTGAAGAAGATCTCTCCACATTGAATCTGCTTCATTTTGGAATACTGACTGCTATGAACACGACCTACACAGTAGAGTAACGTTCAGCACATAATTCAAGTGATCATATGATTGTTCATCAGCAAAATATAGCTTTTCCTAGACCGTGCAAATTTAGATTTTGGGTAAAGGAAGTCCTCCTGAACTCCGCACACATATAAGTAGTATATGAGGGTCTAAGGCATTCTTCCTAACATCAGACCTTGTGAAGTTGGGGCTGGTCAGGGCTGAAGAGTGGTCGTTTGACCAGATAGGCGGGGTAAAAATACAATAAATAAATAAATAATAAATAAATAAAGCATTTAAATAACAAAATTCCTACTTTCTATTGCAACCTTGCTATTTTTAAAGTATGGCAAGTAACAGTTACAAAATAGTTACTTGTAATTAATTCCTTGTTGCAGTAACTGTAGCATAACTAAATTCCATTATTTCATCAAGGGTTAAGTCTCACTTTCCAGTGTAACTAACATTTTAGCTAGTTTTGCAGTCGGGGGGGTATGGCTTCTGTAACAATAACAGTAGCTAATTAATTTACAGGACCTGGCACTTCCTTGCCTGGCCATGCCCTTAGTTTTCTATTTATAGAGAGATTTAGAGGAAGGGGGCATTAAAAATGGTATCTCTTTGCTATTGTCTGAAGTGGTGCCATCCAATTCTAACATCTCATTCTTTTGCTTCAGCAGACCCAGCTTTAGACCCTTCATATTAATTTGTAATAGAGCATTATGCAGTACCATATATAGGTACTAGAATTTGGAGCTATTACAAAAATCAGAGCTCACAAACATTAGCACTGAGCAGCTGGTTTCACTTTAGTCACAGCAGGCCACATGTCTGTCTACTGAGACTCCATTTGGCTCTTTTATAAACTCCACAAAAAGTGCCTGTGGTGTCAGCAGTCAAATTCAATGTCATGACTATAATGACCTCAACGCTAAATGGTAAGCAGCTTCCCACTCTGCCGAAACAGAGCAACTTAGCAAGACAGTAAAGAAATCATTTATGACAGTGTCTGCCCTTGATTTCACACTCAAGGCTTGATTCTGTTGAAAGGACAATGATGGGACAGAGATGCCTGACTTACATCATCAGACCACTGCTTTGTCTAGACAAAATTTCTGCTCCGCCTGGTGGGAACCCTCTAGGATCTCAATAAGGATTCCTCCCACCCCACCAGACCAATTACCTCAGGAGTGCGGAACCTTCCACCTTCCAGATGCATCTGAACTATGACTTCCAAAGTGCCTCATAACTGGCTAGGATGGCTAAGGCTGATGGGAACTGTAGTTTGCAAACATCTGGAGAAACAGTGATGCCCCAGTCCTATTTTACCCTGATTACCTTTTAAAACTGGAGATAGCAAAGAACATGGAACCAACTGTATGCAAAACACCTGCTTGATCAGTGAGGCACCACTTTCTGTCCTGTGTGCTGTGTTTACTGCCTCCTTTTTTCAGAATCTTTATTCGGGTTAGGTTGAGCCACAGTGTCCTTCATGAAAAATGTCTGCCAAGTTTCCAAAGGGAAGAGATTTCATGCCCTGTTATAGCCTAGTGTGATGCATCTGTTCAGGATGCCAAGGGCTGGGGATGAAGTATCTGGAGTGCTTTCCAATTTAAAAGCAAGGACTGAAGGAGCAAATGAAAGAAGGATGGATTCTGGTCCATTTACCTGCAGTTTCCTTCTCGCCTGTTGCTAGTTCTCCATTGATCCCATTCTCTTTGGTTCTGGAATAGGAGCTCTGTGGTCCACGTGCACCATATCCTCCATCTTCATCCTCTCTGTATGGAAATCCATTGGCACTTCTGACCAGTCCTTCCCCTGTGCCACTTTGCTCCTTGATCTCTGGGGAATGAGTGTGTGAAGAAGCCTCAGCTATTTGACTTGAAGTCCAGTGTGGTGCCTTAGCTTCATCTTTCCTATCGTCAGCCATGTTTCTGGTCCGTTACAATTTTTCCTGCAATGAGAAATCAAGGAAAGTTTGCTCATGAACTGAATAGGGATTTTTGTGCAGATACAGACATCTTCCTAAAGGTAGTTCTGGAATTCATTAAATATTATGAATGAGTATGGAGACATATAATTTGTAAAGAAATAAATGCCATCTTCAGAGTACAAAAGAAAAATTAAAGCCCAGGAATTTTTGCAGTTTACTTTGATATTTGCATGAAGCAATCACATTACCCAGTATATTGTTGCTGCTGATATAAATTTGTGTTCTGCCCTTCTTCTGAATCCACATGGAATTATCCCACTTAATTTTCACACAAATGTTTAAGAGGGATTAGAGGTTAAGTGATATCACCCAATGAGTGTTATGGCAGAGACAGAATTTGATCACTTAAGTGCTTCCTTTCCTATGAGTCAGTAGGGAACTTCTGTCTCTTCAAGGTTTCAAGTAGTCTTCTCAGCTATGCTACCTGAGATCTTTTGAAATGGAAATCCTGTTGGTTGAACCAGGAACATGTATGAATCCATAGATTAGTTATCCTTTTACTATAGCTGTAATCATCCCATGTTTCTGCTAAAAATTCCTAACATTTTCAAATCTCGTTTCAAAATACCTTTTCACATGAATGAGTAATTCCTGCTTTTGAGCAACAATATCTATTGTCTTCAAGTTGATCAGTTAGTGATGTGTGCCTTACAGCTTCTCACTCTTGGAGAGAAACCAAAGAAAACTCACTCTTTTCTCCTCACAGGAAGATTTCTCTCTGAGGTATACATCTTTTTTTCCTGAGCTATTTTTCCCACCTGAGAAATCTTGTGTGAAATCTGATGGGGATTAACAGGAAGTTGCACGGCCACTATTTTGAGAAAAATGCCAGGCTATGCAGGACTTCTACAATTCCTGTGCAGAAGGGCATACTTTTGTGAACAGTTGTTGTCTGGAGAGAAGAGAAGAAACACCAAACTACACAGGACTAAAAAAACACACAATTCCTGTTTAGAATGGCATCTTTCCTACACAGGATTCACTTAAAAGGAGTCTAAACTATGCAGAAATTGGCAATTTTCCTATCAAGAATGCTGTGGAGAAAAATGGTGGGGAGGGAATCCAAAATATCTCAGTGATGCAAGGGAAATCTTGGCAAAGAGCTTCAGCACAGCAAGAGTTGGAAAAGCATCAAGAATAACAGATTTTGTGAATACTAGTCCACTTCTAATCAATATGTGGTGCATTTTTCAGTAGTATCTAGAAGATGAAACTGGCTCGGTATGCTTAATAGAAGGTTAGTGAAAGGAATGTAGATGAAATTATTCTCATGTCATTTGTAGAACACTTTTCCAGTTCAGAATGCCAGAAAAATATCTGGAGTGAGTCACAATACCTCTTTCCCCCTCATCCCCGTTGCATGAGGAAATTGCTACCTACTTAGAATATATTTCTGAATACTGAACTGATAAGCAAAGAACAAATGACAGATCCAATCATTTATAATTACTAGTAAAAAATTACATTAATAACAAATAATTTTACTCATTAACTGCACAGCTGCTCAGCAGGCACATAATTTTCTGTTGGTGGCTATGTTAAACAAGATAAGTTTTAGACGGTTAACATGTGCATGGGAGGAAAGGGAAATGGAAAAAGCAAGCTGTGGAACATGTTTGCAAATGATGAATTCAAAGATGTACCAAAAGTCAACCTGCCCTTTTCAATAAAGAAAAATATTTTCTTTTCAAAAATGCCATGAAGCTACCTAAAATTATTTGCTTCTGTGGTCACTGTGAAAACCCATTCCCTCCCTTTTGTACTCTTCACTACTTGTTACACCATATTATGAAGTTTGACAGCACAGATACTCTTCTTCTTGAAGAATATTGTTTGCATGAAGACATACCTGGCAATGCCAATCTCCTATTCAGGAACAAAAAATGAGAGTTTGAAGAAAGCATTTGAATTCATTCTTATGCTCTTGCACCCCAAGTGTTCAAATGACTATCCCTGTATGCAGATCTACTTCAGCAGTCTTTCCTAAGTACAACACAAAGTGGTAGTTGCACCACCTTTTTGGTGATGCAAACCTTTGTGCTTGTAGAAGCAGGACTGTATCCAAAACACAAATAGATAATACTGTGGCAAACGCTGATCATTAACCCCTTTCCCTTGACAATATTCCTTAGCAGACTACACTACTTGTAATCCTTCCTTCCTTCCTTCCTTCCTTCCTTGTGGATTATGCTGAAATAATTTAAGGATAATTTTATCTCCGTATATAGTTTTTTGTTTCTTACAAAGTAAGAACAAAAAGGCTTTTCAAAAATTCTACATTAAAGTCTTATTTAAATAAATAAAGTTTTGGCAATTTGGTCTTTATTTGCATTTTTATCATCTCTCTTATTATAAATGCAATTAAAATCCCCGTACTTCTTACTACACTGAACTTCTGCAGAGATGGAGAGAACAAGAGAAAATCCAGTATTCAGTCAGAAGATTTACTACTTTCCAAAAGAAAATCCCAATTACCCCAGCATGAGCAGGTATTTTTGCAGAATGTATCAGCTTTTTTGGGTACTTTCTAGTAATTAAATTAAACATCTCAAAGGAAACCCAAGGGTCATCTAGTGCTTCTTTCTAGAAAAATAAAGCAACAGGGACATTATTCAGTAGAAGGCTGAAGATATTACAGCGATTAACAGGGTGAAACCCGTGTGTAAGAGGGAGAAACCTCAGAAAAAATAAAGGGCTTGATCTTGAATACATTCAAGATTAAAGTGCCCCACGTCCAAAGAGGGCCTTATTGAAAGCTTCAGGAGAATTTTGAAAAATAAAAGATGCCCCAGAATAACTGATAAAATGGGCTGTGGATGCTACAAGAAATTCAAGAATATTTGAAGCCTCTAGCTATTAGATCACAATGAATAGGACTTTTCTTTAGCCCCTGTCCCAGTTCTTCAATTCGCTGTTCTCATTGACATAAACAGCACGATAAAGAATTGCTATTTAATGCTCCTGCATGTATATGCTCCATATGCGAGATTATGAAGTCCCTCTTGTTCTTGTTACTCCCCTGCCATAAGTTAACTTTCCTGTCTGACTATGGGCCAAAAGTGCCCAAAAGTCAGAACTCCTCTGCCCCCCCCCATTAAACACAAGTGAATATTCTTCTTACGTGTTTATTCTTCATAGAATCACAGGTGTGCTCAAAAGCAGAAAACCCCAAACCAACAGAGCCAACCAGGCTGAGGGCTTTTTAAAAGTACAAAACACTATTCAGAACCTGCTTCTACTGAAAAGTACAAAATAAGTAAGTGGAGGCAGCTATTGCATAGCACAACTCACGAGTAAAGAAACAACACTGGATATACTCTCTTTTCACCCAATCTAACATTCAGATCTGACACATCCAATGAATATTCTTTGAAGTCTCTATTAAAGGGTCTTTTGAAGCCTCTGTATCTTTAGCCTGCTCCCAAAGTTCTGAACCTCAGCAATAAGGATGTAAACTTGTTTATTCTGTGAGAGGCTTAAAAATTTTGTGGCACTCTCAGCAGAAAAAAAGACGCTCTTTTTTTGCACATTAAGCAAAACTGAGCAAAATAATGCTTTACCTCAAATAATGCTTTAACAAATGCAACAAAATCTGCCATGTAGTAACTTGAAACCTCAAGCTACTAGATCTCAATAGCTTTTAAGGATTTTTAAAGTTCTGAAGCATGGGACGGATTGTTCGTGCCCTTTTAAAAATCAGCACTGAATTAACTGCATGTTGTCTGAAAGCCCTACATTCATTACTATGGATTTATGAAAAATTCATAGCAATTTTCACTAGTTGTGAGCTGAGTGAGAGAAATAAATAGGACAGAAAGGTGAAAGGAGAGTGATTGCTCCCTTAATTTTAATTGCAAGAACCAAGGGTACATTTCATGGATTGGGTGGGGGTGGGGAGAAGGAAAATACATATTTGCCTTGAGGGAATAATTCTCCTGGTTGAAGGACAAAAGGTGACGCATGTCAATCACATAAAATCACTACCCACTGTGCCCTAAACCTACTTAATAGGTTTTGTGCAAGAATGTATAGAGGATCAAAGGATTAATTAAAATCTTCTGAGTTTGAATCTGGGCTGTAGCTTCTGTTCACTCACTGGACTAGAGTGCTTATCTAGCGGTCCCAGCCCCCCCCCCCCCAGCTGCCATAGCTCATCTCCTAGGTTACCTAGCTCATCTCATTTTGTTAGAAAATTGGCATTTCTGCTCAATGTGAATACTTATCCTTGGTGCTATTTAAATTATGCATTTATTTCCTTATCTAGTTTCCAAGACTACATTTAAAAACTAAGGGTTGCACTTCTCTCCTAAGCATTCAGGTAGCTACCACAAGGCCATTAAGTCTCCCCTGTTACTGAAGGATTTGGCTCACTCTACACAACACACTTGCCAACCGTTAATCTTTTCTGCTCTTTACATTTTGGCATTTTGCAGAACTGTCTTATGCGGGTGCTTTAGTTTACTGACATAATTCATCCACTAGTGATTTGGGAGTCCTGTAAAACACTAATACTAATATTATTACATGCTGTCAAGTCACTTCTGACTAATGGTGACCTTAATCAGATTTTTTAGGTATGTGGGATGTTCATGGAATGGTTTACCGCTGCCACCTGTCAGGGAGTTTCCATGGCTGAGTAGTGATTTGAACCCTGATCTCCCTAGTCCTAGCCTGATACCCCAATCTACTGCATCACCCTGCCTCTCAAAATACTATAATTAGCTATGATTTTTATTGTTACTGTTATGAACAATGATCAACTTAATCCATTTGACATTTGTTATCATCTGAAACCAGATGCAACTGCCACCACTGAAAGTTCATTCCTAAATTAACTGACTTACTACTGATTAATTTAAAAGAATCTTTAGCCTGCATTCAAATGCTAGATGTCTTTGTGAATGGAGTTTTGAAATTGGATAGCATCTGAAACCATGCCAGTGATTTGCAAGTTTGAAACCAGCATGGACTGTCATAAGACAATTCTGAACTAGTGATCTGGTCACCCCTCAGTTGGAATTTTGCTGAGTTCTTCAGAATCCCATCCACATTTTTCCCCGTCCTTGTCTGATACTGGTTTTCTTTCTGCACTAAAATCCATGTATATAGCTACACATTTTCCTACTGTATATACAGTAGGACTGTTGGCTTTTGGCTATAATAAATAATATATAATCTCTAACTTGCAGAGTCTGCACACAGCATCTTGAAGCGCATTGATAAAAAAAACCACTTTGTAAAGTAAAATTTGATGTTCTTCCTTATTTGTGCCATAGTGCTTAGACACTTGGTATTTGTCATACATGTTCTTGACTTATTGACAGAAATGTTTTCTCTAGTAAATAACCAACTTTTTCATCATTATACTATTACATTTGTAAACCCTATCTGGCCCTAGAAGATTTCTGGGAGCACTATTAGCACCTTAAAAAAAAGGAAAGCAAGATACAAAGGACTGATTTTAATGTTAAAAGATGGAGGACAATGTTGCTGTGGCTACATGTTCGGACAGCCATGGACATGTGTGCTTTTTGGCAGGTTCTGGTGGATGTGGATTTGGTTCATCCATTGTAACATTTCCTGAAATAGCCAACAACAACAATTTTGAAATGGAGGGCTATGGGTTCAAAGACTACACACTTTATTGCACACCTCTATCTGTATAATAGATTGCAATTTCAGGGTGTACATGGTTCGCACGCAATGCGAGAAAGTTATATGCAGCCCAACACTGCAAAAGGAAACTTAGCCAGTGGCAAAGTGCCATTGAAAATGGCATCATTCTCATTGCTCGGGTTAACTCTGCCCTTCAGGATTTCAGCGACTGCGTGACAACATTTATCACATGCTTTGATGACAAGATAAGGTTGAGGGCAGAGCTCCGAAAGTGCCTTTTAAGAAGGAGCAAGATAGAGGCATGCTAAAGCCATCTAGTATTTAGATAGAATTTCTTTCCATTGCACAAGCCCGGGATTTATGATCCCAGATTATTAGCTTAGAGAAAAACATCTTTGAACATTTAGATCAGAACATATGCCATCCTTCCACTGAGCCTCTTGAACTGTGACTTGTATCAGTCTTAGTCAGCACAGCCATTGGTGAGAGATGATTAGAGCTGCAGTCTAACATCTAAAAGGCCATATTTTCCCTATTCTTGATTTACATATAAACAGTATATAATATGTACAGCATACTTTTTAATAACTCCCATAATTGTTAAAATCTGTGCCAATGGTTACTTTGAAGTTTTAATGTCTAGCCTCCTAACACTTTCTCATTACTTTTTCTAATGCTAGGACATCTAATAAGAAGTTAATGGGATTTTCTTCACAAAACTAATTCTATAAAAGGAGGCCATTTATGTACAAAATCCTGGTTGTACAATGCATTTCCCATTGTTTCTTCGCAGTCACTAACTTTCTTCATTTCTGCTACACGCATAATTTTCACTGACAATTCTAAATACATTAGGTCCTAATGTACTTTTGAAATATTGTAGGAACAATAACAATTGCATGCTGTTATGTTGGTTCCAACTTATGGCAACCCCTTCTAGGATTTCTTTTTTTAGGCATAGAGTACTCAGAAGTGGTTTAACCATTTCCTTCTTCTGGAGGTGCCTTAAGACTGTGCAGCTTGCCCAAGGCTACGCAGGCTGACTCTCCTCCCAGGAGGCAAATTGGGGAATCAAATTCCTGACCTCTGCCTAACTCACTGAGCTATCCAGCCAGTCTTCAAATATCTTAACAGAACAGTATTGGACAGCAACCAAGATCTGTTTATCTTCTTGAACTAAAGCATTAAATTCATTCAAAATTACTACTAAATATTTTAAATTACCAATCAGTAAAACGAAATTTTCTTCAAAACCAATTTCCACTCAGGTTTAAGCAAGTGTGGCTAGAGACAAATATCATACATATAGCCTTATACTGAGCTTCTGTTAATGTTTAGATTCTATATTACACAATTTTCAAATTGTAATAATCTGGAAATATTAGCAGAACTGCTTTATGCCTTAGAATTTGATTTGCCTGGAATTAAAATTTCATTTTATTTAAATGCACATTACCATTTTTAATTGCAAGTATTATTCAAACTGATGCACCCATGGAAGATATAATGTATACACATATATCACACTTCTCCTCCCTAGTGTTCCTGAAACCGTATCAGTGATGGGCATAAGTTTCTTTAAATTGCCTCAATGCAAGCTGAAAATGGCTAATCTCTAAACATGCAAAGAAAGTTTAATTCCTGGCATTGAAAAATTGCCCTCTGCTTTTGTGGGGAAAGGATGTAGTCAGCATTCTTTAACTTCTTTGCACAGACAGCCGGGAAAAGCATCCTGTTCGTGTCAAACAGGGAACAAAAACGTCTGACCTTTTCCAGACAAGGACAGGGATTTACTACATTGGGGCTACATGTGGTCTGTGAGGCATATTCAGCTGGATTTGAACTGGGGATGTATTAAGGAAGGAAGGAAGGAAGGAAGGAAGGAAGGAAGGAAGGAAGGAAGGAAGGAAGGAAGGAAGGAAGGAAGGAAGGAAGGAAGGCGTGTAATGTGTGAATATCTCTAAGGAAGCCCTTTATAAAAGCTCTGGTGCCAATAGGGAAGGAAGTGCAATGGCCTTTTCACTGCCGCCTGACACTGCAGACTCAAAGAGAGGACTGGGTGAGACAGTGACAGATCAGAGACAGGACAGAGGAAGGGATCTCAATGAATGGGGCCGAGAGGGCTTTGTAAGAATACCTGTGAGTATCCCTTGAGAGAAAGAGAGTTCCCAAGATCCTCAGGACACGATAATATATGTCACAGCCGAGAAAAGCTGTTTTCATGGCCCTGGTCAACATGGCTAGTGTTGCAGATGCCAAATGCTATAAACCAAAAGAAAGACACTTTCCCATGTCCTAGTATTAGGCAGGAAACTTCCGTGCAATGGACTTTTACAGGTAAGACACTGTCCAGGATCCCTGCTCCTCTGGGTGACATCAATAAACCTTGCAGCTTTACATAAATTATGATATAAGCAGGAATTTAAGTATGGAAATGGTGTTAAGAAGACATACTGGAAAAGAAGTTAAGATTTCTTATATTCAGTGGGTTCTCTCCATGAGAGCATCCACTCCTGTTGGTAGGAACAAACTACTGTATCATGTTGTAATAGGAGTCACAGAATGCGGAAGGTCTTGTTACCTTTCTGATTTATTATTTATCAATGCTGTTTTAAATACATCAAACAGAATGATTCTGAACATGTTCTCAAATTGCTACAGTCAGAGGCACTCAAGCATGTATCCAGACATCTCGGTTCCACAATTAGAAAACATGAAACACAAGAAACAAAAACAGTACAGCTTTAGCATTTAACATTACTCATCCCCTTATGTTCTGATACGTGTAATGAACCAAAACCCATAATAATGAAAATCTGAGATTAGCAAATCTGTTCCGAAACAAACAATACTCTCTTTATTTTTATAGTGACCTATCCAATTGTCCTCTGAAAATTTTGGAAAAATAACTACCTATTCTTCTGGAAAGATAACCCCATATCCTCAACCTTTGGTGAGGCAGCCCTACTTTGGGCGCATCATGAGAAGGCAGGAGTACAATAATGCTGGGAAAGGTGGAAGGCAGCAGGAAAAGAGGGAGATGAATTGACTCCCTAAAGGAAGCCACAAGCTTGAGTTCACAAGAGCTGAGCAGGACAGTTGAGGACAGGACATTTTGGAGATCGCTCATTGATAGGATTGCCATAAATTGGAGGTGACTTGATGGCACATAACAACAACCTGAACCTTAGCCGCATTGAGTCCTCTCATTGGGAGAAAGGCAAACTACAAATGAAACAAAATAAATAAATAAAAATAAACCACAATCAAAAAAAAATGTTGTTATCTGTAACTACATCCCTTCCTCCCTTGATAACTCCTTCCTTCCCTGCCCTCTTCTTCCTCTCTCCCCTTCGTTGTCCCTGCTGCTCCATTCATCAAGTCAAGGAATATTTTATAAGGATCCAATGACTCGAGGTACAAGTAACAAAACTTTTCACCCAGAAAGAAACTAGTGAAATAGCATTCATTGTTCATTAGTTAGAAAACAAGTTTGGGCGAACCATTAACATTTTTATCAATCAATCAATCAATCAATCAATCAATTCATGCATCGATTGATCAGAACTCTCACATGATTTTCTTAGAATTGTGTGTTTGGCCATTTCTTTAATACACAGTAAAACAGACCAACAGCATGTTCTTATTTTCCACCATCCTAAATAGGATACTATTTATTAGGAGCAGATTGGATACTACAGCTGGAATTCCAGAACCAATTACGATTTCTGAAGCTCTGCTACTGATGCTAATGCCTGAAAGCTCATCCTGAGTCAGATCTATGTGCTTCTTCTCAGGATGCTGATTCACCTGACTGCAGGGAAATTTCACGGTCAGCATTTTTATTCAGAAACAAGTTCAGCTCATACTTTTGCACTAGCTTCTTAAAATTTTCCTGTTTGTGGCTGAGAACCAGAGAAAACATTGTAGAGTGCCAGTATTCCTTGGCAGGAATTTACTCATTTAAGGAATACCTGGACAGTACTGCCCTTCAGCATATCTAACACAAAACTCTTTCTTCTTGTGGGAAGCAATTATACATATGGATTAAATAAATGGTATTTCTAATAGCTTGCAGAGCTCAGGAGATGGGAGACAAACAAGAACAGTGCTGCTGCTGAAAGACTGATGCTGAAAACAAGACCAAAGACGCACAACAGGGCATTAGGCAGAGATCAGCTGACCACTTTCCAGTTAAGGAGGCAAGGCGCTGTTTCTGAGTCACATGATCGGATAACGCCAATACCTTTCCTGCTATCCTGAGAATACAGCTGGGAAGTCAACTTCTATAAGGAGCCACATTAACTGCAAAATTTTACTTTTTTGGAGAAATAAAAGGGCAACAATATTCCTTTTAAAAATAAAGTACAGTAGTGACCAGGAATGCCATTACTTTTATTTTCATAAAAAGTGATATTTAATTGTTACTTGGGGGAACAAAAAAGTGTCTGGGAGCATTCTGAGTTTGTTTCAAATTTCAGGTCATTCTCATATTGTTTTGGATGGATTTTTAAAGAAAGGAGTTTAAAAAATATTGAGAAGTTCACTAGTAACTCAAACAGCTGCTTCAGAAATAAAACCCTCAACAAGCTGCTTTGCTAAATTACAGTGGTAAGGTAAAGATAAAGGTTCCCCTTGACATTTAGTCCAGTCGTGTCCGACTCTAGGGGGCGGTGCTCATCCCCGTTTCCAAGCCATAGAGCCAGCGTTTGTCTGAAGACAGTTTCCGTGGTCATGTGGCCAGCGCGACTAGGTGGTACCTATTTATCTACTAGCATTTGCATGCTTTCGAACTGCTAGGTGGGCAGGAGCTGGGACAAGCGACGGGAGCTCACTCCGTTGCGTGGATTCTTTTTTTTATATATATATAATTTTTTTATTATTATTATAACTCAAACAGACATACAAAACAAACACAGACATATACGCGGGGAGATAATTTCCATATATCCATCTGGTATATAATTCTGACTACATAAACCATATTACCCTACTAACATATTTAGGCCTTATCCATCTGGTATATAATTCTGACTACATAAACCATATTACCCTACTAAACATATTTAAACCATTATTAAGATCAAAAAATGACTTCCTAGCTTTATAATAATTAACATACATACATTATCTAATATATAAACTTAGATCTATATTGATCTTATATTCAAACCATTCTTAACTGCATAGACAGACTATGATTCATATATTACTTGGTGTCTTTATGTTTCTAACTTATCATCAATAACTTCTAAACAATTATAATCAAAATATGTATTCTAATTTAAGCGTTATATGTACTTATCAACCATTTGAGACATTCAGCAAGTAACTTTCCAATTTTTGTTATATTTCTCAGCTCCATGTATAGACCAGGGATTTCTGATTACTTATAGCCTTGAAAATCTAGAATTCATTTCCTGCATTCTTTTTACCAGCTTTGAAGTGCCATCTATGAAATCTCTATAAATTCTTTCACCTGCATACCCCTCTATCCAATACTCATCATAAGCATTCCTAATTTCATCTTAAAGATTGCTTGTCCACCAAAAAACTCCAAGCCAGGTCAAACATTTCTCAGAAATCTCCACTTTTGCAGATAAAAAGATATTGTATACCTAATCTTGTCTATATAATCACCATAATAATTCACACATATTTAATCTCTATATATGTACCATGGACACAAAAACATCTAATATTATTATTCTTCATCGACCTTTCTAAAATTCATAATTACATATGCTTGTCTACCATTGAGATTCCCACCTGGCCAAAATTGCTCATAATATAATTACTCATATTGCTTTATGTGTGACTATATATCTCTCAAACCAAAATTTTTTATCATTTAATCACTCCGTTGCGTGGATTCGATCTTACGACTGCTGGTCTTCCGACCCTGCAGCACAGAGGCTTTTGCGGTTTAACCCACAGCGCCACCACGTCCCTTGCAAATTACAGTGAGAAGATGATTTTCTTTTTAAAAGTAATTTTCCAAACTCTAGTTGCAAAGGTAAAAAAGTATTTATGGCAGGAGATGTTAATATTGAAGGATGTCGGAAAGGAAACATTCTCAGAGAATTGAGACTTGCTCCTCTTGGTTTGTTGAAATCTTTTCCAAAATTGGGCCACAGAGAAGATCCCCCACATTGAGGCCTTCTGACTCCTCCCTGACACAGAATAATCCAAACCCCAAACAATGACATATGCTAACCTGAAATGAAAGGAAATTCCTACTGTGAGACTAGGTGAATTCAGCTCATATCAATTTCTGTTCACCATGGGGCTCAAGAGCTGTGATGTTTCTCTGTACTTCTAAAAATACAATTTTAGTGTTTTGCTCTTTTTTACTATACTCAAGCATCTATTTTGTTTTGTTTTTATTTTAACTCCACTAAAGGATATTTCAGAAATCTAGGCCCATCTGAACTCGGCCAAGACTTCTTGCTTTTAATGGTTCACTCTAGTATCAAGGAAAATGACAAAAAATACCACAACAATTAGCTGGTCATTACAAAATTTCTCTCTTCATCTTTAAGGTCTTGTGGAGTTAATCAGGTATCTATTGACCTATACGTTTTTCTTCCTCTAATCCACTTTCTAAATTCAACTTTCATCAAAATCTCTATGAAAGTATTAATGTCATAAATGCACAGGGCTCTTTCTGTGAAGTTAACTCTTACCAGCTCTGAGCTGCAAAGCAAATTCATAAGCCAAGCCACGATGCATATAGTTTTACAAAATTATGTATATATTCATGTCATTCAACTAATACGGGGAGGGGAAAACAGAACATTTGACAGACTATGGTTGTTTACCAAAACTTATAGTGAACTCTGAGAGAGCAGCTCGTAAACTCATAAAACGTACTGCAGATGAGTACAAATGGACAACATGACGCACATACAGCAAGGCATGAAGAAGCCAGGCAGGTAAACAGAAAGGTAGGCCACGTCGGGGGGGGGGGGGGAATCATGTGCTCTCACCTCTAGAAAGACAAAGAATCAAACATTCAACATGAATGTTCATGAATGTCCGCCCAGAGTAGACATGTTATAGATGGGTGGTATATAACTCTAACAAACAAACAAACAAACAAACAAACAAACAAACAAATAATAAAAATAAATTCAGAAGGTCTAGTTTACATGCCAGCTTGCAAGAAAGGAGCCCCTGATAGAATGCTGCTATGTACTAATAATATGTATGTCTGAAAACAGACGCTGCAGGGCTCACAAGGCAGTCCTGTGCATCTTCTTATTCACTAAAAGCATAGCTGTCTGCCCCACCAGTGACCTCAGTTTGGACCCAAAGGGGCTGTCTCTGGCTGAGAGATGATTCATGCCCTCTGCAAGCTGAACTGAATGAAAAGACGGCATTCAGACTTCTCAGCACTTATCAGTTGGGATTCCTTCAAATTTTCAGTCTGACATGACTGGGTCAGTAATTATGTGCCTGTTTTCCTATCTCCTTAGACAGCAAAGTCCTTTCGACTTCTCAGGCAGTTCCCTGAAATTGGATTGATTTTTCATGGCTCGCTAATTATTACTGCTTGGCTTCTGCAGGGTTGCAGGAAGAGTTTATCAAAAGCTCTGGGTATACAAAGTTAATAATCATCTAAACAGTATCAACTCTGCCAAAATAAACAGTCACATGGAAATGAATGTAAGCATGTTGTTTAATCTATTAAACAAATTAGAGCAGCTGTTCCTTAAAACACGCAAACACACAAAACACAAGCATGCACACACACATTGCGAAGCAAACTGGAAACTGAAGTTTTAATTATTATGCTAATGCTAATTCAAGGAAGAGGTATCTAAATAATTAAAGGCAGACATTACGACTGGGATTAACAAACATACACCATTTTATTCTGTTTTGCCATATTAAGAAATAAGACCTAGTTCACAGTAACTATGGCAACAGCTAGAAATTCACTCAGGGCCACTGTTTAGTACTGTCCAAAGTCTGTGGGGACATTCTGAAGTGCAACAGACTGCCATAGGCCCTGCTAGTCCCTAAAACAAATCAGTCTGGTAACATTTTATATTTCATTTTCAAAACCTCACTCATTACTAAACTACAGAAGAAATGTCACATGGTCTCATCCAGATCACTAGGGTCAGCAATAGATACTGTGGGTTGTCGGAAGAGGGGAGACTATTTGGAGAGTCAGTTGTGTAGAGTCTGTGGGAACAGCTAGACTTAAATCTGGATGTAGGAGAGTCATCTGGGGTGAAAAGTGTGTGTGAGTATTGTAAAGGAATATATAGTTCTCTTCAGTTTAAATACCTTGTTAGTTACCTTTCCCTTTTCCTCCTTTATCTATTTATCACAAAAAACTTTGAAATACAACTCTATTATTTGTTTTAAGTATAGTTTTATAAAGGCTACTTAACAGTCATTGATATAGAGTATAACACCACATCCATACAGAAAAAGCCAAAGAAACCAGAGTGTTCACAAAGAGGATCTTTTCACTCACCAACAAATCAAAATATAAACATTAGCTGGGGAAAGAGACATGGGAGGGGCAGTCAAGTCAAAGTGGCAAGATCAAATACACAGAAAAGAGTTTGGGGTGGCTGTAGTAGGCAAATTCCTTGGGAACAAAGCCAGGGTTATATTGTCCAGTGTTGATTGCCATAATTGTTTTCAAGAGCATCCAACAATAATTTTTCCAGGAGAGAAACTATGTAGTGGTATATTAGCATAATTTAGATACATAGCAGGCACCATTACCATAAATAAATTTAAGATTGGGGGTTAGTTCTCTCAGTTGATTAGTACAATAGAATGATCACCCAGCAGCACTCATTTCTGATCCCATTAAAAACTGCACATTTTTTAAACAACATTTAGCTAAGAAATACAGGAATCAGATGGAAAAGCAAGTGACTGGATAGTTCCTTGTTAAACCCAAGGGATCTCTGAGAAACCAGATAACAGTACCTGGAGCAATGAAACAAAGAATTGTGTGTAATCATAAACATCATACTGGTCCTACTATCCCCCTCACTCAAATGCATACGGCTGAGGACATGCACCAGAATGGGGGTAGAGGTGTGGACCAAGAGAAATTCAGAGTTGACAAATAACTTTCATGCTCAAATGTGCATGCCAACCTGAATGCAGCTTACTTTTATAGTTTCCAATTAAGCAAATACACATGTAAATCTGTTGTTGATGCAGGCAGCTGGATCAGTGGCTACGACATATGGCCCAAAGAAAACAGGTGCCAGTGAACCAGCTGATCACTGTGATTTGACAGCCTGCCAAGAAACTGGGGTGGGAGGGTGTTACAAGAGGCATGTATGCATATCACGTCTTGTGCACACAATAAGCCCTGAACCAAAAGGAAGAACAATGCGTTTGCATCCCCAGACAGCAGAGTGGAAGGAGATGTTAGGAAAACACTCCTAATGCACAATATTACTGTGGTTTCAATGCAAAGGTTCATCTGTGCTAAAGAAGTTGTTCCAAAAAGCCTTGCATGTTGTCGCTGCAAGTCTTCACACATTTCAGAAATGCAAGCTGGGAGAATGGTGCACAGCAACTATATTCCTCTTACTTCTCAACCAAGGAAAGGTAAACTGGAATTGTTTGAAGCAGCCAGATCAACTGACAGTGGTGGTGGGGGATGTGGAGGACTTGGAAGAGCAAACCATTTTTCAGATACTACGCCTTCTGGCTCCTTTTCCGGGAGATTTTGGTGCTTCTCTTTTCTTAATTCACTAACAGTAACACCCTTTTGTGGGGGCATTTCTCCTGAATTAGAGGATCTGCAACAAGAGATATGCACTGCGGCTGTATCGATTTAGCACCCCCAGCACACAAAAAGACCAATTTTCTGTTGGTTCCAGCACTTTCAAATTGCCATGTTTGTTACCATGAGAACTTGATTAAAATACCGCCTACATGCTGGGGAGAGGGGGAGGGTAGGATCTTCTTTTAACCTTTCAGCAAAAGCTACTTCTAGTACGCACTTGGTGCAATGCAGTATTTTCACGATCACTGTAATGTTCTGCAGTTCAAGGCAGCAGAAATGTCTTGGTAGATTTTATGTTGCTCAGTAGTTTCTCCTAGACAACATGTAGCTGTCAGAAGAGCTTTCAACTACGCAAGTCCATATATTCATGTGCGTTACACCCTGGGAAAAACACTATTACTGTGAGGATGTAGCCTGAAATTATTGTGGGTTTTTTTTTCACCTCTAAGAGACAGTGAGCCTTTGAAAGGGATGCATGCATGTCAAAGAAGCTTCAGAAACATGACGTTTTTTTTTCCTATGGCGTATGTATTCGATATAAGAAAATGAATTCCTAGCACTCCAGTGAATAGTACAATAGGAGCAGTTTAATAACGGATCTGTTCTACAATTTGTGCCCCTGGCCCCTTAGAGAAAGGAGCAATCTTTGAAATTAT
The DNA here is from genome assembly GCA_037013535.1 of Intellagama lesueurii. Classification (NCBI taxonomy): domain Eukaryota; kingdom Metazoa; phylum Chordata; class Lepidosauria; order Squamata; family Agamidae; genus Intellagama; species Intellagama lesueurii. The sequence goes on along the minus strand of JBAJHW010000001.1, from coordinate 176,489,947 downwards.
CAGGGACTTACACCCCCAAAAGGGTATGACAATTTGTACAGCTAGTAGTCGTCGTTATTTATGCCAACCTCAGAGGAAACTGATGCTACCCAAACCTGATATAAACAGGGCTAGAGAGAGCAGCATGGGCAACAATTACTGACGCAACAGAGTAAGTGGATTGATTTTAGCATGTTTTAGGTTCTAGAGCTCTTATTCTGAGCAACATTTTGGAAATTATCAAACTGCTTATAATAAATTTATGAGATTAAAACTACACGTTAAATAACCATTGGGGTCCCCCACAGTGTTAATCACATGTGTAATATATGTCTGTTTATGCTGCTATAAACAGCAAAAGGCTTGGTTTCAATTATGTTTTCAAATTAAATAACATTATATGGTTGGAAGAACGTTTTCACCTTGCAATGGTCTCATGCTGACCAATAGCCCTTGATGATCCTAACCTCCATGAATGTAGATGCCATTCCTTGCTGATCAGAACATTTTTTTAAAAATGTGTATAACTGATGGTCAATGGCCACAATCTTGTTTGCTTATGCAAGCTTATAATGGCAAATGCAGAAGCGTTTTCCCTTCCTGCTGGTTGCCATTGTGCATCTGATCTTGCACTGGCTGCAAATCTAGGTAGCTGGCCAGCTGCACAACCATTTGTGCAAAGGAGAGTTGTCAGGAAGGGGGAAAACTACTGTGTTACTGCGTGGCAGGACACTGGATTTGGGCCAACAGCTCACCTGAAATTCAGGAATCAATCATCCTGGGTCGAAATATATAATCTTTTCAAAATTAGTTTGTTATCAGGTTATAATCAATTGTACTTGGTCAGACATTCAGACATGAAACCAAGAAAGAGACTTCACTCTATGAAAACAAACCACTTGGTAAAATCACCTTTCAAAATCTAATGTAGGATTTAAAAAAAAATATGTAAAATATTTTTACACCACCTTTCTCCTTAAAAAGGATCGGAGGCAGCTTATATAATTAAAGGACCATATTTAAAGCTAAAAGCTTTATATAAAAGTATATAAATACTAAAAAGGATCAACGAAACACCACATTAAAAGACGGTAAACAAAACCAACACCAAAACCACCTTCAAAGTAGTAAGGCACAACAATCCATTTAAAAACTCCACTCAGGCAACCAGTCACTCAGTGAGTGATTCCCAACCTTTTTTGAGTTGTGCCCCCTTTTATAATAGCCAAATAACCCCTCTGCATGTTTGCATAAAGTCATCCCTTCTCAGACAGTAGAGGCTTCTTTCTCCCTCAAAGGGCCTGTTTCTCATATATACACATAGACACTTACTTTAATACCCCACTCCGAAAGGTCAAGGAAGAAATTATTTAACAACACTTAAAAGGCAACCTTCCGACCCCCATAAAACACTTTCTGACCTCTTTGGGGGTTGCTACCTCCAGGTTGGAAAACACTGTACTAAAGGAAAGCTTACCTGAAGAAAAAGGTCTTCACCAGTTTGCAGGAGGACAGCAAAGACGGGGCCAGCCTGGCCTCATGTGGGAGGGAGTCCCAAATCCTGGGACTAGCAACAAAGAAGGCCCTCTCCCGTGTTCCCACCAAACACACCTGTAAGGGTGGTGAGACTGAGAGAAAGGCCTCTCCTGATGAGCTTAACCTCCTGAGCAGGCTCATAAAGGGACACACAGTCCTGGAGATAGCTTGGACCTGATTTCAGTGCAGGTAATCTGAAGAACTTTATCTCTCTACATGAATTTATCTACATCTTCCAGTCTTCCAGGAAGGTCCTTCTCTTGGTCTCACCATTCTAACAAGCTCCTTTCATGAAGATATAGGAGAGGACATTCTTAATGTCTTATCACAGACTACAACATCTCTGTAAGACAAGATTGGAAGACTTCTTCTGCTTCTCTGGCATTGTGAGATTCACATAAGTGTTTTTGCAAAAATCCTACAGAGGAAGACAGTACTTGTATGGGAAGTCAAAAAGTGGTTTCCCCTTTTGCCATCTGTCTGATCATGAAACCAAATGCAGAAGAGGAGACGACTAGGAAAGTGACAGCCAGCCTGGAAAAACAGGTAGAATTGTTTGTATGACTGCTCTTAGGCAATCATGTAAGGCAACAAGGGTTTAAAAGCAAGTACAAAGCTTTTAAAGCAAACACAACAGTATATTTAGCATAAAAAAACACAAACTTTTAGCTAATGCTCATGTTGATGAAAAAATCTTCAGATTTTCAGTCTCATTCAGGAGCGAAAGATCTGTTTTTTCATTGAGGATAAGAACAATTTGTAAGCATATGTTACATCCTAAGGCATACTTCTTCTTAATAGTAGGCGTACTTCTTTTTGTTATGTTTTTAAATGGCTTTTGCATCATGTTAATTCTGTGTTTGTTTTAATGTGATAATCCATTAATAATATTTTAATTACTGTAATTTATACAAAGTTTCTTTTTTTGAAAAAACTATCTATTTTAACTTCATTTTATAAGCCACACTTATAGCTTTAAATATGGTCCTTTAATTATATAAGCTGCCTCCGATCCTTTTTAAGGAGAAAGGTGGTGTAAAAACACAACAGGTGTTCAGCGGTTCAGTGTTCCACCCCCCTCTGGTGGACACCTACTCAGAAACAGTGTCCCGGCTTCCCCGCCCCACCTCCTCCGGGCACTACCTCTGAGTGGGTGCCAGTGTACAACATATTTCTAACATTTCAGTAGAGCAGCCCTGCTTATCCTACAAATTTGATAAGACACTGGCACAATGAGGACTGTTTTGAATCAAGATTAAGACTGACTTTAGAAAGTGGTGGTGGTGGTAGTAGTAGTAGTAGTAGTAGTAGATGATTCATAAGTGTACTGGGACAAGCAAGTTAACACTAAAAAAGGAATTGATTTTTATAAACTGGATATTATACTTTATACAGCTTATACTTCTGGATACACAACAAAGAAACACATACATTATAGAAGTTGGAGTTCCATAAACAACCAACCAACCTCGAAAGTACATAAAATACAAAAATTGTAAAGTACCAAACATTAAGGCAAGAAAAGAAGACAGAAATAAGATCAGGTCATCCTCCTCTCAATACAGATTTCAACAATTGGAGTCATTCCTAAATCTTTGGTTACCACTTTAAAACAATTGCCAAGAGCTGCTAGTTTGCTTCCTAAAATAAAAAAAAATCTGTGATTTTGCAAACATGCCATCTCATCTGCAGATTTTTAGGACTTGATTCCTAATTTTTAAGCTTGACCGCTTGGTCTACCCCCAAGCACCAGCAATGCTGAGAAATAAGATATATGAGAATGAAAATGAAAATAAAAATGAGAAGAAGACGGCTTGCTCTCCCTTCCATAGACATCTAAGTACTTCAGATATATACATAGCAAAGCTGATGGTATATCCTTTGCAGCTGTATTCAGCCAAAAACAAAACAAAACAAAGTAAATTTGGAAGAATACGAATTCTTACCACAAATTCAAATGCACACGAATTCTTGATAGTAAGAATATGAATTCTTACCACAAAATACGAAGAATTCGTACCACAAATTCAAATGCATTACATGTTTGTGTCCTTTCCCCCCTGTCCTCTGCACCAGATGTTCCATTGCCCCATGGTTTGTCTTTAAAAATGCTTTTAAAAAGCATGAAATCATGGCCAATTCATTGTATTCTGGAATATTTTGATGTTTCATTTATTCCTGGCATCAACAAAAATGTTTTCTTTTTATATAAAGTTTGTTTACTTTGATATCAACTATGCACCAAAATGACGGAATTGCTAACACACAAGATATGGCCTTATGTAATGCTACTATTAATTTAACTTCTACTTCTTCTACTTCTTCAACTCTTGTCATGGCTCATTTTTGTATTTCTACAGTCACACAAAAGAGACTGCGGTCTCTGTCTGTGGCTGAGTGCACCAATGTGGCCTAAAGCTGGCTAATGTCTGTTCCTGAATGCATAATAATAAGATCATGTTTCTAACATGCAGCTTTTCTGGCATATCTGTACCAGTAAAGGAGAAGCTGCAAAAGCTGAATATTCACCTTTGCAGCTTCGAAATCACAATTTTTCAAACCTAAGTCCAGTATTTGCAGGGTGCAACCTATGTTTGGATTATGCTGCCTGTTATAATGGCAGGTTAGTGTCTTTAAGCCTAACAATTATACTGCATTACAAACTTGACTTGGTTCTATGAAAGGGTTAAAATAAGGATGCAGAGGTCTAGGCTGGTGACCAAAGGGAATTAGTGAAAGTTAAAAACAACAGCAGATTTTTATAACAATTAATAAAACCAGAAGGGTATGTTCCATTTCTTTCTTTATCATTCCAATACATAAAATGCATATACATAGCAAATATTGCTTGTTGCTCATGAAATTGCTGTGTATTCTGCAAACAATTTCTTTGCATCCTCTGATATGACTAGGTAACAAAGCAATGTTCCAGATGAAATTAAACCAGCAATTTACAGAAGGCTTCCCCCCCACATCTAGTTTGTTGCTTTAGCCATATTGATAGCAACAAGTAAACTTGAGACCATTTCAGTATTTGATTCTTTAACAAAGTTTTTTTTATATATCCCAACACAATTACCTTAGGATCTAATAGTATCTCACTACCAAAACACTATCTGGGACAACTCAGATAGTGTGGCTGCTGACCTTGAGCCAGACATCCTGGAGAGTGAAGTCAAATGGGCCTTAGAAAGCATGGCTAACAACAAGGCCAGTGGAGGTGATGGCATTCCAGTTGAACTATTTAAAATATTAAAAGATGACGCTGTTAAGGTGCTACACTCAATATGCCAGCAAGTTTGGAAAACTCAGCAGTGGCCAGAGGATTGGAAAAGATCAGTCTACATCCCAATCCCAAAGAAGGGCAGTGCCAAAGAATGCTCCAACTACCGTACAATTGCACTCATTTCACACGCTAGCAAGGTTATGCTCAAAATCCTACAAGGTAGGCTTCAGCAGTATGTGGACCGAGAACTCCCAGAAGTACAAGCTGGATTTCGAAGGGGCAGAGGAACTAGAGACCAAATTGCTAACATGCGCTGGATTATGGAGAAAGCCAGAGAGTTCCAGAAAAACATCTACTTCTGTTTCATTGACTACGCAAAAGCCTTTGACTGTGTCGACCACAGCAAACTATGGCAAGTCCTTAAAGAAATGGAAGTGCCTGACCACCTTATCTATCTCCTGAGAAATCTATATGTGGGACAGGAAGCAACAGTTAGATCTGGATATGGAACAACTGATTGGTTCAAAATTGGGAAAGGAGTACGACAAGGCTGTATATTGTCTCCCTGCTTATTTAACTTATATGCAGAATACATCATGTGAAAGGCTGGACTGGATGAATCCCAAGACGGAATTAAGATTACCGGAAGAAATATCAACAACCTCAGATATGCAGATGATACCACTCTGATGGCAGAAAGTGAGGAGGAATTAAAGAACCTCTTAATGAGGGTGAAAGAGGAGAGCGCCAAAAATGGTCTGAAGCTCAACATCAAAAAAACTAAGATCATGGCCACTGGTCCCATCACCTCCTGGCAAATAGAAGGGGAAGATATGGAGGCAGTGACAGATTTTACTTTCTTGGGCTCCATGATCACTGCAGATGGGGACAGCAGCCACGAAATTAAAAGACCCCTGCTTCTTGGGAGGAAAGCGATGACAAACCTAGACAGCATCTTAAAAAGCAGAGACATCACCTTGCCGACAATGGTCCGCATAGTCAAAGCTATGGTTTTTCCAGTAGCGATGTATGGAAGTGAGAGCTGGACCATAAAGAAGGCTGACCGCCGAAGAATTGATGCTTTTGAATTGTGGTGCTGGAGGAGACTCTTGAGAATCCCCTGGACTGCAAGGAGAACAAACCTATCCTAAAGGAAATCAACCCTGAGTGCTCACTGGAAGGACAGATCCTGAAGCTGAGGCTCCAATACTTTGGCCATCTCATGAGAAGAGAAGACTCCCTGGAAAAGACCCTGATGTTGGGAAAGTGTGAAGGCAAGAGGAGAAGGGGACAACAAAGGACGAGATGGTTGGACAGTGTCATTGAAGCAACCAACATGAATTTGACCAAACTCTGGGAGGCAGTGGAAGACAGGAGGGCGTGGTGTGCTCTGGTCCATGGGGTCACGAAGAGTCAGACACAACTTAACGACTAAACAACAACAAAACCAAAACATACAAAACATTAAGCACAATCACAGCATGGTCCCCAAAAGTTTGTATGTTCAAGTGGGACCCAAATTTATGTCATATCCCTGCATGCTACATATCCAACATGTATCCAACAACTTTATATATAATATATGAGACTATTTTACGAAAATTCCCTCACAGACTTGCTGAAATTAATTTTGAATTGGCATTTTCCCAAATCGACTTCTAATCTGTTAAACAAATATTCCCTCGCAAGTTCTTTTCCCATTTTCTCATGTAACTTAAAGTATCTAAATCTAATAGCAATTAAGAACTCTGACCTATCCTTGAGGGACTATTGAAAAAAGGCAACACACCAGAAACCGATTTAATTTTGTTCACTATTTGGAAACTGAAACAGGGCAGCTCTGTCTACTGAAATCATGAGCCCCAGTGATGGCAAGAAGAAGATGGATGTTGGCGAATATCATATCATCATATCAGTGACTTCATTCTCCCACCACCGCCACGGTTGATTCTTGGTCAGATAACTCTTAAAGAGTTAGCCTATCATTCTGCCTAACCCAAACTGAGCCCAAGGAGGGAGCACTGAAATCACATGATACTTACATTTCCTAGAGTGTAAATGTAATCTTTTCTCATATTAATAAATCTCAAATTCTTTCTACAGATCAAAATTTGAATCTGCATCTCAGCGTTCATCTTTCCAGCTGAGAATCTCTAGGAACTAGGAATTAGAATTCACCCTCCCCGTAAAGGCAGAATGACAGAGCCGAGGGAGAATCCCCTCCTGTTCCCACACCATTCCTTTCCGCATCCTGGTGGCACAGGGCAGAAAAGGGGATGTAAGAAAGTTCTCTAAGTTATTGAGTCCTCAGTTTCACTCTCCATGGAAGCTAAAAAATAATCTCTGACATCACCTCTGATTCTACATGGGGATTATGTAGGAATATTCCTTTATCCAAAATAATTCCTTGTACACAGAAATCATGATGCCTTCTCCATGGCATGTTCATTTTTTTTCTGAAGGAAACTTTATCATGTGAAAGAGTATTCAATTCCATGAATCTTCTGCTACAGCACAAAGTAGACATTCAGTTTATACTGTCTGTTGAATGTTGTTGCATTCAAGTTGCATACATATGTGTTGACAACTTAATAATTTATTAATACCTCTTTCTAAATCTCTTTCACTGTAGAGTTACCAGGTGAGCAGCTTTCCATTCCTTGAAATTTCAGAGCCAAAACCCGAGGCACAGTTGTGTGCCCACCCAGGTGCTTCTTAATGAGTGGCAGTTTGTTGCCAAACTTAACACAATTTCCCTTATGCAAGCATAACGTAGTAATCGGATTCTGTGTGCATGTGCTTGGGAGAGTGGGCGAGACAATGTGAATTTCCTGTATTACCTCTGAAGCAATTATGTTGTGAACAACATACATACATGTAAACACCTTTGCACTGAGTCATCAAGCCCCAGCAACAGTTGGGAGTGGGAAGAGAAGGATAATCAGGCATTAAAAGTCACAGCAGACAACAAAAATAAAATTCTTCTTCCCCCTGTCTGTCTTCTGACCTGGAGGGCCAAGTAAACATGCCAATTCCCTGAGACTTCAGCCAGTGCCCTGAGATTTGGCAACCCTTTCCTCATGGCTTTAAACAGAGGCCTGCTACAGATTTTCTCTTAGCTGAAAGAGAGAGCAGAAGGTCTGTATGCAATGCCCTACGTTGGGTGCACTGATAATTTGCTGTGCTTGAATGCAATATACAGTCCAAAACAAGGCTTACTACTTTAGTGTGCAAGAGCTCTCAGTCTCACCCTTGACTCAAGAGTACTCAGCTTACAGAACAGTTCATTTTTCAGCAGTGAAATTCTATCAGAACCTCATACCCATAGCCTCATAAACCACAACAAAGCCATAATAAGGGAGGTGGGAATGAGGAAAGTGTGTCATCCCTTCAGAATTGGCTTTTAGTTACTTACATTTTCCCCAGCATATCTACTTTGCAAGTTAAGAAGGCCACTTCACATTTATGGCCAATTCCTCTTACATCTGTCTTACAGTATCCTCAGGCATACAAACTGAGGTGAAAAGTTCAGTTTGTAAAATACACCAATCTCTCTTCCTGCCCCAATTCAGCCTTCTAAAATCCCTGGAAACGTATCAGGTATTAGATAGAATCCTTCCACTCCGCACAACAGAAAAATAGCATGATTAGCAATGAAAATCAGTTGAACTGATTTCTTTTGGAAATCAATTCATTTACAAAATTATTATTAATATTGTTGAGGAATGGCATTTTACTAGAAATACAGGAAAACTCTCCAACAGATGTCATTTTGGTTGTTGTAGGTTTTTGGGGCTGTTTGGCCATGTTCTGGAGGTTTTTCTTCCTAACGATTCGCCAGTCTCTGGCCGGCATCTTCAGAGTTCTAACTCCTGTCCTCTGAAGATGCTGGCCACAGAGACTGGCGAAACGTTAGGAAGAAAAAACTCCAGAACACGGCCAAACAGCCCGAAAAACCTACAACAACCATCGGATCCCAGCCGTGAAAGCCTTCAAGAATACACAGATGTTATTTTATTTTATTTTATTTTAATCCCATTCTCCCAAAACTGGGGCTCATAGCAGTTCAGAGCAACATGAAAAAGAGGTACAAATAAAAACACAAACAGTTATAATGTTATTAGTTAAACAGATTATAATATTAAAACACAATTGGATTAAAAGCAATTTAAAAGCCAATACAAAAGATTGAACAGTGCCTGCTTCCCAAGAAAGGCAGAGAAGGCTCTTCCTGCTCCTATACTGCTCATCAAGAAAGTCCTAGGTGATTAGTAAGTATAGGGCTCATCTGGGCATAATGAGAAACGATTATGAAAACAAGCCTAGTTTCCTTCCTAGCTTATCTGCTTTCTTTTTAAGTATCTCGTTCCTTTTACTAATACAGTAGGCATTTTTCCATTTATATGGCAAAATCAATTATAATCCCAAATTTTAAGAGAGATGTTAGAAGAGATCCAGAAAGCCATAAGCTTACTTCCTGTTACATGGAAGATTTATGCTGCTTTCTTGTGTATCAAAATAAGAGGCTGGTTAAATGACTGAAACTTTGAAGGAAAAGCAGATTAGACTTGCAGACCAAAAAGAAGAAGAAGAATCATGATATTCGTAGAAAATCACTGATTCATCAAATATTCACCTCTTTATATTCATCAATTCCGGAGATCCTGACAAATACGAAGGGACAAATACTTACCTGTTTTTTATTCTTCTCCATAGGCAGAGAGGGAAGGCTAGACTGCTGGAATGGCAGCTTCTAATCCCGCAGCCTAGCCTCCTCTCTCTGCCTATGGGTCCACAATCAGCTGTTTGGCAGGCCCATAGGCAGAGAGGGAACACTAGGCTGCCGGAACAGAAGCCACCACCGCCATCTGCAAAGATGGCAGCGGTGGCAGTGGTGGAAACGGCAGTGGCAGAGACAGCGGCCGCAGTGGAGGCAGCAGGACAAGGTAGGGAGGCAACAGGGACAGGGGTGGGGGACAGGCTGTGGGGGCAGGGGGGCTCAGCTCTTTTTTTTTTTTTTTTTTTTTTTTTTTTTGACAGCCACAGACTGTCTGGAAAAAAACACACATCAACAAACCAATTTATGGTTCATTGGTAAAACATCAGTAAATTTGTGGTTTGTGGTTCATCAACCCTGACGAACATGAACCAAGACTGGCAGTTCGTCCCCATTTCTAGAGCAGATAGGAGTTAAAACGGATAACTCTGCAGAATGACTGCTGTCTAGTTGTGTCTCATCTAGAGGAAAATACAGGAAACCAAAGTATGAAAAGCTGTTTTGCAGCTTTTTAAAATCTGAAACCTCCATGTTTGTCTTATTTTTAGGGAGGGACACAAACTTGGTCAGTTCATTATCAAGAAACATTTACTATTTCTGTCTTTATAGTTCTATATCCAGCCGTGAAGTCTGATATAAAAAAACAACAGCACAAATACCCTGAGGTAATCTAGGTCGTTCATCAAAAAAGATTAACTTTACTCATGGAGCTAGTCAAGCCTGTCCTTCAGCATCCACTCCATTTAATTTACATTGATGTTCCTTCTTTCCTTCGTTCAGTTTGTTTTTTCAAATTCTTCCATCTGGCCACAGAGCCAGAGGTTGGAAGTCTGATTCCCCACTGCGCCTCCTGCGAGTAAAGCCAGCCAGCCTGTGTGGCCTTGGGCAAGCTGCACAGTCCCAAGGTGCCCCCAGAAGAATGGAATGGTAAAATACTTCTTAGTATTCTCAACCTGGAAAACCCTGAAAAGGGTCACCAGGAGTCAGAATTGACTCGACAGCACATGAAGAAAAAAAAAAAGACTTAAAAATCAGCTGGGAGAAATTTAGGAAAATGGCCCTCATAGATGAGGAGGAGTCCTTGGTTTAGCAAAGGAAGCCTATAGACTCTACCTCTGTCAGTACTAAGAAGACAAATTAATAAGTGGCACCTGACATCCGCCCAAATAGCCCATATTACAGGTCATATTCCTTTCAGTGTTGGATGGGATGTGGAGAATCTGACACTTATTTGCCCCTTTTTTTTTGGTCTACTCGATTTTGGCCCTTAGTACAAAGAGAAATTGGGACCATCAGAAGTTGAATTGCTCCCTGGCACTACAGAATAGATTGACTGGGGACTCCAAAATGTTTATCCAATATTTTTAAATTTGATACCCGTTTAATTCTTTTTTAAAATACTTTTAAATATTTTAGTATTGTAATCATTTATTGGTTTTTATTAATATTTTTGTTCTAATATTGCAAGCCTCCTTGGGTCCTCTTATGAAGAAGGGTGGGGAATAAATATTTCAAACAAACAAATAATAATACTGCACAAAGATCAAATTCCTTTTTAATTAACAGCAGTAATGGTGGAAATTGCTAAAAGGCAGAAAGATGTGTGGTACAGAAGGATTTGGGATGTGGCGCTTGCGTTAAAATTAATTTGTCTATTCAAAATAGGAAAAAGTCCATCAAGCATGAATACATTTCGTATAGCTTGGTGTAATTTTATTTCTCATGACATAAATATCTCTGACAAAGACCTTTTTGCAAGGCAAACAGCTTCTACCATTGCATTAAAAACATATGATTACATTTGGGGAGGTAGAATTATATTTATTCTGAGTAGAAGGATTTTCCGTTCCAAAAATTTTGGATTTATTATAAATGGAATCTTACTCTTCTTTTTGTTTGCACTTCCATAGTTTTGCATTTTTGTGATATTTTCTTGCTGCAACTAGAAATAAATTGATTAAAAATATATTATTCTGTATGCCAGCGGGATTCATTTGGGCTTTACATAAATGCTAGTTGGTTTTGTTCATTTTTGTAGGAAATAATTCTTAACAAATAAATTGTGTAAAATCCAGGATTGCCACGGATTGTTCATGGTCACACTTTGGAGTAAATACAATCTTTTCAGTACCTTGATATCATTCATCTTTAACCTTAAATTTTGGGGAAGTCCGTGAAGACTAAAGCCAAGCTGGGTGCTCAAAGAGCTGCCCATCTTGTTCTTTCTTTCCTTCTTTTTTGTTTGTTAATATTTGAAAAATTATATTTTAGAGGAATTTAAAAGGATAATGGGAGGTGAGGGGGGAAAGCCTTAAAAGTAAAGTGCAGTTAAAAACTACAGCTTGGAACTGCTGCTATGAGTAACCTCATAACACTTCTAAGTGTACCCAGAACAACTGATGACAGATCAAGGTTACAGAATTTGTAAATAATGACAACTAAATGGTGGAGTATCTTTTATTGAACTAGTGCTATCTTTCAAAAAAATATTAATATTTGAACCCTGGGAAATTTGACAGTGCGTTATACTTAAGTATCCAAAATGAAGGTACCATTTCCCTAAAGCTAAAAGATAGTCTAAATAATCAATATTATGAAAACAGTTTTGTCAACTTTAAGAAACAGAACAGGATCTGAGTCAAATGAGATTTGTATTAGACAAGAATATGTAGAAATTCCTACAAGTTGAAAAACGTGAGTTAGTAAAATAAGATAAGAAGAAATGAAAACAATTGAGAACGACACACACAATGGTGATAGGACACACACACAGTCATGAATGAACAAGCATTCATCACAACTCCACACCGCTTTGGGTACCAGTCATCAAAAAAAATGTACCAACGCAGCAGGAGGTTTTGATTCCAGATGCTTTCAACAACAACCAAATGGATTTTACATTAGGCTGGGTGAGAAAATGTTTTTCTGTGTATGTTCCCAACATGCTTAGAGGCTAGAAGTGCTTTATATTTTATATATTCTTATATAAAATATTTTTCTATGCATTTGCAAGAAGGCTTTTAAGGATTTTAAAGTCACATTGCTTTTTATTTGGGGGTGATATCTTCTAGAGATGTATTCTCTGCCATTTTGGACTATTATGCTTATGCATTTTTATAATGCAACCTGAAATACTTCCATTGTTCTTTTTTAATCTAAAAGAAATGCTCCTATATTTTTGACTTAAGCATGTGCTTACAGCAGTCTTCATGTATTTTTAAGTATATGTTCCTAACAGCTTTTACCTGGCTGTAAGGTTTTTGAATGTTACAACAACTCTGAAGCAATTTTGTGCATATGGAACCTAGAAATAATGTAAATAAACAAAGCTTAATAGGCAAGCTGATGTTGCCTGGAATTACTGCAACAGTGAAAAGATACTCGGATTAATTTAGATATGATTATCTGTGATTATTTGATTTCATTCTGGGATTAACCCTTAATTGGGATAAATGCCAGCTGTGACAAACAAGAGGCTTCTGATTTTGCCAGGGGGTGTGTGTCTATCTATCTCTGTAGGACTCCTGGGGGAGTCTAGCAATTTATCTGTTTCCCCTCCCCCCCCCCTATTTTTAAACAAAAGGCAAACATCAAATCTCAGATTCTATACAATGAGCCTTTGGCTTTCTATGGAAGGAATCCAGGGTCCCCACCACCATCGAGAATGATTTTTAGAGCTCTCAAATGAACTGTTGGTGCCACTTTATTTATTTATTTATTTAAAATTATTTCCAGGGTAAGGGGAAATGAATCGGGATAACAGTGCTTATATCATGTCGTTTCTTATCACATATTATCTGTACTTACACATATCATTACATTAAGAACTTTTGTATCTGTTAATTACCTATATACTTCCAACTAGAGTTATTTGACTATTTTGTATTAAAATTATTGCATTTGGCTTTCACGTTATAGAACGGATCGAGTTATATATAGGTTCCCATTTTTCAGTTGCTTCTTGGATTGAATTGTCTTTCAAAACTTCTGTTAATATGTCCATCTCCGCCACTTCCATAATCTTTTCCGTAAATTCTTCACGGTTTGGTATTTCAGCTGATCTCACTTTGTTAACCAGTCTGCCCTTCAGTCCTGTTACATTTTTATGCCTTTAGCTGTGTATTCTAGTCAATTCCAATGCCTCTATCAGCCACTGTTCAATTCCTTTATGTCATTATGGAAGAAAAAGTCACTGAACTCTTCTTTCCATTCTTTGCTCCTGAATGTAGCTTTAGCTAGGCCTCCAATCAAATGAGGAACTAAAAGCCTCTGTCCATGAACTTCATTCTCCCTGGTTTCTAGGTTTACCCCATCTCCTAAGTAACTATATGCCTTTCTTAAAATTCTTTTAAAAATATTTTTCATTACAATTCCATACTAACGACAAGAAATATCAGTAGGCAAACAATAATAGAAAACAATTCATTAATCTTCAGTGAACCAGTATGCTGATGGTGCCCAGCTCTATTCTGTTTAAACCTGAAGAAGCTGTTTCAGTTTTAAACCAGTGTCTGGAGTCTGCAACAGACTGGATGAGCATGAACAAACTCAAGCTTAATTCAGTCAAGTCAGAGGTGCTCCTGATCAGTCAAAAGGTTGAGCAGAGATTAGGGATTCCATCTGTACTGGATGGGATTAAAATCCACCTAAAACCTTGGGATCAGACCTTGGGTGTGCTCTTGAACGCATCCCTAAACCTAGATCCTCAGCAGTGACCAGGAGTGCATTTCCACAGTTCAGACAGGTGCTCCCGTTGTGCATGCTTCTGGAGATGCTCACTTGGCAATGGTAACACATGCCTTCGCCACATCTTAACTGGATTGCTGTACAATGCTCTACGTGAGGCTGCCTTTGAGGAGTGGTTGGAAACTTCTACTGATCAAAAACAGTGCAGCCAGACTGTTTACTGATGCCACTTACAGAGAAATTTACAGAGAACTTCCTTCCTACAACAGCTTCACTAGCTATCAGCCAATTTCCAAGCATGATTCAAAGTTCTGTTTATGAACTGTAAAACCCTAAATAAGGTGGGCCAAGGCTATCCGAAAGATCATATTCTCTCCATTGAGCCTGCCAGGCTTTGAGATCAGTATGAGAAGCCCATTTGGTGGAGACTTGAGATAGGGCCTTCTCTGTAGCACGACCAGACCCAAGAGTGACCAGGTTTGCCCACTGCCTGCTGTCCTTCCAACAACAGGCAAATATCTTTTTATTTAAGCGGGTCTTTACCAATTAGGGACGTGGTGGCGCTGTGGGTTAAACCACAGAAGCCTCTGTGCTGCAAGGTCAGAAGACCAGCCGTCGTAAGATTGAATCCACGCGATGGAGTGAGCTCCCGTCGCTTGTCCCAGCTCCTGCCAACCTAGCCATTCGAAAGCATGTAAAATGCAAGTAGATAAATAGGTACCAGCTCGGTGGGAAGGTAACGGCCTTCCGTGTCTAGTCGCGCTGGCCACGTGACCACGGAAACTGTCTTCGGACAAAACGCTGGCTCTATGGCTTGGAGATGGGGATGAGCACCGCGCCCTAGAGTCAGACACGACTGAACTAAATGTCAAGGGGAACCTTTACATTTAATTGGGAACCTTACCAATTAACTGCTTCCAACCATAGAATTTTATTAGTTATTTGTTATTAGTTTTCTCTATTTTCTAAGGTACAATATTAGTATTTTAGTAAGGAAATTTTTAAGTGTTGTAATTTTAACTGAATTTTAATAAAAATATGACTTTAATTCTATTCTAACATTTATAACTTTATTGTATTTTAATTTTCTACAGTTTTTTTAACTGTATTGCCCTGAGTCCCAATTCTGGGAGACAGACAGTGCATAAATATTATGTAATGCAGTGCAGTGCAATACAATACAATACAATACAATACATGGGGGGGGGGGGGAGCAAGTTGACCATAAGTAATCATCAGCGTGCCACAGTTCCTTGTACTAGTTTATGGACCATAAAGTAGAATCCAGTTGATTAACCTATAACACTATTCCCCACATTTCCATGTATGTATGGAGCAGCATAAGAGTTTCTTTTCTGATGTATGTGATCAATATATGGATCCTACTTTAGATTATTGGAAGTTCCAAAGTATAGTAATACTGATTTTCTGGCTTAGTTTAACTCTCCACTTTGGAAGATTTGGGGATGCAGTTGAACACAGATTTTGTATCAGAGCAGATTCTGCCCCTTTACATTTGTAGAGGTTGAGACATAAATTGTCCTCTTTTAAAACCTTTCCCAGGTCAATGCAGATAGACTTCATTGTTAATTATTTTGGATAGAACAAGTGTTTTTATCACTGTAGCAAAGTTCCTGACTACTACTGGATCTCAAAAACCCTAGATGACTGATTGTTAGTTTTAAGTTATTTGGGAGAGACAGAATTATTTTTTTTTAAAGTTTCCTCCCCTGAATTGTAGCCTTTGTTACATTCCACTTCTATATTTTCAACTAACTGCAGATACAATTTAGGCTATTCATTTTCCAAAATTTCTCCACAATGTCTTAACACATACAAGGATACTGGACATTCAACTGGCATTTTGAAAAATAACTTTTAAAAAATATTTTGGCACAAGCTCTTTTTTGAGATGTGGAGAAAGGGAGTATTTTTTCACATGACAAAAACTGGTGTGGTGTAGTACACAGGCTGTCAGAACAAGACTGCAGAGACCTGGGTTCAAATCCCTATTTGGCCACGGAAACTCACTGAGGAGGGTTGGCAATGGTAAACCATTCCTTGAACTTCTTTCAAAGGAACACTTTGAAAATCCTATTAAGGTCACCTTGAGCCAGAAGTGACTTGACAGCATATGATAGCAAACATTTATTTACATATTCCTTATGCCACTACTGCACAAGACATCTTGCAGACCTTGACAGGTGAAAAGAGACAGGTTCCTATGTTATCCTGCAATCTAAAACAGAAAATGAGTAAAAGAATAGGGAAGCGCGGAGGTGGGAGAAGAAAGGGCAGGTGAAAATGAACATGGGGATAATGGTACTTTAAACTTGGTTGGAGTTGGGAATGAAGATTAAGAGAGTAAAATCAAAGACCTTACACAAATGGAGTGTTTTGAGGATGGGAGAAAGGAGACAACCATGGACATGTCCATGAAAAGAGTTTCATTCAAAGTGAGCAATGCACAGCTTTGAAGCATTCATTACCTTTTGCAATTGTAACTCCCACAGACTCCAGCCGGCATGGCCAGCAGCCCATTCAAATATGACAAATAATCAAAAAAGTAATATTTACAAGCTCTGAGTCAACAAATGAGAAAGACCAGTATCATGATAAGAGGACAAGCAATCTTCAGACACCTGAGAGGAGTAGATCTGGAGGAACAGATGTCACAAGGGAGGAGTAAGAATGAATGAAAGGACAAGGCCAGGTTGTGGAGAGCTTGAAAAGCATACCAATATATCACACACTGTCATGAGCAAAAGCCATGTTTCTAATAATCTTCCACTTTAAAAAAATTATTGGGGAAAAATTTACCTGGTCAGAAAAGTTTGTAATCTATGTTTGCTTCTACATCTTGAAAACCACACAGTATGAGCTTGGACATATCCCATGCAAAAGCTGACTCATGGCTTGCTTAATTTCTTCCCACTCACCTCCTGCTGTCATTGCTGTGCTCTGAAGTGTGTTAAATCCTTTATCACAATAGATGTGCAAGTTGAGCAATAAATAAACCTAAGACACTCTTCCCCTTGCCCATTACTGACTGCATCAAACCGCTGTACCACAAGAGGCTGTTAATATAATTCTTGGACCCTGACAAGATTTACCTGAAACCGTAAGCTTGTCCTAGACTTCAAGACCCATTGCCATGTGAAACTGTCCAGTTTTGTTTCAAATGATTCATATTTATTTATTACTTCTGATCATATTTTATAGCTGAAACTTTCTAAATTTTGCAGATGAAATGGCTATGCTCCAGAGTCTGATAAGGAATAACCAGCTCTTTCATTTTAACATTTGTAAACATACAAAAATCCCTTAGATATGCTTGTTTGTTTATTTTATTTCTATGTTGCCTTTTTCATGGTGAGAAGTTTATCTTTTTGTGATCTTTCCTCCCTCTTCTTTTATAGGCTTGAGTCATCTTCATAAAGCATTCAAATAATTTATTCCATGATTTTTAATTTCTTTGAAGGTTTTTTTTTTTAACAAAACCTCATTGCCGAAAACATAATAACAGTTACTGGTGGGAAGAGGAAGGTTTAAAGAAGGTTTACAGTAGAATCCCTGTACATGCACGGTTGGTATCCACTGTATCCCTGGATCCATTTGAATTGCTCAGCCCTGCTGTAAAACAAGGGATGTCCCTGCAACCAACTTTTTAGCACAAAAATCTAGCTTACCTCTTTAGGTGGGTTGTGTCAATGAATGGTTCCTATGCTTGGTTCCTAAGAAAAACAGACATGTTCTGTGTCAGTTCAGGAGTTCACCTTCAACGTATTTACATCATCGTCATCGTCACTATCCTAATTCTCATGTTTGCATACACCACCCCTCTGAAGATTTCCTTTTAGGTGTCATGGTTTTGGACCAGCTTTGTGTTTTGGTGAGAACATCTGGCTTCAGTCCTCTGTGTGAATTTTACCAAACATAACAATTTGTCTGACAGATTGTGTGCATTAGCAACTTATGTTCTCTTACTGGAATGGAGCACTACATTAAAAGGTTATACAGTTAGAGCTAGAAATGGGTAAATGTATTGTTTCTGCTTTCTCCCACAGTTGAATTTTAGTAAATTCTTGTAAAAAAAACAACACACAAACAAATTGGAAAGAAAGTTTCACCCCTCCTTAGTTAATTCAGATTTTACACAAAAACTATGAAGAGGAAACGTGAAAGACCTATGTATGAGAATTTGGGCCAAGCACACCAAGGCACTTCGCCATTGGTGAGAATACCCATTTGAAGTGAGAAAGCACATTCCATTCGGTGCTAGTTTCACAGCTTGCCTTGTGAGAAGAGCTGGGCTTCCTTCAAGAATGTGGAGGTGTGAAGAAAGGAAGCTTAGAGCTGTCATTTTTCTTTGAAGTCAGCTTGTTTTTATCTTTTTTTTTTAATTGAGCTTTCTGAAAATGGATGCTACACATCTTGGCTTTAAATCTAGGCACAAAACATTTAAGTACACTCCTAAATACTTGTAGCATGACTCAGATAAGCATATTGCTGGGAAATATGCACTTCGCACAGGTACATTCAGGACTGTGGAATGCATACTTGGTGACATATTGAGCGATCTGACACTTGTACAATTCAAAATCAATTCAAAATCAGTTGGCATCGACACAAGTAATTTCATGCCGATCACGCTCAAGTCTCATTGTGTGTATGATGGGAAGGATAGGGACCAGAAAGCCTTGAACAAGAAGCTTCTGATGTTATGGTGATGAGTTAATGACAGAAGGCCTGCTCTACCCTCCCATCCTCTTTAAGCCTCTTTGGAAAACGCACCAGTCATCTGAATGCGGTAACTGGCTGCATTAAAATGAGCTGACCGGAATTAAGGCACTAGCTTACATTGATTTCTAGTGCCTATCTATGAGATGCAGAGGAATTTAAAAACAAATTAATTAGGCTTCCTCAGGCTCAGCAGAACAATCAATACAGTGGAGACATCCAAATGGTTCCAGCAAATCACAACCTTGCTGTGCTTTCAGAAGTTGCCACTGCAACAAAAATAGTCCAAAATAGTTTAATTCAAGGGATGTACGTAAGTGGTGGTAGATGTAGTTATTCACTGCAGAGATATCCATTACACAGAGATATAATCAAAACCACAGTAAGGCCTGTGGCTTCTAAATGATCCAGCCGATAGGAAATAGATTAGATTCCCCTGCACCGCTTATTTTATAAGAAATGAAATAAACAAATTAACACTTGTAAACTTTTCCCTAAGGAGAGGTCTGGTGTTAAATGGCCTAAAGCTCTCTGGAAAGCATATTAAACACGATTTATACTTTACAGGCACAGCATTCGCATAAACAAAGGACTGCTTTTGATGAGTTCATGGCTGCTGCAGAGGGCACCATTGACAAAACTGTGCCTGCCTAATAAAAGGAACTTGTTGCACAGCTCCTTTTTCTTCTTTAGAACTGCATGATGTTCATGCCTATATAACCACGAGAACAAATTTATTTTTCAAGTATTCATCGGGCCTGGTTTGCACAGGCATGTTCATCACTTGGCAGCATTGTGCAATAGCTGGCATGAAAATATCAACAAATTGATAATGCTTCAAATATAATGCATTCCAAAGGACTCATTTCACAGGTCAACTAGGTAATGACCAAAAATGCAACAGTCACATACCAAGGAATTAAGAGAAGTACACTTCTCCCTTCAATAATGTTGGGGTTAGGGACGCCAGATCCCTGTGTAGTTCAAAATCCATGTATAACTCTTACGCCCCCAAAAACATAACTACAAAGCATAACCAGTTGATTCACTCGCTCACTCCCTCTCCCTCTCCCTCTCCCCCCCTCACACACACATAAACAGAGAGAGAGAACAGTTCTCTCTACTGGGAGTTCTCTTTCATAGCATTGGTAATCCTTTCCATACAATACTGTGTGTGATGAGCTTTAATGGTCCTTTGGGGGCAAGTAGACCACTACAACTCCTTTGGTGTTAAACCCATGGGGTTCTGTGTGGCCAGGGGCACAGGATTAATAGACTGAAAACAAAATATGTGTAGAACGGAAATTGTACTGCTTGAACCTGTGCAATTCAAGGGAGGTTTATGTGAATTTCCAACGCAGAGTGTGGAAGTAAGGCACTGCAAATAAGCTCATTACTTAAAACCAATGTATTTTCCTCCCTGGCTGAACATGGCAACATGTTGCTTTGGGAGTACAAGAAGTGACATTTACTTGTTACTCTTAAAAGAAGGTTGGCCATACTGCTATTTTAAATAATGACAATAAAAATAGTTTAAAATAATGTGTTAGCTGGCAATGGTTACGTGGAAAATAACAAGCAGCAACAATACTAACATATTGCACATTTTCAAAGGTCATAATTAATGCTAAGATGGTTTTTGAATTATGTTTCAAGTCCTGGCACAAACCAGAAGTATTGAAGTATAAAAATATTATATTACATATCTGACAAATTTTAATCTGAGAGCCTTGGAAAAAGCTATTGGATGAAACTAAATAAGACAGGAGGCCATAACCCTACAGTTCAAAGGCCTTGACAGCAGGGTTGGCCCAAAGCATGTTGCTGCCCGAGTCAAATGGAAAGATGATGCCCATCCCATTCCACAGAGAGAAACCAATGGGAGTGCCAGAGGAAGATTACTTCAGTACTGGCAATGGGACAGTGTCTTCCTCCCTATCCCACAACGCGGGCACCCCAGTTTTATCCTTCTGCAGAGGAGAATAACTGAGAAGGCCAACCCCCAGCACCTGCTGCCTCACTCTGCTGACAGGCCCTGCCTGAGGGCTGTGCTATTACAGAGAAGAGCAAAGGGGATATGGGACAAGAAGAAAAACAAGAAGCAGCTGTCTTTAGGTCACGGTCTAGCACATACAGAAGAAGACTTGTTTTTAAAAGGATATGTTGTGAAGGCCAATGTGGTAGCACAGGGAGGCTTTTTTTTAATGGTCACACTGAGAAATTCAAAGAACCCCAACCCTCAACCATTTCTGCAGCTAGTGAATGAAGTGACAAACCTCTCATGTGCATCAGGCTTCTCTGGACTCCTGGGTCCATCTCAATAATGCTTTAAAAATTACTACAAAATCCACACAAGATCACATCCTATTAAAGGCACTTGTGGGCTGCAAAGTAATTGATGGCTTCTCAAGCAGGAGATTCAAAGTCTATTGTTAACAGCAAAAATATAGGTCATTTGGGGCCATGAGTACTCTATGGATGCCTGTAGATTCTTCTCTGTGACTTCTTAAAAACAGCATGGAGATCAAATTGCTAAGTTGCTGAGCTTCCCTCTGCCCACATTTTATAACCATGGCTAATAAAGAACCTTTTAAATCTTGAAATCTTGCACTTTTTTTGGTGGCAGGATTTTCAGTTGGCTTAATAGAAATAGCACAACATAGATTTTAAACATTGCTGTGTATATATGAACACTCACACCTTGTACTGCGTGCCTTCTGCCACCCCATCCCACACAAAGTCTGATACACTGGCAGGATTTTGTTTTGTTTTGCTTTTAATTCACTGAGGTAAAGCTTAAAAACAACCGCAACGTTCCTGCCTACATTTAAGGCTGACTGCCAGCTGAGGGGGCA
Source organism: Intellagama lesueurii (assembly GCA_037013535.1). Classification (NCBI taxonomy): domain Eukaryota; kingdom Metazoa; phylum Chordata; class Lepidosauria; order Squamata; family Agamidae; genus Intellagama; species Intellagama lesueurii. Next base: position 176,468,148 of record JBAJHW010000001.1, on the reverse strand, counting down.
GGGTGGAACATATATTACCACAAGAACCCTGCTGTACATGCTTTCCAAACCAATGAAATAATGGTTGTATAAATGATAAATTGTTTGTTCTTTGCAATTATTGCCCACAGAATACAAGCTAAGAGCAGAGAAAGATGTTACACTTATAATTAATGCCAAGACACTTACAAATGCTTTGTAGAGAGCAGCATAACACACTTGTCATTAAAATTACATCTCTTTGAAACAACATGCTTTGCTTTGTAGCCAGTTAGGTTGGGGTGAGGCTCACAGTTGTTTTGCCGATCATGTCAAGAGGAGGAATTTTAATACACTGCTTGAAAAATGTGCCACCTGTTACTTTTATTAGCTGCAATTTATGTTGCAGTGGGTGCCTGTAAATTTTAACAATGGTTTAAGAGACTAATAAAATCAAGCGCTCATGGACGTTGCTCCCCCACCCATGTTGTCTGCCACGGAGAGCATAGTTACATGTAGAAAAGCCTGTATTTTATTTGAGTTGAGCATGTTTGAAATCAATTTTTTAAAAAGGTGATTATATGATGCACATGGAAGCATGATTTTTTTTTTGGCCTGGGAAGTGTGGTTTTGTTGTTGTTGTTGTTGCCAAGTAAGGTATTTTACTTGGCTCCTAAGAGGGTTGTTTATTTTAAATCACTTGTGGAATTGATTTGCTTTCAATCATTTAGGCATATGTGAATGCCTCTGTTGGTGTAAATTGTGTCTGTGGGATTTGCCTCCTGTGATCCTTCTCCTTCTCAACCCCCTGTGTTTGTGCCTGTGTGTCTCCTTCCTTTGTAAGCCTAGAAATGCTGATCTATGTCTCTGGTCAGTTTCAGCCCCAGCTACTGTAGCAGTTCCTCTCCACCCTCTGTGTGTACCTGTGTCCCTCCTTCGTAAGCCTAGTCAATGGCTCTGGTCAGTTTTGGCCCCTGCTTTTTTTCTATCTGTGATTCTGTACTAGCACTATTCCAGATTGCAGGAAATAAAAAAATATTAAAAATGAACACCACAGTAGCAGTAGCCAGTGGCTATGAGAGGCAGCCAGTTCAAGGGTGAGTGGGTATAGGACAAACCCTCAAATGCAATGATTCTCGATCGATATACAACTCAGTTTAAAAACAGATTAAAAGTTTTCCCAAGAGATGCACACACCAACCCAAAAACCATGTGAATACCACGTAACTTTAAACTAAATTCAAAAACCCTGATCCATCACCTACTTTATTTGAATAATGTAATCCTGCCCTAAATCTGAAAGCACTGGCTACACTTCCACATGTTTTGTATATACCACTGAGTAAACAGGGTGAGTGCAAATTAGCACCTATTGCTGATCTGCAACTTCTTCACCCTACCCCACTTGTAGAAATATACTCTAATGCAAGACAGAACCACTAATATCAAGGGTTAATATTCTGGAAGAATGCATCAAATCTTACTTCTTAGAACAACAATTAGCACACTGGCTTGGTTTACATAATACATTGCATTTCCCATAGCTGAAACCCAAATTATAGTATGAACCTCAGCTTGTATATATGAAACAGGGCTCATAGTCATTTGTATGCTTTCCTCTTTCATCACCTCAGCACTGCCATTTTTATGCAGAGCATTCCAGAGGTGTCACAATTGCAGTAACTGTTGGGATAATAACAATCTTGTATGCACTAATATTTTGTATAAATGGGAGGGGGGCTTTACAGCCTAATGTGATTGTCCTTTGTCATTAACTTGATTGGTAAAGTTCTTTTCACATCTGTGGCACTTGAAGAAAAAACTTCATCCCCTCTTCTTGTTTTGGTTTTTGGGTTGTTGTTTTTGTTTTGTTTTGTTTTCTTGCTTCTATTATTCTATTGAAAGCCCTCTTCTCTCTCTAACCATCTTCCGAGCAGCAAACATCTAGGGTCTCCTGCATGTTGGAGACTCTATTTCCCCCCTTTTTTCCTTCTGACAGTAACTACACATTATAACTGTAAGTAAATATACCTTTTTCTACTTTACATGCTTCTAGAGTGGTTTTAACATAGAAAGCGTTAGTTTGTGTGCAAAATCAGTGAAAGTGTTGATGAGCCTGGGCTGATTGCTCCATGTTTCTGTGTTATTTTTTCTAGCTTATACTCTGCTAACTAAAAGGACTAACCAATTTTCTAGACTCCCCTTTCCCCCCCCAAATTTCCCCAATAAAAACTACAGTTTATCAATTCAGAGACCACTTCAAAATGTGCTTCTGGTTTAGATGTCCATAACAGAACACAGTGCATTGCTAACTAATCACACCAAACTTCCTTGACCTTGGCTTGTGCAATAAAACTGCTAAAACAGACACTTGACAGCATGGCATTTCTTCCCCATCTGACTGTTTTACACCTGTGATGTTGTTCCCATGCAGTGTCCACCTTTAGCATCATACTGCCAGTGCTGCTTACATTCCCTGTATTGTTACCACATAATGATCTCTGTTGAGCATTCAAAAAACATCCAAAAAACTCAGGTTTAAAGAAGCTTAATTTATCACTGTGATTGTATTGACAAATTGTGCCTTGTGTTCAGTAACCATGGTTCCAAGAGCATTTGCCAGCAACCATGATTGTGTTAACTATGGTTTACCATTATATCTTACTTAACACACAGCTGTTGCTCTGCCAGGCACTAGGCAGGAATAAACTTCCATGTTCATGAGACTGAGAGCTCAAATGTTAAAAAAAATAAATAAAGATAAGCAGCTCCAAATCAGAAACAGAAGTACAAAAAGCAAAAAGTAAGAAGTAAAAGTAATAATAAGAAAAACACATGCCTCTGATAAAATTCATAACTTAATATGTTAAAGTTACTCAGACATTCTAAGTACAGGTGAGTTCTTTCTTAAATGTTCTGAATTCCGTCTTTGTACATGACAACAGAAGGTCTGAGCCAGTAATCTGCTTTATGTGTTATATACTTGTGGGAAACATATCAGGAGGAAAAAAGCAAACACCAGTTTGCTCCGTTTGCACATCAAGTTCTGCTAGCAATAAACTAGTGCAAAAGAGAAGCAGATTTCGTGCTGTTGAAAATAACTAACAGCAACTCCCCTCTAAGCATATTAACAAAAAATGGCATTCTCTTAACACCTGAAGAGCCTTGTGTCTGAATTTATTCCAAGTATGACCACCTGAGATTGTCTCACTTGTGTGCAAAGATATCTGAAGATGATTCATTCAGATCATAGGCGGAAAGACAGGATAAAAAAAATCTAACAAATAAGTGCACACGCACACAGGCGCACGTGAAAACAAGAGATGTCTGAAAGCTTAGACTATGGAAATCAATGGCTGACAGAAACTTGAAATTCTGTCACATGGGATGGCCAGGCATTGGCCTTGAAGTTCTAGAACATGTTTTTTCAAAACCTTTTCAAAATCTATCTTCATATAAGAGCAACTCACATGACAGCAACGTTCTTCCTAAGTTACATTTTGAGCTGTTTCAAAATAACCCAAATCTAAAAACAGTGTTTGTTGGAGTTTTATTTGCAACCTTGCATGCTGTCTGTAGTTTGAGTGACTGGGAGAGACTTTTCAGGGCTGGGCTAATTATCTATTTATCCAGCACTAACCAATTGTTCCTTCCAGCTTCAAAGAGAACCCTGCCTCTCTGCTGAGTGCTTTCTCCCTCTCTTTAGTCTGTTGGTGTCAGTTGTTTGTTTGCTGTTGGTCTGTTAGGTTGGTTGCTAAGTATGTGTGCAGGAAAGAAAGCAACATGCACAAGTCTGTAATTTCAAGCAACAGCAAGTAAAGAAATGTTTTTTACTCTTTGTCTTCAAATGTCTCAGAGTGAGTTCTTGAGTGCCAGTTAAAGAAAAGTGGCAGACTCTGGGGAATTTGTACCTATTCTCCTGTGTGAAACTTTGTACTTCTACTGTGTAGCAAAAGGTATATTACCAGAAATTCAAAACTCTGCAACAGTGTTTGCATAAATGTCCATCTAATTCTGAACTTGTACTGCTTTGGGACTGAAAATCATCTCCATCTATTGTTTCAGGGCCACAGCCATGTGATAAATGAATCCCTTTAATGTTATTCTGTGTCGAACACAGACTAGGTAAAGGTAAAGGTTCCCCTTGACAAATGCCCAGTCGTGTCCGACTCTAGGGGGCGGTGCTCATCCCCGTCTCCAAGCCGTAGAGCCAGCGTTTGTCTGTAGACAGTTTCTGTGGTCACGTGGCCAGCGCGACTAGACACGGAAGGCCGTTACCTTCCCACCGAGGTGGTACCTATTTATCTACTCGCATTTACATGCTTTCGAACTGCTAGGTTGGCAGGAGCTGGGACAAGCGACGGGAGCTCACTCCGTTGCGTGGATTCGATCTTATGACTGCTCGTCTTCTGACCTTGCAGCACACAGGCTTCTGTGGTTTAACCCGCAGCGCCACCACGTCCCACGAACACAGACTAGTCTCTAGTAAATCAGTGTCTTCCAGTCATTCTCTGCTGTGTTGGCATTCTGACGGATGGGCATGGAATACACTCAGAAATCTAAAAACAGTGCACTGAAAACAACAACATTTTGCTGATTTTGACCAAGGACAATTATACTACAGGCAGCTGAAAGACTGCCACTTAGCACAGAATCAAAATGAGCATGTCCCACTTCCAGAATGCCAATAGAATGTCAAGTAGGAGAGCAATGCAGTAAAATTTGCCATCTGGTTAACACCAGCTAAAACAGTTTTATTCTTCACTCGTTGCATTAAATGGGCTGGCATGTGTTTTGACCTTAAGCAACTAGGAACACATATGTCTATGACCACAATAATTATACTTTTATGAATATCTGCATTACAGGCATTGCTCTCTTCTGCATTCTTTCAACCATACTTTTAGGATTTGTATATGCAAATAAAAATCTGAGGTAAAAAATGTTGGTCATCATGCCAATCACAGGCAAATGACATCAGAGTCGGAAGATAACAATTTACCGTTAACAGAAAGTTAAAAAACAATGTATAGTTTCCTACATTAGGGAAATTCAATCATTTCAGTCTTCAGGAAGTAATAAAAATATCCAAGCATCAGAAGTTGGAAGAGGCTGTTAGGCCAAATGATACGTCCTTCTGACCATCAGCCATGATTACAGCCCCCGTTCTACACAGGAGGTTGCATTTGGCCATTTGAGCACACATTTTGCTATGGGCCTGAAAGGAAAGCTATGCAGACAGATACCATCTGAGATTAATACCTGCCACAGAAGATGACATTCAGGCCCCTGTGTAACAAAAACAAAAGTAAAAATAGAAGTACTGCAGCATCTGTAAGATAAACAGATTTAATTCAAGGTTCACTTTTGTGGATTGCCATCTACTTCCTCAGACACAAGAAGCTCCTGAGTGAGGAATCAGATGGTAATCCTTGGATGCTCCCACTGTAGGACTGGCATGACACTGGACTGGTGCCTAAGTGACAGACCACATCACTACAGACTGAGAGTACTAGATGCATTTTTCCAAGGAACGATTCCATTTATCAGTTGCACCACACTGATGCTCTTGCAGCTCGGAAGACTCATTTGTGAAATGGCAGCTGTGTTTTGGCTTAGTGAGCAGTTGGATGAGAACCCTATCATTTACTCGACAATGTATGTCTGCTCCACTCTTAGGAAGGATTCTTGTTTATTTCAGCCGGCTCACTTTCAAAGGAACCCAGCAGGCAAGCAGGCAGGCAGCGTGAAAGAATGAGGTGCCGACAAATAAACCTACTGACCTGGATTTACAGCTGTAGAATTGCTTGACAGATAAATTTGAATCTGAGAACATCCAGTGTGTTCCCCTCATCTCTAAATGGCAATTTTATTATACATTTAAAATAATTAGCCCTACTTTCCATTCTTAACAGTTGGTTTTTTTAAAAAAGTTGTATCTGTCCCTCAGTGGGACAGCATCTCTCTCTCTCTCTGTATGTGTGTGTGTGTGTTCATTATATATTCATTCATAATTAAAGCTAAAACAAGTTTTTAAAACAAGGGTGACTTTAGTTCTTATCCCAGCAGGCAATAGCTTACACCTCAAAAGCCCAATGAAAAGGGCTAACAGAAAGGATTTGGCTTTTTTTGGGGGGGGGGGGGAACAAGTATTTTGATGAACAGAGTACTGGTTCTAAAAATGTCTTCTGTATTGTTCACATCAGCCTCACTTCCAGTGGTAGTGGAATGGGTGGTAAGGTAAAGGTAAAGGTTCCCCTTGACAATTTGTCCAGTCATGTCCGACTCTAGGGGGCGGTGCTCATCCCCGTTTCCAACCCATAGAGCCAGCGTTTGTCCGAAGACAATCTTCCGTGGTCACGTGGCCAGCGCGACTAGACACGGAAGGCCGTTACCTTCCCACCAAGGTGGTACCTATTTATCTACTCACATTTTTACATGCTTTCGAACTGCTAGGTTGGCAGGAGCTGGGACAAGCGAGGGGGGCTCACTCCATCGCGTGGATTCGATCTTACGACTGCAGGTCTTCTGACCTTGCAGCACAGAGGCTTCTGCGGTTTAACCCGCAGCACCACCACGTCACCCCTAGTGGAATGGATGAGTTACACATTTCATCCAACAACCACATTTTTTAAAAAATTACACATTTCAGCCACTTGATAGAAGATTCAAGAGAGGTTCAAGGTGCATATCCTAAGCTTGTATCAGGTATAACTTTGGTTTGTTGTGAATGTGTTTTAAGCTACACTGCATGGCCTGTTGCTCCTTTTTCTTGGCCTGGCTTGTCATACGATGCCCATCCTTCACATTCTAAAGGAGCTCAGATCAGTTTTTTGCACTGGATCCCGGACACAGTGGATGCAATGTGTGGCAAAAGGTGATCTGGGCAGTAGACAGCAGGCAGCAGTCATGGGGCCAACTTACACAATAGGTGGTAAGTGCACATTGATTTTTTTAAAAGGAAGGAAGTTCCCAAGTGTATGGGATAAAGACATCGAAGTACTTTCTGCAAAAACATTATAGCTGTCAAAGTCAAATACAGCAATTCAGCTTTTTAAAGTCCCTGCACTGGGATTTATATGATGCACAGCAGAATTCAGTAAAGAGCATTTGTGCCATTTCAAATAAAGTATTCCTACGTAAAATATTACTGAAGGATTTTCATTATTATTCTTGTACCTGATGGCCTTCTCCCCCCTGCCCCCACTCCATAAACTTTACATAACATGTTTCATCTTCCCATCTCGCTGAAGAGGAATGCCTGGAGGACCACACAATTGTGTTTGCAATGCATGGAATGACCTTGACCTTCTTTAGCTTTTCAAAAGATCTTTTGGAATATACGTTTATTGCCTTAGCAATGCTTTAACTTAAGGGACTGCTTCTGTAATGTATGAGGTAGCAAGCCATCAACATGAATGTCTTCAGTGCCTTCCCATTCCAGTTAGCCTTCAGGGTATTCATTTATTTTCTACAACAATATCCTTTCTATCCATGGATCTGTAAAAGGGATGAGGAACATTTGACCCTCGTGATGTTTTAGTTTATAGTTCTCATCAGCCCCACTCAGCTGTGGGAGTTTTAGTTTGAAAAATCTGGTGGACAGGAACGTCACATTCTCCATCAATACAGTTATCATTTTTTTGGTCCCCATCATTCACCTGATGAACGAATCTCTTTCCCCCGTTCCAATGCCTTCAACAGAATCAAAGGTGCAAGTGTTATACCACACTTGGTGTCCTGGGCATCTCTCTTCTCTTTTAGAGGCACATTAATACCAAAAAGAGCAGAATCCCACTGCAGATGAATCACAGGCGTGGGAGTCAGAAGAACAGTAACAAGGCTTCTTGACTTGTTCACAAACACTTTAGCTGAAAACCATGTCTCTCTGTTCATGTACCATGTAACACTATTTTATTTAATCATTCCAAGGTGGCTTAAAAGTGTACCAATGAAGTCATTTTAAAGGAAGCCATGACCTCTCATGACCTTTATCCCTTTGAAAAGACTTCCATGTCTTTTCCTTTGAAATCCTTAGAACAGTTTTATGTGTGATTGCAAATGGGGAAAAAACACCACCCCAACATCTTTTCCATCTGATTCTGCAAAACTGGCCAAACACGTCATGTTAATCTTTGTTTGATATTCCTTTAAGTCCTTCATCAGAACTACATATTATACATACAAATGATTTGGGTGAATGTGTGTTTAAGGAAGACAGACTTGCTGGTGGGTGATGGCAGTACCTATTGTGCAGACTCTGAATACAGCGAAACTCAGGCTACAATCCTTTCTCAGCTATGAAGCTCAATGAGTGGACTCAAGTAACAGTACAATCCTGACTCAAGAATCTGCCAGCTGCAGATGGTTTGGACTGGGCGCAAAGCCCCTCTGCTGGCTAGTCTGAGAAATCTGCCAACAGAGCAATCTGCAATCTGCCAGCAATACTGCTCTTCTAGCTAAGACCTTCCAGCAGAAAAGGGTTGGATATGAGGAAGTAAAATGCATAGGAGAAGTCCCACTTTTGGACTACAGCTCCCAGAACTCTTTAGCCAGCATGTGAGTGTGTTTTGCACAATATTGCTATGTCAGCTTTGTTACAGCAAAAACAAGAGTTTGTGGCACCTTAGACACTAAAATTGTATTATGATAAAAATGTATTATGATAAAATTATGATAAAATTTTATCCTCCTTTCTATGGGTACCTAGTTTTGCTGGACACCCAGACACACACGATTCCTATGACTTCACTGCTATCTATGTACTGCCTGCAGGCAGACGTTCCGTTGTCTGCAAATGACCTACTCCAAAAATTGAAACATTCACCCATGAACTGGGAGAAAATATCTTTTCATTGATAAACCTGTAAGACTCTTTCAAACTACCAATGGTTTCAGTCACTGGCTAGTCACACTTAAAGACTAGCTTACTGCAAAATGATTAGCCTAGACAGAGATTGTATGTTTTGCCATCCTGGCCTCTATAAAGGCTAGAGACACATCCCTTTTTAAGTGAAAGCTTGGAATCCTGGCCAGCTGATGTTCTAAACGGGGAGGATGACGCATGCCTAGAATTTGGGGAAAAGCTGGCCAACTGGGTAACATGGCCACCCTATAATTAGTGAAAATAAATGAAAACTTAGCGAGCTTTAACCTAATATAGAGACAGTTTATTTGTATTTTAAAGCATAGGGTATTCAAATATTTTACACCAAAACTTACTACAATTGAGAGATGCCCAATTTGTGATGATGATGGTGATGGTGATGATCTTAGAACTGTATAGCTGGAAGGGACCCTATGGATCATTGATTCCAGCCCCTGTCAAAGACGCGCAGTGGGAAATCCAACTCCCAACCTCTGGCTCTGCAGCCAGAGACCTAAACACTGGGATATCCAGCAGTTGAAAGACAGAGTAGGTTGAGCCTAATTTCCTTTGACTTTGAGCTTTCACACTTTCACCAGGAGAATGGCAGGGGAATGAACGTATAATCACCAATAGTTTCAAAGCTTGCAAAAAGTTGTGGGCAGAGAAGAAATTGTTTACATAGTTTGCCAGTAGTAACATTGTAAGATATATGCAAAAGAAACCTTCAGGTATGCATAGGATCTCAGATATGAATCAATACATATATTATTTGAGTTAAGAAGATCTCTCTCTCTCTCTCTCTCTCTCTCTCTCTCTCTCTCTCTCTCTCTCACACACACACACACACACACACACACACACACACACACACACACACACACACACACACACACACACACACTTCACCTTGCTGTTAGTACAGGCAAAGCTCTGGCTATGGGTGGGGAAATAAAGAAGCCTTTAAGGGGTTCCGCAAGCTTGACCCCCAACTCCCTCAGTTTTACCAAAATGACTTCGGAGCTCAAAGTAGGATATTTCTTCATAATGGTAAGGGTTCTACTCTAAGTGTGAGCAGACTGTGACTCTGCAGATGCTTCTGAAGAGACTACAGTTCTCAACCTTCCATGCCACTGGTTACGATGGCTAACACTGATGGGAGTTGCAGTCCAACACTCTGCCAAATTCTGCTCTAAACCCATCCACTGTATGACTACAAAGCCATAGCTCAGTGGCAGTGCATGTTGTGCTTTGCATGCAAAAAAGTCACAATATGGGAACTTGCATGAAAAAGGGATCAAGCAGCAGGAGATCTGAAAGGCCTCTGAGATCCTGGAGAGCTGCTGCCAAGTCAGGAAAAACAACAGAAAAGATGGAATCACCTGGTATACAACACCTCCCTGGCCTTGTATTTGCATTTGAAAACAAACAAACACAAAACAAAACTGCATCACATTTCATGGATGTCAAGTGAGTCTATCCACTGTGTTAAGTGAATTCAAATCATTTTGCTATTGGAGCCAGGTGGGATAATGGAGTCTGAATGCTTTCTCCTATGCTATGAAAGGGACGCCTTTTCATTTAGTCTAAAACATAATTCTAACTTCACCTGCTATCCAGTACTGGTGCACATATGTGTGGTCTTGGACTAGTACAACTCCCAGAATTGCCCAGGTAGCACTGCATTTCTACTGGACAGTCAAAGCCAAAACACCTTTTGAACCATCACATACTTCATGAATGTGGCTGGGCTAAGTTACCATATTGGAAAAACCAGGAGTTATCCAAGAAGTAAGGAATCAAAACTATTCTTTCTGACAATAGCTTTACTGTGCAGAACCAATGCCCTTGCTGGACCAGCCCCAATTTCTGTCTCATATAGAAACCCGGTAGCTAAGTCCACAGACAGGGCATGGCAGATGAAACCCACATGCAGAGCAACAATTCCCACCCCCACCACCAATTGTTTGCAAACTGCCTCCGAACATTGTAGAAGTGCCATCATGGCTGTAGCACAACTTGGAAAACTACGTTTTGGGGGCTACAGCTCCCAGAATTCCCCAGCCAGCAGTGATCACGCTAGCTGGAGAATATTGGAAGTTGTAGTCCAAAAAAGTAACATTTCCATACTTTCACACTCCGTGATGAACATGGACTCCAGTGAACATGTTTAATATGAAGCATGCATATTGTTACAAGAATCCACTAGGATCAGGGGAGAAGAGCAAAGGAACAAGTAAAGGACTGCTTAATGTCAGAAAGGACCTACTGGTGTGATAAACAGTTTTTAGAACAAAACCCCAAACACATCAGCAACAAACACATTTATCAAAGTGCTGTATTATTAGATATGTGATATTTACCAAAGTGCTTTGGACCATTTTGTTTTAACCAATAAGTAGTTTTTCTTCTTTCCCATAGTTAGTGACTTTAAATTTTGCTCTATGGACAAATTTCTGCATTTCATTTAAAATAAGGCTGAGGATGGTTAGCAGTTCTAAATTCCTGTAACTGATGTTTCCATATTCAGTTCAGAAGAGCAAATACAGCATGATTTAAGAGTTGTGTTTTGACAAGCCAGCACCTCAGGATAAGCCTTGATCCACCCCAAATCATACATAGTAGGACAAGGGAGACGATGACCACATGAGACATTGCATACATGCACTGTTCACCTGTGCATGTCACATTCTTGAGCAGGGTTTTCCCCATTGTTTGGACTGAGGCCAAACATGAAGCTGGCTGGCCCCAAGACCTAAGCACTTCCATCTCAAAACAGCCTCTGTACCAAGTGAAATGTCATGCCCCAGCAATCAGGTTGCTGCAATCTGGGAGATCACTTGCATGAAGACCAGTCACAGCAATGATAAAAACAAATGCAGGATTGTGTTGTCCCTTCCCACAAGATCAAAGCAGGGGAGGTGATTTCAATGGCCCTGGCTTCATTTATTATGTTGCACATTCATTGTTTTCCATCTGAAAGCAGACACAGAATAAATTTTCTGCTTCCCCATAGCCTCCCATGTGTCCAGAACCCCCTGTTTGTTCCTCGTGTTCTTTCTGGAGCAGATTGAGATGACATAAATGAGTACAAGGGGATTGAGATCAAGGCAAATTTCTAGTTCATAAGTAGATGCCCCCTTGCATGCCACTTAGTGAAGCCTAATATCATCTGATATGAAAAGTTTCACATGTTTCCCTGTGAGTCACATCTTGGTAAGAATGAGACTCATAAGAAACAATGTTTAAGCTTAGCTTTTTCTTTCTCTCTTCTTCTTCTCCTTTTTTATAAAGAATACAGTGTCAGGAAATATCAAAATTATGAGTCACTGCCATGATCTCAGTCACTATGAACTACTAATCTAAAAGGGCTAAGGAAAAAGCGTTGTACCCTATTCTGATCCTTTCCACCAATCTGCAAAGTCCTCTGTGTGAAAGAGACAGTGCAGCACAGTAGAAACTGTACAATCTAGGCCTGAGTTCAAACTCCAGTTCTTCTGAAGAATGTTTTAAATCAGTGGTCCCCAACCTTGGGCCTCCAGATGTTCTTGGACTTCAACTCCCAGAAATCCTGGCCAGCATAGGTGGTGGTGAAGGCTTCTGGGAGTTGTCGTCCAAGAACATCTGGAGGCCCAAGGTTGGGGACCACTGTTTTAAATGACTGTCGGAGAAGCTGAGAACAATGCCGTCAGAAGGTTAGACTCCATTATGGGCCTGGACTCCCAGCAGGATCTCCCAAGGCAGAATGTTTACAACTGAGGTACCAGAGAAAGATGCATCCATCATTTTCAAGGATCAGCCACATCAGCAGAAGAGAATGGATAGTTCCAATGGGGATGGGACGGAGATACATCTGGAGGGCAGCTACTAGTAGCTGAAGGTGGTGCTTAAGAAGAATCTTTCACAGACAATGGCAGTGACAGTCAAGCTAACTTTTGTTAGTCCTGTGCAGAAGAAGGCAATGGTAAGCCACTGCTTAACCTTTCTTACACTGAAAACCCTATGATGAAACAGTCCAAAATGAAACAAGAGATAGTGTTGGAAAGTAAGATTCTCATGTCAGCAAGCTCTCAATCAGCTACTGGGAAAGAGCAAAGGACAAGTACAAATAGTGCTGTCGCCAGTGATGCAACTGGATTAAAGCTGAAAAAAAATCTAGTGGCTGACATGCACAGAAGTGAAAAGGAAGTCCTATGTTCAACAATGCATACAATTGGAACATGGAACTTGAAAAATATGACTCAAGGTAAGCTGAAAATCATAAAGCAAGAAATGGAATGTATAACCACTGCAGTGCTTGATGTAAGTGAACTAAAGTGATCTGGAATGGGACATTTTCAGTCAGACAACTCTAAAGTGTTTTACTCTGGAAATGGCAGAAGAAATTGGATGACTCTAATACTGAGGCAAGATGTAGCACAGGCAGTGAGAGGCTACAATGAGAAGTTTGACTGTATAATATCCATCAGACTCTGGGGAAAATCCATCAACCTAACCATCATTCAAGTCTATGTTCCAACTACAGATGCTGAAGAAGGTGAAATTGAAAGTTTTTAAGCAAACATCCAGGAGCAGATTGATCACACACACCAATGAGACATGCTTATAATCATAGGTAACTGGAATGCAAAAGTAAGAAATAAAGCAAAACCAAATGTTATTGGAAAATTTGGTCTAGGGATCAGAATGCAGCAGGAGAACAACTCCTAAAGTTCTGTTAGGCCAAAAATCTGCAAATACATGCTTCGAACAATCAAACTGATGATTTCAAACAATCAAACACAGAGACATCACCAGATGGCCAATATAGAAATCAAATAGATTATGTAATTGGAAGTAGGAGATGGAGAAACTATATTCTTTCTGCAAAAACAAGACCAGGAGCAGATTGTGGTACTGATAATGAACTGCTGATATAAAATATTATAGTAAAGCTAAAGAAGAATCCACTAAAAGAATCCTAGTCCCAAAATATAATTTAAACAACATTTTTGATAAATGTAAAGTCCATATAAAAAACAGATTTGCATTATTAAACTCAGTTGACCGAGAACCAGAACAACTGTGGATTGAAATCAGATATATTATTAGGAAAGAATGTAAAAATAAAATTCTTGTAGCAAAAAGGAAAGAAAAAACTAGATGAATGATGGAAGAAATACTTAAAATTGTTATGGACAGGCGAGAAGCAAAAGAAAAAGCTGACATAAGTAGGGTCAGAATCCTGAATGCAGCTTTTCAGTAACTGCAATACAAAGAGAACTATTATAATGGCCAGTGCATAGAAACAGAAGAGAACAACAAAAGAGAAAAAACAAGAGATCTCGTACAGAAGATCCAAGAAATCAAAACCTGGATTAGGAATGCTGAAGGACCAGAATAAAATAAAGAGAAAGTGGAAACAGTATACTGAAGACCTATACAAAAGAGATAAAAATATAACAGACTCCTTTGAAGACTAATTCTATAATGAAGAATGTGCAATATTAGAAACTGAAGTAAAAACTGCTCTGAAAGCACTGGGAAGAAATAAATCACCTAAGAAGAGATTGCCACAACTGTCATAGTTATGGCATATCTGTATCTGTAACACTACATAACAAGACTGTAGTAAGTACTAGCTTATTAACAGAGGTAGTGTGTTAACAAGCCCTTATCTCTGTTCAAGCTTCCACTTACGGAGGAAAATTTGTGAATATATTTAAATTCAGTTTTAAATTTCACTCCGAAATGCCTTTCTGATTGATTGATTGATTGATTGATTGCAATAGACATTTGATATCAGTGACATAGTATCCTAGGAGACTGAAGTGTTATGACACCAGCATTTATATTTTCCTATTTTTTAATGTCATATCCATGTCCATATTGAACACAATTGTGCCACCATTGTGTAATTTTTAATGCATATATAACAGAGGGTATATTGTGGCCCTCTATTTGCTGAAAATAGCTCTATTAAACTTGGCAGGTGTAATAATAATAATAATTGGGTGCTGTCAAGTCAATTCTGGCTTATGGTGATCCTTTTCTGGTTTTTCCAGGTAAAGAGTACTCAGAAGTGGTTTACCAGAATTCCCTTCTTCTGGGGGGCACCCTGGGACTGTGCAGCTTCCCCGAGGCCACACAGGCTGGCTTTTTTTCCGGGAGTGAATTGAACTCCAAACCTCTGGCTCTGCAGCCAGATAGCCAAACCACTGAGCTGAGTGAAAACTGCTTCAGTATATTTTGGGGAATTTACAAAAATTAGTACATCATGTTTTCAGTATGGGAAGAACTTGAAATTTAAACATTTCAACCTGAGAGAAAGCAAAACTGACAGATTTTCTCATTTTTACTACACACACAGGCACACAGATATGTTCCTCTAGCCACAGTCTGAAATTACTTTTTAACATGATTCCCAGAATTTTAGAAAACTAACTTTTTCCAAGGTCTGCCTCTAGCAAGCTCTAGAAATCTGGGCTGATCTGCATTCCAAAGAATGGACAAAGAAGATGGCAAGGTTAATGACAGCAGGACAGTCACGAGAGGCAAACGACAGCAAAACTGCGTGAAGATGTATTGTTTTTCATACTTACCATGCTTCTTCTCCAGTGCTAAAACAGCAACATTACAAGGTCCTGTACAGAACACCATAAGACCCTGTTCTTTTTGAAGGCTATCTACATCAAACCGATTGCTCGTGGTCATAGGATTTGTTCACAGCAGTTATTTCATCAAAAAATAGGATCTGGATTTCATGGGTAGCTAAAGAGAATCTTTTAGGGGCATGGCCATGCAAGGATTTTTTTTTCTACTGTCAAATGTGCATCTGCCTAAATCCAGAGATGATGATGATAATGATGATTCATTTTATATCCTGCTTGTCTCTTATTTTCGGAACTCAAGGTGACTTACAAATGCTTTAAAAAGATGAAAACAATGTCTACCTTACACAACTAGGATTTCTATGTACTATGAATTACTCCTCTAGATAGCTGTAACATGTTGAGGATGCAGTTAAATATTTTGGAGAGCTCTGGTTCCCTTCAGAGAATAACCATCTCAGTGCACCCCTGGGAGAGGGAATTACTCTTCAGCCTAGTTATATGTATGGTATAGACAAGCCCTGTCTCCCTTAAGCTCAAAATTGCTTCTCAGCTTTGTGAAGGAGAATCTGTGCACAAATAAATAGACTATCAGGGATACTCAAAAATGGAATCCTGATGTGCAGTTATGGAAACTCTCATCTAGCATTTTAGGTGAACAGACGCTATCTTTATTATGTAAAAAAGGCAGGGCAACCTAGCAAGTCTGCTTTCCTTTTTGACTTTATATTGAATAAATAAGAAGCTGCGAGCCACTTTAAAAGTTGCTTTCCTGACAGTTTCAAGACCCAGGAAACCTGCTAACATACCAGTATTGTACCATCTGGAGATTTCAGAACCGGGACAGTTACCACGTAGTTGTCAATCAAACCAATTCCTCCCAAGTGATTCAAGTACAACCTTATAAACTACTTGACAACTTTTGTCCTCATTTCTGTCCACCACACCACTCTGATGCTGACTGCCAGATCATGTTTTCTTAAAACAGCAAAGCACTGCAGTTTAAATATCTATGTTTATTCCCATAGTGAACTTTCAACCCTTTGACAATTTTTACACTCTGTGTTCAGTCATTGCTCATCTATTTGGTCTATAGTTACTGCCACATATTTCTGGCAAAGCAAGAAGATGACAAAAAAAGAAGGGATTGGTTTTATTTTTAAGGAAGGTTCTCGCCCATTAACAAAATGGCCCCTCCTTTTTGACTAGAAACTGGAGTAAAGGCACTCATGAATAAAGAGCCCTTTTGTTGCAATGTGACATCATCATGTAGTCACAACCAGTTGGCTATGATGCTGCTGCTGATGGTGCTCCCTAAAGAAAGGCCAAGTTAGGTGGGGAGAAAAATTGTATCCAAATAGCAATTGACAAAGGAGTGACAAACTGTGGGAAAAAATTTAAAAAATAGTCAAAGAGGATTGGTGGACATTTCAGGTTGCCAAAAACATCTATGCTGACCCTAACAACTTTTGGAAGCCAACACTGACACTGACATAGCTACTGTTTTAATACAGTGGAACCTCTACTTAAGAAAGTCCCTACTTAAGAACGATCCAACTTAAGAACAGCTCCGTTCGCTAAACTTTGCTTCTACTTGAGAACGGAGCTCCAAGATAAGAACGAAAAAAAAACTTTCCTGCCCTTTTTTTAACCTTAGGTTAAAATCTTAGGTTAAAATTTTTTTTCTCCCCCTAGTGGTAGAGTACGGATTAACCGACTTTGCATTAGTTCCTATGGGAACTAATGCCTCTACTTGAGAACGGCGCCTCTTGATAAGAACGAAAAACAGCCGGAACGGATTAAATGGTTTTCAATGCATTCCTATGGGAAATTTTGCTTCAATTTAAGAACGTTTCAACTTAAGAACACCATTCCAATACGGATTAAGTTCATAAGTAGAGGTTCCACTGTAATTTGTTCTAAATATTCACAAAGACAATAAAATTGAGCTGATTTTATCCAGGTGGATCTACAGGGTTTTCAGCCTACAGGCTAATATACACTCAAAGAATTGTAAATATCCATCTGGTTTCTTTGGGGACATTTAAAAAAACATTGACTGTGGACACAATACACCGCATTGTCAGAATTCCCAAAGACCCCTTTCTGTTGGAGGGCAAGTTATCTACCTGAAGCAGTCGTAGCAGAAGCAAATGGGCACCACTGCCACTGAAGAGGAGGTGGTCCATGACCACCACACTGGTGGGCATGAGATCGTGATTCTGGAGACACAAGGTTTAGAGGCCTCCCTCTTGGTCACTGCTCAGTGGCAGAAGACACTTAGGACCATCACATTGCCTTAAAAGTCTTGTGATGGGCACAAAGAGGTCAGGCCCAAAAGCTATTCTATATAAGAACCTTAGTATCTACGCAGATGAAACTGTTGGAGTCATTGCAGCCTCCCATTCTGCCATTTGTAGGTGGGCCTAGGAGGGACCTTTCTGGCTGGCGTGACCAGCACTCCAGCCCAGAAAGGTCCCTCCCAGCCACACCTATGAAAGACAGAATGGGAAGCGGCAATGACTACAACAGTTTCATTTCCATAGAAATTAAGGTTCCTTCCTTGCATCTGAATTCAAAGAGAGCCACACCTATCTGCTAAGAGATCCCCGCCCCCTTGCCTTTTGTCTGTTGGAGTCAGTCAGTCTGTTGAAAGCAGTCTGATGTCTGTGGAGGCCTGTTGCTGAAAGTTAGCTGCGTTTTGTCAGTTTGCTGTTTGATCTGTTCACAAGTGTGAGTAAAGAAAATGTTTGGGTTCTTTCTACTATTAATGTCTCAGAGTGAGTTACCGAGACTGTGAGTGCCAGTTAATGAGAGAGAAAAGGGAGGACTAAACTGGAGAACTTGAAGCTAATTCTGCTATGTGAATCTCTACACTTCTGCTATTCAGCTAAAGGATTTTAATGAAAATTCAAAACTTTGCAACAGAAAATAGTGTTTTAGAAGAGGTAGCCATGTTAGTCTGTGATTAGTGATTTGTGCAGGCAAACCCCAAAGGAAAAGTAATAAAAAATTTGAAAAGGCAAACACCTTGTGGCATCTTAAAGACTGTTATATTTTAATGTGTTTAAATGTATCTTAAAGCTGGGCATGATTTTTTTTACTGTGTGAACTCTGTTGTACCTCATATGGCTGAAGAGGTGGACTTGTCCATGAAAGCTCACATTAAAATATAACAATCTTTAAGGTGCCACAAGGTTTTTGTCTTCTTTATTCCCCCCCCCCACACACACACTTTGGGTGTAGCCTGATATAATGCTAACTGGTCATCTATAACAGGATATCATAAATAAGCAGCATATTTTTTTTTACAAAAACAATTCAATAAACGATTTACTTACATTTGCCTCAGTAACTGTATTACTTGAGCTATTTGTCACTAGTGGATATCCAGTGTGTTGTAGACTAGACTCTGGAGATCAAGGTTCAAATCCCCATTCAGCCATGGAAACTCACTGGAGAAGCTGAACTGGAAAAAACACTCCTGAAATATCTCACTTACCTTTAAAGCCCTATTAGGGTCACTATCAGTCATTTCTGACTTGACGACACAGAACAACAATCATCCTTTAAGGCAAGCCAGTCCTTTCTTACATAACAGCCCTTTAAGTCAGGCTAGTGTTATTATTCTGAATTACAAATTGCAGAATGAATTACATTTAGGCAGAATGACATGTGGCTCACAACTCATTCTGCTGGCATATTCTAAAGGCACACAAGTGTGGCTCTGCGTATTTCCTTGGACTACAGTTCTCATCAGCAACCCAATGATGAAATGGGACTGGAGTTGTAGTTCTGAAAGATTTGGAGGACCACACATTGTCTTGCCCTAAAATAGTGGATAAAGTACACAGTAAACTGGTAGTTCCCTGACTAATATGTCTGTGGCCTACTATCTGTAATGCAGAGGATAGTTAACATAAGTAATAAAATTATTGAGATAACATCAGAACATGGAAAGTTTTTTAGAAATAATCAGTTAAAATTACAGTCCCAAACATGGCAAAGCAGTACCAGTACAGCTGCAATTTTGAAAAATGACACCTTCCCTCCATTCCTTCTTCTTCTAATTAAAATAGTTAACTTGTGGTTACTTTTTAGAAAAAATACAAATGTTACAAACTGTCGCCCTGAGGTCCAAAATGTACCTGAGCAGTGAAGCCACACACCCTGCAAGTATAAAAGTAACTCAAACAGTTACTGTTACACCATGAAAAGAGCTACCTTATCCGTCTCTATGCTGTAATCTAGAGTAGCATGATTATATTTTAGGCATGGAGGAGGGGAGGAATAAATTACAAGTTTCTCATTGTATGTAACTAGTCACTCCTAAGTACTTCCACTAGAGTGGAATCTCATTTTAAGAGATTTTGAAAGTTTATACACCAGGAAAGATGATATATTCAGTGCTGTCCAGTCACATCATCTCACAGCAACCCTAATAGGGTTTTTGAGATATGCCACACATCATAACCCCTGTGAATTTCCATGGCCAAGCAGGGACTTGAACCCAAGTCTTTTGAGTCCTTGTCCATCATTCTATCCATTATACCACACTGATTCCAAAAGAGAGACAAGGAGAGACTTCTACTTAGACAATGGAGTTTAAATTAAAGAACATCACATGACCTTAAGCAGGAAAATGTTCGGGAAGGGAGGGTCACTGCAAAGTGCAGAGTACTGAATGATGCCAATGAACAGAGACCAAGTGTTCTTTGGCAGGTCTGAATGTGTGTGAGATGCCTTGTGAGAAGGAGTTTGCTATCCCAGTGTGAACACACCTGACCATGTACTGAGTTCAAACTAAAAAGGCTCATCTGAACCCAAGTGACTCCTGATCCCCTTGAGGTGTCAACCCTCTGGGGCTTCCAAGAGGATTTCACAGGCTCCAAGTCAAGTCAAAGATCTCTTACCTCAAAGTCCTCCCTCTAGATGCCCCATTCAGTGACTGAGGGTGCTTTGGAAAACAGAAATGCTATGTTGCTTTCCCCATGCCCATCTCTCCTGCCTGTAGCCATCATACAGCCTGGTATCTGCTCTCAAGTTGACTTCCAGCCTGAGCGGATCGTACTCTTGTGTACAAAAATGCCCACTTCTCATACATTTGTAAGGACTCTTTGGCATGCTGCTGTGCCAGAGAACAAAAGATGAAGGGCAGCAAACAGCAGCAACACTCCTGGCCATGGCTCCAATCATTATGCAGGAAATGAGCCATGCTGCATGTTGATTAGCATCCGCTTTGGCTGATTTTTTTTTTTTTTTTAAATTTTGCAGGCCAGTCCCCCAGGAAGCAGCTGCTCTGGGTTACATTTGAAACAAATTTCTATACAAAATAACTCATAATGCAGAATACTGCAAATACATTTACACAGGCTTGTCCATATGTTCAAGGCATACAATTATAAATCACGTATGTACAAACATTTTGTGACAAACACCATGAAATTCAATCACCTTTGGTAGTTTGCCAAAGCAATCTGCTGCTTTAGTGAAGCCATGAATGGCTAGAGTCATAGGTTCTAAAAAAAACCCTGCAGGAAACCAACCCTAGGGCAAAGTAAGTAGTGTCATCAGTGTTCCGGGTCCTCAGGGTTATGTTAAATTTTTTATCTAAATCCATGGCAGTTTGTACCAGTGGCATGCCGGAGAGTTATATTTATTTAAGGGATATGTGGGAGTTTGCAGAAAGTAGTTACCCCTTTGGGGTGGTGGGCAACAGCTGCAGAAAAGGATGAAAAATGTTGCCAGTTCAGCCAGAGAGTAGCAAGATGCATTGCATTTACTCTGGGTTGCCTTTTGAGATGTGACTGTACAGCATTCTCTGGTTCTCTAAGATTACACATATATTTTAATGGTGTACTGCAAACACAAACTTCACAAAAATGCTTCTTATCTACACATATATAGCAAAACAACAGCAGCAGCGATATAACACACCCCAAAACTAGATGCTACACCCCAAGTTCTTGTCCCCGACACCAGAGCAGGAGTTGCATGAAGGAACAAGGAAGAATGCTAATGTCTCCTTGAAGCCAGATAAGAACAAAGTCTCAGATATATTTATCAAGCAAGGTAGGAGATCCAAACATAAACAAATTGGCTCCAAGTGTACAGTCTCTAAAATCCTAAAATCAAATGCAAATACACAAAATTGATGTATTTGCATTTTATTTTAGGGCTTTGGGGAATACATGTATTCACCCTTCACATGCCCCTCCTGCACAAATGTGTTGGAATTCTCCTGCCTAAACTCAAGTGGGAAGGCCTTTCTCTTCCTCCATGGGAACAGCAGCTCCTGCCTCTCCAGTCCTCTCATTCTTTCTCAACTCACAGCCCCTTCCTAAGGTTTCCCCACTCACTTCGCTGAACCAAATAGTCAACAAGGGTTACAGCTGCAGAACCAAATTGGACTGGCTGTGTGAATACATCCACAATTTCATCAAGTTGCTTACGTGGTTTCTGATAAAGTGAGGTTACACAAAGTTCTGTTATTAAACCAAGGTGCTGCTGGAGTCGGTGGAGAGCCACATGTGGGAAAAGCTGGAAATGGACAATCTCGTGAATCCTTTTGTCTCTCTCGAAATCTCTCACTCTATATGGAAATTCTCACAGGCAAAAATTCAGCGCAGCCTGAAGTAGGCCGCCATACTTCCGGACAAAAAGGGAGCAGCTGCTGCTGAAGAAGGGAGCAGTTGTTTTACATGTATGCCTGCCAATATCCTATTGAGCATAAATATAAAACAGAGCAATTCTTCCTATGCTCAGGGTTGCCCCAATATTGTTATCTCACCAAATTCACAGAGATTTGAAGTTGGCCACCCCTAAGCAGACTCTTTGGCATCACTTTTGGTTACCTGACTCTTACATACAGGAATACAAATGTAAGTCTAGATCTAATTTTCTAAACAGCTACACATGCCCACTATTATGTTAAGCTACAGTGGAAACAGAACAATACAGCCCTGCATTACAGTTTCACTGGCCCAAATTCCTCCCTGCCGAATGCGCTTTCACTGAAACTTATTGATTCCCTTTAGGAATCAATTTACTCCAGTCCAAATCACTTTTGAAAAGTCATTGTTCATGTTTCACATGAATCTGGCTATACAGCTTGGAGGATTTTAGAATATGGACAGGGCTTGATAGAGGGAGCCAGACCCACAATGATATCATGGGAAGCCATTGTCTTGGGCCTTCCATGTGGAGAACGAGAGCTTAGAAAAGTTACATTTTTTTGAAGATACTGGAGTGCTAGTTGAAATGGCTTATCTTATTGTGTTGTAGATTAAAACTTTAGTCTGTTTATGTAAAATTTGGATGAGGAAATTTTTTTAACACATTAGGTTTGATAACTATGACTGTTACTAACATTCCTGTTATAATCCATGGGATTGACAAAGGAAAGAGTATACTACCTTGTGGTTGACACCATGCCTGCAAGTAGCACATTTTATGGTTGGGTTCTTCAAAAGTTCTGCTTACAGAGTTTAAGTTGTTTTATTCAATTTGGCACATTCGACATGCATACAAATCCCAGAATCATGTTGGTGGCTAGGCATGATGAGATTTGTAGTCCTGCACATTTGGAAAGTGGTAGGTTGGGAAAGGCTGTCCTAAAGCACTGGACAGTCTAAAGCACTGTCTTCAAGAACTGGACAGAGAATCTGTGCAATTCCATTTTGCCACTAATCTGGCGTTTCTTTTCCTTTTCCTCTCCCACCCATGCCCACCCCCAACATGTGCCCTGTTCACTCTCCTTTTAGACAGAAAGGTATAAAACTGGGAAAACTTCTGGCAAAAAGGTTTCAAAATGTTCATGTAAAAAACTAGGTAAAAGTAACTAGAATGTGCTATTTGATCCACCTAAATCCATGATGTTGCTTCTTGTGCTGCTTCTGAAATGTAACTCCATCTCACTCTTGTTGCACAATTTTTAACTCGCTATAGGTAACTAGCTAACTTCATTAATTTAAATAGTTATTTTTCATCTCTGCTTTTTTTGGATTACAACTGATCAGTAAACCACGTGGGAGGGTGTGTGTGTGTGGATTCTTGGAGCTGTAGCCCCCCGCAAAAGAAACTTTCCCAAACTGTGGAGGACCCATATCAGTGCTCTTGAACAAGACACACTAACCAGGGCAAAGACTTACTGGCCCTGGGCAGAGTGGAAGCAGCTCTCAAGCCTCTAAAGAGCTTTAGAAAGAGCCCAGCATGAGCATTAAGGGGCTAAGACCCAAGTCCTTAAGCTCATTAATGTCATCTTTTCCAGAGATGTAGAGGATTGGCATCCATGAGGCAGAATACTCCAAGTCACTGGTTCTCAATGGAAAGAATGCAATATTTATGGAAGTACAGCTTTTTTGAAGTTAAAGACTGCTCCCTGCCATGTGCATAAATTATATTGGACACTGAAAAAGAAGTTGTTCCTAAAGCATTGACTTAAGGTGATGCTATGAATGATCACCCTCCAAAAGCTCCTGTCGTTAACAGCCCTGCTCAAACTTAAGGCCATAGGTTCCTGTATGGAATCTATTTGGTCTTTCTCTTTTCCTGCTGCCTTTGATTTGTAAACCAGCTACTAGATTACAGTATTCTGAATGAAAACATCCACACAATAGGTATTAACTCTGGACTCCTTTGAGACATCCTTCCAGTAACATTGGAGCCACACATCTGTGGCAATTCTCATATGTATGGAGAAATGATTATGTGGGTCTTCAGAGGAAATACCCAGGCAACTTTCTAAACATGAGAGCTACTGTATTCTCGAAGGCTTTCACAGCCGGGATCCGATGGTTGTTGTAGGTTTTTCGGGCTGTTTGGCCATGTTCTGGAGGTTTTTCTTCCTAACGTTTCGCCAGTCTCTGTGGCTGGCATCTTCAGAGGACAGGAGTCAGAACACAGACAGACAGAGAGAAGGGGACCTCGGCCATTAATTTGAAATGAGGACTTGCAGGGTAGCCTTGATCGGAACAGTCCCCTTTCCCTATCTAAGCACGAAGAACCGTGCATTATTCAGCAATTTTCTCATCATACAGAAGACACAACAAAAGCAAAGGAGCCCTTTTTCCTGTTAAGATAGGCCACTACTGCATGCTGGTAGGTGAACGCATATTGCATCATTTGCATATCATCACTTCTGACTAGTTTTCAAGTATGAATACTGACAGTTTATCCTCTTTTTTTGTACCTGAGAACCAGTTTTTGCTAAAATCTCTTGTATCTAGAAATGACATATATACACAGATAATTATACTGTTCATTATTTCAATACTGTTCATTATTTCAGTCATCATTTCAATAACTGTCTGAAAAAAAAACCCAGTTTGCTCTGTTGGATCTGATTGTGTATGGCTTGACATCATCAATTATCTAGGATTTTTTTTTTAAAGCTTCGTGCAGAATTTCCTGGCTCCTTTGCCAGTGCTGCAGCAAAAACCTGAATGATGTAATCGAGAGCAACCAAAAAAACACTAGCAGTCCTTGAAGCACAGGTCTGGAACTCTTTTTTAATGAATTGTTATAGAAACTGCTGCTTCAGCTTGTTGTTTGCAGACGGTTCAGGTTAACATTTTAAAAGGAAAGATAAATCACTGCTGTCCAGCCTTAGACAAATGGATGAGAATTTCACACATCTTCCTAATTCATGCCTTTCAGCCCCAATGCTTCCTAGCATCAAATATATCACCAATAAAACATTTGCAAATATTTCTCTGAGGGAAAAAAAACAATGAAAATTTTATGACTACATGAGATAACAACAGTGGTGGTTCTTTGTTCTCAATGATCTTTGAATGTTAATGTGATCATCTAGAGAAAATAACATGATTTCAAGAGATCTACATTCAACAGCCAGGAAATGACACTTCCACCTGTGACTTGTTGCTCAACTACAACTCCCACAATTCCTGACGTGACCACTGGCTATGATTAGCAAGGACTGATAGATATTAGAGTCCAGCAACATCCTGGAAAGCCAGAGATTCTTCACTTCTGTTTCAGGAAGTATTTCACTTCAGATCGCAGATGGGTCATATAATTTCCAATAGGGATGGGATATCTGAGTTTTTAGGACTCCCATTCCCAAAATTCACCTAAAAACCTGCAGACAGAATTCTGGAAGCCCCAAAACATGGAGGTTTCAAAGCAGCCCTCCCTACCTCCACAGTCTTCCTGGGGCATTTATGCTTCAAAGAGCAAGGAAACCCCCCCAGTATACTGTCAGAATCCCAAAGTCCTCTATGACTTGAAAAAGTTCACAGGAGGGCTCGTCCCAATGCCCATTGAACTGTAGAGATGTTGTCTCCAACAGAACTAACCCCCTTTTGTAAATTCCACACTGGAACTCCCACATTACCCCAGAACAGTGTTCCTGCTGCTCAAAGCCGAAGCAGCCTGGGAAGAGCATGGGCTCCCACTTCCAACATTTTCTTGGGGTTTTTTGGTCAAGTTCTGGGAATGGGTGTTCTAAAAATCCAAAAGCCCCATCCCTCATTTTATTTTATTTTATTTATTTATTTAAATTATTTATATGCAGCCTTTTTCTCTATAGGGGACCCAAAATGGTTCAGAACAGGTAAAATAAGACATTTTAAAACACTATATAAATATCACATTTAAAAACCAATTAAACATACATTAAGATAAAAACAATCAAGTATTAAAAAGAATTAAAACATTTAAAACCTATAAGTTAAAAACCAGCATTCCTGAGATCTTACAGCTTGGACTAGATGGAAGGGGCCAACCTAGCCTCTTGGGGCAGTGCCTTCCAAAGCCTAGGGGCAGCCACTGAGAAGGCCCTCTCTCTCTTGTGTCCTCACCAAATGAGCTGGGAAAGATGGTGGAACTGAGAGAAGGGCCTCCCCAGGAGACCTTAAAAGCCAAGAAGGTTCATATGGGGGTGATACCATCCTTCAAACAGCCTGGACCCAAGCTGTGTTTCATGTCCAGGTGTTCTTCCACTAAAGCAACTTTTAAAAACAAAAAAATGTCACTGCATAAGATTCCTTTCAGAGGAAACCTTCCCAAATGAAGAAAAGAAAGAGGCTCATTTGAGATCTTTGATGCTAATATGTACAGGTTACCTGCAAACGAAAGTGAAGTGGAGCCAGGTAAAAGTGAATTCCAGAGGAGGTGTTCAGGAGTAATGAACACAGCCCAGGGTTCTTCCATGCCACAGACGTCCCACTCTAAATACTCTCCTATGGTCTTTGCCACCATACACATATCCAAAAGAGCTATCAGACTTCATTATGTATATGTGGCATTGTTTGGGCCTCAAATGCTAGTGGGCAGGCATAAGAAATTTTGGATTTCTTAAGGGATAGGGCTAGTAAGCAAACAGAAATCATCAAATAGAGGAGAAATCATTTGCTTGTTCAAGTGGCACTGAACTGAGTGGGTATTCTGAGTAAACATATAAGATTGCCCAGTACATTCCATTAATACAGCCATGTATACCATGTATATTTTACATGCTGAACCATAAACCCAGATGGAGAACAAGTGGTGCTTCAGTTGTGGCTGGACTGCCACTCTTTCCACTGGCAATGCAGGCTAAGCCTGATAGAAGCTGTAATCTAGCAATACTCCTCCCTGTAAGTTATTCACCAGAAAATAGTTCAGGTTTTGGGAACAGCTATAGCTCAGAGAATTGGAGTCAGTCAAATGGAGCACATGCACAAGGGGACTAGACAGCAAGAACAGGAAAGAGCCTCTCCCAGAGATCCTGGAGAGCCACAACCAGTCAGTCTGGACAGTAGTAAGTGAAAAGCCTGGGATACCCTAGCTGGCGTATGTTCATTTGCTTTGTGAACCTCATAAACATAAAGGCATTGATAAGGGGAAAGTAGCCAATGAGGGAGGAGGAACTCAAAAGAAAGATCAGAATGGGATTTGGAAGCCTAGACACATTCTTGATGTCTCTGCTCAAGGGGGTGCAGATGTTTTTTCAGCCTGTCACCGAAGGAAAGGTCTAGTCAGCTGCATGGCAACAATGGGCACGGCCACCCTCTGTCTGTCTGTCTGTCTGTTTTCGTGCACAAACACATACACACACCACTCATTCACACACACACACACACCATTCATATGCCTACAAGGCAGCTGTCTTAGACTGAATCAAGCCACTGATCCACCTAGTCCAGTGCTCTCAACACCCAGTGACAGGACACTCCAGATTTCAAGAAGGAACTTCTCCTGCCCCAGCTGGAGGTTGCTGGGAACTGAAACTGGGTCCTTCCTCACACAAAGCATATGCAGAAGCTATGGCTTCTCTCCTGTGACACACCTCTATACACATCCATAAATACAGAGACAGAGGAATTCCCAGTTGGACACCACTACACTGATTTTCTAACAGGTAAGGGATATGTGGCTGCTGCTTCATAGCACCTGGAGCACCTGGAAGCAGGGGCTCCTGGACAAAATGGATCCATACTTGTGTCACTTTTCCCAAAGGAGAGGGACACAAGGAGATGAGGTCTTTGATAGCTGCCACTTCAAGGTGCTCTAGGCAACCTGGAACAGTGGCCCTGAAGGGCGCCATCTCTGCACATTCTGCAACTTAGCAGGAAAAGGAGTGCACATGTGGAGCCTCATAGCGAGGGAGCATCAAGAAGCCTTCATTGCAGAGGCATTTGCATGCTCAGTGGGGAGGCCCCATGGGTCAAATAAGGTCTGCAGAACAGGGGTTCCCGACCTTACCTGGCTGGGGGAAGGGGGGAGGCAGAATCTGTTTTTAAAATGGTACAATGGTTAATATTTAGGGCTCCATACAGAAGATAAGAACATAATGCATAATGCATGTACGCACTCAAACGTGTGTACACAAGACACGCACACCAAGGGTCACTTCATGCATTATGTAAATCCTGAATTGCCACTTAAGAGAACCGCCCAAATCATGAAACTCTGTGAGTTGCACCCTAGTGACATAAATATTTGCACATACATTTTTGATGTTTACTGCTACACACACACAAACTATAATGAACACATAAATGAACTATATTTTTTTAAAAAATATCTTAGGGATACAAATAATGAGATGTGGCATTCTAAAAAAATGGGTGTACTCCAAATGGTCTTTCAAAGCATAACACCCAAACAATCTTCATACTTGGAAGGGCGTCAAGTGCCCAGAACAGGTTAGGCCTCGTTCAAAAGCTAAATCAAAATAACAGCTTGTCAGATTCTTTGCTACAGAATACTGTGTTGTAGTTTTCTTTCTTTTTTCTTTAATATATATATATATAGTTCTAAGCTCATGCAGATAGTTGCAAAATGGCTTTACAGCAATGCAAGGAATGAGCAGAGAGCAAAGTAAAGTACATACATTTGTATGTGTCCTGGTAACAAAATGTTCTGCAGCTTTTGTGGCAATATGTAGGCGTGGGCTCTTATAGACTGAATGGCTTGATGAAAAAGAAATGACAGAAGAGAGACATGTGCTGTTTCCTCACATTATCTTATATATGTATAAAATCAATGGCATGGATGTATGTATTCCTTAATGATACTGGGGGGTGTGGTTTGCAGAGTCCACTATTTCGTCCCTATGAAAAATCACAATCCTCTTTCTGTAGCAGTCCCTACCTAGTGGAATGATTCAGGGTATTTAATCCTCACCCGCCTCTTTACATAGATTTTCAATCAACAATAATTTGATAATTCAGAAATCAATTCGTTTTAATAGTTCAGGAGAAGGCTACGGGCTTTTCTCCCCTTTGTTGGGTGTGTGTTTATTTCTGCACCTCTGACAGGTGATACAGGAATGTTAAGGCTTTTCTTTCGTGATGACTCCCGTGCCTGAAATTACTGAGCTTATCTGAAACAGTCTCCGCACATCTAGATTTTTTTCCCTTCTCAGAATGCAGCCATCACAATGGACTTCCACAATGGCATTCCACAGCCAAGACATTATACCCAAAGAAAGCTATAATACTGTACAGCAGGACGGAATGAAATGTAAATGCAAAATATCACCTGCAGATGAAATACTTACTCCCCCTTTGTGAATATGGATGGGTAAAAAATAATAATACAGCAAACCTTACCTTTTGTCTGCAACCAAGTCAAACCCAAGGAGTGTGTCACGTTAGAAAGAAAAGGCTGGAGAATCTGCAAAATAACCCCCCACATTGTAATTATTACTCTGGAAAGGTCTTTCTCCCCCCCATATCTATGCACTCCCAAAACAGTTACTTAAAAAAAAAATTCCATGCAGAAAATTTTGCAAAATATCCCCAGACATAAGGCAGGTTCCATGTAGCATAAACATATGTAGACTGCAATGCCTTACATACAGAGCCCGACTTCACTCAATCTTTGCAAAATCTGCCCCTAATTTACAGCACAAAAGGATCCCGGAGACCAGCATATTGCAGGTATTTAAAAAGGCAGTCACGTCAAGCTGATGGTAAAACAAAGGGGGGGAAATCATTACCAGCTCCTGTGCTGCAATACCACAAAGGCATATCCTTAAGTAACTGCAGCATAATCATCCTCCCAGAGAATTAATATCCGTGAGCTTGCCGTTGATCTCCAGAGCCAGACAGACACAGTCTGCCCGCCACCCCCGCTTGTAGCTTCCGTATGTGTGTCGGGGAAGAGGAAAACTGCAAATTAAATGAAGTCCCCGCAGTGGTGAAAAGGAAAAGAGGCCGAGTGGAAGACAGAGAGGGAGCTCGCTGGCCGCAGAATTTTCCAGAATGATGGCAAGGCAACCAGCTCCGCCATCACTCACTTGCAATAGGATGCTGCTGCACTTGCCTCAGCTGAAGCAGCCTTCCAAAACGGCTCCTGGTATTGCGCGCCTGACAAGCATTTTAATTGCAACCTCACCACAACAACATCCTCGGTAATCAGGCCTCTAATCCTAGGAATGTCATCCACTCATTTCCTTTTGTGTCCCGGCCAAAGGCACACACAGATAACTGCACACCCCTGTACGTTTAGTGCACATTTATCAATACCTATCCCGAAGATGTTTGTCATGTAGCCTGTGCCTCTGTTATCTTCCACCTTGTTGTTTTTGGTTGCCACTTATTTTCCTTCGTACATGCCAAACAACTTTTCCCCCTTTCTCAACTCACAAAGAAATATGAGACTGTTTCCTCAAGCATGAGCATGTTTGGAGGAAAAATATACTACAAGTAAAAGCTGTCACACTTCAACATCTCATAAATCAATGTTTACTATCATTGCTGAAGATACAAATGGATTAAATTAGCCACAAACCACACCACTGCAGGTTAGAAACATTAACAGAAACCTGCTATGTATGCAGTTTAAAAAAATATACAACTGAATGACAACTTCAAAGGTTTAGCTACAAAAGCTGTCCTACTGAATCATTCATACAGACCAGAGGACAACAGATTGTGCTTGAATACCATCTAAATGTTACTGACCCCTTTCTTTATAACTGCAGCCCCATCCTACGCCTGTTTACTCATATATCCTCTATTGTAAATTTCATGAGTTCAATAATGACTAACTCCTAACTGTAACTGTTCATAGGACTGCAGCCAGAATCCCATGAATAGTGAGTCTCAAAAATACAGATGAATAATTGTCAGCTTACTGGAAGATGTTTTGTGAACATTATTTTATTTTCTTATATGCTAGGATCCTTGACTTTGAAGAAGCTAAGAGAGATGATGGAGACAATTAATGCCCTGCAAGCCTCAAAGAACATGTTTGGAAGTAAGGGTCTTCCTTACGGAAAGGGCCTTGATCATGAGCAAACGGGCATACAATTAAGCTGCACAAATATGTTACAAGTAATGCAAACATTCAGATGAGATGTTCTGAGAAGACAGAAAAACAGTAGCTCAGCTTCAAAAATTACTTTTTAAAAGAAATTGTTAGTTACAGACCAACATTTCCTCAAAAGTAATTAGTTATGGTAGTTGCAGCTTTTTTTTAAAAAAAGGGAAACAATAGGCTTTTCTCAAAATTAGCTAAAATAATTTCTTCTAGTTATTTAAAAACCATTTGAATATTTTTAAGTCAATAGCACAAGTCAGTGCTTGAACCATGTGATATTCCTCCTCTACCATCCAGTGAGATAACACTTGTGCAACTATGAAGTAACTAATATTGTTACTTCACAAAAACTGTGAAATGGTTTCTCATTAAATGACAATCATAAGGCAACATAGTTATATCCTAGTTACTGGGGGGAAGACCTACAAGTAACTCATTATTTATAATTAGCTACATCCATATTCTAAACAGAAGTCATGTTTCTAGTTGGCCCCATCCTTTCCATAACAAGGAATGCAACCTAACCGTCTCCTGAGTCAGAAGCTTGCATATTTCCATGTACCTCGGTACACAATGTTGGGTTACGACAGAGAAATCCATAATAATGCAAAACAGGTGAATTGCAAGTTATGTTTCTGAAAGAGAACCAGAACTTGATAATTCACTGACTCTTCAGCAGCACCCATGTGCATGCATTACATCCAGATCCATCCTAATTAGTGTCGAGAGCCAGCCTCAGAACTAGTGCTGTGTGATTTCCAAAAAGGAGAAAATCAACAGGTCAAAATTGTAGAGACATGAACGTGATACGTCTACATAAAAGGGAAAGAAGAAGAGAAGGGGAGAGATGAGGAAGAAAGTGGCATTAACTGGATAGGGCTATGAACCCACTGAAAATTGACCTGACTAGGAAATGTGTTGTGTGGATTTTTGCAATGGCGTCATTTATCTTACTGCTGCAAATGACTGCAGCAATTTTAGCCATAGAAACTGCCAGGGACATGATGTAAAATCTGCAAAGCAGTCCAGTTTAACCCAATGTTCCTCACCTATATAGTCACAGTCATGTGTTAGGACATGATCACAGGACGGAATTGTTCCCTACTTATGCCAAAGTTAGATCATAGCATAAATGTGGGGTCACACAATGCAAGGCCATAAGCGGTTCATTTTACCGGCCAGCAGTGTACCTGTGGTTCAATTCCTCCTTGCCAGGAGGCTTCTATTTTTATTTTTTTTGTCCCAGTGGTGTTTCGATATATTCCTTAGAGGTACAGCATGTGTGTATGACCCTATAAATACTTTTTCGAAGCAAATTCACCAGGGAAGGCAGCTACACTGCTGCCCTTCTATAAACCTTTTTTACAAATTGATTCAAATAATGATTCAAATGGAAGAAAATGAATAAGTAACATTAAAACACATTAAAACACATCCAGGTATATACACCACGTGACTGCAATGCATAACACCAGAGGTATGGAAAGTATCGTTAGAAGTGGGGATCGTTTCTCTGGTGTGACTGCAGCCTTAATCTCAGGAGAAAAGCTAATAGCAGCATAGAGGAAACATTCGCCAAGAGGGCTGGGAGATAGCCCTGAAAAAGATCCCCAAACCTACACAACTCTAGTTGCTCTGTATACATTTAGTGTAAGGTATAGTTTGATTTCCAATTGGGAACAGAAAGGCTTTCATAGCAAGTGAAGGGGCATACTTTAAATCAAGTACATACTGTACTTGATTTCAAGCCATGTTGGGTCCTTTTAAGGAGAAAGGTGGGGTAAAATTATTTTAAATAAATAAATTAAATGAAGTAGTTCAGAATCTTAGGGCAGAGGCTCAACATTAGTGCTATTTCCCAGTAAGGTGAAAGATTCGGCAGCTTTTAGATTCTCTGCTCATTTGTCCCCTCAGACGTTCATCAGATCTTTCCCTTTGACTATTTTCTGTGAAGTCAATGCCCATTTATTGTGACCCCTTCCAAAGTTTTCTATGATGCAAAGTACTCGGAAGTGGTTTATATTTCCCTCCTTCTGGGGATGCCCTGGGACCATATTGTTTGCCCAAGGCCACACAGGCTGGCTCTTCTTGTGGGAGGCACACTGGGGAATTGAACTCACAATTGCTATTTCTTCAGCTAAATGCTAATCCGCCAAGCTGTCCAACCACCTGTCTCCACCCTATTTTGCAGAAACTTTGGAATTTTGCTTGTCAGACCAAGTGGGTGGGTGAGAATGATCCAACACACAGTGGGAAGAGGAATCCACTGTTGCTGTATTTAGGATTCTATCTCTAGGCTGCCATCTCCATTCCCTGAAAGCTTGGCCCATTTATCTGACAGAAATAAACATAGCGTCAGTATGGTGTCTTAGGGCACTAGCGGAAATCAAGGAATTGTTGTGCTTCTCCAGGATCTGCAGATAGAGAAACAAATCTGAGTGCAAGCAGTGCTGGAAAAGAAGATTTGATTTGCGTGTGTTTGATGGCTTTAAAGCCTGGACATCCATCTCCAGCCAGCACCAGGTTGAATGACTTGTGAGTGCACATGTTTCTGTTTCTATGTGTGTTGCTTCAAATGGCATGACAGCGCCAAATTCATGTACCACTGGCACTCTCCTCAGTCCCTGCCCATCAATTCTAGATTTTTGGCATGTTGACTTTTGGTCATTTGCAGCAAGATAGGGAGTGGAGCACAAGTGTTGCAGCTTGGGAGCCTTCTTGTTACACATGCTCTGCCAGAAACAATGCAAAGCCCGAAAGAAACCTGTCCTTCCCAGTCGGTGCCTGCCATCTCTTTGTGACATCACAAGTACCCATCCCTGTGACATTGCAAAGCTTCCTAACTTACTCTCAAGTTTTGGCACTGGCAATGGAATAATGCTTAACTGGCAATAAAAGCTACACAGCTGAGCATTCGTGGTCAAATACTGTAAATGGGGAAGGAGGAAGAAGAATGTACTGGCTGAAAGACCTTGGGAAGCGGTTTGGATGCAACAGAACATCTCTGTTTAGAGCTGCTGTATCTAATGTCAGAGTAGTCATGATGATGCCCAGCCTCTGATAGGATGGATACAAGAAGGAAGGGAACAGCCTATGTATGAGCTGTCCTTCAAATTATGACTAGACAGTGATATCGCTGAGAATGATTTATCAGTTACTAGGGATAACAGATTGAATCTGGGTCAACACAGGCAATGTATCGAGCAGCTGGTAAGCAATGATGTCAAATGATTTACTAGGACTGCTGAGAGCTGTGTTAAGGTCTTTACAGGATCCCAACTAAATGCCCAACTCCTCCTTGGTTATTTGAGTTCCAGATGCTACAGACACGGAGGAGTTTGGTTTCAGTAAAAACTTGATTCCTTCTTTTCAAAAATCAGGATTTAACTGGAACTTTAAAGCAACATGTGTGGACCATGAGTATCTGGAAAGGCTGGAATTATTTGCATCAGATTCTGAAAGGAGGGCAGCTGCCTATTCCATGATAAGGCTCTATGTTAAGTTTACAAATGTAAAAGAGTCCAGGTAAAGAAGCACTCCTTTCATTCACCCACACTTCGTTTTAGAATGCAAGCTGAACACAACAGGTTGGGGAGAGAAGAGAGTTACTCCAGAGGCTAAACTAGAATTAAGAAAAAAGAGAAACTGGAAAGAGAAAGCTGGGAATAAGTTATATTAAAAAATCAAATTG
Organism: Intellagama lesueurii; assembly: GCA_037013535.1. NCBI lineage: Eukaryota > Metazoa > Chordata > Lepidosauria > Squamata > Agamidae > Intellagama > Intellagama lesueurii. Next base: position 176,433,269 of record JBAJHW010000001.1, on the reverse strand, counting down.
ATTTCAATTTCTACTTTTAGATTGCTTTTTCCACCAAATGGTCTCAAAGGTTGCTGGAATAACAAAAACTGATAAAAGGAATAAAAGATTTTTTAAAAAATAAATTAAATTAAAGAGCACAGAGCAACAATGCCAGCGATATAGCAATTAGATAACAGTAAAAGAGCAAGTTTCTTGTTTTTAAAAAATCATATTGGACAGCAAAAACTGTGAAGTAATGCAGTTCTTCCAGCTCTTGGCACTGCCAGAATTCTGCAAAATGCTTCACAACAGAGGCAGGTGGTGCCTACTGGGGGGTTTGGGAAGGCAGGAAGAGAGCAGGCAGTCAATGGAAGTTGGAAATAAAGAATTACCAGAGGCAGAGCCAAGGAAAGTGGAGCCAACTAGAAGGAGTTTTCAGATCCTCCTCCTGTGCAAAGACCTTAAGCAATGCTATTAAAATTAACAGATATCCAGCCAAACTATTCTGAAAAGTGGCCACACCCTTCACACATTTGTCCTGGGGAAAAAGATATGTGGCCTCTACCACTTTTTGCACTTACTCCAGCTACTCATCTATGATGAAAAAATGGACTGAAAAAAACAAAGGGATACCCAGTGTGGTGTAATGGATAGACTGACAGACTACGACTCGGGGAGGCCTGGGTTCGATTCCCCGCTCAACTATGGAAGCTCACTGAGGATGTGGAACTGGTAAAACTACTCCTTCAGTACATTACTTACCTCGAAAGCCCTATTAGGATCATTATAAGTCGGTTGTGACTTGGCAATACATAACAACAACAACAAAACAAAGACTGAATGTATAACGCATTTCATATTACAGCAGGCTGAGGCAAACAGGCCTACCACTTGATGAAGAACATCAAGTCCCGCTCCCTGCACTAACCTCTGCTCTGCAGTAGGAATCCTCAGCACACAAAGGACAAAGAAGAACAATTTTGGAGCATGAGCGTAAAGGAGTCATGGGGTGGGGGGGGGGGGGTCGGGTTTCCTGATCCAAACAACAACAAAGCCAACCTCCACAGCAGCCACCTACTGACCCGAAAAACAGACAGAGGTGGCTTAATCACATAAGTCATGAAGCAAAGAAAAGGTTGTGGGGCTGCATGTTGTACACGACACGAACAAAAAAGGTCTTCTTTTACATCCCCCCTTTTTTGTCCAGCATTGCAAAGGAAAAGCATATTGCAGAGGAAAGTAAAAAATGGAAAACAGGATGGGATGAGAAGGAAATTTTAAAAACTAAGAAAAAAAAAGCTGAACGTAGAAAGTTAATAATAAAAAAACTGTTACTGTGTAAAGCCTAGAGCCCAGTCCCCTGTCAGTGCAGATATAGTGGCTGAAATCCTGTTACTTAGCACAGTAAACTGCAACTAGAGTAGACCCATCAAGTCATTGAGAGTTTAGTAGATCAACTACTCTGTAAGTCCCACTGATTCAATGGACCTACTCTGGTTGCCAGTTACTATGCTAAGCAACAGGATTTCAGCCAATGTTATGTTTAAAGACCTGAGACCTAACAACTGCATGTGCCAATTTTTAGGTAAATTTAAATTCTGAAGGAAGTAGCCAAGGTAGTCTGTCTCAGCATGTTCGCAAGGTCAAAGGGGGAAAGGGAAACCAAAAAAAGGAGGGAGGGGAAGGAAAAATGCTGTGGTACTTCAAAGACTTACTTATTTCAATGTGACTTCATTTTCATTTTGGTCAGCTTTCAATAAACAGCAAACCAACTCTTGGTCTTACTTTGTCTGTTTCAAAGATCTGATATAACAGAAATGCTACTTAGGAATCAAACAACTAACCCCAATTTGAACAGCCAAATTTCCTGCATGGTGTTCTGTGAATTTCCTTAACTCTTTCACAATGCGTGATCCACCACATCAAATTTCAACCTCCATTGTCTTATTGTGCCACCAGGTGCTTTACAATCTCCCAGATTTTGCTGGATCATACAACATCAACACGGACTCTTACTGAGCATCTCTACAAGAGAGCATGAATTAAAAAATGAATCACCAAATTTGTTCAAAACTCACTAACTTGTTGATTTGTATTCATACGAATCTATACCTTCAATGAATATGAATCAATGAATTTTTAGCAATTTTTGATTTGTTGATTCATTTGACTATGAAACAGCCCCCTCGGCACCTAGAGACATCAAAACTGCAGGGAAGCTTCCTCTGACTCTTTTCTACTATCCCTCCCAATTTTGGTCAAGGTTGGGTTTCCCCAAGTCAGCTGCTAAAGGGCAATTTCCTGGGGGAATTCACTTTGTGGATGTATACCTTGGATGTCTGAAACACAACCTTCAACAAACTTCTCTGTGAATTTGGTATCTCTAGGTGCCTGGGGGGCTGTTTTATAGGGCTTTAAATTTAAAAAAAAGAATTGGCAATTTGATTCATCAATCTGTCAGAAAAAATCATAAATTTGTAATTCATTTACGTAGATGAATCACGAATCAAAATGAATCACAATTTTTCTGATTGTTGCCCATCTCTAATCCCCACTATACCTATGGTTTCGATCTATTCACCAGTGTTACAAGCCTGTACAAAGACAACCAGTTCCTTCTCTGGAAATTTGACAAATTTTAGTAATATTAAGGAGATTTTATGTTTTGTTGTCTCAGAATGAAATGGACTCCTAACATACAGTTAATTTACTTGACAACTCTAATGGTATATCCTGACATTCCTAAAAACAACACATCCCAGTATATATTTGCTTTTACCTTCTATCTCTTGATGGAAGCTACAGTTTTTTTATGCAGGTTTTTATTTTATTTTATAACCCAATTACAAATACAATCACATACTCAGCAATATATTTATCAGTACAAATAACACAATCAATTCCTATAGTCCTTTAATACATTTACTCTATCAAGTTTAATAGATAACTGACCAATGTTCCAGCTGACTTCTCAAAATATCTTCTTCTCCATTTAATTCCAGGCCAAAAAGTAACAAAAGGTGCCAAATTTTAATGAAATTATTTTCTTTCATTTCTCCTATAAGCAGTCTAAGATGAGTAGTCATTTTTTCCATTAGTGCTATTTCCCATATTCTATTCAAATAGCTTCAGAAGGAAAGACGTTCAGCATTATTCCATGTTCTGGCAATTTTAATTCTCGCAGACTCTACAAGAATCACAACTAACTCTTTATCAACTGAATTCTCATCATCTCTGGTAAGTAATGAGAACAATAGTAAAGTTTCATTAGGGAATATCTCTTTTTGCACTTACTTGCCCAACCACTCTATTACATTGTGCCAGAATGATTTGACCTTCAGACAGAAGATCTACAGTCATGTGAAAAAGAAAGTACATCATTTTTGAATTTTATGGTTTTATATCTGACGGCATAATAAAAATAATCTGGCCTTCAGCTGAACAACAACATATGACATATTACACCATGTCATAATTTAATTTACAAAAATAAAGCCAAAATGGAGAACCGATGTGTAAAAACCTAAGTAAACCTTATGATTCAATACCTTGTAGAACCACCTTTAACAGCAATAACTTTAAATAATCGGTTTCTGTACAATTTTTATCAGTCTGTCACATCATTGTGGAGAAATTTTGGCCCACTCTTCTTTACAATGTTGCTTCAGTTCATTGAGGTTTGCGGGCATTTGTTTATGCACGGCTCTCATAAGATACTGCCAGAGCATTTCATTCAAATTCAGGTTTGAACTTTGACCGGGCCATTAAAATACCTTGATTTTTTTTTTCAGCTACTCTGTTGTAGATTTGCTGACGTGTTTGGAATCATTGTCCTATTGCATGATACAATTTTGGGCAAGCTTTAGCTGTTGGACAGATGGCCTTACATTTGACTCTAGAATGCTTTGGTATACAGAGTTGTTCATGGTCGACTCAATGGCTGCAAGGTGCCCAGGTCCTGTGGCTGCAAATTAAGCCCAAATCACCACCCTTACTTGGCAACTGTCTTGAATGTTTTCCACTTGTGAATAATCTTCCTCACTGTAGAGTGATGGACTTTAAATTATTTGGTAATGGCCTTATAACCCTTCCCAGATTGATGGGCAGCAACAATTACTTATCTACAAACATTGCTGATGTGTTTCATCCTTGGCATTGTTGTGTTAACACACACCTGAATGCTCCAGACCAACAAACTGCTACAACTTTGGCTTTTATAGAGGTGGTCACACTTCCTGATAACCAATTACTCAAGGCTGCTACTTAGCCTTTTAATTCCTATAGAAGCTATAAGGGTGTACTTTGTTTTTCACACATGGCTTCTCCATTTTGGCTTTATTTTCATAAAAGAAATCACGACACAGTGTAATATGTCACGTGTTGTTGTTCAGCTGATGTTGGATTTACCTAATTTTCAGATCTGCTAAGGACTAGATTATTTTTATTATGTCCTGATCCAGAAAACTATGGAATTCAAAGGAGGTATACTTTGTTTTTCACATGACTGTATATATGTTCCAATAATCCTTTGGAACCACAATTTTTCCAACATGGAGCTGGTATCTATTTATTAATTTTATGAAGTTTTATAGGACACAGATGCCATATATGAATTGATTTTAATACCATTTCCCTAGATTTCACCAATACCAATTTATGAGATTGAGTAGTTCATATTTTTGCCCTAGATTCTTCTTATATATTCATATTTAGGTTTCTTTCCCAAACTGTCTTATCTCCCATATAATTAGCATACTCCTCATTAACAATGTTTTTATAAACTACAGAGATTAATCTTCTTTTTATTAAAATCATCTACACAATCGTCATCGTCATCTTAGAACTATAGGGCTGGAAGGGACCCTATGGATCATAGAGCTCAGCCCCCATCAAAAAGGCACAGTGAGAAAATGAGCTCCTCATCTCTGGCTCTGCAGATACCTTAAACCATTGAGCTATCTAGCAGTTCGAATATTCCAAGTACCCTAATAGAACCTGAGGTATTATAAAATTGGGTTGCAAAATGTTTTGTTCAATTTAATTGAAGCCAATGAGTTTTTATTTGAGTAGGGTTTTTTTTCTTTTAACTGTCAAATTGAAATTCATTTTCCTCTTATAAATAAATATATAATCCTACAAATACCTATTTATTTCCAGTATTTCCATTGTGCACCCTTATCTTGAAATTTAAAATTAGGATGTTCCAGAAAAGGGCATAATAGAGATATGGGAGGAGCCAAGACATTCATATATTTATGCCATATATGAATTAATTCACTAGTAAAGGTATTCTGTATTTTAGCCCTATTTATTAGCCAATTAGCTATGTATGTACGACGTCTACGTTGGCTTGGGCATGTCGTGAGAATGGCTGATGGTCGGATTCCAAAAGATCTCCTGTATGGAGAATTAGTGCAGGGAAATCGCCCCAGAGGGAGACCACAGCTGCGATACAAGGACATCTGCAAGCGGGATCTGAAGGCCTTAGGAATGGACCTCAACAGATGGGAAACCCTGACATCTGAGCGTTCAGCCTGGAGGCAGGCGTTGCATCATGGCCTCTCCCATTTTGAAGAGACCCTTGTCCAGCAGACCGAGGCAAAGAGGCAGTCACGGAAGCAGCAAAATCAGGGAGCTGGACAGGGGACAGATTGTATTTGTCTTCAGTGTGGAAGGGATTGTCACTCTCGAATTGGCCTTCTCAGCCACACTAGACGCTGTTCCAAGTCCTCCATACAGAGCACGTTACCATAGTCTCTCGAGACTGAAGGATGCCTAATACTAATACTAGCTATGTATGTATAAGTAAGAGTCAACAACATAGATATCCTCAGCTCCCTCCATTTGAGTCCAGTCAGGGGTCTTATTAATTTGTACAAGTTTAACAGCCAAGGCTACTTGAAGGCTTCATAACATTTTATTAAATGTGGTATAGCCCATACTCCTTTTATAGCTGGTCCACATTTTACACTATTTATAAATCTTAAGGTTCTACCATTCCCTGCTATAAACCTTTCCAATTTTCTGCCAAAATTTAACAGCTGAGGGCACTGAAACACACAAATATGCTGCTGTATTATGTCTGTGGGAAAACATATTTTACTGCTGTGAGAGGAAGATTAAGGCAGAAGCCACCGTTATTACCCATCTCTATGGTTACTCAGATAGATCACACATTAGGAAAAAAAAAACCAGCAATGAGAGCAGGAGCAAGAAATGGTATCAGCTAGAATAGTTAGTCTCAGCGGATTCGAGAAACACAAAAGAAAGCCCAGCAAGCTTCAGAAATAATTCTGGAATTTTTCAGTGGCCTAAAGGCCTCCTTATTTTCCCCTCACATTCTTATTTTTCCTTACAGAGAGCTAACAGATAGGTATCTTATCTGCCCATCTCATGTCGGCAATAGGCCCTTCAAGCTCTGCTTTTCCAAACTGGATTGCCCATTTCCTCTGAACTTGACTGTACGGCCCAAATGATGTCAGCAGATTTGCACTGTCAGCAGATTTCAGCATCTGGTGACTTTTCTGCTTCCTCCGCCTAGCTATTGACAACACAACCAGACTACTGCTTTCTTTTCATTTCAGGACTCTTTCAGCAGTAAAGCCATTCACACTGCACTGTTTCTTCAGAATATCTCAGCTGCATAAATTATTCCCTCCTTTCCCCTCCTTGCAATTCTCTTTCTACAAGCTTAATTTATAGGGTGACGGTCAGTAGGGAAGAACAAAGAGGAATAGGCCAGATCAATTAATGCCACAGTGCTGTCAAAAAAAGTAATTTGAGGGTGATAACGGAGATAACAAAAGGAATGAAGACCACTCAGTTCAACTCACATGGTTCTTTGGCTATCCCATTGGTATGGAAGAGCATCGGCGGATCTCTGTATTTTTGGCAACAGATTACTTTGTTTGATGTAGCATTCACCCTTATTATGTTAAGTAGTCATGCATATTCATGTTGCAGGCTAATGTTGCTAAGAGGCGGAGCCGAGATATATGTAATAAATCTGTAAGTCAGAGAGAGTGAGTCAGAATCAGAGTCAAAGTGAGAGAGAGTGGAGAGATAGAGGGTGGTATTTGGGAGATCTGAGGTGTGATTAGAGTGAAGAGTGAATAAGAACTGTATAACAAATAGAAGGTTTAGATTGATGATAATAGAAGTTACCTATGATTAATAATCAAACATCTGTCATAAATAAAAAAGTTTTATTTAAAAGACAGTGAAGTTTGGACCTTCATCTTCATCCTTCCATAATTAATGTTGATTTAGTGATCAACTGGTGGCAGCGGGGTAAAAAGGAGTAGTAGTTTGCCCTCGTGTGCTCTGTGTTTGGGGAGTCAGGCAGGGGCCTCGAGGTGCGAACGCCACACATGGTTCTTTGGCTATCCCATTGGTATGGAAGAGCATCGGTGGATCTCTGTATTTTTGGCAACAGATTACTTTGTTTGATGTGACTGCATGGGTATTTGCAATAGCAAGCAATGCTCTTCATACAGTAGCTTTTCCTGACCAAAACATTTTCCACAAAAAAATTATTCGTGTTGCCAGAGAAACCAGTTCTGTCTTGGCAGACACAATCCTACTTTGAGGTGCTGGCTAGAGAACACTCCCTTATGGTTGCAACACAGTTGCTCAAATCAAACAGGTTTGAGACAAACACACCCAGATGATTCCACCTGCACATCCAAGTTCAGAGCACAAAGAATGGGGACAGCTACCTGCAATGACTACCTCCTAGATACTAGGCCTCCTTCTCACTGGCAATTTCCAGAAAGTCCGGGGCATGTATCTGTTAGCCCCAGGACCTTGGGCAACCAGTGCAACTCACTCTTTCTTGACCATTCCACATGCCTAAAAAGATCTCTAAGAGCCAACTGTGCCTTAACCCTACTTGATCAACCCATCATCCTTTTTTGAAAGAAAAGTCATCTACTTGCCTGAATGATAAGAGGGGGGGGGCAATGACCCCAAAAAGACCAGTTGCACTATAGACCATACTTCGCCCACTCCTCCTTGATGCCTTGTGCTAAAAAAAACTGTCAGACACAAAGAAACTACAGTCCCTGACATCCTAGCAATTAATCAGGACAATACCTTTCCTCTTGTTAATTTGCAACTGAGAGTCGTGCATTTTTGCGTGACCTTCCAGTCCATACCAAATCTTATCCATCCAATGCATAATATGAATAATGCACAATAACAACACACACACACACACAAAGGGCAACCATACTGTCTCTTGAGGAGATGTCTTTCGGTTCCCACCCTGTTTTCTCTGAACCCAATATTTTTTTTCATTACAGAAACCTTCTATGATGACCCATATTGCCCACACCTCTCTCTGTCCCCATTTTCTTCTTTGCTCTCTTTCCTACTTCCCTCTCTTATTCCACTTGCCTAGTGGTATGGTGGTAAAATTGATAGTGCAGTCATCATACTCAGTCTCCCCTGCCAAACAGAACTAGAGCCAAAAATGCAGACAGTTAGAGCAGTCTGTATTAATAAATGAAGCAGGTCTTTTGTAAAGCTAATGACTCCTTATTGCCTCTTCAAGACCAATCTGCCCTCAAATACTTTGCATTATAGCAGGTGTAGCAAGACATATGCTATTCCTGGAGAAAAAAAACTATTTCTTCCCCAGCTACTCTGAGGATTTCACCTACACGTGGGGAAGGAGGGGGATAGGAAGCCTGAAATGAGTGACAGGTAACATCACAGTCCCAGCAACTCAGAGGGTTCTGGGCTTTGACCTTCAGAGTCCTGATTTCACTACACAACTGCAAGTACCACTCAGGTATATCTCTGACACATCAATAGGAGTAATCTGCAGTAATCTCCTCCCTCCTTTTCAACTCCCAGTTTCTCCCTCTTCTCTTTTCTCTGCACATTGCATGGACGTATCATTTGTGTTCCAGACAGCCTTATTCTTCAAGTATGGAAAAATCCTGAGGTATCCTGAACAAGCATAAAGCAAAAACGAGAAACTATACTCTACTTAGGGAGTCATGTAGAGGCAGTTGATTAGCAGCTACTGGACAATATTCAGAAAGCAAAACATGACACAAAAGCTATTATGTTCTTACAGACATATGTGCTTATGTGCTGTGAATTCAAAGAGAGTTTCACTGCTCCACTCAGTGCTTTTTCTCTCTCTTCAGTCTGTTGAAAGGAGTGAGTCTGTTGAAATCTTTTGTTGAAAGCAGTCGTGTTTGACAGTTTACTGTTTGATCTGTTCAACTGTAAGTAATGAAACCTTTTAGTCTTTCTTACAAATGATTCAGAGTGAGTTATTGGGACTGTAAGTGCCAGTTAATTAGAAATGAGATGGACTTCTCTGGGGAACTTGAAGCTATTCTGTTCCGTGAATCCCTGTATTTCTGCTAGACAGCTAGAGGAATTTAACAAATATTCAAAACTCTACAACATCAGAAGCATATATAGAAACAATGTTTGTGCATGCATGAGCACACACATCAAATACATATTCAAGTGCTACTAATTTAAAAGGAAACTAAGACACTGAATAATGATGCCTGGCTGGGCTTTGTTTGGTCAGGGTATGGATCATATAATCACGACATAACTGTGTTGGAAGGTGATCATATCCAAATCCCCAGCTCAATAATTGTATTTTTAATTGTATTTTAATTGTTTTACCTTTTTATCTTTTTATTGTATTCAAATTGTTGTAAACCGCCCGCCCAGAGACCTTTGGGTAGTGTGGGTGGCATATAAGTTAAATAAATAAATAAATAAATAAATAAAATAAAATAAAGTAATCCAAGTTAAAGTATATCCGACAGACAGATGTCTAATTTTCTATTGAATGCCTCCAGCACTGTAACACTCACCATCTCCCAAGGTAATTGGTTCCATTGCTGTACTGCTCTAACAGTTAGGAAGTTTTTCCTGATATTCAATCGAAACCTGGCTTCCTGTAACATGAGTCCATTATTATGTGTCCTGCACTCTGGTATGATTGAGAAGAGATCCTTCCCCTCCTCTGTATGACAACCTTTCAAGTATTTGAAAAGTGCTATCCTATCTTCCCTCAGTCTTCTCTTCTCAAGGATACACATCTCCAGTTCTTTCAGTCTTTCCTCATAGGGCTTGGTTTCCTGCCCCCTGATCATCCTTGCTGCCCTCCTCTGAACTTGTTCCAATTTGTCAGCATCCTTCTTGAAGTGCAGTGTCCAGAACTGGACACAGTACTCAAGATGAGGCCTAACTAGTGCCAAATAGAGAGAAACTAGTAATTCACGTGATTTGGAAACTATACTTCTGTCAATGCAGACATGAATGGAATGCTACACTGCATCCAGGTCCTGCAAGCTACTCAGCTCTGCTAATTCTAGCTGGTTCACAGACAGACAGAAAACTGAGAGCATCATTCATGGGTTGAAGCATCCCACAGAGGGGAAAGTTACACAGTTCCCACTCTAGGTGGCAATGTAGTGACTTCTTTTTGCTTTCTTTCTTTTTCTTTCTTTCTTTTGAACTCTCTGCATTCCTTGTTTTTATGATTATTTAAAACCTGGCAATTTCTTGAAGAATTCATGAAGATGTCCTAATCCAGAATCAGACTACAGTAAAGGCCAGAAAACGAAAGTCTGAGAAGGTACTATCCCATGTACAAGCTGCTTACTCACGAAAAAAAAAGTACAAGGTTGAAAGCAGTAGCTTACAAGAACCCGTTTTGGAATCTGGGGGACATGTTTGGCAACTATCTTCTTCATACTTTGGAGCCAAAAAAGCAAAATCAGAGCAAAAACTGACATAAAAGCTTCAGACAAGGGAATAATTTGAAAAGTTTAAAAGGGTAGTGGCATTGGGAATATTATTTTGCCTGTCTGAGAATCTCAGCTTTTCAGATGGCCAGTAGCTGGGGACGCTTGGCATCCCACTGCTCCACACGATAGAGATTTGTACCTTTCCCTCACCATCAGAAATTATCTATGTAAACTACTAAAATGAAAATAAAAGAAAGTATTCTACCTTGCGCAATTTGCATAATCATTACAGTTTCAGGATTCTACTTTTCACAGGACTGAATTTAGACTGCAAAAGTTTTGAATTATATTTTACCAAAAATATTTTAAATACCTTCTAAGCTCACTTATCCATATGCTCCTTTGGCTCAGCTTTTTGGTCCAGGTGACCATATCCCATTAGCTGGAACAAACATAATCACTTCTATACAGCATTTGTTATCTCATGAAATCCCACACCAAGGAAATGGTTCACAATGTGATCTGCCTTTTACATCAAAAACATACTGTGTAATAGTCATGCTGCACATTAGTTCAGTTATAGTATAATTTTCTTAATTTATTTATTATTTATTTTATTAAACTTATATACCGCCCATATAACACTGCAATTATGTTTTATTAATTCATTTGCCGCGTTTCACAACAAGAGTTCTAGCAATAAGGTATCAGCTTTGTAAATAAAGTATTGATTTAAATATCTGAAAGGAGAGATGTTTTGGTTTAGCGTCATTGCAGTTCATTCCAACATACCATTAAAAGTAAACTCAGGACTATAATGATGCTATATGTGAGTTAGGACACTTCTGCATTTGAAGTTTACATTGATTTAATGTTCATTATGCTCAAAATCCTACAAAGTAGGCTTCAGCAGTATGTGGACCGAGAACTCCCAGAAGTACATGCTGGATTTCGAAGGGGCAGAGGAACTAGAGACCAAATTGCTAACATGTGCTGGATTATGGAGAAAGCCAGAGAGTTCCAGAAAAACATCTACTTCTGCTTCATTGACTATGCAAAAGCCTTTGACTGTGTGGATCACAGCAAACTATGGCAAGTTCTTAAAGAAATGGGAGTGCCTGACCACCTTATCTATCTCCTGAGAAATCTATATGTGGGACAGGAAGCAACAGTTAGAACTGGATATGGAACAACTGATTGGTTCAAAATTGGGAAAGGAGTACGACAAGGCTGTATATTGTCTCCCTGCTTCTTTAACTTATATGCAGAATACATCATGTGAAAGGCAGGACTGGATGAATCCCAAACCGGAATTAAGATTGCCGGAAGAAATATCAACAACCTCAGATATGCAGATGATACCACTCTCATGGCAGAAAGTGAGGAGGAATTAAAGAACCTCTTAATGAGGGTGAAAGAGGAGAGCGCCAAAAATGGTCTGAAGCTCAACATCAAAAAAACTAAGATCATGGCCACTGGTCCCATCACCTCCTGGCAAATAGAAGGGGAAGATATGGAGGCAGTGACAGACTTTACTTTCTTGGGCTCCATGATCACTGCAGATGGGGACAGCAGCCACGAAATTAAAAGACACCTGTTTCTGGGGAGGAAAGCGATGACAAACCTAGACAGCATCTTAAAAAGCAGAGACATCACCTTGCCGACAAAGGTCCGCATAGTCAAAGCTATGGTTTTTCCAGTAGTGTTGTATAGAAGTGAGAGCTGGACCATAAAGAAGGCTGACCACCGAAGAATTGATGCTTTTGAACTGTGGTGCTAGAGGAGACTCTTGAGAATCCCCTGGACTGCAAGGAGAACAAACCTATCCATTTTGAAGGAAATCAACCCAGAGTGCTCACTGGAATGACAGATCCTGAAGCTGAGGCTCCAATACTCTGGCCATTTCATGAGAAGAGAAGACTCCCTGGAAAAGACCCTGATGTTGGGAAAGTGTGAAGGCAAGAGGAGAAGGGGACAACAGAGGACGAGATGGTTGGACAGTGTCATCAAAGCGACCATCATGAATTTGACCAAACTCCAGGAGGCAGTGGAAGACAGGAGGGCCTGGTGTGCTCTGGTCCATGGAATCACGAAGAGTCGGACATGACTTAATGACTAAACAACAACAAATAACCTCACAAGGAAGCTTCTATATGGTTTGATGAGAAGGTCAGTAACCTTTAATTGAATTCTCAGGAACCTCATAAAATGACAATTCTCAGACTTTCTTAAGAGGTCCCATGTCTATTAACAACATATGTATCTTTCACAGTCTCAGGGACAAGCAAAACATTATATAGTAACCCATGCAACAAATCACTGTTAGGCAGTATTAGGGCAAGCAAAAGAAAAGACCTCAAAGATGCACAGAAGACACCTTTAATGTTTTTTAATATATTGCCCAGTGCCCTTCAAGAATAGATCATCCCAGGCCTTGCTCCTCCAGATGGCCACTCCGAGGGAGGCCAGGAAACCTTCACAAGGGGCCAGGCCTTCTTTACCACTAACGGGGTGATAGATAGATAGATAGATAGATAGATAGATAGATAGATAGATAGATAGATAGATAGATAGATAGATAGATAGATAGATAGATAGATAGATAGATAGATAGATAGATAGATAGATAGATAGATAAGAAACTTGAAAAGCACTGGAGCCATAGTTGAGGGATTGAGCATACCTTTCCCATACACAAGTTCTTCAAGTTAATCTCACATCTTGATTCATTTCCTGATAATGCTTATTATATTATTTTATTACTATTATTTTATTAATGTATGCTTTCAATGCTAGTTTATATGTACTTACATGAGATGCCAAGTACTGTTTTAAAGATTGGTTTAATCTTGCGTATAGCCTGATTGGCTACAAAGCAATAAACTATACATATATCTTTCCCATAAAGGTCCCAGATTCAATCCCCAGATCCCCCATATCTCCAAGAAGGACTGGGAAAACGTCTGCCTGGAACCCTGCTGGTCAGTGTTGGAGAAACACTGCTGGAGAAACACTACTGGTCAGTGTTGACAACAATTCTGGGTTAGAGAGACTAGGGATCACTGTCTGACTCAGTATTAGGAAGATTTCTAGGCTCCTGTGTTCCCAAATGCTACCCTAACATTTTCTCCCTCTCTGTCTCAGCTGGTGACTATTTATCTTGCTTCCTTGTTATTTCAAACAATTCTATATGAGTAGAAGTTTCAGAGTGTTCCCTGTTGTGTTCAAATTAAATGATTCTGATGGTAGCATTTGAGGAACCCCAGGTTTGGGAATAGTACACTATTAAGACCCTTTCAACATACATATCATTATGGAATGAAAAGGCGATTTTACTGAGAATTGCAAAAACAATATAATTATTTTCTATTAGGAAAGAAGGAGTTATAATGGGTGCCAGGGGGAAACATGATCTTACATTTTCCAAGGGAGGCAAAGGAGTAAGCTGCACACAGCTTCACCTTCTGCTTGTATATTTTTTAAAATAGATTGTGTGTGTGTGTTGTTATTGTTAAAAGGAGAACCCATGTTGTCAAGCCAAGCCATTTGAAAGATTTTACTCCCAGTGTTACCATGTGCCATGCTGGCTTTTGATTCATAGTTGTAATGAAAGCTAAAACGTTGTTTACCCTTTCAAAGAAATATATGAATGATTAAAATATTTCTTTTTAAAACTATGAGCTGCAGTACATTTTTTTGCAAAATTGGCCTATTTCTGCTAAATTCCGTAGCCTATGCCAGGTTTCAAATCATACTGAGCATATGCTAGTTTAATTGGGCACATCAAATATTATCATAGGAGGAAGAGCTGATACTGGTTTCCTCCTATGAATAAACATGAAAGGCTTGATAGTGGACACACCTAATCCATCTGTAATGGAGCACTGAAGCCTCTGATACAGTACTGTTTGGCTGAGCTGCTGAGGATCATTCAAATGCCCAGGAAACTCAAAAATAAGGTTGAGGATCTTAGGATGTGTTAATTTTAATGTATGCTGCTTAGGGTTGCCAGGTCTCAGGGCACCTATTGAACTCTTGGGGACCTGTTATGGTTCTCAGGGTTTCCAGGCATGGAGACAAATCTCAGGGCAAGTCGTGCTGGAGAAGGAGAACATTTGTGTTCATTATGTGTGGCAGACCCAACATCTGGGCTCCCATTGCCTCTGACGGACTCAGTGGGTCAGTGCAAAGGTACGTGTTTTGTGTTTTCTTTTTCCAATATTTGTTTATGTAACTACTGCCGGAAATATTATTTGGCAATTGTTTACAAGTATATGTCCTGTGGAATCACAAGAGCCTAGTGTCAATCTTAGATTTTGGCCATAAAACCTCAGGGAACAGGACCTGGCTATAACCATGATTTTTTTTAATCATTCAAAAATGGGTAATGACTTATGTCCTATATCCAGATCAAGACTACAGAGTGGAGTGGTTTAGTCCTCCCCTTCACTTCTATAATATCCATGAAACTCCACCTCCCATATAATTTTAGAGAGAGTAAAAGAAAAGCTGCCACCCCACCCTGGGGGGTTTCATTTTGTTTGTTTTTAAATCCAGGCTGAATCTACATTGTTCCTTTGCATCCCTGTATGCTGCACTGCATGCAGGAATGCAAATGACAGCAACTAGAAAACCACATGACAGTCACGTGGTTTTGAATCATTGTTTGCTTCCCCACAGCAGGGCTGACCACCAGCTGATTGGTGCAGCCTAGGAAGTCACAGAACCAGCAGAACTGAATCCCCCAGCTGAGAGGAGGCCCCCTCCACAATCCCAGCTGGGAGATTTGGAGCCACAGCTTCTGGCAGCTTCCTGGTGCAGCACCAATCCATGGAGGGTTGGCCCTCCAGCTTCCTCCAGGTGGAAGGAGGCCCCTCACCACCACAGCCCACACTGCCTGACAAAACAAGTTTAGTCACGGGCGGCAGGCGGTGTGAGATCAGGCGGTTGGGGGAAGAACAGAGGGGGAAGGGGGTGAGAGGGAAAGGGAAAGGGATGAAAAGGGAAAGAGGGGGGTTGGGGTGAGGGCACAAGGACAGGTGACTGAGGGGTGGGCAGGTGGGCAATCCATGGGGGAGTCCTTTTATTTTATTTTATTCCTGCCATCTAGTATAGCTCTGTATCACTTAGCAGGAATTTTTAATAAAGCGACAGGGACAATCACATATGTGATTCCTTGGAATCGATTCCACATCTGCCCCCAAATAAACAGACCTCTGGAAAACTCGCTCCCCTGGCAAAGTAGTCTGCACGTACATGTGCCTCATGTGTACGCTTACATTTGTACTGATTTTTAAAGGAGAACCTGGTACAACAGCTGGGTTTTTTGTCAGTAGGATCAGGCCCTTAATCACTAAATACTGTACAACGTTAGCTAAAGCTGAATGGGTTGGCAGGCCTAGCTAAGGGTCAAGGGTTGGGAGTTTCAATTGCCACTCTGTCTCCTGAGAGAAGGTCCAGCTGAGAGCACCTGGAGCATGTGTGGCTGATGGGTTTACATGCCCTGCCTCCTTTATGGCCTTGGACCAGTTATACAGTCCCAGACTGACAACAGAAGAAGGGACTGATGAACAACCTCTGAGTACTTTTAGACACAAAAATCCCTGGGAGGGTCACCATGAAAAATATTTCAACTTGATTGCACATTATTATTATGTTGAACACTGCACAGAGAGGGGAATGAGAGGTATGTCTCTGCTGATGAGTGAAGGGATAATATTTGCCTTCCCTCCATACTACATGTCAGTCTGGCTCAGGAGATACATCACTTGCTTGATTAATACAATAACATAGACATAGCTGCACAGTCCATATTAAAGGTAAGTTCTAGCTAAACCTGGTGATACAGTACAGGTAGCAAAAGAAAAGGCAAACAGGGGCAAGATGGGTGCAGTGTGCCAGAAAGCCAAGGAGAGTTCTAGGACCCTGGCAGGGAGATTCTGCCAGCCGGGATACTGACTGTTTCCTCAGCACTGTGACCTTACCTGAGGGGGGGCAGTGGGGAATGAAAAACTATAATGGAAAAGGTAAATGGCAAATGGCTTGCACATATTGATTTAACACTAACCATTGCAGTTATTTGACTGAAGGATTCTAGTTTGCATGCACTATGGATTCAATCCAAAGTTCTGAGTTTTTGGAAGAGACAGCTTCTGAGCAGAAATGCTAAAAGACAAATGGACCATTCAGCACTCCTGGCATGGTGCCTTTGGGAAGACGTTCAGAGATATTTCCAGGACAGTGAACAGAAGGCTTCCTGTGTTAGTAGCACTTTTTAAAAGACTCTTAGGAAAGCTGATAAGGGATTCAAAGATATTGGTGACAATAAACAGTGAAAAATCCCAAGGATGCAAATAGTCGGTGAAAAATCATCAAGGTACTGTATCTACATTACAGAACAAAATAATCACAATGATGACTTCAAAAAGACGTGTATTTGGTTGACTGACAGCCTAAATGCTATCTGTAATAGAGCATACAGCTATTCCAGTTTACACTGTTTAAAAAGATTGGGTTTTGCAGAATTCAGGACTGTGTTGTTTATGGCATTATAGCAGTGGTTCCCAACCTTAGGTCCCCAGATGTTCTTGGAGTAAAACTCCCAGAAGCCTTCACCATTAGCTGATGGGAGCTGAACGGCAGCACTCTACATTCCAGGGATGAACTGTGTGTTGGCCTTCAGAACTCCCCACCCCCAGAGTTAAAGGTTCAGTGTGGGCTTTTATTATCATTTTTTAAAGTAACTAGTGGCAATGACAAGAGATTAAAGAGTTTTCAGAATTTTGGATGGTAAGCATTTAATGCCCACGGATAAATTTCTTTATATTAAGCATGATGAATAAAAGGGTTTTACTGACCGACTTTCACTTCTGTTTCTGTCCCTGTTTTTTATATATATAGACTTTAAATATGTGCTTCTGAAATGTCACCAGCTCTTTGGGTACAGGGAGACCTAAATACCACATAAATAAAATAGCTGACAAAGTAGACTTCAGTCTATAAAACTTCTGCCCAAAAACCTGGTTAGTCATTATGTTGCCACAACACTCTGATGCTTTTGCTGCCACAGAATAAGATAATTGTCCCCTGACAACTCATAAATAAAACAGCCTAACCATTTTGGTTTTGTTCTATCCTCTTTTATTTTTCAACCGGTACAACCATTGATCGGACACATTTTTGCCCACAATACATCAAACTATATTTTCAGTGGGCTGCAATAAGTGTGTGGATGTGGTTGACACAACCAGAGATTTCATGTCTAACAAACAAGAACTATTTCGAACCAGTAGGTTCTAAGCATCAGTACTGATTTCTCCTAATTGCAACAGTTTCACCAAAGCTAATATCCCCCCATAAGAATGAATAGTAGCTGTTCATTTTGTTGTTATGTACTATGAGGTCAGTTTCAATTTGTTGTAACCATATGAATTACCAACCTTCAAAAGGTCATTTCTTCAGCAGACCTGCTCAGGTCTTGCAAATTAAAGATAATAGCTTCCTTTATTGTGTCCATGTATCTCATGTGAGGTCTAGCCTTTTCCTACTATCTTCCATGTTATTGTGGAATGATGCATTATTGTCCTTTCTAGGGAGTCATGTCTTCTCACAAAACATCTGAAGTATGAAAATTTCAGTTTAGTTTTCCCTTCTAGTGAGAGCACAGACTTGATTTCTCCTACAGACCACTTATCTGGTGTCCATGGTGTGTGCAAAACTCTCGCCCAACATCATATTTTGAATAGATCAGTATATATATTTTTTATTGTCAGTATTCTTCATTCTTCAGCTTACATAGTCATACACAGCAATTGGGAATACCAAAGTCTGGATAATCTTGGGCTTGGTTTCTAAAGATGCACCCTAAAACTGCAAGATCTTTCCTAGTTTATTATATTATATTATATTATATTATATTATATTAACCATGCGTTTCTCCTATAAAAATGACCCAAGGTAGCTTACATCATTAAAAACACAATATTAATAGCTAAAAAAAGTAAATTATTCAAATATTAAAGAAGAATTAACATTAAATATTATAGAAATATTTAAAAAGAATTAATAAAATTATATTAAAAATTAAAAATTAGTTCCTCCATAGCTGCTTTTCTACATCTCAGTCTTCTGATTTCTTGGCCATGGTCTCCATTTTGATGTATGATCGAACTAAGGCACAAATAAAATTTAGTAACTTCAATTTCTTCCCTATCAACATCAGACTTATGTCATTTTCTGCAGTCATTATTTTTATCTTCAGAACTGTAATCCTGCTTTTGCACTTTCTTCTTTCACCTGGATCAGTAGTCATTCGCAGGCACTGCTGCTTTCTGCCAATAATGCAGTAATGTCTTTGTATTGATGTTTCTCCCACCTATTTTCATTCATTCTTCAACTATATTTATTTGTTCTTTCCATATGATATGTTCTTTGTATAAGTTGAACAGATCAGATAATAAAATACACCTTTCCCAACTGGAAACCATTCTGTTTGCTCATATTCTTTCCTAATAGTAGCCTCTTCTCTATAGGTTATTGACCAAGGTAATCAAACGTTCTGGCATAGTCTTTTCTTTTAGAATGATCTACTGTATAGCTTTCCATGATCTACCCAATCAAAGGCTTTGGTGTAATCCATCACACATTTTGTTTCTCAGTCATGATGGAGCATGAAGACATCTTAGCAATTTTTTAAAGGTATATAACACAGAACAGCCGCAGGAATTGATGGTCATGCAAGAGGTCTTAATGGTATTGTTTTATATCATATGCCTCTTATCTAAAGAACATCAATGCACCTGGCGTAATATAAATGGTAATTCATAAATTTGGCGTCCTAATCAATCAGCTCTTCATGGAGATCACACCCCTCAGACCTGCGGCACCTATACATGATTCAGGGAAGGCAGCAGTGTTTGCCCTTGCAACAGACTTTTGCAGATGGCATAAACATGCTGCTGCTACTACGGCAGATTCTACCATGAGAAAGCCCAACAGAGAGAGAGAGAACTCACCTGTCCTTTCTTCCTCCAAGATCTCTATGAAAAAAAGGAGGGGCATTTTCTCTTTTTCAACCTGGGCTTTTTGAAAGTGGTAGCAAAAGGCTCAAGGCACTCGTAAGTGCCTCTTGCAAAGCCCTAGCTTAGGAAGAGGAAGAACCTGCCGGAGAAAAGGAAGATGAGACTTCTGACAGAAGTGCAGAGGTGTACTAGAAGAAAGAGGGGCATTCTGCGTTGATCAGTAGGGTAAGTGAATTCATAAAAGCCTGAAGATAAGAGTCCTGAATGCCAAACACTCCTTCACAGATAAATCATTTCTTTCAGTCCTGCTTTTATACATAAATATGTAATAAAGATTTATATAGCAGCAGCAGCAGCAGCCTTTGAACTGCCGAGCTGGAAGGGACCCTCTGGATCACTGAGTCCAGCCCCTGTGAAGGAGGCACACTGGGGAATTGAACTCCCAACCTCTAACCTAAGCCACTGAGCTATCCAGCAGTTCTTTGCCTGCTGAATGTAATATTTTTATTGTTCTATACAGTCAATAAAAGTAAAGATTTTTCAAAAATGTCTATACATCACCCTGCACATGACCTGAACTTTACATATCAAGTTTTCTTGCAATTAGGGATGCTTGAGGATTTTGTGCAGTCTGAGCTTTTAAGCAATTTGAATTAATTTGCACTTCCTAGACTAATATACACAGACTGGAACACAGCTATCATTTAGCTTTTGTGCTTTTTAAAATGTTGTTAGGCAGTTCTCAGTGAGAAAAAAAAGGTAACCAAACTGCACATGCTAAAGCATGTATTAAAATGCATATTTTAGGATAAAGTGCATTTTTAAATGGTAAAATATATAGAAAGATATGTGTAAAATCCATACAAAAGAGTATATGAGTGGAACACACTGAATACACTAAAATGCAAAGCCATCCCTACTTGCAACCATAATCTGAATAATCTATACCAGCATGGGTAAAGATGCTGCCCACAGCTCTTATCCAGACAATTTAGCCCATGTTCTAACCAGTTCTTTCTCCCTGATCCCTGAAACCCTGGAGGAACCAAACAGATGCCACTATGAGAGACTGAAAGTTCAGGAGACCCAATGTGGTATACAATCTATCTGTTGTCTTCTCCTGAGTTAATCTGAACCAGGGTAGCACTTACACTTTTGTATATGAAACATCCAGGGTCAACCCAAACAACCACCACCACCACAGGCACCACTATGAAACCCGCTAGGTGGCCTTAGACAAGGTGCTCTCCGTATGAATAATTCACAACCTTGATGTACTAGTAAAGCATTGCTTTGAGTTTCTCCAAAAGGGGTAGAACACAAATGCAATACACATTGAAATAAAAGATTTGAGCTTCTATCTAAAACATGGGTTTCCAACAAAACACAGAAAACTCCCCAAAATCCCGCATCCAAAGGTTCAGACAAGGAAAATCCTGCAGATAAATACATAAATTTCCTCTTTTTCTCAAGTTCCCAAGAATATTGACAATTTGACAAGAACCTAGTAACTTCGTTTCTCTCGTCCACGTGGAAACTGCATATATTTTGAGGGTCAAACAGGACTGTTGGGTTAAGGGGAAAATCAATAGCTTAATTGGGGAAATCCCATCTGCATGGCAACCAATCCCAGTATTCCAACAACCTAAACTGGAAAAGCAATGGCTGACAGGTGCAACGAGCCTCCTAAACTGTCTTTTAAAAGAGCCGTTTTGAATGTGGAAAAGGCCACACACTGTGCTGACTCTAAGGAAATAGAGGACAAGATTTGGGAGACTGTAAACACTGCAGCCAATTGAATAAATCAACTCTGTTTCTACATCCTAAGACATCTAAACCCATAAATATATCCTAGCTGGTATAACAAGCAACTACAGAAAATCAATTTTATAAGGGATATTTGAGTCAAATAAAAATCTCTCTCTTTATCTTCCTGGCAGAGGACCATCATGGACTTCAGGAATCATTGCTAGCCAACTTCAGCTGAAGACTGGAAACTGGAGATGAGGTTACACAACAGACTATATTCTCTAAATAGTAGGATTGTGGCTATGAAAAATAACAAGATCAAATGATGTTCAGTATTATTCCTGCTCTCTCCCCTCAGAAAGAAAGCAGAAAAGACCTTAGGAACACAGAGGTAATAAAAGACCAAACTCACAGAATATTTATATGTTGTGTAATTTAATGCCAGACTTCACAACTTTTGAGTGAGAACCACTTTTATGCAAAAACCACACTGAGAGATGGGACTAAAAAATGGTTAAGATGATGATGGGTTTAGCCTCCACTCATCCACCAAAATGGACTGCCAATTGGTCTGATAGTTGCAAGGGCTGATCCCTTCCCTCCATACATTTTGGGCATTTCTGTGTGGGCAAGCTGAACAGCCAATACTCTTCAAGGCATGAGATGGGGGCCTGGAACTTTTTCGGGACTCATAAAGCTACTACTGTGACTCTCAAAGGTGACTCATAGAACGGCTTCCAAGAAACAACGGTCCCACTAAGCAAAACCTAAAATATGAAAGTGCTTCACATTCACAGCTGTGGATATACACATAAAGTAAGAGCACATCTGCAGGGCTCTTTGTTACCGGCGGTTACAATGTCTGTCAGGAATACTTTAACTGTGAAATTACAACTGATGTGCCACAAAATTATATGGATTATTAAGGAACAAATATTCATTTTTGAGCACACAACATACCTAATTCCATCTCTATGGATTGTCTGTATTTCTGTGTAACAGCAATACTTTTCCATGATATTGTGTTTTAGAGTACAGGAAGTATTTCACATCCTCACCTTTTACAACATCTGCACTGAAAGCATGACCCCCCACAAAAAAACTAAACATGAACTAGTGTAAAGAATTAAGAAGTGAAAATTCAGTCCTAAAACAGGCAGGTTGAGGAGGCAAAAGAAGTGATATAAGTGCTCCTCAACTCGTTCAGAAGAGGCCCACAAGCACGTCAGGATCTGTGGCCTGCTCTGTTGGGATCAGGGTACTGCTGGTACTGTTGCATTAGCTGTAGTGTCTATATATATATATGTATGCAACACAGAATGTGCATATATGTATATGAGAATGAATGTTTAAATATGTTTGCTAGAACGAGATTGTGGTATTTGTATAGAATATGGTCCTAACCAATCAGAATGAGTCTGTAGTCAGCCAGGCAGGTGTCAGTCAGAAGTTTGTTAGACAGCGACAATAACATAACCAGTGACAGGGACAGATAGGTGCAACTATGTAAAAGACCTCAGACAGGGTTAAACATGTAACTAAGACTAGGGCTGTAGACACGATCGCTCCTAAACGCCCTCTCAGGAGCAGAGCTCGGCCAAGTGCCTGGTATAACCGGGACCTACGAGCAATGAAGCGAAATAGGAGACGGCTAGAGTGCATTTGGAGAGAGGAACCGACAGATTATAATAAGAAAGCTGTCAGGATCGCAACTAACCGTTACCTAGCTAAGGTAAGGGCTGCCAGACGATCACACATCGCTGACCGGATAAGCGATGCTTCTAATCAGCAGGCGGAACTTTTCCGTATAGTTCGCTATCTATCCGGAATTGGTCTGGGTGATGGGCCTCCCATTAATATCTCACCTGACCAATTTGCAGCATTTTTTAAATCAAAAGTGGAGGCCATCCGCCGGGACCTCTCTCCTTTTTTAAATACAGTGGATCGAGCAGAGATGTCCAGCGCTCCGCCCTGCCCGATGACTCTTGAATTCTTTCAGCCTGTGATGCCAGACCTGGTGGACAAAGTGCTTGATCGCTGTCGGGCCACCACCTCCTCCCTTGACCCTTGCCCGGCCTGGCTAATCAAAGCAGCCAGGCCTGTAACAACGGAATGGGCCACAGCAATAATTAATGGGTCTCTCCAAGAGGGCAAGGTTCCTCTTGCCCTCAAGGAGACACTCATTAGGCCCATAAGGAAGAAACCAAATTTGGCGGCGGATGATATTGGCAATTATAGGCCCGTCGCCAATGTTTCTTTCCTTAGCAAAGTGGTGGAGAGGGTGGTGGCAGACCAGCTTCAGACACTTTTGGATGAAACCAATGCCCTGGACCCATTTCAGTCGGGCTTCAGGCCGCGTTATGGCACAGAAACGGCACTGGTCGCACTGTTGGATGACCTGTTGAGGGAGGCCGACAGGGGCAATATGTCCTTGTTGGTCCTCCTCGATATCTCAGCCGCCTTTGATACCGTCGACCACGGTATCCTCCTGGGGAGGCTCTCTGAGTTGGGAATCGGTGGCCTGGCGCTTGCCTGGCTCCGATCCTTCTTGGAGAGCCATCCCCAGAGAGTACAGCTTGGGGAGAATGTTTCGGCCCCATGGAGTCTCAGTTGTGGGGTCCCGCAGGGGTCGATCATCTCCCCAATGCTGTTTAATATCTATATGAGGCCACTGGGCGGGGTCATCAGGGGGTGCGGGGCTTCGTGCCATCAGTACGCTGATGACACGCAGCTCTACATCTCCTTTTCATCTACTTCAGTGGATGCCGTTCTGTCTCTTCAGCGCTGCCTGGAGACTGTACTGCAATGGATGCAGTTGAATGGGTTGAGGCTGAACCCGGACAAGACGGAGGTCTTGAGGGTGGGAGGTCCCTCCATCGGCGGTTTGGGTGACTCCCTTTCTTTTGGGGGGACGACCCTTACCGCAAAGAGTGAGGTTCGCAGCTTGGGGATACATCTGGACCCGGCGCTTACCATGGAAACCCAGGTGGCGTCCGTGGCCCGCTCCGCATATTTCCATCTATGGCGGATTGCCCAGCTGCGACCATATCTTGATGGGGAGGCCCTCACTACTCTTGTCCATGCGCTTGTAATCTCGAGATTAGACCATTGTAATGCGCTCTACGTGGGGCTGCCTTTGAGATTGATGCGGAAACTTCAAATGGTGCAGAATGCGGCAGCCAGGCTTCTTAGTGGGGTGAGGAAATTTCAGCATATCTCTCCCACTCTGGCTGCCTTGCATTGGCTGCCCATTCGTTTCCGCATTGACTTCAAAGTGTTAATGATAACGTATAAAGCCCTAAACGGTTTGGGACCTCGATACTTGGCAGATCGTCTTCTCCCACCTAGATCTACCCGAATCACCCGGAATAGCCAGCAGGGACAGCTGAGGGGCCTAACGCCGAGAGAGGCCCGGAAAGAAAGAACAAGAAACCGGGCCTTCTCGGCAGTGGCCCCTCGGCTATGGAACAACCTCCCAACTGAAATTCGCCTGGCACCCTCGCTGGGTGTTTTTAAAACCCAATTGAAAACTTGGTTTTTCAGACAGGCCTTCCCTCCAGTCAACAACTGATCTTTACTCTGTCATCTTGGTTATTGATTTAATTTAATATAAGTGTTAAAATTATGATATTTTTAAATTTTTTATGTATAATGATGTTTTTATCATGTGTGTAAGCTGCCCCGAGTAGACTTTGTCTAGGGGGGCGGGGTAAAAATCTAATAAAGATAAAGATAAAGATAAAGATAAGACAGGGACTCATACCACAATATGCACCTCAGACAGGAATAAAAATGTAACTGAATGATATGTAATACGACCAGTTAGGGCTTAGAAATATAACAGTATTATGATGAGATAGTAGTTATTTATCAGAGTTATTTGGTATGTCTGTCATACCAAATGTCTAAGCACTATAAGTTATGTTATGTTTTATAGAAGTTCATGAATAATAAAAGTTATTCATGTTTTTAACCAAGGCAGAAGAGATTATTTGAAGACCAGTTGCTGGCACAAACACACATACGGGACAACAACAAATTTTATTCTATACAAATAGTGGGGTTTTTTATTTGAATGTTTCCAGCTGCTATACGCAAATTCTACTAAATTATAGGCTGTAGTTTGTTTATTATAACCAAAAGCCAATAAGTAGCACCCCAAAAAGTGGCTTGCCAGGACAGGGTAGAATTTGCAGGATCCCAAGGCCTCTTATTCTCCCTATGTGCCCAAAGCAAATACTCTCAATCCTAGACAGAGTTGTTACGTCTCAGGATGCCAGCTGGAGTGTCAGGGAATTGTAATCCTTTGCTGGGGGTCCAGGCAGGGAGAATAAATCTCAGAGGGAGGGGTGTTAGAGGCAAAGAGATTTTTGCTTGTAACTGTGCTGTTTCTTCCCCACCCCTCTAAGCCTATTAATTTCTGGACTTTTGTCCACACTTTTTTCTCACTATCCATGGGGGAGTTGTGCTAAACCTGAAGAAATGGATTATTATCCATGACAGCTTGCGATTTGTTTAATTTTTAGTGGTCCAATAAAAGCTGTCACCCACTCTTACGTTTGTGTAATCTTGGGGACCACACAGCCTTCTCTTTGTTCTTGCATATAATAAGGCTGTACCTTACCCAAAGCCTGGGCGCCCATTTACACTCATTTCCAGCTGAATCCTAAACAAAGCCAATCCTCCACTATTGGACCAGTTTAGTTTTTTAGAAAAGGTATGGGAATGATTGCCATAAAACAGCTGGATCCTGAATCTTGCTATCTATTATGCGGGTTGAGATGACAATATTCTACATGATCTAGGAGAGAAGGAAGAGGAGACATTTAAAGGAGACTGCCCTCACTTAACAATAAAAACAACAACAACGTCTGCATGCCATAAACGTCAGGGAGAAAATATGAGCACACTCTCCGTCTGATGCACCAGTCTGTTAAATACGGGGAGCTTTTCACATGGCAAGCCCTGAACGTAAGACAGAATGGCTCTAAGGCCCTTTTCTCACACCACATTGTAGCTGGAGAACCTTCTTGCACTGCTAAGTTAAAGCAGAAATCCTACATTTGTCAGAAGGATCCATTTCCTGTCACCTGCAGTTGCATATCCTCACCTGCGTATGTTTTCTAGAAAAGTGACGCTAGCATGGACTCTCCATAAATGGCCACAGCTCCTATGTAATGGGAGGGGGGGTTGCAACCCATGCACCAAAACACAACACCAAGAAAGGAAGGGCAGTTCCATTCCGGACAGCCTTTAGCATTTAGACTAAACTGAAGAATAAGAACAATATCTACAAATATAGATTTTTTAAAAATAAAAATAAATTAAGACTTGAATATTTGGGGGTTAACTGTGCTGCTTTCAGCATGCGCCTGCTACCTGAAATGCCTCTGAAGCGACAGACTGTTAACACATGGCTTGAAAAACGACAGCATACATGAATGCCTAGAGCCAGTTAAGAGAAAAGCTTCTACGGTTTTCTGGGGCTCATAGATTAACATGGGCTGAATAAAGAAAGGAACACTTTATTCCTTGCATGCAGCAAAGGAAACAGGGGGTGGAGGCAAGGAATACCGAATGAATTGAGAAGCTCTTTTGGCAAGCATACAAGGATGTCAGTTACATCGGTACAAATACAGATGTTTTTCAGATGTGGCTTATTGCACGACTCACAAGAGCCATGAGCAGATTTGAGCACCTTTCTGTTATTCTTCTTGTTGTTACAGGGATTTTGTGAAAATATTCAGGAAATTCCTTTCCGGTGTGGTAAGGTTTCTGCCATCTTCCAAGACTGGATGATTTACACAAAAAGAAAGAACTGCAGTTCTGCTTCAAGTCCGCAAGTTAAAGTTAAACTGTAATACCTTCTGTTTCTTTTTAGGACTTTTCACCAATTTAAAATTAATATACTGTTGAAATAAAAATGGCAGATATATTTATTCGTTCTTAAACAGAAAGTCCTACAGTACGAACCACCAACAAAAGACCTCACTGACACAGACACAGACCTGAGTATTCCGCGTGAAAAATTAAAGTTAGGAGCCACACTCTAGCACATTTCTAGCAGACCAGGGTTCCTTTATCTTTTTCCGCCTCTGATCTTGTCCTATTACTCCTACTGTGTGTGGCTATATGGTAGTTAAGTTCATCCCTAGAGAGATCCCTTTCCAGACTCAGTATTTTGGTATAGTCCCGCCAGCCTTCAGAAGGAAAGTATGCCGTTTGCCATCATTCCACTTGACTCAGTGCAATCATGCCAAGAAAACTTTACATGCCTTGGTGCAAATTGTTAGCTTATACAAAAGAGAAAGCAAAAGAAGACGCAAACAGGAAATGATGTAAGCTGCCTTGGGTCCTTTTAAGGAAAACGCCGGGGCAGAAATATTTTAAATATATACAATAAATAAATAAATCCAGCATAAATATTTCAAACCTGTTATTCTCAGAATTTACAACACAGCAAACATATTCCCAGGATTAACTAATTTGCGGGTGAGATAGGTAATGGAAAGTTTGTAATTTTTATCATGCAGCCAAAATGACTTGGTCCCTCTAACAAGAGTACTACTTTGGAACTGACAGCTAACCAGATTCCTAGCAAGTTAGATTCATCTGTTTCACAACCCTTCTTTGGTTTGTAACTCTTCTTTACCACATTTTTTCCTTGCCACCAGAAATATGCTGTTCCGTAACAGAACATGCCCCTACTTTCATCCAAAAAAACTGATCCAGAAGGTGAAGCCAAGCAACGGGGCCTAAAATGTCTAGAATAGCACCTAACAGGACCTAGGGAATTATGACAATGGTTCTCTGGAGACCCCAGATGCTGCTGGGTAACAACAAAATCCAGAATCCTGGCTATGGGTCACGCTAGCTGTGACTTTGGGAAGTTGAAATTCAACAGCTGGGGACCTAAGGATGGTAGAGAGAATAAAAAAAGCTGGATCTGGCAATCTCAAGCATATGATTAATTGCAAAAATAAAAAATAAAAAAATTGTCAGCTAACTTTTCAACAATGACTGGATTTTAAGACCTTTCAGAGTGGAAGTCTGCACACTGCAGGACAAAGGAAGGCTGCCTTCTTAGAATGAGAAAATCCTTCCTCATAGTGATGGGGTAAAGATGCTGGGATAGTAAAAACTGGCATAGAATGTAGGAATCAATCAATGAAAGCAGATCACTGTTGAGCAGATGGCTTATAGCAAATGGTATCTGAAATGTTCCTTATCAGATTGCTTCTACTAAGTCAATTCAGACATCAGTCACAGCAACTTCAAGGTGGCTGAATGTGTTCAGTCATCATTGGGCTGTTCTGAGATTTTCTCTTTATACTTCACTTTTCCTCACTGCCAATTTGATGCATTTGTGCCAATTCCCAGCATCTGCTATAATCTCCTTTATATGCATGGCTATTGCAATGTTGGCTTTGTCCTAGCATTTGCCCTGAAGCCCTGAAAATACAGTGTCAGATGTAGTAGTGGTGGTGGTCAGCACAGTGGTATATTTTTCATAAAAGAAGATTTGTATAGATAGTAAGTGGTCTTCCTTGTGTAAAGGCAGCACTCTCAGTACTAATAAATTACTTATTTGCATGTCTGCCAAATAGATTTCTGGAAGCCAAATGGCCACATACCAGGACAAATAAATAAATAAATAAATAAATAAATAAATGATGATGATGATGATGATGATAGTCTTCAAATTAAGTTGTTTTGATCTCCCAAATGAAAAGATATCCAGTACAAAATACAAGGCTGTTCGCAATTCAGAAAATCTGGCTTCTTCATTTAAATTCTGGCTGAAGATTTCAGCTAGCAAGGGAATCTACGTGGAATACAGAGATGGATGCAGAAGTGCAGAGATGATAAAGCTGACAGTAGAGAATGAAAGCAATCAATCTCTGAGTTGTTGAGCTGAGTGCTTGTGCACAGACACAAGCTTAAAACAGTGTCTAATGCAATTCAATTTAATTACCGCATATTTTTATCCATGTGTCAGCATTTTCTCTTATTGCTAAGGATGGTGCTACCAACATCTTTTCCCGGTTTTAATAATAATAAAAACTATAACAGAAGCAGCAGTAGAAGTTGGCTAGACCTCAGCCTTCACTGCCAAGCTGCCTCGTCTTTTCTTCTTCAGTGCTAAAGTGCAGTCTGGACGATGCTGCTGTTCCTCTAAGTCAGCCTTCTCCAGCATGATGACAGCCAGCCGTTCTGTACTGCCGCTCCACTCCTCCCAGCCAGCATGGTCAATGGTCAGTTAAGATGAAAATTATAGCCCTCAATACTTGGAGAGCTCCACACTGAAGAAAGCTAATGCAAGAGAATGCCCATCCCTCACAGAGACCTTGGTTTGGCATGAAGTCCATAGGAAGCAGTCTGTAGCATGGACACTCAGTGGGTGTCTTGGGACCTCTCTAGTAAAATGGAGTCAAAGCAGGCCAGGATCACAACAAGGGAGGCAGGTGGTGTCAGAACCTCAATGGCAGCTGATGGCAGGAATATACTTTGACATGGAGAGCCGTTGTCCCAGCAAAGGGCTGCCATGAATGGATGCCTTAAAACATGGAGAGAGCCTGGACTTCCAGTGCTTCTTAGACCTGCTGACTTGGTGACTAAAGTTCATGAAAGACGTTTAGTCATTTTTCTATGTCTCAAGCTCCTATATGGCTCAGGACATAGCAGAAGATGCCAGGGGCCTCACCTTCATCTGCAGAAGTTCAGGCAAAATGCAGGTCTTTAGGCTGGAAAGGTATGAAATGGTGGGTTGAGAACATCCCTGAGTCCACCTTGAGGTGATGGAGAGCCTTGGAACCAATGTATATGACAATAGTCCCGGGTGTAGAAAATGCAGATGCCACTCCACCATCCACTACAGTGACAGAAACTGGTATGTTTGAGGTATAATTGACCATTTGCTGCCTTTTAATGATATTCTGAACTCTGCTGCCTAATAAAGGCACCATGGATAATAGTAGAATCAGACATGTCTTTTAACAGTGTAACCCAGAAAAAAAAGGTTGAAAGGAAAGAACACCAAGACCTGCTTTAAATTGCCTTGATTTTCTGTTTGCTTGAAGGCATTTCCGTATACATTCATGCCACTTCCTTTGCTCCCTCACTATTAATCCTGTACTGATAACCTGTTGTATAGTTTTACCAATCCAGGAGGAGGGGTGGAGGGTACAGATTGACAGACAAACAGTATAGTATCCAAAACTGTGATTCTAACAAGAATGTACTCCAGCTGCTCCCTCCTTATGATCTAACAACATATCTGAACAATGAGCTGTAAACCTCTGAAAGTAAAGCTCAGGAAACCGTAGCAAACCGTAGAAGCTACCATGTTACACAACCCCTTTGAGAATCTGCACAGAGAACTCATTTAACATGCTGGTAGCCATTCCTCCAAGAAATTAATTTAATGAGGCTTGTTTTTCAGGACAGTTAAAGGGGAAACAAGTACAGTATTTCTTTTATCTCTGTGAACCTAGAAAGCAGATGAATATGACGGGGTGGGGTCAGTTTGCCTGAGTGTTTGGCACAGGGAGATACGCAAATAAAACAATTAAGCAGTCAAACTCAACGGAAGAATGATACAAGCTGAGGGGAAAATATGAAAAATAAGTGTGCACAACCATGTGAGTTTCTCTATTCACCATTGTATGCTTCCTCACAGTTCTTTTCTCTATGTCCAGTAAATAGAAGCTTCTTGTCCCCTGCTCCAAACTGTTTTTGAAAACACTCTGCAGAGACTACAAAAAACTATAAATATATATTCTTCATCTTTGATATTTTTGCCTGATGTGAATGTAGCATGCCTCAGAATGGTAAAGACTGAGGCCACTGAACAATAATTATAGACTAACCAAATATGGCAGAAAACCTGCCCTATTTTCAGCAAATTCCTCTATTATATTTTATCCTTCCCATTCTAACAAAAAATCTTGAACTTTACAGGTCAGGATTGTATTTGTTGATGTAATTGTTTGCACGGATATGTTACTGAAGATTTATTTTGAATGGTATTTCTATGGTGTTTGTGTAAAGAACAAGGCCTACATAAATTATGGAATCAGAAATCTGTACCTTTAATTACTCTGTCATGTTCTCCAGGGCATTCCTACACATTTACCAAGAAATATACCCCAACACATTCAATGAAGCAAGTGTGCACACAAATGCATCCTTCACCAGCTTTCAGTAGTGATGGGTAAAAACCACCAATAATTTTGTTTAATGGCATGTTTGTTATTAGGGGGCATGTCTCTGTTCATAGTATCTATGGAAACCCACCACATGTCTTTAATTATCTTTTGTTTCAGGAATTGTAGACAAATTGGGTGTGCATTAGAGTGCATTAGATACCCATACAGAAAGTAAATCAGGCAGAATTGGACTGAAAATAAGCTTAGGATAATGGTCCACACCAGTGTGGATCTACAACACCCATATTCAGGCAGTTTATCTTAAACTAGTGAAGAGAGGCCATCATATGAGGAGTTAAAGCAGAAAGGAGAGAGCTCCCTCGATACGTGGATGCTCTTCATGCAATCAGGACATCAGGAAGCAAAGAGAAATGTTTCCTTAAACCGAGGAAGAGAATGCCTAAATAGGGCTAATATCTTCATTGAAAATAAAATATGCCAGATCACTAAAGAATCTGATACTCTACTTAGTGTGCATTCAATTCTTGGTGAGACTGTTGTAAGGGAAATGTCTATGACTCAAGGGATCTATCCGCATTTGACTGAATTTTGACTATTTACCTTTCATGGCCTCCCCTGGTACAAAAATCAAACTGCACAGTTCCACTAAGAAGCAAGTCTCTTGAAAGTTGACTACTCCAGAGTTCTTTCAAACAATTCCAACTGTCACAAGGGAGTGCTAGTAAAAAGAATTATCTACTGGGAAACACCATCTCTATTTTAAAGGTTATCCTAAACTTTTTGTGTTATACAGACACAATCTCAACAGACATTCAGATCTGAAGATATTCAGAGCTTGAGCTCTATGCAGGTGTAGTCAATGTGATTCTTTTATTTTTATTTTTTGCCATTTTATGGAGTACTGTTTTATTAATTAATCTGAAACTTTTGCATTAGGGATACTTTGATAGTACTGACCTAACTTCAAAATTTAGAACAATTAGCATGCAATTAAGCAGGATCCCAGCATCACATAGACTTAGTTTAGCAAGGCACAAGATGCTCATCACGGTACTCATAAACACAGCCATGCAAGTTTGCTTGACTTGACACAGCATGTTCTATTCACCCTATACATGCCTACTGTTGGCAAGATCTGTGTTTCACTCTGAGCCTTCACTGCTCCGGACAGATGCTTTTGTTTTCACTTAACTCTCACATAATTTGCTTCCAAACATGAGCACTTGAATGGTCAAACTGGTTAACCAGGATACCATGGACCAGGCAAATAGAACAGGTCTTTGAGGTGAGGACACAGAATCAGCAGAGCTAAGGTTGGGCCAGCATGCATGTGACCACCAAGTACAGTTACCAGATCGCTCCTGCTCACATCCTTGCAAATTCCACTACCCCCTTCCCTCCCATTGCTGCTTTTCCCAGGAGAAGTTTGCAGGCTGGATATACAGAGGCATGCTGTAGAAACAACACTCTTGACTCTGTTTCTATCACAGTCACAGAGAAAAAAAACTGTCCAGTTCGAACTGTTCTAACTGTTATTAAGTTCTACCATATGGTATAGATACCATTCTGAGTATCCTTTTTTCAAATCAATGGAACTGCAAAAGGGTGTGCTGTGAAAGCAGCATAAATCAGCTCAAACGATATATGGCTGGAACAGGGACATGCTGGCAGGTGCCCTGGGATCAGTGAAACAGCTAGGGAAATACATTTCTCATGGACTGTGCATTTCTCATGGACTGAAATGAAAAACTCGTCACAGATGCAGAAATCAGCAGTGAACAAAGAACATATACATGACTACAAAGAGGCCTCTCTATATACTGTACTAAGAACAGCTACAAGTTACTAAGCTTCTACATTTACTTAAAAGGATACAGTGTCAGTGGTAGCAAATTAATATTTAAATAGATACTGCTCAGAGTTAAAATATTAGTTTTGTATCCAAACGGCCACCTGCAATGCTGGCGTTTACTGCTCTTGGCTGGTTAAGTTCTTCCTTTCTTTAGAGACTACACTGCGAGATGAGTAAAGGTATCTCTTTATTCTTCCTCAAAATGACCTAGGTTTTATTTCATTTTAGCAATAGGCCCATCATAATGGTACAAGAGGTTTTTGGATGGAAAAGTTTTACTATGGAAAAACTCTCTGTAACCTCTGAGAGACAGAAAATAATGCAGCATTATTTAGCATCTGTGCAGTTTGAGATCCCCATCAGTGATTTCTCTCCATCCTAGATAAGCTCCTCTGATTTGAATATGGGACAGTTTAACCATTGGTGCTAATTACACAGTGTCATTGTACAGCTTGGCCATTTCTCCCAAGCTCCCGTGTTCTCCATGTCTGTCAATGACATCAGCATTCATCCAAATGATAACACCCAGACTCTCTATCTCAGGAACCCCCTTGTCCTTAGCTCCCCACCTTCAGTCTGATCTCAGGTCATGACACTTTGTGCACAACATTAGAAAAATCTGCCACTCACTCTCCATTCGCTCAATTAAAATGCAACTAAACTAATCCTGACCATCTTCTGCCTTGACTGCTGCAATTTTCTTTTCTTCTTCCACTTCAACATTCTCTACTTTTATTTAAAAGCCTGCTGTTTCTCAGGCCAAACAGAACCCTCTCGCCTGCTCCAGTGGTTTCCTGGTTGTGTCCATATTTACCACAAACTCCTTTTTTCTGAACTCAGAAGCGCTTCCTGGCCCTAGAGGGATTGTTGTTGTTGCTGCTTACTACCCACTCACACTCTCAGTCACCAAAAATCTTTATCACAACTCAAGCCATTCTATCTTGCTTCTTTATCATGCCTGGAAGCCCCTGAATGTTTATATGATATCCTCATCTCTCTTTCCCTGTCCTCAGGGCCAGTTTCATATACTATAATATTCCTTGCAGGCATGGACCTGTCTATTTCATTTTATTTTTATACACACCGAGAAACAGTAAGACTTGTGGGGGGAAGAGCAAAATAAACTGTAATAATGAGGGAGAAAAAACACCTCCAGATATTTCATGAGATACCAACACCACAACCATACCAAATTCAAATTATTTCAAATGTACACATCACTCTCAGGCTTTCATTTAGCTAGTTATGTGCCATCAGGCTGGGACAACTTGACCCTAAAAGGGCTTTGAAAGTAAGTGAGACATTTAAGACATGGTTTTACAAGTTCTGCTTCACCACTCAGTTTCCATGGCCAAGTGCGGATTTGAATTATGGTTTCCAGAGTCCTAATCCTTCATTCTATCCACTACAATAGTGGCTCCCAACCTTGGATAACCCAGATGTTCCTTGACTGCAACTCCCAGAAACTCCAGCCAGTGCAGCTAGCAGTGAAGGCTTCTGGGAGTTGCAATCCAAGAACACCTGAGTTACCCATGCTGGGAACCACTGCACTACACCATACTTGGTATGGAGGTTTTCATTACAGTGTTACATTTAGTCTGCATCTACTTGATACTAAGAATCCCTATCACAATTACCTTGAATACAGAGCTAATGCTCGAACAATTTCACAAAACCTCTTTCAATCTGGGCAGAGTTTGGGTAATTTGAGTTGACACCTCATACTACCATTTTCCTTTAGTTGACTTTCTTCAAAGACACCTTCTCTCACCTCATCAATCCACATGATAGCATGTTTGTGATGTTAAGATGAGTGAATGATATTTAGCTGACTGATTCATCAGTGTGAAAACAACTTTTTAAAAAAGAATTCAGTCACATTGCCACCCACACAACAGTACCAGAGAAAATAGATAATTATGCACCAGTACCTGCAGTGGCACTATGAAGTGCGCTCCTTGAAGAATGCATGCTTTGTACTGTGGGGCTCTTTACTTTGTTGTTGTTGTTTTTTTCAGCACATGGCACTTCAAATGGGTGATGAATTAGAAAGGTTGATTTCCCCCATTGAGTGGGATGTTTGTACAGTCAGAGAAGGAAAGGGTAGCACAGCAATACATTTACAACACGTTTTCTGGTTGTGAGGGATGTTAAAGCTGATTACAGAGCACTGTCTCATTAATTTGCTGCCCAGATTTTGAAAGTGCAATTCCTCATTCATCTTTTGAGTTAAACCAGCCTTCCCCAAGCCATGCTGGCAGGAGCTGATGGGAGAAAAATAAGTCACAAGAAATTCCTAATGCATTTCAGTTTAGCTGGGGAAAATTTACTCCTAAATGTTGTGCAATATTTAACAGCTGCTTTTACTTGTTTAGGCAGCAGACCCAACACAGAGATGAACATACAGTTGCAACACATGGCAACAACTTAGTAGCTGAGTACATGGTTTGCATGCATAAAGTGTAACGTTCAAGCCAACTACCTGTGTGAAGAAACTGAGGAACACGGTAGATGGAAGCCATTTTGTGTGACACAGGAGTAGGTCTGAGAAGATATTTTCTAGATATTTCTAGCAGACTTTAACCCAGAAACAGAGGTTAAAGCACACACACTATCTCATGAGAAAGAAATCTTCAAGGGCAGTGTTGCTGGGCTATGCTTGGTTCTGTTCTCATTAAGAGAAATGCTTTCAGCCATGTTGGAAGGGGGCTAGAAAGTACAACCATTTTCTTGAAGCTTCTGGGAAGAATGGAATTTGATTGGTGGACTCATTGGAGCCATCTTGAAGGGCACTTTTGGAGCTTAAAGGGACTCAAGAAGTTACTTTAGGAGTGCTTAGTTAACCTGATAGCAGCAAGCTTTGTTTCATTGCTATTTCACCTTGCTGCATAGAATCGAATTTTGCTTATGCTCGGAACCTATGCTGTCCTCAGTGCCGTTAAGTGAGCATTAGAGAGTTAGGTTACATTGTTATTTTGATGGGTAGCCTCTTGCTTTTCCTTAAACTTGTCTTGCCTTGAATTTTGCCTTTTCTATTCTTTTTTAAAATGCTTTTTGCCTTTTGGTACCTTTAATAAAATATAACTTTTTCTCCACTTGAAGACCTGTTTATAGAGTTGGAACTTTGGTACTAAATCCAACCTTGCACCTCAACTACCAACTGAGATTTTAGTCTTTTTGTGTGTGTAGAGGCAGCGTTTCCAACCCCTCAACTGGTGTGCAAGTAAAGGGCACAGCCTTGTGGGTTCCAGAGTTCCTAGAGGCACATCCTAGTCAAAGCCAAGCTGGATGTGTTTAGAATTGAGGTTTCCCTAAGAGTTCACAATGAGAGCCAGAGCCTGGTGCTTGCCTGAATTTCATACTGAGGAAGTGAAAGATAGCATAATACAGTGGCTAGAGCAACCCCTAGATACTGTGGCACAGTTAATAAGATAACAAGAAGCTGGACAATGGAGAGCCACAGCAAACAGAATTCACAGAACCTGGACCATTTGATGCTTCCTAAGAACAAGACATATTTTGGCCTTCTAAATACCAGGTCAGTTTTTTAAGGAAACCAAGTATTGTAACGCTCCAGGTTTCCCAAGTTCTAGTTTTCAAGCATTCAAAGGGCAGTTCTACAAATGCCTGTGAAATCCTGAAAATGACCTACAGAGCAGTAATATGCCTGGTCTTAAAACTTTTTGTTAGAAACAGCAGATATTTGGGCATTTTATTGTTCCACTCCCGGTTATTATGTTTACTTTTATGATGTTGTTTTAGCTCTCCGTGTGACTAGAAATTTTATGATAGCTGTTAATAATTCCATTGCTTGAGTTGCTTTGGATTTTATTGTAGTATTTTTGTTGCATTATAAGTACTTCACGTCTTTTAAACATTTTAAGTGAAAACAAGAACCATACTTAGTAACCATACTAAGTAAACATTAATAGTTAGCAAACATTAATAAACAATAAATAAAATATATAATAACAGTTCCTTTTATTCATTTTATTAAGAATGGAAATTTTCCTTTTAAGTAATTTATCTTACTAGATGATCAGTTACTGCCAACATTATTTTGACCTTTTAATTTTTTCGTATTAAGTGAAGCTTGTTTTTAAAAGATAAAATACCATAAAGATAACCTCAAAATATTTGTCAGTCCTATTCTACATTGTGAATACTGATTAGAAATTCACAAACCTAATTCTCTTTACATTGTTAGTCTACCACTCCCAGAGTATGGCTAGCTGAAGATTCTACATTAAGAAGTAACTTTTCTGAACTTGGAGAAGGACTGTTAAAATGTTATTGCTTTATTATTAATAATACCTATTATTCTGGTTTCTTCAAAATTCTGGGCGGTGTGATTACAATTAGAGACGGGCACAAACTGCCAGTTCAGCAGTTCGTACTGATTCGGACAATGGCCCGACAAGTGTTCTACAGTTCAGCACTCCGCCCCCTCCAGAGGGCGCCCACTCAGAGGGCAATATATAACAATTTCTATAACAGAGCAAAACAAATACATTTATAATATATTGACTGAAATCCTGTTGAGTGGTTATGTGGGCATAACTCAGTGTTCTCTCTGTGGTAGCTGCAATTGTGACACGGCGAAAGTGGTATTCCATAATCTAGAAGCAACTTGATAGCACATAACTGCAGACACAGTAACTAGAAGCATGACATTTTGCAGTGATGGGGAAGTATATTATACATTGTGTACATTGCCATGTGGAAGGTAAGCTATATGTTGGTTTTGTGACTGGGGCACCTACTGCCAGTGGTTATAGTCTACCACATTTACATGCTGATACTAATGGATGATTTTCTTTATTAAACTTCAAATTGAGGACAGGAGGGGAAGTAGCTTAAAACTGGAACCACCCACTTGCATTATAAGTACAGTGTCCACACGTGAAGGATGCTGATCAAATTTAATAGCGGAGCCCTGCCTTCACTCACCCTGCCTACGTGCACCATAAACACATCATGAAGGATATACAGAGACATCAGGAGTAAATAGATGAACTGCATATCCCTTCTGTAACTCCATCTCATCTTTTTCTTATGATTTAAGTCACCTTGATTTTAAGCACAGCAAAACTGGCACATGCAGGATCTCCACAGTTCCTAGTTTACATATTCCCTGATTTTCTCACATCAGGCAAGAAGGCAACCAGTTGTGGAAGCTATTGGTGAAGGTAAAATATCCTCCACTGACCAACCAAGTTTACTTCTAGGACAATTTCTTCCAGATCTTCAGTATAATAAATAATTAAAAGACTCAATGTTGGAATTTAATGATGGAAAAATACATTTCTTCAAGCAAGTGTTGCAAAACAGAAACATATACTGCAGCTTTACAGCTGCTCAAATAGGTGACCCTGCAGCTGCAGCTCTTTCAGTTCATTCATTCCATAGCTTTTTCATGTGGATTTTGTCAGATAACAGGCAACCAGCGAAGACTACAGCAACAGTGTGTTATGTGGTTGGAGAATTGTTTCAGGTAAATATCAAGCTGCTGTATTTTGACACCTGAGGTTTCTACATGTATATCACACTATAGTAACCCAATCCACAAATTAGTGGTGCTCACACAAAACAGGTAATCATTGCCTCCAAGAGGTGGGGGAGGCTGGGAAAGCAGCCAAAGTGAGAAGAATGGATCCAGGGATACCCAACGTGTCATGAAGAAGCAGCATGCTGCTCAATATGGCTAAATCGCTCCAAGCTAAACAAAGCACAGAGTTTTGTTCCACAGGTCGCAGCTCCCCTCCTCTGGTTTTGTTCCTACCCAACAAAGAAGGGAAGGTACTGAAGAGCAAACTCTGGATTCTTTCCTTGGTTGTTTTGGGGAGGGATTAAAAAAGAGAAGGGAAAGTATCTTCTGCCAGACCACACAAGGAACCCATAGTTCCCAACCTTTTTTGAGTTGTGACCCCCTTTTATAATAGCCAAGTAACCTATGAACCCACCCACCCTGACACGTTTGCATAAAAAGGCAGTTTTAGTGGGTAAAGGCATCCCTTCTCAGAAAGTAGAGGCTTCTTTCTCCCTGTGCCCCAGGGTCTGTTGCTCATACATACGCATAGACGCTAACTGTAATGTCCTGCTCCAAAAGGTCAAGAGAGAAATTATTAAACAAGGGCTACAACAAACAAAAGGTAACATGTGACACACACACACAGAAAACACTTCATGACCCCCTTGGGAGTCACACACCCCAGGTTGGGAAACACTACAGTAAACCAACTGCTCTGTGGCTTGTTTAGCTCTAAGCAGGAGAGATCAGGCACCATGTTGTTCACTCATGTGGATCTCTGTCTTACCAAGTTGTGAAAATGTAAAAATGTATATACATAATTTTTCATAAATAATGAGATCCCCTCACCAGGACACTATCATCTCCCCCATGTCAAGTCCAGTGTGATTGCCAATTCATTCCATCTGCAATTATGCTCCTTGCCACTCTACTAATTCCAAGTGCCACTTGTGAAATGCCAGAACACATACACCATGTTAAGAAATGTCCACATTTTCCCATTATCCTATTTTGTTGTGGAGAGAGACAACCACAGTCTGCTTCTGGCCAGCAACGACATGTCAGTAATCCTAATCTACTGTTAGGATTTCTGTTATCAGGAAGTGTTACGAATAATTATATGTTAATCATCTTTTATCCTTACTACAGAAACTGAAACACACTGACCTGGTTGTGGTGTTCAAGCGCACTGTCCTCTGGATTAGTTGACAATGTAAAACATCAGCCTCTGAGCCCAGCTGAGGAATAGATACCTAGACAGAGGAACAAAGTGAATTAAAAGAGATACTTAAAAAGTATTTCTAAGGAATACATAATGAGCCATTTAAAATGGGCTCAAAATAATGTAACTAAAAGAAAATCTTTTTAAGCTGCTTAATCACTGGCCAAGAAATGATTAAATAGACTGTTTTAAAAAAGGAATTACAATTACATTAAAACAGTACTGTAACTCATAGGGAATATTTATATCATTTACCTGGCTTATTTGTTTTATGTATGTACACATGTATGCATGGACACTTATATGTATGTATATTTTAATTCAAATAAGTATTTTACTTACAACCCCTAAAAGGGGGAAATCTGAGATTATGTATTATAAAAGTCACATGAAAGCAAATGAATGTGAGATCTATTAATATCAGTTTATGTTGGATGTTTTGAAATTCCAGTCTGAAATGTGTTCACTGAGACCAGAATCAAACATTAGAGATAACCCATAGTACAAGCATATGAATATTGCAGACAGGTTATTAAGGCAGTCTTTCCGTATTTGTATAATTAAACCAAAGATATCCAGTGCAGTGCAGCCGACAGAGTGATGGACTAAGACTCAGAAAACCTGGATTAAATCCCTACTCAGCTATGGGGATTCACTGGGGGAGGCAGGGGGTGGCACTGGTAAAACCACTCCTTTAATATCGCCAGGGCTTGAAAAATTTTAGAATGTCTCACCAGTCAGTCAAAAATTTCACCAGTCAGCATGACCGGACTATACCCTTGCAATTTATTGGGATTGGGAATTACTGATTTATACCCTCAGACTTGGGTTGCTTTATTACCTGCGTGCCCGTGGGGTCATGAAGCTTGTATTTTGAATGCCTTTCTTTTGAATGTCTCCAGCAAAAATAAAACTGAAAGTAAAAACGTCTGGCCTCTTAAGGAGCCACGGTTCCCTCCTCGTTCGGTTGAAATTGGGAGCAGGGAATCTCCATATTCTCCAACATGGGACTACTCTACATTCTCCTGCAGAGCTATATCTCTATGTGCCACTCGAACTCTCTTCTCGCAAGAAGAGGGCTGTTTTCCTTTTCCAATGGGAGGGGGGAGGGGAGGACTGCAGGATTAGAGAGAGAGAGAGACAGGCGGAGGGGAAGGAGGCAGGCAAGGAGGGAGCTGTGGCTCGTCAAGCAGCATTTTTCACTCGTCACGAGTGGACGAGTGCATTTTTCAAGCCCTGAATATCTCATTTACCTTGAAATCCCTGTTAGGGTTGCTATAAATTGGTTCCAACTTGATAGCACATAACAAGTAACAAAAGGATCAGACTTGAAAGGGATCTTGTCCTCAAACCCTGAAGATGAAATTACCAAACAGAGCATGCTAATTTGCATAATGGCAGAAGGGGAGACAAGTTTGTCCTGTGACAAACACCCACTTTACTTTAAAAAGTTGACACTGTTTACTGCAAGCACTAAAATCTGGGAACCTCTCAAAACCCATGCCAAAGATTTGCAATCGTATCATACTATTTTGCAGCACACACCCCCAAAGTGGTGAAACTGCAACACATAGTAGCTCCAATCACCTCAAAAACTTTTCACTCCTAACCTATGCCAGTTTTGCAATTTAAAAAAACAACAACTTTTTTTAACAGCAATTTGAAGTGCAAATCCTGCATTTTTGCAGCACTCCCCAATGCTGAAAACTGGCATAGCCAGCGCAGGAGCTAACGAGCACCTCAAAACCAACACTGTCTTTTCTGCTACACATCTATGCCAACATTCCATGGGTTTTTCATATTTTCTACATAACCTTATGCCCTACTGAATAAATATGGTATAATGCCCTGTGATTCATATAGGAATCACGTGGTTTTTAGGCAGTCATTTTTCACCCACTGAGAACTAATACACCATCATCATTATCTAAGGCTGTGGCTACCATGAAGAGGAAAATAAGGAAGGTGAATTTATTTGGAATAACAAAGGCAGTGGCTGTCTTTCTTGTTCTGTTTTATATACCCTGCAGTATTACAGAAAGTGCTTTTGCTTCGTGGGCCTCCCACTTTCCCTTTCAATGTGTGTGCATAAAAGCTTTAGGAGAAGCACCTCATTTCTTAAACACACAAAAAATCAAATCTAGGTATAAAGAAGAGAATTCCCCAAATGCTAAAACCATGTCACTCAAAACTTATGCCTAGATTTTGCAGTTCTTACGCAATTGCTAAGCATTATATAACACCCAGTGGCAGAAAGGATATTTCTACATCCAGCATATTTCTATCTTTTCTTTTTCATTTACTTCTTTTATTTCAGTTGCCAAATGTTGGTTTGGTGCAGAGAAGAAAAATAAATTAGACCAAACATGGAAATAGATTCTGGCTGCAAGTTCAGAAGCTTGTGTGCACTTGAATGTTTCTATCTGGCCTGTAATCCAGGATCAGTCGGTCAGTTCAGCTATGTAAATGACTCAGCCATAAGTGGAAATCTAGTGTGGCGTGGACGTTAAGGCAAAATGCAAAGAATGGGCCATATGCCGCTCACAAGACCAGAACTACAAATGTTGGCTTCTTAACTAGCAGTAATTTGCCACTGAAATTTACATTGATTGGCATACACTAGCGTTGTATATTCAGTTGTATATTGGCCAGTATAGGGTGGCTAGCTAGCATCACTCTGCAATGTGTGAAGCAATTCTAAATGATTAAGTATTCAAATTGCTTATAGTTGTTCAATACAGATTCCAAAAGGCAGGATCTGGTTTCCTGGCTGTAGAGAAGAAGCTGTGTTTTTACATGTGTATCCTTCCTGTTTGGCACATATTATTATATTAATGTGTGCACACATACATTTCTTACATTTCTTATATACATTTCTATTTATATTTATATAATAATATTATATATACATATATAAGAAATGTAACAAAAATCTATACAACAAAACTGAAAATTCTTTGCCATATTTTTATAATTGATGCATATTCAGTAACCCATGATTCGTGAAAGTAGGCTGCACCAGGATTCTGAAAAATCTTTGAAAATTATCCTAATCAGTTGATAATTGTTCAGGGTTTAGCAGAGAGTGAGTTTCTCAGAAAGAGGGCAATGTTAATAACTGAGGTCACATGGCTTAGTGGCATGCTTCAGCTATAAGAAGCAGATGGCTTTATACATTAGCATCTGAATAAGACCACGAAGTTCCCAGTTGAGGCTGCTTAGAGAAAGAAGGGGTATAAATATACACACACACAAATATAATTTCTTTCCCACAAAAGATGGTGGCTTAAAAGAGCTATTAAACAAGCCTATACATGCAGGTACTTGAATCATACACTGGCACAGCAGCGATGCTATTGTGCTACTGAAGAGCAAGCCTTTATGTTTTTATGGTTTAGAAAACAATGGGAAAGGAAGGTGTTAGCTGTTCAGGAAATCTTACATGAAAAGGAAACATAAAGTCATTTAAGAAGGGGCAGTAATTAAAATCCTCAAAGAAAG
Organism: Intellagama lesueurii; assembly: GCA_037013535.1. Lineage (NCBI taxonomy): Eukaryota > Metazoa > Chordata > Lepidosauria > Squamata > Agamidae > Intellagama > Intellagama lesueurii. Next base: position 176,389,535 of record JBAJHW010000001.1, on the reverse strand, counting down.
ATAAGTATTGAGCTATAGATTTGTGAAAGGAGTGATGGCCAACATGTAATTCCTAGATACAAAAAGAGACAAAAACCTTATGTTGCCTTAAAGAACATCAATAAATGTTCTTTATTTATTGGAATAAATGAATTGTTGTGGAGGGTTTATACCAAACAAAACTGTTGTTGTTTTTTAAAGTATAGGAAGGTTTCTTGTTTTTGCGGCAACAGATTAGCACCACTAGTGACTTAGACCATCCTGGAAAATGCTGTATAATAAAATAAAAATAAAAAATTAAGCTGACATCCACAGGGCAGGCTCCCTGCATTCTGGAACTCCACCCAATATCCAGAAAACACATAAAACAAAATTAATTAAACTTTAAATCCAAGATGGACTATAAACATGAAGAGAAATGGCAGCTTCAGTCAACACAGAATGAAAAAGGCAGCAAGTGAGAGCCTTTAGGAGAGAATTCTAAATTAAAAAAGGGAATAGTTGCCAAACACCCATCCTTCCAGAACAAATTATTTCTCAGACTACTGAGTATATCCAAACTTAGTTATCTACTGGCTGTTCCACTTCACAAATGTTCTAATGCAGTTCTCAGCTAATCAATCAACCAACCAACCAGTCAATCAAATAGCTCAGTGGTTTAAGTATCTGGCTGTGGGCGGAGGCTGGGAGTTGAATTCTCACTGGACTCAATGATCCACAGGGTCCCTTTCAGCTCTGCAGTTCTAAGCTTATTATTATTATTATTATTAAATTGCACTGTAAATGCATTTTAATAATAGTAATATGCATATTTTGAGTTATGTTTAGATATGCATATTCAAATATGAATTTCCAAAAACCATAAAAATGGGATAAATGCATGTAAAAGTGAAACAGTCCAGATATACAATGGCCAAAATCCTGTTGCTTAGCATAGCAAATTGCACTAGAGTAGGCTAACTGAATCAGTGGCGATCTGGTGAGTCAACTCCTCCATAGGTTCCATTGATTCAAATGCTTCACGGTTTAGCCCTAGTTCTACTTTCTTTCCCCTTGCATGCTTTTTCTTGTGTCTGATTTCTGCTTCCTACCTTCTTGAAGTCTGTGCGTGCATGCAGTTATTTAGACACATACATAGAGTCAGTCACACAGACACACACTCTGATATGAAACCAGTGTTACTGATAGAATGTACAGGCTCTAAAACACACATAAACAAATGAATTCAGGGCTTTGTCTCCGGAGTGCATAGATGAACAGATGCTACATCCCTGGGACATGGAACAATATTGCCATGATTTGCTGTAAATGCAAATCAAGCAGTCAGAAATCATGATTTTAAAACAGTGGAAATAAACAAAAAAAAGTAGAGGGTACGGATTTTCCAAAATGGGCAAGGAATTAAAAAGGGATCATGCAAATCTGAATAGCACCCAGAGAAATTTTGATTGAGTAGTGAACCTTTAATCAGGTTGGCCACCTACACCTGCCATTCGTGATTTTAAAAGGGCTCGTGTATTTTTTTAAAAAAGGCTTGGGAGAAAAATTACACAAAAATGACAAATTATATTGCCCTGACTTCTGGTGCTGTGATTTACTGTTGGCGTGGTGGTGTCTCCTTTTTCTAGAATTTTGAAGGGCTGCAGTAGAGGCTGTGGAGGTCACACATGCAGTCTGTAGGCCACCATTTATTTGCTCATCCCACAATATATCTTTATGAGCCATTATTATTACTGAACAAAATGGGTGGCAGCCAACACCTCAGATAAATTTCTTCACTGCAGTTCCCCATGTCCCTTCCAGAGCTGTTTCGGTGCATGGCTCAACCCTCTTGGAGGGTGCATGGGGACTAAAGGGAAGAGGAAGAATCCATTCCACCAATGAAGTCCGTTTCACTGGCAACTCCGTGAATGTTACCTGAGTAACATCCTTACAGGATTTGACTGCATGATACCCAAAAGCACTTTAAAAATGCCTTTCATTTCATTATTTTGATCACGTACTTGGTTCTTCTCACACACGGCCATTACTAACGCAGAGGGATATTTTACATTTTTGTTCTCTGTGCAGGCGAGACAGCTAATAAATCCCAAGGTGCAAAAGTATCCCAGCGGGATGGCGTGCTGTGTAATTACAGGCCACAGTTATAATGTTAGTACTCCTTCCTTTGCCCTTCAACAAATAAGAAGTCAAACAATAAGAAAGCCTAGAAAGATGCATTTAAATGTTAATAACGAGGCATGGCAAAAAATTTAATCTCTAATTTGCTACTTGATTTCTACATTTCTCATATTCAGAAGAATAGAGTCAAGGCCTCTGTTTTTATGCAATAAAGATTGTCTCTGTTACCAAAAAGCTTGCAAATTCTGTCAGCAATAAATGTAAGATTAGCAACAAGCATAAGGCAGTGCCTATTTTTGCTGATGTAAAAGACAAAGAGGCATTTTATAGAAACATATAGCTTAGACCCTCAATTAGTGATAGAGGTAGTACATGGAAGACCAGTAACATGACCTGGTCTTCTTCAGCTCGTCATATGCAAGTTTTAAATCCCCGCATCCACAGTATTTAAAATAAGGAAATATAGAGTAACACATGGAGAGCGGAGGGGGGGAATCCTAGCTGGATGTATAATACTGGTCTCTGAACTAGCAGTAACTAACAAGGATTCTGATCTTATTCTCATGGATAGCTCAGTCAGAATATACCAAATACTACAATGGCAATAAAAAAAGGCAAATTTCATGCAGGGGCTTGTTAGGAAAGAGGATGAAAATAAAGCAAAACCAGTTATTGTAAAAATCCTTACATGAACGTATGGTGCATCTGTACTTAAAATGCAGTGAACAATGTATAGTTCTGGCTACCACCCCCTCAAAAGGGATGATATAAAGCAGGAAGGGGAAGAATCTTCATAGCACCGAAAGGCTAAAGCATTCTTATTTATTTATTTCCATTTGATGGGGGATAGCAACTGTAGTTACACCTCATTACTACACTCCTGGCATTATATTGTGGGATGTCGAGTCATAAAATGGCAAAAAGAAAAATACCTGAATGGATACATCACTGGACAACTGAATGTGGTCTCAGGCTGTTCCGAAGTGGTCTTTGTTAACCCTTTTCGAAAACATTTTATTTTCCTACTCAATTTGACAGGAAGCGTATGTCACACCAGCAGGTCTTAGGTGCCCAGACTATTTTGGTTGGGCTTTTAGGAACAACATGCTCATAGTTTATGGGTGGTTCTGAACCCACCATAGCATCTGCACACCCAGGGAGCAGCAGAAATATGCTTGTACTTCGGCAGCTTTCAAAAGCCATGACCTTTCTTGAAAAAGCTGGACCCAGGCACTGTCATTCATCCATTTAGTCATAGTCATGGAGACATTGTCCTTCTTCTTGCATCTTCCCAAAAGCTGGAGCTTCAGAGGAGGGGCTCAAGCCTGACAGGGAGGCCTCTGTATTCCCTCATCATCTGACATATGGCATGTGGGAAACACACCACCGAGCTTTTTCAGCCCTGACAGCACAGTTGTTGAAAGCACTCCGACAGGCTTCCTCATTTCTGCCTTTCCACCATGCAATTAAAATAGGGTTCTTTTGAAGAGAACCTTAGGGAGGTCCAGTCCAATGGTTAACTTCACTTTTGATCATGATGGCTATTGATCTGAGCCTTATTTCCTTTGCTGATCTTCATGTTCCACATTTTAATCTTTTTTCATTTGATGTTAAATTTGCATTAATACCTAAACATGAATGTGAAACTGAAGGTTATCCATTCTGGAGGTCTTTTTTTTTTAAGGTGGAATGTGTAAGTATTTCAGTTAAAAAACAACTGAGGTGCCAACAAAAGTGTAATGGAATACAATAGCCTCTATGTGTTTTAAAAAATCACACTTGGTTTTTACAGAAGGAAAACATGAACTGAGCTACCAGCTGCTATAATGCTCTTGGCTTCAAGGCTGACAACTGTAAACCAGCCACTACAAAACCCCAAAATATAATCTATTATCTGCAGCACCATCTATTGGCATTAATCAATTTTACACATGTGCAAGCCGTTACTGTTTCAGTAAGCTCCCCTTCATCACAGTTTTTAAATAAAGAATTCCATTGAGGAATCTGATAACGGTAAAATGAGATTTATCTTTACAGGCTGAGGAAATACCACTGGGCAAAGTTTTCTCCAATTCTCATGGCTAAAGTTTTCCTGTCCAAGCACGGTGTGCCTGGCATTATTTTATTGGGGTTCATAAATCTTCCTCTCTCTCTCTTTTTAGCTCTTCATGTTCACAAATGTTCCTTTTTTCTAGCTCTTCATGTAGAATTGTCTCAGGTCTTCATCATCTCAGATGGGCACATCTTGAGAAACAAGCTGAGTACCAATCTACTCCAACAGGCTCTCAACAGGCATGGTATAGGAGGGGCTACTTAATCAGGAAACAAATCAAACAGAGTAAACACGTGATGCCTTGTCACATTAAGCCCTCAGATTTAATCCAGAGCATCTCCAGTTAAAGGTTCTTGCAAAGGTTGAAAAACTGCTGTCAGCTCACCCAGTGCTGATGAGCTTAATGAATGGTGGAAATGAATTCTTCCTATGCAAGTTAAACAACTTGCTGGCTTCATGCTGCAAATTTTTACAATTATTAAATCTGCCAAAAATCCCTGAAACTCTGATCCTCAAAGTGCTTTTCTGAAGCAAATCCAAAGCTTAAAAGCCTTAATTCTACAAAGCACACTCTGTCCTTGATTCTTAAATCAGTCAGCTATCCTTAACTCCTTAGGTAACAGTTTCATTGCTGTAAAAAGGGCTTATTCATCTGTCAGGTTGTGAACATGATACTTGCTGATTTTTTTTTAACTTGATTAACTGGTCTGCTTAAAACAAATGACATACTCAGGAACACATATTTCTATGCAGAATGATGCTAAACAGCAATAAAGTCAAAATATTCTTAGGGACTGTGCAGGCGAGACAGCTAATATTTCCACCTGGCAAGAATGCCACTTTGTGTGAAAATAATTGGACATTTTTGCTCTAAATTGTGGAATTCACAAATTCACTGAGGAAACTGTGCAAATTACCACAAATCAGGACAACTGCTCTTTCGTTTAATAATCCAAGGCACTTGATGGTAGTTGGCACATTTCTTAACCAGCAGTCAGTTATCTGTGCATGTTCTCTCCCCCCCCCCCCCCTTTCTCCTCTGCTTTGTTTCCCAAAGGGAATGGAGACTAGAGACATGTTATTTGAGAATAGAAAAAAAGAACTTTTTGTCTTGCTCTCTACTGTAACTGAAGACTCTCGAGAGCTTTAAAATCCTTATTGAAGTGTCCTTTCATGTCAGACACCCAAATATCTGTGAGAATGAGCCGCCCAGAGACCTCTGGGTAGTGTGGGCGGCATATAAGTTAAATAAATAATAATAATAAATAATATTCTTTCCATCCTTATTTCTGATACAGGCAGTGTATGTCTTAAAAGATGGGAACCCCACTCTGGAAGTTTCGGGGCTTCAACCCTCTGCCTCTTTGCTTCGGTCTACATCCACATTAGTACCGAAGCTGGAATTTACACAGGGAAAAACACCTCACAGGAAATGAGATCCCCCCCCCCCCAATGGAACTGTATCCAGTCTACATCAGGACTGCTGCAAGAGTAAAGAGAAGTTTCTTCATGTCTGGGTCCCAATCTGGATCAAGCAGCCTGTGCTATTGTGCTATTTATTTCTAAAAGAAAAGCCCTGCAGTTAAGGAGAAACCATATGATTAACTTCACTTGTAGTTCTGTACTGTGGCTGCACATTTCAGGGAGGGGGGAGCACTCATCCTTTAATTACAGTATATACTATGTGTCAAAAGTGTTGTTAGTGTATAATCAGAGCTCTCACAGAGAAAAACTAATATGCTACCTCTAGTTCAGAATCTTAAGTGAGGGTATTTAGGTACAAATCAAACAATCAGATGGATTTTAAAAAGCATATATAATTATGTGTGTGTTTCTGTGTATGCACGTACTCTTGGGTTACATAATAATAAAAAAGTTATATTTCATTCACTTGGGGGAACTATTCTCATATTAAATACTTAGCACCAAGCTGATTAAAGTTGTTCTGCTGTACAAATTCTCTATCACACTCTTCCCAAACCATACAGTTGGGTTTGTTTGTTTTGAACTAGGGACGACCACATATTTTCTTAAAAAGCTGGTGAATTGGTGTATTTTTCTATAGCAGAAAAACCTGCTGAACAGAACAAAGGAAAAAAAACACAAACTAACAGAACAACAGTTTATATGTGGACTGTAAACTACAAAAACCTCATATGGGAAAAAAATGTGATAGTTTTAAACTTCATGTTTTTTGTTCCTTTGCTTTGCTTTGCTTTGTCATATATGCTGAAACAGAACAGAACAGCTATACTGTATCTCTGAAATGCCACTGCAGAGGAAGAAACAGAGGGAATATCTCAGGATCATTGCATGGGGATTCCAGAATCAATACGAGGGGGTTAACCTTGTGGTAGAATCCAACAGAAATTCCATCATATTACATTATCTTACATTATTGGTCTTTGACAGGCTTTTCAAACTCTTTCCCTTTGCATTTCATTGGATATTTTCCCCAAGAAGGAAATTCTAAAGTTCCCCCCAAATTTAGTTGAGGGCTCAAGTTGAGAATAACTCCACACACAGTTTTCCTCTGCAGGGCCTACATGATGCTGCAATGGCAAGAAGGGAAAGTAGCTGAGTTCCTTCTTGTTTCCAGTCAAGACTTATTGGAGCCACAAAGACTGAGTAAACTGCTCTAACCAAAATTGGGAAGGAAAAGGATTCTGCCTGAGGAGGGCATCGCATCGTATGCTACTTTGGAGGTGGGAGACCTTGGCACAAAAAGGAGAAACATACTGTATGTCACTTCTGTTAATCTATTAATTCTATAGCTAATTAGCACCATGGCTTCCTCTGCCCTTGATAAATGCTTGGTGCTAATTTTAAAAATTACATTTTGGCTTGATATTTTGTCACATACCAGTTGCATGACTGGGCTCCTAACAAAGAATACAAGCATCCACTGCTTAAGAAGCAGCAAATCACTGGAGCAATTGAGGCTGTTTGATTTAAGCTGGCGTATGTAAGTAATAGCATTCTGGCTAATCTTTTTTAAAAAAATTGTTTTAGTCTGGCTTTTAATATGTGACCTGTTTTTTAATTGAGAAATATACTCTTGTCCTGCTGTTTTTCTTTATGATCATTAATATGTTTAATGCATAGTAAAATATATTTGTATTAATAAATATGTATAGGTTGTATGTTACTTCACTGTAAGCTGTTTTGCTTATTTTTAATATACAAATGGTATAAATTTTAAATAACATATAATAATTGGTGCAGAAAGTCTCATGTTGTGGATTACAGCTGGCTAGATAAGCTCAGTGAGTTAGATATCTGGCTGCAGAGTCAGAGAATGGTAGTTCAATTCCTCACTCTGCATCCCAGAAGAAGAGTCAGCCTGCGTGGCCTGACACCTCTTAAGTAACTAACCATTACATTATTTCTATAGATCCCATCTGAAGTGGGGCTCTGGTTAGCTGGGGGCATTTTAAGGCTTTGTCCCACTCTCAACACACACACACCCCAGGTCTGAATAGAAGCTTTTCTTCTAGCGCTTACAGGCTTCGGATGGCTCATTCCAAATCAGCATCATGGAAGGGAGGAAAAGGCTAATTCATCAACGGCATCCCATCTGGTTTGGCCCAAAATTCATTTTAAAAACGTAAGATGGATTGTGCAAAGAAGATGTGGGCTCTAAAAATATATATATATATTAAAAAAGCATGGGTTGATTAATGCATGGAAGTATGAAGATGGGCAAAAATGGCAACCTTCAACTGGCTGCAACTTAACCAGATTTATTCAGAACTAAACTACTGATTTTTAATGGGGGGTTACTTTTTTAATGGGTCTTACTTTTAGTGGGATTTACAGCTTTTTGAGATGGAAAGCAAAGACTCAGGTGCACTCTGATTCTCTTGGTAAAGCTCAGTGAGAAAACTTTAACCTTAAAAGGCAATTGGAAGAGTGGGAAGCATGCATCTCTGAGGCCCCTGTGAATACATCCTATGTTCATGGATGGGAAAGTAAAAATACTGTTATCGATAGTTATTAATGATAACAATGTTGTTTTAATTATTTGGTATAATAAGCTGGACCCTATTTAGAAGTCCAGAAGACAGAAATTTTATGTACAGGTACAATTGACATTAGTGCTTGTAAAGCATCAAAAAGCTGAAACTCCTGAATATTCTACCCTTTTTGAAAGTCAAGTATATTGATTACTGTAGCAGTTAAAAGCAGACAAGAAAAATAAAAATACCTGACTTCTCTTCTTTCATCACTCCACATTTTCTCTGCAAAATGATTTTATACTGTGAAGCCTGAAAACCTGAAGCCTAAAGAAAATAGCATCTCCTGAAGAGATTCATCCAGTGTGAAAATTGTGATTTATTGATGATACCCTTGGGCTGACCAAAATTTAGCTAGGACACAGAGAGGACAAACCAAGAAGGGGGCAGTGGATGCCTTGAGAATTTTATACACTCAGTTAAAAAATTAAATGACAGACAGGACAAAACAAACAAAGCCACAGCCCTTTGTTTTCTTTCTGGCAGGGAGGACATATATTCAGCGCTAAATTTTATCAAAATAGTTGCATATCCTTATATTTTCCTTCTGGTGTCTCAATAACCTGGTGGGCATTATAGTTTTTAAGGGCTATACTCCTGCTTTGGATTGTGCTTGTGTAAGTATAACTATGTAAATCAAGTGTCTTCCATAGTTGTCAAAGAGGTAGCTGTGTTACTCTGTGCTGGCATGTCAGGCAAAAAATATTAAAATAAAATAAAATGAAAAAAATAAAGAAGATGAAAATGTTGTGGCACCTTAAAGACTAACTGCTATATTTAAATGTGAGCTTTCATGGAAAAGTCCACTTCTTGTGACAGCTGAGAGCAGAATATGTGTTTATGTGTACCACAACTGTTGTGCTAATATTTAGGTGATTAAAGTGGGAAGGCTGTTTCTTCACTTTCTAAATTTTATCCTTATCTATGAAGAGGACATTAATACAATCCTTTGTACTCAGAAATAAGTTCCACTCAGTTCAACTGGGCTCACCCCAAAAGTGGATATAGCATTTCAACCTTTATTATTTATAGGTATGTATATAGTTTCTAATGTTTTAAATGGTTTAGACAGTTTTTAAAATCTTGAACCATTTTAAAACTGTTTTTGTTGCTTTCCTTTCACTTCTGTGCACATCAGCGACTAGACATCGTTTCTTCTTTAATCCAGTTGCGTCACTGGTGACAGCACTGTTCGTACTTGTCCTTTTCTCTTCTCCAGTAGCTGGTTGAATGCCTTGCAGCCTGGAGTCTCCTCTTCAGCACTATCTCTTTCATTTCATTTTAGACTGTCTCATCGTAGGGCTTTCAAGGCAAGAAAGCTTCAGCAATGGTTTACCATTGCCTTCTTCTGCACACTACTAACAAAAGTTAGCTTGAGCATCACTGCCATTGTCTGTGAAAGGTCCTTTCCCAGTGTCACCCTCAACTACCACTCCTGCCCAGCAGCTGCCCTTGAAAGGTTTCTCCGCCCCATCACCATTAGAACTAGCCATTCTCTTCTGCTGATGTGGATGTTATCCTTGAAGAGGGTGGATGCATCTTAGTCTGGTGCCCCAGCTGTGAACATTCTACCTTAGGTGATCAGCATTGCTCTCAGCTTCTCTGACACATTCAACCCCACCACCACCATGTTAAGGTGTGCATCCAAGAAGGGGTACCATCAAGTCAACTCTCACTTATGGTGACCCTTTTCAGGGATTTCTAGACAGAGAATACTCAGAAGTGGTTTCCCATTCCTTTCTTCTGGGGGCATTCTGGGACTGAGCAGCTTGCCCAAGGCCACACAGGCTGGCTCTTCTGGAGTGGGGAATCAAACTCCCAACCTCTGGCTCTGCAGCCAGATACCTAACTCACTGTGCTATCCAGAGGGGTTTAAGATTGCAGAGTACAAAATCACAGTTTAAGGATCTTCTAACCACAGCCTCTCTTCCTTCACATAATACATCTCCGGAAATTTAATTAGCCTTATATTCAAATGTTAAAGGTTTTAGATAGATAATAAGGATAATAGTGATGACAATGATAGTTTGGAAATATATTCTGACTCTCTGGGGACTATAGTTGTGATCTACCTGGGAATCTGTAAATTAGGAGGAGGAGGAGGAGGAGGAGGAGGAGGAGGAAGAAGAAGAAGAAGAAGAAGAAGAAGGACAACAACAACAACAACAACAACAACAACAGAAACAAAGGCTCAATATAAGAAACAACAATTTAAAAATAAATTAAACAGTTGGAAAAATAAACCACTACATGGACAACACCTGAGAAATATTCATGGAAAGCATGATAATAGTTCAACATGGGCATGGCTAAAACTGTGGACCATTAAGAAAGTAACCGAAGGCTTGATCTTTGCTGCCTAAGAACAAGCACTCCAAACCAATGTGATGAAAGCTAAGATCCAAGGAATTGGTGCTAACAGCAAATGTCAACTCTGCCAAGAAAAAAATGAAACTGTGTCACACCTCATCTGCAAATGTCTGAAGATTGCACAAACAGATTACAAAGTTAGACATGATAGAGTGGCAAAAATAGTGCATTGGTCATCATGCAAAAAATATAACTTGCAAGCCTCCAAAAACCCATGGGAACATCAGATAGAGAATGTGTCAGAAAATGACGATGTCAAGATCTTGTGGGATTTCCGGATCCAAACTGATAGACACTTTGAACATAACACACCAGACATAGTAGTAATAGAATGAAGAAATGTCTGGATCATTGACATTGCAATTCCAGGGGATGCCAGAGTTGAAAATAAAGAATTGGGAAAACTAACAAAGTACAGAGACCTGGCAATCGAAACATCTCGCTTGTGGATGAAACACATTTCAGTGGTCCACATAGTCTTTGGGGCTTTGGGAACAATATCAAGAAATTTCATACAGTATTATAAGCAGTTGCAGTTGTAATCACACTATCAGAATTAGAAAAAAATGGCAATATTAGGAACAGCATACATACTGCACCGATATTTAACAGATACTGTACTTAAGTTTTTGGTTAAAACTTCTATCTGTTATATAATACCAGTCAATTGTTTTTAATCTTGACTGTGCTTGCTTTTTTAATAATAATAATCATCATCATCATCATCATCATCATCTTAGAGCTGCAGAGCTGGAAGGGACCCTATGGATCATAGAGTACAGCCCATCAAAGAGGCAGAATGGGGAATTGAACTCCCAGTTTCTGGCTCTGCAACCAGACACCTAAACCACTGAGTTATCCAGCAACTGACAATAAGGAGATGAGATTACAAGGGGAGTGGGGAGCAGGAAAAGGGTTTTGGTTTCCTTCTCTCCAAAGTTCAAAACAGAGAAGCAGGGAAGAGAAATCAAATAGTGGATGAGATTTTTAATCTTTAAACATACTGTAAATAGCAATATTATATCCATCTGTTTAAGAACCCCTCTTTCACTCTAATCTTAACTGACTTAGCTTCTGGGAATCACTAACTGTTAAATAAACTGTGAATGCTTTTCTACTAACCTTCCCATCTCTGATCATGCTTTTGCACAATAATTTCATATTCCATAATAGTAAAGCTCAGATCATTAGAAAACAGAATGCTTACCTTTTGGTAGATTTGTGAGCCAGCAGATACCACAACTCAGGTTTTCTGGACTCTGAAAAAAAAAAGATTGATACCTTTAATTAAGAACAGACACTGGAAAAATGAATTAAAAGCCCTGTTTCCATATTTGCCATGGTCGCACTCAAGTATAAGATCCTAACATCAATGGACACTGCAGATATATGATTTTAGGTTCATAAGACTGTTTCTTAGTAGGTCCTCACCATGTCTGGGAACACAGCAAACTCTACTGGGCAGAAAGGCAGGCTATCTTGACTCAGTTCAGCTCCAGCTTAGAAATGATTGTGTAGCTGCCATCAAATGGCTAGTGTGGCATCATGCAGTAGATCTCTGGGATTCAAGTTGCCATCATGGCCACGACCAACTTACATGTCCTGAAGAACTCAAATACTCCAGGAATATTTGTGGTTTGGGTCAAGATGATCCCTAGAAATGTGTGTCAGGATCCAGTTGCAATCAACAGAGCCAGGTATCAAGAAAAAGTCATAACCCAATGGTGACAAGTGAACAGGGATGTTGTGACTACTCACAAGATTTCTCATTCTCAGTCATTTTCTAAGCCTTGCCATGGTGAGACTCCATGCCAAGACTTCATGCACCATCAAGATTTTCCAGCTACTCATTGAAAACCCTAGTTTTCTCCATCATTTCCCCCCATTTTTCACTTGTTATGTGCAGGAAACCTATGACCTTTATAGTTCATCCTGTTTGGGAAGGATGTGAATTCTGTGCAGGAATTATAACAATCCTGGGCAATCTGGCCTTTCTTCCTTAAAAAAAAAAAAAGAGAGAGAGAGAGAGAGAGAGAGAGACGAAATTTGAAAACTTCCAAGAAATCTCACAAGAGTTCACATAAATTTTCTTGGAGGAGTGGTGGAAATCTCACTATAGAGACACATCACTGTGACAAGAGAGTCACTCTTTTCCTTCTTTTTTCTCTCTGATGGTAATAGGCTGCAAGATTCAAATCTGTACAACTGAACCCCATCCTCTCTGTATGAATAGACCTTATGTCTTTTGTAATTTGTGGTTGTGTTATAATCCTGTCCCACACACCCAGTGTTTCTCAGTGTGTCTATTTATTTATACAACATAGCATCTGGTCTCTGAGTCATCAATATTTGGGTGGGGAAGAGATGCCAAGAGAAGCCAAGAGGAGTTCACTCCTTCCTGTCATAGGAGCAAAAGTAATGGGGAAAGAAGAAGGATCCCAAAATTGTCAGGAAAATTCAGCTTAACCACTAGGAAAAAGACCAGGAAGGGAGCCGAGGTGGGTGGGCTACCCTGCAGGCATGAGCACCTTTCATGCAGCCCAGCCTGGACTGACCAACTCTTATACAGAAGGAGAAGCAGGAGCTTGAGCCTGAGTCCAAAGCAGCTGGAGCTACAGATCCCAAGGTGCTCTAGATTCTAGATGGCTGCTTGGATGTACTATCAAATTATGGCACACAGGTTCTTCCTTCCTTCGTCTTGTTTGTGTAAGAGATGTTCTTAGAGTTGTTATGCTACCTACCGTGACTACAGACATCTACTGTATGTACATACAGGTGTTTTTGACTCTTCCTTCTGGCTCCAATATTCTTACCTAATTAATTTTTGGTGACTGGTTCCTCTAGATACAGGATTGGTCAAGGATTTAGACATTCTCTGGTAAGGGTCTAGCTTAAACAGTGTGGGGGGAAACCTCACATTTTTTCAAGCTGCAGAATCTTGAGGTCACATAATTTGCCTGACCACCTCATTGAAAGAGGCAGATGTGCTACAACCATGTTCTGATGGTGAATGCCGTATGTGACTCACCAACAGGAACTAAAGATGTGTTTGCAAAAGCACTAATGGTGTGATGGCTCTGAAGGGGCTAGACGTTCCTTTTCACTTGGGAAACATCACCAGCTCCCATTAGAAGATAGTTTTCAATGAAATAACCATGGCAAATGACAGAAAGAACTACAGTGAGAAAAGGGCAGAGCAGAAAATAGCATTTGATATCTTGTGATGTTGTGCCGGGTCATAAAAGTTTGCTTCCCCCTTTAAATTACTGCCTTAGTTCTGGTTTCTAATGGTGAATCACATATGGTATTATTTCTAGTAATATTGTCAACAGATGAAAAAGGTCCCTTTTTAAAAAAGAAAAGTGATGTTTATGTTTGGTATGCATATCTAATATATACATCCATTTCTTTGTTTACTGTGAAGTCTGATTATGGAGCATTCTGTGAAACAGTGATCCTTAATGTCAGGCGCTTGTAAGATGACAAGAACACAAGAATTTTTACCCACAGATTCACCTATATCCTTATTCTTCTCGGCATGAATGAAATCCAGTTCTAGTCACCATTAGCACAGAACTACTGAAATCAATGGAATTCAAATCATCTGTGATTAACAAGTGCCATTTATTTCACTGTGTTTCCTCCAGTTGAAATATGTGTAGATATACCCTTCCACTCTATTGCAATGATTCACTGCAAGTCTCTGACTATATGAATATTCCATCTTATTTAAAAGAGGCTGAAAACAGAGATTCGTGATATGTTGGAACACTACCGCACCCAAGAAATATCTCTCAAAGCTACTATTCTGAAAACTCTTTGCCGATCATTAAGTAAAGCCTGAGTGGTGCCATGGAGAGTGTTGGACAAGGACCCAGAAGTCCTGGGTTCAAATACCTGCTCAGCCATGGGAACTCACTCTGGGTAGCAAATGTAATCCCTCCTTGAACAAGTCACATACCCTGAAAACCCTGTTAGGGTTGCCATAAGTTGGAAGGGACTTGATAGCACATAAAAACAAGTATTAAGATTGTCATACAATATTCATTTTATACCACCACCACAGTTGGTATTGAAAAGAATACAGGATTTGCCTTCACATGAAAAATTACATTGATATTTACCCATACTCTCAACCATTAAAAAATATTAGACAAAACTGTTTCCATTTAGAGACAGTCCACAGAATGTGGTTTGATATATTATGGCTAAAAACTGGGTAACATTTCCAGCACACAAGTAAAATATGGAGGGAGAAGATGCATTGTATACTGCTGGTTCTTTATCTTTTCGCAATGTAACCAACAGCAGTGTTCTTAGAGACTACATAAAACAGTGTTGGTTCAGTCATTCTGAGGTGCATACCCAAGGCAGCACTGCAGAAACCCTTGCTGTAATAAACAGAGCCCATGTCAATAGTCTTGACTCACAGACTAGTTATGGTCTCTCCAAATAAGGTGGCAGATTTTTTAAAAAAGTTTTGGTAATTAATTGAATTAAAGTGTTCTTGATAGACATACCCATCTGAAATAATTACACTGATTTTATTCTCTCGTTCCTCTTCACTAAGTTCCAATCAATGCAACTGTCATTTACATGTGGATTTGGATGGAGAGATTCAGTCTGCTAGTGTTTTGGTTAAAAAAAACCCCTGAAGTAATGAGATTCTGCAACTACCAACTCACCATCCCTCAGAGAAAGATCTGCAGCTCCGTTCTTTATACACAAAGCAAAAAGCAGTCTCGTGTGCCTGCTTCCTTCTTGCAGAAAATGGGGTGGGGGTGGGGTGGGGGAGGAATACTGCAAAATGTATTGTTGGAAGAATAAAATGCCATGAGTGAGATGTCCTATATGCATTTTCTGAATCACCTATTTTCCACTCCCATACTTCTTAGTCCATATCCACATAGCACGTTGCAGCTCTATGCTAAGCCATGCTTCTGAAGAATGGGTGTTCCAGCAGTAAGATGAGTGAAAAGCTCCAAGAATATGGCTCAAGGCACAAAATAGTTTCATGCAGCCACTGAGACACAAATGGGATCTCCTCAAGGTGTGAGTCATTCCCATTCATAGATGTGAATTCCATTGAATTTATAAATGAATGCCTGGTACATGGACAACTATATCTGCATAAGTCACAAGAGGTACAAGCAAGGTTCTCACCATGTCTTGTAGAACAACCATTGTGCTCTTAAGACATTCGTAAAACTCCTAGTGTCTCATTCACAAGAGGTAATCGCCTCTATTTTACACTGCACTAGTTGATCTCATCTGTGTTGGGAAGGGTTCAAAGGAGGACAACTAAGATAAAACATGATGTGAAAAATTAGTGCTATGATGAAAAATGGAAGGCGGAGATGGGAGGAAGTGAATTAAAGTTAAATCGTTACCTGTAACACTCTACTTTTAGGGAAGTGAAGGCATAACATAATTACATGTCAAAAGGATCAAAATGAGCAGTGATAGCACTAGCTGTTTTGGTATCAACAGTATTTTATCCCTGCTATTTTTAAGAGTTATTTTTGAAGGCAATTTGAGACCTTTTTTAAAAGTGAGGTCCATTCAGATCCAATGGCCATCCTAGCTACAGATTCTGGGAGTTGTAGTCCAAAACAGAGAAACTTTCCCCGGCTCTCAATAACAGAAATACTGATACGGTCTGTCTATAGCTTTTCCTTAAATGAATGCGAGAAGTTGTTGCAACATGTGTTAGTCTTCAAGAGAGATGCAACAAGAACTGTTTTCAGAAAGAGCATTTCTAGCAGACATCCCCTTGAACACAAGGGCAGCAGTCCAACAAAGCAGATCCAGGTACCTAGAAGAGTTTGCTTGTTGTTGGCTGGAGGGAAGGAAAGCTCCCACAGTGCCTGTAAATCCAATATACAAGTAAGTGGAAAATTTCCCTGAAAAGCCACCACAGCCATATTTAATTTTAAAAAGGGGAATTTCTCAAACATGAGAAGATTAGTGAAAAGACAGCTGAAGGGCACGGTTATGAGGGGTCAAATCCTTTCAGAAAGCTTGGGGGATATTTTAAAAAGTTACAATACAGGATCAAATAAAGCATATCCCACAGCTTATAAAAGGCACAAGTTAGTCCAAAAAGGATATCATTGTGGTTAAAAGCAGAGCTAAGGAGGCCATACAAGGCAAGAAGAAATATCTGAGTTATTTTGAAAGGAAGAAAACAGACGGGGAGATTGGGAATTCAAAACGGACAATGAGGAATTCAAGCCAAAGAATTCGAAGGCTAAATTGTTAGTTATAAAAATAACCAATTAAAAAATAGATCGAAAAAGTAGGAAACCAGCCAAAGAGGCACTGGTAGCATTAAACAAAAATACTATTTATTTGGAATTCCCACTTTGCTCAACGGAGCTTATTTCTCCCCCAGGGGAGCTTATTCTTTCCTTAGTAGGTGGGGCACGCATAGATAGCAATATGATGCCAGATTTCCTCATTGAGGCATGGCCCACCTTGGACCAATGCAGGTTCACCTGAAAAGCAAAGAAATATCTCCACAAAGTGCAGCCTCATCATAGGCATCCTTCAGTCTCGAGAGACTATGGTAACGTGCTCTGTATGGAGGACTTGGAACAGCGTCTAGTGTTTTGACGCTGTACGCGAAGCTGGAGTGTCCTCTCCAGGGCACGAAGCCTGGGTAAAATAATATGGAGGATAGGCTGTTACCCAAGCAGCAAATCCCCCCTCTCCACGTCACTGAAATAGTCCAATGGAAAGGCAAGAGCCAATACAATTGGTTTCAGCGACGTCGCAGGAGTTGACAGAATGACACGAACTGCCTCCGGGACTCCAGCTCCGGATTTTGCCTCGAGGTTAACTCCTGAAGCCTTTCTGCCTTCCAGGGCTGACGGGTCCCACCTACCCGCCTGCTCCCTCATGGCATGGAGGCCGATGGCGGCGCCTCAGTGGGGGTTTGAAGTCAGAGTTTTCCTTCTCCTAGATGGGCTGCCTTCCAGGGCAACCCATCTAGGAACATGGAATTTTGTACTCTATTCTTTAATTGAGTAGGAGAATTGATTTTGGAGGAAACAGTTCACTCACAGTTGCTGTTCAAAAGGTTCAAAAAAACCCATGGGGAATAGAGACATCTCAACAAACTACATTGATACAGCCTGTCTTGACTGAAATTAAGACATTTTGTCACACCCCGAGTAGAAGATCTGGGGAGTAGAGGCCTAGAGAACCAGGGGAGGTTCCATTTCTGGTAACAGAGGAGATGGCAGGGGCAGAAGTAGATCCTAGGGCAAGAGGAAACAAAACGGGTTGAAAGAAGGGGCAGTCATGATTTCTGGTGAGGGGCTGAAGAGCAGGCAGGCACTTCCCAATAGTTGGGGGGGGGGCTGCTAGGGTCACAGGCTACCTTTCAGGCCTAAAGGAAAAATCCCATTGAAAAATGGGGCTTTGACCTCAAGCCACTGAAAAATGTGGCCCAAGATGGAGCCAGAAAGGAAAGCCAGAAAAATAGATGCTGAGGACTGAATTATACAGATAATTTTAGAAATGGTTTGGATAATGCAGCCACAGTAATGATGGAGAGACTGAACAGAGGCTAAGTTGTCATTAGGGACCCCAGAGCCAGAAACAAATTGTTGAAGAATGAATTTGGAAGTAGAACATTGCCAAAGGGACTCCTCCCTAAAGTAAAGGGTTTAAGAATACCAACTGAGAAAAAGAAATCCAAAGATACTTAACAGCCTTTTCATTACTACCTAGAACAGGGACAGGCAAGCTCCTTTGGGTGCAACATGACAACAGAGTAGACAAGATTCATAGGGGGACATATGATCCCCAGGTTGTTTTCAAGAGTGTAGAATGGAGGAAGCAAACAGAATAACCAAGGTATGTCCTGGGCTGCAGATTTCTCTAGGGTCTTGAAGGAAGACTTTGAAGGACTTGAACACTCAAGTGTGGGATTCAGAATGGGTCAAGATGAGACGAACCAAGATTTGGTTCTAAGTAGTGAACAGCGTGAGGTTGATTCTTCTCTGCCTGTTGGGCTAATCATTTAATGAGCACAGGCAGAGTGGGAGGGAGCTCAGCACTCCAAAGAACAGGTTGCTTACCTGCTACTCCAGTTCCTCCTGTGAAGAAGGCAGTACAGTAATATCATACTGCACAGTGAAAAGAATGTTCTAATGATAAATAGTATCAAAGATAAAGTGGATTACAGTTATTGACTTCCTTAGCAGTTGTATTACTGCAGAATTTCCAGGCAGCCTATAAATATTTAATTTCTTGGACCTCCTATAGGCATGCACCCAAAATATTGCAAATTACTGTATAATGAAGAAATTATTATGGAGCTCACATAGTTTATTAATAAGCCAGTCGAATTGATGCAAGCAAGCAAATGTGGAAGGGTATCATCTCTTGTTACTTTGTTGCTCACTGGACTATTACGATCTGGTGAAATCTGGAGGTAAAACATTGCTAACCCCTCTCTGCTGCCAAGACTGGAGTAAGCACAACACATTATGTCATTTGCTATTCTCTGACATTTTATACTTGATATTGGGCACCAGCAATATCTATCTCAGGGCCTGGTTACATTAGTAAAAAAAAAAAGCTCATATTTAAACCAGTTTTAGTGTGTTTTAAATCAATGTAAAAAAAAGTGCTTGGAAGCATGGGTTAATTTGACAGGGAATCATAGTGTTTTTTTGAGTGGAAGCGAGTTTTTTAACTCTTCTGCCAGAGGGTCATTTATTTTAACTTGGATGTTGAATTGATTTAATTTTTAGCAATCTGCCATATGTAAATGCCTCTGTTGGCATAATTTTTTCCCCAAACATTTTTTTCTTCAGTCTATGGGGGGAGGGGGGGCAGGGAGGCTGGCTGACGCAGAGAAGGAGAAATAGCAATGGCCTCCTGACAGCAAGAAGTACACACCGGGCTGAGACAGCACACACCGGGCTGAGCTGCTCTTCTTGCTGTCTGGTGGCCACTGGAAGTAGCGCAAGCTCCTCCATGCCACCTCAAACCTCAGCAGCAGAAGAAATAGCTGTTGCAGGCACTTACTTGCCTCCTCCTGCTCCTCCTCCTCTTCTTCCTTGAGCTGCTGAGGTACAGTTCTTGCCTTGTGAAAGGGACACTCAAGTCTTGGCTGCCTCTTCCTTTAATTCCGTCTGTGTTCCCTCTTCCCTGCTCCTGGTTTTTTTTTGCCTGGGCTCAGGTCCTCTTGTTAGAGTCACTCAAAGTCTACTTTATCGCTGCATCACTTAGTCACTGCTTCACAGGCAAGAGTTTACCTTATTTTTTTTATTAAAATGCTTTGCGGATGTGATTTCACCCCCATTTTTCAAGAATGAAACTGATTTGTTTTCAAAGGCTTTCACGGCTGGGATCCGATGGTTGTTGTAGGTTTTTCGGGCTGTTTGGCCATGTTCTGGAGGTTTTTCTTCCTAACATTCCGCCAGAACTTTGTCTGTGTTCTGGTGTCGTATGTGGGATTGCTGAGTATGGGACTGTTGGGACTGTTGAGTACTCAACAATCCCATACACTACACCAGAACACAGAGTTCTAGCTCCTGTCCTCTGAAGATGCCGGCCACAGAGACTGGTGAAACGTTAGGAAGAAAAACCTCCAGAACATGGCCAAACAGCCTGAAAAACCTACAACAACCAATGTAACTGATTATTTCTCCAGGTCAGAGCGAGTCATAGGTTTGGGATTGTGGGGGAGAAGGAGGGAGGGAGAGGAGAAAATGAAGAGGAGGAGGGAAGAAGGAAGAGAGGAAGCTTCACCTGGCATGTAGTTTTGAATCCTCTTTTCCTTGCCTCTCTTCTTTAAAAAACCATGAGGATAAAAGTTGCCCCAAGGGAACGCACACAGCGATTCAAATACCACATGACTGTCACATGACTTTAAGTCGATTTCAGTAACACCACTGCATATTCTGAGACATTCAGGAATGGAGTTGAGTTGGATTGTTTGGACTGTAAAGCTTGGCTACCTTCCTGATGGGAGTTTTGTTTTATTGCTTTGAGTGTCTGCAGCTTTAAAACCAAGCCCAGTAATGGCATAAACAGAGTAAACAGAGTCATTTCTAAAAGCCTATAACTGACTATTGCTGCAAGAATAGACTTTTTTCACACTGGAGTGTTAACACAGAATTGGGCCCTAGTGACATTTGTAACTATGAAGACACGGAAAATGAAAAAACCCAAAACTTATAGAAAGATGACAATGCACTGCTACCAGATATTAAACAGAGAAGATTGGATAAACATTTTTCATCATCTGCAAGCAAACTTCATTCTAGGGAACTCATTGCACTACCCAAGAATCAATCTGAGTCACTACATCTAGCAATTGATTTGCAAACTCCAGCTGGTGCTGAGGGAACTGGCAAGCTAAGACTAGCAAGCCCACCCCCTCCTATAAAAGACATAACTAGAAATTCTGATGACCAAATAAAATTACTTGGAGAGCAGTGTATGCTAATTAGCTGGACTGTCAAATCCATTTATAAACCATTATGTTGCATAGCTGGGCAACTAGATGGACTGGTGGACTGGCTGAGCTGCTGCCACATAACTATCCAATACTCAAGATGAGCAAATTAAAGATGAGAGTAATTCAGACCCCTATAATAATATAAAAGTGAAGAAAGCTCACAGGTAAATAAATAGCCTGAGACTGAGCCCATGTGATATTATTGTTCATCTGCATTCTTACAGGGGGTTGATTCCCAACTGGGGGGTCTGTATTCAGGGTTAATCAACACTTGAAGTCATTGTTAGACCTTTTATCAGGCAACTTAGACCTAAAATCAGTGAATAGGATTTCTAAGAATGCACAATATCTAAGAACTTTTAACACGCCAAAGTTCCCATCCTTAATTATGAAAATGAAAAGACACTTAGAGCAGAAAGGGTGGTCCCATTTCAGTATTTCAATAACATGGTAGTAATACATCTCTCAAATGGAGGATATAGAATGAAAGGATAATTCAAAATGAAGTGCATGCCCATTCAGATTAGCAACCTGTCTGGACAGCGATAGTGAATGTATTGATCAGAGAGAAAAATCTCAGGGCAGGATGGGAATTATATCACCCACACAAGAAAGTTCTAAATTCCCCACTCATTTATAGTAAGGCAGAGAATAAAATCCCACCCTCTAATCTGCCATATTGGTCAGACTCAGTGGAAGAATTGACCTGTTCCTCTGTTAATCTTCCCAGCACCACGCATTATCGAAGCTGCAGAATAAGTTGAGTCAGGCTTGCTTTAAAGAAAGTAATGGAGTGACAATCCTCCAGAAATTGGGACATTTTGCCATGTATCTCCAGGGAAGATGTAAGGCATATTCAAAGTATTTCTGCATTGCAAAAGCACAGAGCAGTTGTGTTTATTCCAGCCTTGAGTACTTTCAGTAAATATTCTCTCAGGATTTCTGAAGCCAGACTCCTGAAACATATTTTTGAAGGAAAAATCAGCTCCAGGTGTGGGGTAATCTGAACTTTTGCACTTGTCAGTCAGGATCCAATTGAATTTTCAACTCCTTCCTGGCCAAACAGGGATTCGTGTTTGCAAAGAGATCCTGGGTCTGGTGGTAAAAATATTTTAAAACATGTATTAAAAAGAATAGAGAACAAATATTCAGAACCTCACTCATTTAAACTGTGAAAATACCCTTTCTTTTCTTTTTCTTTTTTCTTTTTCTCCTTTTGGGTTGGTGCTTATATCCTGTCATACTCTCAAACAGTCCACCCATCTTGTCACTATACAAATGTTGGTAATGGAAAAAAAAACCCTCCAAAGATGTTAATGTTCCATCAAGTCACTACTGATATGTGGTGACTATATGAGTTAATGCCCTCCAAAATATATATTTAACAGCTCTGCTCAGATCTTGCAAACCAAATTATGTTAGGTTGTTCACTCTTCATACTGCCCCCCCCCCAGCAATATTGTCTTTTCCAGTAAGTTCTGCTTAGGTTTTGAAAACTAACAGCTGTGTCTCCCTTTATTGAGACAATCTGTCTCATGTTATGTTTCCTCGTCTCCAGCTGCTCCCCCTACTTTTCCTAGCAATGTTGTCTTTTCTGGTCAGTTCTGTATTCTCATTATATGTGCATAGTAAGGCAGCCTCAGTTTACTCATTTTTGCTCTAGTAAGAGTTTGGATTTGACATGATTGAGCATCCATTTATGTGCCTTTCTAGTTGGATGTGGTATCTGTAGATACCTAGAGAACTTGTCAAAAACCCAGCCCTAACAATTGCTTTGTGTTTGGGTGAGAAGTGCTTAACTGATGACGAAAGGAGTCAGCTTCTGGGAGTTTCCCTTGCTTGGTATCTTTTTGCAAATGGTAGTGAGCAGAAGAGGGTACCCTGTAGACCATTGTGAGTGCTGCCATTGGTGTTGTCAACATTCAGGCTACCCTTTGCTATGTAAAGCTTGGCATCCTTTTTCCTGCTGGCAACGGAAGCAAAATATTGTGCAACAATATCAGGCCATTTCCTGGAATTTTGAATGATGGATACAGAAACACAATATCTTACATTCATAAATCAGAGGTTTTTTGAAGAATTGAATTACTTCATTATGCCATTTTTGTCCATCACTAATTGAAAGCCTGAATGTTCATTGCACATAAATGCAAAAATCTCCCAATGATGTTTTCTTAAACTCAGGAAAAAGAAGCTTTCGGCAGAGAGAGGCTATGCAAAGCAGAGAAATGGAAAGCCTCTTTCTACTTACCACTTCCAGCACCCATGCAATCCCTAATGCTGGTTTTGGGTGGATTTAGAACTGGAGAAACCAGGGCTTGGAAACGGTACCACTTTGGATGAAAACTCCAAAGTTGGTCATTGGATTTTGAAGGTTATGGTCCCAAAAGAGGCTCCACCAAGCTTTAGAAGAAGCTGCAGCCAGAAACAGTGCTAAACATCACACACACAAACCCCACACACATACACACACAGAGAGAGACACTCAGCTTCACACTACTCCTTCTGGAAGCTATTCCTATACCTATCCCCACCTGGAAAAGATAAAATGGTCCATCTGTGAGTGGTGATACATGTAACATCTGCTTGAGCCCTATGTACTTTGTCTTTGTCCAATAAAATGCCAAGGGGACAATGATATTCTCTGTTTGGTGCAGCGTGAATTTTCTCTGTCTCCAGGAAAGAAGCATAATAACCAAATGAATCACAATTTTCCCAGAGGTCATGGATGATGTCTCTGGCCCAGCTTGTCTCATCACTTCCAGGACAGCAGCATCAGCATCAAAAGCTACTCATTCAGAGAATAAACATAATCCATTCACATTTCCTTATAATTACAGAACATTCTCATAAGATATAACCTGTGCCAAAATATCTCTTGATTCCTACACAGGACGTCAACTTGCACACTCAGCAGAACAGAGTCCCTATATCAAAACTGATGCAAGATTTTGTTCACATTAAGATTTACAATACATGCTGCTTCTACTGCAGTTTTACATTGATTCCTCCTAATGTTAGAATGTCCTTGAATATAGACAAGCTGAATGTGTCTAGGATAATTATTCACCACCTTCAGCTCCTGTTAGTCAGAAAGACAACCAGGACGACTGGGGATGAAAACTCTTTACAGCAGGCATTTTCCTCTGGCTGGCACTCCAAGGTGTGCTTTTTCCTTCAGGTGGAATTGTCCAGCTATCAGTTAGCTCTTTGCCATGGCCCCTGTGTTTATCTTTACATGGGGGTGGGGGGAGGACTAAAGAAACAGCAGTCTATTTTGAGAAGAATAATCATGAGCAGGAAACACATTGTGCCAACACAGGCAGTCTGTGACTGGGTGGGGGGATGCCCCTAAAATGTTGGGGTGATATACCCCTATCCCAGAACACAAGCCACTCCTTGAGTACCCAGTATTGCCTCCTCTGTATAACTTTGAGAACTCTTCCTTTCCAAATAAAGATTGCTGTGTAACTAAAACCATTTAAGATAACAAAAGGAAAAAAAAGTCCTTACCATTTAGACATTTGTCCTGAAGCTACATGTAGATTACCAACTATGCGTGGTTGATTTATATGACTTGCGGATCCTTTATCAATGTCAAAGAGCATGTTGCTGGGCTTGTGAGCGAGATGGGGTTATAGAAAAACACTGCCTAAGTGGATCAGCAATTCCACAGACATACAACTGGATATGTGTCTACCACAATTTAAGCAACAGCAGTAGCTTGCAAAGGGGCCATCACGATTCTGCAAGTAACAGCCACCCTCATGGGGAGAAGCTACTGGTCAATGGCTCTATGCAATCTAGGCCAAATAATTGTGAGGCTGCTAGTGGCTCCTCATACATCTGGAGATAATTCCACGGTAGCCACTGGCTGCAGGAGCTAGGCCTTCATGTCAGAGAAATTAGATGGTACATACCTCTTAATTATTTTAGAGATGTCCTCATGCAATAAAACATTTCTACTGATTATTAGAAGAAAGCTGAAACATCAACTGATGACTACAACAATTGGTTTTCAAAGAGACATATGGTTTACAATAAACTCATAAATTGAGTCCTGCTGTCCCACATTCAGGGCATGTTCACCTATATAATTCATCTATACTTCCTACTGGAATATGTAACAAATTGCTATGCTGCCCAAGTCACAAAACATACCTAGTGCAGAGAAGGGAATGAATCTCACAGAAAGGAATTACATGAATGCCAAGGAAGAAGCAACCAGTCCCTGTCTAAACTTTGGGAAGAATCCAAGGGGCCAAATAATGGCCAAAATTCTATTGCTTAGCACAGTAAATTTCCACTGAATCAATGGGGATTTGGTGAGTCAACTCCTTTGTACGTTCTATTGAGTCAAGCAGGCCTACTTCTAGCAGTGACTTACTTTACAGTTAGAGCAGACCCATATGAATCAAATGAACTTATGGAGGAGTTGAATCACAAGATTCCCATTGATTCAAAGGGCCTACTCTAGTGCAATTTATCACATTAAGCACCAGAATTTTGGTCAGTGGCTGAAGTCTGGCTCTCAACGACATTGAGCTAGAGTGATAACCCTCAACTTTTTGTATTTCATCACCTCATTAATTACTCTGCCAAAAAGCACAAGTCCCACCATGAAAAAAAATTAAAAGGACATTCTGTCTGAGAAGAATATTTATCTGCTATTCTGGTATTCTGTTATTCAGTGTATCATTTACAGAAAGTTGGTGGGCATGGGAACCAGGGAATTGGGAGTGTCCAAAGCTACTACTGTCATGTCAAAAAATTACAGATGGATGATCCATTGATGGCAACATGGGTGGGAGACAACATCTCACACTAGCAGGAGTAGATGAGGAATGGGAGACAGTGACTTTTCAATCAATGTTATGAAAACCCTGTGCCCCAGCTAGACTACTTTTGGATCCCAGCTTCACTATACAAGTACCACTATATGAGAACCACTGATATTGCGTTCCCATGAATGTAATAAAGAATGTAATTTTATTTCATTTTATTTATATACCACCCTATTAGTGCAAAAGCACTATTCTGGGTGGTTTAACAAACATTATATTCTCATATACATAAAATAATCTGTAATTTAATGTTTTTTGTTTGTTTTTTTAAAAAACAGGCTTTTTATTGAGGTTCATGTCAAGTAAAAATTTTATTGAGGCACAAACTCTGCATATTTTTGCTATATCTGCTGGAAAACCTTTATTGTTTCTGACAGCAAACCAATTCTGGCCATATTATAAAGTCTTTGCTTGCAGCCGTATTAACCAAACTATACTTCTCAGAAATGTAATAAAATAAAATCAACTAACTTGCATTACAACTTGCCCAAGAATGACTTGAAATTTGAGCCTCAAAGGAAGGCTGCATGTTGGTCATCAAACTATTGCCCTTTAGAACAGTAGTTCAATCTCAGCCATTTTCATCGGATGTCCCACCAATATAATTCTGTTAAAATATCTGAGTCCTGCCATGTTAGAAACAAAACCACTAGTTTTTCTATATCTACAGGCATTTCTGTTATTGTTGTTAAGTGCCATCAACTTGCCTCCGAATTATGGCAACCCTATCAATGAGTGATATCCAAAATTTCCTGTCCTGCTCAGCTCTTCTAAACTCAAGCCCATGGTCTCTTTTATGGAGTCAGTCCATCTCATATCTGGTCATCCTCTTTTCCTGCTGTCCTCCACCTTTCTCAGCATTATTGCCTTTTCCAGACAATCCCACCTTCTCATGATGTGCCCAAAGTAGGACAGCCTCAGCTTCAACGTTTTTGCCTCCAGAGATGGTTCAGGCTTGACACGATCTAGGGCCTACTTGTTCATCTTTCTGACAGGCCAAGGTATCCGGCAAAGCTCTCTTCTAGCAGAATATGTCAAACGAACCAATTTTTTTTCCAGCCAGCTTTCTTAACTGTTCGGCTCTCGCACCCATACTCATTTAGAGTAGGTGGGCGGGCAGGGCCTCAGGGGATCAGACGGCCTGAGCGTACAGTGCTATTGCAACCATTCTAGAAGGGATGGATGGTCCAGTCACTAGGACAAGGAATCACACTTGCAGCTCTTAACATTCCCTGAGATTCAAAGGTAAAACATGAGACTATGGGCAGCTTCTTACAAAATCCATTAGAAAAAAAAGAAAGAAAAGAAAGCAGTATTTCATCCGAGGGCTGGTGTGTATGTGTGTGCGTGTGCACAGAGCAGCACAGTAATTCTCTGAGACTTCAGATGGTGCCCTGAGCCCTGGTAATCCTAACCTTTAGCCATTCTTAAGAAAACCCCACATCCCATCTTGGTTACCTCTACATCTGCTTTTGATGACTTCCACCCTAATCCTTTTGAACCTCTTTGTGGAAACAAAAACAAGAACCTTCGCTTCTATTTCATTCAACAGAAGACATTAAACAATGAATCTACAATGAGGGAGCCCAGAAAAATACCACCAACCTCATTTTATTTTATATTTTAAAGAACCAGTGCAGACTGCTGCATAAGCTTCTTAATGGCCGAGGAAATATGTTTCATTCATTTCATTCCAGTCACACCTGGTCCTAGCTCATTCTTCTAATACGTAATGTAAAGATCCATCTCCTTTATGTGATGAAGGAGTTGCATTTCTCTACACTTTGCTTCTCAAGAATGTTTAAAATCTAATCACCACCACAACCAGTGCCACCTAAAGAGCAAACAATGAGTTAATTGTCCCACAAAACAGAGTGAAAGCTGAATGAAAGGACAGGCAGATTGCAAGAAGCAAAGTGAAAGAGACCTACTCTATTTCCTGCTCTAATTTTGGCCGTTTATGTGGTTGAATCATGGGACAGCAAACTAAAAAATCCTGAAGCCAACTTTTGTCTTCCCAGTCTGCCCTTGGAAACGAATGCTATAAGAAATAATCAGAAATCAGCAATTCCTACGTATATCCCTAGGAGTCATCTTATTTTTCAGACAACGTCACAACGTCTATACGAGGACTCATTTACCTCCATTACAAACATCACAAGTATGAGACAATGTTCTGAATACCCAGATGTTTTCCAGTTTGGGGGTCTGAATAACAATGAAAAGACCAATTAGTATCACTACTGCTTTCAAGAAGCACACCGAAGTCTGACCCATATAAGAATTCAATGTATGAAAGAGGAATACTCCATGAGCAAATAAGTCATCTCACCTTCAAAGTTAGTATTTTGTACAGTGGAAAGGTGATGGAATCCACTGTAGTTTAGACATAATCTCAGACACACTATGTGAAGACTAAAATGTCAAACAAACACCAATATAAATCTCATGAGCCAGAAGCCTATTCTTGGACACAAGCTTCACGTAATGTGGCTTGTGAGGACTTCCTCTACTTATTTACTTATTTATTTAATTTTGTCTCATTTATAGGCTGCCTTTCTCCTGAAGAGAGGACACAAGGCAGCTCTATCCGTATTAAACCCTGAGAAGAAAGACATGTTGTCTATAGAGATGTGTTAAAGCAAGCACCATATTTCTGTCCTCTCACTTTTTGATCTTCTCATAAAACTGTAATTACTGTGACTTATATGTTAAAATAAATTTCCTAATTATCCTTCCTCATCAAGAGAAAAGGTTAGCGTAACTTAGATCTATTTCATGTGTGTGTGCACACACAGACAGAGCCCTCCTCAGACCGTAGAGAGTATAAAGAAGCAAATTGTTGGGGTAGCAGAAGCACTGTCTATAAACAAAGATGTCATTCATTGCAAAGCTGATGCAATAGACACTGTCTTTACGAGGAAGTCCTCACAAGCCATATTACATGAATTCAAGAGCAGCTTACAATTTTGAATTCTCTAGGTGTTTTTGCTCATGAGCCCCTCCCACGGTTTACTCATAGACTTCATGCAGTTCAGAAAGCAAGAGTGACACAAACTTCTTACCATTCTTTTACAAAGAAAGCTCCCTTCCTCAGGAGCTATTATGACATATATGACCAAACACTTCACCTTGTTCTTGCTTGGTGCAGAACTATGGTTCAAGGACAAAAATGCAGACATACCTTGGGCTCAATCCAGTTTTTTTGTAGACAGTTGTACATGCCTTTAGATGTATACCACATGCAGTAATTCAATTGGAAAGTGGCCAACTTCCCATAAAGAGCACAGCAGGGGTGGCTGCACTTCAATTCCATCTCAGGGCTTACATTTTCATGAATGGTTCTAGCCTATTAGTCCTTGCTCCAAAGAATAGCTGTAGGAGCAATTAGTCGAAAATGATTGCCGGGAAAGACTCTGTAGTGTACTACAGGATTACCCCTGGCCTCTTTTTGTGAGCTGGGTTAGACAAGGCTTTGAGACAAACCAAATAAAGACTCTGGGATATTGCCCATCCAGTCCTATTGCCCTGTGCCAGTACATCTTGTCCCTTGTTTCTTTTCACTGTTACTTACGATACACATTTTCATTGTACTGGTTATCCTAACAAGCTGCATGTCATAAGATACCAGAAACTCTTTATGTCTTCTAAATTCAATGTTTTGTCTTCTTAGCTTTTATTAGGGAGATATGCTGGCATCTCAGTGGATGATACAATGGGGGAACTCCCACAACTTGACAAGCCAGGAACCCTGACTTGTCACAGACAAACTGTGTGCTGGTGCATGTTTTCCAGTCACTCCAACTTACAGTTGAGTGGTTAACAGTGTTTAGCATGGCATGTAAATATGGGCTGCTCCCCTTCTATGGGTTGTTTCTCTTCCACAGAAACAAGCCAAAAACATCCAACAATCAAGAGAAACAAACCAAGGACAAACACCATGTTCTTTCTCTGGATTAATAAATCAGAGAAGGGGAGCCACCTATATTTCCACAACACAGCACACAAACAACAGAAGAAACTTCTGTGGGTTGTTAAGCTGATTTTGTGGCAAGTTCTGCAGAGTCAGAAAACTGGAAAGAAAGCTGATGACTGAACACATGTACTCCATAATCAGGAATGTTATTGTACAATGTCAATTAGGCTTGCTTACCCTCACACTTTGCCTTGCATTTTCAGGACAAAATCCCAATGGGGAAGATGGAGTGCTTGGAATGTTCCACCTTGTCCTGGTCCCATATTGCCTTATGAAGCATCTGGGTCTTTTACGATATTGCTAGAAGAATCCTCCCAGGTGTTGACCTATGCCTGTATGTTTACAGCAATAGCTGAAAGGATGTTTTCAACAGGGGAAGATGGAAGCCTCTTCTATTCCAGTAGGGGTTGGGGGGGCAGTGATGTGGGGCATTGTGCCTGTAGGTGTATTTCCCAGGACTATATTGCAAGTGACAAAGATGATGGCAGTAAACAAAACTGTCCGAAGAAGTTTTGAAAAGAATGCACCTGTTTCATAGATTTTATAATATATATCCATGAAGGATGTGCCTTGGCAGTGTGTGTCGAATAAGAATGGCTTGCTTAATTGTTTATGTTATAGTATATTTGTGGAGCAGTACCATTTGCCCTCTATAATCCAGTCACAGGGACCTACTATAAAACATTTGAAGAAGTGGGTGTATCTTTGAAAGCGCACATTGAAAGGCAACAGTTGGGTTTTTAAGGTGCCACAGTATTTTTTTTTTCAAAGCGACCTACACAGAATACTAATATATCCAACCTTATTATATCTCAATAGGCATATCAGGTTGTACACCAGTCTTGCCACATGCCTTCTGGTAAAAATCTCAATGTGGTAGTGGATAAATATTTGTCTTTCACACCCACAACCCATTTTATCTCAACCAAAGCAGCCAGTTTTTCAAAATACGTTAAGATATGCTGCAGAGTGCCTGCTGGCAGAAATCCCAGTGTGGGGATGAGTTAATATATTTCTGTCAATCATTCTGCTGCAATTTCAAAGCCATAATAAGAAAGCCGAACTCTCACGTAATTCACTTGGAATGTAGCAGCACCGAAAACACAGCATCATCACAGTGAAAAATGTGAGACAAAGGACTCCTCTCCTCCCTGCCCTTTCCCCCAAAAAACCTAGGGAAACAGTTTAAGTTCATAATGGCACAATGAGAATGAAAAGGGCTACGATCAGCAAGGTCTTGGCTCTCAAAATGTAGAAAAGCCTATCTCTTCCATAAGCAGAGGATGAATGAAGGGACACATGAAAACACAGATGAAAACCAACTGAAGATAAAATACAGAGAAGACATTTTAGCATTGAAAAGAAGATACTCCAAAAATGAATAGTTGACTATCAAATCTAGAACACTGGCCAAAATCCTGCTGCAGAAAACCACACATGTAAGATGAACTGCACAAGTAGTTTTTGCATTTTGCTGGCCGTCCATCAAACACCCAATCAACTATATAAGCAGGGGATGACCAAGCATATGATGGACAGCGAACAAAGTAGCTACCACTACTTGCACAACTGCCTTTGTGAGATTGCATAAGCCAACAGTAACATGGTCATGGTTAACATTTTCATTAACACAGTGTTTCATTCAGACTTTGGAAACATTACTTTTCTTTACTATAACTCTCAAAATGCTCATAACAGTGGTGATGGAGTGGGGGTTTTAATCCAAAAAGGCCACTTTCCCCAGTTCTGATTCAGTTATAGGAAACAGAAGGTGTTAGATCAGATAACAGGATTCACTTTAATGTATGACTGGAACTTTACAGTGGAGAGAAGCAACCTGTAACCCTCTGGATGTTGGACTATAACTCCCATCAGCCTGAAACAGCATAGGCAGTGTGAAGGATGATGGGAGTTGTGGTCCGAAATATTTGGAGAATCAAAAATTGTCCACCTTCCATTGAGGTTTGAAGAAGCTATGACTGAGATTCAAAGCACAGCAGGTCATAAAGAACAACTGCTATTAACAGATCTTAATAAATAGCACTATATTTTAGTCCTACTGATGCCTCTTTCTTTGGAGAGACCAAAAAACAATACATCAGAGGGGACAGCCTCTCATTTTCCAAGTATTTTGGCTTGCAATTCCCATCAGCCTCGCTTAGCACAGACAATGAATGGTAAGGCACTGTGGGAGTTGTAGACAAAAACTTGTGGGAGACAAATTTCCTCCACCCCTGTCTCAGGTTACCTCCGTCCTGCACATTTTGATATTAGAGAATCAGTCCCTCACCTGGCTGCTGATACCTTTATAAACTGCCTAGAACTCCACAGAGCAGTTGCTGCAACAAGCAGTTCAAACAACCACCAGTTCATTTTCCAATCAGGAATACTTCTGAAAGATCTCACACAATCTTCAGGTACCCTCCTCTCTCATCCCAGCAGCACATTGAAAATCCCAAGAAAAGCCCATTCTTGCACCCCATTCTCTGGTTAAAGATCTAATTTAGTATAAATATGTAAGGAGTCCACACTTCCTCAGATAAAGTAAGAAATCCAAGGACAGTTCTATGGGATTTTATTCCCTTTGGATAAGTAGTTATGGGATTCTTATGGTGGCTTTTGTCATTTGCAGGTTATTTAAAAATCTGTACGCCTAACTATTGAAATTTATAGACTCCTACAAAACAGAGAAAACTTTCCCAGCAACAGAAACTGCCTAACCTTTCACACCTCTTATAGCTGCTTCTGATACAGCTACACCCACAGCTCTTTCCCACTGTGCAACTCAAGGTGTCTCTACATTTCACCCAAACTTCCTTTTTAGCTCTCTTACACCGCAACCCTGTACATCAGGAGTGGGCAATTTCTGGGCAGCTGATAGCTCTGGCAGGATATGGATCGAAATCTGGACAGTCTGTTTTATGTATGATGCCACTGAAGATAAATTCCATCTCAGGAATAATTATATTGGCTGAAATCCTCTTGAGCAGGGTCAGCCTACACAATAGGAACGGTGTCAGCAGCAGCAGCAGACTGTCACTACGTAAGGGCTTCTTTTTGTGATTTCAGGGTGTACGTGACTTCACTGCGTTGTGTGTAACCCCTGTACACCCTGACATTGCAAAATGGAGCCTTTAATCAGCAGCACTCTGCCACTCTCAATGACATCATTCCTGTTGTTTATGTCGAGCTGCGCAACAGGATTTTGCCTATTAATTCCAGTTTTGTATGTGGCAGGACCTGTATTCTGTTTTAGGGGGAAAGAGGATTAAGTTTTCTGAAATCTTACAGTTGTTCCATTCTCCAAAAGACCTGTATGTGGGTTTCACTGCTGCAGCATTACAGCTATCAAGTGGGTTGACTATTTGCAATGTGAAATGTAAGAGATCCTGTAAAATATAGCCTTTGATAACCACCTATTGGTCCACTGCTGAGTAAAAATGATTCAAAGTAGTTCATCATGTTGTTCAGCAATTGAACAACAACTCCAAAATCAGTGGTTCACTGCCAAGTAAATGGATTTTCAGAGTTCCACTGTCTTGCTCACCTAATGATCTTTCCAAACCCAGTGCTTTATAGGACATGGATTATAAATATTTTAAAGCACGAAGAAGTAGCTGAGGAAATATTTGAAAAAGGAATCACTGTTTTTACTTTTTACTGATATTGATTTTTCTGCTTTCACTTTTTATTTTGAAATATGCTATGAATAAAATTAAGGTAATCACATTAAGTACAATGGCTGTTTTGAAAGGGTGTGTGAGAATCTGATAGTGCACCTCATCTTTATAACAGAAATGTATAAGTATGCTAGATCATGGCACCCTTACACTGGAGTGATTGGTTTACAGAAAACTATTTCCCCATGCAGTGCTTTTCACGCCCCCTGCATTAGAGAACCCTTTCCATTGATTTGTATACTATTGAACGGAAGGAAATTACAGACACACTCTATGATGGGATTCACAGTCAGTTCACAATGAAAGCAGGCTAAACCTGATGGCTTTCAGAGTTATTCACAAAACTGAGAATGCAGCCCAGAATACACCTGCATTTCAGGTAAGAAGCCTCTACTGGTGGCGAAGCGATGCTGCCCCACAGAAAATAACTCAGATATCTATAATACAAAACAAAAGTCAATTGAAAAGGCAGACATTTATTGTCTTTGTAACTACTTGTAGTAAACATTGATTTAAAAAAGGGTTTTGTAAACATTTTTAAATTTTCTCATATGTTCATCATCATCATGCTACTTTTAATGAAGTCTTAAAGACAGAAAGGATTACATGAGAGTTCAAGATTTCTATTCTTGATTTGGAACTAAATACAATGAATGACTACATATTTGTTTGTTCATTTATTCCACCACAACACTGAGATTTCTATCAGCAAACATTCTGTAAGATATATGATGCTGCTTCACTGAAATGCTCAGTTGGGAACATGAGAGAGAGAAATCCATCCATTCCCATGGCACCATCAACAGGCATGAGACAAGACCCATCTGTGGTTGAATGGTATGGTGCTGAACTTGAGAAGAAGGGAGGAGTAGAAGCAGTTAAATACTCTCTTCCAACATAGAATCACTTCACAATGAAAAAGATGTATGGGCTAAGATCTGTGAGCTTAATTGTCTCCCTTGATATTCTATGTTAAGTCCCTGGGCCAAACAAGACATCAAGGGAAATGTGTATTCCCTGTGATTAGCCCGCTTTTACTCCCACAACATAATTAACTACCACCCACTGGGTCAAAGCCCTTTACTAGGGCAACTTTCCTAGCTTCCTGTCAAAGCAATCAAGCATTTTCATGACCACTTGGTTTGCTGCAAATCCAGGATATCTCTGCCCTGCAATCCCTATCGTTCTGCTGGTTTCATCTGTTGCTGCCTTGCAGTGCCTCTTCTTGACACAGACTTTTCTAGGCTGAATGCTGAGTTGAGCTAATGGCTTATTATGACCAAAGCTTTCTGGAACCAACCCTTAAGCAATCTGCAATAGCTCCGAGGTCTGATAATGAAACAGCGACAGTCAGGGAGGAGGTAAGCTAATTTCAGGGCTCATCCTTCTTTACTTAATTAGTTTTGTAACCACGGCTCATTCTACATCTCTCTAAATACTTGTCTGTTTCAAAGGTCAGAAACATTCTAAAGTTAAGTTCAGAGTAATTCTCAACCTCAAACCTGAAAATATTACAAGAATAATAATAATAAACCTGATCTTGTAATGACTAAGTAAGGACCAAATGTGTAATTCACTACCATTGAAGGAGGAGCCAGAATGTTTAATGTTGTACTTCCAAGGAAAATTGTATTTAATGAGAATATGCAGGCAACTGGTTAAGGCAGATCAACTAGTATAATTATGGTGTGTCTGTGAGCTCCATGGCTATAAAGGAAAGAAAGGTTTAATCATATTGGAACAATTTTTTTGTTGAAGACTTAGGGTTGTTTTCCCAGACGTTAGATGTTAAAAAGCACTAGCTTTGTTTATATTACTCGGCACTATGAGTTTATATTACTCTGGGCACCATGCCCGTATTTTGTAAATTACCCCTATCAAAATGTACATTCATTAACATATCTCTGGTTAGGCTGCAAAAAAGAAAGTTACACTCAAGCCTACCCCTCACATCTCTGTATCTGGGCAGCAAGGGCAAGTAGCCACTACAAATTTGATAAATCCACCCAAAACCGCAAACTTAGCAAATAGGTCCGAATTCTTACATAATAGGACAGAAGACAAGATGCAGTACATTTCATGCTTTCCACCACATTAGTGTTCCTCTATACCTAGAACGAAGGGGAAATGTACAGGCAATGTTTTGCCACCTGTTTAATAAGCAGCAAATCTGTTCGGAGCCTGAGCTTGGAAATAACACATTAGAATTAACATGTTAACATTAAATTCATTACTTTTGGGAGCAACAGTAGAAAAGGCTCTTAAAATATTTTGGTGGGTTTTTTTTTTAATGACATTTCAAAAACTAATATTAATGACAGTTTTACTCATGAAAATCAGTTTTTATGTCCTTTCTCCAGAGAGTACAGTATATGTAAATCAACATTCAGCCTCTCCAAAGAGAGACGAATTGATGTATTGTTTTCAAAACTAGATTTATAGTAAGTAACCGAAGTTTAGCCATATAAAGACAGAAACACCCAAAAGACCAACTTAACACAGCCAAGAGCATGTGGTATTTCTCAATGCTTCTGGAACTTACAGTTCAGGAGCATTAGAAACTGACTTTTTATAAAAATCAGTTGACCACTTCCACTTATACTTGTTCCACTTAAACCTATCAGAACCTTTCACTGAAGAGCCTAGGCCCGGTTAGAAGCTGGTTCAGAACTTTCCATCCAGGCAGCTACTGAGATCACAGCGACCCACATCCATTGGACCCAAATCAGTTCAGAAGGGCTGACAAAAATTACTGGCTTCACCTTCCTACAAATAATATTTGAAAAATATTGTTATTTGGGGCAACTCAGGAGCCTCTGTGTAAAATGAAGCAGGGACAATGTGCACAATCTTTCCCCTAAAGATCCTTGTACATTCAAAAGAAGGCCGAGACAGCTGCCTTGGATGGAAGGCAAAAACAGACAAGAATATGTCTTACAGAGGAAGTAAGGTAAAAGGGAGGAAGAAAAGGAAGGTAAAAGGAAGGGAAGAAAAAAACTTCCTTTTCCAAAGCAAACTAATATGCATCACTTTGTAACTTAACCAAAGAGCTGTTTGGATCCATTTGTAGCTACGCCAACATATTCAAAGCACTCGCTTTGGTGTTCACTGCTGTCAGGCAGCGTTACATTAATGAACATCATTTAGCACCAAGTTTGCCTCTTCTGTGATGTGTAATGGCGATTGTCCATATAGGAGTGTCAAAAAAGAAGGGGGGAAAATTGACTGATCAGATTAAAGGGGAGAGAAGAGCCACACAAATATGGCAAAACTGAGAGAGTCTGCAGTTTGTAGCACAGCAGGAGGGAAAATTTGGGAGAACAAATTGAGAGGAAAGCCAGGTCACTGCATTTCCTTTTAAAAGTTATGAAGCTGAAGAAGACAACATATGCGTGACCTCTCCTGTTCTGCCACTAGCCTCCTTCTTTATCTTCCATCCCTCCAAGAAGTAGGAAGAATGGAATTCGGTCCCACTGTAGGAGGGAGAAAAGGAGAAGTGAGGTAGTCAATGAAAGAATGCAGGAGAGCAAGCCATGGCAGCGTTCTCTTCTACAGCCATTTAACGTTTAAGAGGGATTGCATCATCTCTCTTAACGCAAATGATTTCTACAATTCTTACGTAAACAAAGATGCCTGAGACAGCAATACGCAATAGCTGATGTCAATGTAAGAGCACGAGGATGTGCTAAAGTGAGTAGACTATATAAGAAGCAGCATTGTGCCGAAATGAAAGCAGACTAATGCTATGCTGTTTGATGTCTTGGCATCAGATGATCTAAACCAGAGTTTTTCACCTCAGTACCTGGTACACAGTACTTATCACCTCGGTTTCTTAACAGGACTCAGTGGAAGAGGTCTGATCTGGCCTTAGTTACATCCCAGCTGGATTACTGTAATGCACTTTTTGTGGGGCTGCTTTTCGAAAGGGTTTGGAAATTTCGGCAGGTCTGAAACGCTGCAGCCAGATGGCTGACTGGGGGCTGGCTACAGGGATCACATCACTGCCTTGTTACAGCAGCTGCACTGACTGCTGATCCATTTTTGGGCACAATTCAAAGTGCTGATTTTAACCTATAAAGCTGGAAATAGCTGGATCCAAGCTATCGCAAGGACTGTATGTCTCTTTAGGAGCCCATCCAGTCCCACCACCTTCACAGGTACATTTGGTGCGGCCAAGGCAGAAGACCTTCTCTGTCACTGCTCCTAGACTCTGGAACTCCCTCTCACAGGATGACAGACTGGCCCCATCATCACTGTCCTTCTACAAGCAGACAATGACTTTTCTCTTCAGGCAGGCTTTCTCTTAGTGACTGGCTGTCTGAGAGGGGTTTTATATGGATTGCTG
Source organism: Intellagama lesueurii (assembly GCA_037013535.1). NCBI lineage: Eukaryota > Metazoa > Chordata > Lepidosauria > Squamata > Agamidae > Intellagama > Intellagama lesueurii. Next base: position 176,351,671 of record JBAJHW010000001.1, on the reverse strand, counting down.
TGCCTCGTTGCTTTTAAATGTGTTTTTAGCATTGATTATATGTATCATTTAAAATATATTATTTGTTTAATTCTTTTTAAATATTTGTATATTTCCAATTTTTAGCCTTTAAAGATTGTCTTTTGAATGACATAAGCCGCCCTGGGTCTTTTTTAAGGAGAAAGGCAGGTTAAAAAATATTTTAAATAAATAAAAATAAATAAAAGTTGTGTATCTCTGGTTGCCAATCATAATTGTTTTAAGAGGGCAAAGGGTCAGTCACATTTGCTTTACCCATTGTCTCCTCTTGCACCAAAACATAAACAAAGAAGATTTTATATCCATTATAAAACTTAGCTATGTACCCCTGTACAAAAATCAAAACATAGGCCTAGTACACAGGGGCAAACTATAGAAGGCCATGGACATGATGAGCAAAGAAATACTCATTTGGGCCCATTTGGGCACCAAGTTTGTGAATCAGTCCAAAAGTCAGCACAATGAATTTGTGCACATTTTTATACAGGCTTCTCCTCCTATGTCCATTTTTATACATACGTTTCCTAGTACAAGCACTTTCTGAAAGTAATTTTCCCCATTATAATGCATTTTCCACATACCTTCCCCAACACAGAGATTTTTGTATACACTTTCAATATATGTATTTTGAGATAAATTTCTTCTGGCTCATATATAGGTTTGGGAAGTCCAGACTGGATATATTTGTATAAAAACTCAGACTGAAGGAATTTCTCCTCCTAGAGGCTCCACAATAAACATGCAAAACATGCTAAACCAGTGCTGCCACCCATAGCAGCAAGACTAACTAAAGCAGTCCTACATCTTTCTCTAATCTTCTCACAGAGAATGATAATACAGAGAACTTAATTAAGCCTTGGCTTCTAGTCTTGACCATCCAAAGACCAGCACCTTGACAGTGCTGATCCTAATATTCAGCTACCCTGAGTGTCAACTTCCTATGTGACAACACTAGTGGGAAAAGGTGCAGAGCGCAAGGAAGAAGACTGGAGAATTCTGCAAATACAAACCTGGATGAAAGAATGTGAAGACTATATAAAGGTATATACAAAGACATGCAGGCTAAGATCACTTGCATTGTTGCATTTGACAAAATGGAATGAAGTCCATAAAATGTTATTCCATATAAACTTGCTAGTTTCTGAGGTTCCACGAGGCAACTTTGCTGTTTATAGACAAGGCAGATAGGAAGAGGAAAAGATCAGCCAGCTACTGGGGCAAAGAATATGGCAGCCTGGGCCTCACAACAGACCAAAAAATAAAAAAATAAAAAGAGCCATGATTGTGAAATCTCTGATTAATAGATTGCCACTTGTTGAGATCTTCAACTCAGTTAGTTGCTCACGCCACTGACTGCTATTCCATGACTCTTACTGTTGGGTAAGTAAACACTATAATTAGACATAGCAACATGCTATTAAATACAATCATTTTCAACAGTTGAATTCCAGCTATATCGCTCTTCTTTGCCAAAATATATCCCATTGAGGGAGAACTGTAGGGGCTGCTCAGAGCAAGATTTAATACCTCAGTAAGATGTTTCTTTCAGGGTCAGTGCTCAGATTTGACTAAACTGCTCCATGCACATCATCCCATCCTTCAGTAGAATGGATTTCTTTAGGCCTTTACATTTCTACCACAAGAGAACTGTGATGTTTTGCTGGCAGCATAAGCCAGAAGCAGACAGTTTGGGTCAATCCAGTTTCACACACAAGGGTAATTGTCAAGTAACAACACAAGAACAGTCAAGAATCCACAGCCAAGTGGTGAATCCATAAATTGCTTACAGGTCTACCCTGGAGCAGTCAGGAATCCAGTCTAAAGGCAAACAGAGTGCAGGCAGATCCTGGTGAGGAAAGCAGATGCTAATGAAATGCAAGCCAGATTCTTCTCTTGTCTTCTACAGAGTTGTGTGGCCGAGATTGGTGTATTTATGGGCTCTCCTTTGAGTCCCTTCTAGTTTCAGTTGATTGTACTTCATTATCAGCTCTTGGTGGTTGGCCTTGAGGATGCCAGGTTCTCCTGATTCAAGCACTTTGCTCTAACGCCCCAAGTCTTTTTTACACTGAGGACCAGGAATAGCTGGTTTACCAGACTTTTACTGTCCTCTGGAGGCACTGAGTTCTCCCTAGCAGGGCTGCCTTTTGCTTCAGCCTCGTACGCCTAGGTCCTTAAGTCCCTCCACTGTCCTTGCTTTCTCCTGCTGGGAGGGGTCATCCTTGCCTTCAGCCTCTGAAGAGGACTCAGAAAGATAGTGCAGTACAGAAACAGAGACTCTGTTTGGCAAAGTTCAGAGATAATCAGCACAGATGGACATGAACATGAGTTCTGGTTCATTTATCAGTTGAACAGGTGTCTGGCACTTCAAAGCTCCACCTCCTCCAGCAAGTGCTCACTCGGAGGTAGCGGCCTGGCTTCCCTGCCCCACCTTCCCCAGGTGCTGCCTCTGAGTGGGTGCCCACTGGAGGAGGCGGGACCTTGAAGCGCTGAACACCTGTTCAGCCAATAAATGAACCAGCACAAACCACTGAACCGACAGTTCATGTCCATCTCTAATAATCACACTAGGGTCTGAAGACAAGGGCATTTGAAACAGACAAGATCTCAGGGCAGAAACATGAGGAACAAGCTTCACAATTGAAAGCAGAGCTCCTTTACTATTCATTTTCTGTACAATGAAATTTCAGTGGCTTCACAAGTTGAAAGCTAACTTGCTTTTGTTTGGTGAATGATGATCAGGACTCAGGAAATAAGTGTGGCATTCATTCACAAGTTGACTGCACAGGTATGAAAGCTTTGAAGCAAAGCTTATTTGAAGGGAAAAAGTTTTAACGCTATGTAAGTGTGAAGCTGTTATCCTGTTCCTTCTGTAAAAAATGTGGAAGACCACAGATTTTACTGCACAAGAGTGCCAGCCAAGCTAGGCTGTAGCAAACATCATGGATCATTTGTCTTTGTGCTATGTAGCAGTTTTTTTGCATGAAGGATAGATTAGCTGATTCAATGCTATCTCTGAAGCTGAGTTTGTCCAGATTAGGATACACTATGGTGAGTCCTGCACCAAACTGTACTGAATTTGGGGCCATCCATTTGTTCTGCTTACAATGTGAGATATGCCATCTGCCAGCATCATCCTTTTGTTATTTACATAAGCAAATTAACAAGTTTTGAAAAGCAGACTCTAATGTGAAGCTGTTGAATTGGAATTCATCTGTACATTTTACACACTCAAAGCCAAACTCTTTGAGATCCTAGCTTTGCAATTAGAAGCTGATAACACATTGTCATCCAGGCAAACAATTTATCTCAAAGCTCTGTGCCTATGCAATCAGATTTGCAAATGAAGCATCTGCTAATTTACCAATGACCAACCGGAAAACAGAAATAAGCCAGATTCCAGTATACAGAGACAAAGAAAATGCATGTAAGATAACCAGCCTTTTTTTTTTTTACTTCTTAAGGGTGCTCTGCTTCTAATGACATGCCAACTGTACTGCCTAATTTGACCTTCCACAGCTTTGAGATGGGACAATGTTTGCACCCACTCTGCTTGGCTCTTCCATTCATTTGTCCTCTGCCCAGTAATATGTCACAACTGCTGTCACCTCTCAGCCTTTCATTTCACTGTGCAAAAAGAAAAGGCATTCCCCTTGTTTTTCTGCAGACACAACATCTCTCCCCTTGACCCAACACCCCTTGGAGATAATCACCATGCATCTGATGAAGCTCTGGCCCATGAAAGCTTCTGGCACATTAATTTTTTAAGCCTTCAGATACCACAAAGTGTTACTGTTGCTGCAACAGATAACAAAGGTGGCCTTCGGGAATCTGTTCGAGAAATGGCATCTTGTACCCCAAGGCAAGGAGAGAAAGGGCAATCTATACTAAGAAAATATTATTTCAAACATAGCAAGAACCTATTGCATTCTGCATTCTGCGGAAAGCCTCCAGTTCTCTGAAATCTGAATTCCAAGAGAGAAGGGGGGGGGGGGAGAGAAGCAGGATATTTGGCTATTTCCTCTGTTATCTTCTCCAGTGTTTGCTTGTCTCTTCTGCCCGTGTGTGTGTGTGTGTGTGTGTGCATTCCCAAAATAACTATTTTTTTTTCAATAAATGGCATTTCGTCCAATCTGAGAAAATGTCAAATTAATGTTTTCTCTCTTCCAGAAAACTGCTTCTGTTTGTGGAATAATGATATTTCTGCCTCATTTACTGGGTATTTGTATTGCTTGAAAGTATAACTAGCTTTTGTCATCTTTTTTGTCCTTCTATTAATAAAACAAATTAATAAGACAAAAGCCCCCTCCATTGGAAAACTAATTCAAAAATCATTTTGCAAGTTGTACCTTTTCTGTTTAAGAGGGCATGTGGTGAATACCTTGTTGAGCTCCGTCTTAAATCTTTTCCCCAGTCCTGTAAGTCACTAGGGTTGGGGCATGTGCGTGTCTTCCTTCCTCTGATCTTTGCTGGTATGGCTAATGAAAAGATTGTCCATGTGCTCACAGCATTCATTTGCATACCCCAGAGCTTTGAAATGTTACTCTCACTTTTTGGATGACAACTCCCAGAATCCCACAACCACCGTAGCCTTCTTGTAGTCCAAAACGTAACTTTTCCAAAGTTCACGTATTACAAAATGCAGTGCTACAAGTATACAACCTGAACATGCACAGGTTGCTTTGTGTAGGCAGAGGCACTACAACAAGGGTCCCCTACTGCACACAGGTTAAACCGCAGAAGCCTCTGTGCTGCAAGGTCAGAAGACCAGCAGTCATAAGATCGAATCCACGCAACGGAGTGAGCTCCCATGGCTTGTCCCAGCTCCTGCCAACCTAGCAGTTCGAAAGCATGTAAAAATGCAAGTAGATAAATAGGTACCACCTCGGTGGGAAGGTAACGGCGTTCCGTGTCTAGTCGCGCTGGCCACGTGACCACAGAAACTGTCTTCGGACAAACGCTGGCTCTATGGCTTGGAAATGGGGATGAGCACCGCGCCCTAGAGTCGGACACGACTGGACTAAATGTCAAGGGGAACCTTTACCTTTACCTTACTGCACACAGAAAACTACAGTTGTATTATGTGCTTTCAAAACCTTCTTTCAGAAGAAAATGAGATATCAGAGAAAGACATTCTAGACTACCTTTCTCTTGACATGATAGTTTCATCTATAGGTACCTCCCCAACACACACACCTTAAAGCAGACTAATTCAACTATGTGAGCTCCAGCCACTCTATGAAGTGGTACAATACACATTACCTTGGGGGAATCAGGCTTGGGCTCCATTAGTGAAAGATTCATTGCCATAATCAGGGTAGGAACAAGTGAAATCATCGCTAAGCACACAATCTTTAGATTACCACATCGACTTGGCTGTGCCTCTTAACAATTAGGAGACAATGTCATGGAGATGCACTAAGAATTCCAGAGTGGAATTCAGGCACCAAGCCTAATGATCTACACAGGACTGGTGAAAAGATTTAAGATACAACTCACAAGGAACCAGACTCAGATACCCCCAAACTCTTTAAAAAGAAAACATTCCTATCAATCAGTTCCTGCAACAAGGTTTTTTCTCATCAGAAAAGTCAGCTGATTTAAGTAAGTTAGGACAGCTGTGCCTTAATTCCACAACAATACATAGCACTGGAATAACTAAAAATGATGGAAACCAGGAGCATAATCTCCAAACCCCTGATATGTTTTGGTGAGGAAGAATTATAATTTGTTGCTCAAGTACAGATGCTGTTGTAAGCTGTAATGTACTCCAACTGGTTTTTGTGCACTTGGCATACTTGGTGGACAAAAATTATCATAGATTGGTAGCGATGTGAAGATTTCCTCTTGCAGGAAACACCAATGGCAAGAGTGTTCCCCATCATCTGAGGTAACATTCGTAATTAATAATGTGCTAAGTAGTTATTCTTGTTTTCTTCCTCTCGAGAACACTGGACAGATCCTTTGTCTCGGTCTGTCTTCTTCTCCACCCACATTCCTTGAGCATTGACTCTGCATTATGTAAGGGCTCGGTTGAGAAACCTGTACCTCAATTGCTTTGGGGCGTTGAGAAAGTTTAAACAATCAAAAGATTCTCTCTTCAAGAAACAGCCTCGCCTCCCACAAAAGTCAGTGACATCAGTGGAAGAGAACTCCCACATCAGGAAGTTGCCTGGCCAACCTTCCCAAGGTACCAAAACAGAAGCAGTGTGAAATTCAAGTATCTGTATTTATGAAAGAAGAAAAAGTGAACTTCAAAAAAGGAGGAGGAGGAGGAGAATGCAATGCAATATGGAACAGCGAAAGTGAACAAGGATTTCAAAAGATTCTTCAGAATCACACAAACCTCACTATGATAGCTAGTCACAGTCTTATTCCTATCTAGTATCCCATAACTAGCATGGGCTATTGGAATTAAGGCTCTGGTCTTGTGACTAGGATATTACAGGTACTCGACCAGGAAGAAAGCAGTCACTTATTAACAGTGGAAGAGGATAAAAGTGGAATCAGACAAAGCTTCAAGTCTACAGTTTAAAGGCAAGTAAGAAGTATAAAAATATCCCCCATAATAACACCCACTGTGTGAAGTAGATTCCCTAGTAGTTGAGGATACAGCAGGTGGGAAAGACATGGAATGAGTAGGTCAACCGTTGACAGGTATTTCAGTCTGTTATTCCTCTACATCCCTCTTGAGGCTCACCCAGGCTGCGCCCACAGCTCAGGATGTATATTTTTATTCATTTTGTTTTTGCAAGCAAGAATGAATCATTTAGAGTCTTCTTCTCACTTGGTGGATTACAGGAGTTTTTGTGCATTTTTACATCTTGGGAACTTTTTTGTGAAAAATTCCCTGGAAGTGCTTCTTCTTCTTCTTCTTCTTCTTCTTCTTCTTCTTCTTCTTCTTTTCACCAAAGTCACCTTTGGGTGTTTTGGTTTTTTGCAAATGTGGCGGCCACTGGTAACAAACATGACTTTTCCCCAAAAAGTGTCTCAATGTGTCAGGATATCCTTTTTCAGCAAGGATAGGAAAATGCAAGTGTTCATTCCATGCTACCTCACAGCCTTCCCTAACTATCTTTTAAAAAAAAGTGCAGAAAGGATTAAGTGTTGTGCACACAACTTTGTCCTCATGTTACTTTGGTAGGAGATCTGCAGGAAGGGGCCATTCATTCCTCACCAGGGCAGTGCTGAGCATTACGTTCCCTTCAGGATTCAGATTTGCGTGAGAGGAGACTCACACTCACAGGATGACTGCACTAAAGGTGTGTCCCTCTTACAAGCCCAAAATGCTTTACTCACTGCAACACGCCCTACAAAAAGGACCATTTAAAATTTCACAGTCTCAGGAGGGACATTTCTTTGGAGTCAAATATTCTAACAGTCACCTATGAAAAGTCCACACAGGCCACACATTCCTAGTCTTGCAGGTTCTTAACATGTTCTTAACTATCTATTAAAATGAAGATCAGCTTCTATGAATAAATGTGGTATTGTAGCAACTGGAATGTCTCTGAAAAACTGGACATTATTTTGGATTCTGCCCCCAGGAAAAGTGCTGTCATTGGCTCCACTCATGATTCATCAATGAATTATAGCTCTAGTTCCTTATTTTACTTAAATAAAATAGACATAATTGGTGTACTTGTTATGAATATTTGAGTCTTGTTAAAGGTGAATTCTCCTGTCTAGATACTGCACAAATTCAGGACAATGTTTCCAAAATCACCATCAATAGTACTATCTAAATGCGTATTGATACCCAATGAGGCATAGCGGATAGAGTGACGGACTAGGACTCAAGGAGACCCAGGATCAAATTTCTGCTCAGCCATGGAAGCTCACTCGGGTGTGGAACTAGTAAAACCACTCCTCAAATACCTCACTTACCTTGAAAGTCCTATTAGGGTGACTATAAGTCAGTTCTGACTTGACAGCCCATAACAACAAAAGTAAGCCTTTTACTAGACTTTCCACTAGGTCACCTCCTTCTGTTCAGTCTGTATCCAACTAAGGATACTAAGACTGGGAAACACTTCACCCTAAGCCTTTTTGGAGAGACTCCTAACAATCTGTGTCTGTGGTAATATTTGTGCCTCTCTGGGTTTCCAAGGAAAAATCCACTCCCATAAAATGAGAAACAGGTAGCAGGGCTGGGACATAGATGGAGCAAATGGTACAACTGCACCAGGCCACCGAGTTGGGTGTGTGTGTGTGGATGTGTAAGCATGATATACGTAAGGGCAGTGGCAGCCTTTAGGGCTGAGCACCCTGTTTTCTTTTTCTCTTTCTTTTCTTTTTTTTCCAGCTGCCAGAAAGAAAACACAGATCATTCCAGAATATAGAGAGACTTCCTAAGGCAGCCACAGGAAAGGGAGTGAGGAAAATATTTTGAAGGAGCAATGGATGCAGTACTTTTTTATTTCCTGTAAAAGGGCAACACAGAAGAAAGCCATTCCTTCATCACATCACTTGGGAGTTTCACCTCACTCTTCTCCCCTGCTGCCAGCTCAACACCTTCCTTATTTTCCATGTTCCTTTCCTTGCTTTTGATCATGTTAGATCATTTTTATTTCACATTTTTATGCCCAATAATGGCAGATGTACAAAGGATCGATGGAGGACTCTGCTCCACCATGTGAGCACCACTGGGCTCTTTATTCTACCCCTTGGTCAGCAGAGAAACAGAAAAACAGCCCAGAGTTCTTTAGTGTTTCAGCATTCAGCCAAATAGGGGGCACATCTTAATTTCAACTGTGCCAGAAGAATTATAGTATTTACCACGAGGCAATATTGGGGAGGGGGGGATTACAGTGGGAACAGCAGAGATTCATTTTCTTTCCTCTCTTTAGTTTTTTCTCCTGTTATTCCATTTTATCTTTCCCAGGACTACACAGATAAAATACATTTCAAATATCAGACAAAAACTCATGTTCTCATATATTGCGGAATGCTGAAATTTCCAGTTTGTTTTCTTAAGCTACTCTAAATTACAACTATAATATTACAGGATATGAGCTCAAGACGTGTCAATAAATCCATGCCCTGCAGCCTCAACAATTACCATATTCTCTCCTTTGCAATAAAAATGTTGACCTGACTGTGTGCATGGGAGAGATTTCCTAGTTAACTTAGAATTCTAGAGGAGTGTTATTTAGAAGCAAAGTTATTATGGCTTTGCCTTAAGTTCTGAGAGTGCACATTTCATGTCATCAACTCAGACTGCAGCAAAGAGAAGAGGCAAATGCTGCTTTTGGAATTAGAAGAAAAGGACTGAAAAGAAAACAGTTGGAACCATATTAATTTTAAATAAAGCTATGATGCATCCATGTTCGGAACACTGCATATAGTTTCAGAAAGAACACTGTAGTGATGGAAATGATATAAAAGAGAGTAAGGCAAATGACAAAGGGATTGGGGAGTCATCCCTCTGAGAGATGGTAAAATATCTGATGTTCTTTTGTTTAGAACTGTGGTTCCCAACCTTGGGTCCTCATGTGTTTTTGGATTAAAAGTCCCAGAAGCCTTCACTGCTAGCTGTGCTGGCCTGGGTTTCTGGGAATTCTGGTCCAAGAAAGTCTGGGGACTTAAGGTTGGGATCCACTGGTTTAGAAGAAAGATAAAATGGGGGAAATGACTGAGACTTATACACAGAATCAGGATATAGTGGAGATTTTTTCAGACCCAATCTGCCAGTAAATTAAGAAGAGACACAAGAACTACAATTACTTTATGGAACTGACTGTCGTATGTTGTAGTGATAACAACTAGTTTTATGTTGCTTTTTTAAAGCCTTAGAATAGATATGAGAAAAGGTAGTTCTCCAGATGTTGCTGGACACTAGCTCCAGTTATCCATCACCTTTGCTAGCTGTGACTGATGGGAGGGAGGGCTGTTCCCTCCCACTGACTGCCTCCCCCCCCCCCCCAATGGACAGAATGCATCACCCTGGATTTCAGTTTGGTTCTTGGTATGACTTTGAATGCAAAAACCTGCTGCAGGGGGTGATTTTCCTCAAGACTCTGGCACGCAGGAAGTAAATGGTTAACCTTTTACTCCTACTCCTTACTCTCCTCCCAAGTCCCCATTTTATTTTATTTTCTAATTATGGAACTGCATAACCTTTGGGGTGCCGGGAGGTTTTGTATTTTTCTTGTTCTTGTTAAATTTGTAATTTGTGTTTAGGCAGCAAGACCAATTTTTATCATTCTGTATTGTAATTACATGAGTCTTATTTTGTAACACTTCAAGCATGTGTTATTGCAAAGCAGTATGTTGTTTTTCAATTATTTTAAAAAACATCAGAACATACCTCAATATCTAGTTTCTAGCGAAGCCCCTGAGACTGCTATCAGACTAAGGGCTGCAGTTCAATTAAGCACCAATGGAAGTCCCTTGGTGCGTTTATGCCAAAGCCTGGCAGAGATGAAAGAGATAAGCCCTTCCTCCTGTGCACCACACTGCTGAAAAAGCCAGAAGCACCCCCAATAGCTACCCATAGATTTTCCAGAGTCTATCTATAGCTATCCACAGGCTCCCAGCAGCTCTCCCTACAACTGTTTGGCTTCGTTTCTCATCTGTTGCAAATCCATGTTTTATCAAAGGTTATTAGCCAAGAGCAGCAAATGGAACCTCCAAGCCTGGAGACACTGTACCTCCAAATATTAGTTAGAAAAAACTTTGGTATATACTCAACCAGGAGATAATTCTCACATCTGATGGGATGGAAGCTATTCAGAGCTGAGTGAGACATCAAGGGATTAAGGGTCAGATCAAAGCACAGCCACGCTCAGACTTCCCTGCAGTCTGGAGGATTTACAAATCAAAACAACAAAGGTAACTTTGAAGCTAAAGGTAGAAGAGGGGTTAGAAGTTAGAAGTCAGTAGGAACACAGAGTAGGAGAGAGTCAGGAGAAGATGGAGGAGTTGGAAGAAAGGAATACATAATTTCTGAACACATCAAGTTCAATCTAGAAGGTGGTAGTAATGAGGACAAAGTGTTTTAAAAACATCAACTCCGCTCTGGAACCTCGTGGTATAAAATCCTTGTCTCTGGTTGCTTCTGCAGTCTCTGCTTAGGACCTGAGTTCGATCCCAGGCCCAGGTAGCTGGCTCAAGGTTGACTCGGCCTTCCATCCTTCTGAGGTCTGTAAATTGAGCACCCAGCTTGATTGCAGGGGGGGCAATATTTAGCCTGCATAATTAAATTGTAAACCACAAAGGGTGCTTCAGGCACTATGGAGAGGTATATACGCAGCACATTTGGCTTCTTGAGTATTCCCCTGACTCAAGGGACAGTGCAGAGAAGTGAAGGGTCCACAGGAAAAGGGGCTTAGAAAGGTGGTTCCATTACATGGCTGGCAGCATTGGGGATCCAAGCTCTGTGTTCCTCTGTTTGTTTTTTGGTTTCAGAGAAACCTGTTCTCAGGAACAGATACCTGGTTGTTTCTTTTAGGTTGGGGGAAGCCTGTTCTCAGAACAGACTCTTTCATTTCAGGAGACCTGTTTTAGGATGGCATCCTGGTTTGATTTTTCTTTTCCAGTTTTTCTGTGGAGAAGTTCTCAGTAACTGCTCCAGTTAAGGCTTTGGACAGCAGAAAAGGCACACCGTTTCTTGTTTTTGATTAGAATAGCTAGGAATGAGTGATTGTGTAGAACCGCAGCCTATTCTGCTACCGAAACTTCCAGCACAGAGAGTGAAACCTCTCAGGTTCAGGCGCGAAGGGGGTCATCCAGGGAAGGGATGGGAGAACAGCAATGAAACAGTGATTCCAGGGAGATGACTGGTCTCTCTGCAAGACTCCAGAGTTGCTGGAGAGGACAGAGGAGCAGGGGCAGCTTATCTGGGTGCACCATGCCAGGAGATGTAATGAAAAGCTTTCTCAAGAGTCTGTGAAGGCTCATGGAAGAACAGCTGACCCACCAGGCAGGCATGCTCCAAGAACAGATGGAATGGCTCAGAGGTAACCCATCCAAGGGCACAGACATGACCAAGAGCTGGTTCCCACAGCGGAAAGATGATGAGGATGTGTGGGCATTCTTGAGCATCTTTGAAAGGAACTGCACAGACTACACATAAGTAAACAGGACTGGTTGATTCCGCTTAGAACCCAGGTTTTGAGACAGATGTTGCAACTGCAGTCAGAAACAGGACAGCAAGGTTCCCTCTAAGGTGCACAGCTGTGCATGTGTGACTCCACCCCCTCCACGCAGCGTTCCTCTTCCTCTGCACACCCACAGTGATCATTTCTCACCTCTTTGGTTCCAGTCGCAATGGAATCCCGTGGGGGCGGAGTCACATGCAGGGGCAGAGTCATGCACGGGAGGGGCAGAGCCCCACCCAGTGGGGCTAAAAATTACAGGGAACCTTGGAGGACAGTATGGACTATGATTCAGTTAAAGCACTAGTGAAGGAGCAGTTCTTGTTCAGCACACAACTGCCAAATACATTCCCGCAATATAAGGAAAGCTACTCTTCAGTGGCAACCAGATTGACTTGAGCTTTTGATCAGTGGTTGGACTGTGCAAAAGTTCAAACCTTGCAACAATTAAAAGTCTTAATGATCTATGACCAGTTATATATGTTGACTGAAGAGGAAGCGTTGACTCCAGCGTTGGAAAGAAAGCCAGAGGAAGTAAAGAGACAGCTCTTTTGGTGGATGAACTGGCGTGCAACAGGGTGAAGGAGAGAAATAAAGCTCCTAAAGACAGAAGTGCAGGTGGCATGCAGAGAATGGGGAAAGAGTGAAAAAATCCTAAAGCTGAGCACAGGATGGGGACTGAACAGGAGGGAAAACCCCATCTCCACATACACCCCTCGAGATGCACCACTGGCTGCCAGTACACCCATCAAGCAGGAAGTAGCCAGCCACTGCATCAAATGTTTCACATGTGGGATGCTAGGACACATGAAGAGGGATTGCCCCAAGAGGCAGAAGAAGGAACCCCAGAGGCTGAAGGAAAGTCAAAGAGCTTTCCAGAGGATAATTAAGGGCGTGTTCCCTACCTATTTAGGTTGGAGGAGCAATGGAATTGCCTGGAGATGGAGAGACACAGCAGAGAGGATCTCAGAGGCATCAGCCCGAGAAATTGGCATCTTGAGAGTTAAGGGCAAGGCAGCACATCCATCCAGTCAGCAGCAGAAGGGATGGAGCTGCTCTGCTGGGAATTCACTCAGCAGAAGGAGGTGGAAACCCAGAGGGTGTTTTGCCAAGTTCTTTGGAAAACAAGGAGAAGATGGATTTCAAGGAAAGGAATGGAGCAGCAACTTTAAGGATCCTAGAGGTTTGCAAGAATTTGCCTGTTGTGATCCACCTTCCATGGTAACCCCAGCAGAGAGAGAGTGGGCAGAAGAGCAGTTTGATGAGTTTGTCCACATCTATGGGAAAGGGAGTTCCCAACTTGTGAGAGGTAGAGTGGGCAGTGGAGCTGATATTATGTCCATTAACTGTTCTCTTTTGCAAGGAGGCCAGATAGCCGAGGGCTTGAGATTTCCCACATAGACCTTTGCTGCACAACTGTGGAATAGACTATGGACATTTCGGCACCAGGTCAAAACCTTCCTGTTCCAGAAGGCTTTTAATTGAAATAATATCAACTGTGGGTCCTGATGGCAATTTTTAGAGTATCTATTTTCATTGTATTTTAATTGTTTTATCTTGTTATTGTATTTTAATTGTTGCAAGCCGCCCAGAGACCTTTGAGTAGAGTGGGCGGCATATAAGTTAAATAAATAAATAAATAAATAGATAGATAGATAGATAGATAGATAGATAGATAGATAGATAGATAGATAGATAGATAGATAGATAGATAGATAGATAGATAGATAGATAGATAGATAGATAGATAGATAGATAGATAGATAGATAGATAGATAGATAGATAGATAGATAGATAGATAGATAGATAGACTGGTCCAAATGCAATACATACAAATGGCCCTGGTAACCCTGAATTCAGGAGTTGACATGGACAGACGTAGGTCCCGGTCTATGAAGGGGCACAGAAGCCACTAGTGTTAATTGGTACCAATGTCCTCTATAGAGAAGCAAATCTGGCCACTGTGAGGCTTGTAACCATGCACAGCAAGGTGGCCACTCCTGCCCTAGATTCCTCAGACCCTGAGCAGAAAGAAAAGGAGGAGAGGGAGAGCTAGGCAGCCTCCAGTGACCCACATGCCCCAAACCCTGAAGAGAGGGAAAGGGATAGGATACAGGCTCCGGCAGAGGTGAGCAAAGATGTGACCATCTTTCCTGAACAATTCATGCCTGAGTTTCCAAAGACTCTGACAGAACCATCCCAGGATTCAGAAGTCTTTAAGCAGGTGCAGCAGAGTGACGCCAGTCTCGCTGACTGAAGAAGCAAAGCAGACTGAGCTGTCCCAGAGTTGTCCAAAGAGGTGATTGTGAGATTTGTCTGGGAGGATGGGCTGCTGTGCTGGGAATCAGCAATAAAGGGTCAGAGAGATGGGAGCCCTAGAAAGCAGCTGGTTGTTCCAGAGACCTATAGAGCTCAAGTACTGAAGCTGGTGCATGATTGTGTGTTTGCTGAACATTTGAGAATTAGGAGAATGCTGGACAAAATCTCCAGAGGGTTTTACTGGCCAGATGTGCCCAGAGAAGCAAAGGTGTACTGTAGACCATGTTCAACATGTCAAAGGGTGGGATATTCCCAAGACAAGACATGAGCTTTCTTACAGTCCATGGCAGTAATACACACGCTTTTCAAGCAGGTTACAAACCTGCCCCTGGAACAGTCTTCCCCAGCAAAATCAAACGAAGCAAAACAAAACAGCTTCATTGTTGCTTCTGGATGCAGTGGTTCACATTTGTAATAGGTTGCAGGGGATGCCAGCAATGTCAAATACTAAAAAACAACACTTTCCTCCCAAAACCAGTTTTTCTTCTGGGATGGCACCTCTGGCAGTGCAATTCAGCCTCCAGAGGACCCAAGGAACAGATTCCCTTCAAACTACCAAAGTTACCCTTGTGAGCATTAGCTGTCCTTTTTGCAAGGGAAGCCAGGAGAAGAGGTTGATGACACCATTTCCTCAATGCGGTATTTTTCCAGTCTAACACATTTGCATGCACCGTGCAGACCAGCAGTCACACATCTAAACCAGCTGCTCCCATTAAGGTTTCTGATGAAGTGGATTGCTAGCCAGGAAGACGCATGATGAAATAAATTTGTGCTTCTTCAAGGTGCTACAATATTCTTTTTCATTAGCCTAATAAACTCTTTATGAACAGCACCATCAATTCAGTCACATTTGGGTTTAGATATGTTTATTTAGCATTGCTTTTCAAATATACAGTAATGTTCAGTCACAGGATTTAAAAATGTACACATTGTCACACATTCATCTTCCTCAAAGCAAAAGGAAAAGGAATGGATGAAGAAGCTGAAAAAAGAGGGGGGGGGAAACAGATTTGTGATCCTATGAGAGATATTTTTATTTTGCATTTATGAACACCTTTCTAAATCCCTGTTGACAATTTAGAGCAGTCTTCCCCAACCCAAGCTGTTTTAGGCCAGTGGTTCCCAAGCTTGGGTCCCCAGACATTCCTGGACTACAACTCCAAGAAAGCATGGCCAGCACAGCTGGTGGTGAAGGTTTCTGGGAGTTTTGATCCAAGAACATATGGAAACCCACAGTTGGGAACCATTGTTTTAGGTGACAATTCCCATTATTCTTGACCGCTGACTCTGCTGGTGAGGTGTGATAGGAGTGATGGTCCAAAATATCATTGTGTAGGATGGCAGCGACGGTCCAAATTACCTGGAGAACACCAGATTTGGCAAAGCTGGTTTAAAACTAATTCAAGCAAAATTATTCCAAACGTCAATAAAACATATTTGCTCCCTTTCCTTCCCTCCACAGGCTATCAGTTCAGTTTCATTTGGGACTCTTCCAGTTTACTCTGATAAGGACCCTGGTACTTGTTACTGAAGGCTAATGGTACGTAATAAGGCTGCCACAGAGATGGCAGCAAGAAGTTTTAAAAGAAAAGAAGTCTTTTGAAGCCGTCTAATATAATCTCTTCACCAAAAATTATATCTCTCCTCATCACATTCTCATCACTCACAAATAGAGTGTAGGGGATGGGGAGGGCAGAGATTTTCAACAGAGGGTATATGAAACTTATAATTCATTCCTCAAAAATGATCTCAGGGTGAGCATTTTCCTCCATAAAGAGCAATTAATAAAAAGCAGACTTCAATATAATAAAATAGAAAAACTAGGAAGTACTTAGCAATCACAGAAGAATAAAATCAAATGACAAGAGGTGGCGGGAGGAAGAAAGAAGGCTTTTTGGAAGTAATAAAGGGATCCATCCAGATAGGTGCCAGACTCACCTCTCAGGGCAGAATAGTTGCCACTGAGTAGTGAGGGAGCAAGACCACCAGAAAGGCCTTGTCTCAACCTAAAAGGTTAGGGAACTCAAAGAACGGCTTCCAATGATTCTTGCACAGTATGCACAGGAACATGGAGGAATAAAGAGTATAGTCCTTCGGGTGGTCTTGTTCCTAGCTGTATATAACTTTAAATGTGGGCAAAATCACTCTGAATGTTAGCAACTCACTCTAACCTCTTCTAATTCAATAGAACCATGACATTTATATAGACTGCTTGTCTACATTCATAACTGCAACGGGCACAAGCAAACCAGGACTCTTGTCACAAATTGTTCCCTCTGAAATAAACGGTCCCATTAGGCTCATCACACTCCTACTATCACTCTACATGGGGCTGAGGCAAAAATCAAATACGTATCATACCAGCTACCCTCACTAATGGATAGAATAATAAGAAGGAAAAGGCATTGTTCCATTGAGTTCAGTCAGAACTTATCTATGTGTGTCTTCATCAGGAGTATCAGACACACCTTTGTCAAATTTCCAAACTCCCAATCGGGTTCACCCCTATCACTTGGAGGGTCTATCATGAAATCGTATCAAGGAAACGCCACATGACTGCCCCCAAATGACAAAAACACCTCACTTTTACAGTATGTCTGGAATTGGGAGAAAGACAATGTGGGCAGGCTCAGCTCTACCGTACAGGCCAGCTGTAATAATACTGCTTAAATTGGAAGTGGAGGCAAGAAGAAGCTTGTATGATTCCAGTCTGGTAGCTCAAACTTCCTTGGGCAGGTTGTCCCCCCACTCAGAGAATCACACATGCCTAAATATTTCCAAAGCAGGGAGGCATAATCCAGAACTGTACTTGACTGGCAGCTTTAAAACTTCAACAAAGAAAAAAATATTAGTTCCATGAAATCCTATTGGCATTTCCCATAAGAGCATTATCTGCCGTTCCCGATCCCTCTGCCTCACAACAAAGAGAAATCTGCTGAGTCACACCTTGGAAATCACAAGTGGAGAGAATTAAGCTTCAGTCTTAAAATGGGCTTCTAAGAGGCTCTAGAAAAAAATAATGAAAGATGGTTGCTAAGGTGGGGAGAGGACAGGAGGAGAGGCAATGGATTAGATTAGTCAAGCCTTTCCCAGTATCCCCCAACTGACATTTGATAAAAATGTGCTTTATTTTGTTTTCCCAGCTGGCCTACCTTTGACTGGCTGGCTTATTATAAACCAGAACTCAAAAACCAAAAGTAAATGAAATCCTCAAAAGTTATCTTGGCAATGTTAACTTTCCCGTACTCGGGAATCATGGAAATATCTCACTGTACAGCTAAACATTTAAAAGATAAAAATAATTAAAAGCTACTCGATCTGACGCAATTCATGCTTATTTTGCCTTAAATTTGTCTCTAGTCATCTCTGGAAAAGGCAGCTGTTAGAGAACAACAGACTGGTATGCAAAATACATGTAACATTCATCAGTCGTCAGTGCCTTACTATTTCTAAAGCATGGCCATCTGCTCAAATGTTCATATTAATTTAAAATCTGCCAGGGTCACAAATACAGATTAATAAGAACAAATGGAAATGCACATTCCCCAGTCTCAGCTCAATCCCACAGAGGATGCTTTATTTTTGCACAGCAGAACTTGCATTATTATTATTCTTTCATCCCCTGCAGCACTTTGTCTGGTTCACAATCATCTGTTGGTGTTAAGGTGGAGGGGGGGTGCATCTGGCATTCATGACCGCTTTTCCCCAACCTCATGCCACTGGCCCTAGTAGCTGGGGACAATGGAGATTGTATTCCAGTAGGTCTAACAGCTCACTAGGCGATGAAAGGATGGTGAGAATGATTCACCATGCCTCAGCACCTATGTTCGCAGCACACAGAAAGGCCTGCTCTTCTCTGTTCTCTGACACTAAGCCCTACCTCCCCTACCATTTGCTCTAATTCTTAATAACTCAACAATCTACACATACTAGTACTAGACTACATGTTATGACTCTTGTCTGAGCAAGAACATAACAGTGTGTTTTCAGTTCCCACTCTTGTGTTGCTTGGCGAGTTCCAATTGCCTGCCTGCATTTCCATCTGCTCTAGCCAGGCTGGTTCCTTCCTTCTGACTTCTATTAAAATGACTGACTCCACCTAACTTTGGGCTGAACTAGGTGAGACAGTAGCTCACAGTTAGACACAGAGTTGCCTTAAGTAGCAACAACAGTTGATTCTCCTTCAGTGAGCTCCACACATTGCAGATTAGTTTGCTTTTGTTTGGTGACTGATCCTTGGGAGGTAGAGGACTGCCTTAATATGCATGTTGATTGTACCAATACGGCAGCTTTGAAAAATGCCCTTTGAAGTGCTGGAAACTGTTTTCTAATCCATAGGTTCCCAACCTTGGGTCCCCAGATGTTCTTGGACTAAAACTTCCAGAAGCCTTCACCACTAGCTGTTCTGGCAAGGATTTCTGGAAGTTGTAGTCCAAGAACATCTGGGGACCCAAGGTTGGGAACCACTGGTCTAATCTGTTTCAACTCATTTCCACTGCTTCTTACTCTACCTCTCTTTCCAGGATTAATTGCTGACATCCTACAGGGCAGCCATGGGACTGTTGTAAGGCTGACATCTTAAAGGACAGCTGTAGTACTTTTGTGCCATACCATAATGTGTGCCATATGGAATGGTGGGACTTATGGCTGAAACAATGGCTTAATGTAGGTATTTTGTCTATGGAGGGAAGGCTATCATTTAAGGAAGTCTTTTCAGTACCCAGAAGTACATAAATGATTTTCAAAAGCCAGTTCCCTTGGAGAATCATGCCAGAAAAGCTAAACAACCCATGCTGCTCACTACACCCTCTCATGTAAATATAAGTTCTTGTGGCTTTTCAGCTATATCCTTAGAAACAGTAATGTGGCCTAAAGCTAGTATGTGTAGGTACTTACGTTAACTATAGAGAAATATAAATGATGTTTGACACAGGGACTGTGTGATTTCTCCTCGGTTGTGAGTTAATACTGAGCTGCATGGATCGACAGTACAAGGCAGCTCCCCACTCTCTGCTTCTAGAGAGAAAAAACCCCAAGAACTGGGAAGAACCACGAATCTCTGTGAGAGCTTATATCTTCAAACAAATTTATCCAGCCACTGAAAATATGTAATGATCCAGACTGTGTGATGCAATTTTTGTAAATAAAATAAAATAAAACCACAATATTTTGCTCCTCTTGGCCCTTCACGTTGTTGATATAATTTTTTTCTGCCTATGAAAATTTCTGTGAAGTAGCATGGGCTGTGTCTTTCTTGGGAACAGCGCAGGCAGAAGGAAGCCTGGGGAAGGGGACTTTCCTGCCTAGCCCTGTCTTGCACTACCACAGCCTCCCTGAAAGGCAAAGGACCCTTTCCTACCCGTGAAGCATAGGATGCTGCTGGGTGGAGGAATCCCTCAAGATCAGATGGAAGCACCTTATGTGAACAGAAAGGCCTCTATATATTAGCAGAAAATGAGAACACGTTTATCATAATGCTGTTATTATAAAACAACTCCTGCCTTGTATTAACATAAAAATCAGATTAAATCTCTCTGGTTTTGCACAGAATATTTTTGCTGAACTGGCAAAAGCTAAGAAAGGTGGCGATTCTCATGAAAAGATCCCAGCCGTTGGACGGTCGGTTTACCGACCTGGAACAACGCCGCTGGCGTTTGCCCACCAGCCTGGAGGATGGAAGATTGGCTGGGTACGCTAATGGCGTGGGCGGGAGAGCGCGAGTATTTAAACGAGCGCTCTCCGTTTGTTCGCCCTCTTTTTTCCTTTTGGGCACCAGGGTCGGAGTGACGGTGACTGAGGAAAGAGCGATCGAATTCAGGATCTCGGAGGAAGCAGCGGTTTTTGGGTTTGGAAGGGCAGCCCCACGCTCCCTTCCTGGGTTGTATTTATTTACTTTAATTATATTGAGCCTTTTAGTTTAACTGAGTTACTTTGTGGGACCTTCAAAGTAGGAGTGAAGGGAAGCGGCGCCGCGGTCTGCGCCCGCTGTGTGGAGGCGACCTGTCAAAAAATATTGCCAGCAGGAATCCTTTTTACTTACGTCCTGTGCTGCCTTGACAGCTGTATAATCAGTGGTTAACAATTGTGAGGGGCTATTTAAGGACAGAAGGCACTTGGAGGGAGCCTTTATGAATGGATTTCCCTATCCCCACAGCACTCCATCCATTGACTAGCTGTTTTATTTTAATATAGTGGGCTTGTAGTCTTTTCAAGCATGCCCTATTGAATTTTGAGTCACCCTGTAGGTGTTGAGGTTTGATTTATTCTGGTCAGCTGTGTTTTTGACAGATATTGGGTGGGAAGACCTGTCAATTAGGTTTGGTTTGCCTGGTCTGTAGTTGCGGGACGCCATTTTATATTTCTAATTTTCGCGCCCCTTTTCTCTCGCCGGCCATTTTGATTTGTGAGCGGTATTAATTAATTGTTTCCTTTATAAGACTATTTGATTGATATTTAAGTGATAAATTAATATTAATCATATTGGTTGTTGGTTTACCTAGAATAAATTGATTTTGGGTTAATTGTTAATAATAAGATTGTGTATATTGATTGCATTGCATTGAATACAGTTCATCACAGGTTGATTGCTAAAATAATAATATCTATAGGTCATTGAATCTCTTGATTAGTGTTATAGTTATAATAGTTAAATCAATAGGTAAATTAATATAGGAATAAATTTATATGTACTTGGTTTATAGAATTAATTGAGGGGCTAGATTTAAAGGTTATATAGTATAAAATAATAATAATAATAATAATAATAATAATAATAATAATAATAATAACAACAACAACAATATATTTATATATACAAATAGATACATAAGAGTATTTATGTACTATATCTCAATGATGAATAATTAAATTGTTAATTAATTTGGATATATATATATTGACCTGCAGTTAATTAATTGTCATAAGTGATTGATCAGTAGATATTGAGGTTTATTTATATATCAGGGTGTTATTGGTATTGGAGGGGGACAAGGAGAAAGCTTTGTGGGGTGGCATTTAATTGTGAACAGTTTCAGGGTGTTAGTTCAGTTGAACAGGTAAGGGAGCCTTGGACCAATTAGGGTCATAATGGCTTCAAAGAAGGGGCGTGGTACAGGTAAAGGCAAAACCCCGGCTAAAAAGAGACCTGTACCACAAGTGTCACCACAGCAGTCATCCTCTGAGGATGAATCATGGTCAATGCTGAAAGGGTTACAAGAGAAAATGGTAGCCCTAGAAGCGCAGAGGGTGGCAAAGCATGCATCTCAACAACGTGAGGTATCTCCTCGCCGGTCAGGTAGGGACACTAAGAGCCGCAGAAAGAATGAGTTAAAGGCTTTGACTCAAGACCTGATGGACCGTTTTGCTGCTATTGAGTCTACACAGGTGCAGGAGAGGAATACCGTAGAGACGCCGGAGGCATTGGCTGATGAGAATCTGGAGCAGATTGTGGCGGAGGAGGCTGGCCCTAGCACTTCTCAGGCAGTGGATGTTTACACGACGCCGGTAGGGTGTTCCGGTGAGTCGCACAGTTCACACAGTGCTCCGGCACCTTCCTCCGCCTGGCCATGGGCAGGAGGCTCTCCTTGCTGTCACGCGGCACGCACACCTTGCAATGCTCCGCCCATGGGAGGACACGGTATGGCATGGCCCTCTGCCAATGCGCAATGTTGTGGGTGGGGTATGCAACATACTACCACTCCCTCAGCTAGTACATCAGGGTGTGGAGTTGGCAGCTGTGTTTCAC
Organism: Intellagama lesueurii; assembly: GCA_037013535.1. Classification (NCBI taxonomy): domain Eukaryota; kingdom Metazoa; phylum Chordata; class Lepidosauria; order Squamata; family Agamidae; genus Intellagama; species Intellagama lesueurii. Next base: position 176,329,494 of record JBAJHW010000001.1, on the reverse strand, counting down.
AGCACCCGTCAGTCCCCAACACGGGGTTTAATACTGTCCTCCTAGTGTAGGACGTACAGTTGTATTTCTTGAAAGTTTTGTTTCTTCAAATTAATTAGTAACATAAGGAATTAATACTAAAAATCACGCTGAGAAATGGGAGTGAATATATTGCCACACTTATTTAAAATTAAAGTTGTAATAAACCATTTTCAGATAGTTATTCCAAATAGCTAATCAAGCTTAAATTTATGTGTACAGCTTTTCAGGCATCCTAAAAGTATTATGTTAACAGCCTTTAGCTTCCTCTTAAGAGAGGTGAATACTGTTTAAGTGTCATATCTTAAATTAGTAAAAATAAAGCCTTGTAATTGAAAAAACACTGAAACTACATTAATTTCACTTTATTCGTTTTTCTTTTACCCCAGTCAAATGTACTTCAGCCAAAACTGAGGTGCTTCACTAACCAATCATTCTTTCCAGCTTTTGAAATTCCTCTTTGCTGAGTGTTTTTTTCCCTTCTTTCCTTGATTGAATAGCAGTTGTTGGTTGCTGTTGATTTGTTGAATTATTTAATTAGTTGCTATGTATGTGTGCAGTAAAGAAAGTAGCATATACAAGTCTTTAATTTGAAGCAACTGTAAGTAAAGTTTTTCATTCTTTTTCCTACACATATGTCAGAGTGAGTTATTGAGACTCTAAGTGCCAATTAATGAGAAAGGGGTGAACTCTGAGACTTACTCACTGCTGAAAAATACTTCAAGATTAACACTGCTGATATTAAGATGCTTGAAAAGAAACAGCATTGGTTCTCAAAACTAAAAAAGGTAATGAGTACTGTTACTCATCCTGTTATTTTTATATCCTAATTACAACCACTGCTGATGTGACATAGTGGATAGAGTGATGTATGAGAGTGATGTATGTATCAAATCCACCACCCCCAGCCAAGGAAGCTCACTCATAAAACCATTCCTTAAATATTTCACTTACCTTTAAAGTACTATTAGGGTCACTAATAAGTTCTAACAGCATATAGTGTAACGTAACAATTATAACCACTTCCCCTAGTCTTGGATTCATAGTGTGGTGTAGTGAGTAGAGCGGAGAACAGGCCTGGAGAACATGATTTGAATCCCCACTCGGCCATGGAAACTGGGGGAGTGATACTTGTATAAACCACTCCTGAAATATCTCACTTACCTTGAAAGCCCTGTTAGGGTCACTTTAAGTCTGCTCTGACTTGACGGCACAGAACAACAACCCCTGACAGTAAGGGTCAGCCCTCTTTGAACAGAGGGGTAGCAAGACGCAGAACAGTGGGGAAGGAAAGAAAATACCCGTCCCTTCTCTCTGTTTACAAAAAGAAACAGCCCCATCTTCCAAGATGAGATTACAGTTGAAGTTAGAAAATGGATGCAGAATGAGAAAACGGCAAACAGAACAAATCTTTGAATTACTATAATGTAGAAGTACAGAGCGTCTCACTGCACAGATCCTCCACTCACTGTCTATGTGCCACAACAACACATTTGGGGGGGTGGGGGTGGGAAAAGCCTCCACAAACTGTGAAGTGGCCGGTCCTTGTCAACAACCCTAGTTCAATTAGCAGTCGGTCTACGTACACACTGGTGGAAAAACCGCAAGCACATTATGAGGCAACAAACACAAATGAAAACAAGAAATACACAATGGCGGAGAGTTTAGAAGCCACATTCAGAAGAAAGTACAACATATTTGTTGTGGGGAGGGGTGTGTGGAAGATGCCAGTTCCATTTTCCTGCTACTATGAGCAGCTCACAGTTGGTCTCTGCCCACCTGCTGCTACGCTTATCTGCAGTGTATAGCATTAGGGGCTCCCTTGTTGCTATGTGCATAGAATACAACGCTCAATACTGCCCTACAATCATGGTAATCATCTCTGAGCCACAGTGTTTCAAGTAGATCTAATGGAGCTTCAAGCTCAGCCCTATCAGTCACTTCTTTGTCTTCTAAAAATAACTCTGGTTTAATTGCAACTAGCTACAGTTTTCTAATTCTTTCTGACCCCAACCTTCTAAATCTATTATCCAGAGACACTCAAAGTAAATCCAGAACAAACGTGTGGGTCAGATACTGCTGGCCATCTGTCTGCCAGGTGCTTTGTGGCTTAGCCTCTCTGAATGAATACACCCTCCCTCCCTCTGCCCCCACCCCACCCCTGCTTTCCACCTACCACTCCAGGGAAGCTATTTCCATAGTAGGAAAAGGCATGTTTTTAAAGATCTGAGCATTGTTTTCATTCTAAATCAATAATTTCACTGCCACTATTACTGGATGGATTTGATATCAGGAGACATGTGTATTTAAAGGAGATCGTTGTCCCAATTGCTTATTAGTGCTGCCATAAACCTTTTTTTCTGTATTATAGATTTTTTTGGAGGGGGAAGCAAGTAATCCCTAACACAAACAATGAATGAAATAAGGATACAAGGTCGCAGAACAGTAACTAGAGAGCCAATGCAATCAACAGAGTGATGGACAACAGAGTGGTTCCCCACTGCGCCGCCTTGATGGGGGGCTGGATTCAGTGATCCATAGAGGCCCTTCCAGCTCTGCAATTCTAAGATGATGATGATGATGACGATAATGATGACAGCTCAGGAGACCAGGTTTCAAATCTCTGCTTGACCTTGGAAACTCACTGGGGGGTTGCTATGTTAAAGCCAGTCCTTAAATATCTCATATATCTTGAAAAGTGTGAATGGATTCTCACCTTAGGTGAAATTACTATAAGTAGTTCTACAGCTATACAGTATTGGGAAAAATCTAAACAGTAGCAATAGCATCATGTTTACTCAGACCAAATTAATGAGCTATCTTTAGAGTTCATTAATATTATCATGGTGTTGAATAATTATCCCTATTTTTTGTAGAGAGATCTGACTATCTTGACTTTCCCTTCAACAGCCTATTACCCTCTGTTTCTATCCAATGGGCTTCCCATAGGCATGTGGTTGGTCCTGTGATCAACAGGATTATGGACTAAAGGGGCCTTTGGTCTGATCCAGCAGAGACCTTCTTAAGAATGTTCATTCACACAAATTGTTTGAGACTATTCTGCAATTTATAGTGATTATCGTGAACCAAAAATATTTAAACTTTTCTTCAGATTTAGTAAAAATCATGTTAAATATGCACCTGAGTCCAGATGGACCAAACACTTCTTTATTTTCCTCTGAAGAGGTTTCCAGAGAGAACCTCTCAATGTTTGTATGTGTATGTGTTCTGGTAGGTAGAAGATCATCATAGATGTCAGATTAATCTAAAAGTGGAGTTGAGGTGAGAATTCATGAATATCTAATAGCCTGACATAAGCCTCATGTGATTTCTTCCCAGATATATTGTTTAAGATATACTTTTACAAGGTTTGATTGAGCAAGAGAAACATGATAGTGTCTGACTCAGTTCAAACAGCAGTCTTTAAGAACAAACAAGAACCTAAAACTACTGAAATGATGCCAGATGAACCTCTGTGAGGAGAACATTCTAGATTTGAAGCAGCACAACTGAAGAGATCTACTTCAAGCCACTACCTTCTCATTTCCAAAGATGAAGATGCCCACTAAAGGGATTTTTGAGGCCAGTTTTTATGTCTGGGAATGTCCATGTGAAAAGAGTCCCAAGCTTTGAAAGACAATGTTGTGATTAGAAATGGAGCCAAAATATTTAAAACTTATATTACAGATTGTGTTAATACAAATCAGATATTACCAGACTAACCTAGATAACTTTATCTTGGCTTTCAGTTCAGTTTGAGTCACCTACGGATGGCAGTCAGGTCTTCAAAGACAAGACTAGATCTAATAGCAGCCTTAGAATACAAACCTTTATGTAAACCCATTCAGAACAGGTTGTGCAATAGCTTCTAGATCAGATAAACCTTCATCTACGCTTCCGTTTATGTTCCCTTATCCCATCCATCGCTGGTTATCCGACACTACATAAGCACATCACTAAGTTTGATGAAAAAGACAAGTACCTCAGTTTGAATTCCGAAACACAGGGGGCTTCCAGATCGATGGTCCTAGTACTATCAGTCCAAAGACACTGTACAGCTGTTCTGTCAGAGAAAAGGTGGAAAGAAAAGTCACTGGTGAGAAAACATTTGTGAAGGGTGTTTTTTTTTTTTTTACAAGCAGTAGGTGACATTGTCAGGATATGTCAAAAAAAAACTCTATGAATTGAGGCAAAGCAGAATATTGATTGCACAATCCAAGCCCCATCTGGAAGCACTTAAACCCACCCAAGCACTTTCATGTTGGTTTTAAGCATCAAGCGAATTAGGAGTTGAACAGACTTTTGAAAGGCACAAACATACAAATGAGCGGGGGGGGGGGGGAGTATAATCATGGTATTGTACATACTATAATTGGGTGAGACAATACCGATTGCTCTAGAAAGTTACGAAGGACACAATATGTCAGAATCACAAAACAGCCTGTTTTTATACTGCCACTCTTGAATTTTCTCAAGGGCTGTATTCATAGTGCATTGGTCCAGCCCACTCTCGTTTGTTCATTATGCAATGGGATGCATATGGCAGCTGTCTTAGTCAGTAAGACTAAGGCTCAGTGGTAGATGTTCTGCATGCAAATATTCACCAGCCCTATTTATATCCTGCCTTTCCTCCAGTGAGTCACATACATGGCTCTTTTCCTGCCTACTTTATCCTCACAATAATCCTGTGAGGTAGACCAGGCTGAGGAAGATAGACTGGCCCAGGGTCATCCACTGGGATGATTGAGGAGAATCTGGATCTTCAAAGTCTCAGGTCAACATTCTCCTTACTACACCACACACTAGCGTGATGAGCAGTTTTGAAGGCTCTCACGGGGCAGAAGTGGGATAAACATGGGAGCTGTTGCATCCTATGCAGAAATCCCCTAAATTCTGACACCTTCCTCCCCTAACTATTGTTACCACTTACAAACAAACAATGGCAGTCTACTCACAGACTGAAGATTTGTTTGTCCCCTGACCATAAAATATCTCTACTGCTTCAATAGATACTGTATTCGCCGTGATTTTTGCCTCTTTGGCTCCATTGATATAATAATATACTTGAACCACCCCACTGTACTTTTCTGTTCCCTACCCATCCAGATCAAGATACACTGTACTTAACACCAGCTATGTCATTTTGACACATGAGGCAGGAATCCTACATGTACCTTTTTCCTTCTCTGTTAATACATTTTTTAAAAAGAATTAACAATGTAACGCCTTTTCATGACACCTGAAATTTGCTTCCTGAGGCAATCCCTTCACTCTTCTCCTGATAGGGCTGCCTCTGCTCAATACAGAAAATCCAAATCCTAACTGAGACACAAATAGGACAAATACAAATCTCTACAAAGACCTTTTTAACAAATCCTTCTTTTTGTATTCCTTCCTCCCTGTATTTTTAAAACAGCATAACCTTCCCAGATCATCCCCTCTCATTTTAGTTTTTTTGTGATATATTTCCCAGCCCTTGCCAACTCTGGGGAGAAGATACTAACATGGTCTTTGTCTGCTTGTGGAGGGATGTGTTTTGATGGGAAAGAGAATACTTGGGGGGGTAGGCGTGGGGGAATCAGGAAGAAGCTATTGGAACTGTTCAGGGCAGGGGGCAATATGCTGCAGGACAGCACTCACAGCACCATGTGAGAGTGAAGGGGGAAAGGATGCCCCTAGCTTAGCCTTGGTGGCAGGCCCCTTGGGTTGAAAATGCTGCTGCTAAATGCCAGATCGGTCAATGGGAAAATAACAGCCACCCAGGACTTGATCCTGAGCAGGCGACCTGGCTTGCATCACAGAGACTTGGTTGGATGAGGCTGGGTGTGTCAATCTCACACAGCTTTGTCCACCAGGGTTCTCTTTGCAGCAGCAGCAGCAGCAGCAGCAGGCAAGACCCTGGGGTGGGGGTGGGAAGGTGGAGTTGTAGTGGTCTATCATGATTCCATCCCCCTCATCAGGTGCCACATCCCTGTTTTCCTGGTTTGAATGTGTGTATTTCAAAGTAGGAGCCCGGGATAGAATAGGGATTCTGTTGGTGTAATGCCCACCCCACTGCTCAACAGTCTCCCTTCCTGAGCTCTCTGAGCTGGTCTTGGGGGTGGTGCTGGAGTCCCCTCAACTTCTTGTGCTGGAGGACTTCAACCTCCATGCCAAGGCAGCTTTGTCAGGAGTGGCTCAGGACTTCATGTCCTCCATGATGACCATGAGGCTGTCCCAAATGGTATCTGGCTCCACTCATGCTGCCGGGTCCATTTTTGACCCTGGGGTAGATGTTGGTGATCAGGGTGTGGAGGCACTCTCTGTATTTCTGTTGTCATGGACAGATCATCTGGTGGGGTTGAGACTCACTGGAACTCAGAGCATCTGCAGGAGTAGGGGACTAATTAAGATGATCCACCCCAGGAGGCTGATGGATCCAAATGGTTTCCTGATTGTTCTTGGGGAGTTTCCTGTCACTTCGGCAGGTGATTCTGTTGAAGCCCTGGTTGAACTCTGGAATGGGAAAATAGTCAGGGTTGTTGACACAATCGTTCCTAAACGTCATCTCCCATGAAATAGAGTCAGACTTGCTCCCTGGTTTACTGGGGAGCTGGTGGTGATGAAACGAATGGGACAGAGGCTAGAGCGAAGATGGCAGAAAACTCGGAGTGAATCTGACCAAACATGGGCTAGAACCCATTAGAAGGCCTATTCTGTGACAGTGGTGGCGGTGAAGAAGTCATTCTTCTCTGCCACCATTGCATCTGCACAGAGGCACCCAGCAGAGCTCTTTTGAGTGGTTAAGGGCCTAACCCACAGGAAGATAGTGCTGGCCACACTGTAGCTCACTGTGAAAAATTTGCACAGCACTTTGCAGGGAAAATCACTCTGATCAGTTCTGACCTGGATGCTGCAGTTAATACAGGTCCTGTAGATGTAACTGTGGTTGTCTGGTGTTTATGGATACAGTAAGTTTCCATTTTTGCAGCCTGATGTGGTCAGGACCCTTTGAGATAAGCCCCTTCCTGGCTTATAAAATCTGACAGAGAGGGACTAGTCAAGTGGGTGCAAGGGGTGGTGAATGCATCCTTGCAGCAGGGTAGCATCCCAGCGTGCTTTAAAAAGGCAGTAATAAAACTATTATTGCAAAAACCCTCCTTGCAAAGAGCTGGAGTGGGTTGTGACTTCTCAGCTCCAGAGGTTCCTGGATGAGATGGATTATCTAGATCATTTCGCTTCAGACCTGATTATGGGATGGAGACTGCTTTGGTTGCCTTGGTGGATGACCTACACCAGGAACTGGACAGGGGGAGTGTGTCCCTGTTGGTTTTGCTGGACCTCTCAGCAGCTTCCGATACCATTGCCCATGGTATCCTTCTGGGCCGTCTCTCTGGGATGGGACTTGGAGGCACTGTTTTGCAGTGGCTCCAGTCCTTCCTGGAGGAGAGAAATCAGAAGGTGGTGGTGGGGGACTCTTGTTCAACAACCTGGCCATTGGTCTCTGGGTTCTGTTTTGTCCCCTATGCTATTTAACATCTACATGAAACCGCTGGGAGAGGTTGTCCAGAGTTTTAGGGCTCTGTGTCACCAGTACGCTGATAACACCCAACTCTATCTCTCCTTTCCATCTAAATCCAAGGGAGTTGTCTCGGTTCTAGATCAGCGTCTGGTGACAGTAATGGACTGGATGAGGGTGAATAAACTGAAGCTTCACCCAGACAAGACAGAGATGCTCCTGGTCAACTGAAAACCAGATCAAGGAATAGGGTTGCAGCCTGTGCTGGATGGGGTTACACTCCCTCTGAAAACACAGGTCTGCAGCTTGGGGGTGTTCCTGGATTCATCTCTGAGCCTGGATGCCCAGGTTTCAGCGTGGCCAGGAGTGCCTTTGCACAGTTAAAACTCTAGTTTGCCAGCTGCACCTGCTTCTTGAGAAGTCTGATCTGGCCACAGTGACACATGCCCTAGTTACATCTCAGCTGGATTGCTGTAATGTGCTCTATGTGGAGCTGCCTTTGGAAAGTGTTCGGAAACTTCAGTGGGTCCAAAATGCTGCATCCAAATTGTTAACTGGGGAACATATAACTCTCCTGTTACTGCAGTTCCACGAGCTGCTGATCCATTCCTGGACACAAGTTGAAGTGATGGTTCTAACCTATAAAGCCTTAAACAGCTTGGGTCTAAGCTATTTAAAAGACCGTATCTCCCTCTATGAGTGTCTGAGGATTAAGATAATAAGGGGAGGCCTTTCTCTCTGTCCTACCATCTTCATACTTGGTGGGGACACAGAAGAGGACCTTTTCTATTGCTGCCCCCAGACTCTGGAACTCCCTCCCACTGGAAGCTAGGCTGGCCCCATCTTTGCTTTCCTTCTGCAAGCAAAGACCTTTGTTTTCAAGCAGACTTTTCCTTAATAACTGGTGGTCTGAGAGAGGTTTTTTAATTGATTGTTGTGCTCATTGTTTTTTTAAAAAATTATTAACTATTGACCATTTTAAATATACTTGTTTAATTCTTTTTTAAAATATTTGTATAATCACTGTTTCTAGCTTTTAAATATTGTCTGACTGAAGAAGCTGCTTGGATGCGTAGTGAAACGTTTCAAGCTAACAAGAAAGAAGTCCAGTTGCCATGACTCAACTTCCAGATACCCTCACCTGGATGACCAAGAATCTTCACAGATTTATTGTTGTAAGGCACCTTGGGTCCTTTTGATGTGAGATAGAAACACTGCTGCCACCATGACTATTAGGAACAGCAGAATCTGTAGCTCTCAATCAATCATAAATCATTTTTGAGAAGGCAGGGAAAGCTCCTCTTTACAGCTCAAGGGACTTGTAGGCTCAGAACCTAATTTAAAGGCAGGGGGAAGTAGTTTTATGCACAGAAATACATACATACATTTTTTTAAATGAACACTGGCTGCTGGCATGCATGTTTGATCATCAGTGGATGTTTATTTTCAGTGTTGATTCAACAGTGGGAGTAGAATTTGCATCTCCAGAATTCCCAAGGAATGGTATAAGCTTGAGATCAAGGAGCAGATGTTTCCCACTCTTCATTCCCTCACCTCCTCTAAACCAATTATAGCACAAACTATGAGTCTTTTGCAATCCTATCTGCTCCTTAAATGTGCCTTATAAATTTCTACGTTACAAGCTCAAGCAGAGCAGATTTTTGCACTGAGTCACACTCTCCCTGTATTATTAAACACATCCTGCCCCATGTTGAACGTTATTGAACAAATGAACAGATTTTGGAAGAGTTCCCAAAGTTTGGCAAAAGATTCTGGAAGGTATCTGTCCTTATTTCGAATACATGTCAGTGAGCAAGCTATGCAAATATTCTTCTATTACAACACACAAGATCCTCTGGTATATATGAAGATCTTGGAGGGGAGGGGAGGAGGCCAGCTGTGCCACAGGAGTGATTTCCAAATGTCATCCTTTCTGCCAAGTCCCCCTTGACTTTCAGGCTCCCTGCGGATTGCTCCAACCAGATGGCACTAAAAAGTACCACACAAAGGAAAAAAGTGAATCCTCTCGTCTGGTGATTACTAGAAATAATCTAGGTCCCAGATCATCAGGTGGCTTGAGTAAAGCCATCACACTGCTTCCAAAGAAAAATGCAAAGTTAGATTTGCACAAATCCCTGCAGATCACCTGAGTCTGACCTTAACACTTGCATTTTTAAAGTGAGTCATCCGAATCTGTCCTAAAGAACCACCCTTACGTTTTACACAGTTTTTCAGAATATAAAATAGAATATTTATTTACCATTGTAGACTAAAAGTAACAGTGTAAGTTAAAAATTATATTTCATACGGAAGCAATGAACACACATTACTAGGAACAAGTCTATTGTACATGTAGATATAGCAATGCAATGGAATAAAATCCATTCATATCATCTGCAACGCCTTCTTGAATGCACACCTTATTGTGGTGGTGGAGTTTGAGTGTGTCAGTGAAGCCGAGAGCAACGCCATCAGGAGGCCAGACTGTATTACGAGCTTGGACACCTAGCAGGGTCACCCAATGCCTCACAGCTGAGGCACCAGACTGAGGCTGTGGTCACATCTGCAAAACGTTTCCTAGTTACTCCTCATGGTCTTTTCTGTTCAGATGATGCACGGCCATTGCCAAATCTTTTGCTCTCCCTCCATGCTACCTCCACATCAAATCCAGCCCGTTGGGAGGCATCTAATATATTTGTTCCACATTTCATTGCACATTACTTCCAAAATTCCATCGTATGTGCATTACTAAAGCAATTATTTCTCATTACATCTGGTGTGCAGTCAACTCCTCCTCATTGTCATTCAAGTCCCTTTAATTTATTTATTTAGAAATAATCGAACCAGAGTGTTGGCACATTGGTATGCTTCTGTCAAAGATGAACGGCCACTACAGTGGGCTGTGGGGTCTCCACCATTGAGGGTAGCACAGCACGAAAACAGGACAACATGCCCCAGATCAGTATATGGCCAGCAAGGGCATTTTGCCAACTTCCAAGGGTTGTCATGGTAGTGACTCCCTCACTGACCAGCACTTTGGGCTCCTCGGCACAGCCGCTGCTCCACAGCGGACGTGACACATTAATCGTGACAGAGCAAAGGGTGGACATATGGACACACACTCATGCGTGCACTCTCATGAATGGGGGGGCATCAAATGGGGCTCTTGTCCACTTTAACCCTCCCAAAGCCAGCTGCATGTGGGTGAAGATGCTACATGGTTTCAGCTCGGCACAGACAGCTCTGCAAAGGATCGGTGGGAGAAAGAGGCGGCATCTAGTTGTAGCAGGGCCAGCTGGTCCCCCCCACAGCTCCACTGCCATTCCCATTGACTGCCGCTGCCACAGCGCGACCTCAAGCTGAGCTATTCAGCAGCAGCAAGGAAGGAAGCAGTTTACACATACAACCAAGCACACGAATACACTCCTGGCTTCAAGGAGGCAGCCGCAGTGAAAACACAGAGCAAGTGAACCATGGTCGGGATTGGCTAGGGTTATTTTGTTTGCTGTGTCATGGTTGTTGTTGTTTCCCCCCAATGCAGGATGCAAGCTTTGGGGTCACACAGAGCTCTGCCTCAGGCTTCAATGTTCCGCATAAATCAGAATGGGATGGGGAGTGGGGGGGTATGAGATCCACCCTACTTTGTATCAGTTACTCTCTCTTTCTCTCTCCCTCTGTGCAGAAACCCAAGCTCACTGATAGACTGGTAGAGGAATAACCCAGATATCATCTTGCTGCCCTCCTTTTTCACAATAGTTAGATAGATCCTCTTTATTAAAAAAAAAAGTGGGGAGGGAAGGGGGCAGAAAAACGCACAAAAAGAGGAAGGGCTGTGTCCCACTGCAGGGGTGTAGATGAACGTACCGCATCTAATTTACCTAAAAAATGTGGAACAGTTAAAAACCACATGAACCACTGTCACGGGATTATGTCACGTGACTGCAACACACAACTCTACAGGAAGCAGAAGATGCAAGAAAACGGGGGCATTTCTCTAGTGTGACCGCAGCCTAAGATGCATCCACCCTCTTCAGTGGTAACAGGCACATAAGCAGAAGATAATAGATAGCTCCACTGGTGATAGAAGCGGCAGCTAATGGGTGGAAGCAGGAGCTGATGGTGACACTGGCAGAGGAGGCAACAGTGTTGAAATTAAGAATTGCTACACCAGAGGAGGCCAAAGGAGTAAGCACAAGAACATTAAAATGACCAAAATCATGACTACAGAACTAAACAACTTCAGTGTTGACAATGAAGAAACTGAAATTATTGAAGATTTTATATAACTTTGTTCAATCATCAATCCGAATAGAAACTGCAGCCAGGAAATCAGAAAGAGACTGAAACTCAAAAGGGCAGCTATACAGGAATTAGAAAAGCTCATCAAGTGTAAGGATGTGTCCCTGGAGAGCAAGACCAAGCTCATCTGCATTCTTGTGTTTCCAGTCACCATGTACAGGTGAGTGAAAACTGGACAGTAAAGAAAGCTGACAGGAAAAAATTTTTATTCATTTGAAATATGGTGCTGGAGGAGAGCTTTGCAGATACCCTGGACTGCCAGAAAGACAAACAAGTGGGTCCTAGAGCAAATGAAACCTGAACTACACTAGGGTAGTTCAGGGTGCTACACTACTTGTGCCAGCTCTCCACACAATTCAGAACCATGGCAGGACCAACCTGATGTGGCAGAGGTGGCTGCACCATGCATTTGGGGTGCCTTGGGCAGGCAACAAAACCATATTTATCTGGCTATTATTGCATATCTCTCTCTCTCTCTCTCTCTCTCTCTCTCTCTCTCTCTCTCTCTCTCTCTCTCTCTCAACTCCCAGGGAGGGCAAGAGGTGGAATGTTCTGCCTCATATACTGAAATAATTTGGCAAGCCAAGGCACCATCCCTTGCTTCATCTGGAAATCACAAAGCATCTGAAACCTTAACCATCTAGAGTTCTAAACTGTGACAGGAGCCTTCAGAAAACAGCATGTGTTCGCTGTTGCACTTCCAACATGTGACAGGGATAGGGCAAAGGGAGATTTTGTATTAACAGTCCTACATTTTTCCTGAATGCATCCCAGCAAAATGAAGTGATATAAAGCAAACTCACTTAATCAGACCATCCCAACCAGCCAGTCTTGAAGGGAGGGGCCATTGTACAGAAGAAAACCAAGCCCTCTTTGTTGGTAAAATTAAAACTCAGCAGTTGTATATCACAGGAAACATTTATTCTGGTTCCCAGCTGGTGGTCAGAGGCTGCCTTGGAGCATGGGAACTCAGGACCTCTATGATGTTAGCTTTGGCAAGATCACTGAAGTTGTTTTGCATAATGCTGAATAAGTATCTACAGCAATGATTATTTATATGCACTAATTACGCAGAGAGCTGGTGCGGGTAGTGAGTGTCCTCAGGACCTTCACAATCAGGGTGCAAGTCAAAAAGTCCCTGAGATGCATTCAAATATTCCAAAGCATTAAAAAATAAGGGGGGGGGGGGGGTTTGCACATGTACATTTAACTTACATTCACCAGTGACACCATCAGGACACTTTTACATCTCTGCTGATTTAACCCTACCTTAAATATGATGCGGATTATTACCAAGCATGGTTGAATAAAATAAAAGAGACAATGACAACAGTAACAAATAGGGGCATATTAAGACCTCAAAACCAAGAATTCAGTGAAATGGTTTAGGTGGTCTATAACCTTGTTGTTGTTATGTGTCATCAAGTCACCTCCAACTCATAGCGAACCTATGAATGAGAGATCTCCAAAATGTCCTGTCCTCAGCCGCCCTGCTCAGCTCTTGCAGATTCAAGCCCACATGGGGATCAGAAATACAAGAGTGTGGATGATCCTGGTCGTGCTCTCCAATGGCATGTGCTTATGCTTGATTATCTTTTCTAGTTCCTTCACTGCTGCTCTTCCAAGTCTCAGTCTTCTGATTTCTTGGCTGCAGTCTCCATTTGGATTGATGATTGAACCAAGGAATACAAATTCTCGAACTATTTCAATTTCTTCATTGTGAACGTTAAAGTTGTGTCATTCTTCTGTAGTCATGATTTTTGTCTTCTTAAGATTTTGTCTTCTATAATCTTATACTTTGTTATACAGAGAGACAGAATTCCAGAGTTGGAAAGGTTCCCGTTTTCGGACTCCAGCTCCCAGAATCCCCAACCACTATGACCAATGGCCATGATTGGTAGAGGTGGGGGATGTCTGAGAGTGCAGTTCTCCCCCCACCAAAAAAGTAACCTTTACAAACTTTGCAAAATTCACAATATGCAACAAGTCAAGCTGGACCAATTGTCTGCTTCACCTAATGTTATCTACCTGGACAGATAGTAGTTTTCTATGGTTTGTGACAAGAGAAATTTCTAATACCTGGAATCCTTTCAACTAACAATGAAACTAGGACCTTATACATATAAAACACTTGCTTTACCCACATGCTGTGGTCTCTTCCTCACCAGTAAACGTAGGCGGCAGAAAATGCTACCTAAATTTGGTTTACACCTCTTTTTTTATAGTAGATGCCACATATGAAACAAGACGTTGGGAAAGCACAGTGTACATAAATGCTGGTAATTTTGAAAGTTGGCGGCTCTCCTGCTGCTACCATCAAGTCTAATCAAGTCTAGTATAAAATGATTTCTATAGGGAGTACAATGTTTAAGATCACTCTTACACCTTTGTGCTTAGTCAGGTCTTTGCATGTTAAGTCTTTGACATCTTCTGCTTGGAAGGATGCTTGTGACACATTCTAGAAAACTGATTGTATCTGAACATATCCCATTTTGTTGCTTCACTGTTATATTACTTTTGAATGCTATTGTACATTTTATGATGACTATAAGCTATTTTTAATCTCTACTATAAATCACTCTGCAATATATTTTAAAGAAAAAATCAACTATGTAAGAGTCTCAGTTGCATAAGTGACAATGTTACTAGTCTGATGGATCAATGGTGTAACTCCCTATTAGACACTTTTCATATTAAATAGGATGATTTTGATTAAGCAAAGATTCTAATAGGTTAAAATGTATTGAATGAGCCATAAAGTAGATTTTCCAGAATAGATTATAGGATGGTGTAGGTCACTCACATACTTGCGACGTGATTCCAGTCTGCTGGTGAAATCCTCAAGGGAACCATACAATTAAATTATACAATGCAGCCAGCTAGGCAGTGTGACTTACATATAAAACATAGAAGAGTCCAATGGGTTTTTCTGGAAAATATTTCCAGCTTTCTTTGTCTTGTTTAAAATCTTCCTAACCCACTCAGTTTAAAGGTATATTTCTTCATTATCCAGGCCATGAGAGAGATCTCTTTAGCTGACACAGCTGGATTTCAGCCTAAATTATGTCAAAAGTTTTCTTTTTTTAATGACTTCTTTGGGATTTCATCCCACATTGCTTTTCTTGCTCTCCAGTAATCTGCACAGTGCTCACTCAGTATTTTCTACCCTTCTTAAAATAACTCTTGACACCCATTAAGGCTTCCTTCAGAAAAGCAGATGCCATTATAAGCCTGTTGGGAAAATCACACATTTTGTACTCGCTGTTTTGTCCCGTTCCCCCCCCCCCCCCAGCCCTTCAACTCTTATACCTCTCACTTCCACATACTGATTTTTGGTCACTCCTAGAATGGTTCCCTCTATGCAACCATGTTATGAATCCTGATGTCACACCAAATACATGGCTGCCACCCATAGTCTTATTTACCCCATCAACGGTCAAGTGGAGAGAGACCATCCAATTCAAGCCATCTGCCATCTCCTTTTTTTTTTTTAAGAGAAAGAAATGTGAGAGCAGGGCCCCTCTACTGCTGGATTTGGAATCACTCCCCCCAAATTCATGAAGTCATCTGCATGGTAGAAAATAGGGGTCTCTGCTCCACTACACAAAGAAAAGGTACACTTGTGCAGTGCATAGAAATTTTGCTTTTCTAGACTACGATCTCCAGAAACACTTGGCCCACTCTATTTGGAGGATTCCTGGAACTAGAGTCCAAAAAAGAGTAAGTCTTCCAAGCTATGCATCAGTGTCACTGGCATACAAATTGGGACTGAGTTTATCTGTTGTCTGTTATCTGTAGGGGCATGGTGGCACTGTGGGTTAAACCACAGAAGCCTCTGTGCTGCAAGGTCAGAAGACCAGCAGTCGTAAGATCGAATCCACGCAACGGAGTGAGCTCCCGTCGCTTGTCCCAGCTCCTGCCAACCTAGCAATTTGAAAGCATGTAAAAATGCGAGTAGATAAATAGGTACCACTTCGGTGGGAAGGTAACGGTGGTCCGTGTCTAGTCGCGCTGGCCACGTGACCACGGAAACTGTCTTCGGACAAACGCTGGTTCTATGGCTTGGAAACGGGGATGAGCACAGCGCCCTAGAGTCGGACATGACTGGACTAAATGTCAAGGGGAACCTTTACCTTATCATGTAGTTGTCACCACTACATGATAAGATTTATTGTTCCAAGTTATAATTATTCTAGACCCTACTAGTCAATGAAGCTTGCTGTCCTTCAGAAGCTTGAGGCTACTGCAACTCCACCTGCCCTGAAGGCCTGAGACATTAAAGTAGGGCAGTGCATAGGCCAGTTGACACCTGCGATGGAGAAACCAAAGGCTGCAGGAAGAAGTCCACAGCAGGTCAATGTGGAACAGTAAAAAACCTAAATACAAACAATCAGAGTAAGTGCCATTAAAATTATTAACCACAAAAAAACCACAAAAAAATCAAGTGCCAAGTGCTTGCCCAAGTCAAGTCTATTTGCACTCAGTACCCCAAAATAATAGGTGATAAGGACCTGTTTATGGTTTGCTAAGCAACTGTATGCATAATTCTCGTGACTCCTCATACACGAGATTCTATCAGCAAGAGAGAGAGAGAGATTTATAGTGTAATGTGATCATTCTTTGCCACTAACTAGACTGGTAAAGTTCTTGGCATTTGAGGCAAAGCCCCACCCCCTCTTCCTGTTTGTTTGTTTTTAATTATTATTTTTGCTCCACTTGTTTCGTTTATAGCTCTCTTCTTTCTCTGGCCATTCTTCAAATAGCAAGTACGCTGAAGACTCAATTTTTGCCCCTTTTTCTTCTGACTATAGCTACAGATGGTTACTGTAAGTAAAAAATACCCTTTTCTATTTTAAATGCTTCTGGAGTGATTTTTAGTATGCAAAGTGCTAGTTTTGTGTGCAAATCAGGAAGAGTGTTTGGTGAGACTGGGCTAATCTATCTACTTTAAAAAAAATCTGCCTTATCCTCTACTAACTAAAGAAATAACCAAATTCCTAGAACCACTCCCTCTTTTTAATCAAAATTCCCCCAACGGATTTAACACCTCTTGACTACTCAGTTGGAAGATAACAACAACCTTCTTGACCTGAACTAAAAGAGCAAAATACTTCATATCCATCTAGTACACAAAACCAACCAAAGGATGCATGCCTGAATGTAGAAAGAAACAGCAGCCTTCCATCTTCTGGGGCAATTCTAGAGTATCAGTCTATTAATTAAAGAGCCCCCATTATTTGGTTTGTTGCTACACTACATGTATAAGACTGGTTATCAGGTCCTATGCACCTTTCTACACAGAAACGCATAATTCTTCATTATTATGTAAGAGCGAAGGCTCCATGCGCACAATGGCCAGGAACACCAAGGCTCTTTAGATCAATCCTGGGAATATTTCAATGAGATGTTGCAGGAAATTTTCATGTTAATTTTTAAAACATGGAATTGGTCATCACTTCCATGGATTCCGCCAGAGACAGAACAACAAAAGACTAGGAAAAAGACCCAGTGTAAGCAATTCTTTTCCTGGAGTACAAAATATGGAGTTTAATTCACACTGTTGAACTTGGAACTCAGTTAAGTCAATGGGTCCTATCCTATTAATTTCAATTGGAACCATCTTCAACTAATTGAGATTGCAATCCTGTACTCACTTACCTGGAGTAAGTTCAAATAAGTACAGTGGGATTTATTCTTGAGTAATCCTATGTAGGGACGTGGTGGCGCTGTGGGTTAAACTGCAGAAGCCTCTGTGCTGCAAGGTCAGAAGACCAGCAGTCGTAAGATCGAATCCACTCGACGATTTGGACATTGTCACTTAGGGGTGTACTCACTTTTGTTGCCAGCAGTTTAGACATTAATTGTTTGTTGCGTTATTTTGAGGGGACAGCACATTTACACAGTTATACGAGCTGTATACTCACTGCTTTACATTGTAGCCAAGTGTCATTTCTTCAGTGTTGTCACATGAAAAGACACTAAAATATTTATGAAATGTGAGGGGGTGTACTCACTTCTGTGATATACTGTAAGATGATAGGTCTCCAAGTGTGCAGCATTGCTAAAGGTGACATGAAACCAGAACAGCTCCAGGCTACACACACTTGGTCTTCTCTTAACAATCAGAATCTTAGACTGAGTTTTCACTAAGATGGTAAAGTTGGGTCTCAACCACTTCAGCAGGAGAGGTTAAAATGACTGAATGCTCCTGTAAAGGATGATCAAATGGGCAGACAGATGGACAGACAGACAGTAGAGATTCTCAGGGAGAATCATATGCCAGAACTCTTTTTCCTTGGCAGGCTGCTTTGGCTGTAGGGGGAATCAATTCGTACAGCAGAGCATTCATTCCATCAAGCTTGAGCCCAAGCTGGTGAAGTGCTGTACATATACAGAATAAGCACGTCAGTGGCAATGAGGCTACAGACTCCTATACATCCCAAGCAGGAACACCCCTTCTCCATCCTGAAATCTTGTGCAGAGGATTGATGGAACACATTCCATCAGCATGAACACTAAACTACTCAGAAAAAAACTCCACCCAGGTGTGATAGTGATAATACTGCTGGGCAAGATCTGGAGGCTGCTGGGCAAGAAATCTTATCTGTGCCATAAAAAAGATTCGTAGGAGAGAAGATGCAGCCCTAATCTGACACTTGCATGGCTCCTTTTGCCCATCCTCCAGCCAGATCTACCCAAAAGGAAACCCAAAATCTTTTCTGATCCATCAACAAGGAGACATGGCCAAGGAAATGAAGGAGGCAAGCAGCAAAGGAGCCCAATTCTTTATCACTGCTTTAGATGTTTTAAAAGCACTGGCAGGATCTCTAAACTGGCAGCTGGTAATCCTACAATTACAAACACACGTTGACATTGCCAAGAGCAATTAGGCTGACATGAGATGTGACAGGGTTGTCATTTGTCTGCCTATCCCGTTCACATAGGAAAGAATGGGTGGGGCAGCTTATTTTAACACTAAAGTAGCACACTCAAAAGAAATTCTGCCCCACCCTGCCCACGTCTCAGCTCTGTTTAGCTAATAAATCCAGCCACTCTACTCTCATTACTTATGAGCCACAAACTGAGAAAAGTGACTGTTGAAGATGACTGATGGTAGGTATTAGATAAGTCATAATCATGGGGGGAAGGGCTCAGCACTCCATTCCCTTTACCCCCCATTGTATACATGAATGGGACAAACACCGGATTCCACCTACCTATGCTGCAGAGAAAGGCAACAACCCTGAACACATTTAACACTGGCTGAAGTCCCACCAAACTCCATTAAGAATGGCTTCCAAATAAATACACTCTAGTGGCACAGCATGACTCTTCCTCTGAACACATTTCCCCAGCTCACAAGTCCTGAGAAGTAAAAAAGATATCTTAAACTCTTCAAATGAATGACTTCTGTTGATGTATACAACCCAAGCATTCTTTGACGGAAAAGAAAGCTGTTGCCCATTGAGATGTGTCATTCAGAAGAAAACACAGTGCCTGAATGTTAAAAGAGAATAGTTATCCGTATGAATCTAGTAGTGAAGTAGCTAAACTATTACTACTGAGATGCTTGAGTCTGACGTGTATGGAGACCAGCAAAAAGGCAAGTGTGCCAGCACTTTCTTCTTCGAGGCACAAAACTAATCCCTTAGAAAGCGGAGGATGTTTTTGGTATTAACTTGCTGAAAGCTATTAAGAACTAATTGCATTATTGCCAGCAGAGCTGATCCGGTGAGGTTTTTCATAAAGCTTTAGCGCAGCAAAAGGCCAAAAGCATTTATTTGGGAGGAACAAGCCATCATTCACCCTCCCTGCATTTTGACATGGGATGAGGTCAGGTGTTACACAGGTGTGCTGAGAACTATGCAAAATTTGACATGGGCAGATTCTGGGACCTATCAATCTGCAAAACCAATTCCCAAGTTGAAAAACAGCAAGCATTTTTTTAAATTTATTTTTTATTTTTAAAAACTAGGGATAAGGTAAGGAGTACAAAAGGTAGAGGGGGGTATGGGGGGGGAAAGGAGGGGGAAGGAGAACACAAAATGTACTGTCATCCAATCTGTTCATGTTGCGATATCAAGTCGACTTTTCGCCTTTCTACAATTTGATTGCCCTCCAGGTTTCAACTTACAGTTACATCTTAGTTTAATTCTATGTTATTCAAGCACTATCTGGTGACTCAGGCCATTTATATAATAAATCCCATCGTTCAGTTGCCTTTTGTATTGGACAGTCTTTCAACACTTCTGATAGAATATCCATTTCTGCCGCTTCCCATATCTTCTCAATGAGTTCCTCTTGTTTTGGTATCTCCGATTTCTTCCAATTCTTAGCATAAAGAATTCTGGCTGCAGTGACTATATATATAACTAGACAGTTCTTTGTCTTATCTATATTATCTGGTATAATGCTCAGTAAAAACAATTCTGGGGTTAGTGGAACATTACAAAGCAGTATTTTTTGTTAATAGAGTATGTACTGCTATCCAATACTGTTTCGCTACTCTACAAGTCCACCACATATGGTAAAAGCTTCCCTCTTGTGCTTCACACTTCCAACAAACATTTGACACCTCTGTATAAATTTTTGACAATTTTTCCGGAGTCATATGCCACCTATAAAACATCTTATATATGTTCTCCTTGAAATGTACCGATTTTGTGAGCTTTATGTTATTTTTCCGTACTGTATTTGCAACCATTGATCAATATCAATATTATGTCCTATATTTTGTGCCCACCGAAAAACAGAAAGCATTTCTAGGGATATCAAAATACATCCATTTTACTTCCCTTGTGATCCTAACAGTATCCTTTCCCCATTCAACTTCTGTACTTGGTTGCAAGTCTCTGCCCGCCCCCACTCTTGGAAATTCCCACAAAGTTTGGTGCACACTTCTCCTAATGCACACATTTATTCATTTTCTTTCTGACTCTTAGAGTCTGTGTTTTCAAAAACAGTCGTGTCTATTTACTCATTTATAAGTTTCAAAAAAATTAAAAAGAGCCCAATGTTCATCATTTTGTCTTGATGAAAGGGAACCAAAATATACATGCACAATTTTGTCAATAATCTCAGAGAACCGAGTAAGGTCATAATTGCAAATTCCTTCTCCATTCTTAATTAAGTCCTCTCTTCTCATTATCCAAAAGGCGAATAAAGTTTACAAGACTCAGAGTAGCCTCAAGATTGTTATAGCGTAGACCAAAGTCTGGTCTTTTGCTCAACATCTCATACAGCCACAGGGGACACTATAATCCCCTACTCTATCTGATATTTTTTGCGAAGCACAAAAAAAACAAAAAAACAAAAAAAAGGACATGTGTCACAGATATAGAACTGGCTAAATGAGTCAATCTATAATTCCTACGCTGATGCCAGTCTGGCCTGGGGAACGGATTTACAAATGGAGCTTCCAGTCTTAAGACATGGACCAAAGTAGGTCCTCTCCAACTTTTAGAACTAGATTGGTGTCCCTTAAAGAAAATGTAGCACATAAATGCCACCAATGTCCTGCAGTTTAGTCGTGTTTTTACAGGGACTTTCACCAAAGTGATGGAGGGGCTGTGGAAAGGAAGGAACAATATGTGGAGGCAGTGTCTCTAAGTAGCCCATTTTTGGAATGATGTAATGAACACTGTATCTGATGCTATACACCAATGTCTGTGCTTACCAGTGAAAACAAAGGACTACTATACAGAGACTCGATGGCCCTCTTGCTCACAGAGGCAAGATTAAAAATTACTTATCAGTGGAAATTGTCACATGATCTGGATACCACTTCCTGATTTAAAAGGGTCTGGCAGTTAGTCCTTAGGGACAAACTAATAAATAAATTAAGGATATTAAAAAGTGTGGTTTCCATTTATTTGATACATCGTTACAGAAAGCCCAGAGCTAGAAACACTCCCTCCCCATTAAACAACTTCATTTTTTGACAGACATATTTCAAATGCTCAAGACTTGATTTCCAGGTATACCACCTGCTACAGTGGCAATGGATGGTTTTACTTAATGTAGTTACTGTCAAGCTCTGTTTGACACTGTAATTTTAGTTTTATCTGTTCTAAGTGCCTTGGGTCTCACAGAAGGAGAAAAGCAATCAATCAATCAATCAATCAATAGTTGCTCTATTTGTTTAGTTTTTCTAAAATAAATTTTAAATTTGAAAAAAAGCACAGTCTGTTTTACATCAACTACCTTGCACATTCTTCTGGCTCTAAAGACAGGAGAGTTCATGGCTGTTCAAGTTCAGTTCAAGGCTGGTCAGCTTACAGTATAGGAAGAACACATTTTGCCAGGATGCTGGAGTTTGGCAAAGAAACGTCCCAAGCCCCCTCCCCACTCACAGGTCACTTGGCCCTTCAGTCATATTGCGTTTCTTGCCAGCTGAGGAGGAATTGCTATGTTACCACAACCACAACGCCACTTTACATAACCAGTGCAATCTGACGTGAGCTGCATCACCAGATTACACCAATCTGCACTAGTGAACTGCTTGTCTGAATGTTAAGACATGCACGCAGACCGTGACTCATCCAGCCCACAGACAATGATTTAAAGGATCATAGCCTACTGCGCTATGAACAGCTTTGTCCAAGGACTGTGTGGCGTCTTTGCTTTTCAGGGGGTTTGCTGACTGCTTTATATTCTTCTGCAGCATACGACTGGGTGCTGGCGCCACCAGAAGCATCTTTCTCTTCAAATGTCACATTACAGTGTGCTTGCTGCTCTTTCCTGGCCATGCACACTGTTGCTTGGTAAGAGGCTGTGAGATGGCTGGTCTGTTCTTTAAGCTGGTAAGACTAGAGACAAAGTTTGGTCACTTCACTACCATTCATTGGGTAACCTCAGATCACTTATCTATTACTTCACACAGTTGTTCTGAAGATAAAGTGAGACAGAAGAAATCTGTGTATGCTACACTGAGTTGATCAGAGGAGATGGAGGATCTAAATTTAACAAATAAGGCTTACCCACCCATTCAACAGAATCTTATGGCAGTGTCCTGAAATGATATACTACTTACCAATAATAATTATGTACCACCAAGTCAATTCTGAGTTATGGTGATCCTTTTCAGGGTTTTCTAGATAGAGAATACTCAAAAGTGGTTTACCATTCCCTTCTTCTGGGGGTGCTCTGGGACTGTTTAGCTTGCTCAAGGCCACACAGGTTGACTCTTCTAGGAGGTATAGTGGGGAACTGAACTCCCAACTTCTGGCTCCACAGCCAGATACCCAACTCACGGAGCTATCCAGCCAGCTCTTACTGTTGGTGGTGAATACTTCTGTTTTTAAATGTCCTCCTCTCTGGGTTTTTTTGGGGGGGTAGAGGTGAGGGGGGTAAAACATCCAGCATCGCATATGCCTGCCTCGTAGCTGAAAACACAGCCACATTGAATTCAGACTGCGACCCACACAGCTAAAGACTCTTTCAGAAAATGTAGTTCTCCATTTCACCTACATTATCCAGAAAGATCTCTGGCATGTGAATTTGATGGACATAAAGACCAGAAATAGTAACAGACCAACATAGCTCTGCTCCACATACTCCATGAAGCAAACAGCAACTCCACATTTTATATAAACTATAAAAAGACATTTGAAACCTGCTTAGGTCTGTGCATCAGTCATGGCAAATCAGCAACAGTCCACAGAAGTCAATGGACCAGACAACTGTTTGATGTAAATTAGAGGAGGCACACAGAGGGTAAAAGACCTGCACTGAAATATCTGAGGTGTAAAGGAAGTGCTTTTCATCTGGCCATTTTTCAATTCCTTAAAAGTAGCCATTTTTCTTAAGTACACTGGGTATTTAAGCTAGACTGTCCCTGAGATACTGAGTACTGCATTTCGGAAGTTTGTCCTTAAAGTTTTAAAAATGTTTTTAGATTATTATTTTTATACTCTTCTATT
This sequence comes from Intellagama lesueurii, assembly GCA_037013535.1. Classification (NCBI taxonomy): domain Eukaryota; kingdom Metazoa; phylum Chordata; class Lepidosauria; order Squamata; family Agamidae; genus Intellagama; species Intellagama lesueurii. The sequence continues at coordinate 176,305,758 of JBAJHW010000001.1, read as the reverse complement.
TTTGTTTTATTTTTAATGGAACAATTTATTATGTTTCTAATTTTACTTCTCATGAGAAGAGAAGACTCCCTGGAAAAGACCCTGATGTTGGGAAAGTGTGAAGGCAAGAGGAGAAGGGGACGACAGAGGACGAGATGGTTGGACAATGTCATCGAAGCTACCAACATGAATTTGACCCACTCCGGGAGGCAGTGGAAGACAGGAGGGCCTGGCGTGCTCTGGTCCATGGGGTCACGAAGAGTCGGACACGACTTAACGACTAAACAACAACAACAATTTTACTTGCATTTTAATTGCTGTGAGCTGATTTTAGTCCCTATGTGGGAGAAAGGTGACATATAAACTATATGAATTAATTAATTAATTAATTAATTAATTAATTGCTAATTAATTAATGAAGAGGTGGAATGTCATTAATAGCTTAACTATGGATTGCAATACTGCAAGGCCATGTTGTATCTGCTCACACAGTTGAAGGAAACAAGAGGTGATGAACAAGTGCAATTGAGTTCCAGTGGAACCAAACAGTTGAAATCATAAAATAGTGAAAGGAATTTAGAAGTCTGTCCATGTCTACTCAGAACTAACAGAACCCATTATGTTCTATGTGACTTACTCTGAAGAACATTTGCCTAAGACTGCAAGTTTACAGGAGTTAATCTGACCATTCTTGATTTCATATCTGCCGCAGGGAGACAGTGTAACATGTCTCAAAGGCACAAAGAGTGTTCACTGTCTGGAAAACCCATGTTCTGCATCAAATATAATTTCTGCTCCCCAAAGGGGACCAGAACTCTAAAGATTTTACTGTGTTCACACAGGAGCTGCACCCTGTGATGATACAGGACAAACAAGCAAACAACCCTTGCAGACATCTGGTAGTCGAGTCATTCATTCATTCATTCATTCATTCATTCAATATCCCGCCCATCTAGACAAAAGTCTACTCAAGGCAACTGGACTTCTTTCTTGTTAGGTTGAAACATTTTGCTACTCATCCAAGTAGCTTCTTCAGTCTGAGGAGAGTTGATAGGAGAACCCTGATATATCCTCCACATTGGTTTCACTTCCCCCTGGTCTGAATAGGCTCATTAGATGGACAACCTAATAAGAAAGAAGTCCAGTTGCCATGACTCAACTTCCAGATAACCTCACCCTGCCAGACATTACACAACAGTGCATCAGGATCCTGGATGTCTCACCTCCTCAAGAAATTGGACTTTCCCACTGCTGCAAAATAGCCAGGAGGTGAAGTTAGGAGGAATCTAGAAAGACTGGGAATCGTTATATCATTCCCAGCCATATCAATTTGGGAAGAGGAGGTGGGAAATGAGGCCGGGTCTCAGACTCCAGTCTCCTCCACAAGAGGTTTTTCAACAAAGGTTGAGTGGCCATCTGTCAAGAATGCTTTAGCTGTGTGTTTCTTGATAGAGGGCTGGACTACATGATCCTTGGGGTCCCCTCCAGCTTTACTGTTCTATGCTTCTGAAGCATCTGAAAGCTATAGATAAGGTTCTCCTAATAAGGTAAGAAGAGTCTAGAATGAAATTGTATCATACAATTCTCTGTGTGGTATATAAAATACCAGGAGATCCATTTCTGGTGGATTCTGACAGAATATTCTACAACCTTTTTAGCTATCAATTTAATCACCTTATCAATGAAAACTATTTTGTCCCTAAAGATTAATATGAAAGAGGCTTGGGATGTCATACTTCAATAAATATTAATGTCTAAACATCACTTTCCTTGGAGTTTTAGCACTCTGGTTCTTTTGCTGATGGTGTTATTGTTTTATGCTCCTATCTAGCATGTCCATTTGCAGATCTAGTTGGACTTATTCAAGAGTAGCACAGTTCAAAGGTCTTGGCTTTCATACTCTCTCCACTGCTTTTTGGCCAAGTCCTTTTGGATTAAGATTTTTCCTGTCTTTGATTTATTTGGCATAAGTGGAAGAGCTACTTCACACCAAATTAGGGGTAAGGAATCTTTAATATTCCAGATGTTTTGAATGGCAAGCCCAATAATCCTTGACTACTGGCCACTTCAGCTGTGGTTTCTAACAGTAGAAATACAGAACATCTGTAATATGCTAGCCTCACCCCAAATCAGACCAATGCTCTGTCTCACCTCCAGTGGTTCGCAACCTTGGGTCCCCAGATGTTCTTGCCCTACAAATCCCAGAAATCATGGCCAGCACAGCTAGTGGTGAAGGCTTCTGGGAGTTTTAGCCCAAGAACATCTGGGGACCCAAGGTTGCGAACCACTGTAGACAGAAGACAGACCACTAATTTTCCCCTTGCTCCACTGCCAGCAGCTTTCCCAAATCTCAGGTGACGTGCCTACTGAGCCTTGCTAACCAGAAGAGCAGGGTGCAAGCTGAGCAAGACTGCATAGCTTTTGGCTCAAAACAGAGTGGCAATCTAAGATATACAGTTATCATAATAACAATTTTCTACCGCCTGTTTGACCATGCTTAAAGGAATGAAGCAAAGTATTAACTTTGTCCAGCTTTGTTGTCCAATCAGCTGAAGGCCATTCTTATTCTCTAGAGATGATCAGTTCAGTGGCTACTTTAAGGCACTGGACTCCGCAGAGTGCTTTTGGCATATAATGAAAGCCGATGGAAGGAACGAGCCAGGCAGGCATGTAAATAACAGTGGCCCGGCTGGAGATGTTACACTGTCTCCTTACATTCTGTGGAGCCAAAAGAGAAGTGCAGAGATCCATGTGTGACCAGAATCTGCAAACACTTTTTGCTTTCTTCTTCACTCCAGAATGACTGGTACAAGGTCACATCATTTTGCAATCCATCCGTAGGCCTCAAGCTGACCCAGCGAAACTAGCACACAACCTGTTAGATCGGCATTGATCTTATTGGTTTGACTTTCCCGAGAAGCAAAGAATGAGGGTGAGGAAAATGGGTCAAAGAAATGGCCAGCTTAACGCTCAATGGCAAGCACAGAGACAGTGGGGACCTCTACCAACAAGGCAGAAACATGAGTTCTTTCTTCGAGTATCTGAAAGGCAATTATACACGTCACGTCAAATCTCCTTCTAACAGAGTACCCCTCAGTTTAACAGCACAGCTGGTGATTAAATCTACGCCCTCCTCTATAGAAAAGCTTTTGCTTGGCAGAGGCAGATGGCTTTGGACACCCCACCCCCTTTCACATCCCAGCCACTGAGACTGCTGCTCCCCCGTACAATTGGGGCGTGTGGGTGTGAACTCTCATTTGATATACGGCAGGCTTTGCAGCTTGTGTCACTGTGTTCTCAGCCGAAGGAAGAAGAAAAGGAAGAGATCCATGACCAGAGAGAAAGTTGATCATCAGGACTTCCTTCAGCCCTTCTGAGGACAGGATATGTGGCAATGCATCTGACACCAAGGATCACAATGGACAAATGCTGCTGAATTGAAGGATTGCTGCTGCCAGGCGTATTTTTGCTAAACTTAAAATGAATAGGCTTGCAGGGACTGGGTATTTATGCTTTCAATGACATGCTTGTAAAATATAACCTGCCTTAAGCCACAAAGGTAAAGCATATTGGGTATATTGTATATAGTAAATGTAAATAACCTTCATGAACACAACAAATCTCAAAGGGCAGCTGGCAACTAACTTGTTCCAAGACTTTGCTATGTACTCTGGCACAATTAATTCTCAATGAGGGACAGAGAGAGAGAGAGAGAGAGAGAGGATCAGGAGTACAACTATAAAAATGAAACTCTGTCCATGAGGGCTAGCATCTTCATGTATTTCAGAGATGTCTTTGTTAAGATTTTTTTTTAAAATCCACAAATAACAAACAGGGTTTGAGGACCTGCTCTGGAACTGCCAAGATACCTCCCTGGTGGCATCACAGTGGTGAACACATCTCTGTTGTTGTCATGTGCCATCTAGCAGCTTCTGATGTAAGATGGCCCGAAGGGTTTTTGAGGTATGTAAGATGCTCAACGACTGGTTTACCACTGACATCCTCAGAGATTTGAACCCAGATCTGTTCAGTTTTAGTCCACAACACCACACTGGCTCTTGAACAAATCGTAACCTTTCCTAATCCATAACGTCTATATTGCACTCAGAAAGTGCTGGAAATCAGAGCATCTCCACCTCTGAAAATATATGCTCAGCCTCCCCTTAAGACCTTGATTGAAAGCATGCAGAAAGCATCTTTCAACTGATATCCGTGGGCTTTGCATCAGCTCTATAATGAACTGGCTCTAAATTTAACAGCTCCTTTATACAACCCATATGAAATACTGGAGGCTACTGTAAGTAATATTAATGCTACAGCTTGAGCCCTACAGCAGCAACTCAGAAAGGCAAGGAGCCTGTTACTGTTATTTTACATCAGGCAAGGATGATGCTCATAGAGCTGCTGTTTAAGAAGAGCAGCAGTATGACTGAGGGCTGTACCAGTTTCACAGAGGTAATAATGCTCCCTCAGCACATTCTCTATGGCTTTTCAAGTAAGAGCCACATCCTATGAGCATGCCTCTGGTTAGAGGAGAGCAGAGAACAGCTACAAAAAAACAGTCAGTGCAGCAGCTGAGACGTGCCCCCTGCAGTGTAAACAGTAGTAGTCTAGAGATAAAAAATCAGCAGGGGCACACAAAAAATTTTCAGTCACACAGGAGCAGAGAACATAGGAAACTAGATATAGGATTTTTAAAAAAACGACTTATAGCTCTCTCTCTTTATTATGCGGTCACAGACCCAGCTTTGAACAATACAACAAAATAATAAAACAATCATTAAAACATACACATATGGATGGCACATATGAAGGCACAGCTACAGAAACAAAGTATTTCTGCTGTCATTACACAGATTGTAAACCAACACATGTATGTTCTCATACATACAAAGGAAGGAAGGAAGGAAGGAAGGAAGGAAGGAAGGAAGGAAGGAAGGAAGGAAGGAAGGAAGGAATAGGAGATCCAGAAGCAAAGAGACGTCAGTTTCATGGAGAAAATAAAAAGGGTGTGCTCAGTTATGAAACTACTCAAAAGAAACAGCTTCCCCAAAGGGTGAGCAAAATGCCATTAACGCAACCTCTGCATCCAAAATTCTGATCATTTATTGAGAATGAGGTATTACCACCCATGAATTCTCAAAAGGCATGCTAAGGCTGCAGGTGAGAAGAGCATAGTGGGGGTTATTTTTGACAGGCGGCAGGTTCTGAGCAAAGGGAAAGAACGAAGGGCTCCTACCACCTATACAGACACACCCCCTCCATTCTCCGAAACCTTGTCTCCCTTACAGCAGCCTTCATTCAAATGCTAGGGTGTGATCAGCATCCCAAACCTGCACGCCAGTGAGTCAGGGAGTTCTCCCCGGGAAGAACATTTCTGCTGAGACACAAAAGGCTGCACCAGACAACTGCACTAGCCAAGGGTGTGTATGTGCGTGTGTGTTTTAACTCCCATCCTTCTCTCTTTTTGGGATTATTTACCTGCAACAGCTCAGGCATGGAATGGAAGGGAAGCACAATGCATCAATACATCAAAGGGCTTTGTTCTCCAATGCCTTCAATGTGGTTTTACACAAACACACACACACACACACACACACACACACGTACACACACACGCTCACATATACACACACACACACACACACACCCCTGCCAGAAGCCAGTTCTTTTCCCCACAGCTGAGTATTTCAATGAAAGAAAAATGTGAAGTGTGGGAGGGGGGAGTTGCATATTTATTTACACATACATCTGTGTGTTCAGTCTGTTGTTCTTCCTTATGCCTAATCCTCCCTACCAACACACACACACACACACACACACACACATACAGAGCTGCTTTTCCAGGCTCCTGGATCCCTTTACCAGAGGAACTTACGAGTAGAGTTTCGTTCTGCAGGGCTTTTGTTTCTGAGGCTCTCTGAAAGGGATGCTTGATACCCTAGAATGAAATCAGAAAACTAAGCCTCACCTTGTTCAAAAGAATAAGGGCGCCACCACCTTCAAACCGTTTCCATCTGTTCCAAAAGGAGACAAATGCTAGTATCCTTAACCAAAGATACCTTTTGTTTGTTGGCCGACAACATTAATCAGAGGGAAAGCTGTCACTGGCTATTTACTAGGCTCTCTCATGTTGGGGTGGAATGGATTGAAAATCTGCTCACCCTCCTTCACCCCTCCCCATTTTCCTGAAATTTCCATCCTTAAACAAAAGAGGAAGGTGGGGTGGCACTGAGATAAAGAAGCTGTGCTTCTGTTTTGGGGAAGTAGCGAAGGAACACAAATTTTAAAAGGTTCTGTTTTCAAGTTAGAGGTGAAAAAACATCTTGGTGAAGAGAGGAAAATGCTGCCATTCCATAAATATTAAACAGTTATAGGAATGCAGGGATGACAGTATCGTGTATCTGTGGCTGCATCTTTTATTTATTTGTATTTACAACTTGAAGCAAACCACCAGCAGCCCAACCACAACGAATTTCATCCCGCTTGAAGGTTAAAGACGCCAGTTCCCCGTTTTACCTTTCACTATTCAGCTATCAGCATTGCCCTTGGTCTAGTCCCACAGCGGAACAGGTCTTTTCCGCACAGCTTTCCCCTTCATCTTGAACATCATCTAAAACGCCAGAACGATTTCCACAGAGCGTTTTCCGACCGTCGCCGGAAAGGCACCTGCTGTCCAGTAACGAACAGGTTACCCGGAGGAAAGTTACCTGCAGAGGCTGATGAACGGCTGTTGCCGTTTGCCTTTTCCACACCCGCGGAGGCAGTCTTAATATAGAGATCGCCTCCTAACGACCTGATTATTAGAACCGGCGAAGCAAGGCGGACCTCCTCTACCTGAGGACTCTTCTCTCTCCACAGACCTGCTGGAAGGACATCGGATGCGGCCAAGCAGCTCTCCGCGGCGTGGAAAGGGGGGAAACGGCGGACAGACAGACAACCAGACAGACATTAAAAAAAAAAAACCAACCCCCAACCCAACCCTTGTCTGGGTTTCTGCCGGGCGATGGCGGAGGGACCGGCAACCGCCAGGATGCTGCGTGCAGAAGGCGCTTAAGCAGGCGCTCGGAGGAAGCCTCCTGCCGGACACCTGTGAGAGAGGAAGAAGCCCTTACCCGGTGCTGTGGCTGGCGTCGCTCCCGCCGATCCAACAACCTGCAGGGAAACTGCAGACAAAACCTGTCGCTGCTGCAGCCGCGGAGCGCGCCCACCGCCTGCGCCGCCGCCGCCTGGGAGCAGCTGCCAAGCCTCGCCTCGCCTGCGCGCCGCCGCCGCCAGCGACCGGGACACGCCCCCTGCCGGCGCCCAGTCCAGTCCCGCCTCCCGCTTTCTCGCGCGAAGCCACGCCCCCGTCTGGGGCAGCGCCGCTCTCGGTGTGCGCGAGTCTTCTGGCGCGCGCTCTCTTTCACAGCAGCCCAGGAGGGCCGGCGCGTGGACACGGTGACGGTGGGAGCAGATTGTGAAGCGAAGGGCGGGGGTTGGGGTGGGAGGTTACCTCCAGAAACCTTCAGCTTGGGGAGAAAAAAAAGGGGTGCAGGGGGTTTCATCTGTTGCAGCAGCAAGAATAGAAAGGCAAAAGGGGGGGAGGAGTTCCGAGCTCCCCACTGATTCTCCCGCTTCCCGCCCCCCCGCCCGCCATTCGATTAAGGCAAAGGTTTCCGAAATTTGTCGAGGAGGCGTGTTAAGATCGTGGCACATCGGTAGCTGTCTCTGCCTTTGGAGACACTGGTGGGACGGAGGGGATCGGAAGCCACGGATGTGGCTGCTGGCGGGAGTGGGGGCACTGCCGGCATCCTGCAGGTGTTTCTTGTTGTGTCAATATGCACAGTCACAGACAGGCGCGCGGGGTTGTAGCGGCGCGACTTTGTGGACGTGACTTGTGCGAACACCTAGCTATGCAACGTTGCCCCCCCTCCGCGGGGAAATTTCAGGCGGCTACCCTCGCACGAAGCTGGAAAACAACACTTCGTATTGACTTAACGCTGCGTAGAAGTTCAAAAGCGCTTAACATACACTCTCATGCTATAATCCCTACAACAACCCAGTAAAGTAGGTCTATTATTATCACCATTTTGCAGAGAAGGAGATTGACCTGGAGAGAAGGCGAGCTAACCTGAGGTCACCCCCAGCAATCCTGTGCACATATAAAAGGAAATCCTATTATGTTCAGTAGAGCACGATCTCAAATAGGTTCCTGTAGGATTCCCCCCACCCCACCCCACCCCAAGAACTCACTATATAGAGTAACAGCTTTGTTGTTTAGTCGTTTAGTCGTGTCCGACTCTTCGTGACCCCATGGACCAGAGCACGCCAGGCCCTCCTGTCTTCCACTGCCTCCCGGAGTTGGGTCAAATTCATGTTGGTCGCTTCCATGACACTGTCCAACCATCTCGTCCTCTGTCAGCCCCTTCTCCTCTTGCCTTCACACTTTCCCAACATCAGGGTCTTTTCCAGGGAGTCTTCTCTTCTCATGAGATGGCCAAAGTATTGGAGCCTCAGCTTCAGCATCTGTCCTTCCAGTGAGCACTCAGGGTTGATTTCCTTCAGAACGGATAGGTTTGTTCTCCTTGCAGTCCAGGGGACTCTCAGGAGTCTCCTCCAGCACCACAATTCAAAAGCATCAATTCTTCGGCGGTCGGCCTTCTTTATGGTCCAGCTCTCACTTCCATACATCGCTACTGGAAAAACCATAGCTTTGACTATGCGGACCTTTGTCGGCAAGGTGATGTCTCTGCTTTTTAAGATGCTGTCTAAGAGTAACAGCTAGAACCAGGCTTACCTGATTTACAGCTCTTGTCTTCCTAGCCAACCTGCTCAGAAGATTAGTAATGCAAATAATTAATAATGATCCCATGAGGAATTTCAGCAGTGTCAAAAGCAATTTTATTCTGGTCCAGCAAAAACCTACTTTGCCTGATACTTGAACCATCCAATAATTTTCTAAATAATGTTCTTAAGGCACCATTTGAATGTATCAGGAAGACGGTAGGTCTCAGCTTCATCACACTTCTTATTTTTAGAATAGGTGTTATTGAGCAAAGAAGTCTCGCTGAGAGTAAGTAGTGCCATCACAGTGTATCTGGAATTAGTGAATGTCTGATGCCACTTAGTTACTTTAGAGGTCAGCCCGTTGAAACTTAACAGAAAACAGTAGGATTAAAAATATTTCCTGGTTTTAAAAATTTGATTTGCGACTTTTAATGTAGTGAAGTTACAGGATGAAAGGAGATATAATTAGAAATATTATAAACTTCAAAAAATGAAACTTGATCATATTTATTTATATACTTCTCAGCAACAGTGAAAAACAAAAGAAAGCTGTGGCATCTTTAGAATATCATTTTTTTCCTAGTATGAGCTTTCATAGTTTACAGTCCACTCCTTCAGATATGTGGATCACAAGTTCTCCATCAGCTCCTTTTTTGCTTTTCTCACTGTGCACAGACTCAACACATGACCCACCAGATCATCATCCTAGAACTGCAGAGCTGGAAGGGACCCTATGGATCATCGAGTCCAGCCCAAACAAACCTCTGTCGCCACAGCCAAAGACCTAAACCACTGAGCTATCCAGCAGTTCACTCACATAGGAAGAATAAGATCAAGACCTCTCACCATCATACAGCGGCCCATTTTTAACTTCTGCACGGTTAGTCCAGGATGTGAAAAGGCCCCGCACAGGAACAAAAATTACTGTCAGTTACAGCACTTCTGAAGAGCTTACATTTTCAGAGCACAACTCACAGAAACCCACTGCCAGCGGGGCCAGGCTGGCTGCGAGATACTAAAACCACCCAGAGTAGACCCTTGGTCTAGATGGGCGGGATATAAATCTAATAAATAAATAAATAAATAAAAGATGTAGCCTGAAAAGTAAATTTCCTAGGTTCTGATAGAGTGCACATTCTGTCATTGTGTCTAAATTCTTGGGCAGGGGAATAAAGGTTTGCTATCGCCACATACTGACCAGGCAATCTTAAGAGAAAAACAAAGAGCAAGAAAGCAAGATTTCACACAAGTAGAAAAAACTGGTTACATCTTCAGTTGCAGGTTTTGAAGCACAAGACTGATTCCTTAACATTTGTTTTTGATTACAATACCATGCATCTTCTCTGAGACACAAAATGCCACCCAAACATAAAGACACGGCAAGAGAAACCATGTTGAGGGTTTTGATACAGAACAGGCAGTTGCCATGGAGATAAGCAGTGCACCAGCACAGGTGCCAAGCTGCAGCAGGCTTGGTATTTTTGGACCAGTCTATGGAGAACGAGAAGCTCACATCTGTCAAAGTGCTGCCATATATGTCGGTGTGCCTTATAGTGAGGCCACAATTCTATACCTACCCTGTACACAAGGCCCTTGGAGCTTAGTGGGACTTATTTCTGAGTAGACATGGATAAAGTTGCATTGCTTCCACAAACCAGAACCATGCTTTGTGCTGGAGCTCTAAGTGTGTCTTAAGACAGATTTTCTGTCTCTTAAGTAATCTCTTCTCCAAATGCCCCCTCCTGGGTTGAAGCCCCTGGATCAGGAATTCAGCTTCCCACTGGGCCTCCTGTAAGAAGGGCCAGCCTCTGTGGCCTCTGGCAGGCTACAAGACTTCCCCCAGAAAAAAGGGAATAGTAAACCGCTTCAGAGTACTCCATACCTAGAAAATCCCAAGAAGAGTCAGCAGAAGTCAGAAATGACTTGACAGTATGCAATTATTACTGGTAACATTCTGAGGAGAATTATTGAGAGCTTCTTTTCAATGGTAGAATTCCAGAGGCTTGCCTGATGCCTGTTTTATATGCCACAGGATAGCAAATGCAGACTTTAAAAAAAATTCTGCCAGATTTTAAGAGGTTTTTCAGCGGATTTAGCTATTTAAGAATCTGAGATTTGGGGAGTTTTTAAGATCTGCCTGTGCTGTAAGACTTTAATGAAAGTGACATTATATTGGTTTTATTGGTTTTATGTTTTTCATGTTGCATTTGTATTTTTCTAATTGTATATTACAGGTGCTAAACTGCTATTTTTTAAAAAAAATCTTTAAATTTATGTATATAATTTAATTTTTTTTTTTAAAAAAAGAGCAGTTTAGCACAAAATAAATAACAATAGAGCAGTTCAACATCAAAGTTTCTCTGGTAAGAAGCATGTGCAGTTTTTGCAAGAAGAAACTATCATGTATTACTGTGTTCTTTTTTGACGACTACTGGGGTAGCGGGCATGGGAGTATTGGCTGTGTACCCGAAATTTACACATTGCCAAAAATTTCTATTGCCACAAATCCTGATACTTGGTTCAGACTGTGCCACAGTGCAACTGCAAAATAGACAGTAATGCTCTGCTTGAAGTCTTCTCCTTTTTCCTCCACTGTTCCAAATTGCATGATTTTTTTTTCCAAATTGAGAAATGCTACATGTGTCCAAATCATTGGATATCACTGGTCTAGTGCATTTATATACTGGATCTTGGCCGAGAAAGGAGACAAGAGGGGACAACGAGGGGCATTTTTTCCTTTTCTTTGACTTGTTGTAAAAGTCCAGTCAACCTGCACCCAAATCCACTGCTGAGTAGCTTCATGTCGCTTCCTACTTCTGGGAGGAAGTTTTCTAATTTTAAATGTTTTTAAAATAAACAACTGATAGTGTCTAAAAAACTTTTTTTTCCCTCTGCCCCTCACGGAGGAGCAGAGGAAGTGTTTAATTTGTCAATATCCTGAAGTGGCTTTCTTCTCAAGCCACTTCACAGTATGACAAATTGACAGTGGAAGGAGCCTTGACAGCCGAAGGCTTGCTTTGGTTCATTTCCAGCAATCATACATGCTGGAAATAAACCAAAATGGAACAAACCTACATGCATCAAAAAAGTAGAGGCCTCTGATAGGGACCCGGAAAGGTGCAGGTAGGAGCACTCCGGGGATGGACTGCTTTGCTCCAGCAATTACATTGTATAATTGCCGGGAAAAGGAGCAAAGCAATCTGTCCCTATAGTGGGCTAAATGCCCATGTGATCACACCTTTAGTTTTTCCGTACAAATGTGATTCCATTTTCCTCTCTCAGTGGAACATTATGGTATTTCAGCGGATATTTATTTCAGCCAACATGGAAAATACAGCTACAAGTGTTTGACTCTCTGAAAGCACAGCTAGGGAATTATTATTATGAATCATCCCCACAGCACAGTTTGTGTGCAAAACATTTTGCACTGCCAATCCTTGCTGTATATTGTAAAGCAATAGCAGCAGCACTATTGAAAGGTCATTAGCCAATGTGTACCTGCAACGAAGTGTTACAGAATACACCTAGTCAAGGAGAGGTTTTTGTTCACAACTCTAGTTTGCCTGGAACAAAGTCCTTGTAAAACTCTTTGGAGCTCTCAAAGGGAATGAAGAGGTAGGTTTCAAGAGGAACTTTTTCTTCCTTCCCCCTCCCCCACAAACTCTCCTCCCTATATTTTACTAGTAAGCAAACAAATTAGAAACACATCAGATTTAACAATGTTAGTGACATCCATTAAAAAATTCCACAAACAAGGGCAAAAGTTTGTTGTGTTTTTCACCTTAGCACTTTAGGATTGTATGAAGCATTAAAATTGTGAAATCTTTGGTTTGTGGTAAGAAGAGTTGCTTGAGAATTTTCACTCAGAATATTTTTCCATTCTAAGGGTCAATTTAGGTCATGTTGCAGCTCTGTGATTCACTTCTAGAATATGTGAAATAGCCCCTGCATATCTGAAGGGTGCAGCAGCAACAGCAACAACAACAATCAAATGATGCCCATGTATATGAGATGTTTCATTGTCCATCTGAGTCCACAGTGCTTCTTGGGTGTTGTAGTTCTTTGAGACGCATCCTCTAAAGAGGAAAACTAAAGAGCCTAAAGAGCAAAACTATGACTCTCAGAATGTTCTGCGGCAGCTTCCTTTTTTTGGACATTTATAACAGAAAATAGGCCAATACTAGGCCGTGCAGCATCTGAGACAAGGCCTTTCTCCAAGTGAATGACATGTTGGTATCTATAGGTGCAAGTCTGCAGCCTGGAGCTCCTAGAATTCTGCCTGGAGGATTCTTGGAGAATTCTGAGAATTTGAGTCCAGAAAATTCATGTAGACATCTCTACTGTTTAATACAGGAAGATACCTCTGAGGCTTCTGAAACAGTCCTGAGTCTGCATTTCCCATGGGAGAAATTAGCATTCTTTAACTTTGGGATTTTCCCAATAAAGCCTTTAACCTGATCCAAGGTCATCCTTGCTTTCTGAGCACAACATTTGGTTACTAGTACAGATGGGGGTATTCGTATACTCCAGGCAGGGGGAGGGAGGACAAGTCTCCCTGCACGGCTGCCGAGTGGCCAGCCGAGTGGGAAGAGAGCGATGCTCCGGGCGCGATTGGAAGGATGAGTGGGATTGGCACCACAGCAGGACCCGTGAGTGTACAGTCTGGCCCCAAGGGCTGCACCCTCTTTAAGTCCAGCTGTGCGCTGATATTCGATATTCATAAATGAGCTGGGTACTCATTTTACCAACCTTGGAAGGATAAAAGGCTGAATCAGCCTTGAGCCAGCTACCTGGGATTGAACCCTGGGTCGTGAGCACAGTTTTAGCTGCAGTACAGCAGTTTAACCACTTTGCCATGAGGCTTCTGTACAGTATATGCTTGTTTTCTTTCCTTTTATATAGTCTAGCTCTACAGTCCTGTCTTCAGATAGCAGAAAATGGAAGAAGAAGAATGCAGATAGCAGAAGGAAGCAACATGAAGGAGAGGGTTGTCTCAAGAACTCTTATATATGACTCTTAACCTTTTTTTAAAATTATTTTTTAAATTTCCAAAACAAATACAACAATACAAAATACTTACTAATACAATCTAAAACACAGTGCACCCCCATACCCACGGGACCCTTTGGAGCAATTCTTTTATTACAAACCTCCTTTCCAAAATTGTATTGATTATTGCTTAGAGGCTTTTCCCTTTCCTTTCACTAATACAAATTCAATAAATCTACCCCAAATAGCATAAAAAATATTTAAACTTATTTCCCCTCTTTTCATCTTAAGTTCAGTAGTCAATTTGTCATTTAACGCAATGTCCCATACTTCGTTATACCAATCTTCTAATTTAATATCATGTTTGTCTTTCCGGTATCTAGCTATTAATATTCTAGCACTTCTCATAAAATTAGAAATCAATTCCTTTGAGCAATAATCAAGTTCTATCTTATCAAAAATTGACAGCAAAGCAATTTTAGGATTAAATTCAATATCTTTTCCAAATATATCACATATTTCCTTAAAAATCAATTTCCAAAATTTCTGAATCAATTTACACTCCCACCACATATGATAATATGTGCCAATTTCTTCATCACATTTCCAACAGGCCTTAGAATAGTCTGAATTTATTATGTTCAATTTCACCGGAGTCATGTACCACCTTAAACTAATTTTTTTAAAAATTCTCCTTTATTCTTACTGACATTAATCTTAAAACTCTCATCTTCCAAATTTTTGTCCAATCTTCCGTTTTAATTTCTGTCTTTAAATCATGTTCCCAAATTGATTTCAATACTTCTATTTCAGTCTCATTTTCCTCCTGATCCAAAATTAGGTTATAAATTCTACTTAGTACTCCCTTCCTCAAAGCATCCTTCTGCATGTCTTCATGTGATGATAGAAATTGTTCATACTTAGTACATTCTCTACTCTTAACCTTGATGTATGATGTGTTACTCTTAAGTTACTCTTAAGTCAGAAGCGCTTTAGAGCATGTTCTTCACTGACATCCTGTATTAAAAGGAGAAGCATGAAAGATCATATTTGATAACATACATATCCAGGATGTAAAGGTACTCTCTCCAGCCATTTGGCGAGCATACGGAGACCATGGACATAAAGCACTGAGCAGGGGGTTGCACTTGATGGCTTTATATGCTTCTTCCAACTCTATGATTCTATAGTTTGTCAGGATGTGTGTGAAATAAATCACTCTTAAGTAGTTAGCAGAGTCCTGGAAAGAAAATTTACGCTTTCTCTTCTCCGGAGAGCAGTGAAAAGATAAGACACAGCGGAACCTTTGCTCAGAGAGATTTCAACAAGATAACTCACAGACAATTTGTTGTCTTTCTCCAGCGAAGGTTTTTATCTTGTAATTTCAGGAAAATATTTACAGCAGCTATTTACAGCACTCCAGAGAGCAAACTGACACCATCACGCGCAGAACTTCAAACCCACCCACAGAAACATTGTACCACTTGGTTACTTTTATATCCATCTTGCTGATGCAATCTTGCTACCTGGATTGCATCAGATGTACAGTGACTCAGCAGAGTTCCACTGCACATGTCCATCATTGTCATAACTTTTCTTAAAGAGACAATATTCTCTAGCATTTAGATCAATACTCTGACAGAGTAGACCTTTGGTCTAGATGGGCGGGATAGAAATCCAATAAATAAATAAATAAAAATACATGTTTAAGGAGGAATAGGCTAGCTGAAATGTGCAAATCGTTGGTTTCAAGTAGCGATGGGCATGAACCTCAGTTTGGAGGTTTGTGCCAGTTTGTAGGCAAGGCACCACAGGTGCCCTATGTTCCTGTCACGTTCCCGCCTGTCCTTTGATTGTTTCACCAAACACAGGGCACAAGCTACGTGTCTTTAAGCTGCCACCAGTTGATTACATCAGCATTGAGTATTATTAATAATAGAGGTCCAGGCCATGTGTCATTTTAAATAGAACCAAATAGAAGTTGTTTATTAATACAGGTGATGAAGGTACAATCAATGTCTTTAACTCTGAACCAAACATTCCACTTCATCCACCCTCAACCACCAACCCTCTCTCTCTCTACTCCAAACTCCCAATTCCAAAACCTCTCTTCTCAACTTCCCAAAACTCCAATCTAATCTCCCCCTCTTCCTGCAGAGAATCTTATACAGTGGTGCCTCGCTAGACGATTGCCTCGCAGGACGAGGAAATCGCTAGACGATGCCTTTTTGCGATCGCTACTGCGCTTCGCAAAACGATGTTTCCCTATGGCGATTTTCGCTAGACGATGAGGTTTCCCCATAGGAGTGCGCCGACTAGTGGTGAAAAGCTGTCAGTGCAGCTGTCAGTGCATTCCTATGGGGACCCGCACTCGCTAGACGATGTTTCCCTATGGGAAATTTTCACTAGACGACTGCATTTTCCCTTGGAACGCATTGAAGCGATTTCAATGCATTCCAATGGGAAAACATGCTTCGCTAGACGATGTTTTCGCTAGACAGCGATCCTCGTGGAACGGTTTAACATTGTCTAGCGAGGCACCACTGTATCTCGTGACGCTGCCTCTCCAGCACTCTCACTCGTCCATGCAGATAGCATATGAATATTCATGACCTGGGCGGACGCCACAGTTCCCTTCCCCCACACCCCCGGCCAGCTCCCCCACTCAACAGTCAGAGCACGCTGCTCTTCTCCAGCTCTTTGCACAATCGTCCAATTGCAGGAGGAGTTCATGCTTCTCTCCTCGGACTCCTCCAGCAACTGCCAATTAAGACGAGGACGTGGAGCAGGAATTCCTGCAGCGCTGCCTTTGAGTGGGTGGCTGCTGGAGGAGGCAGAGGAAGGAAGCACAAGCTTCTGCTGTGACTGGACAATCATGCAAAGAACAGGAGAAGAGCAGCGTGCTCTGGCTGTTGAGTGGGGGAGCTGGCCGGGGATTTGGGGGAAGGGAACATAGGGCACCTCTGGTGCCTCGCCTACGAACCAGCACAAACCTCCAAACCGAGATTTGTGTCCATCTCTAGTTTCAAGACATGAAAGAGTCAGAAGAGAGAGGTGTATCCACATAGCCTTTCCACCTAAGCGAGACCCCAATTTGTGGGATTTTTCTCCTTCTTTCTGGTAAAGTTGTCATAAACAAATTTAAATCATAAATTAACATCAGTGTTGAAAATTTGCCCCTTCCAACTTAAATGGACTGGATTTTGTTGTTGTTGTTGTTTAGTCGTGTCTGACTCTTCCTGACCCCATGGACCAGAGCACGCCAGGCCCTCCTGTCTTCCACTGCCTCCTGGAATTTGGTCAAATTCATGTTGGTAGTTTCGATGACACTGTCCAACCATCTCGTCCTCTGTCGTCCCCTTCTCCTCTTGCCTTCACACTTTCCCAACATCAGGGTCTTTTCCAGGGAGTCTTCTCTTCTCATCAGATGGCCAAAGTATTGGAGCCTCAGCTTCAGGATCTGTCCTTCCAGTGAACACTCAGGGTTGATTTCCTTCAGATTTTTTTACTCACTAACAATTAGCTAAACTGTTAGTCCACAGTGGCAATCTCAAGAGATCCAGGACCCCACACACCCATCCTGGCCTTTGGAGGGCTGCAATTGTGATGTCCACACCATTTGTTTTTTCTTACAGAAATGGGATTTTAACTGAAAAAGCCACCTTGTGCCCATTAGTAGCCAAATATATATTTTACAAATAATTAAACTGTGTAGGTTGGAGGCAGCAGTACTGACCCCTCCCAAACATGGCAAACCTGTCCCCTGGTCATCTAGAAGACACAACAGTAATTTTAAAGTAAAACGTATTTTCATTTTTATTTTTTAAATGGGTTATGGGGATGCTGGGAGGTTGACATCACATTTTCTCTTCTCAGACATAAAGAGTGAAAAAAGTCTGTAGTTGCAGACCAAGGCAGCCAATATTCTTCCAAACAATTGTTCACTAATTCAAATTGTTCACACTGCCAATAGACTGTTGGAGGATTTTTTAGCGGGAGTTCATAAGGTGCAAATGCCTTCTGTACTACAGCAGAGGGGAAACTTGAAGGAGAATAGCTAAAAGTCTCAGCTACCACCTAACCCCTTTTGTTCTCACCATGACTAGCCCTTTGTATATAAAAATCACTGTACAATTAGCTGAAGTAGAAAAAGAAAAACATCTTTCCTTACAGTTGTGGAACTTCAGTTACAGCCAGAAGTATAAAGAAAGAAATTGCAGTTTCAACCATGCTGGGAGACTGAAATTCACCATACTGGCTGCATAGTCAGACATCAAGAGCATAAGGTTACATGTCTGCTCTGCAATAAAATCAGAAAGAAAGAGTGAGTCAGTGAGCAAACAAAACTACAGAAGCAAACAAACAGGAAGGGGGCTGAGGGCTTGCCTCAACCACAAGAAAAAAAACTGCTAATAGGTTAGTGACCAGGCATACTTATGTTAGTGAGGTCCCCTTCCTACTGAAACCCAGTGTTAAGTTGGATGCAGGATTGTTCTTTTCTACAACACCCCTTCTTAACCTTGCATGCAACACCCCTCAAGTCCCACCTTGTATTGCAGGTTCATGAAACAATCTCTTGGTAGAGGCTTGTTCAGAATATCTGCTGTCATCTCTGTAGTTCATCTGGATACTCCCTTTCTCAGTCAGGTCACGTATCAGGTGATACCTCACACCAGTGTGCATGCCTCATCTCTGTGGCAGCTTAATGCAGCTCCGGTTGTCTTCCATTTAGCTGGACTGGCATCTCTTCATCTATCCCAAAGTCTGTTAGCAGCTTCTCCAGCCATAACAGTTCTTTGCATTCTTCTGCTGCAGTGATGAAGGAAACAAAACAACAGAAAGGAAGAGGAGGTGGGGGTTGCCTCAAACCCAGGAAAAAATAATTTACTAATTCACCTACTAATAGGTTGGTGGCAAGGCATAATTACGTTAGGTTGTGAAACCCCCTTTCTACTGAAACCAAATGTTAGGTTGCATGTAAGATTGTTATTTTATCCAACATAAACTTGGGCCGGTTGTAGTCATCAGGAAGTTGTAAATATGAGTTTTGGACATCACTGGAAGGTATTTTCTACTACTGTATTAGGAGGGTTGCAAAATCAGGGGAGTCACATGCTGAATTGTCACAAGTCAGAGGTCTGCTATATATTTGTTTTTTTCTCATGCTAACAGTAAGATGAATGGTTCCATTGATATATTTACTAAAATGCCCAGTTGTCCAAACCATTGCACTCTTCATAGAATTAGCATATTTCTTTTCTCCTTGCTCGTGCTGTTTTGTACTTTCCCCCTTGGCTAGCCAATGTGGAAACCCACTGCCAGGAGAGAAAGGGAGCAGGGGTGGGGAAACTGAAGCACAATTTACAGCATGTTTTCGCAGACAGCCAAACCTAATATTTTCTTTAAAAATGTTACAGAGCAAGAAACTACTGTATAGGGGTGTGTGTGCGCACACACGCTCGCAAAAAAAAAGATTGAGAAAGAAAGAGCTGCATTTTAAATTGCATTTCAAAATTAATTTGACATATATTAGATCTGAAGAAGCTCCCTGTTACTATCTGATGCTTATGACTGAAAACACATCTTTGGAGGCTTGTGGAAACTGATGGGTTTCCATGGAAACAGTGGTGTCAGTATCCAGTGGTCCAATAGTAAACAGACTCCTCTATTCAAAGTGGAGGAAGAGAGAGCCATGTTATTTCTTTGGGTGGTCTAACAAAATTAATCATGTGAAATACTGTAGGAATGCCAATCACATACAAACCACTGATGTAGAGGAAGGCACAGCAAACTTATCTAAAAGTGTTACTTCTCGCAAAACAAAAGGTTCAAAGCACTACAAGATGTTTAGGAAACACAATCAGCTGGATTGGTTTCAATCCTCAACAAGCAACTTTCTAAGGCTTATCCCAGACAGTTGCACCCTGAGGCAGAAAAAGCAAATAACACAGTACTTCACCCTCAAGTCAAGCTACCTGATGTATTCCAGGCTGGTCAAATGATTTTTGTAATTGGAGAAAAATCCAAAATTCTTCTCTCGCTCCTTAATGGTAAAAAAGAAAAAGAAGAAGCAAAAAAGCCCAGTTTGTGCTCTGGTGGCTGGAGCAGTAACTCCCAGACAATAAGAGTTATCCGAGAACACTGTCAGTGCACCAAGAGAAGTAGGCCAGCCTAAGAAATAAGGCATCTTATAACCCTAAACTACTGAACCACAGACACACACTAGACAAGTACTAGGCTTGTTGCTTTTCCTCCACCAGTCTCTGTTGGGCAAAATTAGTTTCAAGTTAAAGACCTATAACATCAAAGTGGGTAACATAAACCTGTGGTAACTAGATGAATGATTTTTAACTGCCTCTATTCCTGTAATTGTAGCCTGACTTTAGAAAAGCTGTATCCAGATCTATAGCTAGAAATTTTGATGCTTAACTTTTTTTATTATTATTATTATAACACAAACAGACATACAAAACAAACACAGACATATATGCGGGGAGATAATTTCCATATATCCATCTGGTATATAATTCTGACTACATAAACCATATTACCCTACTAACATATTTAGGCCATATCCATCTAATATATAATTCTAACTACACAAACCATATTACCCTACTAAACATATTTAAACCATTATTAAGATCAAAAAGTGACTTCCTAGCTTTATAATTATTAACATACATACATTATCTAATATATAAACTTAAACCTATATTGATCTTATATTCAAACCATTCTTAACTGCATAAACAAACTATGATTTATATATTACTTAGTGTCTTTATGTTTCTAACTTATCATCAATAACTTCTAAACAATTATAGTCAAGATATGTATTCTAATTTAAGCGTTATATGTACTTATCAACCATTTAAGACATTCAGCAAGTAACTTTCCCATTTTTGTTATATTTCTCAGCTCCATGTATAGACCAGGGATTTCTGATTACTTATAGCCTTGTAAATCTAGAATTCATTTCCTGCATTCTTTTTACCAGCTTTGAAGTGCCATCTATAAAATCTCTATCAATTCTTTCACCTGCATACCCCTCTATCCAATACTCATCATAAGCATTCCTAATTTCATCTTTAAGATTGCTTATCCACCAAAAAACTCCGAGCCAGGTCAATACATTTCTCAGAGATCTCCCCTTTTGCAGATAAAAAGATATTGTATACCTAATCTTATCTATATAATCACTATAGTAATTCACACATATTTAATCTCTATATATGTACCATGGAAACAAAAACATCTAATATTATTATTCTTCATCGACCTTTCTAAAATTCATAATTACATATGCTTGTCTACCATTGAGATTCCCGCCTGGCCAAAATTACTCATAGTATAATTACTCATATTGCTTTATGTGTGACTATATATCTCTCAAACCAAAAATTTTTATCATTTAATCAGCAGGTTACTTTCTCCCTTTTCATTTTTGCTTCTCAGCTCCAGTATCGTATTTCCAAGATTCGTCTCTTGCTCCCTTTTTGCCAGTTTTAAAATGTCATCTATGAAATCTCTTTAAGGCATTTTCTATCCGATTTACTAATTTCCTCCCAATATAATCGATATCTTGATTTTGAAGCAACACAGATCTATCCGATCTCTGATCATAAATTTCTGCCCCTAAATTCACCCATGCCTTCCCTTTTACATTCTTTTCAATCGAAATAATCTCAATATGCTTTCCCCCCCTTATCCCTGCCCCTCCTTTTCTCATTTTTGAAAACAGTCTCTCTCCTTCTCCGGCGATAGCAGTCGTTCAGTGAATTCGATGCAATCAGTCGGTTTGTCTCCCATCTCCTGCTTCTTAAGAACAATAGTCTCTTCCTCTCTCTCTGACGATAGTAGTTGTTCAGTAAGTTCAGTGAATTCGGTCGGTTTGTCTCCTATCTCTGTCTTAATATCCAAGCCAAGAAATGTTGCCTGAATTTCTACCTTCATTTCTGAAATCTGAGCCTTGAAATGATTGATGAGATTGAAATGAAATTCCTGAAGACAGCATACGAGATAAGCCTCCATTGTAAATTCCAATAATGAGTCTCACCCTCAATCTCCCATCCGTAACCATAAAAATCAAACAGACTAATTGCTCAGATTTCCCCTCATGGTTCCTTGGCCAGCCCGAATTCAAAGTCTTGCAGAGGACACTCTGGTCGTAAAAATGACTATTTGATTTATAATCCACCTTTATGACTCAGAGCAAAGTTCCATAGATTAAATTGTTCAGAGATATTCAAGGTTCTCAAGCTTCTAATTTATAAAAAGCCAATTCTTAAGGAGGGAGGGTTAAGGTGGAAAAGACAAAGTTAGTTTCACTTTCTTAGTTCTCTCAGTTGTGACGCAGTAAAAAAAAAACTCCAACATTGCCAAAGATTCTCTGCTGCTTATAGATCTATCTCCACAATCAGCTTCCAAGAAAAAAAAATCTGATCTGTTACTTGCCATAAAAAATAGCCGTTCAACTTCTGTTCATGTAGTTGAATCATAAATCTTCATATCTCCCCCTTCTCCGGGCAGCTACTTACCAATTCATCATGGCGACTCCACGAGTCAGTTGCAATGAGGAAAGGAAACTCTTCCGAAAAAACAGATTGCAAGTCTGATTCTCCGGCGTCTCCAAGTTCCCTTGCTGCAAGACCACTTCTCCTGTGTAAAACTTGCCCCCTCTTTCCTGGGGGATCCACTGACTCGGAATAAAACCCAGGGGTTCTCAGAGCCCTGAGAATTCCCCTGTTCTCGCTGCCCGTTGCTCCGCCCCTCCATTACTTCATCATTTCTTATTGCGTTAGCTAGCAATTCTATAACCATACAAAACAGTATTGGTGAAAGTGGACAGCCTTGTCTCATACCTCGGCCTAGAAAAATCCGTTCTGTTAAACCATTATTAACTATTACTTCTGAAGTATTATCAGAATATAATTGGTCTATAACCCCTGTAAATTTTTTACCAAATCCCCAACCCCTTATTAGGAATTTTAATGTTGGCCATTCAACACAATCAAAAGCCTTAAATATGTCTAATGACAAAACAATTGCCTTTGTTTTTTCCTTTTCTATCTCATATATAATGTTCAAAACTCGTCTGGTTAAATTATCCATTTGTCTTCCCTTAATAAAACCACACTGATCTTCCTTAACATAATTTGCTATAAATCTATTTAATCTGTTTGCTAATATAGCAGTGAAAATCTTGGCATCTTGATTGATTATTATGCCTATAAGATCCCGGATCCGTTTGGTCCTTGTTGGGTTTTGGAATAAGAATTGTTAATGAATGTTTCCAAGAAGCTGGCATTGTCTCTCCTTCCATTATTTTATTATAAAACATTTTTAACTTAGGTATAAAAATGGAACTAAAATGCTTATAATACTCTGGACCCAATCCATCAGGGCCTGGTGTTTTACCATTTTTCAACTTATTAATAACTTCCGCAATTTCTTGTTCTTTAATCTCTTCTTCTAATATTCTTTTATCATCTTCCAATAATTTAATTTTTAAATTCTCGTTTATATATTTTTCTATATTCTCTTTCATTACATTATTTCCACTATATAATTTCTGATAAAATTCATGAAAAATCTTCAATTTATCTTTCATTATATTACAACTCTTACCTGTTCTATCTTTAATTATCCCAATTGTGTTTTTTACTCTTCTATTTTTACACATTCCAGCTAATAATTTTGAATTTTTATTATTAAATTTAAAAAATGCCTCTTTATATATATATATATATATATATATATATATATATATATATATATATATATATACATCAAATCCCTCTGAACTTTCTCTGTTTCTAAGTTATCTAATTACTTTCTCTTAGCTTGAATGTCTACCAATATCCTTCTATCTCTTTCTAAAAAAAAAAATCTATTTTCTAAATTTTTCAGATCTTATTCCAATTTTTTCACATTTCTCTCCTTAATTTTTTTCAATTTACAGGATTCCCTTATTGTTATTCCTCTTGAAATTGCTTTCATTGTGTCCCACAACAGGCCTAATTTCGTACCTCCTGCTTCATTTATTATCCATAATTCTAACCATTCTTTCTTTATCTTTTCTATTGCCTCTGAATATTGGAAAATATTATCCATTCTCCACCTTTTAGAATCTTTAGAATCTTTTTAAATTTCAATCTCTATTGACATCAAAGCATGATCTGTTATTTTAGTGGAGTTAATTTCAGTATTAACTATCTTAGAAATTAAATCTTGAGATGTAAATATAAAATCTATTCTAGAGTAACTATTATGTACAGCTGAAAAATAAGTATATCTTCTTTCATCACCTTTCATTTCTCTCCAAATATCCTTCAATTGATTATTTCTTACCTTCTTGCTCAATATTGTGTTTCTTTGATTAATATCATTCCGATCAAAAAAAGTTTTATCTTTTGTCTTATCCATAACCATATTAAAATCTCCTGCCATAATAACATAATCTTTCTTTATCTTTTCCATTTCTTTAAAAACCATATCATAAAAATCTCCCTGTTTATTATTAGGTGAATAAACATTAACCAAAGTATAATCTTCCAACCCCATTTTACCTTGTATTATTATATATCTACCATTACAATATTTTACTACCTGTTTCACTTTAAATTCACAGTTTTTAAAAATTATAATTGCCACACCTCTAGATTTAGAGGTTCCAAATTTTTTTTCATATATATCTATATTGTTCATCTTTAATTCATTGACTCCATCTTCTGATTGATGTGTCTCCTGCAGAAAGACAATGTCCAGCTTATTTTTCTTCAGTAGAGCTTCTATTCTTCTTCTTTTCACTGTTGATCCCAGGCCTTTCATGTTTAAAGATGCAAGTCTTATTCTTTTACCCATGTGAGTTCAAAAGTTCTCCTTCTAATAGGCCCCGTGTGCAACCTCTCCTCCCACCAAACTAACAAAAATAAACTAAAACGTAAAATTGACATAACAACAAACAATACTTGACCACTACCAATCCTGTGAACATATATGTTTTCTCCCACTCCACCATATTCCCACGCCATAACCACTAGCGTGGGCAAAAGGTGGAGGGGGGACGCCACTGCCGTCCGGCGGAACTACAACTAGAACCTCGCCTCTGATCTTTTTATTTATTTCCTGCATTTCTACTTAATGTTTAATAAAACTAAAGCCCTTCACCACCCCTCTTTCCCTTTAAATTATAAGTACAAATTATTATTTGTACTTCCTCATTGGTGTTGATTGTGTCTCTTCCCCCTGTGTATTTGTATAATGCCAATAAAGGTATATCGTATCGTATCATATCGAATTATAAGTCAATTAAACAAAAACAATTGAAACTCAGTTATTAATATTTTTAGTTTTGTTATTACTTTTACTATCTAATATTAGTATATTTAGTATAATTATATCTACAGAGTATGTAAAAAAAAGTTTCAATATAGATGAATAATAAAAAGAGAAAAAGTTGCAAAAATGAAGAAAAAAACAAAAAGATTAGAGATTTTAAAAGGGGGAAAAACGTTGATCCATCTTCTGCCAAAAATCTGGTCTTTTTTGGTTCAACCTTCTATTTCTTTGCTTGACGTTGCGGTTAACTCCTGACTTTCTTCTTCCTTCCAGAGTTTCCAGGCCTTCAGCAGTTCTTTGCCTTCATCGCAAGAGTAGATTTTGAACAGAACCCTGTCTTTCCAGATTTTCAAAAAAATAGGATGGCCCCATTGATATTTGAAATTGTTTTTAATCAACCCTGCTGTGACAGGCTTCATGGATTTTCTCCAATTCAGAGTTTCATTACATAAATCCTGGAAAATCTGTACTTTCTTGCCCCGATAGACCAGCTGGTCTTGTTTTTGTTTGATTTCTTCTGACTTTCCCTAGAGGTTTATAAAGTTCTATAGGGGCTCTTAAGGACAGGTTCAAGTGTCAGACTTTTGAACCGGCAGTGAAGAAGGCCTATTCCATGCTTTTTGTTGTTGTTTAGTCGTTAAGTCGTGTCCGACTCTTCGTGACCCCATGGACCAGAGCACGCCAGGCCCTCCTGTCTTCCACTGCCTCCCGGAGTTGGGTCAAATTCATGTTGGTAGCTTCAATGACACTGTCCATCCATCTCGTCCTCTGTCGTCCCCTTCTCCTCTTGCCTTCACACTTTCCCAACATCAGGGTCTTTTCCAGGGAGTCTTCTCTTCTCATGAGATGGCCAAAGTATTGGAGCCTCAGCTTCAGCATCTGTCCTTCCAGTGAGCACTCAGGGTTGATTTCCTTCAGAATGGATAGGTATGATCTCCTTGCAGTCCAGGGGACTCTCAAGAGTCTCCTCCAGCACCACAATTCGAAAGCATCAATTCTTCGGCGGTCAGCCTTCTTTATGGTCCAGCTCTCACTTCCATACATCGCTACTGGAAAAATCATAGCTTTGACTATGTGGACCTTTGTCGGCAAGGTGATGTCTCTGCTTTTTAAGATGTTGCCTAGGTTTGTCATCGCTTTCCTCCCAAGAAGCAGGTGTCTTTTAATTTTGTGGCTGCTGTCACCATCTGCAGTGATCATGGAGCCCAAGAAAGTAAAATCTGTCACTGCCTCCATATCTTCCCCTTCTATTTGCCAGGAGGTGATGGGACCAGTGGCCATGATCTTCGTTTTTTTGATGTTGAGCTTCAGACCATTTTTGGCACTCTCCTCTTTCACCCTCATTAAGAGGTTCTTTAATTCCTCCTCACTTTCTGCCATCAGAGTGGTATCATCTGCATATCGGAGGTTGTTGATATTTCTTCCGGCAATCTTAATTCCGTTTTGGGATTTCTCAGGAGATGGATAAGGTGGTCAGACACTCCCATTTCTTTAAGAACTTGCCATAGTTTGCTGTGGTCCACACAGTCAAAGGCTTTTGTGTAGTCAATGAAGCAGAAGTAGATGTTTTTCTGGAACTATCTAGCTTTCTCCATAATCCAGCGCATGTTAGCAATTTGGTCTCTAGTTCCTCTGCCTCTTCGAAATCCAGCTTGCACTTCTGGGAGTTCTCGGTCCACATACTGCTGAAGCCTACCTTGGAGGATTTTGAGCATAACCTTGCTAGCGTGTGAAATGAGTGCAATTGTACGGTAGTTGGAGCATTCTTTGGCACTGCCCTTCTTTGGGATTGGGATGTAGACTGATCTTTTCTAATCCTCTGGCCACTGCTGAGTTTTTCAAACTTGCTGGCATATTGAGTGTAGCACCTTAACAGCGTCATCTTTTAAGATTTTAAATAGTTCGACTGAAATGCCATCACCTCCACTGGCCTTGTTGTTAGCCATGCTTTCTAAGGCCCACTTGACTTCACTCTCCAGGATATCTGGCTCAAGGTCAGCAACCACACTATCTGGGTTGTCCGGGACATCCAGATCTTTCTGGTATAATTCCTCTGTGTATTCTTGCCAACTCTTCTTGATGTCTTCTGCTTCTGTGAGGTCCCTACCATTTTTGTCCTTTATCATGTCCATCTTTACACAAAATGTTCCTTTAATATCTCCAATTTTCTTGAACAGATCTCTGGTTTTTCCCTTTCTATTATTTTCCTCTATATCTTTGCACTGTTCATTTAAGAAGGCCCTCTTGTCTCTCCTTGCTATTCTTTGGAAGTCTGCATTCCATTTTCTGTAACTTTCCCTATTTCCCTTGCATTTTGTTTCCCTTCTCTTCTCTGCTATTTGTAAGGCCTCGTTGGACAGCCACTTTGCTTTCTTGCATTTCCTTTTCTTTGGGATGGTTTTTGTTGCTTCCTCCTGTACAATGTTACGGGCCTCCATCCATAGTTCTTCAGGCACTCTGTCCACCAAATCGAGTTCCTTAAATCTATTGTTCACTTCCACTGTGTATTCATAAGGGATTTGGTTTAGATTATACCTGACTAGCCCAGTGGTTTTTCCTACTTTCTTCAGTTTAAGCTTGAGTTTTGCTATAAGAAGCTGATGATCAGAGCCACAATCAGCTCCAGGTCTTCTTTTTGCTGACTGTATAGAGCTTCTCCATCTTTGGCTGCAGAGAACATAATCAATCTGATTTCAGTGTTGCCCATCTGGTGATGTCCATGTGTAGAGTCGCCTCTTATGTTGTTGGAAAAGAGTGTTTGTGATGACCAGCTTGTTCTCTTGACAAAACTCTATTAGCCTTTGCCCTGCTTCGTTTTGAACTCCAAGGCCAAACTTACCTGTTGTTCCTTTTATCTCTTGACTCCCTACTTTAGCATTCCAGTCCCCTATAATGACAAGAACATCTTTCTTTGGTGTCAGTTCTAGAAGGTGTTGTAAGTCTTCATAGAATTGGTCAATTTCAGCCTCTTCAGCATGGGTGGTTGGTGCATAAACGTGGATTACTGTGATGTTGAAAGGTCTGCCTTGGATTCGTATTGAAATCATTCTATCATTTTTGAGATTGTATCCCAGTACAGCTTTTCCCACTCTTTTGTTGACTATGAGGGCTACTCCATTTCTTCTACGGGATTCTTGCCCACAATAGTAGATATGATAATCGTCTGAATTGAATTCGCCCATTCCCATCCATTTTAGTTCACTGATGCCCAGGATGTCAATGTTTATTCTTGCCATCTCCTGTTTGACCACATCCAGCTTACCAAGGTTCATAGATCTTACATTCCAGGTTCCTATGCAGTAGTCTTCTTTGCAGCATCGGACTTTCCTTTCACTTCCAGGCGCGTCCGCAGCTGAGCGTCCTTTCGGCTTTGGCTCAACAACTTCATTAGCTCTGGAGCTACTTGTACTTGTCCTCCGCTCTTCCTCAGTAGCATGTTGGATGCCTTCCGACCTGAGGGGCTCAACTTCCAGCATCATATCTTTTAGCCTTTTGTTTCTGTTCATGGGGTTTTCTTGGCAAAGATACTGGAGTGGCTTGCCAGTTCCTGCTCCCGGTGGATCACAGTTAGTCAGAACTCTCCACTATGACCTGTCCGTCTTGGGTGTCCCTGCACGGCATAGCCCATAGCTTCTCTGAATTACTCAAGCCCCTTCGCCACGACAAGGCAGCAATCCGTGAAGGGATTCCATGCTAGGTATCATTAAAAAGGGGATTGAAAATAAAACAGCCAACATGATAATGCCATTGTACAAAACGCTGGAAACGCCGCACCTAGAGTATTGCGTACAGTTCTGGTTGCCACACCTCAAAAAAGACAAAGTGGAACTGGAAAAGGTGCAGAAGAGAGCAACTAAAATG
Organism: Intellagama lesueurii; assembly: GCA_037013535.1. NCBI lineage: Eukaryota > Metazoa > Chordata > Lepidosauria > Squamata > Agamidae > Intellagama > Intellagama lesueurii. Next base: position 176,276,817 of record JBAJHW010000001.1, on the reverse strand, counting down.
ATGACTGGGCTGGGGCACCTCCCTTATGAGGAAAGGCTACAGCGTTTGGGGCTCTTTAGTCTAGAGAAAAGGCACCTGAGGGGGGGACAATAATTGAGACGTATTAAATTATTCATGGGATGGATAAAGTCAATAGAGGGAAGCTCTTTTCCCTCACACAGAGTGAGAACAGACAAAAGAAAAGATTTCTTTACCCAGGGTGTTTTTAGTCTGTGGAACTCCTTGCCACAGGATGTGGTGATGGCATCTGGCCTAGATGCCTTTAAAAGGGGATTGATCAGATTCCTGGAGGAAAAGTCCATTGCAGGTTACAAGCCATGATGGGGATTTATAACCTCCAGGCTTAAAAGGAAGGTACCTCAAAATGCCAGATGCAGGGGAGGGTTATCAGGAGACAGGTATCCAGTTGTCTCGTGTGCTCCCAGAGGCATCTGGTGGGGCCACTGTGAGATACAGGAAGCTGGACTAGATGGGCCCTTGGCCTGATCCAGCAGGCCTCTTCTTATGTTCTTATGACCTAACACTTCAAAAATGCATCAAGCAGAATTTTAGTCTCACAGCAACCTTACACCATGGGGTAGAAACCCCTGGGCTATTACTAAGTTGGTAAAGCTTTTCATAGGTGATGCCACTTAAGAATAACAGTATGCTTCTTCACACATGCAAATATATTCTGCAATATATCTGTGAAGATTCTCAGTCATCCAGGTGAGGTTATCTGGAAATGGAGTCATGGCAACTTGACTTCTTTCTTATTAGGTTGAAATGTTTCACTACTCATCCAAGTAGCTTCTTCAGTCTGAGGAGAGTTGGTAGGAGACCCCTGATATATCCTCCACGTTGGTTTCACTTCCCCCTGGTCTGAATAGTCTTGTTAGATGGACAAAGGACTGTGGTGTGTGAAAATCCCACTTCTGCAGTCCTTCTCCACCCATTGTCATCGGTTGTTAACAGTCATTGACAGTGGTCTTTCTGGTGCGTGTAGTCCTGATGGGATGAAAGGGCAGCATGATAAATTGATAAAGGAGACAGATTGTATCTAAGGCCTCCACCCCTGTTGAATGAGGGCTTTTCTATATGCACTTGTATGGTCTTCCTGACCCCTTTCTCAAACCATCTATCTTCTCGGTCCAAAATGAGTACATCTTGGTCATCAAATGAGTGTCCTCTGTCCATCAAATGAAGGAACACTGCTGATTGTGATCCTGTGCTGGGCCCTTCTGCTGTTTAGTGGCTGTTTGGTTTCTCCAAAGATTCAAGATTCAGAAAGTACATGCCTTCACAGACCACATAAATGCAGTGGACCCAAATATCAAGTTCACCAGGGAAGACACCAAAGACAACCAGCTGGCTTTCCTGGACTGTGCAGTCATCCTGTGATTACTCTACAATAGGAGTGGTGGATGTGTGGTTCCCCAAATGTTGCTCGGTCTGCAACTCCCACCATCTTTCATTATCAGCTATTTTGGCTTGGGCTGATAGGAATCACAGTCGAACAACATCCAAAGGGTCATGTGTTTCACACCACTGCCCTACAGTATAATGTTCTAGTCTATATAGAGGTCTGTTCTAGTGTAAATAGAAAACAAAAGTGTTAGAGAAAAGGGGATCTAATATGACCTTCTCTCTGGCATGCTGATTTTCTCTCTAGAGGCAATGAGTGAGGGATTGTATGGAGGAACATTCAGTGACATGAGCTCTGGACCTCTATTTTGAAGTGAGCACTAAGCTTCAGAGATAATAATTAACCTAAAGACAACATGCTGGCCAGATTCACAGCCACACCACAGAACATTCAGGTGAGCTTAATGGTTAAACTAGGAAGAGAAGTTGGACCCTTCCAATTAAAACATTTATTCTTTGCATTTTCCCTTTTTCTCTCCAACAACAACATGTTACTCTGTGTCCCAGTATTAACGTTGCATATTAAGGGTTATTATCCCAGCAATTATAAAGAGCTGTCCTTCCCACCTAGCACACTCATTCTAGCATTCTACACTCCAGAAAAGTCTTTAGGAACTCCTCCTCAACATACCAATGAGGTGACTTGTTTAAACATGTAATCTTCCATATCTTATATGAAACAAATTCAATTTACTTCCTGTTGGATTGTTAACTGACAGCGAGCAGAGGAGGTTCTATTATCAGTTGCACTGATGAAAATCTGTGGAAGTCAGTGGGCTGACTGAATTCATTTGAACGTATTTGAAAGAGGAATGCAGCCCACAAGGCTCTCATCTTTGTGCACGAAGAGTTTGCCAAATCTAGTTTCTGAATGAATCAGACGGAGAAATTAGCTGGATCATGGCTTTTTAAAAAAACACCTCTCTTGCTACCATTTCTTTTCAGCAATCTAGAATTCTTGATAAAACTGCTGTTTGTGGTCCTATAAGAGAGGTGTATTTCCAAAGAGAAAGACAAGTCTGAGGTGGGAGAGAAAACATCAATAAGGTCCCAATGAATAGCCATAGAACATTAATCAATCATTCAGCTCCAAAGGAAACGAAGACGGATCATACAAACATTTGTCTGGTTAGTCATTACAGAGGAACAGCTGAAAGTGGAAAACAAGCTAAAAAGTCTGATGATCACCCTTCTGAACCAGTGTTACAGGACCAGGCACTATCTAGTAACCAGATCTAAATTTTGCTGTTCAAGGACTGCAATCCAAAGGTATAATCAGAGGTGCAAACTTGTCAATAATTCAATCCTGCAGGTTAGTCAATCAAATAAAAATGGGAGTTTCGTAGCCAATGTCAAATTGCAATCATAGAATCATAGAATAATGGAGTTGGAAGGGACTTATAAGGCCATCGAGTCCAACCCCTTGCTCAGAACAGGAATACGAATCAAAGGATATCTGACGGTTGCCTGATTTTCTTTTGAATGCCTCCAGCATTGGAGTGTTCACCACTTCCCAAGGTAATTGGTTCCATTGCCATACTGCTCCAACAGTTAGGAAGTTCTTCCTGATACTCAACTAAAATCCGACTTCCTATAATTTGAGCCCATTATTATGTATCCTACACTTTGGGATGATCAAGAACAGATCCTGCTCCTCCTCTGCAATACTTTTAAGTATTTGAAGAGTGCTATCATATCTTCTCTCTGTCTTCTTTTCTCTAGGCAAAACGTGCCCAGTTCTTTCAGTTTTTCCTCAGAGGGCTTGGTTTCCAGTCTCCTGATCATCCATGTTGCCATTCTCTGAACTTGTTCCAGTTTGTCAGCATCCTTCTTAAAGTGCACTGTCCAGAACTAGACACAGTATTCAAGATGCCTAACCAGTGCCAAATAGAGGGAAACTAGTACTTCATAGGATTTGGAGACTACACTTCTGTTAATGCAGCATAAATTGGAATTTGCTTTTTTTGCATCTGCATCACACTGTTGGCTCATATTTAGCTTGTAGTCTACAGTAATTCCAAAATCCTTTTCCCATGTAGTATTATTGAACCATGTATCCCCCATTTTGTTGCTGTGTATTTGGTTTCTTTTTCTCTAGGTGTAGAACTTTGCACTTATCCCTGTTAAATTTCATTCTGTTGTTTCAGTGTTCAAGCCTATCAAGATCATTTTTAATTCAGTTTCTGTTTTCCAAAGCATTAGCTATTCCATCCAATTTTGTGTCATCTGCAAACTTGATAAGCATTCCCTGCACCTCCTTATCCAAGTCATTAAAAAAACACAGATGAACTGCGGTCCCAGAACAGAGCTTTGTGGTACCCCACTTGATATTTCCTCCCAGTTTGCAAAGGAATCATTGATAAGTACTCTCTGAGTACAGTTCTGTAAACAGCTGTGTATCCACCTGACAGTTGTTTAGCCAGCCCACACCTAGTTATCTTGCTAATCAGAATATCATGGAGCATTTTGTTAAAAGCTTTGCTGAAATCAAGATATATTATGTCCACAGCATTCCCACCATCTACCAGGGTGGTTACCTGATCAACAACTGAGATAAGATTAGTCTGCCAGGATTGATTGATTGATTGATTGATTGATTTCCTGCCTTTCTTCCCACAGGGGAGCCAAGGTAGCTTACAACAGATAAAAAGACAGATTTAAAAACATATAAATACCATATTTTTAAAAACAATTAAACATATATTAAGATTAACAATCAAGTTTAAAAACAATTCAAAAACATTCAAAAACCTGTAAATTAAAAATCAGCATTCTTGTGATGACTTATAGCTTAAAAGCCTGCCTAACAATTCTTGACAAATTCATGTTGGCTTCAATTGTCATCACATTGTTTTCAAGATGCTTCCTGACTGGCCACTTTATAATCTGCTCCAGAATTTTCCCCAGAATTGATGTTAGGCTAACTGATCTGTAGTTCCCAAGTTCCTCCTTTGCTAAGACAGGGACAACATTAGCTCCCCTCCAGTCATCTGGCACTTCACTCAAAGTAATGAAGTATTTCTTGACTATTTATTTATCAGTCTCAAACTGCAATCCTGTCCATTTGACCTTTGCCTGGAGGGTCATAGACTGTCTTTTGGAAGAAGACTGAGCTGAAGTTATTTTATTTTATTGTATGTTATTTTGTTTTGCTGTATATTTTTCCTTTGATTACTTGATTGTTAATTGCTTTATGCTTCCTTTCTTGAACTATTTTTCGAACTATTTGCACTTTAAATTATTTTTGTTATTGATATGGAGTGGAAGGCCTGCCCTCCGAGCGAGGGGCCATTGAACATCCAGGTGATTACAGGTAGAGGGAGATATGGCGCTGGCAGGGCCCCTACTCGTGTCAGAAGAACGGTGAACAGATGTCTTAAAGCTGTACACTGTTCTGGGACTCTGATCAACCATCAGGACCGAGGTAGCCAGATCAGCCGACCCTCCACTCTAAAATTGGTGCTGTTGAATGCCAGGTCTGTATCCAATAAATTCCAGATTATTTATGATCTTATTCTGGAAGAGGATGCAGACCTGGCGTGCATAACCGAAACTTGGATTAGTGGGGAAGGGGGTCCACCCCTGACCCTGGTCTGTCCTCCCAGTTATGCGGTCCAGCACCAGGATAGACTAGAGGGATGGGGGGGGGGGGAGTCGCCATTGTATGTAAAAACACTCTGGAGGTTACTAGGCGCTCTGTGGTGGTGAAGCCGGGTCTGGAGGCCCTCCACGTGTCGATAGGGGCTAGGGATGGTATTGGGATTTTGCTGGGTTACCGTGCTCCCCGCAACCCAGCCATCTCCCTACCATAGCTGGTGGACTTTGTCTCCGTGGCACTGTTGGAATCCCCGAGGCTTTTGGTCTTGGGGGATTTCAACATCCATGCGGAGGCTGAGACATCTGGTCCAGCTCTTGAGTTCTTGGAAACCATGGCTTCCTTGAACATGTCCCAACATGTTAACGGCCCCACCCACGTGGGTAGTCATATGCTAGACCTGGTTTTTTCCACCAATTGGAGTGAGCGTGGTCTGATGGTGACTGACCTTGTGTCGGTTCCCTTGTCATGGTCAGACCACCACCTAATAAAATGTAACCTCTCAGTGGCCCTCCCACCTCGCAGGGAGCAAGGATCTATTTTAATGATCTGCCCTCGAAGGCTACTGGATCCTATAGGATTCCAGGATTCCATGAGAGGGATTCCGGAAGACCTGGCTGGTGCTCCTGTCGAGGCTCTGGTTGAAGGCTGGTTTGCTGCCGCCTCCAGGGCTGTAGACATGATCGCTCCTAAACGTCCTCTCCAATGCAGAGCTCGGCCTGCATCCTGGTTTAATCAGGAACTACGAGTGATGAAGCAAATTAGGAGAAGACTAGAGAGCAAATGGAGACGGAAACCGACGGATTACAATAAGGAAGCTGTCAGGGTCGTGACTAACCTTTATCTTGCTAAGATAAGGGCTGCTAGTCGAGCTCACCTCGCTAACCGGATAAGCGACGCTTCAAATCAGCAGGCGGAACTTTTCCGTATAGTTCGCGACCTATCCGGAATTGGTCGGGGTGATGGGCCTCCCACTAGTATCTCACCTGATCAATTTGCAGCATTTTTAAAATCTAAAGTGGAGGCCATCCGCCGGGAGCTTTCTCCTTTTTTGGAGACAGTGGATCGAGCAGAGATGTCCAGCACTCCGCCTTGCCCGATGAGTTTTGATCATTTTCAGCCTGTGACGCCAGACATTGTGGACAAGGCGCTAGTTTGCTGTCGGGCCACCACCTCCTCCCTTGACCCTTGTCCGGCCTGGCTAATCAAAGCAGCCAGGCCTATAACAACTGAATGGGCCACAGTGATAATTAATGGGTCTTTCTGGGAGGGCAGGGTTCCCCCTGCCCTCAAGGAGATACTCATTAGGCCCATTCGAAAGAAACTGAATTTGGCGGCGGACGACATTGGCAATTATAGGCCCGTCGCCAATGTTTCTTTCATTAGTAAAGTGGACGAGAGGGTGGTGGCCGATCAGCTTCAGGCACACTTGGATGAAACAAACGCCCTGGATCCATTCCAGCCAGGCTTCAGGCCGCGCCATGGTACAGAAACAGCATTGGTCGCCCTGTTAGTTGACCTATTGAGGGAGGCCGACAGGGGAAAAACGTCTCTGTTGGTGCTCCTCGATATCTCAGCCGCCTTTGATACCGTCAACCATGGTATCCTCCTGAGGAGGATCTCCAAGTTGGGAATTGGTGGCCTGGCTCCAATCCTTCCTGGGGGATCATCCTCAGAGAGTTCAGCTTGGGGAGAGTGATTCGGCCCTGTGGAGCCTCAATTGTGGAGTTCCACAGGGCTCGACTATCTCCCCAATGCTGTTTAACATCTATATGAGGCTGCTGGGTGAGGTTATCAGGGGGTGTGGAGCATCGTGCCATCAATATGCTGATGACACGCAGCTCTACATCTCCTTTTTTCCAACTACAGTGGATGCTGTTCTGTCCCTGCAGCACTGTTTGGGGTCTGTATTGCAATGGATGCAGGAAAACGGGCTGAGGTTGAACCCGGACAAGACGGAGGTCCTGAGGGTGGGTGGACCCACCATGAGCAGTCTGGGAAACTCCCTCTTTTTTGGGGGGATGACTCTTACTGCGAAGAGTGAGGTTCGCAGCTTGGGGATCCATCTGGACCAGGCGCTCACAATGGAAACCCAGGTGGTGTCAGTGGTCTGCACCGCCTATTTCCATCTTTGGCGGATTGCCCAGCTGCGTCCCTATCTTGATGTTGGGTCGCTCACCACTCTGGTCCATGCGCTCGTAATCTCGAGATTAGACCACTGTAATGCTCTCTACGTGGGGCTACCTTTGAGATTGATGCGGAAATTCCACATGGTGCAGAATGCGGCGGCCAGACTTCTTAGTGGGGTGAGGAAACACCAACACATCACTCCCACCCTGGCCGCCTTGCATTGGCTGCCCGTTCGGTTCCGCGTTGATTTCAAAGTATTAATGATTACATACAAAGCCCTAAATGGTTTAGGACCTCGATACTTGGCGAAACGCCTCCTCCCACCTAGATCTACTCGTATCACCCGATCTAGTCAGGAGGGGCGACTGAGGAGCCTAACGCCGAGGGAGGTCCGGAAAGAAAGAACGAGACACCGCGCCTTCTCGGCTGTGGCTCCCTGTCTCTGGAACAAACTCCCCTCCGAGATCCGTTTGGCCCCCTCGCTGGGCATTTTAAAAAACCAACTGAAGACCTGGTTATTCAGACAGGCCTTCCCTCCGGGCACTATTTAATTGTCTTTATTCTCTCCATCTTGAATCATTATCTATGTGCTGTTAATTGCTATTTTATTTCTATTGTTTTACTTTTTGTTCTGTGAGCCGCCCAGAGTAGACTATGTCTAGATGGGTGGCATACAAGTTCAAGAAATAAATAAATAAAGTAGGAATTGAGCACTTCTGCCTTTTCTTTCTCATCTTTTATCATTTTCCCATCCCAACTGTGTAGCTGAGCCACTGTTCCTTTTTGCTGTATTTTGCTATGCATGCACCTGAATAATGTTTTTTTGTTGCTTTTAGCATTTTGCTAACTTCAGCTCATTCTCAGCTTTTGCTTCCTAACACTATCCCTGCAGTTCTTTACAACTTGGGCTTCCTTTCTTATTTTCAGGTCCTCTCTGAGTTTCTTCTTGGTCTTTTTTGCTGTCTTTCACCTTTTTTTCTTGTTGGAATTGCCTTTAGAATTTCCCTTTTAAGAAATTCGCGCCTATCTTGGACTCATTTTCATGTCAGGATCTACTGTCATGGGACCTTACTTATCACTGTTTTGAGTTTATTTAAAATTGGCTTTTCTAAAATCCAGCATACATGTGTGGCTACACTCCACTTTTGCTTCCTTTGAAATCAAGAACTCCAGTATAACATGGTCATTTTGCCCCAGAGTTCCCTTACTGCCACTTCATCCATGAAGTCATTCATACTGGTTAGAATCAAGTCAAGGATAGCTAATCCTCTAATTTCTTCCTTCATGTCTGACTCCATGCATCCCTGGCTCCCTGTTGCATTTGTTCTGTTGTCTTCTGATTCTGGACTGGTATATGACTTCAACTTTGCTCTCCTTCAGCCGTGGACTTGTTTGCTATCTGTGTCTGTTTGGCTTTCCTGGCTTGACTGATGCCACTGATGGAATATGCCCTCCTGGAAAAAAAGGATACCATATCAACCTCAGAATCTCCCCCTTCATCCACATCTTTTAGGAATTGAGACAATGTCAGTACTGGGCAAGAAGTCCAGCATCAGTGGATGCATCAGTGGAGAAGTGCACATTTGGATGTTGGAAGCCTTCACTATGCTGAATCTGCTGGGAAGAAGGAAAAGACAAATGAAGGACAGTGTGCTGCTTTAAGGATCAGATCAGATTTGCACTGGGGCCTACTAGATAAAAGGTTATGAATAGACATGGGGACGAATAAAAAAAAAGAATAGCGATATTTGTTAAAAATTGCTGGTTCATTAAATATTCATCCCTTCATATTCGTGTGTTCCAGAGACCCTGATGAATACGAAGCGATGAATGTTGCCCCATTTTTATTCATCCCCCATAGGAAGAGAGGTAAAGCTAGCTTTCCCTCTCTGTCTACGGCTTTCCCACTCTGCCTCAGCTGATCGGTGGGCCCATAGGCAGCCAGCCAGCCCCACAGCCAGTTACCTCCACAGCCTGTTCTCTGCCCCTTCCCCTCCCTCCCTTAGTCACTGCCGTCATCCAGCACTGCCGCCATCCATCACCACCCGCTGCTGCCGCCATCCATTGCACCCGCTGCGGTGGCCTCCACAGCCACGGCCTCCCATAAGGGACACTGGCTGCCCTTTGCAAAGATGCAGCCTGGATTCCCTTAACGCAGGCCATAGCGGCAAAGACCATCACAGCAAGCGCCGGTGGATGGTGGCTGCCATGGCACAGGCCATCACAGATGGTGGTGGTGGCAGCATGGACTGCAGCAACCAAGGTAGGGAGGCAACAGGGGTAGTGGGAAGGGGGTAGGACGGCAAGCTGTGGGGGTGGGGGGATCAGCTTTTTTTTCAACCCCCAACAAACCAACGAACCAATTCATCAAACCGTTTTGGCAGTTCGTCCCCATCTCTAGTTATGAAACGTTCAGTCTCTCCTGGGCCTTTCATGGAATAAGAACTTCTCATTGTGCTGTCATAGGCCATTCCAGTTCAGAGTTGTCCCCCCAAATTCAGGAAAGGGTCGCTTTAAGGAAGATCACTCCCTGCAAAACAACCTTTTCTGGTCTGATCAGATGTGCATCTGTCAAAGGTTTCCTGAATAAAATGAATTCTCTAGATCTATTTCAATCTTTTTTCAGGTGTGGTTATGGGATAGAGACAGCTTTGATCACCTTGATGCTATGCTGGGAACTATAGACAGGAAGTATATCCCTGTTGTTTCAACTGGAGTTCTCAGTGGCTTTCAATATTACTGACTCTGGGAAAGTAACCTGTTGATTAAATGATAAAAAAATTTTGGTTTGAGAGATATATAGTCACACATAAAGCAATATGAGTAATTATATTATGAGCAATTTTGGCCAGGTGGGAATCTCAATGGTAGACAAGCATATGTAATTATGAATTTTAGAAAGGTCGATGAAGAATAATAATATTAGATGTTTTTGTGTCCATGGTACATATATAGAGATTAAATATGTGTGAATTATTATGGTGATTATATAGACAAGATTAGGTATACAATATCTTTTTATCTGCAAAAGTGGAGATCTCTGAGAAATGTTTGACCTGGCTTGGAGTTTTTTGGTGGACAAGCAATCTTTAAGATGAAATTAGGAATGCTTATGATGAGTATTGGATAGAGGGGTATGCAGGTGAAAGAATTTATAGAGATTTCATAGATGGCACTTCAAAGCTGGTAAAAAGAATGCAGGAAATGAATTCTAGATTTTCAAGGCTATAAGTAATCAGAAATCCCTGGTCTATACATGGAGCTGAGAAATATAACAAAAATTGGAAAGTTACTTGCTGAATGTCTCAAATGGTTGATAAGTACATATAACGCTTAAATTAGAATACATATTTTGATTATAATTGTTTAGAAGTTATTGATGATAAGTTAGAAACATAAAGACACCAAGTAATATATGAATCATAGTCTGTCTATGCAGTTAAGAATGGTTTGAATATAAGATCAATATAGATCTAAGTTTATATATTAGATAATGTATGTATGTTAATTATTATAAAGCTAGGAAGTCATTTTTTGATCTTAATAATGGTTTAAATATGTTTAGTAGGGTAATATGGTTTATGTAGTCAGAACTATATACCAGATGGATAAGGCCTAAATATGTTAGTAGGGTAATACGGTTTATGTAGTCAGAATTATATACCAGATGGATATATGGAAATTATCTCCCCGCGTATATGTCTGTGTTTGTTTTGTATGTCTGTTTGAGTTATAATAATAATAATAATAAAAAAAAATATTACTGACTCTGGGATGGCACTTTCACATTATCTCTGGTCCTTCCTATAGGGCAAGCTCAGACGCTGTTTGATACTGTAGCCATTGACATGTGGGATCTCTCAGGGTTCAGTTCTGCCCCCCCCCCCCCCGCTAGTCATCACATACATGAAACCTCTGTTAGAGGTTGACCAGAATTTTGAGATTCGGTGCCACCACTATGCTGATGACACTCAGATCTCTCCTTTCCATCTAATTCCAAGGAGCTGTTTTAATTGTAGACAAGTATTTGATGAGACTAATAGACTGGATAAGAACCATGAAATTGAAACTTCATACTGACAGTACAGTAGTAGTCCTGGTCAATCAAATAGCAGATCAGGGAACAGGTAATCAGCCTGTACCAGATAGGGTTCAATTCTCCCTGAAAACTGAGGTTCACAGCTTGGATGTTCAAGTTTCAGTGGTGGCTAGGGTACGTTTCCACAGTGAAAGCTAGTATGCCAGCTGAGCCCATTCCTGGATATGAATGCTCTGGTTATTACAACACATGTTTTAATTACTCACTGCAGTGTATTCCACATTGGGTTGCCTTTGAAAAGTGCTCAGAAATGTCATCTGGTCCCAAATGTGGTATATACGCTGTGACAGAGTCAGGTTGCAGGAATCACTTCATTTCCTGTAAAAATTCACTGGCTGCTGGTCTATTTCTGGGTCCAATTCAATGTGCTGGCTATGAAAATAAAGCCTTGTATGACTTGGCTTCAGGCTATCTGATGGAGCATATCTCCCTCTATGAGGCTCCCCAGCTTTTAAGATCTTCAAGGGAGGCCATTCTCTCCACTTCCTTGCCCCCATAGGCATATCTGGTGGGGATAAAAGAGAGAACCTTTTATCATGATTGCTCGTAGGTTCTGGCACTCACTTCCACAGGAAGTCAGATTTATCCTTCATGCAGCAGGCAAATACGGTTTTCTTAAGGCATAAGATGATGCCATGTTTGGCAGTGCCTTTAGACATCTTCATGCATCAGTCACCCACAGGGACCTCTGAGTGATCAGCAGTCCACTCTGTCTACCCCCTGACATCCACATGCCAGGCATGCAAGGTTCATGCATACAGGCCCCACTGCAAGCACCCACCAGATGAGAGAGGGCGTATGACCCTTCAAGGGAAAGGTCAGCAACCCCTTGATTGCATAGAATGTGTGAAGGGAGATCCTGTAGCAACCCTGGCACACACTGTAGCAATCTCTATGTCAAACGTGTGTTAATGTCAGAGTAGAAAAGATTAGAAAAAGCCCATTGTAGACAAAGAGGGGTCTTTCAGATTGCAGTCTAGCTGTGTCAGAAAGATGCAATATAATCTACATGGAAGCTTATCTCCAGAGCAGAAGCTGCCTTTCTCTCACACAGATTCACAAAAAAAACCTTCTGCATTCACACTTGTCTGTAGATTGCTTTGTACCTTTCTGTGTGAATTGGTGCACTCCCCCGACCCCATGTGTTTTGATAGCACTCATGTCACTCTTTGAATCCACCTTGACAGTTTGTCTCCCTCCTCGCAAATTAACAAAGATTGTTTCCCCGCTGCCTGTGGGGGAGCTAAGGAGGAACATCCACACATCCTGACCTTGCTTTTGACCTATGCTTAGCATGAAGCAATGGGAGAAACATTTTAGTACATGTTGAAAGAGCAACACAAGCAGCAATGGAACCCACCCCAAAAGCTAGGTGTGAGCGGAGCTTCTGATTCTTCCCAGGCCAGGTCATCCCATATTTTTGTTATATCTTCCCACAAAGTTACAGATGTTATCACAAATTCCACATATCCATCTCCAGCTTTCCACTAAGCAGATGCTGCTGGTCATTAAGTTCACCTCTCTTGATCCAAACATGGCCACGTTTTCTGTGGGAAATACCCTAATCGAAACAAAAAAATACTGTAATTAGAAGAACAAAGGAATTCCTTTCCTTCAAATAGACAGAGATAACAGCCATATCTATATGTCTCACAGCAAATGGAGATAAACAAGAGTGAGTTGGCTTTGGAAAACCAGAATGTACCATTGTTGCAGACAGGCTGATCAATAGGTAGGCATGCAGAAACTGCATGGGTGATTTTGCAGTTCATGTTGAGGGTTTGTTATATAATCTGACCCTAGTAATGCAGGCTTCATTAGGAAATCAATCCTTTTTCATAGCACTGATCATAGTGGCTAACATTATAAGACAGGACTAGGTAATTCCTATGAAGGGTGTGTGATCCTATTGAAAGGATTCTATTCAGTTCACGTGCAGCACTTGTTGACAAAGGACCCTCCAAGGGAGTGCCCTTCATGGGAACAGAAGAACATAAGAACCATGATGGGTCAGCCCAAAGGCAAATGTATTACTGTGTTCCGTTCTGACAGTGGCCAACCAGGGAAGCCCACCAGCAAGACAGAAACACAACGATCACCCACCCACTGATGTTCCCTGACAGTTAGTCCTCAGAGAGCCATACAGCTTTTGATCCTAGAGGTAACATGCTGCCCATTAATGGACCTAAGCTCTCTAAATTTCATCTTATCCCATTTTTGGAACTGTCCAAAATGGCATCCATCATTAAAATTCTTGTGTTGCATCTTCCACAGTGTCACTAAGCATGGCGAGAAGAAGTGTTTCCTTTTCATCTGTTGCACAGCTCCTACCATTCAGCTTTGGTGGATGAGTGGATTTTAGAATTAGGAGTGGGAAGGGGAAGTTTTATTCCAATCTACTTTCATTCCACCATGCATCATATACCTCTGCCAGTGGAGGACCACCAACCAGAAGCTGGAAAGAGTTCCTTTGTTCAGATGTACAACTCTGAGAATCTGAGAGCCGGAGGCCCAAAAGTATCTTTCTCAAACTCTGCCTCCCTTTTTGGATAGAGATCCAAAGAGACTGGATGCTCTGCCCCCGCCCCCCTTTTTAAAAATCTCCAACAAATCTCCATTATCCCTCCCATCTAGTTTAGTAATCTCTGTTCTGGCTGGCAGTGGTTCTCCAGGCACACAGGCAGAAAGAAATCTGCTTCCCAACATCTGTAACCTAGCCACACGATCACCGGCCAATTTATTTCAATAGGAAACTTTTGTTCCAAAGAAATTAGCTTTAAGAAAGAGGACCTGATCTGAATTTTTCTGAAAAATAGCCTTGAATTCAAAGTTATGGTGGACTTATTCTGAAAATGAGGGGGAACTAAAGGTAATGTTATGCATACCATGTGTTTATTTGTTATGTAGTCTGTAATAATAATAATAATAATAATAATAATAATAATAATAATAATAATAATAATAATAATAATAATAATAATAATAATAATAATAATAATAATAATAATATGGCAACCCTTTTCCAGGTAGAAAATACTGAGAAGTAGTTTAGTGTTCCCTTCTTCTGGGGGCACCCTAGGACTGTGCAGCTTGCCCATGACTACACAGATTGGCTCTTCTCCCAGGGAATCTCTTAGTGGGGAATCAAACTCCCAACCCCTGGCTCAACAGCCAGATACCTAAACTGCTGAGCTGTCCAGCCAGCCTATGTACTGTTGCTACTGAAGATAATGGCTGAAATCCAGTACTACATTGCAACTAGAGTATGCCTGTTGAAACAATTGAACATATATAGGTGTTGACTCACCAAATCTCCACAGATTCGACCTACTCTGGTTGCAAATTACTACTAGATTGCAGTGAACATTTTAATTACCAAAATATTATTACATGTCAAAAATTTCTGGGTTGTTGTTGTTAATGTTAACTTTAAAAAATTAACTTCCCTAGCCACTCACACACTCCAGTAACTTGTTATCCTGTCACAACCAAAGTTCAAAGAATACTATGCTGTGTGGCTTGCTTATACAACTGTACCTTGAAATCAAATGGCTAAACATAATGTGAACCACTTAGAGTTTTTGGCTATGGGGGACAAAGGTCCGACAGCCTGTGTTTCAGTCTGCAAGGGCTCTTATTTTCTTAAACATGGGATGGTACTCCGATATCTGAGTCTCCCAGTGGCACCACGAGGTCCAGGGAAATGTGAATGAACTTCTCATTAGAGCACAGCATTGAAGAAGCTTACGTATGCAAAAAATAGCAGGCTAAGATGAAATACGCAATTTCTGGTCTAAACATAAGCACAATATTCACATCCAAGTACAGAAAAGAAACCTGACGTCTTCTTTAAAATCCCAGGGTGCCCAATCAAAAGTCTGGTGGACATCTTTTGCCAGGCGTTGCTGCCAGGCAACAGAGAATGTGAATAGGCAACATGAGATACTTCAGAAGATGGATGGGTAGTAAAAGAAGTCAGTCCCTCGTATTGAAAACACCATTTGACAAGCTGCAGAATTCCTTATATTTGATCAATCTTGTTTGCCTGTTAGGAAGAAAGCAAAAATAGAAATTGGCATCAACAGCAGCTCAGATAGCCAGGCTGCATTGCAGCAGCTTTTTCCTGGGCAATGGACAAAGGCAGCATGTTTGGTGTGGGTGGGTGTGCATGCATGTGTGCATGTGTGGGTGTGCTGCACAGAAAGTTGTAAAACTTGGTGACATTCCAATGGAACTAGGAGACTAAGAGTCTAATCTGAGCACATACATTTCCTGTAATTAGTTTTGAAGCCCGCCAGCTGCATGAAAATGATCAACGAGAGTTCGTTACCTTGCAAGCCATCTAGATCATTTTTACCCCACCCTTCCTCCAAATTGCTCAGGACAGGATTCTTGGTTATTCAGTACAAGTCCTGTTACCAAAAAGCCCCCCATGTATGACTGCTTGTAAGGCAAGAAAGGCAGTAGACAATAACTGGTTTCCTTGAAGAAGGTGAACACGTCACCTTCTGCCTAACAAGTGATCATTTAAAAGAGACAAGAGAGGACAAGACACCCAAGTACAACTGGCTATCAATCTGTTTATGGTAGGGAGATATGGCAACCCTATTTCTTGTGTGGTTCAGTGCTTTTACTTCTAACTGCACTTCTTGGACAGAAGGAGCAGCGTAGGAGGCCACAGTGAGGTTGCTCCACCTAGAGCAATCTTCATTTATGCTGACAATTTTCACAGCATTCTTGCCAGTTACACACTTAGGTCTAGGTGTTCAAACAAGCAGGAGCTACCCAGCTCCAGTGAGATATGGATGATGCAGAGTCTGGGTAGCAGAATGACTATAACAAACACAGTGAAGCCATTCATAATTGAACAGTGATAGAATGATGCTCTGAAAACCAGAGCATCTGGTAATTCTTCCTATAGCTGCTGCTTAGTTTCAGAAATGAGTCCTGCAGATAACTCACACCATTTCTGTTATGATGCCCTGACACCATCACTAGATTAAGGAGATCAGTAGCACTGTCCGAGTGTGTGTGTGTGTGTGTGTGTGTGTGTGTGTGTGTGTGTGTGTGTGTGTGTGTGTGTGTGTGTGAGAGAGAGAGAGAGAGAGAGAGAGAGAGAGAGAGAGAGAGAGAGAGAGAGAGATGTTAGCATACCAGATATATACAAATAAGCTAGCTTGGTGTACTTATGATTCAATTAGACCATCCCTGTTGTCTAGACAATGGCCCAGAGGCCTGGTCTACCAAACCCTGGGTAGATAGACCCTCTGTTGCCTCAGGGCCTTTACTCTCCTAGACTAGTCTACCAGTTCTGCAGTCTGCTGAGAGTGGCCACCCTGGAGGTCTGGTCTACCACTGTCTGATCCTTTGGTGGTAGACCAGGTTGTATGCTTTCTAAATTTGGCACCCTGGGACAAAGCCTCACTTGTCCCACTCTTACAGCCCTGTTTACCACTGCCACTGCCCTGAGTTTCTATGGTCAAGCAGGGATTTGAATGTGGATCTCCTGAGTCTAGTTCAGCACTCCATCTACTGAATCATATTGGCTTTCTTTATCAGTTTAGTCATTTGCATTTATGATCATGTTATGTTCATGTTAAGTTGTTTGTATTTACAGTTATGCTCTTAAATATTTGTATTAGATTGTAAGGAATCTTTTTTATTTTAATGGAAAAGCAAGGAAAATATTTTAAACTAGTGAATGATTATGAAAACGGTTAACACGAAACAGAATATAAATATTCAAACACTGGCTGGGCAAACTTGGATTCAAACTTGGGAACAGCCGTAAACCTGTGAAGACCCAATGGTGGGCCCTGGCCCTGTTCCTGTCTCTAACTTTAACCTCCCTCACATGATAGGAAGGAACTATAGGTTCACAGGACTAGTCAATTGTACTCTGTAACTACAAGTGCCACACATGCTTACATTTAACATTCTATCCCCCTTTGAGCAGCTACAGCCAGGAAAGCCCAAGGTGTCCGTGACAAATCTAAAGACCTTGCCCACATCCTCAGGCTAGAAAAGCTGAAAAGGATTAGCAATACTGTGCAAATGGTTGCATGGATATACTGCAGAAGATGTTGGTCTGATTATCACATTCTCATGCATATATTTTGGAGATGATATTTTATCAAAATGTCACAAAGTTGTCAAGGTTAAAGAGTTTGCTGGATCATTTTTTTAAAATCTCACTTCTCCCTCTATGATGAACTCCTCTGTGAAAGCCTAATATTTCCTAAGCGCATTGTACAAAAGAGAGTGATAATTGATTCCTATACAATAAATGAAAACCCATGAATGAGTCTCAAGGTATTAATTGGATGAATCAGTAGATTAATCAGCAAGGGCACTATTTGTTGTTTTACAATGTGGGTTTTTAATTGGATTTTAATTGCAATATCCTCCATGAAAGGCTCCCGGCACTGATTATATTGCTTTAAATGCAGTCCAGAGTCATCTAATGTATAAAGTGCTGAAGAATTGCTTATCATAGGTTTAAAAGCCTAGCAATATTGGTTCCCACAGAGCAGAAATTAGGACTGCTTGGCTGGAATGTTGGCAGGAATCTATAACTGAAGTCACACACATGAGCTACAGATTCCTTTGGTGGACATGGGGCCAAAGGTGGCTCTCCTCCTAAGGTCCCACCTTCAACACTGCAACAATAGTACATCTGCTCCACACAACTATCACAAAGGTAAGTGGGATTTTAGTCATATTGTTGAGTAACTTGAGCTTTAGGAGTGAAATGGACTCTGTCAATACAAATATTTATACACTCTTTGACTGAAGATCCTCATACAAAATGATTTTCCAGACAAGATATTATTTATATTACAAGTATCTGTGGTCAGAAATTATCATCCCCAAATAACCTCTACATATTGCATCAAAATATTTCAGTGTTTGGCCCTACACCAACGTGCAGCAAATGGGACTACTCACACACTGACGGGATTCATTAATTGGCACAGATGTTGATCGGCCTAAATTGTTGCATGGAAATTACTGATGGCAAATTATTATGGCTGAACTGATTCTCTAATTCTAAATGAGTTCTAAAGATCAAGTTCTCTGTTGTGACTATTCTTAGCTAGCCAACATCCTCTAGTTATTTCTTGGAATGTAAGAGTGCCATTTTTTAAATTTTTAAATATGGATGTTTATTGCTTTGAGGTACACAATGTAAGTTTGAGGGGGATTGACCCCGGCATGAATTGCTGGCCCCTTCATTACAATCATCTAAAATTTAGTTAATTGTTAATGCTGCATGTTGGGGGGGGGGCTGAGACTAACTCAGCAGCTGAGAAGATCCTGCCAGTGCAATCCAAGACTTGGAAAGAGGATTCATGGACCAGACTGGCCATTAATATCCAGCTACAAATGGGCATAACATGGGGAAAATCAACTCCCAGGCCCTGCTTTTGACACTTTTTCAGGGGCCTGCTGGTGCTTGGCAGGAAAGTCATCAGACGCACACCCAAGGAGAAGTGGTAGCTTTCAGTATCACCCCAGTGATGGTCTGATTGGGACTGCCTGAAAAAATGCAGCTTGTCTATGTGCACAACTCAGGCAAACTGTGAAGTGGTAGCTGTGGTACAGAAAGGGAGGTAAGGAGGAAGTCTGGCAAGCAGGCAAACAGGCTTTGCTCTGCTAAGACAACTGGCTCAGGCAGCAGAGCACTAAGGGCAGCCAAGCCCCCCCCCCCACTGCTCCCCAAAGGGCCCTCGCTGCTCATCTCCATCCATCCTCCTCCACCACCTTCCAGCAATGGGGACAGCAGTCCCTGCACACCTCCAGAAGAAAGAGACCATGAGGAGAAGGAGCCGCTGCCCCAGCCTGGTCGTGGCTGCTCCCCTTCACCCAGCCTGACCCCTTCCGCCAGCTGGGTGGCTTCTTCAGTAATGCCCAGTCATCAGAGCCAGGGAGTTGGGCAAGTGGTGGTTTACAAAAAGTGCCTGTGCAGCCAGGGGGTGCGGAATGAGATTCAGCCACAAGGGCTTTCGTGACATGGGGGAAGCAGGTTGCTTCTCCTCCTCCTTGTCTTCTTCTTCTGTCAGCCTACAGGAGGCGCCCTCCCCACTGCCCTTATTGTTGCCACAGCTTCTGCTGCCACTACTAAGTGTTTCTGCCCATGAGGAGGTGGGGCGCAGCCATGGTGGGGAGGCACACTTTGCTTCCTGCCTTGGGCAACCGGAGTGTTTATGCCACCTGATAACAAAGGGAAGAATCTTCACAGTTTCTTTTTAAAAACCTTTCCCCAGGAATGTCTGTCCCCTCTTCCTTCTTACACTGGAATAATGATGGTGATGGTATGTACTGTATCAGCCTACATGAAATGCACCTTTTTCTGTGTCCACCCCATCTATGTACTGAGCCTGATTTTGGCCTGACATTAAGGGCAATATTTTGATAGTCTCTGGAACTGCCAAAGGGCCATCCTGTGGGATGCTGGGATTTGAAGATTGCTCCAAGGCACTGCCTGGAACCACAGCCCTAGAGATGTCCATCAGAGGTTGCTAAGTCCCTTGCCAAAGGACAATCCTAGGATTCCACAAGATTAAACCTCAGCAGTTCAAATACTATCCTATTCTTATAACTGTGTAAAGTAGATACAGTCATGCAGATGTTCATGAAATCACCCTGTCTTCTGTACAGAGACCAATTAATCCATAGGTAGAATGCTTTTTCCCACGGATCTCTCTTACTGGGTTCTGAAAATCTTCATGATGCTCTCCTACCATCTAATGGGCATTTTCAGAAATTACAACCTGTAACTTCAGATTGAGAAGTTTTGTTGGAATCCGTATGAAGCTACTAGCCTTCCCTACCCCTCTCTTTTGCTGTTGCTGCAATTTTTGGAAGAAAAATCAATCCCAAATCACAGCTAATGTAGGCTTTAAGGTAGGCTTCATCTGTCAGGGAGAAATCCCACATTTCAGGGGTGACCTCCTAAGCCAAAACACTCTTGGAATGTGTTTCTGTTGCACCACTTATTTATTAATAAAAAAAAATCAAAAGGTCATGATGTGAAACTATTAACCATAGCTAGTCACCTGTTTCAGGTGTGCTAGAGAGTGTTTTTTTGGTCTGCTTCTCTTTTATCATATGCCCGTTGCCATGGCATTTCAACGCATTGAATTCAAATGATAAAAGACTGTGATATGAGATTAATTCCAAATTGATGTATTTGTTTAGTTTATGCTCACCTATATCTAATGGGGTGAGCATAAAAAAATTTTCATGGAGCAATAATGCCTAAATAAGAGTGGGCCCTACCATTAGGCAGAGTGAACTAGCTGCTTTCAATGGCGGATGCTGGCAGTCAATGGAGGAAGCAGCCTCTGGGGTGTTCTTCTTAAGTTCTCCAGCTGCTCCCCTTTCTTGCAGGCAGAGTACCATAGGCCACATGGCCTACCATGAACCCCCTAAACTAGCGTGCTGTCTCAGGGATGGTAGAAGAAGCCATCCCCCAAACCACTGTCCAATCAGTTATTGTGTATAAAATGAGGAATGCTTGAGGCAAAAAAAAAAAAAAAATGTCCTGAACCAAAAGATAGCACTGCTTATCAGCATCTTAGCTTATGCCAGTGAACACTGGCTCAAAGAGAAGTATCTTGCAACTTTTTTTGAAAGATGCAGTAGCTCACTGGGGTACTAAATCCATGTCTGTATTTATGACTTTGCCTGCGGCCATAAATGCAGGCTACCATGACAGATTACAGTCAAGCATGAATGTTCCATACCCAGAAAGCAAGCATGTCAAAGGTTATACTAGACTAGATCAGCCTAAATCCAGCTAGCAAAATCAGAAAAAGGGATCTAGCCTGATATAACCCTTGACATACTTGCTTTCTGTGTGAAGGGAAGACTGTATATGGAAGAACATTCATGACTGACTGCAATCTGTCATGGTAGAGCCCTGCTGAACACTAGTTTAGTAACTCTGGAAAATTGTATCTCTGATTTATGTTAAGGCTCCTGGGGAAGGAAAGACAGTTCTTGCCCTTTCTGGTCATGGCCTCATGTGATTTGAGCACTGATGGGTTCCTCAGCATGCATGTGCTAAAGCAGGCTTCATTCTTGGCTACAGGTGTCCCCCTACAACTGTTCCCATCAGCCTTACATTCACAATACCTCTGCCTTAACTATTAAGATGGCTTGGTGTTTTCATGGAGTTTTAAGACCTGGACCTAAAAAAAAACACTGGGAACTTGCACCTTACCCAAACGTCCTCGTCTCTGAGTTTTAGGTAAATTAGCTAAGGTTGCTTCATATAATAGTGATTAGATACAAGATTACTCACCATATGTTTTCCTGGCTGAAGATTTGATCGGAATAAAAGTACTGGTGTGGTATGTGTGATTCAGGAGCCAAGTGTGAGGTTGAATTGTTTACCCTTTGGCAGAGAGAATGGAGCAAACACAATGCCACCTGTGCCACCAGAATGGATGGCAAGTGGAAGCACGCCAAGGATTTGGAGTCTTCTTTTTCAGCCTAATGCTTTGGGGCAAAGGTTTTTCTAGATGGTCCGAACCAGATGAAACAAAGTCTGCCTCTTGCAGCATTAAGAGGCCTTTGCTTCGACTATGCCTGCAGAGTATTTGCCCACTATATGAGAAGCCTGACCATCTCTACCAACTTTGGCACTAATGCCTTTGAAACAGTCACCTGAAGGACTACCAAATGTCATATTTTCTTGCAGGGCTCTGTGTTTGAACACCTTTGCCTTGGCCAAAGCCTGCCTCAACTAGTAAGCACTTCATCGGGCATTGTAATTTTTAGATATTCTAGAAACATGAGGTCCATCCTTTGTGGGAATCACAGATCACTGCGATTTGACCTTGGCTGTGGGACCCTGGTTTTTATTTAATTGACTAACCTGCTAGATTTTGTTGTTGACAAATTTGGATTGTCCTCATTGAATAGCAAGGTTAACATCTGGCTACTAGGTGATGCCTGGTCCTGCAACACTGGTCCAGAAAGGTGATCATCAGACTTTTTAGCTTGTTTCCCACTTTCAGCTGTTCTTCTGCAATTACTAACCAGACATATCCAGCTTCACAAGAATTAGGAACCTCATAGTCTCTGTTTGCTCCTTAGTACTCTTTCTCTTTCCTTCTGCTTTTTATCGTCTCACCCTCCCTCCACATTCTTTTCACAGTTCTTGCTCTTCCTCCACCCCAGGGCTTGGTCAACCTTTCCTTCTGTTTGCCATCTTCTACTGCCACCTCTGTCACCAAGCAGCAGGGCCTCTTTGCTCCCAGGTTTGTGAGTCTTATACAGGGAAGCATCCCATGCATCTGTGTAGAGGCCATCTGGAGGAATTTTCCATGCCTGAGTGCAGCTTCTCCTCTGTTGGCTAGGGAAAGTTAGGAAAATCTGCCACCAAGTGACTGTTGATGGTAATGCAAACTACAGACAGATTTTAGTTCAGTAAAATTAATTTATCCATTTAAAAAAATACAGTCATGAACAGTGGGAATCACTGTTATGGAAAGGAGATCACCCTCCCTTATAGGAAAAGTGACTGCAATAATGCCTTGCATAGTGCTGCCCAGTTTAGTACTCATTTGCTAAAGTATGTGTACTCCAGTGGTCATTGTGAGGAAATAGGAGGAAACTGGGACTTGTAGTCATACAAAGATGGAGTCTGTTAGGTTCTGTGTAAGATGGGTTTGAAAGCACTGAAATGTTCTCATAAGATTATTGTGCAGAGTTTGCTCTGCGTGGCACGAAGATAAGAAAGCAAGGCCGAGGAGGTCTAGAGAAGTTGAAACAACACATACTGCTTAATTGCTACAAGATAAGCCACCTGGATCTTCTCATGTGAAATGAAGGAGTGGACTGTGTTACACCCACTTGATCTTAATTGGTTAGCGGCTTGGAAGTGTCATGAAGAAGGTGGTACAGAGACATGTAGAAAAATGGTTGTTGATGTATGTGTCAGGATGGCGATGGTGGATGTTGTGGAATGTGAGAGGTTTGTCTTTTGAAGGAGAAGGGGTGGGGGGGAGAGAAATAGACCAGCTTCTCTAGATGCTAACATCTAGAGAGAGCAAAGATGATTACTTAGCGTAGTCTTAGCTGTTTATTATTTTACTTAGGAACAGTGAACTTATTTAATCATGGTAACTACTGGATATGCTCAATGCTTATGCCTTTTAATGCTACAACTGTATTCTAATGAAACTACTTTATTTTCTTAATAAAACAATTATTCTTCAACAGAGGACTGGTCTCTTGAACAGCAGGACTTACACCTAAATCCAGTGGAGATTTGAGAAGGTCACTAGTTGCTATTGTAATATTGAGAGGTCCTACCTGGCCAGTCTGTGGTGCATTCTAAGGAAGCACACAGTCAATGGTTTGTTGCTTGGAAAGTAAGCAAAAGTTTCTTTTAAGGTCGAGCTTGTCCATGGACCAAGGACTATGCACTTCTGAGGACTAAAGGACCTACCTCAGGTAATAAAAGTGGTGGTTTTGCGTCCAAAGTGACTCCTCGCCCGAGAACATTATCACTTTAGGGAGAGGTGATTGTGATAAAATCGGCCCTACATGTGTCTTCCCTTCCTGGATTTGTCTGCTACCGTCTGTATGCGACCATGGTCACTGCCCAAGGAGGCAAGCTGGAGACAAACAGACTAGGCAATGTGGAGGGAGTGAAGAGGAGAACATTCTTTACAACATTGGGTGGCTGCCAGAGACTGAGGTGCAGGTCAATCTTTCTCCTTCCATTGTCATCTAGTGGAGTTCTCAGCTCGGCTGAGTTTTTAGCTCAGCGAGGGATAGCAGCTGGAGAGTAAACCAAGCCATGGAGAGTGAAGGGGAGCAGCCGGATCATGGGGAAGCAAACAGAAGGTTCTGATTTGTGTCGGGGGAGGGGTTTACATCTATGCCATCAGGCATTCGGTTAAAATGACATTGTTTAGTGCCAATTTGGTTTGCACTCCATTTTCATGTAACTTATCCTGAGGGCTAAGTGGGGTATTCCTGTAGTTCTTATTTCTGGGTAGGGCTAAAGAAACACTCCGTGACATGTCTCTAAACCATAGAAGTGTTCCTTGATACCTCTCCATGCCTTTTGCTAAATATCAAGGGGTGTTTCTTTCTCCTTGTTTTTGTCACTACTTGTAGCACCAGGTAAGTGGTTCATCCACTAGAGAGTTTACCTCACACTTAAACTCCACTTTCCAGCCCAGGAGGGCAAGTGGGGGGAGGAGCAGCATATCCAGGGATATCTTCCATGCACTGTAGAGAAATGAATGCAGGATAGTAACCCTATTTTTTTCTTCCTTTTAAAGAAATAATAAAATATGATTAACAACATGCATACATTTATTAAATTAATTGCTCAAAGGGTTTAGATAGCTGAAACAAACGGGTCTTAGGCCAAATCAAACCTGAACTATCTCTGGTGGCAAAAATGTTGCAACTGAGGTTGTCCTACTTGGGGCACATCATAAGAAGACAGGATTCTCTGGAAAAGACAATAATACTGGGAATGGTGGAAGGCAGCAAGAAAAGAGGAAGGCCAAATATGAGATGGACTAACTCCCTAAAGAAAGCCCAGGCTTGAGTTTACAAGAGATGAGTAGGACTGTTGAGGGACAAGGACATTTTGGAGATCACTCATTCATAGGATCACCATATGTCAGAGGTGACTGGACAGCACATAACAACAAGCAAGCAAATTATAAAGTTTATTACATAAATCCTCTCACACATTAAAAGAACACATGAAGAGGCTGCACCACTAGGCAAACTAGTCATAGACCAACAATATTCCCAATGCTTGTGTTTGTGCTAGTTTTTCTTTAAAATAGTTGCATTTTCCATTTCTCATAATTAGTAAGAGCTGCATGTTTCCATAAGGTGGCAGTAGATGTACAGGCAATGTTTCACTGCAGTATACGCAAGACATTCCTACTGTACCGTATCCAGGTAACATCCCAGGAATGTTACAGACATATAAAATAAATGGTGAAGAACCTTTGAGCTTTCTAGGAACCTGTCATCAATCTTAGCATTAGAGAACTTGGAATGGGGGAGGGGGGTTGAATAGAAATGTTCAAATTTCATCCTGAAATAAGCCAAAGAAACTGTTTGGACACAGATACTGCAAATTTGGGGAAATGAGCTTGGAGGTGGTGGTTCCCAGTTTCATCTTAGGAGGTGTAGAATATATTGCATCTCCTTGTCTCTACAGAAAAGGGCTGATCTTTTT
Source organism: Intellagama lesueurii (assembly GCA_037013535.1). Taxonomy (NCBI): domain Eukaryota; kingdom Metazoa; phylum Chordata; class Lepidosauria; order Squamata; family Agamidae; genus Intellagama; species Intellagama lesueurii. Next base: position 176,251,359 of record JBAJHW010000001.1, on the reverse strand, counting down.
GAAACCGAGTTTAGTTCCACTTGATGGTATTGGCTCTTGGACACCAGAGCCCTTTCGCATTGTTGACCCATTTCTTTTCCACAAGTCAGCTGGAAATGGAGTTAAAAGGAAGATTTCAAACATTAAACCACTACATAGTATTCAGTAACACCCTTTCCATGTCCAAGATATATATACTGGGCATGGCAGTTGTGGCTTCAAGCCAGGGAAGCCCCAAACAATGAGAAAAGGCAAGGCAAAGGGGGCAGCTATGGAAGGGCTCATCAAAGCTGACCATCAAAACAGACTGAACCAAAGTCACAGTCCAAGATCAATCTAAAAGTCAAAGTCAGGCTAGGTTTATACCTTATGTCTTCTCCAATCCCATGAACTGGGCAGTGGTCCCACCTACTCTAACTAAGTCTCCAAGCCCCTATCATCCACAGGATCAAGCTCCTGGCTCCCCATTGATCTGTGGACTGCAGGCATGGGCATTCTGGAGCTCTGGAGTGTTAGGTTTGTCCTTGCTGGAAGAGGGGGCAGAGCTGAATCAGGTAATGGTGGACAGCTAATCCAAGAGCCCCACCCTTAGATACCTGAAAAATCCTCTGAATACAATTCTAGTACTGACAAACAGCGTGGGCAATACCTTTATTAGATCACTAAAATCTCACACAGAGATTTATAACACAGAGCTGGACGCTGCTATTTACCTGAATAGAAAGTAAATCTTTTTAGGGTAATATTAAGTGAAACTCAATAATGTTGTAATACAAATCTTGAAGATGCCACCAGATTCTTTGATATTTTTACTGTAATTTCTGAGAGACACCAGGAGGTGGCAGAGGATCATCATGGAGATGTTTTACTCAGACTAAGGCTTCAGACAGACTAGAGAAATGTCCCGCTTCATTCTTGTGTCTTTTACTTCCTGTATAGTCATGTGTTGTGGTCATGTGGCATATATCCTGTGATAGTGGGTCATACGTTTTTTAACCATTCCACTTTTTTTGGGTGAATTAGATGTTATATGTTCGTCTACACCCCTAGAGTAGGACATATCCCCTTCCTTTTCTTGTGCCTTTCTCTGCCCCCTTTCCCTTTTAAAAAAGTGTGTGGGTACATGCTGTGTTGGCAAAATGCCCTTGCTGGCCACATACAGATCTGGGCCATTTCTTCCTATTTCTGTACTTCATTACCCTCTATGGAGGAGAACCCACAGCGCACTGCAGTGGCGATCAAAAGAAAGTAGGGGGACTGATGCTCCATATTTGACAAAAGTATACCAACGTGCCAACATTCCCATTTGAAAATTAATTGTAAAAATTAAAGGAGTTGAACGACAGCAGGTGAGGGAGGTGGGACTGCACACCAGGTGCATAGGAAATGAATTGATTTTGGTGTACACACTCAGTGGGCTGTCAGTTGTACTGCATGATGAAACACGGAACAAATATAGTAGTAGCCTCCCAGTGGACTGGATTTGATGCAGAATTAGCACAGAAGGGGAGCAAAAGAATCGATAATGGCCTTGCATCGTGTGTGCCAAAAAAAAAAAAAGAATCGAAATTCATGAAGAGTAACTCGAAAACATTTTGCTGGTGTTACCACAGCCTCGCTCTGATCTAATAAGGGAGCTCTCCATTGAATGTCTGTGCTTCATGTGCATGTTAACCAACTGCATATTGAGACACACAAAGAATACAGGACACAACATGTGATACTCAGTGCTGGACAGAAAAATCCATGCAGTCATCACTACAATTGCAAGGTGTGCATAGAATTGTGCATTTCCTCATTCCGTCTTCTGATCCGAGTGGAGCAAACATTTCTGAGAATGAAAACAAAAAATTCTGCAGACCTGAAGGTTTAAATGAGACATGGTCATCTTACTTCTGGCATCTATATGCTAAATGATTATTTTGTGGAGATTCTAGGTCTTCAAGATGCCCACACTGTGATAACACCTATGGTTAACAGACTTTCTGAAAGGCAAAGAGGAAATATTCCACAGTCTAACAAAAAAGAAGGAAAGAAAGAAGGAAAGAAAATAGCTGTATGATCCTTGTGCATAATCTGAAGTCAAGGTGATGCCTTTATTAGATTACTCAAATTTCACACAGAAGCTAGCTCTCCTCTCAGCCTAAATTCTTAGTCAAGATGGGCATTACAGAGCTGGAGGTGGTGTTGGAGAAACATAAAAGTTCCAAAAATTATGGGCAGATGAGGACAATATCTTCTTCCAACCACTAGTTAATACTTTTAATTTGGCTGCAAGTGGCTTACCTAGTATACGAGGTATAAACTAAATTTTATCTTAACTTCTCTAATGCGAGGTTTGACATGTTTCTGTTTGCTTCTGTTCCAAGCAGAAAGGGAGCAATGTGCTTAAATATAACGTGTTGTGGGGTGAAGTACATGATGACTGGCAATGCTTTGTCTAATAAGTTTGGAAGACTCTACTCCACGTCACTAGAGGTGAAATCTAAGACCTGCCATGTCTGAGCTGATTCTGCAGCCCCCACTTTGGAACTCACTTCAAACAAGGAAACCTGGTCCATACATCTGGCCATGGAATTTGGAATGTGTTCCTTTTTTTTTTTCATCACCCTAAGCTCTGCAATGCCTTGCCTGTCATTATATAGAGGCTGATGTTAGCCTCTGTATGTGAAATTTTAATGGTCTAATAAAGGTGTCACCAACCCTTGTCTTTGCAAAGAGAAGAGTGAACAATAGCAAGTACATAACAGTTATAGGAAAACTGCTGTAACTGACTAAGGGTGCAATTAAACAGGCATTTAGTTTCATCCACTCTGTTTCATCCACTCTGGGGACGGGTTGGTTCACTTTTTCCCCCCAGTGATAACATGATGTAATAACTGGAGTGAACCAAATCATCCCCAGATCATTCCTACCAGCACCTTTCTGAACCCCTGTCAGGGGCTTCTACATTCATTCATTCATTCATTCATTCATTCTTTTTCTTTCTTTCTTTCTTTCTTTCTTTCTTTCTTTCTTTCTTTCTTTCTGGCACAGATAGGATTGCTTTGGTTTGTTTATTTCCAGCATGTGTGTACACTAGGAATGGACCAAAAGTGAGCCTTTTGATTGTTAAGACTCCTTCTAGTAGGAATTTCCAATATGGTGAAGCGGCTTAATAAGAGAACCACTTCAGGATCTTGGCAAATTAAACACTTCCTCTGCTCCTTGGTAGAAGAGCACAGGGGGTTAAAAAAATAGACTCCAGTGGGGTAGCAAACATGTGCTGCATCACTTATTTTTAAAATGTAAAAATCTTTTCTTTGCGTTAACTTAGAGGTCCAGCTGAGAAACTGCCTGCAGCTGAATCCAGAGTGGCACATTTGGCTGCATGCAGTTTCTTGACTGGCCCTCTAAGACAAGACAAAGAAAAGATTTTAAAAACACTTTTAAAAAGTAATGCAGCATATTTTTGCTGCCCTACTAAAGTCTTTTTAAAAATCACTTCCTCTGCCCATCTCTGAGGAGCAGAAGTATTTAATTTGCCAATATCCTGAAGTAGCTCTCTTATTAAGCTACTTCATGGTATTGGAAATTCTCCCAGGAAGGAGCTAGAACAAACAGGTTTGACTGAGCTCCAATATGCCACTTGGATGCAAGAATCACACCAAATGGCATATTGCATCTCTACCTAACCCCAAGAGACTCTATTTAGCCCACACCAGACCACTCCAAAAAAAGACTGTGTAGACAAATCTGAACACTCCTAGAGCTAACTAAACCTCTGCTGTAGGAACACAGGGCAGAAAAGTTAGTTCACCAATACAGAGTGGCTGGACAGCTGTTAAAGGAGTGGTTAGGCATTTGAAAGGATCTATGGACTTGTAGAGTACACAAACACAAACTGGGCAGAGGATAGCACAGACTACAGGTCCAATAATAGGTTCTACTATTAAGATGGATCCATCTCATGTCCATGTCATTAACAATATGTTGTTGCTCTGTCATCTACAGAATCAGAGTACATTGCTGGAGCAAAAGCATGCAGAGAAATATTATGACCGCAGAAATGACAAAAGTACTTTGGAAAAGATTAAGAGATGCCAATCCAGATGATGAAATATAACTAGATTTGCACCAATCAAATGAGAAGATAAATGCAATGCATGTATTGGCATGAGGTACTATTTGGTGCTTGGTGAGTGACCTGACCAAGAAAGCAGTCATCCAGATTATGTAATGTCCTATTGCAAAGATGACACTAGATGTCCTCACCAAGTCAATAGCAAAGGAGCAAGTTCTGTGGGAGCCAGTGAATCAAGATGGACTCAGGGGTTCTTGTTTGCAAGTTTGAAAAGGAGTGTTAGAAAATTATGACCTTGCACGCTTCTCCTTTAACACTGGGTGTCAGTAGGAAGAAAGCCCTGCACCTGCTACTAGCTGAGTTTCCCCCACCTACAGTTCTCCCACTGATATTTCAGTCCTTGCGACTGCCCCACCTTCCTGTTGTTTCTTTGTTAGCCTTCTTTCTTTGTCCTCAATTTTTCTGCTCTCCAAAGACAGGTGTGTGGAAATGAAGCTCCATACTGTATATCAGAGGAACAAAGTGACTTGTTTCCTTTCACCAAGAAGCACCCAGACTGGTGTGTGTGAGGGAGGTGATGAGACTGAGTGGATCTCTCCCTGTTTTTCACTGCACCACAAAGGGAATAGCTAATTTCAAATCCCTCCAACAAGTAGGGATTTGTCCTTTTTTATATATAGTATGAAAGAAAGTGACTGAGGAAGGAGAGAGGAAAAAGTCAATGCAGGACAAAACTGTGTGGGAATTAGCTTGCTCCACACTGACAATCAATGCTAAAGTAGAAGCATGTGTGTACATGTTTGAAATTATTCACCTCCTCACTCCAAATGATCCCTTCCAAGATGACTTTATCTGGAGAAACAGATTGTTGACTAAGGACCTAATCACACCTACCAAAAAAACCCCAGTTATACCGATTCTTTCCATACTTTTGTTGTACCAATACATTTATTTTCGCAGTCACATGGTATATATACCACATTGTTCACATTGTTTTTAAATGCATGGATTCATTTCTTTCTATTTGAACTGCTATAACAGGCTACACTGCTCTTTAATTTTTGTGTCACTTCATTTTCTCTACTGCTTTGGGGGCAATAAGGCCCCCCTTGTCCTTTTTTTAAAAAAAATTACCAAAGCTGGTACATTGATACAGAAATACAGTGGTATATAGCTTCTTTCCTCCTCCCCTTTTCCCGTCCCTCCTCCATGCATATCTCTCCCTCTCAGTTCTTGATGAGGCAATGCTCCTTTCTTTACAATTCAAAGCAGGAAATCTGAAGCCCTCTTTCACCCACAAGGGAGGGGGAAAACATTGTCTCCTTCTGAGCAATGCATTCATGTTGGGTTTTTTGTGGCAGTGCTGCCGTCAGTGGGTCCTAATACCAATTTAACAATTTGTTGTTGTTTAGTCGTTAAGTCGTGTCCGACTCTTCGTGACCCCATGGACCAGAGCACGCCAGGCCCTCCTGTCTTCCACTGCCTCCCGGAGTTTGGTCAAATTCATGTTGGTAGCTTCGATGACACTGTCCAACCATCTCGTCCTCTGTCGTCCCCTTCTCCTCTTGCCTTCACACTTTCCCAACATCAGGGTCTTTTCCAGGGAGTCTTCTCTTCTCATGAGATGGCCAAAGTATTGGAGCCTCAGCTTCAGGATCTGTCCTTCCAGTGAGCACTCTGGGTTGATTTCCTTCAAAATGGGTAGGTTTGTTTAACAATACAGCTTTTTAAAACAACAACAAAAAGATACAAGTGCAGGGGCCATGAAGTGGCCACAGTGCCCAGAAACCTGACCCCTTTGTAAAGGAAATAAATTGACAGCAATGTTTACACAGGCTGAAATTATAAAGAATGAAGCAATTCACCAAAATAAAACAACCCTCCCAGCAAGGGGAAAATAAACTGCTGGCTGGGAGAATGAGTTGGTCATGGCTGTACGTCATGTGACCAGAAATTTATGAAGCAATCTAAAAAATGGCCAAAGAGGTTCTTTTGACATGTGTGATCAGGCCCTAGTTTAATTTACATTGGGTTCTCAGACCTAGAAAAGGAGGTGAAAGGTTTGCATCAGGTAAAACAAATGTCACTGCAACTTGAAAAGGGTTTTGCAGGGGGATTTGGGACTCAGGGTTCACAGCAGCCTCAGGTCCACTTCTAGCCTGCATGTTAACGTTGGACACAACTCGATAGTATATCCAGCCAATCCATGTGGCTCAAAAGAAAATCCATGTTGTCCTGCTTGACTGTTCCTATCTCCCTGCTGCTCCCTCAGGCTTCCTTGATGCCTCAGCCCTAAATTATCTGTTTATGCTTCTTTTTTCCTTATCATCAGAAGAAATGGGAGAATGGCAGTTGTTGAAGCACCAACAATAGAAACCTTTCTCCCTTTCCCCTTACATGCCCTCCCCACAACGACTATATAAGTTTATTTATATTTCCACACCACCTTTATCATCTCATTAATAAATGTACAAAACAATCCTTAGCTGGTTAGGTAGTTCAATGAGTTGGGTACCTGGTTGTAGAGCCAAAGGTCAGGAGTTCAATTCCCCACAGTGCCTCCTGGAAGAAAACTGAGCCTCTGTAGTCTTGGGTAAGCTCAGTTCTAGACCACATACCAGAAGAAGGGAACAGTAAACCATTTTTGAGTACTGTATAGCTAGAAACCCCTAGAAGTGGTCACCATGAATTGAAATCAACTTGACACCACATCCACATCATCATCATTTATATTCGTATCACAGAATCTTTGCATGATTAGAAATCAGAATGTCATAAACACTGGAGACCTTTTTTCTGTAAAAATATTAAATATTACATTCAATAGAGAATTTCGTGCATAATGTGAATGTTGGAAGGGCACATTTCCTTGATGTCTGATTTCCTTGACCATAATTCTTCACAGGCACAAATAATAAAGAAAGCTGTAAGATGTATGAGTTATGACTGCTTTTGGAGCTAAAATTATCTTGGCAGGGGAGGGGCATTTAATATCGTCTGTGGTTTGATTTAATCACCTTAAGTCAATTATTTTAAGCTGTGAAGCAGGCCAAATCTGCAAATATCATGAGCTCCTTCCTAGGAAGGTAGAATATAGATGTGACTAAAATAATTCAATATTAGCAATATTAGAAATGCCCCCATATAGTCATTCAGTCCTCTATGACAACTGAAGTTTGTGGATGCTGTGACTCATTTATATCTACCTGGAGGGTTCTCTTTACTTATGCCAATCCATTCACTTATGACTAAGATCCCAGAGTAGATTCAGTTTGAAAAGAAAATCAGCAGAAAGGAAATAGCAGTGGTTTCCAAATATCAGAGAGCAAATGTTCAGATCAGTATTTTAAAAAAAATAAAAACAACCACAAGTCTTATAGCAAATAAATAAATAAATATAGCACAGCATACTGCTTTGTGAACTAGAGCTCACCTCATGATTTGGCAAATAGATATATGCATTGTCAACTGAACTTAAACTTTAATGGAAAATATGTACTCTGCCGTAGTTCAACAGGACTAGCCTTCCCATGAGGCAAAGTAAATCCTTCCCCTCAGGCGATGAAAGAGAGGGGGTAATGAATTGCACACACAGCTGGTGGTGATTGACAGGGGTGGGGGTGGGCAATGGCAATTAGGGAGGGTTATTGTGTTCCTGGCAGATATCAGTTGAAAATAGTGGTATGTGTCCTCCAAGCTCTGGCAGCAGGAGGCCTTCAGCTACCACTGGTCAGTAACCCTTGTTCATCTATGGCAAATCACAGTTAGATCTATCAGTAGATCCAGATCTACCTTCTCTTCTCCTAGGCTATAGGGAGCAAACTTGAGGACAGAGGTTCAAATAGCTTTGAAGGGTGTTTCAGTCTTCCTGTTACTATGTCATTAGAAGGATGCTTTGGGTATTTAGTCTAATATCTCAATTCACATTTTATAGATTGGACTACTTTTTAAAAAATTTAATTGCTCGTGGTTTTGTCTGAATATTTGATTACCCAGGCACATGTTGGCGTGGGGCCAAAACTCCAGAATCTTAATGAGACACTGGCCTCAAGAAAAGTTCATAGAGTCTGGTTGAATCCCACTTTTACGTTTAGCAAAGTAAGAGACTTAGGGATTGAGTGACTTAGAGATTTAGACGTAGGGAGAAAATAACATGAGAGAGTTTTTAGTAATTATAATACATTATATTGATTATGGCTACACACATATACATATATACAAGGCAAGGTACATTTAGCATAGCAACATTCAGAGCATTGACATAGAAGTAAATGACCACCAGACTTACTGCTGAGTGGTAAGGTCTGTTCTGTCTCAGTTACATTTATACTCAGAACAACCAACCACATTTCTCCATTTACAGCTGGTCTTGTTAAACAATTAAGCATTACATCATCTTGCTTCACCTGGATGCTGTAAGTCATTACATTGGCTTTTGCTCTACATTCGTGACTCTGCACTTTATCTACAATATTAAAATTTAACTCCCTGTTCACCAACAGAACAAAATCCTGACACTCCTCCTTAAATTTTATATATTGGAGAAACCCATTTGGTTACATATATACAAATGTTTTTCTAGTGTCAAGGGTTTAGTGAAAATATCTGCTACATTATTTTCACTGGGACAATATTGCAATTCTACCAATTGACTTTCTACAGCATCTTTCACATTAAAGAATCTTATTCCAATGTGCTTACTTCTTCCTTTAATTCTACATTCACCAGCTAATTGAATGCACTTTAATTCCAGACTTTCTCCTACTCTTAACAGTAGCTTCTTGTCCTTTGTCTGGCCTCGTCCAGGATGCCAAATACAACAATGATCCTTCTCTGGATTAATAAAGCTCTACATCATCAAATTTCTCGCTTTCAAAGTTTTTCTGAAAACTTGTCTCCATTGGGGTTCGTACTGAGTTACAATTCTCCATGCCACTTTCTATTAATAATTTCTCTATTTTCTTCTCCTGGCATATTTGAAAATTTCCATTTTGGTCCTTACTTATTTCTACTCCTAAGTAGTTACTTATCTGACCTAAATGTTTCAATTTGAAATTTTTACTCAGTTCTCTCACGAACCACTTGACATAAGTATCATTAGGTGCTACTAAACACAAGTCATCCATAAAGACTAGTAATATCAATTTTACATCACCCTGATTTTTGATGTATAGGCAAGGGTCAGCCAAACTTCTTCTAAACCCTAGTTGTACTAGCTTTGTATTGTTGGGTATTGTATGGTAACGTTTTTAACTTGTATACCCATTTACAGCCAACTACGTTTTCCCCTTCAGGTAATTTGACAGGTGAAAACACGTTATACTCTTTCAATGAATTAAACTCAGCAAGCATAGCCTTTTTCCACTTATGTTGCTGATCAGTTGGCAATCTTAACATTTCCTCATAACTTTCAGGTTCACTGACAATTAAGTTTATATTTGTTACTTTGAACCTTTGAGGTGGGACTCCTTTATTTGCTCCCTGAGAACGCCTAGGAATTACTACTTCTTCACTTTGTTCTCCTGACTCACTATATGTCCCATTCTCCTCCTCAGCTTCACTATATGTCCCATTCTCCTCCTCAGCTTCCATTTTACTTAGGTTCTCTTTAACTTGTTTCTTACTATTTTGTTCACTAAATGATGGCAAAAATACTTCATCATTAGCATGTATTCGAGACCAATTCTCGTTCTCACAAAGATTTGCTGACCTACTGATGGTCACATTGCCAAACTGGTCACTAAACCTGTAGCTCTTACACCCAGTTTGATACCCTATAAAAATCAGCCTTTTTGCTTTAGGAGATCCCTTTCTTCGTGAAGCTTTTGGTATATTTACCCACGCATGGCAACCAAACGTCTTGATATGATTTAAAGTTGGTTGTCTGCTGTGCACCAGAAAAAACGGGGTGTTTTGAATGACAGAATTCCAAATTCTGTTCAAAACATAACATGCACATTTCATTGCTTCTCCCCAAAAAACTTTAGACATATTAGCATCTGTCAACATTGAATCCATAACTGTTTGTAATATGCCACCTTTTCGTTCTGCTACTCCATTTTCTTGAGGGACTTGTACGTTTGCAATTCTATGGCGTATCCCTTTCTTTCTTAACCATGTTCTGAATTGCTTACTCATAAACTCTCCCCCTCTGTCCGTCTGAATACTGGCTACATGTGTTTCAAATCTTCTTTCAATCATAGCCACCCATTCCCTGAATGTTTGGAATGCTTCACTTTTATGTTTAAGAATGAAGACATAAGAGTACCTGGAGAAATCGTCTGTTATGGTAAGACAGAACTTATTTCCCCCCAGTGACTCTTGGAACGGACCCATTATATCCATGTGTACAAGCTCAAAACACCTTTTACTTATTCTACAGCTCTTCTTACTCACTGGATGTCTCTTTGATTTAGAGGCTTTACACACATTGCAATCTAGAAATCTATCACAGTTCTTTAAATTTAGATTGCCCACACATTGCTGAGTTTTTCTTAATACTTCAAAACTCACATGTCCTAAGTCTCTATGCAACTTATGTATGCATTTGTGATGTGGCACATTATCATTTAGCACATTTGCAGAACATTTCCCTTCTTCTGTTTTATCCAAAACATAGAGATTTCCCTTTAAATGCCCCGTTGCAACAAGTACGTTTGCTTTCTCTATTTTGCAAACTCCTTTACTGAACTTAATTGAAAAACCAGCTTGGTCTAAACATGACACACTTATTAAGTTATGGCTAATTCTAGGTACAAACAAAACATTCTCCAAAGTATCTTTAAGGCTTTTAACATAAACTTTGCCTGTTCCACATACTTCAATGTTTTTCCCGTCTGCTAAACTTACTTCTTTTAGCAGAGTTTGTTAACTCTTTAAACCACATTCTCTGTCTACAGACATGTTGTGTAGCGCCAGAATCAATCAGCCATTTATCATTGTCACAATCAGTAATTACTGACACAGAGTTCATTTTACGCTCTGAAGTTCTGTTTACATTCTCAGTGTCCTTGGGCTTATCTCTTCTTCTTCGACAAACACAGTCTCTATCCAAATGTCTTTTGCTGCCGCAAATAAAACATTTCTTCTTTTTTACAGCTAGGATTCTTTCAGTAGGGAAATCAGCAGACATCCTTCTGTTGCTATCATCCTTGGAATTCCCTCGTCTGTGTAGACTTGGCACAGATATATCCTCGGCTTTCTCCTTTCTCCTCTGTTCCTCCTCCATTAGCCGCCCCGACAGATATTCCACTGTTAGACTTTCTTCTGGCAAACTTTCCATACTTATTACGAGTGTTTCCCAACTTTCATCCAAACCACTTAGGATAACGTAGCACTTATGGGCCTCTGGGAAATCCATCCCACGCTCCTGTAACTGGAAAAATAACTCAGAACACTCCTGGATATAGTTAGATATGCTTTGATTAGGGAGCAACCTCTTCTTATACAGCTTACGTGTTATTAACATCTTGGAACCAACTGTTTGTCTCACATAGACGGCTCTCAATGCCTCCCATACCTTTTTACTTGAAGTTTTTCCTCTCACATAATTTAATTGGGAGTTATCCAAGCATAATATTATTGTAGATAACGCTCTTTCATCTTTAGCCGTATCTTCTTCGTCTAGTTGAGCTGGAGGATTAGATACAATCTGCCATACACTCTCTCTTCTTAAATACATTTCCATTTTATAGGCCCAAGACATATAATTATGACCATTTAAACGTAATAATGGAAGGTTACTGGCCTGCATCATGGTGAAGCCTCCTCCTTGGATCTGCTGTCCGTCACTTTCAGAATCTGACTCAGCTTCTCCAATTGTTGGCTTTTCCTCCATACACTTGCAGCCTTAATATGCCTTCTCCTTGGGCCAACAAACGTCTCAGCTTCTCCCTGGAACACCACATCTCCTAGGCACCACATCTCCCTAGGCTTACCACATCTCTCTGCGTCACTCTGGGCGTTTCCCTGGGCGTCTCCCTGGGCCCATAACCCTGTTGGCATGGGGCCAAAACTCCAGAATCTTAATGAGACACTGGCCTCAAGAAAAGTTCATAGAGTCTGGTTGAATCCCACTTTTACGTTTAGCAAAGTAAGAGACTTAGGGATTGAGTGACTTAGAGATTTAGACGTAGGGAGAAAATAACATGAGAGAGTTCTTAGTAATTATAATACATTATATTGATTATGGCTACACACATATACATATATACAAGGCAAGGTACATTTAGCATAGCAACATTCAGAGCATTGACATAGAAGTAAATGACCACCAGACTTACTGCTGAGTGGTAAGGTCTGTTCTGTCTCAGTTACATTTATACTCAGAACAACCAACCACATTTCTCCATTTACAGCTGGTCTTGTTAAACAATTAAGCATTACATCATCTTGCTTCACCTGGATGCTGTAAGTCATTACATTGGCTTTTGCTCTACATTCGTGACTCTGCACTTTATCTACAATATTAAAATTTAACTCCCTGTTCACCAACAGAACAAAATCCTGACAGCACATAGCACTGAAAGATCTGTCTGCCTCAAAGGATAATATTGTGAGAAAAGGAAATACAAATTTGGCTTAATGTATGACCTGACTCTCCAGTTCCAATTTCTGTGGAATCCAAACATGCGTATTGATATTCAGATTGAAAAGTGGTTGAAACCATTTTTGCACAGCTAAGGTTGGTGTGCCAGCTGCATCCGTTCCTGGAAATGACAGATTTAGTCATAGCAACCATGACTGAATTACTACCCACTTGGACTGCTGAAGTGTTTGGACTATTATAATATGTTCAATGTAAAGCTGCTCCAGTAAATATTTGGAAACTTCATCAAGTTTGTAAAATTCATGAAGTATTAGTCTATTCTTAAAAAGAGCTGTCAGCTGGCCAGTTCTGGGTACAATTCATAGCACTAGTTATGACCAATAAAGATTTAAGGGGGCAGCGTAGCTGTAGATCTGCTTCCTTCCATAAGAAGAAGTCCAGTTTTTTATAAGGAGGGCCATGTTCTGTAAGTTTCTGAGGTTCATCTGTCAGGAATGCAAAAGAGTGCCTCTTTAGTGGCAACGCTGCAAGTATTTCCCTAGAAAAACCCAAATAGCCCCATCATCCATGACCTTTTATAGACTCTCATTATCTATGGCATTATTATAATATCCCTCTCCTTTAAACAGGTTTTTGGTTTGCAATTTAAATACTTTTTTAAAGTATTTAATTTAATATTTTAATTAAATATTTAATTTAAATACTTTTACTCTGTTGCTTTGTAGGACTTAAATATATATGAGATATGAGGGAAGGGTGAAGATGCTGTTTCATTTGAGAATCACTTCCCCAAGGTGCCTAAAAAGCTCTGGAGTGGCAGTTCCCAAAGGTTTTCCCCACCCATTACCATTCCTGAATAAGGTTCCTCTCTTTTAAAACTGGATCCTTCAGAAACAGTGAGGGAGAAGGGAATCTGACCCATTTGGAAGTCATCACTCAGTCCTGGTGCACTAGTGGGATTATAGAGACAAGGCTCACAGGGTTGGACAGCCTGATGTTTTGATCAGCTTAGATGCTGAAATCATCTGCCACTCTCATTCCCCAGAATTTTCTCATCCCTCTGAGCTTAGTTGCAATCATCAGAGTAGCTGTGGGCAACCTGATTCATCCTAGCAACAAGGAATCCTTCCGAGTGATCAGTCTTGGAATGCAAAGTATTTGGGGATGACTTGGTCTCAAATAGGCAGTTAAGAGCTCCAGTAGAGATGAAAACTACTAGAACTGGTTTGTTTGACATGATTCAACACAGCAGCCCGCAGTTTTGGATGTTTCTTAGGGGTTTGGCCATGGGAACAGTCATGGCGAGAGCCAACACTTCTCGATTTACCATGACAACACCCATCTTGAAGTGGAGCTTCTTCATGAGGCAACTCATTCTTCTCTCTTGTCTCTGATGAACAAAGAAGTGAAGAGGGAGCTGGTCATTTCTGGGCCCTCAGAAAGAGACTTTTTAGGATCACTGACTTGGTTTGTTTTCTCTGTGTGCATGTTGGGGAAGACTTGCCCCACTTTGCTGGGGGGTGGTCAAAAAACAGAACACAGAATCTTAGTAACAAAATCATAAAACTATATTACTTTTGAAAGCAGGAGAGACATGTCTTTATCTATCAGAGTGCCTCTCTCTGACCTGACCCAACAACACAACTTCCCCAATTCCCCATCAAGTGCAAATACAGATACTTCCACAAGGAGGCTCAAAAATGACAACCAGGAACTGGGCCTTCTCAGTGGTAGCCATGAGGGTCTGGAATGCTTTACCTGTAGATGCGTAGCAGACTCCATCCCTCCTTACAAGAAAGCTGTATTTTTTAAAGAGGCCTTTAAGAGTATCTTCCCCTTGCAGGAGACCTGCTGGTCTGTTGTTCAACGTCTCATTTCTTTCTTTTCTTTTCTTTTTTTGTCGTATATAGTATTTTTATAGCTGTCTCCATTGTGATTTTGCAGGACTTGTTTGGTATTTTTGATGGGTGTTTGGCGAGTGAGATTTGTTTATATCATTGTAAACTGCCCAGAGTAGTGGCTTGCCATTAGATGGCCAGTAAATAAATATAACCAATAAACAAATTTTCTCCCTTCCCCCTCATAGAGGACCGACTCTTGTTCTAACCTAGAATGGTCGTTCTTAAGATTTTTGTAGAAATTTATGTGCATTTATATGTGGGAAAGAGTGGGAGATGTCTGCAAACAGTAATGAGGGATCAGCAGGCTAGACCATCATAAATATTGCTCCTTGTATGCTTCTGAAATATCTAATAACATAGTTCTTTATGATGGAAAGATATAGTTATATAAAATGCTTGTTAGCTAATTAAATGCACCAACCCAGTCTCCTAATTTAACAAGAACATAATCTCAGCAAAATAACACTTTGTGATGCAAAAGTAGCAATTATTTCGGGCAGTTCTTTAGTAGCTGTAAGTTACTTTAGCAGCTGCATTAAGTATTTGGTTGATCAACACAGTGGGCGGCCTTTGACTCAAAGAAGACAGCGTATTATTTTCTCTGTCATATTTCTTATTCGATTGTTATTTGGCAAATTTTCACTGGCAAGTTGCTTTGTTGTGATATCGTAAGTCTTTGATATATGGCTTTTTAGATCTAGCCAGGTAAAATAGAAAGAACAAATATCTCCCATTAAAGCTTAAAGGACCAGATCTATTTTGGTTTCTAGCTAACTTAGCATAAACATTGGCTGAAATCCTGTTGGGATAACTTCAGCAGTATAAGGCTGACAATTCATCAGCTGGGCCAATGTTTTGAAAATTAAACACTTTCCCCTCCTGTTCTGATGCCCCTACAGATCCTGAGTAATCCCCTTGATTGTTGGGAATTGTTGTGAGGGCTGAGGGACACGAGGAGGAGGTCATTAATTACCACAAAGCACCACTGCCAGGATAATTTTACCAATAGTGGTGATTTTCAGTAATTAAAGACTTCTTCCTCCTTTCCCTCGGCCCCCACAGGTTCCCAATTATGAAAGGGATTTCACGGGAGCTATAGGATGTTGGAACAAGAAGGGAAATATTTAGTTTTTTTAAAAAACTTGCCCTGGTTGATGACATAATTAGCATTATGCCACTGAACGTACACAGACAGGATTTCATCCTGGCAGAAGCCAAAGCCACAGGAGCACCAAATGATTCTCCATGGAAAGCATTAGGTCAAGGATCTTCCCAGCCAGGAGATCGTTCTCACCCAGCTGAGTCAGCAGTATGTGTGGAGAAAACTGGCATGCAGTGCTTGTTGGTGGGCCTCAGTGATTTCCAGGGCATTCCTCTCTGCCCAATCCATTAGATTTATAACTTCCCTCCCAGACCAAAGTTAGATCCCCATTGAGAACCTGCTGCATATTGTCGTGCCCAGTACACAATGCTGTGCCCAAAAATCTAGATGGATTTTCCATGATCTGAAACTAGATTTGAGAGAGGACACCCCAGCATTAGACACCATGCACCATATGTGGCCTTAAACACCTTATGTGAGCTGCTGGTCGCCACCACCCCGTGCTCTGAACTTAAGCAGGAAGGAAATCTACAGCCAAAGCTGGTGTAGCAGCCCAGTCATGAATGAGCCCATCCTGAAATCTAATGCTGAGAGTTCAGGCCTGTTCTCATGATTGTGCTGAACTGATACCATGTCAGTGGGGATGAAAATGGGCCACTAGAGGGAGACCAACAAACTAGGAATGTCCTCATGGCCCATACCATATAAAATGATAATGTGCGTGTGGTGCTCAGCAATAGAGATGTCCATAATCTATAGGGCCCTAGCTGCTATGCCTAGATGTGGCCCAAAATAAGGTAACTTCATAGGTTGCCCAACTGGAAGCACCACAAGTAACCAAGCAAGCAGTAATGGGCCTCTGGGTATCCCTCCATAATGGTGCAGCCTTCCACCATCTTTCCAAGGCCTTCCAGGCCTGGAATGATAGGCAAGGATCAGAATGCTCAATGCCTTGCTAAAAAAAAAGATATGACAGCAAGTGGATTTCTGATTCGTAAAATAGAAAGCATTATCATTTTTGTGGTACCTTTTCTTGTGAATATTGTGAAGAAGAAGAAAATAACGCTCCGTGCAATATTGTTTAATAAAACATTATATTTTTTTAAAGCTATATTAATTGTATTCCTGAAAATAGCACTTGGTATATTCACCGTTGTTAGGTTCAAGCCAGTGTTCTGGACACATCTCAAAGAAAAGTTTTGTTTCCATATCAGCTTGTGTGTTTTTTTGTTTTTTGTTTTCATAAGTGGGTGGCATATTGATCCCACCAGGCTTCAGCTGAGCCATATAGTTGCTGGCAACAATAAAAGAGAACTCCAAGTTATCCACCTAAATAATGATGCTGTTTTGTGAAGCTGATACACATTTTGATGGGAAAGTCTTGATTCCCCCCACCCCAAATAAGGCATTATTTTGATCTTGTGGCAAGCAGCAGTACATGTGAATTAAACTTCCCTCTATAGATCTGCTGAATGCTGACAAATCTTTTTAGCTAATTGGGAAGCAAAGAAATAGATTTTCTGTAAGACAATTCTCTAATGAAGCCAGTCCAAGCAATTACCCAAGACATTGTCTGAAGGAGTGCTGACAGCCACGAGGTGCGTCTTCATGTTAGACCAATTACCAGCACCCAGAAGACAAGGATTTATTTGTAGATAAGGCAGGCTATATTCAGTAGTATTGCTGACTACAGTTTGTTCCATAAAATTGTTAGATCTGATATCACTACTGGAACATAAAAGCGTTTTTGTTTTTGGGTTACAACTCAGACTATCACCCAGCCTTCTGGCAGAACCCCTAGCCACTGATCAAGCACTAGCTGTCGATAGATGGTAAATGTTATTCCCTTCACATGGGCTTTGCCACATGTCGTGTCATACCTGCATGCCTGTCTAAGTCATCAATTCCTGTTTTCCAACCTGGATCTTGATCATAGTTCTTCAGAACTTGAAGCACCTGGCCATGTATTTGGGATTCAGCCCTCATGCATTTTTCCCCTTTAAGCTTGTATATCTTATTCATTTACTATTTATTTGTTTTATTTATAGGCCGCCTTTCTTCCTATAAGGGGATCCACGGCGACTCACAATATAAAAAAGAATAGAATTAAAACCATAATAAGTTAAACATTAAAAAACAATTAAACTATATGCTAATTAAAATACAATTGAATAATTAAAAGCAACTAAACATTAAAACTATCTTAACGTTAAAGTTGGCCCTAATAAAGTTATTTACTACTGTGGATTTTGGATTTTGTTTTTACTCTTTAAGAATAATTCATTTCTGTTATTTGTTACAATTTTTGAAAAGTAATTCACTGCTATTATTTGCTGTAATGTTGAAAAAGTAACTTAACTTTGTTGTGCCATTTTTATTTATCTATTTAATCAGCCCCTAAATAAACACCTGGATTTCAACTGACACAAGAACCAGTGTGTTTAAGTGGGTGAAGTGATGGGCCAGGACTCAGTTGACCTGGGTACAAATCTCAGCTGAGCCATGGAAACTCATTAGTGGGCAGCAAAGGAAAAACCATTGCTTAAATATATTACATAACATGAATAACCAATTGGGGTTGTTATATGACATATGCAACCTAAGAGCACGTAACAAAACAATAAACTGACCTATTATTTAAAGTCAACACATATTCTATTAGAAACAGATAAACTTCTACAGGAAAAAGAAGCTCATGGTAGTGGGGAAATAAAGATATACAGAACAGCTATAGATAAGGTTTTGTACCTTACAGCTACTACCAGACTAGATATAGCTACCACTATAGGAATACTATGCAGAAAGGTTAGTTCACCAACATAGAATGATGGAACAGCTGTAAAACTACAGCTGTTGTTAGACATTTGAAAGGGACCGAGGACTTAAAGTTAAGACTGCCAGCTAGTAAAAACCCAAAGCTTGTAGGGTACACTGATACAGACTGGGAAGAGGATAGTACAGATCATAAGTCACTTTCTAGTGCCTAGGCACTGCTGGCTGTTGGTGTGCACTCTTTTTGTTTGGCACAATCACTGGGAAGGTGTTAGTTACAGCAGGGGTCCCCAACCCTTGGGCCATGGACCAGTACCGGTCTGTGGCCTTGGAAGGACTGGGCTGCCAGGACAGATGAGCGGCGAGCAGGAGGTGACCAGCGAGCAAAGCTCCGCCTCCTGTCAGTGTGCTCCTATTCGGTTTTAACACCACTGCTGATCTGACAGGAGGCGGAGCTTCAATTGCAGCTCACCTCCTGCTCCTGCTCACCATTTCCTTTGTTACTGATGTGGAAACTTATCTGAGAGGCAGAAATATTCCTTGCTCAAGGAACCCCTGGCAAGCTTTGGAGGAACCCTGGTTGAGATAGACTGATCTAGGAGGATATCTTACATACTAGAGATAAACAGCTCCCATCTAAATACTGTGCCATCAGACATCAACCAATATTCCATCAACCTTCTGCTCGCCGCTCATCTGTCCCAGCCTGGTCCTGAGTTACAGTGAGTCTTGGCCGGCCCATATTATCTTTATAATTTATATAGTGCCGTTTTACTGCCATTAAGAATATGCTGTTGCATCTACAGTTTCTAACATATGTTTTATCTGGGAAGTCTCAATCAGTAGCATCTGCTGGTATCTCACACACAGCAGCATCTGGTGGCAGGCTTTCAAAACCCAACACTTATTTTAGTCTGGCGTGGCTTGCCCATTATTTTATTTACCCCTTCTGTCCATGGCAGTTTTGGTAAGCCCACAAGCTAACCCTAGCCGAAATGAGTAAAAGACAAACATCACTGGAGAGCTTCTTTGCAAAGGGGAAAGACCCAATGATGAGACAGTAGAAGATCCTAAGACTGGCAACAAAAAGAAAGCTGCATTTAAAAGAAAATACCAAGAGTCCTACTTAAATTACGGCTTCATTGCAATGGGTGATTCACGTTCTCCAAGCCCGCTTTGTTATAATATGTGGTGAGCAGCTATCCAACGAAGCCATGAAACCATCAAAATTGCTTCGCCACATGGAGACCAAGCACCCTGCATTAAAAGACAAGCCTTTGGAGTTTTTCAAAAGAAAAAAACGTGAACACGAAGAACAGAAGCAATTATTGATGGCCACCACTTCATCAAATGTGTCTGCACTGAGAGCATCATTCTTAGTCGCTAACCGCATTGCTAAAGCTAAGAAGCCCTTTACTATTGGTGAAGAGTTGATCCTGCCTGCTGCTAAGGACATTTGCTGTGAACTTTTAGGAGAGGCTGCAATTCAAAAGGTGGCACATGTTCCTCTTTCAGCTAGCACCATAACTAGATGAATTGATGAAATAGCAGAGGATATTGAGGCACAGTTCTTAGAGAGAATTAAAGAGTCACCATGGTACGCACTCCAGGTGGACAAGTCCACCGATGTTGACAACAAGGCAACAATGCTTGTTTTTGTGCAATATATTTTTCAGGAGGATGTGCATGAGGATAAGTTATGTGCACTTTTGTTACCAACCAACACCACAGCTGCAGAACTATTCAAGTCTTTGAATGATTACATGTCAAGAAAACTGAACTGGTCATTTTGTGTCGGTATATGCACAGATGGAGCGGCTGCTATGACTGGACGGATTTCTGGTTTCACTACTCGGGTCAAGGAGGTTGCTTCTGAATGTGAGTCTACACACTGTGTCATCCATAGAGAAATGCTGGCTAGCCGAAAAATGCCACCTGAACTTAACAATGTTTTGCAGGATGTGATTAAAATTATCAACCACATTAAAGTACATGCCCTTAATTCATGTCTGTTTGCACAGCTCTGTGAGGAGAGGGATGCAGAACTCATACATCTTCTTTTATACACAGAAGTGAGATGGCTTTCTAAAGGTAGATCTCTGGCCAGAGTTTTTGAGTTATGAGAGGTGCTCCAGAGATTTCTTGTAGAAAAACAATCACCAATGGCAGCACATTTCAGTGACACAGAATGGGTTGCAAAACTTGCTTACTTGTGTGACATATTCAATCTGCTCAATGAACTCAATCTGTCACTTCAGGGGAGAATGACAACTGTGTTTAAGTCAGTAGATAAAGTGGCTGCATTCAAAGCCAAAATAGAATTATGGGGGCGACAAGTAAACATTGGGATTTTTGACATGTTTCAAACATTAGCAGATATTTTGAAAGGAACTGAGCCAGGGCCTTCTTTCTCCCAACTGGTGCATGATCACCTATCTCAGCTTTCAAAAGAGTTTGAGAATTAATTCCCAACAGAACTGGGAAGGAATGGAACCGTGACCCATTTGTGAATAAACCAGGTGAATCAACTTTGTCCGTGCTAGAAGAGGATCAACTGCTTGAGATCACAAATGACGGTGGCCTTAAAAGTATGTTTGAGACAACTTGAAATCTCCATACATTCTGGATTAAAGTAAGGGCGGAATATCCTGAGATTGCCACAAAGGCACTGAAAAGCCTGCTTCCATTTCCAACATCCTACCTTTGCGAAGCAGGGTTTTCTACTATGACAGCAACCAAAACAAGATTACGCAGTAGATTGGACATAAAAAAACACACTTCGGGTGTCATTGTCTCCCATCCCCCCCCCCCCCCCCGATGGGACCGTCTAGTTGCAGGAAAACAAGTGCAGCAATCTCCAAATATCGGTTAGGGCAAATTTCAGTAACAAGTCTTCAAAACTGGGAGTAGCTTTGAAAGCTTTGTGGCTTGAGTGGTCTTTTTTGTCTAACATGTCATGTTGCCGTCATCTCCTATAATAAGAGCTCTCAGCTACTCGACGTCCCTAGGATTTCATCTATGAATGTTTAATGTCCAAAGGTTTGGGATACAGAGAGGCTAAAGTGGAGTATTACCCTGCTAGATCATTCCAGCCATGAATGCATAGTTGCCTCCAGGTCTTTGCTTATTGTTCTGGGGATTCCATTTACTTCCAAAAAAACCTCTATGAGTACAGTATGTAAATTAAACAAAAACTACAATGCAATAATAAGTCTCCAATACTTTCACGTTGAAAGGAAACTGAATGCCCTAGGATGTGTTACTGCTCTGGGAAGAATGGAGTCATAAGCAAATGTCCGTTATCTTTTTTAATTGAATCAATGTTCCTATAGCATGTAAATCAATTTGGAATAAAAATTATTGGCGGTGATGGGGCCCTGTTCATTTGCTGAACAAAAAGTCTTATTCCTTATTCTGAAGTCCTGATATTTATCTATATCAAATAGCAGTAAGGAACTTGATTCTTTCTTTCTCACCAGTTCTGATTCTCCGGCAGAATTGTAGGAGTATTAGATTTGCCTTTTTCCAAGATAATTGGAATGAAGTGTCCTCATAAGAGCTGACATCACATTCTTAACAGCCTGCCAGTCAGTAATAAATCAGCTGCTGTTCCTTCCTAATACTTATCCAGCAATCATATTCAAAGCTTTTGCTAAGTAAATATGTCAAAACCAGTCCATGTTCAGTATCTGTCTTGGATTTCCTAGGCACCCACTGCATGGACATTTAACATTCTTACCTTTGCTCAAATGGCTAGTCTCAGCAGTCTGATTACACTACTGGTGTCTCATTACTGAATGGTTTTTTTCTTAAAGGTTACAGGAAGCAGGATTTAGGCAGAATATCAAGAAAAACTTCGTAACTGTTAGAGCAATACAGCAATGGAACCAATTACCTCAAGATGTGGTGAGCATTGCTGGAGACAAGAGAATTTTCAAGAGAAAATTATACATCCACCTGTCAGATATACTTTGATTTGGATTCCTGCATTGAGCAGGGCGTTGGACTCAATGGCCTTATAGGTCCCTTCCAAATCAATTCTTCTATGATTCTATGAAAGGTATATTTTGTGTTTCAATGGTCTGAATAGAAAGAGTTTGAGAATATGTGCTATATTTTTCCCTCTCAACTTCTCAAATTTGTGAGGGAAAAATAGTGTTGTGGAGGGTTTTGTCTTTTCAGGTCTTGCAGTAGTCCTACGAAGCAGATTAGAGACAAGAACTGGCCCCAGATCCCCCAATGAGCTTTATAACTAAGCTCGGAAAGAATATTGACTTGGATTTGCACAATATAAACCCAATGTTCTGTCCATCACCCCACATTATTTTTATTGCATCACGAAAACAGCAGGGCAACATATTAGTCTCATCCAATCTGCTTGTTAGGTGACGTCTAATCACATTTGTCCCACAGTTGCTTCCTGGGAACATAGTTGCACAGGTTGAGGTTGAAAAAGCCCTTAATTTAACACACTAAAATTCACTGATCCAGTTCTGTCTGAAATGTTGCCATTTGGTCAAATTGTTACAGGTTTAATTGACCTAACTTGAATCTTCTTGCATGAACACAAGAAAAGCAGTTACCACAAGGCATCTTACAATCTGCCTGAAACCACTGGGTAAGCTAGTCAACTTGCACAACACTTCCAGACGTGGAAGGGGATCTTAGCACTCTTTGCTGCTTTCCCAGATTTTGAATTATATGCACAGAAGTGATAACTTTTTTTTTTTTTTAGCCACAGAGGAATTCAGATGATCAATTCAACAAGTGATTTGAGGGTGGGAGGGCAAATTACCGCTTGGAAAATGATTGTTGCCTCTGTGCACAGCCCTTCTACAATAGATTGCTTTGATTAGACCATTTTCCACAAGGTACAAACAAGCAAGCTATGAGAATGACAACAGAGGAAAGTAACAGAAGATGATGAAATACTGAGAACAGATGTTAACTTGGTTTGTAAGGGCAGAAGGCATTGGCCAGCTGAGCACAGTGAACAGGATAAAAGGAATGGAAAGAGTCATTAACTAGAACAAGCATCAAAGTTACTTCAGAGATTTGTTGTTTTCGATCACGAACAACCAACCTTAATATAGTGGCAGAAAGTCAGGCCTTCATTGAGCAACCAGCTGTTGGGGGCAAAGTGTGTAGATTTACTCCTATGATTTTTCTTTTCTCTTGGAAAGAGGATCTCATTAGCTATTGCTGACAATTTATTTCACTTAAAAAAGATTTCCTTTACAAGCAAATACTTGGTGGTACTTTCTTTTTTCTTTTAATGGATTTCTACCATGTTTTGCTCATTATTTTTATCACTGAAAAGATTTTAAGAATTACAGCAAAAGAGAGGGAGACAGAGTAAATATCAGAGGATATTTTGAAAGCAAAAGAACAGTTTGCAGAGTGGAACAAATCGCCCACAGAGGAGTGTTATCTTCTCTCCTTCAGGAATAATAGATGGCCGTGTTTCAGGGACTAAGGAACCATGCCAGACTCCGATATTTTGTCTAACCCAGGATGAATTGGCTATCAAACCAGCATGTCAACTAATTTGTAATTATGGACCGTTGCCTTCCTTGGGCAAGCTGATGGCAGGGAGGCAGAGATTTGATCATAAATAAAGGATTGTTGCTCCCTAGTCATTGAAAGCTGTGCAGTTGCCTTTGCTTAGTTATTTGCTCACTTGGCTGGACGCCTCCAGCTGAGGCTTCTCTTGCAGGGAAGCTCATTTTGCCAGTACTGAAATTGCAGTTTGTGGGTGTTGTACCATTGCACCCTGGACCACCAACTTTTTGAAATTTTGTCCTCCAATCGGTATCTGGACTGGAGTAAAGAAGTTCCTTGGCGAAGCCCTTGGAACCAAGGCATGATGGGAAGGGTAGTCGCCAAGGTTGCACACATTCTGAAGCAGACAACCTCAGAGACGACCTTCTCAGTGTTCCTTGGCTCCAAGGGCCTTCCCTTGGGACTAACATTCAAGAAAAGGAACCAGGGCTGCCGAGAGGCAGGTCCCTGATGTAGGGAATACTGCTTTCTCCATTTCTCTCTCTCTCTCTCTCTCTCATGGCATGCATGCTTCAAGAACAGGAGTTTTTGGCTTTTAGAAAAGCCATTCAGCATGGTGGGGGAGCGGGGGAGTGGCCTGGCAGTGGGGGGGGGGGAGCAGCTCTTTGCTTCCCACTGCAGGCGATCTTGGGCTGCGTTGTAATTAGACTGCCAATTTTAATTACAAACAAATTAAATAAATGCTTATGCATTCAATAGTTAGTTTGAAAGAGTGAAATTTGTCTAATTTATTTCACTTCATTTAATCAATTGTGTCAATGCCTCTAATTTGAGGGATAAATTCTGTTTAATGAAGTAAAAATAAAATAATCTTTATAAATAATAATTCATTCTGAGTGGGTAGTGTTGAGTTTTTATGACTTAATAATGTGAAATGAATTCATTTTAATGAAATCAAAATATTAAAGGTGAAAGGAATATTATTCATATTAAGTGAACTTTAGAAAAAAATATGAGAAAGCTATTAAGCGCTATGCTTTGCTGATTTAATTTCTATTCCACCTTTCTCTCAATATTGAGACCCAAAGTCTTCACCTGGTCAGAACAACAGATATATCTAATTTTGATATACTTACAAATAGTAAGCCAAATGCAATTTTAAAGCAAAAATGCCCTCCTTTTTAGTGATAAATGTCCTCATTTCAGTGATTGTCCCCAATTTTGGCAATGTTTGTTCTCCTTTTAGGAGATGTGTCAATGGCTGCTCTACAGTCCATAGAATAGAAGCCATCCATTCTAAGATAATAAATTAACAGCAAATTACTTATGGCAGCTCTCCTACCAAAAATATTCATTTTTAAAATCAATACATACTGTGAAAACGGAAAGCCTTTCAACACACCTCAAAGATTTTTCATGACAATAGGATGAATTATAGATGGGGTGATCACATCAGACTACTTGTTCAGCGCAATGGGAAGATGTCTCAGTTCAATACTACTTGACTTGTAGTCTACAATAATTCCAAGTATTCCTGAGCCAAGTATGCCACATCTTTTTAATTGTGCATTTGGTTTCTTTTTCCTAGATGTAGAACTTTGCACTTATCTCTGTTAAATTCCATTCTCTTGTTTTCAGCCCTATTAAATATTATTCTGTTATTTTCAGTCCAGTGTTCAAGCTTATAGATCATTTTGAATTTTGTTTCTGTCTTCCAGGTTATTATCTATTCCACTCAAATTTGTGTCATCTGCAAATCTGGTAAGCATTCCCTGCACCCCTTCATCTAAACATCAATAAAAATGTTGAAGAGCACCTGCCCCGGAACTGAGCCTTGTGGTAGCCCATGTTACTTACTCCCAGTTTGAGAAGCCACCATTGATAAGCACTCTCTGAGTACAATTCTGTAACCAGCTGCTTATCCACCTGACAGTTGTTCTATCCAGCCCATACCTAGTTAATGTGCTAATTAGAATATCATTGGGCAATTTGTCAAAAGCTTCGCTGTAGTCAAGATATATTATATGTACAGCATTACCACTGTCTACCAGGGGGGTTACCCAATCAAAAATTGAGATAAATCTATCTCAGAAATTGAGATAAATAAATAAAAATAAATAAATAAATAAATAAATAAGATTAGTCTGCCAGGATTTGTTCTTGACAAATCCATGTTGGCTTCTAGTTATCACTATGTTGTTCTCAAGGTGCCTACTGACTGACCACTTTATAATCTTCTCTAGAATTTTGCCCAGGATTGATGTCATGCTGACTAATCTGTAGTTCCCATGTTCCTCCTTTTTGAAGATAGGGACAACAATAGTTCTCCTGCAATCATCTGGCCTTTCTCTCATCCTCCATGATTTAAAAAAAATATTAGACAGTAGTTTTGAGAGTTCTTCAGCCAGTTCCTTCAATACTTTTAGATGTAGATCATCTGGCCCTGGAGATTTGAACTTGTTCAAACTGATGAGTTATTCCTTGATCATTTGTTTATCAATCTCCTATCCCCTCCCCTCCATCTGTACTTGACATTTACCAAGACATAGATTCTCTTTTGGGAGAAAACTAAGCTAAAGTAAGAATTAAGCACTTCTACTATTTCTTTATAATCCGTTATCATTTTGCCATCTCCACTGAGTCGCTGAACCAATTGGAGTACATTGTGCCTCTTTGAAATTCTTGCAATTTGTTTTTCAAAGGTTTCATCTGAATCTTCTTGATTGTGCAGTTGTTAGTAGTTGGAGTTGGCAAATGCCAACTACCATGTTATTATTTTCAACCAATTATTTTAATTCAGATACTCTTGATAAGACAACCAAGATCATATTCCTGAATTTCTGTGCAGAAATTAGTATTTTTGACATATAGTGTAACTCCACCTCCCTTTCTATTCTTTCTGTACTTTTTGAAAAATTTATACCATTCAATTGCTGTATTCCAGTCAAGGGGGTCATCCCACCATCTATCACCATTGCTTGAGAGAAACAAATTGTTATGAGTCTGCTGTTATTTTTATGTTATAGTTTGTGCAAGACAATATACTAACCTTGTTGAATGGTTTAAATGAAAGAAAAATTTGGGCATGGCTTCTACATGGGATGGATATTGTGGATTTATTAGAAGTGTGTATTCTTTATTTATGAAGTATGAATGAAATAAGAATAACTTCATTTGAAGTTAATTGACTTGAAACTCCTATAAAGAGGTGGTGTTCAAAGCATCATCTTACATGAAGATCCTGGTGAATTTTTTACAAAGTATATCATAAGTGTGAATTGGCTCATTTGTTCTCTAATGCTCACCTCACAAATCTGCATGCAACTTCAATCTCACCTAAGTCTCAGGAGGTACTGGTTGCATTATTTCCTCACCTGAACTTCCAATTCTTACATGAGTGGGCAGACCCTAAAGGACAGTATGTTTTTGTAAAAAGTAGGGGGACAGTCACTTCCATATATTCTTCAAATCCACACTAAAACAGTTGCTTTAAGACAACTCTTTGAAGCTAGCTACATTTGAATGGGATGTATTCTTATCACAACTCAGCTAGACAATAGCTCCTCTAATCACACCTCCTGGTCTAACATTCCACACCTGATGTCAGAGTTGGATTTAATAGATGGTTGAAGAGATGCTAACCCTGGAGAAAGGAACTATTCATTCTACTCTCACCACCATCAATGGTGACTAGACTATATCTTGGTTTCCTTTGGCTACAGTTCACATATTTTATCTACAAAGATTGGGTCTGTCATTGGGTCTGACCATGCCTTGGTTCAAATGTCTACATTTCTCAAATGAACTTCTTGAATCAGCCTCTTGGAGCTTTAATCAATTTGTGGCCTCCAAAAACATCTCTAGAAGAATGATGAAAGAATGCATAAGAACTACTTAAAAGAAAATTGCACTAATAAGGTTTATTTTGCTAATATGTTGGAATCTTTGAGAATACTTGTATGAAAAGTGTGTATTAAGGAAATACCATAAGTCAAAACATTTTCACTGTCTCCTTCCAGAAATTAAAACCTGGGAACTTAAACATCAACATGATGGTCAATCTACCACTTTTTCAGAACTGTTGAGGAGGTAAACCAAACTATAAATTTTGGTGACTATTAAAATTTACTTGTAAACTTCAATATTTTAATCAATATTACCATGAATTTAATAATAACAATTCTGCATTATTAGCATATTATACGAGGAAAAGCATACTTGATGAGGAATTCCAGCAATCAGATCTAAAAATGGTGAGATAACATACATTATTCTTAATATTAACAGAATTTTTCAGTGCTTTAAAATGTATTGTATGCATCAAAAATCTAGATTAACTAGTAATTAATCTCATTTTAGACAAGACAATTAAAAAATTATCAGGATTCGTAGGGATTTCTTGAATTGGCCTAAAACTGTGATAGAGATTTTGTTGTTGTTTAGTCGTTAAGTCATGTCCGACTCTTCGTGACCCCATGGACCAGAGCACGCCAGGCCCTCCTGTCTTCAACTGCCTCCCAGAGTTGGGTCAAATTCATGTTGGTAGCTTCAATGACACTGTCCAACCATCTCGTCCTCTGTCATCCCCTTCTCCTCTTGCCCTTACACTTTCCCAACATCAGGGTCTTTTCCAGGGAGTCTTCTCTTCTCATGAGATGGCCAAAGTATTGGAGCCTCAGCTTCAGAATCTGTCCTTCCAGTGAGCACTCAGGGTTGAGGGTGATAGAGATACAAATTGCAATTCGTAAAGTCAAACCTTGCAGATTCCCAGACATTGATGGCTTTGGGAGCACTAAAACCTTGACAAACAACTCATTCATGTTTTACTTTCTCTGTTCAATTCAATCACTTAAAGAGCTTGGTTTTGCTTTCTTGGCAATTGGAATTGAAATGTACTAACCGCTGGTCGGCGAAGAGGCTGCTTCTTTGTAGCTCTTTTGCCCCAATGGTTAGAGTGTGTGCGTCGGAGGTGGCTTGGGACTGCCTGGTGCTGCTTTCTGCTTCTGAGTAAGTACATTTACAGGGTTTTGCAGGGTGGGTTTGGGCTGGGGGGGTTATGTTTCTGTGCTGTGATGTTTTTGGTTGTGTTTGGTGTGTGGGGTTTTTTTGCCCCAGCACCTTCCGATGGGGCTTGCTGTGTTGTTGTTTTTTGTGTGTGTGACTTTTTTTCCGGCCCCAGTGTGTTCCAATGGGGCTTGCTTTTTGTGTGTGTGTGTGTGTTTGTTTGTTTGTTTTTTGACCCCAGCGCATTCTGATGGGGCTTGCATTGTTTTTTTGGTTTTTGGTGATTTTTTTTCCAGCCCCGACACATTCCAATGGGGCTTGCAGTGTTTTTTGTTTTGTTTTTTTGTAAAAAAAATTCCGGCTGGAACGGATTAATCGCGTTCCAATGCATTCCTATGGGAAATGGTGCTTCGACTTACGACCATTTCGAGTTACGACCATCATTCCAGAACAGATTAAGGTCGTACGTCGAGGCACCATTGTGGTAAGTTCCATGGAATTTACAGAGGAGTTGGCTAACTAAATCCCTATTGATTCAGTGGGCCTATTCCAGAGTGATGTTTCACATCAGTGGTTCCCAACCTTGGGTAACCCAGGTGTTTTTGGACTGCAATTCCCAGAATCCTTTACCACCAACTATGCTGCCCGGGGTTTCTGGGAATTGCAGTCCAAGTACAGCTGAGTTATCAATGTTGGAAACCATGTACTATATTAAACAACAGGATTATGGCCACTGTGTAGTCACCTTCAAGTTATGATTTGGACAAACATATTGAACTTTTCACTTTTGAACACAGAGAACCAAGTAGGAGTGTCCATTGTCCCCTGTCTGATGTCTATTTGCTTTACTACCCTTAGCTAACATTCTTAGCTCCTTCCCAATGGGAAAGGTGTTGATGTTAGAGGATAGCCCTGTCTGGTGAACTTATTTGCAGACACTATCACCATCACTCTTTCAGAATTGGTTCCAATGGTTTCAAGAGTGATAGAAATAATATGTGAGTTTGGAACAGGATCAGGCTTGATTTTTAATGTTTCTAAGACTAAAATTATGTTGCTTAACTTATCTCATGAGTGTAAGAAGACAACAGTTTTGATCACAGATACCTCTGTGCTATGTTGACCATATAACATTATTATTCTCAATACATACAGTAAAATCATCTTACTGGCTGAAATCCCGTTGACACATGTATGTGTGTGCAAGGCTGATAACATATTATCAGACATGGCCTTTCATTGCTAATTAAAAGGTTTTGATCTCCCCTCATGTTCTGAGGCTCCTTTTTGTCCTGGGGAAGCTTTTGCGGGCCTCAGGGTCAGGTGAAGTCTTTAATGTCCAAAATTTTTGTTTTTCCCAAAGCCTTCCACCAGGAAGCCTCAGAATGGGGGTGAGTGGAATCAGAAATGTTTAATGATAAAAGACTGTGGTTGGTGACATCATCATCCTTGCACACACAAAGCTGCATCAACAGGATCTCAATCATTGAATTATGAGGCATTTTCCTGTCAACTAAAGCTCAAAATATTACAGTGGGAAAAAGTAAAATTATCTTTATTAGAGCGTATTACGTTCCAAAAACAGTTTTGCTAAAAAATACCTACTTATTTCAAACCCTTCCCACTGCCATTTCTCATTCAACTGTTAAATTAATACAAAAATGTAACAACTCTGAACCAATGCTAAATGATCTAGAGTAGCCAATTCCATCAATTATCACAGAAAGAACAATCAGGGCCCAAGTGTGCCTTATTTGCAACATTATATGGCATTTCAAGTTAAGCAGTTAACTAGGTTATTATATAGTAATAACTTTCCTATCTGACTTCCTCTAGAATGAGTTCCAAAATGCATGAACAAACTTCAAGGTATTTTTCTTTCCTCATTTAAATTCAAATCCCTATTTTTTTATAGATAATGTCTTTTTACACAATGCCATACATGTTTGAAAGGACATCAGTCTCATTTCTTTTCCTCCATATAGCTATTGATTTATTTCCTTTCTCACTCTCTATTTATGAATGATGATAAATGATCCCAACTTTAGCACTAGAAGGAGGTACGGTTATTTGACTTAGGTGTTCTATTCCACAATACGCATCCACAATCTGGGATTGAACTGTATTCCTCATTTATAAGAAAATTGTTTTCTTATCCATTTATTCATTTTACTGCATTATCTTAGGCACAACTGAAAGGTACTAGAAAACTTTCAGCTTTTGAAATACTAAAAATTAATTCTAAGGATAATATATGAGGTTTAGCTTCTGAAATGGACGGAATTCTTATAGACTCAATGTTCAGAAAAAGTCAGAAAATTGTTTGGGAAAAGGACCTGCAGGTGGAGCTGCCTGATAAAATTCAGAATTCTCCATAGGGAAAAAAAAAAAACCTGCTTTTGCCACTTGCTTTGAAGTAGTGGGATTTACCCACGAAAGCCGGCATTTGTCTGATTTTTTGATTTTTTTATAAGTGGCCTACAAAGGTATCGCCTATTCTTACATTTGTATTTTGTAATGGCCACATGGCTCCCCACTTTTATTTCAATGGAACTATGAGGATACCAAGAAAGAGCTGCCCTCCCCACGTTTCAACAAGAAAGCACATGGATTCTCAATACCAGCGGAGCAGGACTGAAACCACTAGGTAATATTCCTTTTACTTTAATCTGACCCCCAATTGGCTAGACCTAGAGGGTGTACTAAATTATACCCCAATTCCCAGATGGAGGATATGGGTTTTCTGCATCATCCGTGCTTCCCTGGCCAAGCAGAAACATGTCTGTTTTGAAGAAGAGCCAAATGGAGAGGAGGGGTGTGTGTATGTGCTCTTTTGTTTGAAGAACAACTTTAAAATAACCTTACTGCTTCCCTCCTCATCTAAGACTGACGTGACTCGCAAAATTCATCTTGCCAAGAACTTTACATCTAAGTGTAACCTCCTGGCAAACCCCATCTTGCCACGAACTTTAGGACTTTGGGTACTTGCTTTAAAGAAGTGGAATTTACCCATGAAAGCTCCCATAGTGTGTGATTTTTTATTTTTATTTTTATTAGTGGCCTATTAGTCACCTATTCTTGCATTCGCTTTTTATACTGTATCTTCCAAGACAAAGAAGTACTGTATTAAGCTTATCCAACTGATGGTGCCTCAATCCAGGAAATTTAGCCAGATTAATAATTCTATGGCCAAAATCTCATTGCTTTGTGTAGTAAATTGCATTAAAGTAGGTTCATTGAATCAATTGGGATTTAGTGAGTCACCACCTCTGTATGTTGTAGAGATTAAATCGGTCACTCTAATTGCAATTTAACATAACAAGTCACAGAAAGAAGAGGAAACGTAGAACAAAATCTTAATTTCTCTTGCTTGTTTGTGTAAAATGTGTTTTTTCTAACCTGCCACCTCCATTAAAAACAAACAAAAGTAAAAAAATGGTTATGAAAATAATTGTTTGATAGCAAATAACTTCTATTTCTGCACATGGTGCGTACATGCAAGTGAATGGTGCTGAGAGACAGTACATGACATTTCTTGCTACTGTCAGACAGTCAGAAGCTGCAGGAAGATAGAGTCAGAGTCAGTCAGTGTCAGAGTCAGTCAATGTCAGTGTGAGTAAGTGTTCGGATGGATTTTGTGATCGTGTTTCTTCTTTGATTTCTGCTAATAAAACCATTTGGTTATTGTTGGGTAAAGTGACTTTTCAATATTATCGCAGTGAATTTCATAACAATACATTTTGGCTGAGCCTGAGAATGGGTCGCTGGCTGAATCTGAAACGTAAAAGTACTGATGCTGTTGATGAGGATGCATCCTGTTCAAAGCAAAATGATGCTTCTTCCAGTCATCTTAAAAGTTGTTTGAAGAGGACACATCACTTATCGCATGACATTTGGAAGATTTGCAGCATAGTTTCCATGAATATTTTCCTGTTCCTGATGCAAGAAAAAACTGGATTGGAGATCCATTTTGAGTTAATGTGTATGAACTAGAGGGGCTGACAGCAGCAGAGAAAGACAAGCTCATAGAAATATCCATGGATAGTGCTCTGAAACTGCAGTTCAAGGAACAGTTCCTTCCAAATTTCTGGGCTCATCTACAAAAAGATTTTTCTGGAACTATCAAATAGGGCTTTGAAAGTATTGATGTCATTGATGTCATTCATAACAACATACTAGTGTGAAAAATAATGGTCTTGTTTATCTTAAAAATAAGTACAGAAACCATTTGAAAAATGTAGAGTTAGAACTCAGAATATAAGTTTCAGCGACTAAGCCTGATATGGCTAATATGGGTTACTATTTTTTCACTCAGCGATGTCAACTCTGTTCCATCAACTCATAATTTCTGGGTTGTTCCATAAGTTGTTCCTCTAGTGATAAATTTTCTTCCACTATTGTGTCTACCTCTACCCTCCATTTGTCTTCCATACTATGGTCATTGTTCTGTGTTGATTTTTCTTTTGCCACCTTTTCTACTTGTTGCAATTCCATTTCTAAACACACCTTAGTCTGGATGATAAACTTTCTCTGGTCCATTAATTGTTCAGTTATGTCACTATTTGGGTGTTTCCTTTTCCAAATTTCCTTCATTCTTTTTTGAAAACCACGGGCTGTTGGGTTTGCCTTGTAATAACATTTCAACATTTCTCAAGTTTTGGCAGGAGTCTAAGTTTTGCCTTTACATTGTTCCAGTAGCTTTGCAGCAGCCTGTCCTGGTCCCTCAACAGGGTCTGCTAAGCCCTGTAGCCCATTTGTCACTAGATGTCCAGGGGCTATAGCATCTGAAGCGGTTCTTGTTGACCTGGGCGATGACCCATCTGGTATGGATTTCTGTTTATTTCCTCTCATCATAATTGATAGTTGGTGGACACAGTTGGTCTGACTTCTCAGCTGAGTCCTGCCTGGCTTGGGAGACCCTTCAGATAGCAACACTACCGCCACCATAGCTTTCAACCTCACTGAAGCACACAAGCCCCTCTGTTTCAACAAGGCCTGTATCCATGGAGGGGAGGAGGAGGCAGAGGAGGAGGAGGATTATTAATATTATGATTATTATGATTAGTAGTAGTATGAGTAGTATTGCTGTTGTTGTTGTTGTTAGTAGTAGTAGTAGTTGTGGTGGTGGTGGTTGTGTTGCTGGTGGTGGTGGTAGTAGTAGTAATTGTAGTAGTATGATGGAATCATTCCAGCAAAAGTATTATAATAGCATTAACAAATTAACTTATTTCTCCCTTCTTTCCAAATTTGAAGACCCTTTATGAGAAACTTTAAATAAATATTTGATGCATTTTAGGATTTTAAATCTTGAATTAAGTCTTGGTGGTCTGCAGCAACAAGATATATTTAAAGGGGGTCTGTGGTAAAGTAAAGGATATGAACCACTTCTCTATTACATTTACTTTGTCAACCATAATGAAATAATATTTTTTCCTCTATCGGAGCTTATGGAAGGATATAATTGCTTAAATAGCTTTAATGTTTTCATTTCTATTTTTGATAAAGCATAATCTCTAGTTTCCCGCATTTGGTTTTTTTCTGGAGTTTGTTTGTATTTTTCTGTAAACAATTCTTATCTCATTGAGCTATGGTATGATCTTATGCCTAAGTTAATTAGTTCTTACCTCTGCTTCATATTGTATAATAGTTCTCTTTGTGAACTCCTGTTTCTCTTAATGAGTTTATTCGATGGACTGTAACGACTATCATAGTTTAATAAAGCTTTTCTGAAAAGTGGAAGGAAAGATACAGTCACCTCTCTTTGCAACTTGAGATGATAATGATAATGATGATGACAATGACCAGGTGTATCGTAAGGACTAATGAAGCTCATATGGACAAAGAACTTGAAACGTGCTATATAGAGAAACACAATGTTTGTTTCTTTTAATTTGGCCTTTTTGCTGTAGTTTTGCACTTCAAAGGGAACATTCAGACAATCCGAGCCAAGAAGATACAGAAAAATACAGGGTTGTTCATTCCACATGTCTGTATCTTTCCAGCCACTGATCTCAACTTTCCAAGAGTGCTGCAGTTTAGGGTAGGAGGAACAGCAAGCTATAGTTTCATCTTAATAGCTATAGCATCTGATGGTCAAACCAGATAAAATACTTAGCTTGTATTCAGAAATGTCACTTGCTTAAGTGTTAAAACATGTCTGTTTGGGTGCAACTACACAGTGAGGGAAATGCAAATTCACTCACATTTATTTGCTGTGAAGTCACCCTGGGGAATTTAGGTTTCCCTAGGTCTTTCAACATTAACTGGCCACCTTGGGAGAGAGAGGAAAGCCTTGTTTGCAGCTTGTTTGCAGTTCTATTTAAAGCCCAGAAAGTGGCTCTATTAAAAGGGACTGCTGAATAAACTGTAAAGAAAGACTCCCAGTGTATTTTGCTGGCTTCCTCCTCTCATTAGCTTTGCTATTTAAAAAAGAGATAGAGAGGCTTTGCTCTCCCTTAGCTGTTTTTTTTAAAAGGGGGGAGAAAAAATTTATTGAAGGGCTTTGCTCACGGTTCTCTTGAGTGTGTGCTAACACAGTGACTTTTCTGTATTGTTGCAAGCGATCACATGTTTGAATGTGAACGAATCCATTTTAAAACAATAGAAGCCGCCGCAGCAGAGGGGAAAATCTACAGATATGGAAAGAAAAAAGGAGAGGAGAAGAAGATTAGTGCACCAATGGGAGGTCTCCAGATGTGGCAGTGAACTTCTGGGACAAAGAAGTATCTCTCACCCCTAACAATCTTGTGGGCTCATCTGGGAGGAAGACAGTGGGTGAAGAATGGAACTGCTATGAGGAGTCAAAGAGGTGAAAAGAGGAATATAAGAGCCTTTGGGAGAAATGACAGGACACTCTGAAGAATAGAGCAGTGTGGAAAGTGACATATGTGTGCCACACTTAATGGCTTGCACCAAGTTGAATCAATCCCAAAGAAACCTGCCTGTCACAAGTTGTCTTCATACTGTGTTCAGATTCTGAGGAGAAAAATGCAGGTGGGAATACATGAGCAGCAGTATATTATAATTATTATTATTATGTTCTGTCAAAGTCAGTTATGATCATCCTTCCCACAATTTTCACATATGTAGTACTCAAAGGTGTTTTACCATTCCCTTCTTCTGGGGTGCTCTTGGGCCATGTAGCTTGCCCAAAGCTACATAGGCTGCCTCTTATTTTGGGAAGCACAGTGGGGAATTGATCTCCTGACCTCTGGCTTGATACCTAACTTATTGGAAAATATTTGAATGGTTGCTAATGAGCAGGGATAAATGCAGCTATTTGCACCTCTGAAGCAGGAAGTCAAAGTCACATATTTTATGGCACAACAAAGAGACGGAAACGGCAGGCGGGGAAATGAAATCCTCTCTAGAAGGTGGTGCCTGAAGTAGAGCATTATGACACTTCCTAGCAAAGTTGTGATGATAAATCACCAGCAAAAAAAATGAAGAAAAACACCTTTTATTAGTCTTTCATTATCTCAAAATAGGTCATCAAACATCATAAAATAAAAACTGGTGGAAGTGGGTTTGGTGTCTGTACTCTCCCACAATTGTTTTGCAAAGGATGTTTTCACTTTTGCCTTTGTAAGCGCAGTTGCAATGATGAATTCTTGTTTCTATTATTTTTCACAGCTTGCCATAGATCTATGTCCAAGTTTTCATTCAAAAATCATTTTGAGGAAACACCATGATTTTGCTCCATTGTCTGTGCAGAGCACTCAGAGTTTAGTTACGGGCAAAAGGTTCTTATTCAATAGTCTGCATTTTCTCCATTTTCCTGGCAGGTGTCATCAGTGGAAAAAACTTTCCACTCTTCCAACCACAGAACAGCGGACTGCAATTGACCTCCTTGTGTTTCTCTAATTATTAATGTTAAATAGACAGCCATCAATAACAGTAGGGTAATTCCCCATAAAAATCATCCAATAAATCCATGCATAAATTTACATGATTTTACTGAATAATTGGAACTACAAACCATAACATAATATAATAATTTCAATTATGCATGATGTTGGAAATGAGCCGATGGGGAAAAAAGCAACTTTATTTTTTAAAGATGATTAAATTTGTGCTTTGGCATTAACCTTTTTTCCAGAATTAAGCTAGTATTAGAATTCAAGTGGTGATCTTTCTTAAGTCAGGGAAACTGCAAACTTCTTCACAGATGCCCAAAAAGGGGCAGAGCTCAATGACTTCAGAGGATCCAGGTTCCCATCCAGACAGATACAAGCTTGTTTTTAAGAATATAAACTTTTTGCTGGGGCTATTCTGCATCTATTTTTTTGCTTGCGATTGTCTAGCATTTTCAGTTGGGCTTTGAACGTTGGTGGCTCTGAGTCGTGTTCCATAGTTTACCATGAACAGCTTCTCTTTTGTCTCCTTTGTCTCTTTGGAGTTTAATCCCATAGCTTTCCATTTTTTAGTATGCCATCCCTATCTGTGAAGGGATACGTAACTGCAGCGGTGTCATCCCTGTAACAATGGATTTTGCTGGACCTTAGGAGACCCCTTTAACAAAAGCTGTTCCACTATGCAGAGCTGATTTTTCCTGGGTGTGCAGTAGGCCTGACATGGCTGAAACATTTTCTTGGGGGCCTTTTTAATGCTTCTGTAATAAATAATAATTATGTGCCCTCAAGTCAATTCTGACTTCTGATGACCCTTTTCAGGGTTTTAAAGGTACAGGGTTTAAACTTTGCCAATTTCAAGAATATTTTATGGTCCTTGGTTTGATCATTCTAGAATGAGCTGTTGGAGTGAATTACAAGAACAGGATGAGGCTGCAGAGCCATGGGTCTAGAGTTCAATTCTCCATGGTGCCTCCTGGAAGTAGCGCCAGCCTGTGTAGCCTTCAGCATGTCTCAGGGCATCCCCCAGAAGAAGGGAATGAGTACTCTCTTCTAGGTACTCTCTACCTAGAAAACCCAGAGAAGGGTTGTCTTAAGTCAGAATCAACTTGCTGGCATGGAATTCCTATTCCTTTGTAACTCACTGATAGGGTTTACTCACACTGACACAAGTGGTCGATGGCAGAGGTGGAACTTGAACTAGATATCACTCACCCAGCTACCTGCTACCGAACCACATTGCTTTTCGACCTTTGTCGAAAAGCAATGGTGTGCATGGTGTGCATGACATTTGTGTACTTTTTTTAAAAATCAACTACAAACCGCATATTTTGATAAAGAAAATGAAATGCAAACCAAATGTGAGTATTATGGTAGCCCCCTGGTTCCCTTTCACAAAGACTTGTCAATAGTTACTGGGGCCTTTGAACAAAATCTTTTGTTTTTAAAGAAATCGCAAACTTTGAAAGACATAAGAGGATTATAGTACCACTTTGGATACCCATCACAGTGTCTAGCTGTGTATCAGTCAATGCTGTGCTGTTCACCAGTTTCTTCATTTTTCTTTCTTAAGCTTGCAATCGTTACCTGCAAGGAACACCCATTTAATTTGGTGATAGTGAGTGAATAAAAGTAATGTCTCATAGACCCTCTGCTACAAATCTCTGTTGTCTGAAATGTGCACTAGTCCTGTTAATAAAAGCCTAGCAGTTTCCTACTTATTCTCTTGAAATGTCAAGAATAACATCTTTTCTCTCCCTTCCTTTTTCTTCTTCTTATGGCATGAAAGGGGTCTCTCAGTTTCAATGTGTACATTAAGGGCAGTTCTCCAGTACAACAGAGGCTCAATTTACCCAGGCAAGTGGGGCTGGTTCAATGACTCATGATTTTCCTCAGAGTACTGCTATGTCAAGCAGTCATGCGAAGGATTATTTGAAAATGTTAACTTGACAGGTCATTCAGAAAGACCATTTCAGTAAACTGCTGCAATAAAGCTACATGTTTTTACATCCACATTTTTTTTCAGTG
Organism: Intellagama lesueurii; assembly: GCA_037013535.1. NCBI lineage: Eukaryota > Metazoa > Chordata > Lepidosauria > Squamata > Agamidae > Intellagama > Intellagama lesueurii. Next base: position 176,212,610 of record JBAJHW010000001.1, on the reverse strand, counting down.
CTCCTTATTAGACATGGGAGCTTTGTATTTGTATACCTGGGGATACGAATATGAAGCATGGCATCACGGGTGCCATGGAGGTCTGTTCCCTCCCCCAGAACCATCCCAGTCCACTCACCAGGCTTTGCATGGTGTGCATGACCATCACCAGCGACATCACACCAATCACAGAAGTAGCCGGGCCAGTGTTTACCCGCCTCCCTGCACTGCTGACCACTCTGGCAAGGAGGCAGGATGATGAGTCTCCTCACTCCGCTGCTGAGTGGTCAGCACCTCAGGGAGGTGGGGAAGCACCGGCTGGGCTATTTCTGTGATTGGCATAATGTTACTGACAATGGCCGTGCGTGCCACCGAAGTCTGGTGAGTGGAACAGGATGGTTCTGGGGGGGGTGGTGGTTCCAAAGGGCCCAGGAGACAAATATGAATATCCCATCTCTACTCCTTATCTATATAGCACTGAGAAGATAAGAAGAAACAAATCAGTAAGCAAATATCATGCTGCTACTTCAGAATGCATAAGGAGGATATATTTGAATATGCTATGTAAAAATACACCCTCCACACAGAAAGACAAGGTATTAAGATGGGGTGACTACAGTTAAACAAAAATAAATAGTGCAAAGACATGCAGTGTAATATTGTCTGTGCATTGTTCTTCCTTTTAAGGCATCTTGGGGGTGGTATGGTCAAAATATCTGAAATCCAGTTTTTTCAAAGGAAGCCCTAATTTATAGAACAACGTTAAAGATGATTTCTGCATGGTACAATTGTGAGAAGTTATGTTATGGTGCTGAGGTTTTTAAGCCAAGGAGTTCTCTGACATCCGTGCTCACCTGCCTTCCCTTATAAACCTCTAATCTAAAAGGTCAGAGCAGAACTGAGGTAAGACGGTTTGGATTTGAAAGAGTTCTTCTCTTAAACCTGTAAACTTTAGCAAAAAATAAATGTTTAGTACATACAATTTTCTGTCTTAGGCTGTTATGACATGTTGATACCTACAGTATACTTCATTGGGTGTTTTTTTAATGTGAGAATCAGGTTTGTCGGAGTAGTGAATCCACTTTTACTTTTTGTCCTGACTTTACAGAAGGTATCCAAGGTGTTACATATCACCTGCAAACTGTGCTCAAAACCTCCTTAAAAGTTTTGATTAAAACCTAGAGTAGATTTACCACCGAATGAAACTGGAGTCATTAGGCTCTATTTCTTGTTAAAATAATAAACTGTACTGAACCCATAAAAATAGTGCTACTTCTGTTTTGTTGCTGGGGCAAAATGGTGATGGGTAATAGGCCACTGAACAGCTTACTAAAACATGAATTGGAATCATTTATAAAGTAGAAATTGATAGCTATAACAAAAGCATGTCATTATATCATCACTCAGTTACGTTTCCGCAAACCTCTAGTCCCCCCCCCCCCCAAATCTGTCTCATAGTTCTGGGGAAGAATAAAAATGATTGTTTTATATGCTTCCCTATAAAAAGGCTGGGGTACAACTGGGAAACATATTTTTTTTAGAAGTGCATTGGCTGAAATGGTCTACACACTAGACACGGGCATGAAATGCCGGTTCACCCAAGTAGTATTCAGCACTTCCCAACCTTGTCTCTTCCAGCTGCTCCTCTCAATGGGTGCCCACTGGTAGAACGGAGAAGTTCCGAATACCTGTTTGGCCAAAAAACAACAACAAAAACAACAACCTGGTGCCCATCTCTAATCTACACACATTTCTACCTGCCAGTAAGTCTCCTGAATCCATGATAGCATTTAGGAACCCACTCACTACACTTGGAAGAAACAGGTTGTTGTTTCTTTCCAAAACAAAAGGTTACTTTCCAACTTTCTTTTCTTGGTGACTTTCTTCTTTTCTTTTTGCAACCATGAGTATTTCAGGGACAAAGATTTGCCAGAACAAACATGATCCAATCTGTTCTGTGTTACTCCAAGTCCAACTTGCCTATTAAAGTGGATGAAGATAAACCAGTATCCCCTTGACCTGAAGACTGTAACCGACCGGAAGAGGAAAAGAAAGTGGTCCTCTCTTTGACTAGTTCAGTTTCATCAAGAGCATCTTTGCATAATAGTGAACCACTAAGTATTAACTGGAAGAAAGTAAAAGAGTGGGCGCTGCTTTGGAAAAAAATAATTGCTACTAGTCCAATGAAGAAAAGGGGGTGGGGAGCTAATTTGGCAACAATTGCAAATCAAAAGCCATCAGACTATACCAGAGGCAATTCCTGGCTTAGAGAAAACAATAACAACAAAGTGCCCTTTTAAAATTGAGCTTTTTATTTTCCCCCTTCATTTGTTCCACAGCTGAGAGCATCATCCCCAGGATATTTCTCATTCATAAAGTCTATCTCCTACTCTGGCAAGAAGGTCTCTCTGTAGTGGCTTGGGTTTTCTGGAAAACATGTATTATACCCAGAAGTACACACGAAGCAACACAAATGAAATGTCCCTGCTGGGAGGAGACCAGTAGGGTCATTTTGCCCAGGCCCCAACCTCAAGGCTGGCTCAAATTCTGGCTAGTATTTAGTGGCAAGTTTGCACAGGGAAGCCATAGAGACCGATCCTTTAAACCAAATGTGGTAACCCTGATTTAGCTTCCTTTCTTAGAGCCAGTCCATGGGGTGGCGTTGGCTTTTTGCTTCCTCCTTTGTGGGGAAATCTAACTGAGATGCAGAGAAAAAGGATGTTTTGGGGACGGGAGGAAACTGAATAAACAAAAGAAGAAAAGCCAGAGTTGAGTGCTATGCTCTAACAAAAGGAAATGGGGTTGGAAGGAAAATTGGACTGTTTGGAACTAGAGGGCACCAAGGGAAGACCATGCAGCACATTGGCAGCACTGGAATTACTTCAACAGGATTGCGTTTCAGATTGAGAGCACCGGAGATAACAAAGGAAGCTACACAACAATATGGTCGTGGATAGGTCTTGAAAGGTGCCTGGAAGGTATGGGTGGAAAGAAGATATGGGACTACAGAAAGGAGGAGGAGCCAAAGACAAGGGAACACTCTCTCAGGGGTGCAGAGAAAAAGCTTAAGAGAGGAGTGCAGAGTGTCAGCTATAAAGCCACATGGCATAGAAAGAAAATGCAGGACGCTCTCCACTCAGAAACACTCCACAGGTTAATTCTAAAACATGGGAAGGATCTTGCTTGCTGAGCATTATAATCCTCTACAGAGAGTATATAAATATGATTGACTGTACATAAATATGATGGCAAACTCCAAATTCTATAACTCTGTTCAAAGCATTGAAGTAACACAGTGGCTGTAATCCTTAGTAAATTGCACAAGAGTGGACCCCTTGAATCAGTAGGGATTTGGTGAGTCCAGTCGTCTATAAGTTCCATTGATCCAGTGGACCTACTCTAGTTGTGACTTACTTTAGCACAGTAATTCACAATCAGAGTAGGCCTATTTGAATCAATGGAACTTACAGAGGAGTTCAAGCACCAAATCCTCATTGATTCAGTGAGCTTACCCTTGTGCAACTTACTAGACTAAGCAACAGAATTTCAGCCATTAGTTGAAATCCAGGAGTAAGTTGCAACTAGAGTAGGCCCGTTGAATCAGTGTAGATTTGCTGAATCTGCACCTAAACTTTATCCAGTGGATCTACTCTAGTTGCAACTCATTACTTAATGTCAGCCACTCTAAGTAACAACCCTCCCTGCCAATATATTAGTATTGGTGTAGCAAAATGCAGAACAATTTTTTATGACACGCCATATTGATCTGTAACACTGTTATTCTTTTGAAGTAATAAGTAACATTGACATGCGATTTCATGTGAATTTCATGTGATTTCATGTGATGACATGTGAAACGCTGCCCAACATTTTGCATACCTATGCAAATAGAAGAAATTTTAGAGGCCAATTGCTCCAAGTTAAGCTAAGAAATCAACCTAGATATTATCGGTTACATGCTGAGTTGCACAGCTCGGCATGTGACTGATAATATCTGTGGTGATTTTTTTAACTTGGAGCAATTCCACTCTAAGAGCCATGCTGCTTGTGCTATGCCAAGGCAACTAGGTAAGGGGCCATAATTAAGAAAATGGTGGGGGGGGGGGGTTTCCCTTTATTTATTTATTTTGAAGAAAGGGTGAGTGATTATCCCAAGATGATTATCCCAGGTGCATTCCATGGCTGAATGGAGGGCAGTAGACCTGCATTCACCCAAAATTACTGTTCTTCCAGCGCCTCAGACGAACACTCCAACCTCTGCACCACACTGGGGATCTTTTACACAGCCTGAGTTAAGCTAATACTGATTCCACTTTCAGCAGTCATGCCAGTTTGGCTCTGTGATACTGGCCTTTAAGTAGGTTCAATTTGGTGTTGCTGCTGCTGCTCCCTGTCCCAAGGCTTTGGAAAGGAGGAGCTTCTGAATTTAAATAAATTCAAGCAGATAACTGAAATAAAGTTTCAACCCAAATTGCACAACATATGATCATTATCACTTGATCATTTGAAACGGAACCAAAGCACTATTGTCTGTGATTATTCATTCACAACATCAACACAAATATTCAATAGATTTTTCATTCTCTGAGTGAAGAAAAATGGCCAATCTCTGTAATACCCCGAAGAGCAATTTGTCATTATAGCTACACTGTGTCATGAGCAAGTGACATTTTTCCACTGCTCCAACTTGGTGGCTGTGTTCTTGTTCCTCTACCTTTCTGACATTAGCAATATTTATTTTTAAAACTGCTGGAAGCCAGGCCTACACAATTCCTGTTTCAGCTTATTGTTGTGTCCACTGTTATGTACATCTCATTATTATTATAGCATACCATGGTGTGCACTTGATCAAGCAGTTTGTCAGATAAAATGTGTTATGAAAAATAATAAGTCCTAATGTGTCAAAGAATTAACAGCGTTCCTGCTGTTCTAGCTGGTAAGACATAATATAACTATTATTTCTGAAAGTAAAGTGATTTTGAAAGATTACAGAGACTACTGTTCTGACTGCCTAATAAAAATACTATCTTCCATTTTAAAAAAAAGGTCCAGTGAGAATTTAGTATAATATGTTGCCCTGAAAGATCTCCTGTGTTTCTGAATGGTTTGAAGTTAACAGAACACAGTTTTCTGTTTGAAGCTGTTCTGTAGTGGAAGGGAGACCAAGTCCAATTTTAGTTTAAATATAAATATCTGTAGACAGAAAGACACAGGGAGCTGTTGTCAAACCACATTGAGAAGATGAATGCAAGGCTGTGGTTACACCAGCGAAATGTCCCCCTGCGGGTATGTGACTTTTAATCGTGTTCCTTTCGTGCTTTGGGGTCACGTATTTATGCCAGTATGTGCATCCCAATATGTTTTTGGGTTACTGAGTCATGTCCTTCCAATTCAATAGTGCCTAGAGCTTCTTGTTGAGACCGTTTGACAGAAGTTAATCGACGCATCGACACAAATGCCACGAAAAAATAAAAATAAAACATTTTAAAAAGACATGCACAGTGACAGTAGTTCAAAAATGTTGCGATAAGATTGTTCACACAAAAAGCAACATTTTTTAAAAAAAGATCTGCAACAAAAAAAGTGGAAGCCTCCTGCCAAGTGAGAAATGGTCCTCAGTGAGCACACTTGCCAGGTAAATGATTTGCTAATGGCTGTGCGTCATGTGACCACAAATTTAAAGTGTGAAATCAAAGAGGGAGAACTGGAAAACATTTCATTGGTGTGAACATGGCCTGAGTTACCTAATCACGGCCTTCCTCATTACGAAGAGAGATGTATTGCATTTTTATTTCAATTACATAGATGTTTTTGAAATTGCTTTTATGTATGCAGACGTTATGCAGATTGATTTCTGAAAGCTTTTTAGGGAGAATGCATAAGTGGATAGTCCACTCCAAAAGCAGTCTAGCGTAACACCATTTATTGCAAAGCAGCCCTAATGGCAACAAATAACCTGGATGCTCTATCACTGTTTGCAACCTTTAGACTTTAGCTGTTTATTCTGCTTGTTGGAGAATATTCTGATAGCTGAAACTATTTAGACAAAATTCAGATGAAATCCACACACACACACACATACACATACACACACAGAATTTAGGAACCTGATTTCAGTGGACTTATTATCCATCCGAACTCTTCATCGTAAACCCTTTGGGGAGGAAATGAACAGCTTCCTGAGGTTTCTTCTGTTCCAGTAGGTCTCTCCAGAGGATCTTGTTGAAATGCAATGAGACATGAAGCTGCATCTGTCCTAAGGATACCGCTGGAAGTGCCAGCTCCCACCCCCACTCTCTTGATCAGTCATGGTAAACAAACAATCAAGAGAACGTTCATTAGTTTGTTGAGAAAGCTGTCCAGCTTGGATCAAGACTTGGGGTGCATGTACAGTGGACAGCTGAGGCTAATCTGCCTCTTCCAGAGAACTCACCAAAGCATCTTAAAGCAGTTCTTAACCTCTTCTTTACCATGACCCCCTTTAAATACCTGTTGTTGCCACGCAGCATCAAGACTTAACTCACGATTTAAAACCCTAGGTAAAGGTTCCCCTTGACATTTAGTCCAGTTGTGTCCGACTCTAGGGTGTGGTGCTCATCCCCGTCTCCAAGCCGTAGAGCCAGAGTTTGTCCGTAGACAGTTTCCGTAGTCATGTGGCCAGCGCGACTAGACACAGAACGCCGTTACCTTCCCACCGAGGTGGTACCTATTTATCTACTCGCATTTACATGCTTTCGAACGGCTAGGTTGGCAGGAGCTGGGACAAGCGACGGGAGCTCACTCCGTCGCGTGGATTCAATCTTACGACTGCTCGTCTTCTGACCTTGCAGCACAGAGGTTTCTGCGGTTTAACCCGCAGCGCCACCACGTCCCTAAAGTGCATCAAATATTTAAAGTTCCCCATGAAACATCTCATTGATAGATATTCCTTGCTATGACGGCAACACTTTTTAAGATGACTGGAAGAAGCTTCATTTTGTTTTGAACAGGATGCACCCTCATCAACAGCATCAGTTCATTTATGTCTCAGATTCAGCCAGTGATCCATTCTGAGGTTCAGCCAAAATGTATTGTTATGAAATTCACTGCGATAATATCAAAAAGTAAAGAAGAAACACATCCAAACACTCACTCATATTGACACTGACTGACTCCAACTCTCTTCCCATAGCTTCTGACTGCGTAGTAACAAGAAATGTCACATGCTGTCTCCCAGCCACTCAGCATCATTCACTTGCATGTTCTCACCGTGTGTAGAAATATCAAACAGTTATTTGCTATTCAACAGTTATTTTCATAACCAATTTTTGCTTTTGTTTGTTTTTAATGGAGGCGGTAGGTTAGAAAAGCCATGTTTTACATAAACAAGCAAGGGAAATCAAGATTTTGTTCTATGTTTCCTTCCTTCCTTCCTTCCTTCCTTCCTTTTTTAACTGCAAAAGATCATAACATTTCTTGAAGCCTTCACGGACCGCCTGTGAGGACATTGCGGCACCCCGGGTGTCTGCAGACCACAGGTTCTAAAGGAATCACAGAGATTCGTAGCCCATAGCCTCCCTGCGCCAATGGATAAACACAAAAAGGGAAATTCTAAAAACCTTCAGGAATAGTATTATGTATGGGTGTGCAAGTACCATCCACTTCAATTCAGTCCATATTATTTATCATACACATTAAAAGCCATTTGACTGATTTGTAACCTGCATGATTTGACTTGTATCTGAATACCCCCAAAGTATTTGCATGTATTTGTATAGGTCCAAGTAGTAAAAAGAAATAAGAAATTGAGGAGAACAAAGAAGTGGAACAGTGAAACTTGATGCCATCAGCTACTCCTTGAATACAAACAAAGCACCCACACTTCCCTTCCTGTCTCCTCCCCGGCTGCAATCGATGCATATTAGACAATGGTTTTCCTAATGCTGCTGTGACCTACTCATTAAATTCTACACAATGGCACAAATTTCAGACATTGAGGCAATCAATCAGTTGGATTAGTCTGCACTTTTTGAAGAAAAAAAGGAAGAAAATATCACCTCTTGAAAACAAAAGCCATGCAAATCATTCTCTATTCTGAGCATACTACCCTCACAAAATGGATGAAGTTCCCTCCTCGTAGGGCAGCCTGTATTTTTCATGGGCACTGGAAAGGTCAATCTCCCTATGCTTTGGGCTTCCTGGTTCTCTTACAGTATTATGGAACTGGTGGCAATAACTTTGGGGAGTTAAAATCTTCCTCCCCAGGGTCCTGAGGCTCCTAAAGGCTTTCTCAGGTTGAAAGGGATCCTTAGGGAGCCTTGGTACTTGAAGAAGGGTAGGAAACATCAAATTAAAGATTAATATCTGTGGCTGATGGTATCATCAACCTTCACATGCTCAGAGTTACTCAAAAGGATTTCAGCCACTGAATGCAGGAATGAGGAAATTTGAAGGGTCCAAGAGCCCAGTCCGTATCATTTTCTCCAGTGCTACGGACTGCACTGCCCCCTTCACAAAACCAGAAGTGGCCAGAAGGTCACTCTGTTTCTCTTTGAAAGCTATTTCAGGGCACCAAAATGTGATGGGGGAGGGGGACAACAGAGCATTAAATAGGAAAAATCTGCCCCCTGGAGCTTTCTGGGAACATAATGGTCTATGTGGGTGCCATATAAAAAAAGTTGTGAAGGCTAAAAGTGGCCCATGGGCCACACACTTCTGACCACTGAACCAGTGGCATATCAGAGTCCATAGCTTGAGTTTTCATAAGAATATCTCAGTGAGGAGCTAAATAATGAATATTTCATTTCAGTGCTGAATAATTAAAATTTTTATTCTACAGTAGGACCCTCATATTCATGGGGTTGGTATTTGGGTTATCCATGGTGTGTGTGTGTGTGTGTGTGTGTGTGTGCGTGCGTGCGTGTGTGTGCGTGTGTGCGTGCGCGCGCACACACACACACAATTTACAAGGGGGTGGGTCTTGTGTCCTTTGTCCCGCCTCCTTGTATGTTGTATGTGGGGTTTGCTACTATCCGTGGTTTCAGGCATTCTCAGTAGATCATGGAATGGATCCCATGAAGATCCAGGGGTTCTACTGTAATTCTTTGAGACAGGCTCAGGAATATCATGTGTGCTGCATAAATTTTAATCTGCAAGCAGTGTTCATCTGCTTATCCTTCTGACATGTGAAATGTGTAAACCGTGGGCCAAACTGCCTATTTGTTATGCCTAATAATAACTACAGCTCATGTACAATTGTTCAATCCCCTTTGGTGGGAGGTGGATATAATTTTTAGAAGCTGTTTATCTCTGTGTTGCTTGGAAATAGCTTGGTGGGGATTTAGTAACTATAGACTAAAAGTGGAATCTAATTAGGTTTCTGTTTATCACAAATAACCCTTGACTTTGCATTAAGCCACCTTGACAGTTCAATTTAGTTGCCATGAGCAGAACAGAAAGCTTCCTAAGTACACCTTGAGTATTAATGTGCTTTCAGAGGGATCAACCTCAGTTGTCTTAATGAACCTACAATATCTGGCTACTTCCTGTCCAGCTGCAGCAAACCTATTATAAACTTCAAAAACTGCCATCTCATTTGAAGGCCTGTCCTTCTTTTCCATACCATGACTTGGAAACCATGGTATTGATGGCCTTCCTTTTATATTTTCTCAGTTCCAGACTTGGCCAGCCAAATCACCTACCCCAGTCGTTCTCTGTCTTTTGTATACTAGGTCCCACCAATTAGGCTGTGGCCATGTTAGCAGAAAACCTCTTCAAGTTTCTACTTTTTTTTTTTTTTTTTTTTTTTACATGGCATCAATTTGCACCCTGGCTGCACAAAAGTACCACTTGAGCCCTGGCCAATTGGTCCTGTACCAGTTACCCAACACCCCCATGTAAATCAGGCACCATCCTGAGGCTAAGAGATGGCAGTTGGTAATGGGGTGCCAGTTGTGCCAAAAACCTATGGAAACCAGTGTTCTCCGCCAGAAAGAATGGCTGGTCATCCAAAGCTATCATCTCCCCTGGGAGGTGAGTAATCCTGGCATTTTTATGTTTGCAGAAAACCTTTTCCTTGCACTTCTCCAAGCCCCTCCAGAGTAGCCTGGAACTTATTCTTGAGATGTGGGTCTGGCATTTAATGCCTCCCACCTCTTGCAATTTGCCCATCTACCTCCCTGTTCCCTGCGCTGGTGGCTCATCCTCTGCTCTCTGATGTCTCTTACCCTTCACAATAAAGAAGCCACTTGCCCCCATGGTATCTACTTCATTTGTCAGCAGCAATGCCCCGTACTGAGTCTTTAGGAAGTTCAACATGCTCAAGTCCTCATCATGCTTGAGCACCTTCTTGCAGTGCCTGCACTCAGCCATGAGAGTATCTGTTGCACACGGTTGAAAATGCTTCCAGATTATTGATTTCTTGAGAGCTCCCATTTTTGTTTGCATGTTCCAAACAGTGAGTACGGACTTGTCATCACTACTAGTTCTGGCAATCGGTGGAGCAAGTGGAGCTAAAGGAACAGGGGTGATTTTAGTGTCACATGCTTCCGAAATAGTGCCCACATGAGTCTCCTCAGTCTCCTCCTCCCCCACATCAGATGTGTAAGTACTTGAAGGAGAGTTCCCACCAACCAATAGCTCCATAGAATATACTGGGACTCCATAGAAAATCTGAGGAAGCAGTATATTTATATATAGACAAAATCTTATTCCCCTACCTGATATACCCAAAAGGAGACTAAATCTAATCTAATATTTCCTATTGATTTATAACATATGACTATATGCATTTACTAATCCTAAATCTTATTCTTAACTATATTAAGTTGACAGTATATAATGAGATGTAGAGAATGTAAAGGTAAGTTGAAGTTTCAGAAAAGGACACAGAGAAAACTGCTGCAGTGCAGGCTTGCACCAGAGCATAAAACAGCAAATGATCAGGGGATTCATAGTCAGTGAGGCCCACCTTTCAACTGGAAAGAACCAATGTGAAAAAAAATTACCTTCTGGTGTCTATGCCTGCTTTTAGATTTCATTGGTGTGAACAGACATCATTTGTACCTTTTGCTCTCACCCCAGCCCCCTTCCTTGAGAAACCCATGGCAATCCCAATTAGGAGACACTGAATTCTCTTCCCCCACTACCCTTGGTGCCAGAGTGTTTTTAAGTGACATTTCTCAAGAAATTGCTCTAGGTTGCCTAAGCAGGTTTCTTTTTCAGTTCTTCCTACAGCAAGCAGAAACTTAGCCTTTTGCTTTCCAATTTATTGGTGTAAATGGGACTCTGAATATTAAAAAATATATATTACAGATATTTGGAGCTATCAAATTGTGATTCAGACATATTTGGAACTATCCAAATATGGCATTATTTGGTGAATTCCAAATTCAAAAGCACATCCCTACTTCACATGGAAAGATATGTAAAAACCTTGAGAGAAGCCCACTCTGTCTAATCAATTGGTATATTTACAAGATTGAAATGCTTGATCCCATCTTATTGGTTCTACTTTCCAAAAAAGAAGAGGAAGTGGCCACTTGTATAACACTCAGAAAACAAAATCAGCACTAAGTCTTTATGTGATACAATACAGAATTAATTGGATTAACAAGGATATGGAGTCATTAGTAAAGCAATGACAAGGCAAGTCAATTTAACATCTGACTTTGATTTTCGCGTTTTTTGTCTAGTAGATTCAAGAAAAGGTTAGTATATTTTCACTCTACCAAGAAGTGTTAAAAAAGCAGAAAGGTTTTTTCATTGGAAGCAAATTGATAGTGCACAATGTCAAATTAAATATATACTTTGCCCAGCTAAAATAAAACCATCTAGGATTAAGTAATGAAGGGAACTGAGGCAGGTGCTTAGAAAATAAGAGCCATGGCAACCGCCTTTGGGCATTGCCATTTCTGTTTTGTTGTTATTTATTTATTATTTATTATTAGATTTCTATCCCGCCCATTTAGACAGAGTCTACTCTGGGCGTTATTGTTGTTATGACTAGCAATAATTCTTTAGCCCTTAGATTAAACATTCTCTTACTCCAATTTTTGCTAGGTCACATTTAAAGGAATAGTGCTCAGATAAAATTTTGTAACTAGTCATTATGAGAGTTTGGGGCTTAAACCTTCACACCTTTTGCCCAGTTTGATTGTTAGAAAGTTCAAATTAGAACCAACATATTCTGAAATAACTGAGCATCACAGAAAAGATCATGGGCAACCAACAGTACAAAGTGCAAGGAACAGATCTTGCTTTTCAGATTTCACTTAGGAATAAAATATTTGCCAGAAACCCAAGGCTACATTTTTCAAAACTAAAGTATACACCGAACATTATTTTCAATGTCGCCTACCATCAGAGTTATATAGCAAAATGACAATGCACTATTGGGGTATATAAGTGGAGGGGCAGAACATCACCCACTTCCTGCTTTTCTGTCAACATGCAATAGAATGTTGGGTCTAGCAGGCGAGATATGCCCAGAGTAGACATTTGAATTCTCCCCTGTTTTATTACTTGCAGTAATGAAAATAATTGTCTAAATTCTTATATTTTAAGAACTGCTGGATAGAGGTCGGGCATTCGATTCACCACTATCCCTCCTTGACAGAGGCTGGACTCAGTGATCCATAGGGTCCCTTCCAGCTCTGCAGTTCTAAGGTTGTTGTTGTTGTTGTTAGCCGCCTTGGGTCCTTTTTAAGGAGAAAGACAGGTTAAAAATATTTTATATAAATAAAATAAATTCTAACAAGGTTTTCAATGTATGTGAGATGTTCAGCAAGTGGTTTACCATTGGCACCACCTCCCAGTGAGTTTCCATGACTGAGTGGCGATTTGAACCCAAATTTCCTGAGTTCTAGTCTGACATTCTATCCATTATATCATGCTGGCTCTCACTCCTGTAGGCACCAGTAAAGTCTACACACTCCTGCCACGTTCAGGTCCTGGTGACATGGTAGTAGTGAGGGCTTTTTTCCCTCCAAAAATATTCTAGAAATCCTGAATGTATAGTCCTAATTTTATTTCCCGGGTTCCCTGTGCCTCCAACTCCTGCCGTTGTAATGCTCTGGTGAAGAAGACTTCCCACTCATTCTCTCAGTGGGAGCTTGCCCACTACCAAGTATGTTTTGGAGAGAGGGAAATGAGCTCTGCAGAGTTAGGAGTTCACTGTGGTGTTGGTTGGCAATGCTGTTTAGGAAGTGAGCTTAAGGGAAACAGCTGTTTCCCACCCTTGTGGGCAGAAGGTGGCTAAGTTTTCTGGGACTACTTCTGAAATAAGTCAACTAAATATGTTCATCAAAACTGCCTACAGTTGCTAGGAAGGTTTATCTAGTTTATTTGTATCTGATATTGGGGGGGAGGAGTCAAAACCAAATATACGATCAGCCATACTACCACGTAAGTATTGGTATCCCCACAACACAAGATGTTTGGGCTAAGGCTGAGGGACTGTGGCTTGCTCCAAGCCTGTGAAATTGGTGTTGGGATTTAGCAACCTTCGTATGATGCCCTTAAAAGTTTTTGGCTGGGAGGGACTTTTTTTAAAAGCAGGGAATGTCAGTCAATCCAGCAGCAACCAATTGTTCCCTCTCTGCCTCAGATTTTTCAGAGAGCACTGGATCTCTACTGAAATTTTTCTTTTCCCACTCAGGTTAGTCTGGGGACAGTTGGAGTCAGTCATGTAGTTAGCCAGTAAGCAGACTATGAGTCAATTAAGCTCTTTTTGTGTAACAACTGATGAGACAATAAGGGGTGGTCTATTCTGCAGAGACTTGAAGCTAATTCTGCTCTGTAGGTCCCCACTATCTGCTGTGTAGCTAGAGGTTTTTAGCCAAAACTTCCCACTCTGCCAAGATTTGGTGGCTGAAGCTAAATCTGAACTAAGGACTCCGTAGGGTGCATTTTAACAGTGATTGTGTTATGCCTTTTGAGCAATTCAGTAGCAGGCTTGTGTAAATAAGTCTCTTTCTGTGATACTCTTTCATTTGTTTTGTTTTTTAAAATATAAGGAGTGAAGGATGAAGAGATAGGGTGGCCAAAAGAGTGGTTTGTTTCCTGAAAGAAAAATGCATTAAGAGCTCTATTCAAATTTAAAACAGATCCTTTTCCTTGTCATTTTGTTACAGCCTCTGGATGGTTCAGTATCTTAAACTGCCTGTTGGGCACACTACAGAACACTGAAGTGAGACGGTTGCTTTATAGACTGAGCCTGACTGCAGCCAGGCTCCATTTCGGTAAAGCTTCATAAGAGAACTGTGTCAGTTTTTGTTCCCCAAAACGTTTAGTTATAGGAATTAACCTGCTGGAGGGGAGCTTTAAGCTGACAGCACTGAATGGGATTTTCAAATGGATCTTGCTTGAGAAAGTCTGTTCTACTTTTCCTAAACTAGCCATGGGGAAGGGTTGATGGGGGTCTGGGGGGAGGCAGATCCTGACAGGAGGGAAGGAAGGATGTGTGGGGAACAGATGGAAGAAAGCCAAAGCCAAGTAAGGCAGGTGGGTTTAAAGCCCCTACCTCATTCTTTTCACATATTTTGTTTTGTAACAGCACCTGACTCTGAAGAAGGTGGATATTTAAAGAAATGCCTCTCCCTAGTTCTTCCCTGCTGAGGCTGCTCACATGATTACACACCAATATGATCAGCTTGAAAATAATGGGTTAACGTTGAATTGGTTAATTTTTGGATCAATGCTAGCAATGCTAGCAATATCTAGTTCTGAAAAAAATACAATGTTTCAAAAAGAACATTATTGGGGATTTTACTGACTGGCCTTGTTGAGCATCTCTGTAGAAGGCAGATAACGTTCCATGTGCACCCTATACAAAGGGAAAACAGGCCTATTTGGATTATAGCACCTGGAAGCATTATTTAACTCAGCCAAGAGCCTCTGGTACTTCTCTAAGCTTCCCGGAGTTTATCCAAATAGCTTTCTCTGGCTGATTAGACAGGGGAAAGGCTACAGAGACTTATAGTCCAAGACAATTACAAGCCACAAGGTTGGTGACCATTGCTTTATAAACAGACAGTTAATTGCTTCCAGTTAAAACTTTATGGAAGCATATTCCTTACTGGAAGCTGGCTCTGACCCCTTCTGTGCTATTCAATGCAGCTACTGAGATCACAGCAACCAATTTCTGTTTTGCCAAAATGAGTCCAGTTGGACTGAATAGCAACAGGCAACAAATAATAATACTGATTTCAGACTTCCATTGGTCATACTTGAAACATAATATTATTGGAGCAAAATCCATCTGCCTCTGTGAAAGATGAAGCTGGGATAAGTTGTACAGTCCCCCTCTTGTAAAGGACTCTCTACAGTGGAAATGAAGGCAAACATATAGCTGAAGCTAGGTTAGAAGACCTTCAGCTAGTAGGCCACTTCTATTAGGGTAATTATCCAACCAGTGTAAATCATGATAATGACTTGCCTCTAAATAAGCAAGTTATTGCTTGCATCCTTGTTACATGTCGGTTCACACGACTAGAATGCAACCAGGAATATGAGCACCAACTTATGAATTAGAAGCCATTGTGATTTATGCAATTACACTTACACTGATGTAAATCCCCAACAGCATTCCAGCTGCCCCCCCCACACACACACACATTTTTAAAAGGGAAAACAGACAGACATGAAGTAAACAACTTGTTGAGGAAGGAATTTTTGAAGACATGATTAAGATGGTAGAGTGAAATAGCTCACATACAAATGTTACTTTGTATTATAGCTGACAGATATGAAGAAATTACACAGGAACATTAGAAACAAAATGAGGAAATGAGGGAAGCGGAAGAAAAATGGTGGTTTGAACAACATGCAGAAACAGAAAATCTAGAGAAGATCCCCAACTTCTCTAATGAGCATAAAAAGATCAAGCTGGTACCAAGCATATTTTGAAAAACATTGCACACTGCTGTTGGACAGTAAAAGTTCTCTGATCCTTGGCAACCAGTGTAAAATGATATTGTGGGGTGAGTGCCTTGAAGAGTGGTTTGAAGATAGGCAAATTTTCAACACTGGAGCAGAAATCTAAAATCTGAAGGGCAATACAGCTAACAAATAAAGGGCAGAGCTCTTGGACCTGATGTTTTCACAGAAGTAGTAAAGCTAATAAGAGATGGCAGGTTAGATATTTTAACAAAAGAGGGGCGGGGAAATGAAGTAAGACGAAAATAACTGTGTAGTCCTTGTACACAATCCAAAGGCAAAGGTGGATGATACATTTACTAGACCACTAAGAATTAGACCACCGGCTTCTATTTGCAATTGTTTAGTGGTCTAATAAAGGTATCACCCACCCTCACCTTTGAATTAGATATATTGATGATTTTTTTCAACCAAACTTGCAGAACAGAAATCATTCCAAGAATTTTGCCAAAATCAACTTCTATTAAATTACCCCAAAAGAGAAAATGGCAGAGAAGCTTTGTGGGCCATTTGCTCAAGGTTCTCTTCCAGATAATACACAGCCAATTGTACAAGAATTATGAGGAAGAGGAAGGAGACACACAGTTTGGATTTAAAGCCGGGTTTGGAGCAAGGAAAGCACTATACTGATACTGCAGAGATGTGCTTGGGAAGAGGTGCCGTGACATGAACATGGACACGTTTGCTTGCGTTATTGACGAAAAAGGTTTTGACAAAGTCTGAACTGGCAAATTGATAGAGTTGTTGGTAAACAAAGGTCTTGATTCAAAGTATATGATATCACTGGGAACTTGTATTGGCAACAAAAAGCAGCATTGGAAGGTAAAGATCAGATGAGAGATGATGTAAGCTGAAATCGGGTAGCTTTGTTACACATGCGGAAGACAAAGGACATAACATTCCATTGTTCCAAGTCAGGAGTTAATGAGTCCCCACTGGGACTGTTGAGCATGCACCAAACCAGTGGGTGTACGTGCCCCCACAAATCCCTGAAGAGACCTGTTAATTGCTGGTTTGAACAACAGAATGTTATATTTCATGTGTAATTGAAAAAGGGGTGTTTGCCATTGTTCTTCAGTTTCTGCTCTAAGAAAATCTTCAAAGAAGCAATTGCTGGCACAGATCTTGGTATCATTGAGAATGGAGAGCTTATCAACAACATCTAATGTGCACATACTGTATATATCTAATCTAACCATTTAAATAGTCTGCCAATTTTAATCTATATAATCAGTGAAGTTAATAATGAGCATTACCTTAACAAGTTTTAAAAATCATGAATGACTGGTGAAACTGTGATAATCAGTAAAACATAAGCGGAAATATTTTAAAAAGCCAAAGTTTGGAGCAACTGCTCTGGAAAGTAAACAGGGACAACAATTTGGCATGTCTTTCAGTGTGGGTATTAAATTTTAATATGGGTGTGAGTCTTATGTATGCAGAGAAAAATAAACAAAACACTAGCACTGATTTAGTTTTCAGAATGGTATAGACTAGAATATATATTTGAGTGTAATAATTTGAAGATGTGCATGTTTGTTGTTCTCTGAAGAATATTCATTGTAGTGTTGTGCCTGAGGGAATGATCCAGCTTATATATGGGTAAGTGACTCATTCATAAGCCCATTTGTTTTTCTGGATCTTTTCTCATGTCAATTCCTAGTTCATTAGAGAATCATGTTTATTGGTAGCATGGCTAGCAGATAGTACATGTTGTGCATGCATAATATTGCTGGTTCTATACCCAATATTGCAGATTAATGGCTTTGATTTAGCTACACTGGGAAAAATCTGCGTTGCTGTCTTGAAGTGTCATGACCAGCTGGACCAGCGATAAACAAGTTAGTCTTACATAGTCTCTGGAAGGTTCTTAGAGGCTGTGGATTAAACGTGTAGAGCTGAGGAAAACATAAATAGCAAAATATGGAAGGAGAAAATTGGGGACAGTGGGGCAAAGTTGTGGGGTTTGGGAAGGATTTACGAATTTCCTCTCACACTGCAGATCAGACATGGGCGGGATGGCCTTTTCTTGAAGCACACGGGTTTTGCTAAAGAAACAGGCCTCTGGTATGGATGCCCTTCGCAGCATTTCCTTAACTTTTTCATAAATTGACTTTCTTAATCAAGTTGCCCTGTGATTAAATTATAATTTCTGGTTTGTCATGACAGGGAACATTATATCCATTAAAAACATTGTGCCTCAGTTTGGTGTCATATTTCCTTATAGAAACAGTGCCACATGCATGCAAATATTCAAGCAAGGTATGACTGGCTACTAGGAACAGCAAGAATGTATATTAAAAGGTACCCAAGAAAGTTCAAAAATGAATTTCCTTGTAAATGCTCTGTAAATGCTTTTTATATGTTAAGGGACAAGATAATATTGCACTTCATTCTGAGTTCTGCTAGGTACATAGTGATTTAAGCATTAATTCTTTGCCACTGATTTTATAGGTGTTTTTTAAAAAATCAAAAAACCCTGCCTGAACAGAATTTTACAGCATTTCTATTTGCACATCAATCATGCAACTGCTAATTTTACCATTCCTTCAGAAGGAGGGGTGATTTTTAGAAAGCAGCAGCAGCACATCTAGTAGAGTAACCACATAAGAAAGGCAGGTCTTGTGTACTTTAAGTTGTTGCGTGGAAGAGCAAATGTCGTCATGTAGCAGCAGATACTCCTTACCACCTGCTGAACTCTCCTCTTCTCATAATTATTGAAGGGGCTAGGTAAAAGCTGGAATGGGGCAGAGCGGGGACTTATTAATTTAAAATTATGCCAAAAACAGTGGGATGCAATGGACAAACATCAGAACAAGATTTTTGACCTCATCCTCCCCCCAAAATTACTCTTTCATTAACCCTTTGTTGATAGAATGGAACCTGCCAGAAGAGAACACAGCAGCCCAGAATGGCAGTTTCCAAGTAGGACAAACAAACCAAATCCATGACATATGTAACTAGATGAGGCAGATGCAGCAAGCCACAAATCATCCTCAGGAACAACATTCCAATACCCATTCCAGACAAAAAGTCAATATTGTGGAAAACTGCCTGGAACATTGACTTTCAAGTAGGGCAGCCCAATCAAATTCATCCCTCCCATCCCACTAGAAAGGTCCAATGAAACCAGCGCCCCCCCCCCCCCCCGGAACTGTTGGACCTTTGTATGTTGCCTTTAAGAGGTTTTGGCTGGGAGGGACCTTTCTGGACTGGCGTGAATGTCAGTCAATCCTGTAGCAGCCAATCATATCCTCTCTGCCTCAGAATTTTGAAGAAGCCATGCCTCTCTACTCAAGTGTCCCCTTCCCGCAGTTTTCTGCAGACAATCTGAAGATCGTCAGACAGTGTGTGCTCATGTAGTCAGTACGTGAAAATGAAGTTAGTTAACCAGATAAGCTCTGTTCATGTAAACAGTCATTATTTCTTTTGCAGAATACTGTTTATTTTGATTTATTTAGAACTGTGAGTAAAACTGAACTTTTTATTCTTTCTGTTACAAGTGCATCTGAGTGAGTTATTTAGACAGTACAGTAAGTGCCAGTTAAGGAGAACAAAACTATAAGGAGTGGTCTACTATGAGGACACTCCAAGTTGATTCTACTCTACAGACTCCTGAACTTCTTCTGTTGTATAGCTAGATTTTTTTTAAGCCACTACATTTCCATACTCTGCTAACAGGAACAATTTTCCAGGATTCATTCTGGGCAGGAAGTCAATACTGAAAAAAAAAAAATGAAACAAAACAGAATAGTGACTTCCAAGTCGAACAGCCCAATGAAATTTACCCATCTCACCTGACTGGAGGAGACTGACGAAACTAGCAACATAATTTGCCTAGGAATAACAATCGCAGTACCCATTCCGGGCAGAAAATCAATATTACAAAAACAAACAAACAAAAAACAGCCCAGAATGATGGCTTCTGAGTAGAGCAGCCCAACCAAATTCACGTGTCCCATCCTCCAAAAGTGACCAAAGCAACCTGCCGCACAGTGCACCTGGGAACAACATCCCAGTACCCATTCCAGGTAGAAAATTGATATTGCAAAAAACAGACTGGAACAGTGACATCCAAGTAGGGCAACCCAATGAAATTCACCTGCCCCATTTGGCTAAAGGGGCTAGATGCAACTAGCCCCCAAACACCCACGGGAACAATGTTCCAGTACCCACCCTGTGCAGAAGATCAATATTGTGGATGGAGGAGAGCCTAGAACAGCAACTTTGGAACATGACAGCCCAGCAAAAGTTGTTCATTCCACCTAATGGGAGGGGACGTATGCAGCAAGCCAGAAAACAACCCCAGAGACCACATTTTAATACTTGTTCTAGTCAGAAAATCTGTATTGCACAAAATAACCCAGAACAGTGTGGTTCAAATATCACATCCGATGAGAGGGGAATGATGTAACAAATTTGATAATTTGCACCCCTTATCAAAATCATGAATAAAAAATGTAGAATACAAGGCCCAGGACTGAAACTTGTGGTACTCCACCTGTTACCTCCTCTCAGTTTGAGAAGGAGCTATTGATAAGCACTCTGAGTACAATTTTGAAACCAACTGTGTATCCAACAGTTCAATCCAGCCCATACCGAGTCTGCTAACCAGAATATCATGGGGCATTTTGTCAAAGGCTTACTGAAGTCAAGACATATTATTTCTACCACATTCCTGCCATCTATTAAGGAGGTTACCCAATCAAAACATGAGATACATCTGGCAGGATTTGTGTTTGACAAATCCATGTTGGCTTCTAGACAAGGTGCTTGCAAAGTGATTGCTTTATAATCTGCTCCAGAATTTTCACTGGGATTGATGTCAGGCTAACCGGTCTGTAGCTCCCTGGTTCCTCCTTTTTGCCCTTTTTGCAGATAAGGACAATGTTACCTCTCCTCCAATCATCCGGTACTTCACCCATCGTCTGTGATTTAAAAAAATAATAGACATTAGTTCTCAGATCTCTTCAGCCAGTTTTTTTTCAATATCCTTCGATGCAATTCATCCAGCCTCAGGGATATGAACTCATTCAAGGTAGGAAGGTATTCCTTGAGTATTTGTTTATCAGTCTCAAGCTGCAATTCTATCCACTCCCTTTGTACTTCATTTTTGCTTGGGGAATCATAGACTATCTTTTGGGAAAAGACCAAGCTAAAGGGAAATTCTAAAGGCATAACTACAAACAATTCCAACAAGAAAAAAAGGTGGAAGACAGCAAAAAAAAAAAAAAAAAAAAAGACTAATGTGGCTTCACAAAAAGCTCAGAGAGGACCTGAAAATAAAAAAGGACACATATAGAACATGGAAGGAAGGCCAGGCCACAAAAGAAGAGTACAGACAAGCAGCAAAGAATTGCAGGGATGGCATTAGGGAAGGCAAAAGCTGAGAATAAGCTGAGGTTAGCAAGAGACACTAAAAGCAACAACAAAGCATTCTTCAGGTACGTGCATAGCAAAAGACAGATAAAAGAAACAGCGGCTCAATTACTCAACAGGGATGGGGAAATGGTGACAAAGAAAAGGCAGAAGTGCTCAATTCTTTTTTAGAAACATCTACCCATCTTGGACTCCTTTTCGTGTTAAGATCTCCTGCCACGGGATCTTACTTATCATTGTTCTGAGCTTATGAAAAGAAGTTTTCCTAAAATCCAGCATATACATGCAGCTGCACTCTGCTTTTGTTTCCTTTGAAATCAAGAGCTCAAGCAGAACATGATCACTTTCCCCCAGAGTTTCTCTTGCTGCCACTTTTTCCACCAAGTTATCCCTATTGGTTACGATCAAATCAAAGATAGCTAATCTTATTTATTTATTTATTTATTTATTTATTTATTTATTTATTTATTTATTTATTTATTTATTTATTTATTTATTTATTGTATTTTTACCCCGCCTATCTGGTCAGACGACCACTCTAATCCTCTAGTTTCCTTCTCCACTTTTTGTAGGAGAAAATTATCAGCCACACAAGCCAGGGAGTATTTTCCTTTCCATTTCTGTTCTTCTTCTAAGTACTGTTAAGATGGACGCGAAGACTATCTGCATCCCAAAGTCCTTGAGTTTCTTTTCCAGAACTTCAAAGTCTGATGTGATTTCTTCATAGTTCCTCTTGGCTGTGTCATTTGTTCCCATGTGGATAAGAAGAAGGGGATATGTATCTATGGGTTTTATGTGTGATGGCAATCCTTCCATCACATCCCTAATCTGTCTTTCAGGAAGACAACATAACTGGCAGGTCCATGGATCTTCCTGGCATATTTCAGTTTCAATAGGGAATTTCCTTAAAAAAACTATTATTTTCTTCTTTTTGTAGGGTTTGGGTTCAGTGACTCTGCTTGGCTGAGCTTCCGCCTTGAGCCCAGTCTCCTGTATGTCTTCTGCCAGACTCCTCTTCAAGAATCTGAAAGCAGTTTTGAAGTTCCACTGGTGAAGAGAGTCTTTTTTTGTTTGTTCCTGTGACATTTTCCACGGTGCTTCCTCCACTATGTTTGTTCTCTCCTCAGCATTCTCCTCCTCTGCTTTGTGATGCTAGAGGTGTTTTGTTGCTGGTTATATCAGCCTCTTCCAGATGACACAAGTGAATATTGTTGGCTGACCTACTCAAAAACCACCTTTCTGAGCTGTTTTTCACAATATTGATTTTCTGCCCAGAACAGGAATATTTTTCCTAAGGATGATTTATGGCTTGCTGCATCTGTCCTATCTAGTCACACAAGCATCATGAAATTGGTTTGAATATCCTATTCAGAAGTTACCATTCTGAGCAATCATGTTCTGTTCTGTTCTGTTCTGGTGGGTCTAAAATATTGTTCTGATATGTGTCCATTGCACCCCACTGTTTTTGCAATCAATTTTTTATTAAGAAGTCCCCGTTCTACCCCATTTCATTCTGTTCTGGCTTTGACCTAGTCCTCAGACACAAGCAATAAATAAATTATGGAATTACTGAAGATAAGTCACCAAGGATCTGCAGTGGGTGGGTTTATAAGTGGGTGAGGGTAGAACTGCAGGGCAATTTCTATAAAACAATTTTTCAGCAAGTCAGAGGTGGGCAAAGTATCAGGGATATTGGCAAATTGTCCAGCTTCCATCCCAAGTCTGAGTCTTTAGGCCCAAGTCCCAAGTCCAAGTTGTGAGTCGCTTGTCCCACCCCCCGAGGCTTGGAACTTGCAGCTGGAACCCAAAGGTTCGAGTCTCCTGCCCCCACTGCCACCACGTGTGTCGCCACACACCCTGCTGTGTTGCCGCGCGCACACACGCACACACGCGCGCACACACACACTACTGCCGCACCCCCTGCTGTGCCACCGTACCCCCCACTTCCACCATGTGTCCTGCCATACCCCACCCCCCTGCACCCCCACCATGCCAACGCACCCCCACCCCCACATCATACCAGCACATCACCTGCACCCCCCACTATGTTGACACCTCCACTGCACCACCGCACCCCTGCTGCCACCACATGCACCACACTCACACACACACCATGATTCCACACACCCCAGACACTTATCTGCAATGCACCCCCTCTTCCCTGCACTGGCGCTGCTGCTCCTTGGCGGGGGTTCCATCGTCTTCTCCTTCTCCTCCTGCTCCTTTGGCTTATCTGGAAGATGGCTGCCTCCTGGAAGGTAAGTGAAAAGGGGGTCATGACAGTGGTGGGTGGGTCACACTGACTCCCTTTTTTAAAAAAAAGACTTGGGCTCGCATTTTCGAGTCCCTGTTATTTTAATGGAGACCTGCATTAAAATAATAGGGACTCAAAAATGCAACTCGGAAAAAGGTCTGACTCGTGAATTGTGTCCAATTGTGTCCAAGTCCCTGTGGACTGAGGGTGGAGAGGGTAGAGAACCACAAAGTGATGACAGTGTAGGAATTAGGACTGGGAGTGTGATGGAACATGATAGTTCGTCCACTGGAATGAGAAACTGTGGAAAAAAGAAACAAACAAGCAGCCCTTCTTGGGGGACCCCGTACACAGGTGCTCTTATGCAAATGCCCAAAGCGTCTGAGCAAAGATGGGAGAGCTGGAACATTTGGTGGCTAGGGATAACATTAATATTGTGGCCACAGAAACCTGGTGGAATTTAGAGAACCAGTGGGATACCGCAATCCCAGGCTATAAACTCTTCCCTCAGATGAGGAAACTAGTTAGAATTAAGTTGAAAGGGGAGGTAAAAAGAATCCAATCTCTCCAGAGTGCATGGAACCTGTTTAAAACAACGGTAGTAGAGGCCCAGCAGAAGTGTGTACCGCAAAGAAAGAAGGGCTCAACTAAGTCCAAGAGGGTGCTGGCATGGTTAATAAGCAGAGCTGGAGAAGCTTTAAAGGGCAAGGAGGGCTCCTTCCATAAATGGAAATCCTTCCCAAATGAGGAAAATAAAAAGGAACACAAACTCTGGCAAAAGAAATGTAAGAAGATGATACGGAAGGCAAAGAAAGACTTTGAGGAACGTATGGCCAGCAATATAAAGGGGAATAATAAAAGCTTCTTTAAATATGTTAGAAGCAGGAAACCTGCCAGAGAAGCGGCTGGCCCTCTGGATGGTGAGGGAGGGAAAGGGGAGGGAAAGGGGGACTTGGAGATTGCAGAGAAATAAAATGAGTTCTTCGCATCTGTCTTCACAACAGAAGACCTTGGGCAGATTCCGCTACCCGAATGACCCCTCCTGACTAATGAATTAAATCAGATACAGGTTAAAAGAGAGGATGTTTTAGACCTAATCGATAAATTGAAGATCAACAAGTCACTGGGCCCAGATGGCATCCACCCAAAGGTTATTAAGGAACTGAGGAATGAAGTTGCTGATCTCTTAACTAAAATATACCGTACAACTTGTCCCTTAAAATGGCCACAGTGATAGAGGACTGGAGGATAGCACATGTCATGCCAATCTTTAAAAAGGGAAGGAGGGGGGGGACCCAGGAAACTACAGGCTGGTTAGCCTAAAATCTGTTTCAGGGAAGATGGTGGAAAGCCTCATCCAAGATAAAATCTTAAAACACATAGAAGAACAAGCCTTGCTGAGGGAAAATCAGCATGGCTTCTGTAAGGGTAAGTCTTGACTCACAAACCTTTTAGAATTCTTTGATGCGGGCGAACCAGTGGATATTGTCTATCTGGATTTTCAGAAGGTGTTTGACGCGGTCCCTCACCAAAGGTTGTGGAGAAAACTTCAGAGTCAGAGGATAAGAGGGCAGGTCCTCTTATGGATTGAGAATTGGTTGAGAACCAGGAAACAGAGAGTAGGTGTCAATGGGCAATTTTCACAATGGAGAGAGGTGAAAGGCGGTGTGCCCCAGGGATCTCTCCTGGGACCAGTGCTTTTCAACCTGTTCATTAATGACCTGGAGACAGGGATAAGCAGTGAGGTGGCCAAGTTTGCAGATGACGTGACACTTTTCCAGGTGGTGAAGACCAGAAAGGATGTGAAGAGCTCCAGAAGGATCTCTCCAAACTGGGAGAATGGGCAGCAAAATGGCAAATGCGTTTCAGTATAAGAAAATGTAAAGTAATGCACATTGGGGCAAAAAATCAAAACATTATTTATCAGCTAATAGGTTCTGAGCTGTCTGTGACATATCAGGAAAGAGATCTTGGTGCGCTGGTGGACAGCTCGATGAAAGTGTCAACCCAGTGTGCGGTGGCAGTGAAGAAGGCCAGTTCCACACTAGGTATGATTAAAAAAGGGGAGTGAAAATAAAACAGCCAACATAATAATGCCATTGTACAAAATGCTAGTAACGCCGCACCTGGAGTATTGCTTACAGTTCTGGTCTCTGCACTTCAAAAAAGACATAGTGGAACTGGAAAAGGTGCAGAAGAGAGTGACTAAAATGATGACTGGGCTGGGGCACCTCCCTTATGAGGAAAGGCTACAGCATTTGCGGCTCTTTAGTCTAGAGAAAAGGCGCCTGAGGGGGGACATGATTGAGACGTATAAAATTATGCAGGGGATGGATAAAGTGGATAGAGGGAAGCTCTTTTCCCTCTCACACAATGCCAGAACCAGGGGACATCCACTCCAACTGAGTGTTCGGAGAGTGAGACCAGACAAAAGAAAATATTTCTTTACCCAGCGTGTTGTTAGTCTGTGGAACTCCTTGCCACAGGACGTGGTGATGGCATGTGGCCTAGATGCCTTTAAAAGGGGATTGGACAGATTCCTGGAGGAAAAGTCCATTGCAGGTTACAAGCCATGATGGGGATGTATAATCTCCAGGCTTAAAAGGAAGGTACCTCAAAATGCCAGATGCAGGCGAGGGGTATCGGGAGACAGGTCTCTCGTTGTCTCGTGTGCTCCCCGAGGCATCTGGTGGGGCCACTGTGAGATACAGGAAGCTGGACTAGATGGGCCCCTGGCCTGATCCAACAGGGCTCTTCTTATGTTCTTACGTTCTTTAAAAAAACACACACACAAAACCCTCAAGTCAATTCCAAGTTGAGTCGCTGGTACGACTTAAGTCAGACTCGACTGCGAGTTGCAAGTTTTGAGTCCCTCTCCCTGCAAAGTACCACTCTGGCTTTACATTCAACCCCAAAGGCTGTTTAAAATATTTTTAACTCTCCTTTCTCCTTAAAAAATGACCCAAGATGGCTTGCATCAGTTAAAGACAATATTTAAAGCTAAAAAGACGTAAATATACAAAGATTAAAAAGGATCAAACGAATACCACACTAAAAACTGCTAACAAAAACAACACCAAAAACACATTCAAAGCAATAAGGTACAGCCATCCATTTCAAAACCTCACTCAGGCAGCCAGTCACTGAGGGAAAGCTTGCCTGAAGAGAAAGGTCTTTGTCTGCTTGCAGAAGGACAGCAGTCTGTGTAGATTCTGGAATGTCCTGGGGAAATAAAATATGAAAAAATGAAGTTCGACTGCAGCTAAGAGGTCAACAACTCCATGGATTAAAACAGAATGGAACCCTTTCTTCAAACTGACTGTTTTGTTTACTTTTCAAAAATGGACAGAGTTCCAGCTGTTTTTGTTGATAGAATCTGTGGAGAAGAAGATTATGTCCAAGGAGTTGGCACTGGTAAGGGGAAATTATAATTAAATAGTATCTCTATTTTTAAGGGCCAATGCTTTTAAAAAGGGTTGAGGAGCCAGGAAGTAGAAGAGACACTTCTTGAAAATGTGTGAGGTTGAAAGAGAGCATAATCTTTATCTTTATCTTTATTAGATTTTTACCCCGCCCCCCTAGACAAAGTCTACTCGGGGCGTCTTACATACATAATAAAAACATCATAATACATAAAAAAATTTAAAACATCATAATTTTAACACTTATATTAAATTAAATCAGTACCAAGATGAAAGAATAAAGATCAGTTATTGACTGGAGGGAAGGCCAGCCTGAAAAACCAAGTTTTCAAATGAGTTTTAAAAACGCCCAGCGAGGGTGCCAGACGAATTTCAGTTGGGAGGCTGTTCCATAGCCGAGGGGCCACTGCTGAGAAGGCCCGGTTTCTTGTTCTTTCTTTCCGGGCCTCTCTCGGCGTTAGGCCCCTCAGCCATCCCTGCTGGCTATTCCGGGTGATTCGGGTAGATCTAGGTGGGAGAAGACGATCTGCCAAGTATCGAGGTCCCAAACCGTTTAGGGCTTTATACGTCATCATTAACACTTTGAAGTCAATGCGGAAACGAATGGGCAGCCAATGCAAGGCAGCCAGAGTGGGAGAGATATGCTGAAATTTCCTCACCCCACTAAGAAGCCTGGCTGCCGCATTCTGCACCATTTGAAGTTTCCGCATCAATCTCAAAGGCAGCCCCACGTAGAGCGCATTACAATGGTCTAATCTCGAGATTACAAGCGCATGGACAAGAGTAGTGAGGGCCTCCCCATCAAGATATGGTCGCAGCTGGGCAATCCGCCATAGATGGAAATAGGCGGAACAGGCCACGGACGCCACCTGGGTTTCCATGGTAAGCGCCGGGTCCAGATGTATCCCCAAGCTGCGAACCTCACTCTTTGCGGTAAGGGTCGTCCCCCCAAAAGAAAGGGAGTCGCCCAAACCGCCAATGGAGGGACCTCCCACCCTCAAGACCTCCGTCTTGTCCAGGTTCAGCCTCAACCCATTTTCCTGCATCCATTGCAGTACAGCCTCCAGGCAGCGCTGAAGGGACAGAACGGCATCCACTGAAGTAGATGAAAAGGAGATGTAGAGCTGCGTGTCATCAGCGTACTGATGGCACGAAGCACCACACCCCCTGATGACCCCACCCAGCGGCCTCATATAGATATTAAACAGCATTGGGGAGATGATCGACCCCTGCGGAACCCCACAACTGAGACTCCATGGGGCCGAAGCATTCTCCCCAAGCTGTACTCTCTGGGGACGGTCCTCCAAGAAGGATCGGAGCCAGGCAAGCGCCAGGCCACCGATTCCCAACTCAGAGAGCCTCCCCAGGAGGATACCATGGTCGATGGTATCAAAGGTGGCTGAGATATCGAGGAGGACCAACAAGGACATATTGCCCCTGTCGGCCTCCCTCAACAGGTCATCCAACAGTGCGACCAGTGCCGTTTCTGTGCCATAACGTGGCCTGAAGCCCGACTGAAATGGGTCCAGGGCGTTTGTTTCGTCCAAAAGTGTCTGAAGCTGGTCTGCCACCACCCTCTCCACCACTTTGCTAAGGAAAGAAACATTGGCGACGGGCCTATAATTTCCAATATCATCCGCCGCCAAATTTGGTTTCTTCCTTATGGGCCTAATGAGTGTCTCCTTGAGGGCAAGAGGAACCTTGCCCTCTTGGAGAGACCCATTAATTATTGCTGTGGCCCATTCCGTTGTTACAGGCCTGGCTGCTTTGATTAGCCAGGCCGGGCAAGGGTCAAGGGAGGAGGTGGTGGCCCGACAGCGATCAAGCACTTTGTCCACCAGGTCTGGCGTCACAGGCTGAAAGAATTCAAGCGTCACCGGGCAGGGCGGAGCGCTGGACATCTCTGCTCGATCCACTGTATTTAAAAAAGGAGAGAGGTCCCGGCGGATGGCCTCCACTTTTGATTTTAAAAATGCTGCAAATTGGTCAGGTGAGATATTAATGGGAGGCCCATCACCCAGACCAATTCCGGATAGATCGCGAACTATACGGAAAAGTTCCACCTGCTGATTAGAAGCATCACTTATCCGGTCAGCGATGTGTGATCGTCTGGCAGCCCTTACCTTAGCCAGGTAATGGTTAGTTGCGATCCTGACAGCTTTCTTATTATAATCCGTCGGTTCCTCTTTCCAAATGCACTCTAGCCGTCTCCTATTTCGCTTCATTGCTTGTAGGACCTGGTTATACCAGGCACCTGGCCGAGCTCTGCTCCTGAGAGGGCGTTTAGGAGCGATCGTGTCTACAGCCCTAGTGGCGGCGGCAAGCCATCCGTCAACCAGAGCTTCGACAGGAGCGCCAAACAGCTCAGCTGGAATCCCTCTCATGGTATCCTGGAATCTCAATGGATCCAGTAACCTTCGAGGGCGGACCATCAAAATAGGTCCATGCTCCCTGCGGGGAGGGAGTGCCACTGAGAGGTTACATTTTATTAGGTGGTGATCTGACCATGACAAGGGGACTGACACCAGGTCAGTCACCATCAGACCACACTCGCTCCGTTCAGTGGAAAATACCAGGTCTAGCATATGGCCGCCCGTATGTGTGGGACCGTATGGTTTCCAAGAACTCAAGAGCTGGACCGGAAACCTCTGCCTCCACATGGATGTTGAAGTCACCCAAGACCAAAAGCCTCGGGGACTCCAACAGTGCCGCGGAGACAAAGTCCGCCAGCTCCGGTAGGGAGGTGGCTGGGTCGCGGGGAGCGCGGTAACCCAGCAAGATCCCAATACCATCCCTGGCCCCAACAAAC
The DNA here is from genome assembly GCA_037013535.1 of Intellagama lesueurii. Taxonomy (NCBI): domain Eukaryota; kingdom Metazoa; phylum Chordata; class Lepidosauria; order Squamata; family Agamidae; genus Intellagama; species Intellagama lesueurii. Next base: position 176,182,852 of record JBAJHW010000001.1, on the reverse strand, counting down.
ACGTGGAGGGCCTCCAGACCTGGCTTTACCACCTTGGAGCGCCTAGTAACCTCAAGAGTATTTCTATAAACAATGGCTACTCCCCCCCGCCCCTCCAATCTACCCTGCTGCTGGACCGCATAACCAGATGGACAGGCAAGGGTCAGGGGAACCCCCCCTTCCCCGCCCATCCAGGTCTCGGTTATGCATGCCAGGTCTGCGTCCTCCTCCAGAATGAGATCTTGAATAAGCTGGGATTTGTTGGACACAGACCTGGCATTCAGCAGCACCAGTTTTAGGGTGGAGGGCCAGCTGAGCTGGCTACCTCGAGACTGGTAGTTGGACCCAGTGCCAGAACAGTGAACAGCCTTCAAACATCTGTTCACTGTTCTTCTAAAACGAGTAGGCACTGAGCCAACGTCATATCTCCCTCTACCCGTAATCACCCTGATGTTAGACCCCTCGCTGGGGGGGCAGGCCCTCCTCTCCATGTCAAGAAAAAAGAAAGAAAAAGAAAAAACAAGATGCACTAACGTAATACAATAAACAATAATAGGGTCACATAATTATCAATATTTGAATTAATCAAACTATCAAATTAAACAATTTACCAAAATAACAATTTAACAGAATTTAAATTAGGCAACTAAAACATAAAACAATTAACAATCAAGTGGTCAAAAAATAAATTAAATTATCATAAAAATAAACCTTAAAAAAACCAAAAAAACGAATAAACAATTATAAACCAAAATTTTTCTCCAAAATTACCCCTAACACAAATACTGTAAATTAAATTAATAAAATAAAATTTTTAGCCCAATGTCTCCTCCCTCCACTCACTGTCCTGCTCGTGAGGTTGGTTTTAATGTTGGTTTTGATATTGAGGTGAGTTTGTTTTGCATACGGTGAGAGCAACAGTAGCAAGAAAGCTGGAAAGTAAAATGAGGCTACTGTTGCCGTTCTCCAGTCCAGATGACTATTGAACGAGTCCTCGCTGGTCCACTTAAGAAGAGAGGCAAGGGGAGTTGTTGCCGATGGAACTTGGGACATGACAACATACAGGGGAGCAACCAGCAGGACCCCACAACACATGGGACCCCACCGCCCGCCCCCCTGCTCCCGACACCCCGAAGAAGCCACCACTCCCCTACCAAAGCCGGAAAACGCTCTGCACCTCCAGTTCTCCCGGCAGCCTGCCAAGCCCTCCACACTGGATCCCGCCGACATCACTGGAGTTCTAAATGAGTTCCCCCGGTTCGACCTCCAGGCAGAACTCCACTGGCACCCCTTGCTCTCGGCTCCCAGCATGCTGTTTTCCGGGCTCGGCCAACCTGCCTCGTACTACTCCCTCCGTTCGAGCCTCTGTGCCGGCTGTGAGCGCGCCGTTTTCTCCTCGTCTCTCCCGTCTCGCCTTGTCTCGCCTGGCTTCCTCCGCCGTTCACTCCTGCCTCGAGACAGACCCGCTCCACCAGCCCCCACGGACTCAAACAGCACGAACGCACAGGACAGGTCGGGAAGGAGTCGACCCAGGCGGACAAACAGAAAAAAGAAAGAAGAAAAAAGAAAAAAGAAAGAAAAAACAGACCGGAGCGGCGGAGAACAACACCTCCGACCCGCTACCGATCCGCCATCTTGGTATTCATTCATTCATAACTGTGTCACAACAGCACAGTTTCAAAAACATGAAAGGCTGTGATTCATGTACATTCTTATGCACATAAGCAGTATGCGTAAACTTGCTATAAATTTTCTGATCATGGCTAAAGTCTGATTGCGGTAGTCAAACCTGTGGAAGGGTGATGACAACACTGGCAAATGACAATTTTTGATAATAAAAGACTTCCTTCTCTTTTCCTGTAACTTATCTGACTCACAAGTAATTATTTCATTACATGGGAGCCTGGGATTGAAGGATGAAGACTTTACAATAAATCTCCACTGCCAGATTATATTAATGGCAGGGAGAGATTTTCAGTAATTAAAACACAGCTCTCGTCAGAGGCAGAGCTCTGAGAGCAGAAGCTGCCTTTGAAAAGGTGCTAATTGGCAATTTCCACCTTTTTCCTAAGTAACCTAGTGATACTCTGTTCAAGAACTGTCTTGAAAGCCTTTTTAAAAAACTGTTTGCAGACATCAGGTGCTTGACTGAGGAGAACTGACAGCTTCACAAGCACACCTTTGTCTTTGGATCAGGTGGTCACAGGGGGGGGGGGAGAAGATGGGCAAATGGAAGCCTGATCGGAGCAATCCACTCCAGACAGCTGAACAAAAAAAGATGATTCGCCACTAGAAACAGATCATTCTAATTGGGAAATCTGCCAGGGGGATTCCTAGATGGGTCCCGGAAGCCGTCAATGCCTCCTTGAGAGAGGGAGTGGTCCCTACAGCCTTAAAAGAGGCGGTGATTCGACCACTCCTTAAAAAGCCTAATCTGGACTCAGGGCCAGTGGCTAACTATCAGCCGGTGGCGAATCTCCCTTATTTGGGCAAAGTGTTGGAGCGGGTGGTGGCCGGGCAACTCCAGGCGCTGCTGGATGAAATGGATTTTCTAGACCATGGTGTCCTTCTGGATAGATTAGCTGGGTTGGGAGTTGGGGGCACCGTTTTACGATGGTTCCGCTCCTTTCTGGCTGACCATGTCCAGAAGGTGGTGCTCGGGGACAATGGCTCGGCCCCATGGTGGTTATGCCATGGGGTTCCTCGGGGCTCAATATTGTCCCCCATGCTGTTCAACATCTACATGAAACTGTTGGGAGAGGTCATCAGGAGGTTTGGGCTGAGGAGTCAGCAATATGCTGATGACACTCAGCTCTAGCTCTCTTTTCCCACCAATCCAGGTGAGGCAGTCTCTAAACTTAACTCGTGTCTGGACCTGATAATGGACTGGATGAAGGTTAATAAATTGAAGCTTAATCCAGACAAGACGGAAGTGCTGTTAGTGGATGGTTCGTTGGACAGGTTAAAGGGCCATTTCCCTGCCCTGAATGGTGTTGCACTCCCCCTGAGGGACAGGGTCCACAGTTTGGGGGTGCTCCTGGACCCCAGTCTGGCCCTGGAGGCCCAGGTGGACTCGGTGGCCAGGGGTGCCTTCCTGCAACTGCGGAAACTGTTCCAGCCGCGGCCCTACCTGGACAAACGGAGCCTCATGACAGTCACACATGCACTGGTAACAACCCGTTTAGACTACTGCAATGTGCTTTATGTGGGGCTGCCTTTGAAGACGATCCAGCGACTACAACTGGTTCAGAATTGAGCTGCATGACTGGTGAGTGGAGGAGCCTCAAGAGAACATATTCAGCTGATTCTGGCCAGGTTACACTGGCTACCAGTTGTTGCCCGGGCCCAATTCAAAGTGCTTGTTTTGACATATAAAGCCCTAAACGGCCTGGGCCCTGGATACCTGAAGGACCGCCTCCTTCCATACGAACCTACCTGGCCACTGAGATCTAGCCAGAAGGCCCTCCTGAAAGAGCCATCCCTCAGTGAGGTGAGAGGGATGGCCTGTAGGCGGAGGGCCTTTTTGGCAACTGCCCCCAGTCTTTGGAATGCCCTCCCAAACGACATCTGACTGGCGCCGACGTTACTGACATTTCAGCGCCAGGTTAAAACCTTCCTGTTCCAGAAGTTTTTTAATTGAAGGTTTTAATTGAAGGTTTTAATTTAAATTAATAAGTCATGGATCAATAGATTGTTTTTGTAGAATGTTTTTGTTTTTATTTTTGCTTTTGTAGAGTATACTGGTTTTTAGTGTCTGTTTATAAATGAACTGTTTTAATTGATGTTGGAAGCCGCCCGGAGACTCTTGCAGAGTGTGGGCGGCATACAAGTCGAATAAATAAATAAATACACGGTCCACATCTCCATTTATCATCCGCACAAGCGACACAAAAGCAATAATTAGAAGCACACCAAATCATTCCAAAAGAGAGAGAAGCCCTACCACTGTGCCACAAAGGGATGGGGGTGGCTCAAAAAGGACACAATGGAGCATTCCAAGTCAAAACACTTCTAGACAACTTAATTTGGTTGAAACCAAATTGCACCAAATACAGTAACGATCTATATACCTGCCTGGACAGGCCTTTAGTTTTGAGTAGATATATGTAGGATAGTAGCATTACCTACAAATATACAATCTTTGTCTCCACCCTCTTTCATTATATAGCCTTCCGGTAGATCACATTTCTCTAGAATTCCACAACATGTTTTACATATTTTTTAGAAGGTAAAACATTTTAGAATCATATGGTACAATATGTTCAGTGCATAAAATACACAAAAACTCCAGAAGAGAGTCTTGTTGGAGGCTGTCTACAGATCAAGTCAAAGTAAAAATGCAGTGTTAATATTACAATTAAAGTATTCAGACTATCCATAGTTTATATGCTACAATTTGTGATGTCTCATTTCTAACATTCTAATGTTCATGTTGATTGTTGTAATTCCTATATAATTCTTATAAATTCCTCATTGTTTCATTGCAGCTGATCTCCCAGAGATTTTTCTAACATAATATATCTCAGACATCAATATTCTGTGTCATATACTTTTTGCCCATATATCTGAAAGATGAAACATTTTGTATCTTTCAGTTTATAGCGCACAAAATATGAGTAGAGACTAACATTCTTACTGTGGTTGCTTATATTTAATGGAGATTAAGGCATTTAAACTGCCAAAATCCCAAATGCAATGTGGCTGACAAAAGAAAGCAAATCTCCTGGAGTTGAAGATGTTTTTGCAGAAGTATTAAAGTGTTTCAAGATAAAACTTTAGGCATTGAAGTTAATTGTTTCAATCTTATCTGCAGGGAAAGCCTCAAATCCTTTAGTAAATATGCAGCAAATCCTTTCTCCACTGGAGGTAGAAAGAGGGAACTCCCTATGGAGGCAGATGTGCTGAGGACGAAGTTAAAGATCATAATGTGTAGTGTGTAGGGAGTCAAACTGCAAAATGTTGCAATCCCTTTATGTCAGATCTGGAGCATTCTGGGAGTTGCAGTGTACAAAGGCTCTGTTGTTCATTTCCAGTCTCTATTTTATTTGTATGATTAGCAACAGAATCAGACAGACAATCTTGCTTGTATCTCCATATTCATAACAACTATATAAAGCATCAATAACAAAATATAATAACAATCACATAATCACATGGTAAACCTCAATAATTTAAAGCAAAATATTATAACTACCACATAACAGACATCAATAATATAAGAAATAAACAGCAACAATGACATAATTAATAGTTGTATTTCTTGCTTTTAAAAATGTATATTTTCACCTTCCAGTTACAGCAGCTGAAGAACAATGGTATGGAGGAGAACACCACCACCATAAAAATGTTGGCAGAATGCAGGATCAGTTACCAGTGGCAAATATTGGTAGGAAGGGGATAAATACATCCTTGGGGCCAGACACTTAGCAGGGCTACCTTATCTGATAACGATGGACAAAGCAGCAGCCATAATAAAGTCCGTTCATAGCACGGCTGGAGGCATGGCCAGGTAGACATGGGACATCTTCTGGCCTAGAGAACTGGCCGAGCTCCCACCTCCATCTGGCGCAAGGCATCTCCTGGGCTGGGCTGGCTCTGCCCTTTTCCAGGTGAACTCCTTGCTGCTGTTGCTGCTGTTCAGGCTGGCCTTGCAGTTCTTAGATCTGGATTTTCACAACTATTTTCTCCTTCTTCTTCTACAACACAGTTCTAAATCTGCAGGTTAGTGTTAAAAAAAGAATATTTACAGAAATGCTTCTAGGACAGAATGCCTGAAGAGTGTAAAAAAACCAAAGTGTGCTGCTTTTATACCACCATATAGCACTTAAAGCACTCTCTGGGCGGTTTACAAGTTAATTATGCAGGCTACACATTGCCCCCCCCCCCAGTGAGCTGGGTACTCATTTTACCAACCTTGGAAGGATAGAAGGCTGAGTGAACCTTGAGCCGGCTACCTGGGATTGAACCCCAGGTCATGAGCACAGTTTCAGCTGCAGTGCAGCAGTTTAACCACTGCACCAAGAGGTTCTGTGTACACTTTACCCCACTCATGTGGTGAGTCTTTTCTTTCTGCCAGTTAAGAAGACATCACATTTCTCCAGCAATTGGTTCTCTCCCCTCTTCTTTCTTGCTCATGGTAACATGTGTATAGTCTTGTTTCTTCATCACTTAGGTGGGTAATAATACTTGCCAGTGTTTACATTGAAGGAGTGTTTCAAATCTTGGGCTTTCCCACTTGTGTTAAATTTAGGTGTGTGGAATGCAAGACAGGGCAAGTGGTTTCAGCACACCTGAGGCAGAAAATGCTACCCACACACAACCTTCTGGAAGCCAACATTTGACATAAATTAACGGTTTGTCCTTGCTTGAGAACTCAATTTGGCCTGAAACCTGTGAAATGAGAATTGAAGACATTGGTTTCCCCACAAAAGATGGAAGCAAACCACTGTCTAAAAGTTACCTCAGTGACTGACTCGCACTTGCTCAAGAAGGTCCTGCACTCTCATAATGTCTGGCATTCATCCTGACTCAATAATTTTGAAGCTGTGACCCAAAAAGGAACGTTTTGTGAGCTCTAGGCAAGACAGGCAGAAAAGCACTATGAAAACCTTCTCGACAAGTCCTTCTACAACTTTTCCCTATCAGGGAAGGATAAAATCATTTTCTTGTGCCATCAAGTCATTTCTGACTTCTAACAGTCCTATAGGGTTTCAAGGTACAGATGTTCCAGGACAGGTTTGCCTTTGCCACTCTCCAGAGATAGAAATGGCTAAACAATTATATAAAGGGAATGTTCTCGTCCATTCCCTTTACCAACTGTGGGGAAGTTTTAGGGTCACCATCAACTTCTCTCCAGCTTAGGGCAACTGTTTTGAATAAATGACCTACAATATGTTTATATTTCACTGTCCTGCTCAGCTCTTGCTAAATCACAAGTATGGTTTCTTTTCTTGAATCACTCCTTGGTATTCACGAGGCTCTCCTCCAGCCCTTTTTGATAGGGACACTGCCTGTCCATAAAGAACAACATAAAAGGAGTTTGCAAAAGGCAAACAAGCAAACAAGCAAACAAAAACAGTGGAATTCTATTGAAGAAACATCAAATGTTTAAGAGTGCCATTAATAAGAAAATACCATAACAGACTTCCAGCTTGACGCTGCGATGAAACAGCAGCAGGAGGACGAAGCTCCATCCCCTGGGCTGAATTCTGACCTGTTTGGGACCCCTCAGGGGGTTAAAAACACCCCGAAGAGGTGGTGAAATGGGGGAGAAGCCTGTTGATCAGGGGGGGATGGCGGTTACCCCCGTTTGATCCAGGAAGCTCCCAAATCAACCAGCGAGCGGAAACAAGCAGCTGTATAGCTTGCTTGCAAGTCATCAGCAGCCGGCAATGGAGAAGTGATAAACCAGCTAATTAACATCGCTGTTACCACTGGGTGAGAAATATTTTTATAACTGTACTGCTTTATGGCTATCCCTGGACGAGACAATCCCTATAACAGAAATAGCGTCTCCTATCCTCACCACTTATAGAGCAGCGGTGAATCTGGAGAGAGGGAAGAGATGCAAAGAAAATAAATTGGACATTAATTAGACATTTAATTATATTTCAAGGAAGGAAGTTTGGTATTACTTTGGCGTCAGAAACTTAAGAAATCTTTCTCTTAAAATCATCATTAGCTAAACAACTCTGGGGAGTTAAACTGGCTATGTTATAACTATGTTATATAGTTATATAGTACTTAATTAACATATATTAGATATGATATTGATACAGACATGACAGAAAATGTGGAGATAGAAATGGCTAAACAATTATATAAAGACAATCTGTATAAAATGCTATTTTATACAGCATTAATAACAACTATTATGTGTTAGGAACCTATTTAGTTATTATTGGTATAAAATACAAAGTTGGTCGGTTAAATTGCCTCAAAATTATATAGATTTGAAACCAGAATTGCTTTTATTAGGTATCTTATTAGACGATTTTGAGAACATTGTATACTATGAGAGCAATATTATGATAGTAGTCAATATTGTACACTAAAATACACACATGAATGGTTTAAATGCTTAAAAAATGTATAGATTTTGAAGGGACAATGAAAAAGACACCAAGACGCAAAAAAACAAATAATTATAAGCAACCCATGTAACACAATGTTTAACAAGCACAAACTGAATGTAGGTATATTGAAAAACTAATAAAATGTTATTTTTAAAAAAGAAAGAAAATACCATAACAATAACACTATTTTGGCACTCCAACTCCCATTGTCCAAGAATTCCCAGACATAATTCTGGGAGATTTAAGCCACAGATGCACATTGAAAGACATCTACATTTTGCTTCCCTGGAACAGAGCCTAGCATGGAGGCTGCACAGTTTTCTTCAGGCTTGCTTTCTCATGGTGCTTCCTGGCAGGTGACCTCTGTATAGTCTAATAAGCAGTGAGGCTGTGACTCCCTGGAAACATCACAGCAGCTTCCATTTTTTTTACATTAACCACAGAAGGCAAGCCTGGAGAAAGCCATCAAGCCTCTGAGGTAGGCCCTGCTCCAAGTGAGTGAAATGTAGGTGTGAGTTTATGGGCTCTAGTTACCAGAATTCTTGGACAATTGTGGGAGTTGGAGTCTGAAAAAATGAAAATACGTACCCCTGGAGATCAGCTTACATGACACTTTGAAATTAATGGCCAAGTGGGGATTTGAGCTGAGGTCTCCCAAAGCTCAGTCCAACACTCTAACCACCATGCCACACTAACCCTGGATTCTTGAGGTATTTCTACAGTAGCTTTTAATAATGCTGAGAAGTCCATGTGCCTACTGCTAGGAACAACCACCCCCAGTGTCTCCTTCCATAATCAATAACCTTCGTATGTTTTGCAGTTGCTATTAGGAAGGCTTCCATCAGCCCCTTCTTCAGAGTACACATTGTGTATAGGCTGGCCATGGAGCCCCACTGCTGTGGCAGAAAATCAACTGGTGTGGCTCTTCCCAGAACTCACTGATCAGAGGGAGCATCAGGTAGCACTGCCCACTCGAGAGAGAACTGTAGCTATAACGACCAGAACATTCCCACTTGGGTTTTGATTTGTATTCCTGTTTTTGATCACAAAACAATGATGATGATGATGATGATGATGATGACGATGACGACAACGACATGCCAGATTGCATACATGTACACAAATCCTTTAGAAAATAAAATATTTTACTTTTCCAGTCTTTAAACTGTTTGACTATATCTTGATTTTAAAAAAACCCAATATGGCTGAGAAAAAGGATCAATGGAAAGGGAGAAGATAATTGATTCATATTTTAAATATGTATATTGGCTGAAATCTGTTGCTTTGTTATACTTGCAGAAAACAAAAGGTGTAACAGTGCCTTCTAGCTGGCAATTAATGAGTCCATTTGGATTCTTGAGCACACACCCCTGGGAATCAAAGCTGGGACTCATTAATTGCCAGGTATAAACAACTGAATGTTACACCATTTGCCTAAACCAACAGGATTTCAGTGAATAAAGAGGAAGGGATTAGATATGTGGCATATATCTTTTAAGTCTAAAAGCTCTAAATGGAAGTACCCTAAGTGGTTCTATTTCAGAAAGAAGCCAGCTCTGCACAAACAATGGAGAAACATCTCCCTTTCTCAAATAACAATAATGAATGGATGCACCAAGCATTACCTCATAAGGTAAAAAAGGGAATGGAGAAGCTGATGACCTTAATCAGGTGACCGACTGAAAGAGAAATCTGGCAACAAATGAGTAGTGGATCACTTCTGCGAAACAGATGTCCTGAGGGCAGTGAGGAGTGAGCAAATGAACTGAAAGTCTGGGGGGGGCAGGTGTGTTTTAAATTCCTGCATTTGGAGCAGATGTCTTCAAAGCTCTAAAAACAAGCAAATGGCAAGACTCCATAGTTTAAATCCGAAGAACTCAAGATTTTAGAACTGCAAGTACTAGAGAGGGGGACTAAATAAAAGCTGGTTTGGAACAGAACAGGGACTTCTTAATAAAAAAAAAATGATGCCAAAAACAGTGGGATGTGCTGGACAACATTCAAACAATATTTTAGACCTCAAACCCAATGAATTTTGCTCTTTCATTAATGCATCATACAATGACCCAGAACTGCAACTTCTGAATAGGATAATCCAACCAAGAAGCTGCTTGGATAAGTAGCAAAACATTTCAACCTAATAAGAAAGAAGGCCAGTTGCCATGACTCAACTTCCAGATAATCTCACCTGGATGACTGAGAATCTTCACAGATAATCCAACCAAATTCACAACACACATGTGGCCAGATGAGGCAGATGCAGCAAGCCACAAAATCATCTGCAGAAACAAGATTCCAGTACCCATTCTGGCTAGAAAATCAATATTGCAAAAAACAGCCCAGAAATAGTTTCTGAGTAGGCCAGCCCAATCAAAATCAACCACCCCATTCAGCTAGAGGAAACTGGTGGAACCAGCCACAAAATGCCCCTGGGGACAACATTCCAGTAACCATTCTGGGCACAAAATCAATATTGCGAGAAACAGTCTTGAACATGACTTCTGAGTAGGCCAGCCTAACCAAATTCATCAGACCTCTCCAGCTAGAGGGGACTCATGCAACCAGCCACAAAATGTCTCCAGTAACAACATTCCAATACCCGTTGCCTGCAGAAAATCGATAATGTGAAAAACAGCCCAGAATGGTGACTTCCAAGTAAGCAAAGCCCAGAAAATTCACCGGACTCATCCAGCTAAGAAGTCCTCATTCCATTCCATTCTTGATTTTACCGAGTCCCATTATTAAAGATGTAAGTGCCCTGTCCTTCTTTTGATATGGGCACCCTAACCTCCAGGAAACAGAAGTTTTGTTTGCTTGTCCAAATAACTGAAAAGTACTATGGAAAAATATACGGCCTTAGAATAGGAAACCCTGATGCCTCAAATCCATGTGTTTCTTCCAATTTTTGAAGGGTTTATCTCATTGTGGTTATTCATTTTCCAGTAAGTAAATAGCAAGTACCAAATGATTACATGGCACAGGATCTTAAACATTGTCTTCCTACCGCTGAGTACAAATTCAGATAAATGAAAATAAAGAGCAAGGACACATGTTTTCAAGAAGTTTGTTATTCCATGGTAAAGAGGCTCCATTGTTCTATAAACCTATTTTCAATTATATCATTATCCTCATGTTGCATATGGTAAGTAAATGTCATCATTCCCCTCCAGATTCTTTTTTTTAAAAAAAAACAAGCTAATGAAAGAGAAGATGAGTTTTTCTCCAAAAGGAAGCAATTGATAATGCTGCAGATTTAGAAGGATTCTCAGCATAATCCAAGATAAGGGCCTCCTCTGAGGATCTTGAGAGCTGAGAACAATTGTTTGTATTTTGAAATCTTGATTTGAATCGAAAAATTGGTTGATATGATGTTTATCTGCTTTAGTAAAGGCAATGGATCAGGCAGTTTATTTTATTTTATTTTATAAAATTACAGATATAAAATTATCTTTAACGTCACGTTAGCCCCCCGCCGAGATGAGGTCTGGGCCAAATGGCTCTGCTAGTCTCCCCCCCCCCCCCGAAATCTGGTAGGGTCTGGCTAGAAGGCCCTCAACATTTCCCCCATACTCCCTACAGAGCAAGATGGACTTTTACAGTCAAACTTGAGGGGGCTGGAGAGCACATTTGAATGTCTGAGGGCAGCAGGTCACCCACAGGTCATACGTTGCTCAAGTCTCCTGTAAAGCATATAGGAGGGATAAGTTAATCAAAGGAGCCAGTTCATAAAGCAAAAAAGGAAATGAGGAAATTAAGGGGAAGAGTATGGGAATCAGAAAACCAGCATAAACAAACGTGCCCACAGAACACATATCATGTATGGACATAAATGAACGTGCACCAAACCAGTGGCCAGGGAGATGCTCAGCATCTGCATACAGACAGAGTTTCAACTACAGAGGACACACAAATGGCATCTCATCAGATCTTCATGGCAGCTTCCACAGTGGGAGTTCCATGTGCACAAATACTGATCAGGATAATGGCTAGTATGTCTAGAAAAAGGATTCTTAGCTTCTTAAAAAATATTATATTTTGCAAAATATGCTCAAATAAATAAATTATTGACAATTATACTGAAAAGAAAACATCATTTGGCACATTCAGTTAGAAATGCAGAAGAATGTGGATCTTCACCGAAGAAAACTACATATGAATTTTGAAATCTTATAAAGTCCTTATGTACATCAGATAAATCAACAACTGGGGGGAAAGTCTCTTCTTAGGATCTCTTCCTATACCTAAATTTGCACAAAAAGAAATGACTCTGACAATTAGATCACTAAAATCATCATCATCATCATCATCATAAAGCTCCAGATTTTGATGGATTTCTGTCAGAATTTTATAAACTTTTCTATGAGAAATGATTAGCTGAACTAACTCAAATTTGAATGTACATAATATAAAGTGTTAGTGTTGTGAAACACTACAGCTTTCCTACAGCTTTCTATGGAATTTTCTGCCCTTTTTCTTCCTTCCCCAGAATTCCCCAAGCAGCAACTTCCCCTCAGTTTCTCTCTCCAAAATCCTGTGTAGGATTTATTTGATGCTTCATAGAAATGGCTGCCACACTTTGCAAGATTCCTTATCTGTTCTTAAAGAAATCTTACTTGAAAGTAAGAAATCAAGAGTATGATGGTCATCATCTCACAGAGGCAAATCCACAAAAGTACAAATCCTGTGTCTTCCCCCCCCCCCGACTCTTCCTGAGTTTGGGGTTTCTGTTTATTAGGTAGAATGTTGAACCTAAGTAGGCATGGTCCTCCAGTGCCATTTCCTGAGTGGGGTCTGAAATGATACACAGGGGAAAACATGACACACACACACAAGGATTAACTGCCTCTCTACAATAGATAACCAGCCACCCAAAAAGAGGGGGCAGGGTTTGGTTTACTTCAGCAAATGCTTCTGTTTTGAAACCCAGATTACAGGGCAGGCAGGTAACATAATCATAAATCCAAAATGTTATGTGAAGTCAAGTGATAATGTAACAGAGCTACAGACTGAAACTCAAGAGGAGAGGCATCACATCCTCAATGGTTTGCCATTTGGTTGTAAATGGCCAAGGAATGATTGATAGTACCTCAGGGGCAAACTGATCATCATTTCATTATTTGCTTGCATTTATCAGTAGCGATGCAGCAACACTGAACTGGGATAGAAAATAAAGAAAAAACTTAAATTCTCCATAACATAATACTTAGGAATGCATTACAAATGCACAGATAATACTCTGCAGGCAACCTAATCTTCCCTGTGGGGGGTTTCAGACATTCTGTGCTGCAAACTGTAGCTTTCTGAGTCAGTTCTCTTTGAGTACGTTTTTTCTCTATGAGTAAGTCCTTGGGCGCCAAAGGCCAGAAAATTAGGAAGGCATTTCCAGTTCATGAATAGGCAATTGAAATGGGCTGACAGCCTCCCCATGATATAGTTAAAGGACTGTGAGTGCAGATGTCCCATGATGGCTCCTTTTTCCAGTGGAAGGAATGGAGAAGTTCTCTCTAATTGTTACAACATGCCATAATACTGAAATACCGGCTAGCTTCTCTTGCCCAGGGTTCAGCAGAGGGGAACTGCTCTAACAACACTCCTGCAACCACCATTTGGATCAGGATAGGCAATCACACACGCCAAAAGACAGAAAAGGGATGCCAGCCAAATTGGACTACAATAAACCACCTGGCTGAACAAAAAGAGACAATTTCCCCATGAAAAAGATCAGGCTTCCCTGTGCTCAGCTTTACTTCATGTAAAGGTAAAGGTTCCCCTTGACATTTAGTCCAGTCGTGTCCGACTCTAGGGCGCGGTGTTCATCCCCGTCTCCAAGCTGTAGAGCCAGCGTTGGTCCATAGACAGTTTCCGTGGTCACGTGGCCAGCGCGACTAGACACGGAACGCCGTTACCTTCCCACTGTGGTGGTACCTATTTATCTACTCGCATTTACATGCTTTCGAACTGCTAGGTTGGCAGGAGCTGGGACAAGCGACGGGAGCTCACTCCATCACGTGGATTCGATCTTACGATGGCTGGTCTTCTGACCTTGCAGCACAGAGGCTTCTGCGGTTTAACCCGCAGTGCCACCACGTCCCATTGTTACTTCATGTAGTCACCATTTTTTCTTAGATTTTAACTGTGCCAAGTGCAATGCAAACCGCTCATTGCTCGTGTAGTCGCACCCTAAGGCAAAATGTTGCAAATTACCAGGATTGTAAAAGTGGTGAAATATTTGTTATATCTCTATAATGCAGCTTCCCACAGATCTCCAGAGGTTGCCCACCCCTGGTTCTTGGGTAGCTCTAATGATTGGCTTGGTAAATTTACCACTGCCATTCAGCTGAAAAAAGCTCTACTGTCTCATTTTTAATGCCTTTGGCCAATAATTTATATTTACTTCATTCAGGATTAGCAATTTATGCACCTCCTTTACCAGTGTTTGTAGTGGATCCCATGTGATTGTCAATGAAGCATGTTGTGCATTGATAAATAGTTCAATATTTACTTAATTTGCCTGATTCAATAGATTAGGGGAAGCAAACAATCTATATTCTGATATTCTTTTTCCAACTGATGACAGTATCTCCAGACATCCAACACCAAGGTATCTGATACATTTTAACAGGGTTTTTGGTATGTATGAATTTACTGAAATATTACCCCTTTCCTGTCCTTTTTGGGGTTCATAATACTGTTAAAGTCATCTTCCCATACCATCTCACTCTCAGTAAATCCATCTATTATCTTCATCAAATTTTTAAAGAATGCCTTTTGATTTGAATGAGATGCATAAATATTACCAAAGGTCAGTATGATATTACATCATCATCATCATCATCATCATCATGTGCCACCAAGTAAAGTGTGATCTCTGGAGAATCTTTCCAAGGTTTTCTAGGTATAAAATACTGAGAAGTAGTTTACTACTAGAAACTTAATATGGAGGGAACAGAAGATTTTAATAAATTGGAAAATATCCTCTTTAAAGAAAAAATTGCAGAAGAAGTAAAAAGAAGAACTAATCCCTTTTTGAAGAATATGTTAGAATGTTGGAAAGAATACATATATATATATATATATATTGAGTCCACTTATCTCACCACTACAAGAAGCAGTGGAGGCTCGGAACTTCCCCCAAATCCTTAAAACTAAACTTAAAGAAGTATCAGTAAAGAAAGGGTTAAATACAATAAGGGCTTGAATGAAAAAGATGAAAGATAAAAATACTATAAAGGAAATTTTGAGGGAAGAAGAGGGGATATCTTGGATAAATATACTCCAAAAGGAAAAAGGAAGTTATTTACATATGTGGTGGAATTGTGAAATAAGAAAGAATGGGCACTGGTTTTTAAAGAAATCAGAGAAATTATTGGAAATAATATTCAAATATCACCAACTATTGCCCTTTTAAATATTATTAAGAATGACCATCTTTTAAAAAAGAACAGAAAAAGTTAATTGTTATAATGGTCATAGCAGCAAGATTAATATTTGCAAAACATTGGAAAAATGACAAGTCAACCTTGAAGATTGGTATAAAGAAATGTGGAGTTTAGCGATAAATGATAAGCTAACATGTGAAATAAAAGTAAGAAGGGGGATGACAAAATATAATGATTTTAATGAGATACGGAATCCATATTTGAATTATGTTTTTGTAAAAGGGAAAGGTCAAAAGCCAGCAGAAGAATCAATGTATTTTTGGAGTGGAATGGGGTGAAAAGAGATTAAAATGTCTGCTCCCGAGGGTGATGGTGGCACGGGGGGGGGGGGGGATTTTGTATTGGTGCACGGCATGTATGTATACACACTTTATGTTAGTATTGTTCTTATTGTTTTTCTTTAATTAATAATAAAAAAAATTAAAAAAAGAAGTAGTTTACTACTCCCATCTTCTATACCCTAGTTTTTCATCCTCTCATCTTCACCTTTCACAACATCCTCCATGACCACTGGATAATTTTTTGGATATCCTCCCTTTCTTAAAACTTTGTTCCTGCTGAATAAACATCACCAAGTTCTATACTGCACTTAGAACTTTCTTCTCTTTGTTTGGCTTCTGTTTCTGGATGCAGTATTAAGCTAGCCTTCTCTCTGTTTATTAATCTCCTTCATTTTTAGATAAATTTAAATTCTTTATATTAAGTGATATTCTTTTTATTCCTATGTTTAATTAGCAATTGCTGATTTATGTGCTGTCAAGTTGGAACTGACTTACTACTGGCCCTAACACAGCTTTCAAGGAATGGGAGACACTGAAGGAGTGGCTTTACTAGTTCCACTGCCTTCACAGTGAGTTTCCATGGTTGACAAGAGATTCAAACCCAGTCTGCTGAATCCTAGTCCCACACTCTATCCACTGATGACACTGGGTATCAATTAACCATTACAAACATGCAATATAACAGATTATATTAATATCAGTCCTTACAAAATCATAGAATAATGGACTTGGAAGGGGTCTATAAGGCCACTGTGTCCAACCGCCTGCTGAATGGATGAATCCAAATCAAAGTATATCTGACAGATGACTGTCTAACTGTCTCTTGAATGTCTCCAGTATTGCACCCCCTCCAGAGGTAATTTGATATATGGTTGTCTAATTTTCTCTTGAATGCCTCCAGTGTTGGCGCACTCACCACCTCCCAAGGTTCCGTTGTCATCCTGCTCTAACAGGTAGTTTTTCCTGATATTCAGCCTAAATCTAGCTTCTAGTAACTTGAGCCTATTATTACATGTCCTGCATTCTGGGATGATCAAGAACAGATCCTCTGTATGATAATGTTCCAAATATTTGAAGAGTGCTATCAAATCTCCCCTCAGTCTTCTTTTCTCAAGGCTAAACATGCCCAGCTCTTTCAGTCTTTCCTCATATGGCATGGGAAGCCGCTAAGAAATATGCCACGCGGGAGTTGAGAAACAAGAGAAACCTTATACTTGCAGAGAATACATTCTCCCGCTTAAATCTAAAAGTCTTTTTACTTCTAAAACTGGGCATATCCAGCTATCAGTTTCCAGCTGGCAACGTAGGCATGATATTGTGCAGCAATATCAGGCCATTGCCTGGCATTTTGAACCATGGATACAGAAGCACAATATCTCACATTCACAAACTGGAGGGTTTTTTTGAAGAATTGAATACAAACAGATCCTTGGCAGCAAACCCTTCTTCAATCTTTTTAACTGTCTCCTTCAGTTTCCTTTGAAGTTGTTCATGCAGTCTTTCATCCCTTTCAATCCTGTGTCATATCCTTTAGAATTATATTAATCAGCCCTTCATCATCTTCCTTAGATTCTATTGCCTTTAGGTATTTTCTAGGAAGCATTTTAATTAGATAGTGGGTTGTTCTACCTTGATACTATTGAATTGGCATAAATATAATATAATTTAAATGAATCCATTGTCAGAACTATCATACCTATCATAACAAGTCATATATCTGCCTACTTACACATGGCTGGCTGTATCATTCAGTGAGTTGGGTACCTGGTTGCAGAGCCAGAGTTCAGAAATTTGATTCCTTATTGTGCCTCTTGGGAAAAAGAGATGGTCTTGTGTGACCTCAAGAAAAAGGGGCTGGCAAATCATTTGTAAGAACTCTATACAGTCAACCCTCGACTTACGAACGGCTCCAGATACGAACATTTCAACTTACGAACCACTCTAATAGGAAAAAACAGACTCGACTTGAGAACTTTTTCCGAGTTACGAACAGGGAAAAAAACCCACGGGGAAGGCAGGGAACCTCCCACCCCCCTCCCCCCGCAGCAAGCGCCACTTTCAGAAGCCTCCCGGGGGCAGGGGAGAAGCACCATTTTTTTATTTCCCTGCCTTCCCGGCAGCCATTTTGTGTTCTTCTCCGCTCCCGCCCCCCTCTCCCCGCCTCTCAGCTGATCGGCGCTGGGTCTCAGAGGCTTGCCCAGCAGGTAAAAAAGGCAGCGGCAGGGGATGGGGGGCGCCAGTCCGGTGCGCTCCCTGCCCATTCCTGGCACGGGTCTACTTGCGAGTAAGCGCCGCGGACAGCGCGGGTCTACTCACGAGTAAGCGCCGCCGAAGCTGCGCTAGAGGAGGAAGGAGAAGCCGCGGGTGCTGGTGCTTTGCTAGGGAGGCTTCGGACGGTAAGGTGCTGCTGTTTTTTCTTTTAAAAAAGTTGTTCTGGGTGGGTTTTGGAGGGTAGGTTTGGGCTGGGGGGGTATGTTTCTGTGTTGTTGTTGTTTTTGGTGATTTTTTTTTTTTTGCAGTCCCACCGTGGGACTTGCTCAAATGTTTATTTTTGGATGTTTTTGTTTTGTGTGTGTGTGTGTTTTTTGCAGTCCCAGCGTGGGACTGCAAGTGTTTTATTTTTAATTTCTTTTTTGGGGGGGTATTTTTTTCTTCGGCCGGAACGGATTAATGGGTTTTCAATGCATTCCTATGGGAATGCATAGTTCGACATACGAACTTTTCGACATACGAACGTTAATCCGGAACGGATTAAATTCGTAAGTCGAGGGTTGACTGTACCTGGAAAACTCTGGAAAGAGCCACCATAAGACAAAATTGACTTGATTGCATGTAATTATTATAAGTTTTGGTTGTTGTAGGTTTTTCGGGCTGTTTGGCCGTGTTCTGAAGGTTGTTCTTCCTAACGTTTCGCCAGTCTCTGTGGCCGGCATCTTCAGAGGACAGGAGTCAGAACTCTGTCTGTGCTCTGGTGCAGTTTTGTGGGATAGTTGAGTATTTATAGCTGTGGGATCAGCTTTTGTCCTTTTCAGGAGATTGGGTGATTATGGTGATCAGTGTTTTTTTTTGTTGTGGGTGTATTGTTGTGATAAGGGGGGGAGATGACCTGTCACTGTGATTGATGGGTGTCGTTAGCTGGTCTTTTGTGTGCAGCGATCACCGGTCCTTGTGGCTCGGTAGAGTTCCTTGCCCTTTTGCAGGCTGTATTTTTCAGTGCTGGGAGCCAGGCTTTGTTGATTTTTAGACTTTTTTCTTTTTTGTTGAAGCTCGTGTGCATGTGCAAAGGAGCGGTGGGCGCTCACGGAGGGGAGGGGTGCGCATGCACGAAGGGACGGGGCGTGCTCGCAGAGGGGAGGCCGCGCTCACAGAGTGGCGGAGCATGCTCGCGGGTGGGCGGGGCACCCATGCGTGCGGGTGGTGGGCCGTGCATGCAGGTGGAGTGGGGGGGGAGTGCGTGGGGGGGGCGGGAGATCTGTTTCCGCGGCCCGGTCCTGCCATGGCCATGGACCGGCACCAGGCCGCAGACTGGGGGTTGGGGACCCCTGGTTTAAATGCTTCCATTGGTGAGACCCATTCAGGAACTTTTTGGTAGTTTTCTGCCTGGATCTTGGTCCATACCCAGTTTAAAGCTTTCCTTATCAGATGGCTCTTAAATTGTTTATTGTCTTTTGCTTTTTGATACCATAGGAAGGCGTGCCATCCTAGATTGAAATCATGTCCTTCCAGTTTTAATACTCTGTCATTTTCTAAAACTATCCATTCCTTTATCCAAACTAGAGCACAGGCTTTATAATATAAAAACCAATCTGGAAGTCCAAAGCCTGCTCTTTGTTTTGTATCTTGAAGTGCTTTGATTTTTATTCTAGGTTTTTTCCCTTGCCAAACTTTTTTTTTATTTTTATTTTTTGTAAATTCTTGAAGTATTAATTGTTTTGTAAGAACTGGTATTGTCTGAAAAAGAAATATCATTTTAGGTAATATATTCATCTTCACAGCTGTAATCCTCCCCATAAATGATAATTGCAATTTTGACCGTTTTTCCAGATCTTTTTCCATCATACCAATTAGTTTAATGTAGTTGTCTTTGATCAAAGTACTTTGTGTTTTTTTGCAATCTGAATTCTTAGGTATTTAACTTTTTCCTCCTTTTTACAACCTGTCATTTCTATAAATTTTGGATCTCTTCTTTCTTCATATTTTTAGTCAAAATTTGTGGTTTTTGTTTATTTACTTTTAGTCCAGATACTTCTCCAAAAAATTTTATTGTTTCTGTTAATGTCCCTATTCAATTTATCGGATCCTCTAGAACAGGGGTCAGGGAACTTTATTACCTTTTAACCCCCAAAATTTTTATATACGCCGACATTACCCCCTTGATTTGAACCTCTTGATGTGCCCAGACGCCTTGCGGGCAGGAGCGATGGCGGCAGCAACGTGGGCCCTCTGGCAGCCCTGCACTGGGAGGGGGAGAGGAAGAAAAGCACAGCCGGTGAAGGTCCCCATGCTCCGGCTTCTCTGAGCCAAGGGTGAGAGAAAGGGAGCCAAGGAGGACAAGGGTCCTTCTTCCTCCATCGCCAATGCGGCTCCTCTTCCTCCTCCTCCATCTCTTCCTGGGCTCTCCCTTTTCGGGCGACTCGGTGCAGCGAGCGAGTGACCATCCCGTCCACTTCACACACGCGGGCGACGTGCCCGCAAGCCGCACCGCCCAAGCAGGGGAACTGGCATCGGGACACGAGCCCGGGGCTGGCAAAGGAGCCAGGCGGCCGGCTGGCCGGCCCTCTCTCCCTCCCTCCATGAGCTCAGGTGAGGTGGGAAGGGAAGGGGGCCTCCTCACCAGTGCACCGGACGGGCGGGCAGGAAGGAGAGCCCTGGCCAGGGCTCCGCAGGGCAAAGAGTCCAGCTGGCCCAGTCCGCCGCCCTCCCCCCCCCCCACTTTGGAGGCAAGGAGGACAGGCGGGTGCCCTGTACAGTTCCTCGCCAGGGCTCGCTCTCCCCACGACGGAATGCCCGCCTACACACAGCATCGTCGGAAATAAAATGCCTGGGGGTAATGAGGACGGTTGCGCTACCGCGACCGTCCTCATTATCCCCAGGATTTTCATTTTTACTCCATTTGGGGTAATTTACTCCTGTTCCTCGACCACTGCTCTAGAATAAAGACCATGTCATCTGCAAATGCCTGTACTTTATATTCTTTCCCTCTTATTTTGAGTCCTTTTATATCTGTGTTCTGTCTAACTTGTTGTAATAATGTTTCAATAAATAGTACAAACAGTAAAGGAGACAATGGGCGTCCTTGTCTTGTTCCTTTTTGTATTTTTATATCCTGTGTAAGTTCTCCATTTATTCTGATCTTCACTTTCTGTTGTCTATACATAGTTCTTATTGCCTCAACAAAGTTCTTTCCTGCTTCCATGATTTCTAAGTGTTTTAACATGAAATCCCAATTGACATTGTCAAAGGCCTTCTCTGCATCAAGAAAGATCATAGCCATCGCTCTTCCTGGTTGTGTCTCATAATGTTCTAATACATTTAATATTGTCCTAATATTGTTTCTCATCTATCTCTTTGGCAGAAAGCCTGACTGATCTTCATGAATTATATGGACAAGAACTTTTTTCAGTCTGTCTGCTAATATTGAGGCATATATCTTAAAGTCCACATTCAATACTGACATTGGCCTGTAGTTTTTAATTTCTTCCGGTTCAGTTCCTTCTTTATGAATTATTGATATTATAGCTTCTTTCCATGTAGGTGGAATTTCTCTTTTCTGTTCAATATACTCCATTAGTTTTTTATATGGGTTCACTAAAACATCTTCAAAAGTTTTGTAATATTCTGCAGGTATTCCATCTGAGCCTGGTGATTTCCCATTCTTTTGTTTCTTTATGGCTTCTACCATTTCTCTTGTTGATATAGGTGCATTCAATATCTTTCTCTTTTGTTCAGAAAATTTCATCTTAATATGTTTTCTCAAATATTGTTTTTGTTTTTCCTTTAATGTTTCTTTTTCTGAATACAGATTTTGATAGAATTGTTCTGTTATTCTTTTTAGTTCTTCCTGTTTTATAGTTAGCTCACCTTTTTCATTTTTCAAAGCTTCAATTTCTTTTTTACTTCTTTCTTTCCTAAATTTATCTGCTAGCCACCTTCCAGGTTTATTTGCATTTCCAAAAAAGTTTTGTGTTGCATATTTAATCTTGTTTGCCATTTCTTCAGTCAAAAAAGTGTTTAATTGATGTATTAGCTTAATCTTCATTTTCAGATCTGTTATCGATGGGTTTTGTTTAAATTGATGTTCATTTAGTTTCATTTTTTCCTCCAATTCTCTATATTTTTGTTTCTTTTCTCTTTTTAATCTTGTGGCAAATCTTATTGCTAATCCTCTGAAGAAACATTTTCCAGCCTCCCATACTGTGGTTATAGGTGTTTCTGGTATCATATTTATTTTGAAGAAATTTTCCATTTCTTCTTTTATTTGCTTTCAAAAATCTTCCTTTTTAAAAAAAAAATTGTATTTAATCTCCATTGTTGAACTTTGCAAGATGTCTGTAATTGCAGTAAAATTGGACCGTGGTCTGCAAAGCTGTTTGTAAGGATTTCTATTTCCTTCATTTCCTTAATCAAATTTGCTGAGATCCAGCAGGCATCAATTCTTGACCAGCTTTTATGTCTATATGAGAAATGTGTATAATCTCTTTGTGTTGGATATTTTGTTCTCCATGCATCTACAATATGTTATTCTTCTGCCAATTGTAAGAATATTTTTGGAATCATATTTCTTCTTTTTTTCCTCTTTTCTCCTTGTTCTGTAGAGGTATCTAGGTTTCTATCAAAGACTGCATTGAAGTCCCCCATTATGCAATATTCCTGATAATCTCTGATAGAGAGCTCTTTTTGTAAATTTTTGTAAAATATTTCTTCATTTTCATTTGATGCATATATATTCATGATCAATATTTTTTCTGATTCTTTTTTTGTATTTCCACCATCAATATTCTTCCATCTTGTGATGCATGGACCAATTTAGGGTTTAATTATTTCCTTACATAGACAGCCAATCCTCTTTTTTTCAAGTCTGATGCTGTAAATATTTCTCCCAATTTTTTATTTTGTAGTAATGTATTGTCTGTTATCCTTATATGTGTTTCTTGTAGACAAATCACATCCAATTTTAAGTTTAGTAATTATAGGAAGATCCTTTTTCTTTTTTGTGGGGAGTTTAATCCATTGACATTGACTGAAAGAAATTTCCATTGGTTCTTATTCATTAGACTTGGCTTTACTATCTGTTTTTCCCTCTCTTTTCTTGGCACCTCTTGTCTGTATCCTTGATTTGGTTTCTATTTTTTCTTCCTCTTCTGTTTCTGAATCTGTTTCTTCTGATTCTGACTCTTCTATTTCAGAACTTTCCTTTTTCTTTCTTTCTTTTCCTCCTCTGGCTGTTTCTCTTTCTTCCCTTTCTTTTCTGAGTCTTTCCCTCTTTTCTCCAAAAATTCATCTGCTTGACCATATTGGATAGATAAAGAAGATTCTAGTCCCTCCTGCTCATTGCATCTCCCTTTCATGTTTCTGGCAATGTAGGGCTGATGGTGAGTTGACTCAACACACATTGCTGAAAGTGTCTAATTGTACTAATAGATCCCAGGTCCAAGTGAGAGGAGATGACCTGCCATGGAGGCTGGAAAGAGGAAGACACCAGCAGGTTAGATTGGTGTTAGCTATTTCTATTTCCTCCCACTTGTAGTAGCTCCCTTACGTTTTGAAATGAATTTTACTGATACCTCTGATGTAACAGTAGAGTCATATTTTGTCATTCAGGATCAGCCCCTTTGTGCATATGCCAGGCAAGATAATTCCATCCACCTGTGCTTCCTCATGCCCTCTGGTGAAAGGGGCAGATCCACAGGCACAATCCTTTGCTACTGCAAAGCAGCCCCCAGCTGCTGGTATTCAGGTTGGCATGCGGCCTCTAATCCTGCAGGTAGTAGCCATAATGATTGGTAGCCATTGTTTCAGTGGCTTTAGCATTCGGTTCTATAGCAGCTGTGAACTGACTTTGTGTGGAATTTCATCCCCCATTCAACAGGAGATGGAGCACACTGTGAGATCCTTCTTGTGCCAAGATAAGAAAATGATGAAATCAGATACCAAAGTTCTGCTGTGCTGGAACACTCAGGTGCCAGCCCTGGGCTCTTCAGTGTTATGGCCCACTCTCATTGCTTTAAGGTATGGGACATAATGACACCATCCTATGGCCTGTGTAAGGAAAGACTTATGAGCTCTTCACAATTTAACCTTCCAAGAAGGCTTTCTTACAGTAATGCTTTGTATTTATATTGCATTATAATTTTTTGGAGTGTTCTATACATATTTTGTAAATCTCACAAGAGACCTATTTTGTGGATTAGAGCGTATGTGCAAAAATAAGAGTTTGCCTAAGGCAATCTGACAGATTTGTGGCTGAGGTTAGATTACACATCTTGATATCAAGGGGGCTTCCAGGCAAAAGATTTCCCATTGCAACCATTCGAAAGGAACACAACATGAGTGCAACAGCTGTAAGGGAGAAGCAATGCTCCCAAATACTAAGTGCACTGCTGAACCAAGGAACTCCATGGCATGAATTCAAAACAGGTATATATGCCAGTAGCAAGTCATAGGCAGTGCCAAAGGAGTACCGAGCATTTAGCCCCACATGCAGTAAATAAAGGTGAGAGTTACATTAAAAAAAACACATACACACTCACAGAAGCACAATAGGAGGAAGTAGAGTATTTAAAGCATACAATAAGTACAAAGAAGAAAACAACATGAACAATAATCATCCCACAATGAGCTTCATCAGATGTTCACATGAGGTGGCCAGAATTTGTCTTGCTTGTGCTACAAAGACAGCCAGAAGCTCTAGGGATATGAAAATCTCTCAATTTGGGACCTCACTACCTGGCAGAACGTCTACTTCCAAGAAGATCTGCCCATCCTACAAGAACATCCCAAGCAGGCTGGCTGAGGATGCTAACCCCAAGAGAGGCCCAGAGGGAGAAGACGAGAAACCGGGCCTTCTCGGCAGTTGCTCCTCGGCTGTGGAATTAACTCCCCCCTGCAATTCGTTTGGCCCCTTTGCTGGCGACATTTAAAA
Source organism: Intellagama lesueurii (assembly GCA_037013535.1). NCBI lineage: Eukaryota > Metazoa > Chordata > Lepidosauria > Squamata > Agamidae > Intellagama > Intellagama lesueurii. Next base: position 176,157,936 of record JBAJHW010000001.1, on the reverse strand, counting down.
AGTCATTTAAAAACCTGGATATTTACGCAGGCATTTGAAAATGTCATACCTGCGAACTCAGCTGAATCTAACCAGCCTGTCTGACCAGTCTGCCATCTTAAATGTTTTAAATGTTTAAAATATCTTGAATGTTTTTAAATATTTTATTTTGATGTATTTTTATGTTTGTTACTGCTTATTCGTATTTTATTATTTCTATTTGTGTGATGCTGTAAACTGCCCAGAGTGGCCTCGGCTAGACAGGCACTAATCAATCAATCAATCAGTCAGTCAATCAATCAATCAATCAATCAATCAATCAATCTTTCCCCGTGTTTCTCAATCACCAGCATTTATCAGGCAATCACCAGTTTCACCAACTAGTTGTGAAACTTTTTTCCTTCCCACACAAGAAGGAAACCACATGCTATATTTTTAATGTAAGCCTTTGTGGAACATGCCCACTTTGTGAGGCATAAGAGTCAGAATACAGAGACTACATGGCAAAACATTAATGCAAAGCTCTAAGGTAAGCCTTGCATGGATGTTTTTTCAGAAGGAGACGCGCACACACACCCCGAATGTGTGCAGCTTTGTAAAGTTAGGGTGAGCATTTCATGAATAGATCCATTTCCCTACTTTATCCGTCTAGGGTCTGGTTCAATGGGCATGAAGGTCAAACTAGATTTTAAGGGGACTGTGTATACTCTATGATTCAGCCATCCCTCACAACAGTATTTGCTCAGGAATAAATGCCTCAGCAATCAGGCTTTCAAGCTAGGGTAAAAAAGAGAGAACACGGTTCCTGTATCTTTATCAGTTGTGTGGAACATGAAATTTCAACAGGCATAACTTGCATTAAAACCTGCATTTACTGATATGTTTTCTTTAAATCAACTGCTAAATGTACAGGGCCCCTGTCCTTTTGTTCATCTTGTCATCCTGAATTAAATTCACATTTAACTTCCAGCAAAGCATGTTAAATACTTTGTCTCACTTCTGGGTATTCATCTTGCTCAATTTATTTATTCTTTAACCGTATTGGGAGGGTTTTGTATTCCAGGAAAAAAAGCCTTTTGTAAGTCCTTGAATTTGGTGTGTCTCTCTTGTGAGTTGGAGCAGATCTAAGGGCTTGGCTGTAGACAATAGATGTTGTGGTATGTTCAGGATGGAAGCTGAGATAACAGTGTTTATGGATTCTAGAGACCCACTTAAAATGACTCAGTGTCAATCAAGGGTTCTTCAGTCATGTGAAATCCCTCATTGATTTCCACAGTTCGACACTTGTATCGACTATGCTATTGTTACTTTAAAGACTGATAATTGATGTTATTTACAGCCTGATAGTCTTTGGTACCAAGTCCCTAGTCCAAAGCCCCAAGTCTGAGTCCCTATTAAAAACAAGTCTGTTTCCCAGGAAAAAGGGAGAGGGTGGATGGGTTCCAAACCATGAGTTGAGTCATTGAGGGGAGGGGGGGGGAACGAGTCAAGTCCAACTTGAATCACTGTTGTGACCTAAGTCCGACTTGACACCAAGTCCCATTACTTCAGTCCCAATCTCTGCTGACAGCCTATTTCATTACTAATAAACTATTACCACTTTGTCCATAGGGTCATGGGACCATGTATAAATATGATAGTCAAATGGTCTCACTCTTATATCTGAGGAAATTGACTTGATCCATGAAAGCTCATATTAAAATACAGCAGTTAGTCTTTAAGGTGCCACAACACTTGTGTATCTTTTGTTTTTGTTTTTTATCTGATATGCTTGCATAGATTAACATGGCTATTTCTTTAAAAACTCCTCTTTGATTCAAATGAGTCTACTCTAGTTGCAATTTATTTTAGCAGAGCAAGTTGCAATCATAGTAGGCCTGTTTGAATCAATGGAAGTGACAGAGAAGTTGATTCACCAGATCCTCACTGATTCAACAGGCCTACTCTAATGTGACTTACTACGCTGAGCTATGGGATTTCAGCCATTGTAAATTTCATGCTGTTGGAAATCAAAATAATGGTTTAAATAATGGTTTTAAACATGTTTTCTAAAAGGCTCTATTCTCAATGTTTCCCAATGCCTGCTCTATCTGCTGTATTTAAGGAATAGATGGTACTGGTTTGTTTAAGTTTGCTTGCCTGGAGATGTGATGTAATTACTTAACTTATGTCTCACTCAGCAATAGTTCAGTAGTTCATATGCTTGCTCAAGCAGTAGGTCAATAGTTTATACCTATTGAGCGATTAATGTTGTCTGTTCAGCAATAGGAACTATGATTATGATTGTTTACCATTAAAGACAACATGCCAGGAGGGGGACTTAAATAGTTGTCATTTATTTTAATCCTTTTGATCTATTTTTATTTTAATTAGTGTCACCTCATTAACTACTTTCAGTTATATATAAATTAATTAACTTGGCTCCTATTTAAAACTAAAATTAAATTTATTGAACTTTATTCATCCTATTTACCTGTACACTTGTATCAGCTTGCAATTGGAATCAATAACTTCTCCTCGTTCTATTTATTTTTTCTGTACTTGATGTCCCTGATCTGTGGTAGTATTGTTCTTTATTTATTTATTTATTTATTTATTTATATTGTTTAATTTTCACTATTGCACTTTACACTCTACTGCACCTTACACTTAAGGAGACTTGAAAGCCTGTCACCCAGTGAAGGGGACGTGAATAACATTAAAGTGATTATGGACAGAGGAAGGTACGGTGTTGACACTGTAGGTTTTAAATCTAGAAGAACGGGGAACAGATGCTTGGAGGCTGTCCTCTGTTCTAGCTCTGTTGCCAGCTGCCAGACTCGAGGTAACCCACTCAGCCAACCTTCCACCCTGTCCTTGATGTTGTTGAATGCCAGATCTGCTTTAAATAAAGCTCAACTCATTCAGAATTGAATCCTAAGATGAGGGTGCTGATCTGGCCTGTATCACTGAGAGCTGTGTGGGCACAGAGGCCAGTGTAGCCCTCTCTCTAATTTGCCCACCTGGGTATTCCATCCAACATCAGGGTAGACTGGAGGGATGCCGGAGTCCAGCTCCAACATCAGTAAACGGGAGAGATCTCTGAAGAAAAACAAACAGACTGCAGCCGAAGATTCAAGGACAAAGCATGCTCGGTCGTGCCTACAGGAAAAGGAATCTGTTTGGCCACGCCTCGCACCTCCTTTTATTCAGTACTCAAATTACACAGTAATATTACAACCAATAAGGCATCAAGTACATTCTGCCTAGCAACAACTGACACATACACAGGTTAACTGTGTTAATGAGCTAGGCATTTGGCTGATGCATTCAAGGTACGTGACCTCCTTACTCAGCTGTAATGGAGTCAGCAAACTCCCACATCTCCTCTCTTTCTTCTTAATTCAATGAAATCAAATCATTGGATTCCAGCCGTAAGGCCCATCAAAAGAAGAGGAACGTAAGAAACGGCCAGATCACAAAGGGTCAACATTATTAAAATATTATAAAGACCCTGGCATTTGTCAGGATCCACAAAATTCAATACATAATATTTAACTCAAATTAAAACTTACAAACGGAAACAGGAAAACAACCAAAACAATTAGTACATATTTAGATTAATAAAAAAATACATTAAATACAACAACATACAAAAATTACAACCATAATAAAAAATTTAACAATATAACAATTAAGAAAATCCCTTTTATGGCAGAACAGGAGCGCGCCATGGACGGACACATCGTGCCGGAATCCACAAAGGACCCTTGTCTAAGGCAACAGCGGCGTATCCACGTCCCCAGGTAATAAGTGGCACTGGTCCTTTCCATTCAGGATCTGGAAGCTGACGGTAGGACACCAAAGGTCGAGGAAGTTGCTCTTCAGACCTAAAATGCAACTCAACTGGAGTGTGAGACCTATTATGGGGAGCAAGCAGGAAATTTAATGTATACAAAACCTTAGCAACAACCATCTGGATATCTATCGTAGGGACCCCTTTTCCCCCAGTTTGTTTATGTAACAAAGATTTAAAGGTCAAATGAGCACGTTCGACAATTGCTTGTCCAGTTGAGTTGAAAGGAATACCATGCTTGAGTGTTATTCCCCATTGGACACAAAAATCCTTGAAGGCAGATGAAGTGTAAGCAGGCCCATTATCAGTCTTTAGAGTCTGTGGTCTTCCCATAACAGCAAAGGCACGCATACAATGCTGAATAACATGTCGAGTAGTCTCACCCCGAAGAGGGGTAGCCCAAATGAAACCAGAAAAGGTGTCAACAGTCAGATGCAATTTAGAAAAAGGAGCAAGAAGTGGTACCTGAGTAACATCCATCTGCCAAACCTCATTAGCCAATGTTCCACGTGGATTAACAGCCTCAAAAGGTAAATTGAGTGGAGACTTACTACATGATGGACAGGCAGCAACAATATCCCGAGCCTGAGACATAGGAATAGAAAACATCCTGTGGAGAACTTTAGCAGATTGATGAAACATGTCATGAGAAACAAAAGGATCATCAAAAAGGTTGAAAGTACAGGCAGATTGTCTAAGGGCAGAATCTGCCCTGGCATTGCCTTCAGTTAAAAAACCAGGAAGTCCAGAATGAGAACGAATATGGGTAACAAAGCAAAGAGCTGTTCGGCTTTGCAATAAGGCCTGTAAACGTGAAAACAGAAAAAAAAGATCCTTATCAATAGAAGGGGACAAGTATGAAAAAGGCAAATGAAGGAGAAGTTTGTAAACATACTGGGTATCCACAACAAGATTGAAATCATCATGAGCAAAGATATCAAAAGCCAATATCACCGCAGCCAGTTCAGAACGCTGTGCAGACGACTGATGATCCGTAAATTTCGACATCCACTGACCTTCTGAATCTTGCCACACAACTACACCACGAGTAGGTGAACCATCTGTGAAAACTGTTCTTGCACTTACTAACGGTTGGAGAGAAAAACAAGTAGTTAATTGATAGGAAACAGAAGAAAGAAAGGTTAAACGTTTGTCCTTCGGTGGATTGGGAAGAATAGTTCCAAAGAAATCCGCAAAGGCAACCTGAAATACAGAGGAAGTCTGTAAAAGCTTCTCCACATCGCCCTGTGGAAAAGGAAAATACACAGAATTAATGTCCATCCCTGACAGTTGACAACATCGGGAACGAGCCTTAGAAAACAAGTCAGCAACAGCTTCAATCCATGGATACAAATTCCTAGAAGGCGTGTGAGGAAGATGAAGCCACTCAACTATAGCAATATGATCCTTAATGTCAGGTGTATATAAGATAGCAGTAGGAAGAGATGGCGTGGATAAGATTGCACAGAAGAGTGGAGAGCCAAATTTTGGGACTCTATCAACAGCTTGCATCCGGAAACGCTGAGCAACAAGTTGAAGCGCTGACCGCATACTGGGAGTAACAGGAATGATGTCCGCAGGCGAGGTGTGACCGGAGAGAGCAACAAAAAGTGGAGAAAGCTCTCGTGTAGAAAGGGCTAGAAACGAACGAGCCCAATTAATATTGCCAAGTAAACTTTGAAGTTCAACAAGAGTGAAAGACAAAGGTACCTTCATTTGTGGAAGAGATGGTATAGAAGCTGTATCCGACAATTTGTGTCCTAAATATTCATAAGGCGAAATTGTTTGAACCTTCTCCGGAGCAATACAAAGGCCAAAAGAAGTCAAAGAGGCTGTGAGGAACTCAAGATGATCTTTACCAACATCCTTTCCGGCTACCAAGATGTCATCCATATAATGATAGACCAAAAGGTCAGGAAAAGTATTACGAAATGGTTGAAGCGCAGAGGCAACAAACAATTGACACAAGGCCGGGGAATTTGCCATTCCTTGAGGTAAAACACAATATTCAAATCTGCAGGTCGGTTGTTCATTATTAAGAACAGGAACTGTAAAGGCAAATTTCTCTCGATCTTGTGGAGCTAGTGGAATTGTAAAAAAGCAGTCTTTAAGATCCACCACCATGACCTTGTAGTCCACTGGTATCATATTTGGATTAGGCGTACCACATTGCAAAGGTCCCATGGGTTGCATACGTTCATTAACCTTCCTCAAATCCTGTAGCAACCGCCATTGGCCAGATTTCTTTTTAATTACAAATATAGGAGTATTCCAAGGACTAATACTAGGCTGAATATGTCCCAACATAAGTTGCTCCTCTATAAGGGCCTCCACCGCACGGAGCTTTTCTGAAGTCAGCGGCCACTGGTCCACCCATACTGGAGGTTGATTAAGCCATTTAATTGGCAGGGCATGCAGCGGGGCTGAAGGGGAGGCCCTTATGATAAATTTGTCGTGATGGTAGTACCCAACTTAGATAAGAGATCACGGCCCCAAAGGGTCACTGGAATGTCCATAATTAAAGGTTTAAGGGTCACTACCTTATCCTCTAGCTGAAAGGTAAGTTGTTGCACACTCTCTTTTGCAGCTGTAAAACCTCCAACACCATATACTGCAGCAGCATCTGCTAGAGGCAAAAATGGCGGCCAGTCCTTTTGGGCAATAACTGTAACATCAGCCCCAGAGTCCAACAATCCTTTAATAGATCGGCCTCCTACACTCACAGTCAGCAAAGGGCGACTGTCAGTTAACTTAATGGTAGCCATAGCCATTTGAGGTGGAAGCACAGCGGCTACAGGAGGTGAGGACTCGGCAGAAACAGGGAGCAAAAACATACGCCCTATCACCATGCCAGCTGGAACACGCAACGAAGAAAAGGAGCGCATGTGGGCCACAAAGGTCTCTGTATCACAAGAAAAAAACATGCCGGGAGTAACTTGTATGGCTGTATCAAATTCATATGGAAGCAATAGTCCCATGTAACCCTGTGGAATAGAAGATGGAATGCGCACCAGAACTGGAAAGTTCACCCCAGGGAGATTTAAATACACAGCTTCATCAGTCCTAACCGGAATCCCCTTGATTTCTGACGATGGGTTAGTAGTCCGCAGATGGACGTCAGTAAATGCAGCGGTAGAGGTAGAAGGCCATGCCCAATTGGACGCTTCCCGTTGAAGTTCACCATACGGGTCTCCACATAATTCAGATTTAGCCTTTGCCTCTTTCTTTGGATCCCACCATTGATGACTAACAGGAGAAATAGCCCCTATTGTTTGCCCTGGGCCTGGGGCCGGCCCGCCCTCTCGTTTCCCGAAAAGGACACAGCACCCTGATCTATATTGGGTCTAGATCTACATTGATTAGCCCAATGATAGCCTTTCTGACAAATAGGGCACTTTTTAGAGGGTCTAGCTGCTTCCCGTGGCAAGGAACGGCATTGAGCTTTTAAATGGCCTTCCATCCCACATCCGAAACATTTTTTGCCCTTCGCTGGGTTGCTAGTAACATGAACTGCAGCAGCCAGGAGTTGAGCTTTGTGGCTGTGAGTTCCAACGTTTTGGCAGACTCTCAACATGTCATTTATAGAAGTTTCTGGCTTATTATAGATAGGCGTCAGGGCGGCCCTACAGTCCTGATTGCAATTTTCAAATGCCAACTGTTTTATAAGCATGGTTCTAGCAGCATAGCTTTCAACTTGGCGTTCTATTGCTATAATAAGACGATTCACAAAGTCAGTATAGGACTCTTTTGGACCTTGGCATATATTGGCGAAGCTAGCAACTGTCTCTCCCTGAACTGGGATCTTTTTCCATGATTTTACCACAATGTCTGCTATTTGATCCAATGCTTGATCTGTCAAAGGAAGTTGTTGAGTCGAAGTAGAAAAATTTCCTTCCCCCAAAAGCATGTCTCTATTAATGTTAATTCTGGGGTTAGCCCTTTGATTCTTTTCAAACTGTTCTTGTGCTCTTTGCCGCCACTCATCCATACATAACAAATTTTGGGCAGGAGGAAGGAGGGACCTAATGAGTATTTTCCAATCAGCAGGAAGAAGGCGTTGTTGAGCCAAATTATCAAGGATAGCCCGAGTGTATGGAGCTTGAATGCCATTATCCTTAATGCTGCGTTGTAACTCCTTAATAAATTGATATCCCAAAGGATCATATCTATCTGGAATTCCGGGGTTATTTGCTACTGCAGGCGTACCACGGATTACAGGGAAAGCAGAAACGATGGTATTTCCTGCATCCCCCAAGTCTAATAAAGCAGAAGCAACTGTTGCAGCAAACAAATTAGACCTTGACCCCCCACCATAATCATCTGGAAATAAATCAGGGGCAACAAAGTCACCATTATCATTAAGTCCAATATCAGGAGGTTTGCATTTTTGCGGCTCATAACAAGGTGGGGGCACTACGGGCACTATAGGAACAGGTGGTAACAATTGAGGCAATTTAAAGCAGCCTGTTTCCTGTTGTTGAGCAAACAAGATGTTATTGGGCGTCAGTCCCTTTAAACAAGCACGGACCTGACACCATGTAAAAAGCACTTTTGATGAAATTTTTGGATAATCCTGGAAGTTGCAGCCAATTCTACACCAATCTTCCAACTTTATTGTGCCACTTTCTGGCACCCAAGGACACACATCCTTTATAGCAAAAACTAGATCTTCAACCTCCTTCTCTGTAACTGTGTGTCCATTTTTAGTTAACAAATAGAGGAGGTCATCCACATATTGTTTCTGGGCTGAAGACAATGATGAACCCATAACAGCTATATTCCAGCTGGACAAAAAAACACTTACCCGGGATCCTAAGGATGTGTGACGCGTCTGTAACCCTTGCCGGGCGTGGGTAAGTGCAAACCGGTTCAATTGTCGAGCCTCACAAAAGATAAACCTCACACAAAAATTTTGGCCTCACACAGAAAAATAAGCCTCAAGAATTAAGCTTCACAAAAACAGGCCTTACACAAAAAACAGCCTCACACGAAAAATAAACCTCACACAAAAAACAAGCCTCACACGGGGCACCACCTGCCGGAGTCCAGCTCCAACATCAGTAAACGGGAGAGATCTCTGAAGAAAAACAAACAGACTGCAGCCGAAGATTCAAGGACAAAGCATGCTCGGTCGTGCCTACAGGAAAAGGAATCTGTTTGGCCACGCCTCGCACCTCCTTTTATTCAGTACTCAAATTACACAGTAATATTACAACCAATAAGGCATCAAGTACATTCTGCCTAGCAACAACTGACACATACACAGGTTAACTGTGTTAATGAGCTAGGCATTTGGCTGATGCATTCAAGGTACGTGACCTCCTTACTCAGCTGTAATGGAGTCAGCAAACTCCCACAGAGGGATGGGGGCGGGGAGTTGCCATTGTCTATAAAAACACCTTGGAGGCTGTTAGGCTCTCTTCCTTGGTGATTCCAGGCCTTGAGGCCCTCCACATGTTGATGGGGACCAGGGATGGATTTGGGATTGTGCTGGTTTACCATGCTCCCCGTGACCCAGCACTCTCCTTTCCAGAGCTGTCAGGCTTTGTCTCAGCGGCACTATTGAGGTCTCCCAGACTGCTCGTTCTGGGGGACTTCAACATCCATGCTGAGGCTGAGATCATTGGACCAGCTCTTGAGTTCTTGGAAACCATGGCTTCCTTGGACATGTCCCAATATGTCAATGGCCCCACTCACGTGGCGGGCCATATGTTAGACCTGGTGTTTTCAACAGGGCAAAGTGTGAGAAACTATGAAGCATCAATTAAACAGAGCCCTCAGGTTGCATAAACAAAATCGGTCTAAGAGTTTATCCAGATCCTTTTTTGAGCTACGTAATAATTATAAACAACTCCTTAAAAAGAAAAAAGTAGCCTCAATTAAAGATTCCTATCGAGAACTTGCCCTGGCCTTGTCTCAGAAAGATATGATGAAATTCTGGCAACTCCTGGCATCAGCAGAAGGAAGGCTTCGTCATGACTTTGACTCTTATGTTCCTGCTGAATGCTGGGAAGAGTATTATTTTAAACTTTTCAATAGTATAATCCCTACTAGCGAAACTGTTTTACCTTTAATATCATTTCCCTGTGATTTAACTAGTTGGCCACCAGTTACAACTAAAGAAATAATATCGCTGATTTCATCTATCAAGAGCAACAAAGCTCCTTGGGAAAATTACATCCCTCCTGATTTACTTAAATCTTTTCAGGACTGGTGGGCCCCGATTTTAGCCACTCTCTTTACCTATATAGATATGGAAGGTAGTATCCCAAAGGAATGGACCTCCTCAATTGTTGTGCCCATTTTTAAGAAAGGAGAGCAAAAGGACCCAGCTACTTATAGACCTATAAGTTTACTTGATGTCATAGGCAAACTTTACGCACAACATCTTCTCCTTAAACTGGAAGTCTGGGTAATAGAAAATAATCTTCTGTCTCCCAAATAGATTGATTTCAGGGAGGGTCACTCCACGTCGGATCATATTTTTTTGTTAAATCATCTAATTAACAAATATACTATAGTACCTTCTGGACAATTATATGTGGCCTTCATCGACCTCAAAGCTGCTTTTGATTCCATTCCAAAAGGACGACTATGGGAAAAACTTATAAACCTTGGAATAGATCCTAGATTGCTAGCAAGAGTCTCTAAGAGTCTTCTCTAAAGGTCAGAGTCAGCCAACTATCAGCCAACAATATAGTTAAAACATCTAAGGGTGTCCGCCAAGGTTGCGTCCTGGCTCCATTGCTCTTTAACTTATATGTCAACGGCATGGTGGATAGGTTAACGGGATTATATTTCTTTCCCGCAGTGTTCATATGATCAGTTCCACCACCTTGCCTTTTAAATTACTTTTAAGTTACTTTTAGTTAATGTTACGTTGCTTTTTGTATACGTGTGCTGATGTTTAATTTTGATTTTCATATAACTATTATGTTTAGTGGTTTTAAATTGTTGTCTGTTATGTTATTGTGTTGTAAACCACTCAGAGTGGCCTTGGTAGCCAGATGAGCGTTATAAAAATCACATTTTAAAAAAATGTGCATTAGCTAGTTCCTTGGCCTTATTAGTATATGCGTGAATAGTTTCCTTTGCCCTCATTGGGTTTAATCCTGCTTAGGTTTAGGTGATGTTTGTCTAATTAATCAAAAAGAGTATAAAAGGGATGCAGAAGCTCAATACAATTGTACTCCTTTGTGGTACCTTTTTACTGGTAAAAATAAACTACCTCTCCCACTCCACTTTCGTGCCTCTCTCTTCACCACAGAATGAACCTCAGATGAATAAAAGTTTCACCAGCAACAGATGCTTAGTAAAGTTTTTGTTTCTTTCCTTGTCTCTTGCTACTGATTAAGAGAAATATATTTTGCCTTTCTTTAACATTTAGTATACATTTCCTCGTTGAGTCCCCAAGGTTTGCCTTGGCGAACCAGATTGATTTTCATCTAGTACCACATTCTGTCTTCAGGAACCAGTCGGCCAGATACAGTATTAACAGTTAATCTACAGCATTTACCAGGCAGAAGAGTAACGCCCTTGAAAGACAGGACTTTTTATTTGTCCTCTCGACACATCGTACTCTAAGCTTATGGCAATGGACCCCACAGGTGAAATATATAGTCACTGAATAATTTCCCTTTTCTTACCAAAATGTACGGCTTATCAGTGTGGATAGGAAACAAATTCCCCCTCTTTACTACCTTCATATCACTCCTGAAGCCATAGGGAAAAACCATAAAGTATTCCCCCATGGGCCAATCAATATGTTAATCTTTTCTTGACAAAAAGAACATGAAGTTAATCCCCCGCTTCTGCCTCCTGTGTGGGCGACTGACAGAGGCAGAGAGCTAAATTCCGAAGCCAAGCAAGCTGGAGAGCAGTGTCAAAAGCAAAAAAAGATGCCAACCCTTGTTTCCTCCAGGGAAAGAAAGTTTGTTGAGTCTCACCACTGCCTGTGGTGGTTGCCAAGAAGCACAAACGTATCAGTCTCATCTGTGCACACCGCAGAAAACGTTGGCAGAACAGCCTGTGTATCACACCAGCCTGCAGGAGCAAGAGTTCACATTTTCAGTGCTCTGCAGCTTTTTGTTTTGTTAACTCTCTGGAATGAAAGAACTAGTAGAGGGCGAAAAAATTGTAATATTTCTCCCCAATGCTCCTTGTCTGCAGTTATGCAGTGGACTTTGTTAGAAGGTCACCAGCACACGACATCATCCTCACCCTCTGACTGAATGCTGTCTACAAGTCTACAGCCCCACTCTACTGTATGGCAATGCCTTTTCATGAAGTCTGAGCTAGATGATACAGTTAACACATCATTAGAAGCAGAGCTGCCTTAAGAGGAAAAGACTGGCCTGGCCTGTTTAAGCATTTGAACAAGAAGCACAAAAGAAAAGTAAAAAAAGATGTTGTGGCACCTTAAAGACTGTTACATTTTAATGTTTCATGGAACTTCCTTCACCTCTTCAGACATATGAGTTAGAGTAGAGACTTCAAGTAAGGCTCTAAGAGACTGTGGTGTTTGGTAGCGTTTTATACCTTGTAATGATTTATGATTCCTGTTTGGTATTCAGTTCTTTCAAATTCTGATTCAGCAAACATTCCAACAAGAAACACAAAACAAAACAAAGCAAAAGCAAAAAAGATGTTATGTCACATAAAAAACTAACTGTAAGCAGTAACATGATTAAAGGAAACAACAGAGGAACAACATGTGGTAATATAGAGAATAGCAGACTTTATCTTTGAGCCCTGTTATGAAAAAATGACTTAAGAAACCTTGATTTGTATTTAATCCATTTATATGGGTGTCCAGCATGTGTATATATTTCATCTTAGCTATTTACCTCTGGATTCTTGTTCTGTAGCTTTTCTTCTCCAGAATAACAACTTTCACATATTGTAAAGAGTGTCCTGTTAGATTGAAGTGATTTGAGACAGTTTGCTGTGTATTGTGATTTCTGATGTCTGATTTATATCCATTAATGTTTTTGTATAGAGATTACCCTGTTAAGATTTTGATATGAATATATATTAAATATAAATGTTGTATAGTTAAATGTAAAATGGCTGATTTTACCTGAGTCATTGTACTGATTGTATTCAGGTGTGGATATCAAGGACTGAGACTTAATGTTGTACAGCTGTGGTACATGATGAAACTTTGTGTAACAGAAAATGAAGTAATGTATTTTCTGATTGGTCCCAGAACTGTACATCAGTCATGTGTAAAAGGAACATTTTATCTGCTGTAAGTCAGATCACTTTTTTCTATGCTGTGTGTTGTTTCGTGTCACGTTGTGCTGCCAGATGAATGTCTATTCTCTATGTATATATGTAAATAGACTAAGCTGCTTTTTTTACTCTCTTGGTGTCATAGTGTCATAGTATCTCTGCTAACCAATATCTCCTTACTCTGCTAATGTTATGAGAATACACGTTATAATCAAAATTCTCAACAGGGTTATGCGCCCAGAGGAGATTGTTTTTCCAGCAGATAAGTGCTGAATGTCTGGAGGAAAAAACACTTAAAAGCCAAGGCTGAAGTTGGAATGGAGCTGAAGTCTGACGGTGCTGAAGTAACTGAGAGTGGAAGTACTTCAGAGGACGAGGAGCAGACTGTAACAGCAAGTTCCATGATGCAGCAGGCAAGTGGTATATCGTGTACAAGACTAAATGACACTAATTACATGTCCTGGTCTCTTAAGATGGAGATGTTCTTGAGGAGAGAGTATCTGTGGCAGTATGTTGAAAATCCTCCTGATGATGATGATGAGTGATGTGCAAATGATGATAAAGCGAGAGCCACGATAATATTGTGCTTGGAAGATTTGCAATTGACATACGTGAAGAATCTGAAAACAAGCCAGGAGTGTTGGCAGGCACTCAGGAATGTCTATGTACGAGATACAGCCGGGTCCAAAATGGCTGTGGCACGTAAGCTATAGTGCAAGCATTTATTGCCTGAAGAAGATGTGTCTAACCATATTAAAGAAATGTTAGATTTATTTCTCCAGCTGCAGGAGCGAGGGATGGAGTTTGACCAGTCGCACCAGTGTTTCGTGATTCTGAGCAGCCTAGATGACAGCTGGAATAATCTGGTGATAAGCTTGGAGAACATGCCAGAGAAAGACCTGACAGTGCAACATTTGTCCGGGAGGCTTGTGGAGGAGGACCAGAGGCGACGTGATAAGGTGGTGGAGAAGGTTGTTTATCAGCGTAAACTGAGAGGGTCCATGGATGATGACTTCACAGCCAGCCAAGAAAAAGTTTTAGCTGTTAAATGCTATAATTGCAGCCATACTGGACATATTTCTAAAAACTGTCCCAGACGTGACAGAGTGGAGAAAAGAAAAAAGAAGATGTTTAAAGAGCAAACACGGAAGAGTGAAGGTCATTTGGCTATCGTTAAAGCTTGTGAAAATGAGCAAAGTAATTTATGGCGTTTAGATAGCGGAGCTTCTCAGCATGTGTGCCAGAGAAAAGACTTGTTCACAAACTTAACCCCTACAGCTCAAAGGGTAGTGAAACTAGCAGATGGAAAGTCAGCATCTGTAATAGGAACAGGTTCTGTGTATGTAAACTGTTTAAAGCAAACTTTAAAAAAAGTCTTGTGTGTGCCAAGCTTAGAGAATAATTTATTAAGTGTATCAAGTCTAGATAAAGACGGCTACACTATAATTTTTGAGAAAGGCAAATGCAAAGTAATGAAAAATTGTGCACAGGTGGCAAATGGTTATCGAAAAGATCATCTATATGTGATGAGTCAGAGCCAAGTGAATAAAGCTATAAATGTGGTTAACAACTCAGGGCCACATGAAAAGTGTATACATAGCCTACATAGAAAGTTAGGTCATGAAAGCTTTGGAGTTTTAAACAAAACTAAAGAAGTTGTGTCTGATCTAGATATTAAAAACTGTGAGAAATATTTAGACTGTAACATATGTAAATGAACCAAGTCAAAGGCTTTTCCTGTGAGAAAGAAAAGCAAAAGAGTCACTGACAAAATTTTTCAGCTAGTTCATCTTGATGTTGTGGGACCACTACATCCCACAAAAGGTGGAAATAGGTTCTGTTTAACTATAACAGACGATTACTCATGTTATAGCTATGTCTATGTAATGAAACATAAAAGTGAAACTTTCCAAAAGTTTAAAGGGTTTGTTGCCATGGTAGAACGAAGATTTAGTACTCCCATAGTGTCTGTTCAGACAGATCGAGGGGGAGGGTTTTTAGCACATTATTTTTTAGATTGGCTTAAGAAAAAAGGCATTTGTCACAGGTGTACAAATGTAGCCACACCTGCTGAGAATTGAGTTGCAGAACGAAGGAATGAAATTTTGCAAACTGTATTAGACTCATTACTTGCTGATGCCAAGTTACCCAGAAGTTATTGGGGTCAAGCCTTAAAATGTGCTAATTATATTGTAAACAGAGTGTTTACACCCTATTTTCTATTACATGGGAGACAACCTTCTTTGAAACACATGAACATTTTTGGTTGTCATGCTTGGGTTCATATACTCAAAACATTCAGGAAAAAAGGTAGCCCAAAAGCAAGGAAGTTGATTTTCTTACGCTATCAAACAGGAAGCAAAAGTTATAGATTTTGTGATCGGTATGGAAATGTAATAATTAGCAGGTCAGCTAATTTTTGTGAAAATGAGAATTGGTCACAAATACATGCAAATAGTGAAATACTTTTACCATTGTCTAATGATAGTAGACAAGAGAGGTTTAAAAATGAGGAAGAACAAAATGAGGCTATTGAAGAGGATTATGAGGCATATGAAGAAGGAAATGAAGCTGTAGGAGGGGAACATGAGACATGTAGTGAGGCTGAGGAAATTGTTCCAAGACGCTCACAGAGGTCTAATTTTGGTGTTCCACCTGAGAGGTTTACAGCATCATATGTAAACATGTTAATATCTGAACCTGAAAGTTATGAGCAGATGTTAAAATTGCCTCATGCCCAACAAGAAAAGTGGAATGGAAAATTGTAATTCTGTAAAAACACCCATGCTAACAAACTTTGATAATGAACATGAAAATGAGGAATTCTTAGACAAAGAGTTGTATCAGTCTAGAATAGGATCTCTGCTGTATTTGTCATCCTGGACTAGACCTGATATTGCAGCAACAGTAAACATTTTAAGTCAGAGTACTGCAAAACCCTTGCAAAAGCACTGGAATGGTGTAAAAAGAGTGCTGAGATATTTAAAGGGAACCATAGATTGCAAGTTGAAGTTAAATGCATCTAACAATCTGAAATTAGAGTGCTATGCAGATTCAGATTGGGGTTCATGTGAAATTGATAGAAAATCAATTTCTGGAATGGCTATAAGTCTAGGAAAAGCTTTAATAGGCTGGAAGTCTAGAAAGCAAGGTTTAGTTGCCACAAGCACAGCGGAAGCTGATTATGCTTCATTAAGTGATTTATGTGGAGAAGTCACATGGTTTGTGCAGTTACTTAAAGATGTAAACATGCAAATTGATTTACCTGTCACAGTGCATAGTGACAGTACCACTTGCATTCAGTTGGCAACCGAGGGTCAAATGAAGAGTAGAAGCAAGCACATTTGCATAAAGCATTGCAATGTAAAAAGTGCTGTGGATCAGAAGCTGATAGATTTACAATATTGTCCAAGTGAGAATAATATTGCAGACATTTTCACAAAGCCATTGACAATACAGAAGCATGTTTATCTATACAATAAACTTGGTCTATACAACAATTAAATTTAAGGAGGGGTGTTGCGATTTTGATATGAATATATATTAAATATAAATGTTGTATAGTTAAATGTAAAATGGCTGATTTTACCTGAGTCATTGTACTGATTGTATTCAGGTGTGGATATCAAGGATTGAGACTTAATGTTGTACAGCTGTGGTACATGATGAAACTTTGTGTAACAGAAAATGAAGTAATGTATTTTCTGATTGGTCCCAGAACTGTACATAAGTCATGTGTGTTGTTTCATGTCACGTTATGCTGCCAGATGAATGTCTATTCTCTATGTATATATGTAAATAGACTAAGTTGATTTTTTACTGTCTCGGTGTCATAGTGTCATAGTATCTCTGCTAACCAATATCTCCTTACTCTGCTAATGTTATGAGAATACACGTTATAATCAAAATTCTCAACATGCCCTTCCCATTGAGTGGGAAGATGGCATAGATCACGTTAGTTGAGGAACTAAAGGTGCCCTTGATGTTGTGTATGACATTGCTGGGTTCTGTGATACTGTTGCCAGATTAAATGTGAGGGCAGAGCTGGCATCTGGGTTTGTAGCAGGATATAGTCTCCATCATTGTATCATTGTTGTGTAACTCATTGCATGTCAATAGTTCTTGAGATTGTGGGATTGTCTGTAAGCAAGTATAGGCCTGACACCAATTGCTTGGGAGAGTGAAGTATTCTTGTCGAGGACACAGTCTTTACTCAATCTGCATTTGACCTGCTTTTGTTTTGTGATTTCCGGAGTTGAGTTCAGTTTTTGTAGGTTTTTCGGGCTGTTTGGCCGTGTTCTGGACACAGTCTATTCCAGAACACGGCCAAACAGCCCGAAAAACCTACAACAACCATCGGATCCCAGCCATGAAAGCCTTCGAGAATACAGTTAAGTTCAGCTTTGTCTGCATTTCTGATTCTGCCTTTGTTTGCATCTCTGATTTCTCAAGCACAAAGCTCTGAAATATGTGAGAGTCTGGAAGGATATGTGGCGGTAAGTGGAGAAAATACACATTTATCTTAGCATGTGATCTGATTCAAGGCAAGGGGTGGCAGCTGATGTCCAGTCTGTAGCCTGAGTGACATCTTTGGCTATTGACGGATGACAGCCAATTGCCTTCCAGCAAAATATAAGGCTTTCTTTGTAAGGGAGAACATTATACCTTTTCATTTTTGTAGGCATTTCAACTCTTCTCTATCCTTCCTGAAGTGTACCAGCAGTGCATTCATCTTCCAAATGTTCACATTCCGGAAATTTGTATTAAAAGCATTATAATGTTTACTGTTCTGCTTTCAGTATTTTCTCTAATCTAACCTAACCCTTGCTCTCTGTGCTTCATGCACACACTGCCACAGCTCACTGAACTGACATTTTCAGCCAGACATTCATGAATCATGTGCACACTCCCTCTCTTGCTTGTTTTAACTGTAAATCAGAACATATGAGTAATTCGGTTTATATTCTCAGAGATGCACTACCGTGCCCTTATTAACCCTGAACCTCCATTCCTCTCTATTCCCTTAATGAACTAGAATAAGCTTCCATGTTTTCTAAAATATTAAAGCATTGATTTTCCATTATTTGCACATTCTCTCATCCACAGAGTACTTGGTTCAGGAACAGAAGTGATAAATATGCAGCCTGTCAACACAATCTGTATGCCCTCTTGACCATAGGGGGCTCATGCAATGAAGTCCGTGTAAAGCGCAAGCTTCTGCTTCAGGGAACAGAGGGCTGTGTCCAGTGCCTCTGTGCTTCAAGACCAGAACACATTGGAAGAGCAAGTAAATACAACTACAGAAAGAGTTTATCATCATTATCATCATCATCATTATTACTATTAGTATTATTAGGATTCTATTCTTGTTTGTGTATACGTACAAGTTCAATTTGTTCTGCTTTCTAAAAAGTTTGGGATTCCACACAGCTCAAGATGTATGTCAGTTTGTTCCAAGAAAAACTACTACAAGTCTTGTGGTGCCTTTAATACTAACTGGATTTTATGACTGCAGAACAAAACGTTGGGAGCTCAGTTCCTCACTGTGTCTCCTGAGAGTAGAGCCATCTTATGTAATCTTGGGTAAGCTGCACAGCCCCAGGGAGCACCCCAGAAGAAGGTTACAGTAAACCACTTCTAGAAAACCCTGGAAAGGATCACCACAAGTTTGCATCAACTTGATGGCACATAATTATTATTAGTTTTATATTGTGTAAGCTTATGTGGAGTACAGTCCACTTCTTTACTGGTTGACCCAGGACATTTTTTTAAAGGTATTATTTTATTTGTATCATGAAGTTAGCTAGGAGACAACTGGATAGTAGGTGGAGGAAAGACCGGTTGGACCAAAATTTGGCTGCTGTTAAGACCCTGACCAGGAGGTTATGTCAAAGCCCTAAAATTGGCTAAAAGGGATTTTAACATCAAGGTGAGGCTGTGAACCAACAAGTAGGACTTCTCTGGATGGTTGATGACCTCACCAATCCTGGTCAGCAATGGCCTCATCCTGAGGATCTTACCAGTGATCAGTTGCAGCCTACTTTAAATCTAAAGTTGAGGCCATCTGGCTGGATCTTAAAGGAAGCCTATTGTTTTGACTCTTTAAAGAAAATCTGTCTTTCAAGAAAATTTTGACCTTTCATTGTCCTCCAAACATCTTCCCTCCCAGGCCATGAAGTTGCAATAATGTATGTACTTTGCAAAGCTCTTGCTGGTAAATCTGTTCCACAGATGGTCAGTTTAAAACAAAGTCATAGATTTCCCCTTTTGAACGGCCTTTTTTGAGGATCGGTATTTCACCCCCTGCAGCCTGGATGCTTTAAAAAAAATGGGTGGGCCAACCATTCTCTTCCAAGTTAAACTAGATTGATCTTTTCAATTTATATGAGCTATTTTAAATCTGGGAATGTTTAGGGTATCTTGTTTATGCATGGGGGGAAAGTTTTACTTTAAAAAAATTATCACTTGAAAACCGTTTGCCAAAACTTCCCCAAATTTGGTACAAACAATCTGGCACACCTGTGCCAAATTTAGTGCTGATCCAAAGTCCAGTTTCAAAGTTATAAGTTTTTGTTTGGGCTGTCCCCATACTGTTCTCTGCACAGTAACATAAATGTACTATCCTACAGCTACAATGAACTATTGAGCAGCTATAATGTCTGTGCTCACTGGTCCAGCATCTCTGACTACCACAGTGCCCACAAAATCGAGTTGGCATGGTCAACTGTGGTAGATCCATTTAATCAACTGCTGAAGGCCTAGCCGATACTGAGTCAATAGTATTCTCTTGGGACTACAATTTGGATTCAGACCAAATATTGCAGGTTCCTTTACTTTCTTGGATCAGGAAGGATTTTCAAAAGAAAGGGGAGTCGTTCTTAGAGCAGCATTTCCAAAGCTTTGCCAAAGCTTTCCAAAGCTATTCTTTTTCACTTTTTGAAAAGCCCTCGTACTTCTCCACCTCTCCCTCACCATCACCTAGCCCCCTTTTAACCAAAAATGCAATTCTAAAAGTTTGAAATAAACAACAAAACTCAGTTGAAATTTGTTTCAAACTAAACATAACCACAAATAGTTTTTCTTGTTGCAAAAGGTCAATAAAAATGGTAATTTGCTTAGACCCCTCCAGAAGTTCTGCAATTAGGGTGGAGGGCATAGTTCAGAAACCAATATCTTATTGACCCACGCAAGAACTGAATGGTGGTTTGATTAGAATGATATCTCTGAACAGAAGGCGTCAGCTGAGAGATTGTTTACAGATGGCATACCTAGGACTTTGGATTCAGTGTTAGGGTTGCTAAACTGCATATATCATGTATTGGGGATAAAGAGAATCAACCAAATGTATATGTCTTTCTTAATAACTTCAGTTCTTCTCCCAGGAGACTTGAAAACTAGTTGCTCTAATCCAGAAATCATCATGGAAAATGAATGCAAACTTCTTTTTTTACTAGTCTGAATTACAAATTTGTTTCTAATTGCTGAGAGGCTGTGGATATACACATATTTCATTTTCTTGTCTATCAAGGGATGTTTCCCATTTCAGAACAGAGATATGCAATGCATCATGAACCATATTTTTCTAAGTTCTGTGCTTTTGATTTGTCCTTTTAAAATTACGGATATTTCGGAACTGATTTAATGCCACACTGGAGTTCCTTTTAGACAGAGATACGATAGATGACTATGGCTGTGTTGGGACCAAGGGAAAGATGCAGATGCTGGCTCATATTCAGCTGACCCCCAAGAGACAAATGTAGATAGGAGTCAGACACGAACAACAATAAAACAAGGGCTGGTGAAATGGGGAAAGAGCCAGTGTTTGTCAAGGGCTTTCATTCCAAATATGACTATATTTAAGAAAGTAACTTGAAGTGAGTTATGTTTGTGAAGAGATTATATCTGGAGCCAGGGAGGAAGGACTAAAGCCCTAATTGGCAAGGACTTAAGCCCTGATACTTGACATGAATGGTTGCTCCAACGCTGCTAACAAGATTGGCTGGCTTGAATTATTCTTGTTGCAGGGATTTAGAATTTGGTGATTTTTCTTGAGTGCGGAGAAAAGCATGGTGAGATCAGCTCTTACCTTGAAAAAGGAAAACTGATCAATCTGGATGCTTCTTGGTCAAAGGAAATTAAAAGAAAATGTTTACTTACAGTTCATGGCTTTGTTTTGTTACGTGTGTGTGTATGTGTGTGTACCTATATCTTTACTCATCTTTCTTTGGAGGGAAGAAAATGGAGGAGCAAGGAAAGGTGTCTAACAAAAGAAGCAACAGGAAGGAAGAAGTGATCTCAAAGACTTTGAGGAAGGGAACCTTGTAAATTTAATGGCAGATACAGAGCATGCTTCCCACAGACAGTGTTAACGAGAGGCATGCAAGATGGTACTTTTCCAGCTGTTATAAACATTTTGGAAATACTGCTCTCTTTGGAACCAAGAGCATGCACCCTTAACCATATGTGGTACATGAACAGCATGACAATGACTCTGCTCCACTTGACAGATAAATATTGTCTAAGAAAAAGGCAGAGCAACTGGAATATGGGAAGTGGCTGAGAGAGAGAGGCTGGTGAAGGAATGAGCATAGGTAGCCAAGTTCCATTTCAGGTGATACTCAAGAATTTGAGTAGAGGAGACAGGATATTTAAAGATCCTTCTTGACCAATCATGGCCCCTGTCATCTCTCAAGATGTAGCATTTTTGGTAAGCTACTAGAGTCAAGGGCAAGAGTATTCACCCTTGTGTTCTTTGTTTTATATTTATGTGCATAAAAGCCTCCCTTGCCCCCCAATTATGGAAATGTATGTTTTTTAAAAGGAGTGCTCCGTTCCACTCATTGCTGCTAAGAAAAAGTTGCAAGTGTCCGAGATAAAGAATGTTCAGGAGTAAGTTGCTGTGACTCACAACTGCGTGAAAATAAAGGATGTATGAAAAAGTAAACAAATGACACAGAGAGGGGAAAAGTGTAATTGTCCATTCATCTATAATTTGAAACATAACACTTCTAATACCTTGAGCCAAACTTCTTCAGTTTTATAAGCCATTCTCTTTTGTTCACATGACATCTGATGATCAGAAGGCAGTGTTAAAATGGAGCAGGTGTGGTAAGAGGAGTTCAGTTTGGAAACAGAAATGTGGAAGCAAATATATTTGGGATCTGAAATAGTTTGTATCTGGTGTGAGTATAAAACTTCAGCTCCATCAAGTTCTTTTCATTCCCCCCACCCTTTGTCTTAATTTCCTAATACACTCGAAATTTAATTAAACAATGTTTGTGTTTTGCTTCTTCAGAGGATGGTCTGGCAGTGGCTAGGAGAACAGCAGGGACTTCTGTCACTTTAATAATACCACCATGCCATAACATTGATTTTGACACATGGTGACCTTTTCCAGGGTTTTCTAGATAACAGACTACTGAGAAGGAGTTTTACCATTCCGTTCCTCTTAACTGGCTGAATCCTTCCCTAAAACCTCTTATACAGTGTGCAGCTGTACACTGTTATGTGCTGTCCTTCCTGGATAAACTGTATATAAGAAGACATCAAGACCCTCTTAGTACATTAATGGCATCAGGGTAGGGGCAAGGTGTTACTTAGGTCCTCTCAGACCTTGTCCTCCACCCACCCCACTAAGAGGAAGAGAGCAGGAAGGATGCAACATCCTCAATTTGGGTTCAACATGAGATCTGAGATCTGATTGGATCTGAGCTACTATCTGCAAAGCTGGCTGAAAGCTGCCAGGTTTGCATGCCACTTTCCTTCTGACTGGAAGTGAGGCTGGCACACCTGGAGATCTGTGTTGTCTCCAATCCATAAGTGATCAGAGATAACTGGAGGAGTCTCAGTTATCACCCGGCATAACACTTGGCAATGTAATGCTTGTGTAACTTTATGTTATACAAGGGAAACTGGTACAATTTTGGTTTCTACCTTTTATTTGTGACTTATTTCACTTATTTACCAGCAATATAATTATTATGTTTAATTTTATCGATAAATGGCTTAATGGTAAGTAGTCAAACAGGCTTTGAAAAAAACAAACTTCTACCACAGATTAACTTTAAAAAAACAACCTAGTGGTTACTCTGTTATTCCAATTCCTTTGAGAAATGAAGAATTAAACACTCCTATAGTGAGGCAGGGAAAACAAACCTCAGAGAAAATAGGTAGTGTCAAGAATCTACTATTATATTCTACTACTTTTGTGTGAGCAATAATTATGACACAAATTTTAATGCGCTTCTAAGCAAAATTGCAGCATTTCTAGCTGCCTGCACCACCTAATGTACCCTTTCCCTCCTACAAGCGTCTTAAAAACAAAGTATTTTCTTCTCATATTCCAAATGTCATCATAAATAAAAAAAATCCTGCTGGCAGTACATAGCTTTGCTGTCAAACTAAGTTAGAGGGAAGGTTTTTGAGTTCTCCTGCAGCTTCATTGGTCTTGGAGTGTTTTGAAATAGCAAAAATAAAAAAACCTTAGAACAATAAAGGAAAAACTTTTAGTATGAGAATATTGCTCAGAGATAATGGGACAAGATACAGTTCAAAGGAGACCATTTCACAGCTGATGGCACCAACAAATATATATGGGGAATGCTGTGGAAGATACAGCATGCCGATAGTGCTTAATCAAAGGCATCCTATAGGAATGTATTGCCTTTAGATTTGGGAAGAGATAGTCATTAAGCAGATCAGCCATGAATACAATGGGCATCTCTGAACAAGTTTTATGCCCCCATGTTCAATAGAAAGGATACAAATCAACTTCCATGTAGGTAGATTAAATACAATTGTAAGTTGCATTCATTAGCAGTCTTATGGCATAAGCTACAGTAATAATGGTAACTGCCATTAAAAATGAGTTTGTTTGTTCTTCATTGCACCTAGGTGCTACTTCTCAAACCTCAGACCTCAAATTATCTGGAAGTTGAGTCATGGCAACTGGATTTCTTTCTTACTAGGTTGAAACGTTTCACTACTCATCCAAGTAGCTTCTTCAGTCTGAGGAGAGTTGGTAGGAGATCCCTGATATATCCTCCACGTTTCCCCCTGGTCTGAATAGGCTCATTAGAGGGACCTGTCCCCATAAATCAGGACCACACACACCAGAAAGACCACAGTTAACAATTTTTAATGACCCATGACAAAGAGTGGAGAAGGACTGCAGAAGTCGGATATTCACTCTCTCACACACACACCATCCTTTGTCCAAAAACCCATGGGAACATCAGGTAGAGAAGGTGTCAGAAAATGAGGAAATCAAGACCTTGTGGGATTTCCAGATCCAAACAAACACCTTGAAATAACACACTAGTAACAGAACGAAGAAATGTCTGGATCATTGACATTGCAATTCCAGGGAATGCTGGAGTTGAAAATAAAGAATTGGAAAAACTAACCAAGTACTATAAGCAGTTGCAGATCTCAGAAGTCACATCATCAGAGTTACAAAAAAATGGCAATATTAGGAACAGCATACATACTGCACCGATATTCAACAGATACTTAGGATTTTGGTTAAAACTTGTATCTGTTGTATAATACCTGTCAATGTTTTTATAATTTTGACTGTGCCTGGTGTTTTTGAACCACCACCACCACCACCACCACAATAATAATAATAATAATAATAATAATAATAATAATAATAATAATAATAATAATAATAATAATAATAATAATAATAATAATAATAATAGCAAAGCACTGAGCTTGCTTAAAAAGCTGGTGCCCACTGGGTCACCCCTTTGCCTGCCCACTTGCCTGCCCTCATTGACTTGCCCCTCACCCACCCAATCCCCCCTTCACCCACTCAGCCACCCACTTGCCTGCCCAATCACCCCTTCACCTCCCTGGTTGCCTCCCTGCACTCGTTCACCCCTTTGCCTGCCTAGTCACCCCCCCACCCCTTGAGCCTTTCCCTCTCATCCTCCTCCCGCTCCCCTTCCATTCTTCTCACCAATCCCCCATCAGACCCAACCGATTGGAGATGGAGACGGTGGTAGCAGCAGCAGAGGGCCCATGGTGGAAGGGTGGTGGAGGCAGTGGAATGAGGACATACATACCACCACAAAAGTTTAGGATTCAGGCTAAAGTCCACATAACTCTAGCCCAAATAAAAAAAAAAAAGGAAAAAAAACAATCTCTGTCAGTTTATTCCAGCAGTGGGAACAGGCACATCGATAAGGAAGAAATAGCATAGAGTGGATTCAAGGGGCAATATTTCTGCATATTGCTGCTGGAAACAAAAGTGAAAACATGGATAATGGTGCTTCCACAGCTCTGCATATGACTGGCTCTTTCTTGACAGGGTCTCTGAGGAGGTCCTCAGAACAAGACCCAATGGGCAGCACTAGGCCATTGCAAAAAAAAAAAAAAATTTTTTTTCAAATGTTCCTTGTGCACCCCTGCCATATTGTTACCATTACTGAAACATAATTGCCTGCAAATTTTCAGGTCTGTAGGCCATGTTTTGACCCCCGCCCACCTCAAAAATAGTTTTCTGTTCAAAAAGGACATTGACAACATGGTAGCAAGTTGTAAACTTTTTGCTTTATCTATTATACGTTGTAACCAAGGTAGCAATGAGTGAAAATATGGAAAAAGAACCACCTCAGGAAGTAGTTCCTCCAATTTCATCCACACCAAACCACCCGGTACTTAGAAAGAATGATAGAGAAGTGTCTGAAGCATGGCTCATAGGTAATTTACTGCAAGATTTGACCCCGAAAAAAGGATCTCAACTGTCCACCAATGGGGATGTGCTTCGCTACTTTGTTTTTCTCAATCGTGGACCCATGTAGAAAGATAAAAGGGATGGTGTTATAAAATTTGTTATCCTGAAGGCAGAACAGTTTTGGGAGCAATCAGGCATTCCTGTGACACCTATCAGAGCGGGACATTCCAAAGCAAAACTCAATAAATTAATTGTGCAATACGAAAATCTTCGGAAACATAAAACAAGGAAGAACTTCCCAGCTGAGAGTGAAAGCTTTCTCAAATCTCTTCTTCTACTTTTTGACACAGCACATGACAATGCCATTGCTATTATAGAACATGACAGATGTAGGACTATAGAAATGATTCTGGAATATGTGCAATTCTTAGAAGATCAAAGATCATGTCGAAAAATGGAGTTAGGTGGTCTTGATAAGACACACTTTGCAAAAGTTATGAGGACATTGTCTCATAATGAAAAAGAAATTGAGCGTGCTGCGAGGGAGAAGCATCGCCAAGAAGAAGCTTCAACCAAGATAAACACAAGTAGTAGCCTAGTATACCTTGCGGAACGCCTTCTCCCACCTAGATCTACTCGAGTCACTCGCTATAGCCAGGAAAGACGGCTAAGGGGCCTAACGCCGAGGGAGGCCCGGAAAGAAAGAACAAGAAACTGGGCCTTCTCGGCAGTGGCCCCTCGACTTTGGAACAGCTTGCCATCAGAGATTTGCTTGGCACCCTCGCTGGGTGTTTTTAAGAGCCAATTAAAGACTTGGCTCTTTAGGCAGGCCTTCCCTCCTGTCAATACTTAACTTTTACTTTTTACCTTAGCTTTTTCTTCACATTGCCCATCTTGAACAATACTAATACTACTGACTCAAATTGTTTTAACTGTTTTATGATATGTTTTATTGTAAGCCGCCCTGAGTAGACATTGTCTAGAAGGGTGGGATATAAATCTAATAAATAAATAAATAAATAAAAATAGAACTTGATAAATTTGGTTTAGTTGGTTACCTTGATTCAAGTGATTCGGATGGCTTGGATGCTCAACCTGATTCAATTGAATATCCAGAGTTTGTATTTCCTTCAACTAGCAGTGGTGCAACAGGTACAGATACAACACTTCATAGAAAAAGTTCATCAATTGCTTTAACACGACCCAGAAATCCATTTACAAGCAAAACCATATCAACCATGGGAGCAATTCTTACAGAAGGTGGAATTCCACTGGAAAATGCAATTCTTTCAACTAAAAGCACATGGACAGCAGGTAAAGAAGTTAGGAAATCATCAGCACAAGCAATTAAGGCTACATTCACAGCACCGAAGCACTCAACACTACATTGGGATGGTAAACTGGTTCCAGACTTCAAAAAAGAAAACAAAGAAAGACTAGGGATTCTGGTATCTGGTATGCCAGACTTTGAAGAAGGCAAAGTTCTTGGTATCCCAGTAATTACAAACATAACAGGAGAAGAACAAGCAAGAGCTACGCTTGCCCTCGCAAACGAGTGGGAGATTTCAGATAATGTGAGATCCCTTGTTTTTGACACTACAGCTTCAAACTCAGGATGGAAAATTGGAGCTTGTATTCGGCTGGAAAACCACTTTGACAAGAAGTTGTTTATGCTGGCTTGTCGGCATCACATATTTGAAAGAATCCTGAGTTCAGTTCACAAATAATTGTTTGGTGCAACAACAGGTCCTGAAAACACCAATTTCATTCAATTCAGGGACTCTATTTGGTCAACTATTAACACAGAAGCTGATTTTAAGAGCCTAGAAATCAAAGACAGGTCTTTGAAACTCACTAAGGAAAATTCTATACAATCACTGAAGAGAATACTTTCTACTCCAAATAGAAAGAACTTGCTACCTCACACTGACTATCAGGAGTGTGCTGAATTGATGTTGATACTTCTGGGTGAGACACCTGAAAGAGGAATACACTGGTTGAAACCAGGAGCAGCGCATCATGCTCGATGAATGCCATCCATTTTGTATCTTGCAAAGATGTTGGCTTTCAGTGCTCAAGCAGGATATGACAAAGCCATGATCAGTAAACTGGAAGCACTATGCAAATTTAATGCACTATTCTACCTTGCAAACTGGCTCTCTTCATCCATTGGGGCTAATGCAGCGTATAATGATCTCAAGCTATGGCATGACTTGAACAAGTATTGCAAGCATGATAAAGAAGTTACCTACCTGTAACTCTGGTTCTTCGAGTGGTCATCTGTGAATTCACACTAATGGGTTAATCTGCGCCTGAGCAGAGCAGCCTCGGAAGTTTCTAGAGCTCTAGCACCTGGTGCTGGGACCTCCCACCTAGGCTATATCCCCACCTCCAGCACCGGGTGCCTCAGTTCCGTAGAACTCTCCGCCGCTGTATAATATGCCAAATGGCACATGTGACGTTCAGCGGGGAGGAGGGCGGGGAGTGTGAATTCACAGATGACCACTCGAAGAACCAGAGTTACAGGTAGGTAACTTCTTTTTCTCCTTCGTGGTCTCTGTGAATGCACACTAATGGGTGACTAGTGAGCTGACTTACCAGGAGGTGGGCGTCACGTCAGGACAGAAGCCAAAACAGCTCTCCCCACAGCAGCCTCTGCCTTGGCACGGACATCGAGGCGATAGTGCGCTGCAAAAGTGAAAGGTGTGGACCAGGTCGCGGCCTTGCAGACATCACTCAGGTCCACTCCGCGAAGGAAAGCCGTGGAGGAAGCCACTGCTCTGGTAGAATGTGCCTGAACAGTGGATGGCAAAGGTCTATGAGCTAGCTCATATGCCAACTTGATCATTGAAACCACCCATCTGGAAAAGGTTTGGGATGAAACGGGATCCTTTAGAGCGTCCCTGGAACAATACAAAGAGTCTTTGAGAAGAACGAAAAGACGCAGTCCTGGAGATGTAATAGGCCAGAGCCCTCTTAACATCCAGGGAGTGAAGTGATTTCTCCAAGCTGGTCGTAGGATTAGGAAAGAAGGTAGGTAGGACCACTGGCTGATTGAGATGGAAGGATGTCGCCACCTTCGGGAGAAATGAGACATCTGGAAATAGAGTGACCTTATCCAGGTGAAACTGCATAAATGGTGGGTCTACCCACAGGGCCGTGAGTTCACTAGCACGTCTCGCTGAAGTGACAGCGAGAAGAAAGGCTGTCTTGAAGGTAAGTAGCCTCAAAGAGGTGGTAGCCAGAGGCTCGAAAGGTGGAGACATCAGTTTCCGCAAAACAAGCTGAAGGGACCACTGAGGAGCAGGTGGCTTGTAGGCTGGGTGCATATTGCGAAGGCCTTTGAGAAACTGTTTCAGGGTCAGATGTTGAAACAACTTGGCTGCATCAGAAAGAGGCGGCTGATGGGTGACAATTGCGGAAATGTATACTCTAAGAGTAGAGTGCGATAGCCCACGCTGGAAGAGGAGGAGGAGGAACCTCAAGAGGGCGTCCAACGAGGTAGGGCAGACAGGTAAGTTACGCTCAGTAGCGAAATCAGAGAATGTCTTCCATTTTCACGCATAAGTGGCCACGGTGGAAGGTCTTCGTGCCCGATTGATGACGTCCGCTATTGAAGGTCCAGTCTCCAGGCCGTGAGGTGTAGGGAGTCCAGATCCGGATGGAGTGTCCTGCCGTCGTGGAGAGAGAGTAGATGAGGAAGGTTTGGCAGACGAAAGTGATCGACGGCAATCTGATGTAGAGGGGCGAACCAGGGTTGGCGGGGCCACCAGGGAGCGATGAGAATGACGTTTGCTCGTTCCTGCTGGGCCTTGATGATCACCTTCTGGATTACCGGAATGGGAGGAAACATGTACAACAGACTCTCTGTCCAGGGAACCATGAACGCATCCCCCTCCGAATTGGTCCCTGTCCCTGCCCGGGAGCAGTACCGATCGCATTTCTTGTTGATGGTAGACGCAAATACATCCAGGCATGGAGTACCCCACCTCAGGCAGAGGGAACGGAAGACTGCATCATCCAGAGACCATTCGTGCATGCAGCCCGGCAACCGACTCAGATGATCTGCAAGGAGGTTGTTGATGGAGGCCACATGTACTGCAATCAGAAAAATGTGGCATTTGTAGCACCACTCCCAGACCTGGATAGTCAGATAAAGGAGTTGTTGAGAATGTGTGTCCCCTTGCTTGTTCAGATAATATACCACAGTGGTGTTGTCGGTAGCCAGTTGCACAACTCGTCCAGAGAGGAGGTGTTCGAATGCTCGGAGCCCCTTGAAAACAGCGGGACGTTCCGACGGGTTGATGTGAAGATGGGATTCATCTGGAGTCCAATGACCATTTGCTGTCAGATCCTGGACGTGTGCTCCCCAACCAGTTGGGCTGGCATCAGTGGTGAGTTGAATAGACGGCTGAAGAGGGCCGAAGGGCCTGCCAACGAGGAGATTCAGGCAGAGGGACCACCAAGTAAGTTGCTCTGCCAGTTCTGCCGAGACTGTAAGGGTTTTTGAGGGCGGATCGGTGAGAGGGTTGAACAGTGCAAGGTACCACGCCTGGAGGGAGCGCATCTTCAACCTGGCATGTTGAATGACCGCAGTGGTGGAGGCCATCAGTCCTAGTAGGCGCTGAACCAGCAAAGCTTGGACCTCTGCCCCTGCAGTAAACTGAGGAAGTAGGTCTTGAATCTTCAGAATACGGCCCTCCGGGATGAAGGCACAGCCTGAAACAGCATCCAGAGCTCCACCAATATAGGTCACCCTCTGGGTAGGGGTCAACGTGGACTTCTCGTGGTTGATCTGGAGACCAAGATCAGACAGAAGGGACAAAGTAAATGTTATGTGATGCGACAGTATCTCTGAGGAAGATGCCACCAGCAACCAGTCATCAAGGTACAGAAAGACTGTGATGCCCTGCAAACGAAGGTAAGCTGCCACCGGGGCTAGGCATTTTGTAAATACTCTAGGTGAGGTGGACAAACCGAAAGGGAGGGCCTTGAATTCATAGATTACACCATCCAGCGAAAACCTTAGAAAACGACGGTAGTCAGGCCGGATACTAATGTGAAAATAGACATCCTTGAGATCAATCAGTGCAAACCAATCTCCTTGCCTAAGCATCTGGATAGTGCTGTCTAGAGACACCATACGAAAACGCCGGGGCGTAATGTAGAAATTCAAGGGTCTAAGGTCAAGAATAGGATGGAGACCACCATCCTTCTTGGGTATAATAAAGTAGCGTGAGAAGAAGCTATGTGAAATATCAGGATTTTCCACCCGAGTAATGGCATCCTTAGAGAGTAACTTGTCCACCTCTTCCCGCAAAACAGGAGAAGAGTCCGTGTTCCTGACAAAACCTGTGCAAGGTGTGGAGTCAAACTCAATCGTATAACCAGTGGCGATGATAGTGAGAACCCAAGAGTGATAGACCTCCAGGCATCAAAAAATTGGGCTAGTCTAACCCTGTCAACAAGTGGTTTAGGTCAGTGGTTCTTAACCTTTGTTACTCAGGTGTTTTTGAACTGCAACTCCCAGAAACCCCAGCCAGCACAGCTGGTGGTGAAGGCTTCTGGGAGTTGCAGTCCAAAAACACCTGAGTAACAAAGGTTAAGAACCACTGGTTTAGGTGACTGCAGAAGACTAAAGAGGCTGCTTAGTCTTCCGATCCTGACGACGGGCCTGTTTTCGCGGTCGCTGCCTACCACACTGCTGCCGGGACTGACCTTGAGAGAAGGAAGACTGCGCCCTAGTGCGGTCAAAGTAAGGCCTGGAAGCATAAGACTGGCACCAAGACCCTCGAGGCGCAGACTGGGACGTAAAGGATCTTGCCATCTTACGGTGTTTCAGCAGGCTCTCAAGGATTTCGTCCGTCTTAGGATCGAAGAGCCCCAGCCCGTCAAAGGGAAGATCTTCGATCCTACTTTTGACATCTTCGGCAATAGTGGCTGACCACAACCACGCATGTCAGCGAAAGACAATCGCCGTGGCCAGCTGCTTGGATGACGCGTCTACAATGTGTCTAGCCACAATTCTTTCTTGGCAGGCTAGGGACATGGCCTCCTGATGGTACGCCAAACAGGTGCTCCTAATGTCCTCCGGGGCAGCATTCAGAGCAGGGAGGACTGCATTCCATAGGTGCCTGTGATAGGCACCCATGGCCGCCATATAGTTAGCTACTCTGAGTACAAAGGTGGCCAATGAGTAAGATCTCCTACCCAAAGAATCTAATTTTCGGCCTTCCTTGTCAGAAGGAGCCGATGTGGACTTACTGCGGCTCCGCAATTGTGTGGCATCCACTACCAAAGAATTGGGCAGCAGATGCTTGGAGAGAAATTCAGTCCCAGAGCCGTGGGTCTTATAAAGGTTCTCCACCCTTCGAGGTATTTGCTGGGAGGTGGAGGGCTTATCCCAAGACTCCTTGGCCAGACTCAGTAGTGATGGGATGAAGGCTAAACGCAGGGGAACCAACTGGTCCTTAGTGATGTCCTCATAGACCTTGTCTAGCTGCTCAAGCCGTGGTTGGACCACAGCAAGGTCGAGGACATCAGCAATGCGCTTGATGAGTTGCGCATAGGAGGTGTAGTCTTCCGATGGGGAAGGGGGGTGGCTCCAACAGTCACTGAAGCCGGAGTGGGGAGGTCAACAGGTGAATCCTTCCTGATTTCCCCCTCGTCCGCACTCGAACCCGACTGGACCTCGACATTGCGGTCCAGGGAGCGGGCAGGTGAACAGGTCCAAGGGTAGTCCAACTCCGATTCTGGGTGGATCAGCGCTTCCAGGAACTCTTCCTCTCAAGCCCGAGATGAAGGAACAGGCGAAGGTGGTGCACGTGATGTCTGTTTGACTCAACGCCGAAGGTCCGGCATTGAGCCCGATGAAGGCTGAGTAGGCACCGAGGCTAACGGCTGCTCCCTTGCCCGCAGCTGAAGAGGCTGTGGGGAGGGTTCGTCCGGCCGATGAAAAAAGCCTTCCGCGAAAGGTGGAAACTGGTCGTAATAGGACTGCCATTGCCTGAACGCAAAGTACGAGGCCGGGTCGAAGGGCACTGGATAAGCAGAGCCTTTGAACCTGAAGCCTCTCAGCCTAAAGCCACGTGGATCCTCCCAAGATGGCTGATGGAATCCCGGATATTGCGGAGCCTCCGACGACACTGGTCGAGGTCGAGCCCGAGCCTGACAAGGCTCGATGTGCTGGGTCTTGCGCTTCCTCTTCTGAGGTGGTGCGGCAACGGGCTCCGTAGGCAGAGAGGGAGGAGCTGGCATCTCTGACTGGAGCATGGGCGAACCATGAGGCGAGCCAGAAGACAGGCTGAGACAAGGGGAAATCGGCATAACCGTCCCCGAAGGCGGAATGTCTTCGTCTTCTGAGAGCTCAACCTCGGCAGCGTGTTGCCTGGGCAAGGGAGTCGGTGTCGGTGAGAGAGCTGAAGCTTGAGGTGGGCTCACCGCCGAAGAAACCCTTTTCTTTTTCCTGGTCGGTGTCGAGCCCAAGAGAGGCTTCGACGCCGGAGTGGAAGCCGTCGACCTCGAGCCCGAGGATGTTGATTTTCCTGACTTCTTTACTGCGGGCGGAGAACGCCCGGAGACGGACGATACAAT
Source organism: Intellagama lesueurii (assembly GCA_037013535.1). Classification (NCBI taxonomy): domain Eukaryota; kingdom Metazoa; phylum Chordata; class Lepidosauria; order Squamata; family Agamidae; genus Intellagama; species Intellagama lesueurii. The sequence continues at coordinate 176,124,613 of JBAJHW010000001.1, read as the reverse complement.
GAGAGAAGGAATAATGGAAACAAACACACTAGTTCCGAACACGATGCTGCTACAGTGGCAGCAGGAAATGGAACTGAGGCACCCGGTGCTGGAGGCGGTGATATAGCCTAGGTGGGAGGTCCCAGCACCAGGTGCTAGAGCTCTAGAAACGTCCGAGGCTGCTCTGCTCAGGTGCAGATTAACCCATTAGTGTGCATTCACAGAGACCACGAAGGAGAACCACAAGTTGCAAATGCAGCCATAAAAGCCATGGAAAGGCACTTCTGATACTTAACTGAAGAATGTGCTGTGTTCTCTCTATTTTCAAGCAGACTTTCCTCTTCAGAACGGCAGCAGATTGCTCGAACATTGCTCCGAATTCCTGGACCAAAAGAGTTTGAAAGGGGCCATCCAATTTTTCCTATTTTGAGCCACAGTACAAAACTATCCCCCTTCACGGATTGCTGCCTTGTCGTGGCGAAGGGGCTTGAGTAATTCAGAGAAGCTATGGGCTATGCCGTGCAGGGACACCCAAGACGGACAGGTCATAGTGGAGAGTTCTGACTAAACGCGATCCACCTGGAGCAGGAACTGGCAAGCCACTCCAGTATCTTTGCCAAGAAAACCCCATGAACAGAAACAAAAGGCTAAAAGATATGACGCTGGAAGATGGGCCCCTCAGGTCGGAAGGCGTCCAACATGCTACTGAGGAAGAGCGGAGGACAAGTACAAGTAGCTCCAGAGCTAATGAAGTGGTTGGGCCAAAGCTGAAAGGACGCTCAGCTGTGGACGCACCTGGAAGTGAAAGGAAAGTCCGATGCTGCAAAGAAAAATACTGCATAGGAACCTGGAATGTAAGATCTATGAACCTTGGTAAGTTGGATGTGGTCAAACAGGAGATGGCAAGAATAAACATTGACATCCTGGGTGTCAGTGAACTAAAATGGACGGGAATGGGCGAATTCAATTCAGATGATTACCATATCTACTATTGTGGGCAAGAATCCCGTAGAAGAAATGGAGTAGCCCTCATAGTCAACAAAAGAGTGGGGAAAGCTGTACTGGGATACAATCTCAAAAATGATAGAATGATTTCAATACGAATCCAAGGCAGACCTTTCAACATCACAGTAATCCAAGTTTATGCACCAACCACCGATGCTGAAGAGGCTGAAATTGACCAATTCTATGAAGACCTACAACACCTTCTAGAACTGACACCAAAGAAAGATGTTCTTCTCATTATAGAGGACTGGAATGCTAAAGTAGGGAGTCAAGAGATAAAAGGAACAACAGGTAAGTTTGGCCTTGGAGTTCAGAACGAAGCAGGGCAAAGGCTAATAGAGTTCTGTCAAGAGAACAAGCTGGTCATCACAAACACTCTTTTCCAACAACACAAGAGGCGACTCTACACATGGACATCACCAAACGGGCAATACCGAAATCAGATTGATTATATTCTCTGCAGCCAAAGATGGAGAAGCTCTATACAGTCAGCAAAAACAAGACCTGGAGCTGATTGTGGCTCTGACCATCAGCTTCTTATAGCAAAATTCAAGCTTAAACTGAAGAAAGTAGGAAAAACCACTGGGCTAGCCAGGTATAATCTAAACCAAATCCCTTATGAGTACACAGTGGAAGTGAAGAACAGATTTAAGGAACTAGATTTGGTGGACAGAGTGCCTGAAGAACTATGGATGGAGGCTCGTAACATTGTACAGGAGGCAGCAACAAAAACCATCCCAAAGAAAAGGAAATGCAAGAAAGCAAAGTGGCTGTCCAACGAGGCCTTACAAATAGCAGAGAAGAGAAGGGAAACAAAATGCAAGGGAGATAGGGAAAGTTACAGAAAATTGAATGCGGACAAGAATAGCAAGGAGAGACAAGAGGGGCTTCTTAAATGAACAATGCAAAGATATAGAGGAAAATAATAGAAAGGGAAAAACCAGAAATCTGTTCAAGAAAATTGGAGCCATTAAAGGAACATTTTGTGCAAAGATGGACATGATAAAGGACAAAAATGGTAGGGACCTTACAGAAGCAGAAGACATCAAGAAGAGGTGGCAAGAATACACAGAGGAATTATACCAGAAAGATCTGGATGTCCCGGACAACCCAGATAGTGTGGTTGCTGACCTTGAGCCAGACATCCTGGAGAGCGAAGTCAAGTGGGCCTTAGAAAGCATGGCTAACAACAAGGCCAGTGGAGGAGATGGCATTCCAGTGGAACTATTTAAAATCTTAAAAGATGATGCTGTTAAGGTGCTACACTCAATATGCCAGCAAGTTTGGAAAACTCAGCAGTGGCCAGAGGATTGGAAAAGATCAGTCTACATCCCAATCCCAAAGAAGGGAAGTGCTAAAGAATGCTCCAACTACCGTACAATTGCACTCATTTCACACGCTAGCAAGGTTATGCTCAAAATCCTCCAAGGTAGGCTTCAGCAGTATGTGGACCGAGAACTCTGAGAAGTACAAGCTGGATTTCGAAGGGGCAGAGGAACTAGAGACCAAATTGCTAACATGCGCTGGATTATGGAGAAAGCCAGAGAGTTCCAGAAAAATATCTACTTCTGCTTCAATGACTACGCAAAAGCCTTTGATTGTGTGGACCACAGCAATCTATGGCAAGTTCTTAAAGAAATGGGAGTGCCTGACCACCTTATCCATCTCCTGAGAAATCTATATGTGGGACAGGAAGCAACAGTTAGAACTGGATATGGAACAACTGATTGGTTCGAAATTGGGAAAGGAGTACGACAAGGCTGTATATTGTCCCCCTGCTTATTTAATTTATATGCAGAATACATCATGCGAAAGGCTGGACTGGATGAATCCCAAGCCGGAATTAAGATTGCCGGAAGAAATATCAACAACCTCAGATATGCAGATGATACCACTCTGATGGCAGAAAGTGAGGAGGAATTAAAGAACCTCTTAATGAGAGTGAAAGAGGAGAGCGTAAAAAATGGTCTGAAGCTCAACATCAAAAAAACTAAGATCATGGCCACTGGTCCCATCACCTCCTGGCAAATAGAAGGGGAAGATATGGAGGCAGTGACAGAGTTTACCTTCCTCGGCTCCACGATCACTGCAGATGGTGACAGCAGCCACGAAATTAAAAGACGCCTGCTTCTTGGGAGGAAAGCGATGAGAAACCTAGACAGCATCTTAAAAAGCAGAGACATCACCTTGCCGACAAAGGTCCGCATAGTCAAAGCTATGGTTTTTCCAGTAGCGATGTATGGAAGTGAGAGCTGGACCATAAAGAAGGCTGACCGCCGAAGAATTGATGCTTTTGAATTGTGGTGCTGGAGGAGACTCTTGAGAGTCCCCTGGACTGCAAGGAGAATAAACATATCCATTTTGAAGGAAATCAACCCTGAGTGCTCACTGGAAGGACAGATCCTGAAGCTGAGGCTCCAATACTTTGGCCATCTCATGAGAAGAGAAGACTCCCTGGAAAAGACCCTGATGTTGGGAAAGTGTGAAGGCAAGAGGAGAAGGGGACGACAGAGGATGAGATGGTTGGACAGTGTCATCGAAGCAACCAACATGAATTTGACCCAACTTCGGGAGGCAGTGGAAGACAGGAGGGCCTGGCGTGCTCTGGTCCATGGGGTCACGAAGAGTCGGACACGACTAAACGACTAAACAACAACAAAACTATCGTCCCTTATTGGGCCTAAATCCTGGTTCTTGTTTCACAGCATGGGAACTGGCACCAACTGGCTAGGAAAACCTGTTAGTGAATGGCATAATGATCCCAATTACCAAGAAGCTGAGACATATGTGCGGCATGTCAAAGTGGTGAATGATCTGTCGGAACAGGCTGTGAAACTAATCCAAGACTTCTCAACTTGTGTTACCAATGATGAAACACAAAAACAGTTTTTATTGCAAGTGGTCGAATATCACCGCAAACAAATTCCCAACTTTCAAAAAAAGACATTAAAGAAATTAACATTCTCCTCCACAAAACCTTAAATCCAGTAAAGTGATTTGATATGATTGTGTGTACACTATTACCAAACTTGTTAGTTACTACTTAAGTAGCTGAGAGAGAGAGATTATAGTTACTTTGTATATAAGTGAATTTGTTCTAAAATGAAAAATTGATACTATTAACACATGAAACTTCAAGCTGATGAGAGTGCCTTGTAACCATTATGCTTACTAAATAAAGAATTTTATTTTATGTTTCACTTTAAACCTGCTTGACTCTCATGATTTGGTCTTAAGAATAGCCCATGAGGGAAGAGAAGGCAGGTTGAGAGGAGATTAGCCAGATAGAGCTGGACACATAATTGGTGGCAGCATTGTGGGACATGAAAAATCCAGTGGAGATTTTTTTTTTTAAGGGCCAGAAGTGTCCACACATAATTTGTGGCAGTGGGATGCAAAGAATCCAGTAGAGGGCTGTGGGTTTTTTGAAAAGCCAGGAGAGGTTTGTGGAAAATCCAAAGTAGAGGAGTTAGAGACTGGGTAGGAGAGCAAGATCCAAAGATCTTGGGAAGATTTTGGAGCTCCTGAAGTGATCTCAGGCAAATCCTAGGTGGATTTATAGACCTGGTGGCTAGAAATTCTCAGAGGAGTTAAAAATTATTTGAAAAGGTCAGTTGCCCTGTCAGTTAACACCAATCTCTGAGGCAACCATTTAATGTAAATAGTAGAAGAATTGGTGGAAAGCTGGGGGAAGACTAATCTTGCAGTAGTCTCCTGATGTAAAGCATTTGTGGTAATGTAAGAAGACACTAGAAAAACTAAATTCAGCAAAGCTTTCTCCAAGTAAATTAGTAGGAGAATTGCTAGGAAAGCTGAATAATAATAATTTTACAAAAACAATTGGTGCAGTGTTCTTCTGAGGTAAACATTTTTGGGGAAATGTAAGAAGACACTGAGAAAACATAGCCTGGTCACTGAAAGAAGTGACAGGAACAGTTTTAAAGTATTTTCTGAAGTAAATGTTTTAAGGTGATTGTAAGGAAATACATATACATGCCTCTCAAAAAGACTTTTTAAAGTCAGAAATTGAAACCCAGATTAAGGAAGAAGGCCAAGCTGTTGAGAATTTCGTGGAAGTTATTCTCACAGGCCCTGTTCTTGTTGAGAGCCTACAGAGTGTAGAAGTATGGAAAATAAAGAGAGATGGAAAGGGAACAAATCAAATTGAGATTAAGGGAACTGGAAATTGAAGAGGAAAAAGAAACAGAACAGAAGAGGTTAAGAGAATTGGAAATAGAACAAGAGAAAGTACAGTGGTGCCTCGCAAGACGATGTTAATCCGTTCCAGACAAATCGCTGTCCTGCGAAAACATTGTCTTGCGAAACCAAATTTCCCATAGGAATGCATTGGAATTTAATTAATGCGTTCCGATGGGAAAGAAAAGCACAGAAACTTAAAAAAAAATTAAAAGAAAGTCACTTACCAGGTACTGTAGACTGAGCCCGGCTTCTCATAGTGCCTGGTAGCAGCGAAACATCCAGAAAAGAGCACCAAACAGCTAAAAGCCGGCAGGCAGCAGGCAGCCGGCAGCCATTTTGTGCTCTTCTCCGCTCCTTCCCCCCTCCCCTCTCCCGACCAACAGCTGATAGGAGGCTTCTGAGGCTTTTACGGCACAGGCAGTGGAAAAGCACCCCAGAGGCTTCTGGAAGCGGGGCTTTGCCAAGAGGTGAGTGGGTGGGGGTGGGGGTGGGGGTGGGGTGGGGTGGCAGGGGCAGGCCTGCCACCCCCCCCCACACCACCCCCACAGCAAAGCGCTGCTTTCAGAGGCTTGCCGGGTGCTTTTCCACTGCATGTTTACCTGCTGAAGAAGCCCCGGCAGCCATTTTGTCCTCTTCTCCGCTCCTTCCCCCTCCCCTCTCCCGACGAACAGCTGATGGGCGGGCTAAAAAGAGGCTTTCTCTGCCCTGAAAATTCAGGGGGAAAAGCTGGAAATTAAAAAATTCCGCTTTTCCCCTGCACCCCGGGAGGCTTCTGAAAGGGGTGGGGGGGTCACGGGAGAGGCCCCCAAACATCGTCCAGCAAAAAGCGCCCATAGGAAATCGTTTTGCGAAGCGCAACAGCGATCGCAAAACCTCATCGTCTAGCGGATTCGTCGTTTAACGAGGCAATCGTCTAGCAAGGCACCACTGTAATTAAATTGAGACAGCATTTCAAATAAGGATGAGGGAATTGGAAACAGCAACCCTGTTCTCTAATGATAATAACTCAAATAATAACACAAATATTTCTCTTTAGATAGATATGAAGAAGCTTCCCAGAAATTTATAAGGGTGATAATGCAGAAACATTTCTCACTAGTTTTGATAGGTCGTGTGCCAAGTTGGGAATTCAAGATAAGGACAAAATGAGGTATCATTGGTCCCAGATTTGTGGTGGCTTAGCTGAACCAACATGAATTTGACCCAACTTCGGGAGGCAGTGGAAGACAGGAGGGCCTGGCGTGCTCTGGTCCATGGGGTCACGAAGAGTCGGACACAACTAAACGACTAAACAACAACAACAAGCTGAAATTTATGGTGAAATGAGAATAGAGGAAGCTCAGGATTATGAATTGTTTAAAATCAGAGTAAAACAAAGATTTGGTCTAACAGTTGAACACCACAGGAGAGATCGGAGGAGAATACAGAAAAAACTTGAGGAGACTTACATGCAGATTGGGTGCAGATTGGATTATTTATTAAACAATTAGATAGAAGGTTCAGGAGTGAAACCAAATAAGACCTAATTAATTTAATAGGGTTGGAAAAATGTTATAAAACAATTCCTCATGAATATAGATGGTATATTCAAGATGAACAGCCCAAGAATGTCACTGAAGCTGCAGAAATGACCAACAAGCTAGTATTTCTAAGGGAAATTAAGCCTCCCTGGTTCAGTGAGAGGAAAAATAGGAAAAATAGGTCAGAAGACAGGACCAGGGAAACCTCTGAAGGGGGGAAAGTTGGACATAGAGACAAATCACCTCAGCATAGTGAGGGAGGAAAAAGAGAAAAACGGTTGGCTAAAGAGAAATGGGGGAAAAGTTAAAAACTGCTTTTTCTGTCAAAAATCTGGGCACATCAGTTATACTGTCTAGAAAAAAAAGAAAAAGGGAAACCTCATTCAGAAAAAGCTGTCTATTGTGTGTCAAAATTGGTGAACTCAGAAGGACGTTTAACATAAAGTAGTGAGTCAGTTAAGGCAGTTGCCACAGAAACAGGACTGGTGGAGGAGATCGAAGTCAGGCAGAACCCAGAGGCAAAACATTGCTTATTCATTACTGTGGATCCAGAATTAGCACAGGAGTGGGTCAAAGGATTAAGATTGGGGACAAAGTTATATGGGGTTTAAGGGATATGTGTTCACAAGTTTGTGTATGTCATCCTGACATAATTCCCCAACAGCATATGTTGCCTAAGGAAAGTATATAATTGAAAGGTTTGGGAGCACCTCCAATTTAAGTGCCTTTAGCTGAGGTCCATGTTCAGTACAAGAATTGGGAAAGGCCTTGGAAAGTAGCTGTGGTATCAGATATTCCATCCCCGTGTTTGATAGGAAATGACTTAGCTAACATGTTTAAAACGTTTATGTCACTACTCGAACTCAGATCTCAGATGAGACCTTTATACTTTCAGAAGAGGAAACTGAAACAGAGCAGTGTGGGGAGATCACTCTAGAGAATGCTGAGTCATTGTCAACTCAGGCAGTTACAGAAAGCAAGTTGTAAGCCTATAAAATAAAAAAACCAATAGTAATTGCAAAGGAACAGAAATCAGATAAAGGGCTTAGGTCCCTGTTTGAATTAATGTGGTCACATCCAGAAGAACTGACACCAGAAAACCTAGAAAGGTTTATCTTGGTGCAGAATAAGATATATAGAGAGACTCTTAAGCAACCCCACAATGAACAGGGAGGAAAATATTAACAGATAGTAGTCCCACCTGAGAAGTCAGAGGAAATTAAAGCTAATTACGTCATAAAAGACAGTTATATAAAAAAAACAGAACCCAAAAGTTAAGAGGGAGTTTCTGCTTTAGTAAAAGGACTTTTAAGTTGAAAAGCTGGTGTGTTCATAAGTGTAAATTAGATTTAAAAAATAAACATTTTAAACCTGGACAAACAAGGGAAAGGTTAGATATAAACAAAAATAAAAATAAATCAAAAGACAAAAGCTATGCTTCCGAGATGTTTAAGAAGTCTGTGGCAGTGATAAATAATAGATTTGAGAGAAAACCAAAGGCAAAATCAATAGATGGGAGTGGTGAATCTAATTCACAGAAAAGGAAAATTGTGATAAAGAGCAAGGAGTATTACAAAGGGAAACAGATTTTTTTTTCTCTCTTCTTCCCTACCCAGTCATTTCCCCCTTTTTTTCCCATAAAGTTTTCTGCCTTCATTTTTGAATTAATAGAATATCTCTGTGACTGGAATTGGAAAGAGACACCTTCAGGTATCAACCACTTATATGTAATTGAGTTTGTTCTCAAGAGATATGTCAACTCCGCATATTGTCTCCTTTTCTATCTTATTTGCCACAGGATATGTTTCAAAATCTTAATTTATTTTCCTTTTATAGTGGATCCTTTATCTTGCATGTTTCTTAGAACTTTTTCTCAAAATGCCATTCTTATAAATTTAACATGAATTTCCCTGGGGAGTTTATTTATTCCTGGTGTATGCTATATTAATTCTTTGTGCTGTATCTATATTTTGCTGTACTTCTTCTGGTCTCATCTCCATAAGTGGGGCTAAAAAATTAGTTACCAATTGCACTGTGTCTTCACCTTTTTATTCTAGAAGATTCTGGAATCTAAGTATGTCCTTCCACTTGTAACTTTAGCATGTTGATTTCATCTTGTTTTCTTTCATGTTGTATCACTACCAGCTCTGCATTCATAGTCTCCATTTTCTTCTGTTTTTTAAAGGCTTTTTCTATTTTAGTTATTTCTTTTTTATTTTCTATAATTTGGTGTTTAATATCAGTCATTTGTGCAAAGATTTGCACAAATCTTTGATTTGTTCAGATAGCTGAGCCATTCTTCCTTGTATCTGCTGTAATCCTGTAGATAACATATTTTGAATGTTCTGTTGCCAATCCTTAAGTGTCTCTTGCCCCAATAATTTCAGAGTTTGTTCTTGTGCAGGTGAACCTCTTGAGGTTTTTTCTGTCCCTCCCTTGCTGCCATCTTCCAAAATTTTTTTAAAGATGCTGTTTGGGTCTTTTCCCAGCAGGTGTCGCTGTTGCCTTACTTTTCATTCAAACAACGCTGTTTACATAGCCCATTCAAAACATAGATTACCACTTCTCTCTCATTAAAATGTTCTTGCAGCCACCAGTCAAAATAATGAGTGTTTAAAATAACAGACAATGCCTTAAGGCAAGTAACATTAGCAGTTCAATCTTGCTTTCCAGCCTCAGTAATTAGGGGTAGGTAACTGGGGAGTAGGCCTTTGTATTCTTGAAAAATAGTTTCTTTCATTTAATGTCCTTCTCCTTCCCTCCTTCCCTCTCCCCCTCCAATCAAAGCTGTTCCAGGCTACCGGATTTAAGGTTACCTCCACCGTGGTGTCAAAGGGAACAAAGGCTCGCTTCTACTGTGGCTCGAAGAGTCATAGGATCTAATCCACTTTCACAAACTCATTAAGCCCAACTTTCTTCTGTGTCATTATTTTAGGTCCATAAAGGTTTCTTTATATAAAACACATATCTTGACTTTCTTACAGTACTGGTCAGAATATTTTCCAAAATCCTCCTGTACTCCTCCACTCTCTGCAAGTGGTGTTCCCAGCTCTTTGACCAACATGGCTTCCTCCTCAGTCCGTGCACTCAGAAAAGACTTCAGGGGGAAAAAGCAGCTTCTGCCAACTTCTTTCCCCTTTCTGTCACCTCTGCTGCTTCAGACGCCACTTTTCCTAGTGGACCATCCTTTTGCCCCCTACATTGGGGGCCTCGAAACCAAGGGGCCCCGGTCAGTTTCAGGAGCTCTCCTGAAACTTGACCAGTCTCGCCATGATGAAACCCTGCCTCCAAAAGAGATGGACATTGAGTTGATATTGTTTTATACAGAAACTAATTTAGGAATGGCTAGTGGTAATAAAAAGTAATATAATTAAATATTATTAATAATAAGCTCTTGTTAAATGGATTGGAATTTAAATATACATGTAGCTACATTATATTGATATAAAATGATTTTATTTAAAGAAGGAAAAATATAAGAAAAGACAATGTAGTAGCTGATACCTTATCGAGATGACTAGAAGAGGACAACTAAGATGATGAAAGGTAATATAATGCATATTATATGATGTAATGCCTGAAATGTAATTCAATGTGATGTAAAAGATGTATAATGTAGGGGACGTGTCCTGGACCTTGATGGCCGTGGCTTGAAAATCCCAGAGCTCTCACTCTGAAATCTACATGAGGCAGCAAAAAAAAGGGCTCATGGATCTGTAAGTGACTTTAAAACATTTACAATATCCTTGAGGCAACAGGAGTGGACTATAAAAGCAGTTTGGTTTTTTAAAAAAAAACAGCGAATGGCAGCTGGTGTGTGAGGAAGGAAGAGCTACCCCCAGTGAGGATTCCTGTGGGAGGGGAGATTTCTACCACGGCTAGCCAAGAAAAACTTTTAAAACTGCTCATTAATGGACTGACTGTGTTTGTAAAAGGAAGCTACAAATAGTTCAGCAATACAACTAGTCGTAATCTCTTATCTCTTAGTTGCCGGGGAAAATATGTACCCATGAGCTGAAGCTTGCTTTTGCTTTAAAAGAGCTGCTGGAAGTAAGAAAAGAAAGAAAGAGCCTAACAATTTATGAAATAATTTAAGCATTTTGTATTTTGAATTAGAGACTGAGGGAGTGGAAAATAAATCTTCATTAGGTTTCACTTTAAATCGAAACTTATCCCAACACGGAGAGAAACAAAACTTAACATTCCTTTACCTTTGAACACATACGACAGTTAGTAGGCTCCATCTGCTGGTAATAGTGAAAATAACAGTTCAAAAAAAAGTAAAGGAAATTAGATTTTAAATCTATGAGGAAAGGCAGGGCTGAACAGAAAGAGAGTAAATTTGTGTGGAAAAGAGATTATTCCATGCAATCAAGATTTAAACCCTCAGATTCCCATCTGGCAAGACTGTCAAAAGTGGAAGTAGAAGTGGAAGCAGAAATGGCCCAAAAAGGCGATAAATCTGAGATGAAGTTAATGCTGGACACGATTTCAAAGGTCAATGAAAACATTATGGAAATGAAAAAAACGATGTCAAATATGGGCCAAAAAGTGGAAAATATGGGTCAAGACTTACAAGAAATGGAGAAAGAATTACAAGATGTCGGAAAGGACATTAAGACCAATCAAGAGAATTATAAAAAATTAAATGAAAAAATTGACTCTCCCTTTAAAAAGATGGGTGACAACATTGAAGGACTGCAAACCCAAGTTAAACAAAATTCTGTTAGACTATTGGATAATGAAATTGCTATTACGGATTTACAGCAGCAGATGATTTTATCACAGGATTACAATTGTCATAACAACATTAGACTGAAAGGAATTCCGGATTTGGGCTCCAAAGAGAGGGACTTAACTGAACTAGCCCTAGCCTGGCGGAAAAAGACGGTACCAAAAATAGACTGGACTGTTTATGATCTGGATAAAATACATAGAGTTGGTTCAAGACGTAGAGGACAGCCCCGTCATATTTTGATTAGATTTTCAAGCCTTAGAAAAAAAGATGAACTGATGAAAATTTTAAGAGAGAATCCAGGGAATTTGATATTTGAGGGGAACCCAATTCAAGTGTTTAATTATTATTGTCATGAAACTATGGTATTTAGAAGACAAATGCGTGTTATTACTTCTATCCTCCAAAAAAAAAAGTGTCAAATATAGTTGGGGTTACCCAGTGTTTTTAAAGGTGCATTACAATGGAAAATTTCATAAAGTTACATCAGTTCCAATGGCTTTGGATTTCTTAAAGGACTCTGGAATTATAACAAAAGAAGAGTGGGAGGAGCAAATGAAGATGGTGGATGGCTTAGGGCAAAGTCAGGAGTCGGATGAAGAGGAAGGAATGGAGCGAGATTCAATTGAAGGCGACAAGGACAAAGAAGAATAAGAAGCGAAACCAAAACAACCGAGGAAGGGCAAATGAAGAGGAAAATCAAGAGAATAAGAGATAATAGTTTTAATGTAAAATTTCATTTGATTTTAAAAGGTGATGTTCTGGTAATTGTATTGTAAAATATAATGGGATAAAATAATAAGGGGTGAATCCAGAAAAAGGTGGAAATGGTATAGTAATATTGGAAGAAGATATGTAAGGAGGTACCCAGTGATGGTTAATTATAAATTTGTAGGAGAAATATAAAAATAGGAGGAAAATTCAGGAAGAAAATGAAATAAAAGGATTATAAAATGGGGAGACCAGTAACAGAAGAATAAATATTATTATTGAAGTTTTTAAAAAATGGGAGAATTCTGGGAATAAAAAAAATTATATATACTTATATAACTGGTATGAAGAAATTTATATATGAACACCTAAACGCAGATACATGAAAAAAAAGTAGCTTTAGTTATGCTTGTGGTAAAAAGGGGTTCATATAATAGAGTGAGACAGGGAGAGAGTGGCGGCTGGTAGGACCAGACACATTTCCCCATCCCCCCAGGGTCTGTAGAAGAGACCAGAAGAATCTGATAGAAGTTGGGGGGAGGAAAAGTAGCAGTGGTGAAGGGGGTGTTAGAAGAATTCAATAGGAATTCAAAGGTTATTTTATTTTATTTTTATTTGGGGAGCACTACAGTTGGTAATCACAAATCAGGACTAGTATTAATTTAACAAACAAACAAACTAGAGAATGGCTTAAGGTTTTTAACATGGAATGTGAAAAGTCTGGGTTCTAACACGAAGAGGGCTAGGATACAAAATGTGCTGAATAAAAGTAATATGGGTATTGTATTCTTGCAAGAAACTCATCAAAAAAAAAAGGAGGGTTTTAATGAATTGAAAGGCCAATGGATTCAAATTTATGAAAAACATTTGGGACTTCAAAATCTCGGGGAGTAGCAATATTAATATCAAAAAAATGTGAATTGAAAATTGAAAAAATGGAAAAGGATACTCAAGTCAGATATTTGATATTGCAAGGTCAAATAAAAGGAGAAGACTTTACACTTGTGAATCTTTATGCACCCAATGAGAGACAGGAATAATTTTTTGAAAATATATTGAGAAGGCTGGATAAACTGAGAAAAGGTTACATGATAGTAGCAGGAGATTTTAATATGGTAATGGATATGAAGAAGGATAAATCAAAATTGCAAATTGGGAAAGGGAAAATTAAATGTACAATATTAAATAGATTAATTAATAAAAACAGATTTGAAAGATGTTTGGAGAGAATTAAAGGGTGAAGAAAGAAAGTTCTCCTTCCACTCAGAGGTGCATAATACATATTCAAGAATAGATTCTAAGGATAGTTTTAAATACTCTGGAATACTATGAAGCCCACCCGGAAAAGCAAACGGCTATGATATTCTTGGATGCGGAGAAAGCTTTCGATAATTTTAATTGGAATTTTATGCTATATCAATTGAGAGTGCTACAAGTTGGAGAAGGATTTTTGAAATTAATTAAAGCAATCTATACCCAGCAAAAGGCAAAAGTTAGAATCAATGGAGAGTTGACCAGAATCTATCACCAGAATCTATCAGTTCATTTACTACAACATCTTGCCCATTGAAACAAGCAACGTGAAGAGGTGTATTCCCATATGCATTTGGTTCATTCATATCAACTCCAAGATCTAGAAGATACTTGACCACACTAATCATTCCACTAGAAACTGCAGCATGTAGAGGTGTATATGATTTCTTGTCTTTACAGGTTACTTCTGCTCCATGGGCTACAAGCAGTTTTACCACATCAATATGACCCATATAAGCTGCCCAATGGATAGCTCACCTGTCCTTCTTGTCAAAGGCATTAATATTGGCTCCTCTAGATAATAATAAACTGACCATCTCAGCATGTCCACTGAAGGCTGCATGATGCAATGCTGTTCTACCAGCATGATCCGACACATTTACATTACTAAGAAGTGGCACCAAGGCTTCTGCACACTTGACTGCTTTATTTGCAGCTGCTATGTGTAGGGGTGTTTGCCAATTTTTGTCACATGCATTGACATCTGCTGAGTGCTTCAACAACACCTGCACAGCATCCTCACTACAAGATGCAACAGCTCTGTGTAAAGGAGTCAACCATTTGCTGTCTTTGGCATTAACTCTAGCTCCAGACAAAATAAGTAGCTCAATAATTTCTGCATCTCCCAGATATGCAGCAGCATGTAATGGGGTCCGTTTTTCGTTATCCTGGAAGTTGACATCTTCCTTCTTAAAAATTAGTGCACGAACCTCATCAGGGTCCCCATTAAAAATAGCTTGAACAAGTAGTGGCTGCTCGCGGAGCTTGAGGAAAACCATGGCGAGGCCGCCACTACCCCGCCTCCACTCTGATCCAAACCTTCTTTTATCCTTTTTTTTTTTTTTGTATTGTGAAACTGGAAACCTTATTGCTGTTGTAAATTATCAGCTTGTTTTCTGAACATAGTGTGGAAACACAGGACAGTATTTTGATCTATTTGATAATTTTGTGGGTTTTTGAAAAATTAATGAGCATGTACATAGAAATAGCAACTGCTTGAATACTGTATTTACTTGCATTCTTTCAGTACATCAAGATTCCTGTGTATATTTTACAGAGTATAATAAAACCCAGATGTGAGAGTTGTATTTAATGAATAATTTGTGCATCAGTGTGGAATGATTAAGTGTTAATTCTTTAAAGGGCTTCTGATATTGAATGCCTCAGATTTATAAATCCTATTCTACAAAGTCTTTTTAAATCCTCTTGATTTCAAAGAAGTAGTTCAAGTGCTTAAGTAGTACCATGGAAGTTACTTGATTGATGTATTTTGATCAGTAGTTAACTGACTGAAATACTTCAGAGATTATATGTGTTAATGCTACTGGATGACTGACATGCCCAGGAACTTTTCCTTTTCTATATCACTGTCCTGAAAGCTCTTGGATAATATAAGCTAAAGCAGATGACTTACAGCCAGTTAATCAAAAAGTCTCTAGAATGGGTAATGCAGCAGTCTAGTTGTGAATTAGGTTTATTGACCTTTCTGAGTGTTGTGGATAAAATACTTCCCTTTTACATTCAGATTAATTCTTTTTGTTTCTTGTAGTACTGTTTTCTGGTGACTGAGACTGCCAGATTTTGGTGCACTTGAAGTGATCAATGACTTTGATAAAAATAACTTTTAAGTTAAGATTTCTTCCACACTGGAGTCCTTAAGTGCTGTTGAAGTATTTTTTTTAAATCAGCTGGGAATGGAACTAAAACAAACCATATTACTTAAAATACCAGCATATTACCCAGCAATACTCTTCATCCTGATTGCATATGTTCTGTTCAGCAAAGGTCCATTCAAGTGATAATTAAAGGACTCTCATACCAAAGTTAAAAGTGTTATTTAATAAGATATTAATGGGAGAAGAAATCCCACAATCTTGGAAAGAGTCATTGATTGTTTTAATATTGAAACCAGATAAAAATCCAATAAATATGGAAACATATAGACCCATATCACTGATAAATCAAGATGCTAAGATATTCACGGCAATAATGGCAAAGAGATTAAATAATTTTATGGGGAGTTATATTGAAAAAGATCAAAATGGATTTATACAAGGTAGACAAATGTCAGATTTAATGAGAAGGGTACTTAATTTAATGCATTTAGCTAAAGAAACTAATTCTAAAGCCGGAGTACTATCGTTAGATATATTTAAAGCATTTGATTCAGTGGAATGGGATACGTTAAAGCTTTTAATTAAATATTTAGGGTTTGGACCCAATTTTAGGCAGATAATTAACCAATTACATTCACAGAATACAGCTAGAGTAATAGTTAATGATGGAATAACTGAGACAATACACCTAGGCCGAGACAAGGTACAAGACAAGGTTGCCCCTTATCTCCAGTATTATTTACATTGATAATAGAATTACTGGCACAGATAATTAGAGATGATAAACAGATTGTAGGGATAGAAATAAAGAAAATGGTAAGATAAACTTGTTTGCTGATGACACATTATTAATAGTTAAAAATCCAATAGAAACAACAGAAAGGCTTAAATCACATTTGGAGGAATTTGAGGATATAACAGGATTAAAAGTTGGGGAAAGTCAGAATGTTTATTGTTAAACCACTCGGACGAGGAGAAAAGAAGAATGAAAACAATATTTGAAGGAAAAATGGGAAATGTTATTAAATATTTAAGGATTAATATTACCTGGAATTTACAGGATATAATTAAAATAAATTTGGATAGATTGAAAAAAGAGATAACTGGAAGGATAAAAGATTATCAGAAATTAAAGATCTCCTGGTTTAGTAGAGTCGTATTATGTAAAATGAAAATTATTTCTAAATTAAATTTTATATTTTGGATGCCTATAAAGATTACAGAAAAACAATTGAAAGAATGGCAGAAAATGATAAATTGTTACTGTAATGGAAATAAACGAGTGAGGATTAATAAGAAATTATGGTATGTAACACAAAAAAGGGAGGTCTTGGATTACCCAATTTAAAATTATATTATGCAGCAAATCAACTCAGACATATCCCAGATATTATTAAAGGTAATAAAAATTTAATTTGGACAGAAATAGAAATGCAGGGTAAGGAAGAAAAAAATGAAAGCATATTGTTTAAAGAAAAGATTGAAGAGATTAAAAAGATTACTAACCCTTTCCTTTAAAATATGTTAGAAAATTGGAAAAGGTTTAGAGGTATATTGAGCCCACCAATCTCTCCCTTATCCCAGGTTGTGGATTTAAAGAATTTTCCAGAAAATCTTTTTAAAACTCTTAAGAATATATCAAAAGATAAAGGGATAAATAGAATAAAAGATTGGATGGAGAAGATGAAAGATAAAGGAAATATAAAAGAGATTTTGGGAGGAGAGGGGATTTCTTGGTTTAATATGATTCAAATAGAAAGGTGGACAAGGGAATGGAAAAGTAAGGAAGGGAAAAGTAGAAAAATGACAAAATTTGAAGAGATTATTGAAAAAAGACTGAAATTAGAGGAAAATACAGAAAGAAAGGGAACTGTAAGTCAAATATACAAATTATTAATTCAGGCCGAACAGGATACACAAGGATTAAAAGCACAGTGGCAACATGATTTGGATAAAGAAGCACTAGGAGAAAAATGGGATAAAAAGAATTATGAAGAACATGTCTGTAAGGATAAAGGGAAATTGTTATAAGGTAATATGGAGGTGGTATTTAACGCCGGTAAAACTGAATATAATAAATAAAAACGTATCATCACTATGTTGGAGGTGTAAAAAAGAGAAGGGGACGTATTTACATATGTGGTGGTTATGTGAAGTAAGAAAGAATGGAAGCAAATTTTTAAAGAAATAAGGTAAATAACTGGATTAAATATTCAAACCTCCCCATCAATGGCTTTATTGAATATGGTTAAGAAAGATCAATTGTTGAAAGAAAATAAGGATTTAATTGTAATAATGGTTACGGCAGCAAGATTAATTTTTGCAAGAAACTGAAAAAATGATAACCAACTTAATTTAGAGGAATGGTATAGAGAACTATGGGATATAGCAATTAATGATAAATTGACATGTGATATGAAAATAAAAAGAGGCCTATCAAATAATGATTTTAAGAAAATATGGAGTGTATTCTTGGAATATGTATTTCGGAGAGGGAAGGGGTATACGCCGAGGGAAGAAACAATGAAGTTTTGGAGAGAAAATGGATTGAATGAAATTTAAAAATATTATTAATGCTAGCCCTGAGGGTGAAGGTGGCACTGGTGTATTATGTAATTGTATTTTAATGTGGTGTTAGGTTTATGTTGTTTAGGTTGGATGTTTGTTTTAAAAAAAAATGTATAATGTAATATATTCTTTGATATTAATGTTTGATGTAATATGTTTAAGTAAATATAAATTGCAAATATGTAAAAAGTAAATCTTAAGATATATTAAAGGATCTATCTATCTAATTAACTAAGAATTGTGGATTATATTTATATGCATGATTCATTATTCTTTGCTCCATGTGGAGAACCTTTAAAAAAAGCTTCTCAGTTATGCAAAGAAGCAGAGGGGAAGGTATATGATGGAACCCTCACCTATTCTACCTAGCAACATCAAGAAGAACATGATTGGCTGAAAGGAGAACCAATCTGGGGAAGACAACAAGAGATATTTAAAACGAGAGAGGTTTAGCCAGTTAACAGTTAACAGAGAGTTAAGGAGAAGCAGTTAAGAGTGTCTCTCAGGATAGGAGTGAGGGTTTCCAGATAGAGAGATATGTATTATAGTTACTTTATAAGTGGATTTGTTCTAAAATGAAAAGTTGATACTGTTAACACATGAAACGTCAAGCTGATGAGAATGCCTTGTAACCATTATGCTTACTAAAAGAATTTTATTTTATGTTTCACTTTAAACCTGCTTGACTCTCATGATTTGGGCTTAAGGATAGCCCACGAGGGAAGGGAAGGCAGGTTGAGAGGTGAGTAGCCAGGTAGGGCTGGTCACATAAGCCTTACAGGAAAGCAAGGAAAATATCAAGCAATGACTTTTATTCATTCTCTAGTAGGAAAATGTTGCCACACTGAGTATTTCACAATTCCCTCTTCATTTATTTGGGAAGCCATGTGAAGCAGTGAGTACAGTGGCACTGCCTCATGGTTCTTATTTCATTGGATGATACTGGGTCACCAGCAGCCACATCAACCCACACAGTTTCTAATTTGATCTGTGAACAGCTCAGATGTGCCCTTTAACAGTCCAACATACCATGTACTTACCTCAAGATAGTGATGCTCTGGCTACTATTAGCAAAGGTAATGCAAAGCTAGGAGCATTTTATTAGAGAAACATGTCATATTATAGAACAGAGGACCAAATCATTACATATTCTCAGATCAGGAACAGACAGTCCCAGCAGTACTATCAAGAGGTTTGGGAAGTTCTTTGTGTGCTCAGTTTGTGGGTGCATACAAAGCACCTTCTGTCCTCACAATCAAGCACAAAGAAAATATTTTCAGTTCCTTGAAGACTGCTGCCAAAATGTTTAAAAGTAGAACGATGTCAGCCGCTGTACAAGAAGAACCTCAGTTTTCACAGGGAAATGCCAAGAGTGGGATGCATTTAATGAATGCAATAACTTTAATGAAGGGACAGAGGGGTTGTGGTTTCATTCTTGATTCATACATCTATCTCCTAGATGATACAGAACATTCTTCCTAGAGATTCTGAATTATTTACTTCACATAGCTAAGCTTCAGAATACAAAACATATTTTGACAATCCAGAATTACCTGTTTCAACGGATAACTAGTCCTTCACAAAGAGGTCTTTAATATGAAATAACAGTGGGATTAAACATCACAACAGAAGGAACACAGACAATTAAATGCTGGCCATCAAGTAATATTCAATATATATATTGAATCCCAAGGTATGATACTAGGCAGTTCCATCATCAACTGACCTAAGCTCTACACCTTGCCTTGTCCTTTGCATCTGTGGCCACAAAAGCTGGACTAGATCTGATGAGATAGATAAGGACGGGAAATAATTTTGCCCCTCAGGACTACATGGGATGGTGACTGGAAGACTGGGAAGGAGCAATCTCAGAAATTTTAGGGCCAAAACCTGAGGCCTAGGGATGGCATTTGGGATCTCACAGGGAGGCATGTCCTTCAGTATAACATCTCCTGAAACTCCCATTACCAAACTGCACAGGATGGCCTCAGATTTTCCACGTCTCCTTTTTTGTCAAATCAAACTTTGAAATTCTATCACCTAAATAAAAAACTTTTTTGTTTCCTTTCCCTCTGTAAATATCACTGCCTAAGGCATGAAACGGGGCAGGGGACTACCCATTGGTCAGATAAGTACCTGTTCACATAAATAACTCTATCAAAGGAAGGTTATTATTTAGGAGCAGTTACAACCTGCTATAACCCACTCCAATACACCACCTGCCAGATAATTCTTTTAAGGAAAGGCAAAGAGGACGTAAAGCATCAAAAGATTTAATGCATGTTACAAATAACTTCACAATATTTATTCAGTTAAATACATTTATCAACACCAATACGGATGCAAACATCCGTTAAATTAATTCTCAGGTACCTGGACAAGCATAAAAACAAATATCACCTGTTGAAAACTCAGGCAGTACAAAACTATGAAAAATACAGAAAACATTAATTGGACACCGGTGACAGAAATCAAGTGTTTAGCTGACTTGTATCCAATATAGCTAAAACCATGCATTTTTTTCCAGTCACATTGATCAAACTGTTTGTTTGGTGGGACACTCAGAGTAGTCACAAGCAAGAAATGGTATGCTTATGTCTTGCTTGCTCCTCATCCCCCCCCCCCCAATAGCTCCTTCCAATGTAGCAGACATACCCATGGGAACTTGGGAACCAAGTACAAGAAGGATGAAGAGGGAGAAGCAGCAAGTGAGGAAAGGGTTAAAATTGTTTTGTCTCTCCTTCAAATCACAACCTCCTCACTCTTTGCCTGTTTGGTGTTGATTTCTGATCCCTGGCCCAAGTCTGATGCCAAATGTGCAGTTCAGTTCTCAAGCACATGCATAATTTACTTACACAGAATTTATTTGAACATGTGTAGGCATCCTTCAGTCTCGAGAGACTATGGTAACGTGCTCTGAATAGAGGTCTTGGAACAGCATCTAGTGTGGCTGAGAGGGCCAATTCGAGAATGACAATCCCTTCCACACTGAAGACAAATACAATCTGTCCCCTGTCCAGCTCCCTGATTTTGCTGGTTTCGGGACTGCCTCTTTGCCTCGGCCTGCTGAACAAGTGTCTCTTCAAATTGGGAGAGGCCATGCTGTGCTGCCTGCCTCCAGGCTGAGCACTTTTACTTGAACATAAAAGTATTTAAATTGAGGTGTTTCATTTCCAGCAGGTTCTACAACAACGTTCTTGAAAAAAATAATTCTTAAAAAAACCTCCGGTTTGTGAATGTGGGATATTGTGCTTCTGTATCCATGATTTAAAACACCAGGAAATGGCCCAATATTGCTGCACAATATCATGTCTATGTTGCCAGCAGGAAAAAGGATGCCAAGCTTTACCTAACAAAGGGCAGCCTGAATGCCGATGCACCCATAGCAGCAGTGAAGTTGGTCTACAGGATACCCTCTCATGCTCACTACCATTCACAAAGTGGCACCAAGCAATGGAAAATCCCAGAAGCTGACTCCTTTTTTCATCAATTGACCACTTCTCACCCAAATACTAAGCAATTGCCATGGCTGTTTTTCGACAACTGTGAATGGTAGCAAACACAAGAGAGTATCCTGCATGGATACAGAAGCATAATATCTCACATTCACAAACCAGAGCTTTCATTACGCATATACTACACACAAATCCCAACAGAAACTTCCCTCATGCAGAATTACTTAGTGACAGAAGATCCCAGAAGAGGAGCACATCATCTGTAATATGGTTGCTTGGAGAGGACAGAAGCAAGAACAGCCTGAATGTAGCTGTGGTTCCCTCTGTGCCATAATATTTTGAAGTGCTGTTTTGGACTGAATGAAATGGTGAAGCAAAGATATGAGTAAGTGCAAGACATACAATGGAGAAACATACACATCCTTTAATCTCTCAGGTAAACTAATGTTCCCATGCCCGCTCCCACAGAATGCAGACTAGGAAGCGATTTTCCAATTTCCAAACCCTTTCCTTGGGATAGATAACTTGAGGAAGAAAGCTATATCAGACCAAAACATGTTGTGTGCATGCTTTCCAAAAGATGTCCTCTCACCTTTTGAAATAAAGAGAGCGAGCTCAGTGTTAGCAAAGATTGTCACTGGAAACCAAGGTCAAAATCATCCATACTATGTAAAAGAAGGATCGTGAAAGAAGGGAAGGGGGAATCAACTCGTTTGAAATGTGGTGTTGGAGAAAGCCTTGCAGATAGCACAGCCAGAAAGGAAGAAAAGTGGGTGTTTGATCAAGTCAAGCCTATACTCACATTATAGCAAAAATGAGGAAAGTGAGGCTATCATACCATGCACATATAATGAAAATACAGAACTGGCTGGAAAGGACAATATTGCTGGGAAAGGGGGGCATTAGGAACAGAAGAAGACCTATCATGAGACCAATTGTCTCATTAAAGGAAGCCACAACTATTAGTTTGCAAAACTCGAGCAGAACTTACTGGAAAAGACACTATTGCTAGGAATTGGGGACAGTTGGAAGAGAGAACAACCAACATGAGATACTGCTTGGTTTATAAGATCTGAGCAGAGCTATTAATAATATGACATTTTGGAGGTAATTAACTCATATAGTCACCAGACATCAGAAGTGACTTAGTGGCACATAAAATCTTTGGAGATTTTTTTCTTAATTACAGAACAACTGTGTAGCAAGAAGATGGACGACATTGGTGAGACTGTGAAGGGATATAGACACCAAAATATAGACTGTGAAGGGATATAGACACATTGAGTACGACCATCCCCAGCCACAAAGAAAAAAAAGTTTTTTCAAAAGCTCACTGACAGCTTAAATGACTGAGTTTCTGAATATTTGCTCTCTATTCTTTTAAATATATATTTTAAAATATTTTTACAACCAGACACAGAATCTCTTTCTAAGCATGAATCCTAGTTTTGCCAGGAGTTAAACATTCAGTGGGGTCAGCAAATTGGGTCCTTACTGACAGGTTCAAAATTTCAGATTGCCTTAGACCTGGAGCTGATTTCCCCTTCGAAGACTTGTGTTAGAAGCCTGGCCTTAGGAATCCTGAGAGAATGTTTAATGAAAGCACTCAGGGCTGGGACAAACACAACTGCTCCATGTTTTTGTCATACAGAAATACTTTGAATATGCCTTACAAAATTGTGTTATTTCCCTGGGGACACGTGGCAAAATCACTCCCTGTCTGGAGGACTGTCACTCCATTACTTTCTTTAAAGCAAGTCTATTGGGCTTTTTTAAAAACTCTCTAAAGAGTATCTAAAGTATTTTGAATTTAAAATATTTTCAATTTATATGAGCTATTTTAAATCTGGAGACATTTAGGGTCAGTTGTTTCTGCATGGGGGGAGTTTTACTTTTAAAAAAATCATAACTTGGAAACAGTTTGCCCAAACGTCCCCAAATTTGGCAAATAGCAAGAGCAGACTGTTTGCTGCTCCTGTGACATTGGGTGCTGATCCAAAGTCCAGTTTCAAAGTTATTTTTTTTTGTTTGGGCTGCCCCCTTTTTTACAATTGCCTTGTAGAGTGTTGATTTGCTCTACCAGCACAAGATCATTTCTGCACAATCGTGCAGTTATAAATATCATGCGACTATAATGTCAACCCAAACTTGTTTCTCCATGACACTTCTGCTGTGCTTTAAAAACAAGTTAAATATATAGTTTACAGCTGTAGTTCTGAAAGATCCATGTCTCTTGTTTGAGAAAAATACTGGCACTGCTTCAAAACCTCTGCTGAAGGACCTCTCAAGGGTGATTCACACATTATTGAGGAAAAATCCAGGAAGACAAAATTCCATTCCTGCTCCTGTTGTTTCTTTTGACTACCTGCAAAAATGCATTAGGCTCTCTTCTACTGGCAAACAGAGGTAGGTAAGGATTTTTCCCCCAACAGTAGCCTTAATTTATATGCACAAGAAGGATGCCTCTTCTGGGATCTAGATGGAAATAAGAATTGAGTAAAATATTCCACAATGAAAAACAGCTCAGTACATTCATTAACTGCTGTCTAGCACTTCAGAACTCTTAATCAAAAAATAGAAAAGGATATGGCCCCCTGGAGAGCCCTAGAACATTCGAAGGGGGCCACAGACTGGAAACAATTCTTCACACACCACCTTATAAGGTTCATTATGCAACTTATACAATCTTGACTCGGCCTGTATTTCTTTCATATTGTGTTTATGACCGTGGCAACAACAACAAAAAAGATCAGAATGGCTGCTGTAGATAGAGCATGTAGTGGCAATTAAAAATAATATACTTCCAGTTTTGTTTTGGGTTTTTTGTTTCTGTTTTTAGTATTAGTATTAAGGATTCCTCAACAAAAGTACAATTTAATGCAACCTGTGCTAAATATTCATAAATTAGGAGATCATGTAGGTAACCAATGAAAGATTTATTTGAAGAAAAACAGCCCAAACTGGTTTTTATCTGGGATTTTGAAATAACAGAGGGAAATATGTGTAATGCAACTGAAGAAACGTTATAATTTGGAACGAAAATTTATATAATTTGGAACAAAAAAAATATCAAATGGTGACTTTTGGCTGTATTTTCTAAGGTACACGGGCATCAGTGTGTGTTTGCTATATTCAAACTGGGCCCAAATTTGTTTACAATCAAAGTAGATATCCACAATTTAGAACTGTTCTTAGTGGATTATGTGTGATGGATATAATTTTGTGCTGTCTGGATTTCCCATTAGAGGGAAAGAATTCAATTAGCAGGAAAAAGAGAGAGAATGCAATTAGCAGAAAAGAATTATCCTTAGTTTAAATTCAATTCATCAGTATCCTGCTGAGTTTCTACTAAGAAGAAAGACCTGCCAGTGCTATAACACAAGATTATGCCCCTTGTGCTGTTGCTGTTACACAAGTGGAAGTCAAGATTTCTTCATGGAGATAACCACTTGAACAACACTTCTGTAAATGGCACAATCCCACGTTACTACACTAGTTAAACTTCCTGCTCAATGGAAAATCAAGACGACATGGGGCACAGAATGTTGAACTCCTTGGTGGTGTTGACACGGACATTGTTTATAGCAGAGAAAAAATCTTGATAAGCTATCCTGGGAACACATAAGACATTTCAGAAGTGCTTGTGAGGAAGAGCTATTGTAGCTCTGTGGTAGAAGCCACATTCGCAAATATAATATTGCATGCTCTGCATTCAAAAGTATCTCAGGTATTAGGCTGGGAAACATCGTAGAGTCACTGCCAGAGAAGATGCCATTAGGTTACATTATCTTGGCTCAATAGAACTTCATATGAAGTGAGCTGTATTATTGAAGAGGCCTTCAAAGATGAGCCATGATAGCAGACTCTGATGGAGAGCTTAGCTGCCTGGGTAGAAGAACACTCCAACACCATTATATGAAGTCAAGGGTCCTATATGTGCGCTCCATCTGCCATGGTTAAAATGCTGCCTCTACTTCCACCTGGTTCTCCTCTTCCTCTGGGGAACCTGTGTGGTTGTTCTGAAGCCTAAGAGGCTTCTGGAGAGAAATGGCACCCAGCTTCTCCTCTTCATCTTCATTAGCCTCTTCACGAACCCCGTGAGACAGGCAGTCCTGTTCAGAGTTGCTTCTAACATACCCAGGCAAATTTATGTGGGTGTCATTTTGCCTGGGGACATTTTTGCAGGCTCTACTAGATATCAGTATCATGCGAGAACTAGTCACCATCTGAGACTGGCTGCTGGTGCTGTGGTTCATGTTTGTAAGGACAGAGCCATAGCGGTAGCTCCCACATGGAGCTTTCCTCTCCCAATCCATAGCCAGGTTCCATCTTGCCCAGGTTTTCTTGATCTCCGTCTGTACCTAGAGGAAAAGAAAATGGTCATCTCTAAGTGCAAGGAAGGAGCAGGAGAGCCACTTTCATAGAATCCTTTGTATTCATTCAGAATGAAGTGTGCCCTCACTGTACTAAATTTGTAGCCACACTTATTCTACAACAGTCGTGGAAAAGTGTGCTACAGTTATGGCAGATGTGTAAAGAATACAAAACAGAATGCATTATAGAGCTATATGGTGTTGTTTAGTCATTAAGTCGTGTCCGACTCTTCGTGACCCCATGGACCAGAGCATGCCAGGCCCTCCTGTCTTACACTGCCTCCCGGAGTTGAGGCAAATTCATGTTGGTAGCTTCGGTGACACTGTCCAACCATCTCATCCTCGTAGAGCTATATAATAGAATATTAAATAGAAAGAGAGAGAGCCACACCAGACAAAAAGCTCTACAGAACAACAGAAAAACACAGAAGTCTGCATTTTCCCCAGCTCTTTTCCCCACCTTTCATTGTGAGGGACTGGTTGTTGTTTGTTTTTCTTAAATGAAAATTGAATGTGGCTGGAACCTTAGCACTTTACTATGTGCAAAATAATATGCCCTAAAATAGGGCACTGAATTCCTGCCCTGGGTTTTGGGTGAACTCTTAAAGAAGAGGGAGAAAGGGGAGTTGTCCATCTGTTGTTGGCATTGCTCAAACCATAAATCTAAATCATCCTCCAGTCTTCAAATACTGTACATCTTAGGAAAAGCTCTGGTGGAAGGAGGAAGCCGATGAAACCAATGGGACAGATGCAACCAAAGTGATAGGAAAATCAAAACTCAGTTCAAATTGTCAGAAAAAAACACATTCCTTGGTGCCCTCCATCATGCTGGCCAAATAAAATAGTCCTCACTAGCTTTTTATGAAATAATTCGTCTCTCAGACCAGCCTTGACTGTACTTCATTTTCAAATAAATATCACTGCCCTCTGTGGAAGCATCTCAGAAGACAAACAAAAGCTAGGATCCAAAGCAGTTTTTGTTAATGGTTGTTGTAGGTTTTTCGGGCTGTTTGGCTGTGTTCTGGAGGTTTTTCTTCCTAACGTTTCACCAGTCTCTGTGGCCGGCATCTTCAGAGGACAGGAGTTAGAACTCTGAAGATGCTGGCCACAGAGACTGGTGAAACATTAGGAAGAAAAACCTCCAGAACACAGCCAAACAGCCGGAAAAACCTACAACAACCATCGGATCCCAGCCGTGAAAGCCTTCAAGAATACAGTTTTTATTAACTTCTCCTTTTACAGGGAGATTTTAGTCTCCTGTCACTTGAGCTGCAATTCAACTATGTTAGACTGAGACTTAGTCATGCCTAGAATAGATCCATGGAAATCAGTGGGACTTAAGTTAGTGATGACTTACTAACTGCTATTGCTTTTGTATTGTGTAAGGATATTGTTTATAGGCCCCTTCCAACTTCACTGTTCTATGATTCTGTGACCACAGGGCTTCTTTCTTCTAGACAATGGAGGATACCTTGAATAGCCACCCAGAGCACCATCTAGAAGACAACATGAACACCTAACACCAGCAAAGAAGGGCTGCAAACTGAAGAAAACATTTGCTGCCATCTGCTAGGTGATATTACTAATTTGGCCACAACTAGCTTCACCTAGTGGGTTAACTAAACTTTTTTTCTGATTCTTTGATAGGAGATTTGCCACATTTCTGTGTTACCTCATTCCTTGGCCAAATAGGAAGAGTTTAAGTTTCAAAAGAAGGCAATGAGGGAGGGGCAAATACTGAATACCCGGCAGCTCTTTGTTTGGTGACTTGGAGACATAATCCAACCAACAGCCACCAAGGGTGGAATCTGAAACCTACACTTCTGAGTTGCATTTGCAGCCTGCATTTTGGAACTTATTTTTCAGAAATAGACCTGGCACGGACATCTGCCATGACTTCTGGAACTTTCATAGATTTTTTTCTGCACTATCTACAATATATTGGAGCACAGCCTGAAGAAGTCTAGAACAGGTCGAAAGGTAGCTTTCTTTTTTTAGTGGTTTAATAAAGTTATCACCTGCCCTTGCTTTTGCATTGTATAAGGACCACATATCTTTGCTTGTTTATTTTTCTCAACTGTCGGACACAACCCATAGGTTTGTGCTTCTTTCTAGACCTTTACTTTAAAGTAGAACATGAAGGCTGAAGAGAGTAGCGAAAAATCCATCCCACAACTCTGTAATTGAAATAGGCTAGAATTGCTCCTATTTTACATATCAGTAAGGTGAGTCTCAGGTTGTCATTAATGGCTGAATTTGGTAACTCACCTCTCCATTGCAGTAGCAATAGATGATAGAGACAAAGAAACCCTGCATGAGAAAATGAGGATAATCATAAACACAATAATAAATATATAACTTAATTATCACCACCTTGAACAAAGAATTTTATGCTGATATTTAACAGATACTTGTGAACTGAAACAGTTCCTGCAGCATGAGGATGCACTTCCTGTGAATCTGGGGGACAGTGAAGTCCCCACACTGCTGAAAGTTGCCTGTCCTTGATTTAAATGGGGACCCAATCTAATGGCTGGTACTATGCCATAGAATCACCAGCTTTGTATATGACCTGGGGAAAATGTGAATGATCCACCATGAAGTCACACTGGGGAAATCTGGCTTCCCTGAGTTAATTCACCTCAGCCAACCACACAGGAGTCAGCAGAGAGGGGGGAGGAAATCATTCTTGTTTGCAGCTTGTTAAACATTTGAATCATCCCCTCCCCACACCTGGTACTGGGGTCTCCTTCCTTTCCATCCTTCCTTCCCTTCCCTTCCTCCCTCTTTCTTTCTTTCTTTCTTTCTTTCTTTCTTTCTTTCTTTCTTTCTTTTAAAGCAGTGGTTCCCAACCTTGGGTTGCCAGATGTTCTTGGACTAACCTCCCAGAAGCCTTCATCACAGCTGTTCTGGCCAGGAAGAATATCTGGCAACCACTGTTTTAAACACTTGATATCCTAGTGCTAAGGCAGCTGGCTGACCAAAGGGGGGGGGGGGAGAGGAAGGAGTCAGCAGACAAACAGGAGGAAGTTTTAAGATAGCTCTGCTCTTATTGTGCTTCCTGCAAATCTGGATGTTCAGATCAAAGCTACCTTAACACTTCCTTCTCTCTCTCTCTCTCTCTCTCTCTGATTCCTCACTCTTTTCTTTTTCCTTTGGTTAGCCAGCTGCCCTAGTGCTAGGACAGCAAGTATTTAAAAGATGGAGGGAGGGAGGGAGGGAGGGAGGGAGGGAGGGAGGAAGGACACCAAGGCACCACATGTGGAGAGGAGAGGATTCAATGGCAGTCAGTTTCCCCAATGCCCTGCCTCTCTCATTGCTGTGATAGCCAGCTCAAATAGCTTCCAGCTACATAGCCCTCCACATCAACCCAAGCAATCACACCATCTGAACCAATGTGAATGCATTTGATTCCAAAGTAGAAACCCTATCAGTGGAGAAATTGGGGAGGGGGGAGAGGGGGACTCCAGGCCGATTTGCATTGACTTTCACATCATGTAGTCAATGGATAATAAAGCAAATCAGATCATCCCCATACCAGAGGGTTTCCTGTATTATTTGCTAATCTAGTCATACTCTTAAATTATTCAAATGCTGCCCCAGACGTGCAGGAGGCACTGACAATAATCAAAAGCTTACTTGAAAGGAAAAATGTGCAAAAGACAGCACCACAATTGGTATTATAGCGGTTAACAGTGGTTAACAGTGCTATTTGAGCAACGCTTTTGTGTATGTCTGTAATGAACATGTTGCTCTCTGGTTGAGGATCTACATTCTTACAAGAAGAACCAGACAACATGAGAAAGGGCCATCTCTCTATTCACTGTAACTGAATGGCAGGGTTATTTAATGACAATGTACCACCATGTGTTACCACACCTGGAATGAGTTGAAGAACAGCTCACAGTGCATCCGGATCTCCCAGCCCAGACCAGTGAATGTGTGAGGCAGGCATACGAACACAATGTAATGTACTCCAAAGACAAGAATCAGAATCAAAGTGGATTTTGCTAGTTTCCTAGAAGAGAATTGACAGCAATTATGCTGTTAGCAAATCTTTGGGTCCGAGTCCCATTCTAAGCCCAAATCTTTGGTCCCAAGCTCCAAGCCCCAAGCCCGAGTCCCTATTAAAAATAAGAGTTTTCCCCAGAAAAAAAGGAGGGGTGGGTGAATTCTGGGTCATGAATCGAGTCCAAGTCAATGAAAAAACATATGCCAAGTTTCAGTTGAGTCACCGGTGCAACTTAAGCAAGTCCTACAACTCAAGCCCTCATCTCTGATTATAATCACTTATAATTTTGACTGAGTGCTGTGTGCTGTATTGTAAAACATGACACAGACTGCAATATTAGAGACACTGTGGTCAGTTGACTCATATTATCAATATTAGGCTATAAGCAGCCTGATTCTTTACAAAACTTATTATTATTATTAATATTATTGTTTTGAACTGTTTTATTTTAATTTTAATTGTTCTAGTGTTTTTATATTTAATGTTTATGGAACCCGCCCTGAGTAGACTTTGTCTAGAAGGGCGGGATAAAAATCGAATAAATAAATAAAATAAATAAATAAATAAAACTGTGGGATGCCTTTTATTATGCAGTCCCCCTGCTGCAGACATGGATTTTCATGGGGCAGGCAAGTTGGTTGGGGGGACAAGTGGGATGGTCCCCAACTAGTAACCCTTCTGTGCTTTCCTACAATTTCTCCTTCATTTGTTCTTACTACAGAAAAACCTAGAAAGGAAGTTAAAAATGGAATGGCTGAACAATGCCTAAGAGGAGGAGCTGTCTGCTCAGAAGCACTCCTGGAATGTTATTTAGTGACAATGCTAAAGGAGGCTGGTATAAATAGAAAAAGTTACCTGCCTAGCTTGTATTTATACCCAGACACGACATCTCTTCTCTGTGCACAGGAAATGCTAAGAACAAATGCTGAGCTCTGGGAACATGCTTTTCCCCCACATTCTCTTCTACAAACTTATTTGACCAACAACTCAATCTGTTTCCACACTTCTGACTGGGTCCAGAAAAATCATTCATGATTAGGATGGTCTATATAAACATTGTGAAGGAGTTTGCACCAGTACGTATTCCTTAACTATAATCTACAGCACAGGTTCCCAACCTGGGGGTCATGACTGAAGGGGTCATGAAGTGGTTTCTCAGGGGGAGGGGTCACTGCAGTTATTTTTAGTTGCAATTATTTTTATATTTATTATATTAAATATGGTATACACAATGCTGTTCTGTTTTAATCCTCTTGGCCCACAGATAGATAAATTTAATCTGAACCGGAATTGCAGGCAACCTAGAGTTCTTAGTTATTTCTGTACCCCTTTGGGCAGAGTTTCCTTTAATGCATGTGCATCACTCCTACCCCCTTCGGAAAGAGCTGCTTTTGCTCATTTCTCTTTGCTCCTCCACATCAACCTTCAGAGGACTGATGTCAGCCCTTTGGACCCAAGTGTTAGCCTGGCTCAAAGAGACCTGAACGAAGCAAGTGCATGGTGTATGCCAGGAATGCTGGTGCCCAAGATGGCAGCAGGATTGAAAAGTTGCTGCTGCCATGCAGTGGGCCTTTTGCTCTGCCTGAGTTGCCCACTGTTCCAATGGGTGTGGCAATGGCAGCACAGTGAAGGGAGAGGGGACCTGGGCAGGGAGATGCACCCTGCCCGCACCTAAGTCACGGAGGAGGAAAGCAAGAGGGCCAAAAAGGGTGAGGGAGAAGAACCATGGGGGAGGAGTTCATTTGGGTTCAAGGCAGGGCTCTTCACTGAGAGGCTTTTTTGAGGGAGAAGATGAAGGGAGGGTCATTTTCACACCCCAAAAAGGTAAATTAAACACAAATTGCATTGACATTTTTTCTTCTCAAATTTTATCTGGTAGAGGCAGATTCACAGAGCCCCCCCCCCCCCCAAATTATGTATTATTAGGTAAAAAGTAAAGGTTCCCCTTGACATTTAGTCCAGTCGTGTCGGACTCTAGGGGGCGGTGCTCATCCCCGTTTCCAAGCTGTAGAGCCAGCGTTTGTCCGAAGACAGTTTCCGTGGTCATGTGGCCAGCGCGACTAGACACGGAACGCCGTTACCTTCCCACCGTGGTGGTGCCTATTTATCTCCTCACATTTTTACATGCTTTCGAACTGCTAGGTTGGCAGGAGCTGGGACAAGCGACGGGAGCTCACTCCGTCGCGTGGATTTGATCTTACAACCGCTGGTCTTCCGACCTTGCAGCACAGAGGCTTCTGCGGTTATTATGTATTATTACATTAATATTAATATAACGTTAGGATTATATTCTTTAAAAAAATCTATTTTAATATGTTTCCTCTACCTCATTAAAAATGCCTTCTTATGCAACAAATGTGGCAGGGAGGTCACTGGTTACTTGGCTATTACAAAAGGCGTTCGGGGACTTGAAAAAGGCTGGGAAACACTGACCTATAGTGTAGCCTGATGTTCCATTTCATCATGGATCTCCATTTTTACCAGTCTGGCAAAGATGTATCCAAATGAGTGTAGCACAATTTAGATGCACTGTACTGAATTTGGCCTTGGGTTTATTTTTTGTGGGAGAATCAGAGGAACAATTTAGGGAGATTTGCTCGGTTGTTTGCAACGTAACTGTGTTATGATTTCAAGTCTGCTTCACATACTGACACTGTCGCTAAATGGGATAATTTCAATATTGTTGACACTGTGGAATTTACCACCACACATGTAGCAAGTTCTGCCAAATTGGAGAGTTTTAAAAGGGAATTAGATAAATGCAGAAAGGATGGAGTCAGCAGTGGCTACATATGCCGTCTCTATTTTCAGAGGCCAGCGTGCCTCTGCAGAACAGCATCTGGGAAGCTTGAGTGAGAGAGAGCTATGGTGCTCATGTTCTACTTGTGGGCTTCCCCATAGGCTTCTTGTTTGGCCACTGTGTGAAGAGAATACTGGACAAAATGGGTGTTTGGTCTATTCAGAAGGACTCTACTTATATACTTAAAGTAGATTCCTATATGAGTAATTGAAGGGGTGGGCTGCCAGCTCATCAAAGCCTGAATTTCAGCTATTTTCAACTACCAGATGTCATTACACTGGGAAGATTATATTGATTTGTCTCTCTTCTTCCTGATTCTCTTTGCTAATCATTTCCAGTTTTCAAGAAGAGGTCTGAAATTAACACACATTGCCCAGGGCACTAAAAGTGGCAAGTACTCTATACTCACATTAACTCTTGCATTTTAAGTGGAGAAAAAAAGAACTTATTTGCTTACAGCTGAAGCTCTTTCAAACATTAGCTGCTTTCTCAAGCAGCTTTTAAGCCTTGCGTCTCTCCCGGGAATTTCTATACGGATTGTTTCCCTGCTACAAGCGGCAACAGAAAAACAGGGATCTGTCCCATAGCTAATGGCTGATTAGCAGGGTAGCAGGGGGATCATAGAATAACAAAATAATGGAGTTGGAAGGGGCCTATATAAGGCCATTGAGTCCAACTCTCTGCTTAATGCAGGAATCCACATTAAAATATATCTGACATATGGTTGTTGAATTTTTTCTTGAATGCTTCCAACGTTGGAGCGCTCACCACCTCCCAAGGTAGTTGGTCCCATTGTCATACTGTTCTTACAGTTAGGAAGTTTCTTCTGATATTCAACAGAAATCTGGCTTCATGTAACTTGAGCTCCTCATTATATGTTCTGCGCTCTTGGATGATTGAGAACAATGCCCCTCCTCAATCCTTCAAGTATTTAAAAAGTGCTATCCTATCTCCCCTCAGACTTCTTTTCTCAAGGCTTAACATATCCAGTTCTTTCAGTCTTTCCTCACAGGGCTTGGTTTCCAGTCTCCTGATCATCCTTGTTGCCCTCCTCTGAACTTGTTCCAATTTGTCAGCATCCTTCTTGACGTGTGGTGTCCAGAATTGGACACAGTATTCAAGATGAAGTCTAACCAATGCTGAATAGTGGTTCCTCCTATATCTACCTGCCAGGAACCTTAAGTCAATTTAAAGGCTCACTTTCACATGCTCCCCTCCCCAAAGGAATCAAGGAGGAGACTGCAAGAAAAAGGGCCTTCTCAGTTTCTGTGACCTTTTTATGGAATGCCCTCCTGCAGGGAAGCTGACCTGCCACCTACACTGTTCCCTTTCTGGTGCCAGACATAGACCTTTGTTTTGCTATTAGCTTAATTAAAGATATAAATAAATATTATTTATCAAAAATGAATTGAAAGATATGGGGCATTCCTGAATATATTTAAACAGAAATAAGCTTCACAGAATTTAATGGGAAGTAATCATTTGTAAGCATTGTTAGGGTACTAAAATGTTTGGACATTTATTTAAAAGTATATCTGAGCAATATTTTGTTTTTACAGTAAGTAGAATAGGCCACAATAGGTCATGAGTAAAATATGCCAGAATAGACTGTGATTAAACTGAAAAGCAAGATGCTGAACTGGAATTAGTAAAGCTGAGTTTTCTTCCTTTGCTTCTATCCAGCAGAAAGGAAAATAGCTATTGTACTCTCTGGTTCAAGACAGGAGTCTTACAGCTCAAATTTCTCACCTAGCAATTTTAGTAAAATCTCACCAGCCATTTTCTTCTCTGTCTGTGGCTGCTTGGGCTGTGGGTAAATTATCCCCCTTGGCAGAGGAAGTGCCCTGGATTATGTAGCGTGCCCTCAACTGGCAAATTACATTTTCACAGTCAATTCAGCTGCATGTTGGAAACTCCTCTTTCACTGCTGGCTGCTCTTGCCCAGAAGGCATGAATCCATTTAAACTTCTTTGCTTTTCAAAGTGATCTCATCTCCTGACTACAATGGTTCCTTCTTAGAATTGGGCAGAAGTCATGAGGTTTTGGAGTGCACAGCTTTTTGCAAATGTTCAGAAAAGCAGGTTGACTACCTTTTAACTTTTATTTAAAGTGGTACAATTTAACAAGACCTAACACAGGAGAGTTTTTTTCTGTTTGGGACCTCCACATTATTTCATCTTTCCAGTTACTTTGTTCATGTACATTTTTAAGAATATCAGGAAGCCTGCATGTTACATGTAATGGATCAAAACATCTAAGCAACTCCCACCAAGCAGTGAGTTCTCATGGTTCTTCAGTAGAGACGGGCATGAACCGCCAGTTCGGCAGTTTGTGCTGGTTCATTTATTGGCCAAACAGGTGTTTGGTGCTTCACAGCCACACCTCTGAGTGGTTATCCACTGGAGGAGGTGGGACTGGGAAGTGCCAAACACTTGTTTGGTGAATAAATGAACCAGCACAAACTGCCAAACCGGTAGTTTGTACCTGTCTCTATCTTCAATACATACCTGTTATTACCCATTTAAAACCTTTTCCTGTCTGTTTTAACTGTTAGTAGAAATCCTGACATATGTAGACTGAAGAAGATATTAAGACCCCTAACAAAATTCTCTCCATTCTCACAAAACTAAGGTACATATAGTTCTTTGGAACCAACTGACTTTACAAGAAAGCAGGCCCAGTAGGTTTGATTGCTTTCAGTAAGATGGGGAATGAGAAGGGAAGAATTATATCAATGCAGTTGAGTGTTGGACTACCACCTCTGCACTTCAATGTAAGGTATTTGAATTCTGAAGAGATACCTGACTGAACTCTTCTTTCCCACACAAAGTCAAATGAACATTTCAGACCACTTAATTCATCAGTGTTTCCGGGGGTGGGGGGCGGGGGGATAGGATTAATGTGTTCAAAGAATGACTTGCACTTTGTATCTATTAGCATTAAATATTTTTTGACATAGGGGAAAACACACAGACACACTTTGGAATGATACTATGAAATTCAGCTTTTGAAACAAAAATGTGTTTCTTCCGTTCTTTGAATAGTTTTAAAAGGTGTCAGTGTTGGAATTTCCATTGCCTCATACAATTAGATAAGGAAAACTCAGATCATATTGTTTAAATAATCATTTATTGATATACTTTGAAAGTCCTGATTTATTGGTTCCCAAAAAGTGGGAGGTGTCTCATCCAAGTCAAGGATTAGGACTGAGGGAGACCTGGCATGCAGTCTCTCTGAAGTTTAAAAAGAAAAGTAAAATATTTATGTAAATCTTTAAATACCTTACATTTTTCGGCCTCATTGAAATCTATAGTAAGTAGATTAATTAGTTTATAGGTATAAACTGATGAAATTAATTAATTTATATGTATAAACTGAAGAAGTAAATCGTTCTTGTGGTAAATTTGCAACACCAGAATTTTTTAGTATGACTAAATAACTCTCCTGGCTACATTGCTCAGAGGTTTAGCATCTGGCTATGGAGTCAGAGATTGGGAATTCAATGCCCCACTGTCTTTCCTGAGAGTAGAGCCAGCCTGTGCGGCAAGTTGAACAGTCCCAGGATGCCCCCAGAAGAAGGGAATGGTAAAGCACTTCTGAGTATTCTCTACCTAGAAAACCCTGAAAAAGGGTTGCCATAAGTCAGAATTGACTTGACGGCATATTATTATTATTATTATTATACAAAAATATTCAAAAATACCAGACACGGTCAATCAAATTTATAAAAACATTGACTGGTATTATATAGCAGATACAAGTTTTAACTGAAAACCTAAGTAGCTGTTAAATATCAGTGCAGTATGCATGCTGTTCCTAATATTGCCCTTTTTTATAGCTCTGATGGTATTACAATTAAGTCCACAATTTATTATTATTATTATTATCATTATCATTATTATTATTATTATTATTATTATTATTATAACTACTATTACTATTACTGTTGTTGTTGTTGTTAAAATCTATGTTCATTTTTAGAATCTGCTTGATTTTTGACAGTAATTAGAAATGAAACCCATGATTAGATTTAACAGAGGGACTTACCTATATTGCTTCCTTATGTCATAGCCAACAGCATTTGTCTCCCAAATTTTTGTTGCTAGAACCCGTACAGTATTCAGGAACAGCACAAAATTTAACTGTAAAACAATTCATATATTTGTATTATTCCATTGTTCTTTAGAAGTACCTAACATAATCAAAACACTTAGCTTAGTGCTTTCTTCAACTGGAATATTTTGTGGACAACTTTTAACACTACCTGGTTTCTGGAACTTTGGGATGGAAAAGGATTCATCTCTCTCTCTCTCTGTGTGTGTGTGTGTGTGTGTGTGTAGGTCATGAAAAGTAAGGTCAATCTAATTCAATCCAAGGTCCAGTATACCCAGCTTTTGTGTCTCCCAGCTTTATTGCACTCTTTTAACGTCTGCCAGTTGCCTATCAGGCGATCAGCCATTGCATTTTACCTGAGCATGATGACAACCCCTGTGAAATGATTACCAACTGATTGTATCAGAGGTGGGCTTGTATATTAAGCATGGTGGGAGCAAGTATAAACCTGCCTCATTCAAGTATAAACATTGGTAGGGGTCTGCTCTGATGTTGCTTCATCAAATGCAACATGTAGCAGGTTAGAGAAGCTGAATTCTATCTATACCTGGTAAACCATCAGGTCCATGTCCTCCAGCCTGAAGATCTACAGGTATTTTGGACTGTATCTCTCAACATACTGTCCAGATACAGGGCTGATCTGACTTGAAATACAAAACATCTCATAGGCTGTTTTGGAGAAGGCTCATTTAAGCAAATGGAAACATAGTAAGCTACAACTAAGTGAACAGACTACTGCAGAGAACTGGCAGATAATTTAAACTGTTACAACCTGTTTTAAAGACAGTAGCTGAAAACTGAAGCTTTTTTTATCTTGCAAGTGATGGCACATGAGTGAAGAAATATTCTAGCTGCTGATTCCTGCCCTCTCCACAACTGTGGAAGGCACAATCAGAAATCATTTTTTTCCATGATCTCATTTAAAAAAAAATACGCCTCAATTAAAAGAAGCAGAAAACCAGATTTGACCAGAACCTGGAAATAAGAGGTGTGCACAGCTGTTTTTTTTTTCAACTACAGCTCAGAGAAACTCCCAGGCAGCATGGCCACTGGCCACGCTGCCATGGGAATTGTGGAAGTTGTAGTCCAGAAACACAAATCTGTACATTGCTAACTGGAAATGTCTCTTTTCTGGGCTACAACGATCAGAATAACTCAGCCATGGCCATGCTGGCTGGGATATTCTGCGAGTTTTAATCCAAAAAATAACATTTCCAAGCTCCAGGCTTGACATATCTTCTCTCTCTACTTGTGACAGGAATTTGAGATGGGGCCAATGAGAGCCATGGTGTAACAGACATGGCTGTGCTGATCACCTCTTTTTCTGGTAATTTCCTTCCCCCATCTTAAATTACAACACACAACTATGGATTGACACATGGAAATGTATATGTAACTGGTATTTCAGATTCAGAGTAGGACCATTAAGGTCAATGGGGCTTACATCCTGACTAACTTTAACCCAGTCATTTCAATAGGTCTCCTCTAAATCGGAGTCACTCTGGATCCAATGCAGTGAGCTTATTTTAGCACTACAAGAAATTGTATGTAGGAAGGGTCGTACCCCAATGGCTACTAAAATTGGAGCTTGGTAAATCCATTTCAGATCTCCAGCACTGAGCTCCCAGCATCTGCAAAATCAAGGACATTTTTGCATAAGCAAACAGTGCAGGAACAAAAACAGTAATGAATCACATTCATTCTGTGATGACATCAGGTTAAATTCATTCAGACGGGTACACAGAATAAGAGTTGCAAGCTTTTAAAAAGTCTCCAGAGTTGCTTCACCTTTAACAAGTCCAGGCTGACTTGGGGGTGGAGAACAAATATCACATACTGCGCAATTTGTCAACCTCACTGAAACTCCAGGTGGACCATTCAAGAACAAACGTTATGAAAACTCAGGCCCATTTCCCAGATTTAACAAAATGATGTGGAAAACATTCCCTTCCCCCCCCCCCCCCCCCGATATCAGCTTTGGGCATGGGAGTATATAATTGAGTGTCACACCTTAAGTCTGTGAAGCCCAAAAACAGATTTTCTATCTCAATGACTTTTTGTGAGAGTTAAATCTAAGGTCAAACCATTTTATTTCAAACCAAAAAACCGCAACAACCCTTAAGTGATATTTTATTGTATTTTTAATAAAATATATATCTTGCCTTTCAATCTACATTCATACGGCAGCTTATAAAAAAAGTTTTAAAAAATACAATACAAATAAAAGAACTGTACAACACACACATAAAAACCTCTACTCAAGGAAAACTCACGTTACTTTAAATAATTTTAAACTTTCCAAGTCAGGAAGGCTTAAAAGGCTGGGGAAATAAAAACAAACAAACAGAATGATTGATCCCTCCATGAAAGTAGATGGGTGGGTAAGGCCACCACCACACAGGACCACTCCACAGGCAGGGCGCTGACAATGGCTTTACTTCTGATGATAGGAATGGCTAGAGAGGTGTTTCAGGATCTAGATCTTTGTGTGTAGGTGTGATTGACAGGGAAGGTAGTCCAGCAGATGTCTAGATGCTAATTTTTGTAGGGCTTTAAAACTAAGGCCCACCGCTTTGAATATGGGGCCAAAAACAAATGGGGAGCCAATCTACATACCGAGAAATAACAACAAATCCCACTGGTTTCAATGGAATGTGCCTCTTTGTGTACATACGTGCCTGAGCAGCCTATCACACTCTCGGGAGACTTGTTGTAGTGGAGAGATACAAGGCTCCATTTTAGGAAGCCAGGGAGTGAATTCTGCCAAAATCTGAGAGGTGTACAAAAGTTTTCTACAGAAAGTCTGTAAAGCAACTTGAGAATTTTCAAGCAATATAAAAATTGTGGGGAGGCAACTTGTTGGTTTCCTTCCACAGAATTTGCACAGTAACAACTCCCACAAGCCAGGTCTATTCAAAGAAAAACTTTGATAAGTTACTTATTTTTAGATGACAGCCCCCATAACCTTTCAATCAGCATCAGCACTAGATATACCATACTCAGGCATTCTGAGTGTTGCGGTCCAAAAAGAAGGTTTGCCAAGTTCTGATTCAAACTTACTGTACATATGTGTTGGGAGGGGGACGATCTCACACAAAGCCTTGCTACCTTTGAAAGTCACACTCTATATATAAATTTAAAGGATAAGCATACTATGTTATAGTGATATGCACCCTCTGTACAGTATTTTTTTAAAAAAATAATATGGGTCTGGATCATGATGGGAGGTAGAGTTGTGCCCATTTGTATTTTTTGGACTTCCCTGAGCCGCCTGGGAAATTTTAGGAGCTGCAGCTTGAAAACACAAATCTGTGCAGCTGTAATGGAAGGGAAAAATAACTGGCAAGT
Organism: Intellagama lesueurii; assembly: GCA_037013535.1. Lineage (NCBI taxonomy): Eukaryota > Metazoa > Chordata > Lepidosauria > Squamata > Agamidae > Intellagama > Intellagama lesueurii. The sequence goes on along the minus strand of JBAJHW010000001.1, from coordinate 176,084,645 downwards.
GAAAACATCAGGCAAAAGGCACCTAGCAGAGAGTGATATATAAGATGGATATAAATCACCACCTACTTGGAGGAAAATGAGAGAGAGAAAACAAGTCATAATGGCTGGGAAGCTTAGAGCGTTTTAATCCCCCCCCCCCCCAAAAAAAATAGCCTTTCTTATCTCTGTTCCTCTGGGCCTGCTAGGAAGCAGCTGCTTCATTCACACTGTTAGTTCATTGAAAATGGAAAGGGCAGCTGTCAGACTACCGCACAGCCACAAAGGCAGCCGTACTTGCAAACCCCTCCCAGTGTTACGGTGGAAGGAGGAGGTGGCAGACTGCTGTAGAATATGAGTCTGTGATGAACAGCAGGACAGAGGACTAATGTAGAGAAAAGAAACAGATAAGAGCAAGGAGGCAGCAAGTTAAGACTAGAACCTTCAGGCTGAATGAATTACAGCTGGGAGGCATTGTAAAAACTGAAACGAAGAATTGATGTGACAGGAGCAACAGGAGAAAAAACTGGCTTGAGCGTTTTATAGTTTATTGGTCTTAATTCATTTAATTTGTCATTTTCCTGACTGGTCTTTATTTCTCTTGTTCCCTGTTCTGTTCCTAATTTTCAGCTAACAGAACAGAAAGCATAAACGCATAGTTAAGTTATTCTGGAATCTTATCAGGAGAGATCAGCCCATTAGTTTGTTGGGCCATTTATAGTGATAAAGGCCCGAGGCTGAAACTGGACATTGCACATAGTAGCGTGTTTCTTTCAGAAGGGACTTGTGGTTTGAGGAGGGGGGCACCTCACAACAAGATGGGAGAAAAACACACACGTCTGCTCAGACTATGCCATCTGTGGTATCTCTCGTCCTCACCCTATTTTCAGCTTTTGGTTTAAACACAGACTCTGAAGGCAGGAATTACTTAAGCCTCCCCTGCCAACCTGGTCCTTTGGCACTGAAAAGCAGTACCCTCAATCAATGTGGAAAAGGGCGATATGGTGGTTGGAATGAGCACACAGAAGTGAGGAAAGCATTGGGAAGCACCTCACTGTTTTCTTCCACCTGAACTTGCATTTAAGGGAGAAATTATGCATTATGTGTCGTGCCTAGAGATGCCAGCAAAGTTCACCCAGCTGGAGCCTGGAAGTGAGGTTCTGGAGCTGGACATACGGAGCTGAACCCAAGAAAACCTACTCCTACGGAAAGAATATCCTTAAGGGTCTATTGTTAGCTTGGACAAGAAATTTGTCTCCATGGGATCAGCTTTTCATGCAGCCACCCAAGCAAAGAAATGGCGACAACAACTCCATATCTTTTTTAAGGGGCTGTTTTGAAAAACTGCCATTATACAGAATACAGGTTCCTTTTAAAAAACTATATAAAGAAGGAGTGATGTTCTAACATTTAAGATCATTTCTGAACAAATTGCAGGACTGATAAAGAAATTATTTTTGAAGTACTGCTGCAAATCCACAAGTTGACCTCCAACAATTGTGGTAAGCTTGACTGTCATACACAGGGGAGCTGCCATTCTGAGTAAATGTAGGGATTTCACAGAATTAATTTTATAGTGAAATGCAAGAAAAGCCACATCCTACAATCGAAAACAGGATGCTGTTTTCAGCAGCATTCAGTGTCTCTCCCAAAGGATGGATAGAACAGGACAAGTACAAACACGGATGATGATGATGATGATGATGATTAGGACTGGGACAAATATTTGAAGCAAGGGGCCTAAAAAAGGCAAGCATCCCCACTTCTACCAAAAAGCACCTCCTTTATATGAAATGGCCAAACCTGGGGAATTTGGCACTACTGTCTTTTAATGATATTAACCACTCTGGGACATTTTTAAAAGGAGAAAGTCAGGGTAAGAATGAATGAATGAATGAATGAATGAACGAACGAACGAACAGCCTTCACCATTAGAAATCTTGGGGCTTGCCATCACCTATGACCTCAGACAGCTGTCCCTGAACACCCTAAGAGACTTTCTGTGGTGGAGCTCCACCAGCACCCCTGATCTCAGGCTGTGACCAGCTTAGTCCAGCCCAGAAGATGGTCTATCAGCAATGTCTTGGGCTGCTGGTAATCATTGGTGTTGATCTTCAGCTCCATCTGTGCCCTCGATCTCACAATGTGAAGAGCAAGCAGTGCTGCAGAGTTTAGGATTATCTTGGCTGTCATTTGTAGCCTAGGAGAATCTCTTGAGGCTTTGTGAGGAAAGAGGTAGGAATCAGAATGCTCTACACCTGGGGTCCCCAACCCCCGGTCCATGGCCCCGTACTGGGCCATGGCCTTGGCAGGACCGGGCCGCGGAGACAGATCACACACGCACTTCCCCCATGCACGCCCACCTGCATGCACGGCCCGCCCATCCACGCATGAATACCCTTGTCCATCTGCGTAGGCACGTGAGCATGCCCCACCCACTCACAAGCATGCCCTGCCCACCAACGCATGAACGTGTGTACCCCGCCCACGCGCACACAGACCCCACCCACCCAACCAGTCTGTGGTTTGGAAAGGGTTGGGGGCCACTGCTCTACACCATTTAAACTGTGCCATCAAAACTTGATGGGGGTGGAGCAATATAGAGCTCACCCACCTGTACTTCATAAGACACGCAAATGACATAAATGGACAGATGTTGCTGCTTTCAGTTGTCCATTTATAACATGCCTTCTTGCATGGCAACAGTTGTGGACAAAACAATATGCAAAAATCTAAAACAACCACAAACAAAATCCTATAAAGCAAGCTAAAACCAGCCTTCTAATGTCAAATATAGCTGCAAAAACAACATCAGTGATCTAATAATTCCCTTGGCAAAGCTAGTTTTTTACCTGATGGCCCAGAAAAATGCGTTCTGGTGAACAGATGCCACAGTTTGGAAATTAATGAGCTACCAGTAGAACCATCACAGTACAGGAAAAGTGACATACTGTCTTCTTTTTTTTCTTGACTATACTGGGGTGGTGAACAAACCAACAAGGCCCTCTGCAATCTGTACTGATAGAGAGGTTTTTTAATCCCTGAGAAATGTCTTATGACAGCTGAAAGTTCCAATGCCATAATAAAATTCTGTGTGGCATTGCATTTAAACTTCAGCAATTAATATGCAGATGAGAAAAACAAGAGGAGTAGAAAGAAAATGCATCATTTCCTCCACTTAACAAAGCAAGGAATAGTGACATGTCACATCACATCTACTAGTTAGCAACTGCTCCTCGTTATTCATTAGGATTGATACCTCATACCTGTAGAACTCAATTGTCTCATTAAGAACTGCTTGTTTAAGGTTACATTTTCTGACCATAGGTTGTTTTTCTGATGTACCTTTAGGTCCTAGTAATTGAGAGAACTATGATTATTCTCAAAATATGATCCTGTTCCTAATGCATTCCCTATAATTATCACCCTACCATGATGATTCACATGCTCTATATGATAAGGGCTTGGTACAGTTATTGTGGGGTGGGGGGGAGCGTATATGACTAAGAATTTGCAGAAAGGCAGAGAGGCCATTTCTGTCTGGCTTGCAGAATCCCAAATTAAGCCATCCAGAGAAGGAATTCTGAAACCAGAAGAAGATTATTTTCTACCTTCCAGGGTGAGGAAAAAAACTACCCTCCAATTACTGGGAAATGCTACATAAGTCTGTCTGTCTGTCTATCATTTCAACGTCTATCCCCCCCCCCCCCCCAATTAGCACGAACACTCTCTGGGCAGTTCATAACCCATCAAGGCACAACTAGAAATCATACAATACAAAACCACAATATATACATACAATAAAACTCTGTCAGTAGCTAAAATGATAAAAACTGTGCTTAAATAGAATTAAACAAATTTAAAACCAATTCAAACATCTCAGGTCACTTGCAAGAAAACTAGCAAAAGGCAGCTTTATATAATTACTTTTTAAATTAACTTCCTAAAAACTCAGAGGGATGGCACCTGACTAACCTCTGAAGCTTATTTCAGAGGGAAGGGGCCATGAGTGAGAAAGCATGGCTCCTGTGGTAGCTCTTTTGATCTCCTTGGGTGTCATCATTTTTAGCATCAAGAACTGTGAGGAGCAGGGGGGGCAGACAGCAATTTTGTGAGAAAGATGTTTGGACAAGTATTCAGATCCTAAACCGCTAAGGGCTTTATAGATTATGATCAGCACCTTGAATTTGGCACAGAAACTAACAGACACACAGTGCAGGTATGCCAAGACTGGGAATATGTATTCATATCTGCTGGTAGCTGTCATCAGGCTGGCAGCTGCGTTTTGGACTTGCTGAAGTTTCCAAACTGACTTCAAGGGCAGACCTATGTAGAGAGTGTTACAGTAGTCTGTTTTAGAGATTACCAACACATGAACCACTGTTATTAGGCATTTTGTATCTAGGTAGGGGCACAGCTGGGCAATCAACTGAAGTTGATAAAAGGCACTCTTGCACATAGCAGAAATTTGCATCTCCATAGAGAGAGCTGGGTCCAGGAGTACCCCCCCCCCCAGCTGCAGACCCAATCCTGCAAGGCGTGTGTAACTCCATCAAAGCCAGTGAAACAGCCCTCTAACCAGTCCAAAAGTCCTCTCAACAGTAAGATCTCCATCTTATCAGGATTCAGTTTCAATTTACTGGCCTTCGTCCAGTCCATTATCAACACTAGGCAGTGCTCAAGGGTCTGTACAGCATCATCTGCAGATGAAGAACAAGAGAGATAGACCTGTATGTCATCCGCATACTGATGACAACGAACTCTGTATCTCCGTATGACTTCTTCCAGCAGGTTCATATAGATATTAAAAAGCACTGGGGAAACAGAAAATCGCTGAGGGACCCCATAATATAGGTCCCAATGGGTAGACACCACCTCCTCAAGCTGTATTATCTGAAATTGGCCCTCGAGGAAGAAATGGAACTACCAAAGAATGGAGTACTCAAGTCCTAAACTCGATATTTCAAAATGATACCATGGTTGATGGTATCAAAAGCTGCAGAAAGATCTAGGAGGACCAGCAGGGTTACACTCCCACCCCCCCCACCCCCCATCTGCCTCCCTCAGGAGATCACTGCGCAAGGTGACCAATGCCGTTTCAGTTCCATGGCACAACCGGAACCCTGATTGAAAAGGGTCTAGGCTATCTGTTTCCTTTAAGAATGAACGCCTGTACTGGGTTGGCCACCACTTTCTCGATTAAATTTCCCAAGAATGGAATGTTGGCACCAGGCCTATTATTATTAAAACCATTCATTACTATATTTGGTTTCTTTAGAGTAGACCCTATAATGGTTTCCTGTAAATAAGAGTGTAAATGACCTTCCCATAAAGACACATTAATGATATACAGTATATCACAGAAGTGAGTACACCCCATCACATTTCATAAATATTTTAGTATATCTTTTCATGTGACAACACTGAAGAAATGACACTTGGCTACAATGTAAAGCAGTGAGTATACAGCTTGTATAACAGTATAAATGTGCTGTCCCCTCAAAATAACGCAACACACAGCCATTTATGTCTAAACCGCTGGCAACAAAAGTGAGTACACCCCTAAGTGACAATGTCCAAATTGGGCCCAAGTAGCCGTTTTCCCTCCCTGATGTCATGAGACCCGTTAGTGTCACAAGTCTCAGGTGTGAAGGGGGAGCAGGTGTTATCGCTCTCTCTCTCTCAGACTGGTCACTGAAAGTTCCACATGGTACCTCATGATAATGAACTATCTGAGGATCTGAAAAAACAAATTGTTGCTCTACATAAAGATGGCCTAGGCTATAAGAAGATTGCCAAAACCCTGTAACTGAGCTGCAGCACGGTGGCCAAGACCATACAGCGGTTTAACAGAACAGGTTCCACTCAGAACAGGCCTCGCCATGGTCGACCAAAGAAGTTGAGTGCCCGTGCTTGTGGCGTTCACCCTTGTCCCCTTACTTGACCGTCAAGACTCAGAGCACACGAAGGCAAACAATCCCCTCTTTTCCACTGCTGCCACCAGGTGATCACTAAATCACCATTACTTCAGGAAGATGATGCAGGTCCACACTTCAAAGTATTTTAAATATAACGTGTTTATTGTTTACAGAACTTGATAATAATTCATGAATATCTTCTTTAGGTAAATTTATTATTAATAACAATCTTCTGTTTGATAATACACTCCTAACTAGAATCACTCCTCAGATTTCCCCAAACTCCACACTCTATCTCTACTCATCTCTCTGACTATCTCTCCATCTGTCTGTATCTCCATCTCAGGCTCCACCTCTTATACCATCTCTCTCGGCTCCGCCTCTCAGCAACATGAATATGCATGAACAATTAACATAACCAAACCTGAACCATTGACATAATAAAGGGGAACGCTACAGTGCTCAGCATCATATCCAGAGGTTGGCTTTGGGAAATAGACGTATGAGTGCTGCCAGCACTGCTGCAGAGGTTGAAGGGGTGGGGTGGGGTCAGCCTGTCAGTGCTCAGACCATACGCCGCACACTGCATCAAATTGGTCTCCAGGGCTGTCGTCCCAGAAGGAAGCCTCTTCTAAAGATGATGCACAAGAAAGCCCGCATACGGTTTCCTGCAGACAAGCAGACTAAGGACATGGATTTCTGGAACCATGTCCTGTGGTCCGATGAGACCAAGATAAACTTCTTTGGTTCAGATGGTGTCAAGCGTGTGTGGCGGCAACCAGATGAGGAGTACAAAGACAAGTGTGTCATGCCTACAGTCAAGCATGGTGGTGGGAGTGTCACGGTCTGGGGCTGCATGAGTGCTGCCAGCACTGGGGAGCAACAGTTCATTGAGGGAACCATGAATGCCAACATGTACTGTGACATACTGAAGCAGAGCATGATCCCCTCCCTTTGGAGACTGGGCCGCAGGGCAGTATTCCAACATGATAACGACCCCAAACACACCTCCAAAACGACCACTGCCTTGCTATAGAAGCTGAGGGTAAAGGTGATGGACTGGCCAAGCATGTCTCCAGACCTAAACCCTATTGAGCATCTGTGGGACATCCTGAAACGGAAGGTGGAGGTGCGCAAGGTCTCTAACATCCACCAGCTCTGTGATATCGTCATGGAGGAGTGGAAGAGGACTCCAGTGGCAACCTGTGAAGCTCTGGTGAACTCTATGCCCAAGAGGGTTAAGGCAGTGCTGGGAAATAATGGTGGCCACACAAAACATTGACACTTTGTGCCCAATTTGGACATTGTCACTTAGGGGTGTACTCACTTTTGTTGCCAGCGGTTTAGACATTAATGGCTGTGTGTTGCATTATTTTGAGGGGAAAGCACATTTACACTGTTATACAAGCTGTATACTCACTGCTTTACATTGTAGCCAAGTGTCATTTCTTCAGTGTTGTCACAAGAAAAGATATACTAAAATATTTATGAAATGTGAGGGGGTGTACTCACTTCTGTGATATACTGTATGTAGCCCATTCCATGGTCTTGTCCTTTGCTGATTTTAAGAGCCACGATGGGCAAAAATCTAAAGAAGAGGGGGTGGCTTTGTAGCATGCCAGTGCCTCATCCACATCCTCAGGCCATATTAGTTGAACTGATCCAATTTAATGTGACTAGAAGGTGCATTGGACATCTTCTTCAGATCTACTGATATCAACAAGGAGTCAAGGTCCTCACAGATGACTTCAGCCTTAGATCTAAAATGGGCCACAGTTGGTCGCAATTTTCATCATTTGGATGTAGAAATTGTTTTTGTCCAGGAGACAGGGCCACAATCTACACAGAAAAGTTCTGCCTGTTGTTTGGAAGTAGCCTCAATTAGTTTGCTTACTTGCTTCCTTGACAGCTGCCAGGTTGAACTCCTTGGGAGCTTTCCACCATCTGCTCTCTGGCCTTCTTCATAGTTGCTTCATTGCCCTGAACTCCTCCATGAACCACGGAGAAACTTCTGTTGGGTCTAATTTATTCCCACTGTTTACTGATGTAAGGACTACTACCTTTTCCTTTCCTTCTGTTCTCTCATCTTACAAGAGACCACCCACATGTTCCAATTAGTGCTAGAGATAGAACTGAATGATGGGTGGCTTTGATATTTTCAAAAGGAAAGCAGCCCCATGGATATGAGATGTTTTCAGTACCAGCCAGTCCAAGCTAATTAACACTGCGTAGTGTTTCCTCCATTCCATGTCTCTATCACCTGACAAAGTGGGGGTCCCCTCCTTTTATTTTTTTGGTGGAGTGGGGACTAAAGATATTAAGACTGAGCCTGAAAAAAAATTATAATCAGCTTGAAAGTTAGTGTCCTAATTAATCCATTCTATTCTCCCACTTGGAGTCTTTATGGGCAGCATTCCTCTATGCTTTTAACAACATAATGAGGGGAAAGAACTATATTTGACAGTTGCTGTCATTTCAGACTTACAGTTCTCTCTCTCTCTCTCATTTTTAAAGAAAAGTTACTGGACCATCAGGGTCTCCGCTAGGTTTGGTAACGGTGTGGGGCATGAAATGATATTTTATCCATTATATGCTTCACTTAGTATGTCTTAAACTATATCATTTAGGAGTTAATTGATGCCCTAGCAGAAGTTGCCATAGTATTTGCTGTTGCCCAGTGTATGTTTTGATTGTTCTGTGTTCAGTACCTCCTCCCCTCACTTGAGAAACAACTCTGCCTGAGTTACCGAGACCAATTTGCTAGGAAACAATATTGCCAAGGTTCACATATCTCTAATCCAAGCATCTTCTCAGAGCACATGTGTGTTCACATAGATCTCTGAAGAGCATGTTTTGTAAATTACATGTTTTTGTAAATTGATGCCATTAGCATCAATATCTACAGAAAAGAAGTAGACAAATGCACAGAGGCTGAGCTTATCTCAGCAGCTATGGTAGGATGGCCATGAGAGCAGAATAGTGGTGGCTTTGCTTTTGTGGCTTTGTCAGCAGCTTCATTTGCAAAAAGCAAAAGCAAAAAGCAAATGGATTTTTGATGGCTAGAAACAATATCATTTCAGATTGCCTGCAGAGCAAAGTGGAACTTAATGCACTGCAGCAAGGGCTAACAAAATAGAACAGAACAAAAGAAAACACATGGCAGCCATACATGATAACTTAAAAACCTGATAACCACATATGAAAATCATATAGAATTTCAATGTGCTAGATCAGGGTGGTGGGGGCAACTGGATAGGAGAGTAACCAACTGGCTTCTATAGAACAGAAAGAGAATGCTGGATTAGATGACCTCCATGGGGCCAAAGGATTGTAGCAATGGTGGGCAACTTTGGCAGGTCCACAGGCCAATTTTGTTGCCCAAGAGCCTGCTGTGTAATGCACCAAAGAAATCTGGTAGCAACAGAGCAGGGGGACATTTAAAACAAGCATTTTGCTTGCTTTAAATGCCCTGGAGTGGCATACTGTAGAAACTTGGCAGGAGACAGCTACAAGCTATGTAAGGGAAATATTTATTTTAGAAAGGGTTTTCCTTGTTTGCTGCCAAATGTCAGTGGCAAACTTCTGCAAGCCATTTAAAGCAAGCAAGGAACTGGCTTTATATGCCTCCTACCAGTCACAGGAGTATTTCTTTGGAGGTGCTTTGAGGACCCCCTCAAACAGACCTTTGGGAGTTAGCATGCAGCATGTGAGCTGCATAATTCCCACTCTTGAATTTTAAAGGAGAGAATGAGCACTAGGAACAGACGAACAACCATTGCAGCAGGTCCTTTAACAGAATAATCAAAATTCACCCCAAAACCCAGACTAGTCTAATACACTATCAAAAGATCCTGAATAGACTAGAAAGCCAGCCATAATTCAGTCTACATGTCACAAAGGCATGTGTGATTATAGGTAGTCACATCTAATCTATCCAAGAAGAGCTAGATGTAGCTGCCCTGCCATCCAAAGCTGGGCAAATGTATGCTGGCTACAGCAGGGTCCAGGATCAATGAAAATACCTTTAAAAAGGAATTTGTTTCGTTTGTTTGTTTGTTTAGCTAGCTCCATAGTGAACAGGCACTTTCTGGACAGTAAACAAACAGTCAGGATATGAAATTACAGAAAACAGCAAAATCAACAATTAAATATATTAATAAGCAACAAATAAACAGACATAGTAATAAAGATACTTTCCTTCAGTCTTTTAGGTATTTAAAGTAACGCACCACATATCTGCCGCCCTAATACAGACTTTTTAAAGAATTAATGAAGAGGAAAGCCCTAAGTTGATGATGATGCATTCTCTTTCTTGAGGCAAGATTTGAACATTGATCCTGCCTTTTCCCCTCCACCCTAACCCTCATCTTGTGGGGACAAGAGGCGGGATTTTAAGAAACAAAAAATACATTTTGTCTTCTGGAAGCAGACAACAATTTTATTTATTTATTTATTTATTTATTTATTTATTTATTTATTTATTTATTTATTTAACTTATATGCCGCCCACTCTACCCAAAGGTCTCTGGGCGGCTTACAACAATTAAAATACAATTAAAATTTTCTGCCATCTCTGGTTTGAGCTGGGCTCTGGGATTTTAACAACTGTGTGACCTGTACAAATTTATCAGGCAAATGTTTTCCCATCACGACATGGGAATGCTAAGGTAAGCACAACCTGCTAAATTTTTGTCAGTCAGATGGCAATTGCTGGAACAAGGAGATGGAAAAATAAAGGCAGCTGGTAGGGGATCCCAGGAAGTTGGTGGTGGTGGGAGGAAGAGGAGGAGGAGACAACAGCAGCTCAGCTCCAGTGCTGGCAGGATGAGGCCTTTCACTGTCCACTTGGAGACAGGATGCAGGGAGAACAGCTGAGCTGTCCATCCTCAGGTTTTTTTTTTCTGAACCCTCTGCAGTGAATAGATAAGAAAAGTTGTTTGCCAACTGCAGCTCCTAGGGAGTTATGCAAGCCAGAAGCCTCAAACAGGATGAAGAATTAATCGTCTTCCCAATCTCAGTTATCTCCTTAAAAGAGAGAAATAAAAAGTTTAAGCTGCTTTCTTTCCCTCAAGGAGATCTAATCTAACAGGACTCCATAATTTTTTAAAAAATATTTATAGGTTTTTATGGCAAAGAGTAAATTTCATGACTGATCCTCAGGCAGTTCCTATCATTCTCTACTAACATTTGATAATTTGGATATTAATGTCTTTTCTACATGAGACAAATCCTTAAAAAGGGAGAGGGAGAGAGAGAAGGAAAGAACTAGGAAACTGCTATTGTGAGGCACTTTGAAATAGTATTGATTGCAGTGGGAGAGGTTCAGGTATTACTTGTTGTTTTGAAGTAATTGGTCCCCAAGCATGGTTTGCCAGCACATGATGCCAAAAGCCTTTCTAAAGCTAGGCGGGTCTTGATTTTGATGGATGATTAGAGGGGAAGCTGCATGGGAAGGCAGACCTGCTCAAAATGCATCATGGGAAACCATAGGATATTAATGAAATAAATACACAAAAATTCACTTCCATAACGTGCACCTTCTCCCCAACTCTTTGACAGTAATACACATCTGTTGTATGAGATAATCCCAGTGAGGAGTTAGTGTTAGTATGCTGATGAGCTTTGTATCTCTCTGACTGAAATTTTGTTTGCTGAGCTATGCCTGGATGCCTGATGATGTCATAAGCCGCTGTGATCTTTTTGAAAAAAATAAAGCTACACACACACACACACATACACAAAGATCCCAAGGCTCCTGTAGGTTTCCTTTTGTTGTAGGGAAGCCATTGGGAGCTGTGGGACAGGGAGGGAGTCTTTAATTTCTGAGGATCACCATTATCAATAAAATCATCCTTCTGGGGGCAGGTTTCAGAAATTAAAGACAACTCCCGCCCCATTCTGTGGCCCCAAACAGCTTCTCCACGACAGAAGGAATCCTATGGAAGCCTCTGGACCTTTTGATTGAATTGGAAATGTTTAATTTTTTGAACAACTGCCATAAGTTACAGTAACAGGATTTTAGCCAAAATATAGTAAATTGGATATAACGTTCTTCTAACATTAAGTGTAACCCATAGCTTCTTAATAAGAGGAAAAAAATTTAAAAGGCATTGTTTCTACAAAACAATCTAATGCCAAATAAGTCAATGACTGTCCTCAATTTTGCTATTTAATAGGTCACAGAAAAGTTCCCAGAATTTAAACAGCCCAATATACTCATCTTGACTAGTTAAAGACTATCCTAAATTCAGTTAAGAATGAAACAATCAAATAAGAAGTAACAGACACAGCCTTGGAAGTATTTAATTGTTACAAATGGTATCTAATCATCATCATTCTGCAGAATGATCTGAAAGATGCCTCCAGCCTGATTCATTGCAAACTGCCTGAAAAATCTGAATTGAAAGGCAATATTACGTGGGGGTTGTGGCCTCTCTTCTGGCAGGTCGTCTGCCCTCACCCTGTAGCAGCCCGAAAGCATGGGCGGAAGGGGAAGGCAGGGAGGAGGAAAGCCCCGGTGTCACTGGGGAGTGGAAGGAGAGGAAACAGCTGGGAGGAGGGCATGCCAGGGGTATTAAAGGAGCACAGGAGCAAAACACCAGGAGAGGGTTCAGCCGAGGAGAAAAGGAGCTGGAACCCAACCTCTGTGCATTCGGAGAGTTGACCTGGGAGAAGGAGGATGACCCTTGGCAAGAGCCTCTGAGGTGCTTTCCAGCAGGTAAGGGCAGAAGCCAGGGAAGAGTGTCCATTATCCAGATGCTGAAAACTGTGGATTATTGCAAATGCTATAATAGTGAATGCTGTACATAACATGGTTTCTGGCTCCCTCTTGGGGTCACTTCTGATAATGACATCATGGAAATATGTTTCTCTAGCAAATATTATATACAGCATGATATCTGGCTCCCTCTTCTGACCAGTTCTAGTAAATTCATCATTAAAAATATTTATTTTTGAGATAATTGAGAAGTATTGAATACACAGCCTTTCTATGTAAATCTAGGCACCACTGCACTAAAAAGAGTACTGGTTGAATGGGCCTGTGGCATGTTTTAGATTACATTGCCAGAAATCTGCATAGCATGGTGTGTTCTCCAGATAACTTCCGTCTTTATGGGCGTACAAAATACATAGATAGTTTTCTCATGTGTTAGCCTGCCAGTTACCACACCATAAATTAAAAAGTTCAAGAAAGCCATTGCACCAGAACTACTTACCTTGCATCTGCCACAGTTGCTCGAACCACCGCCCAGGCCACTACAAAGATACCTGGAAACCCTACAAAGACAAACAATACATTGTGAGAATAGATTCCCCTTGAGGAACTAACCAGTACTTAAGAATTCGCAAAGAACTGGCAGTGAGGGAGAGAGAAGTCTGTCTCATAAGTGAAACAGAACATCTAAGAGATCACTAACCCAGAAGGAAAACAAAACATAATTTGAAGGGGATCAACTTTCCAAATTCAAGTGCCAATCAGCAACAAAGCACATACCAAGGAAAGGGAGGAGAAAGTGATTTAATCAATGCTAATTCTGGTACTTTCTTGGGCTCCATGATCACTGCAGATGGTGACAGCAGCCATGAAATTAAAAGACGCCTGCTTCTTGGGAGGAAAGCAATGTCAAACCTAGACAGCATCTTAAAAAGCAGAGACATCACCTTGCTGACAAAGGTCCGCATAGTCAAAGCGATGGTTTTTCCAGTAGCGATGGATGGAAGTGAGAGCTGGATCATAAAGAAGGCTGACCGCCGAAGAATTGATGCTTTTGAACTGTGGTGCTGGAGGAGACTCTTGAGAGTCCCCTGGACTGCAAGGAGATCAAACCTATTCATTTTGAAGGAAATCAACCCTGAGTGCTCACTGGAAGGACAGATCCTGAAGCTGAGGCTCCAATACTTTGGCCATCTCATGAGAAGAGAAGACTCCCTGGAAAAGACCCTGATGTTGGGAAAGTGTGAAGGCAAGAGGAGAAGGGGACGACAGAGGACGAGATGGTTGGACAGTGTCATCGAAGCTACCAACATGAATTTGACCCAACTCCGGGAGGCAGTGGAAGAGAGGAGGGCCTGGCGTGCTCTGGTCCATGGGGTCACGAAGAGTCGGACACGACTTAACGACTAAACAACAACAACAACAATTCTGGTGCACCAGCAGGTTCTGTAGAGAAGCTGAAACTGACACTGCAGGTAAACAGCAATCTTACTTTTGCCTTCCTAATACATCATACTTCTAACAATGACCACGTGGGGGTCCTTTTCTTGAAACCATTGCATGTGAGTGTTCTCTGTGTAAGCTTATTGCTTACAATACAAAACTTCTGACTAGAGATGGCCATGAATTGCCAATTCAGAGCTTTGTGCTGGTTCATTTTTCAGACAAACAGCACTTCCGAGCCGTGTCTCCTCTGGAGGGTGCCCACTCAGAGGCAGCGCCCCAGGTTCCCTGCCCGACCTCCTCAGGGCACTGTCTCTGAGTGGAAGCGCCAAACACTTGTTCAGCCAAAAACTGGTAGTTCACGTCCATTGCTAGTTTCAAAGGGGCAATTGAGAGGCTGAGAGAGAACAGAATTAGATTCCTCAGTATATTGGAAAGGATCCAGGGCACCGAGGTTCTTCACGTTTTTAGTCCTACGAAGGCACATTTGCAATGACAGAAAATTATTTATTTATTTACTTTATTTTTATCACATCTTTCTCCCAAAAAGAGACTCAGTGCAATATCTTCCAGGTAAACTGTTACTATGACTAAGGAGTAAATCAAACAGTATAGATAAAATACACATGATTTGATGAGGTAACATCTCAATTCTAGCAGTTTATCTGGAAGTAAGTTGTATGGTTTTCCATAGGGCCGGCCTACTTTCAGTGAGGCATTCACAATCACTCAGGATGTTGCTTGGACTTCAAGAAGATTGCCCTATTGCTAACATTAAACTAAAATAAAGGGGATGTAAAATATGCTGCTTATCGTTGGATGACAACTCTGTAAGGGTTTCACAGTTTCAAATTTGTGAGGAAAATACATTTTAAAATTGGTTGGTTTTATACAACATGAGATTAATCTATTTCCTTCTGGGTACATAAGATTTGCTGAGTTTGTGGTACAATAAGATCCCATTATCCACAGAATCAGTAACCACTGATTCATTTATCCACTGTCTGAAAATATTAAAAGAAAAAATCCAGAAAAAAACTATTTTCACATTTATTACCAGAACTGGCCACTAGAAGGAGCCAGAGACCATGCTATGAATACTTGTTGTGAAGGACACATAGCATGGTCTCTAGCACCCTCCAATGGCCAGTTCTGATAATGCATGTGAAAATATTTTTTCTGGGTTTTTTTTTTTTATCATGTTATAAATATAGCATTCACAATTATCCGTGGTTTTCAGTATCCACGGGGGCTTGGAACCAATCCCCAACAGATATGGGGGTCCTACTGTACACCAAAAACTCTCACAATTATTTAAGCAGAGATTTTATGGACAATGTGTGAACATCATGGTGAGGAAACTATTTTATTAATTAAAAGGGCATTCATTTACTTTTCATTAAAAAGGCATTTGTGAAGTCATCAGAAACAGTGTAAGCTTCACAGAAGCATAGGGAGCTGGGCAAGATAAAAATCTTCTAGCCTATTATGTATATGAAGCACAAATCCTAACTTAATGTATATGCTAACAGAATTCGCTGCAGATTAGAGATCACATGCCTTTCAGAAAAAGCAGCTGGGGAACATGGGAGAAAGCAGAGTGGTACATCTCCTGCTTTTAGGCATCTCATTGGCCAATGTGGGGAACAGAATTCTTGACTAGATGAACCCTTTGGTCTGATGGTGCATATAACCATCTTATATTCTGAATGTATAAAATGTCTTAAATAAATGAGACTTTTTTCTGACTCAGTGACAGAACACAAAGACTTTAGTTTTTCAGGCTCAGTACATGGTGTCTCCTTATTTTTTTGAAAAAATGATTGTTGATTGCAGGACTGGATAGAACTTTTCCTGAGGATACAGAGCACCTGCACTAGTTAGAATACATAGTATGGGACTATGTTGCACAGTTTTGAATTTTGGTTAAATCCCTCTAGCTGCCCAACAGAAGAGCAGAAGACCCTCAAATTCCCCAGATTAGTCCACCCCTTTTTCTCATCAGCTGGTACTTATAGTCTCAATAATTCACTCTGAGATATTAATAGTAAAAAGAATGAAAGGTTTTGTTACTTACAGAGAACAGATAACAGCAAACTAAAAATATGACTGCTTTGAGCAACAGGCCTCAACGGACTAATTGCTTTCAACCAACAACAGAGAGGGGAAAAGCAGAGGGGGGGGGCTCTCTTTGAAATCAGAGGCAGGAGGGAAAATTTAGTTAGTACTGGATAGAATGACAGTCATCCCAGTGCAGGAAGGACCCTCCCAGCCAAACCTATCAAAGGTTGCAAAACCTCCAACAGACTATATATTGATTTAGTATAAGTAAAGCTCGTAAAAGTTACTCTTTTGGACTACAACGCCCAGGATTCCCCATAGCCATCCATAGCTAGGGGTTTTTGGGAGTTGGAGAGTAAAAGAGTGACTTTTGCAAGTTCTGTTTTAATTGTGCCCCATAATGTTATGCACACCGAACTTCTCTTAGCTGTGAAAAGTTGAGGTAGCTCCAGCATGCCATTCTCTAACAAGGAATGAAAACTAGATTTATCCACCCTTGCTTCTTGCTTAAAATGAAAAATGGAACTACAGACCTTGCATCTTAACTAGCACAATTCCATTGCTTTTGATGGAGGTCATCCACATATAATTACTTCAGGTTTAAGGTGTGCATCGAAACTCACATCATGCAGGCACAACAGCATTGCCACAGCAGAGATTGCATGGCGGGGGGGGGGGGGGTGTCCAGTCTCAAAAATTTCACTAGCTAAGCAGCTCTCCAAATGCAATCAAGAACTACTGTGCAGATGGGAATGTAATCAAGCCAGCAAAACTGACAGAGGCCAAACACCCAGTCTTTTTAAATACTTCCCTCCACCCAGCATGGCCCAGCATGGCCATAAGGCCCTAATGGAATCTAATGGAACTACCACCGGACGATTCTCTCCTAGAGCTACCTAGCTTTCCCTGAAGAATTTGGGGACACTAATCTATGAGAGTATGAAGAATTCTGTTGGAGATGCCTACACCCTGTGAGCACGTATGCACACATGAACGCACACACATGCATGCACGCACGCACACACACACACATCCTGCCTCAGAGAACTGATGTTTTCAGAGTTCCCTCAGGAAAGGGAAGGGTTGCTAAATCAGTTTCAGTCTATAGTACAGACATATCCCAAAGCTACCCACATGCACTCAGTTCCAACACTGAGCTGTGAAACGTGATCATATTATTTGCAGCCATCTCTAAAGACTTCTGCTGTGGGGAGCTGGAGCTTCATAGCTGATGAATATGTTTATTTTTATGCCTGGCACATGTAGATCACAGCAGGATATTCTCAGAGTAGAACGTTCCACACCCACACTAGTAAGAAAGCTGCAAAGGTGACCCTTTTTTCTACTTGTAGTTTCCAGATGGGGACTATTTTACACAACCCTCCAAGTCAAACTGAGGGTTTCAGCTAGGAAAGGCTAGAGGGAAAGTGGGCCTGTTTAATCATGTCACCTGCAGGAAGGATGGAGAGACTGGGTCGATTGAATGTCTTCTTGCTGTTGATCAGTATACAGGTAGAAAATGAAACCTAAATTACTACATAATTAATCTATTAATACTCCAAGGATTTCCAAACTGTCTTAATGGAAACATTCTAATAGCTGCTATTTGCTTTATACTGGGAAAATAAAAGATTATGAAATTGTTCCTCCATGTTCATGGTTTTCCTTATCCTGAAATATAATACTAGTAGTATAATATATTGTAGAATCCTTAATTCAAAAATAATCTATATAACATATTTTAAAAATTTATTTCTATATCATAAAATATTAAAATAAAATCATTTTGGGGATAGATACACACTAAGTCTGCAATCCTATGCACACTAATTTGGAATTAGTAAAGGTAAAAGGTTCCCCTTGACAATTTGTCCAGTCGTGTCCGACTCTAGGCGGCGGTGCTCATCTCCGTTTCCAACCCATAGAGCTAGCGTTTGTCCGAAGACAATCCTCCGTGGTCACGTGGCCAGCGTGACTAGACACGGAACGCCGTTTACCTTCCCACCGAGGTGGTACCTATTTATCTACTCGCATTTTTGCATTTTGCATGCTTTCGAACCGCTAGGTTGGCGGGAGCTGGGACAAGCGACGGGGGCTCACTCCGTCACATGGATTCGATCTTACGACTGCAGGTCTTCTGACCTTGCAGCACAGAGGCTTCAGCGGTTTAACCCGCAGCGCCACCACGTCCCTGGAATTAAACCCCACTAAACGCAGTGAGATTTACAGTACATCTGATTAAGCCCAGATTGGATTGCATAAATGGAACTTGAATTTTCAAACTGATTTCAATAGGACGTAACTGTAATTAATGACATTAAGCACATTAACTTTTGAAAAAGCATACATAGAACTACACTGTCGGTCAAGATACAACCCCATGATCTTGCAGTACATACACACTTCCTTCTGACTTTATGGTTAATAAAACAAAGAATTAAACATGGGAGAAATAATGAACTGAAGATTCATTAACTTTAGAATGAACAGTTCCAATGTAGGTTTAAAGGGAGAAACATTTGTTGAATGATGGAAAAAATAACTTACCCCAGCCTGCTAAGGTAAACCCCCACAAGTACTTGGTATCCGAAAAGAAAGCCACAAATATTAAACTGTGGAGATAGAGGCCTTCGACCAAGATCCAGTAGTAGTTGGTTGCCAGGAAATAAATAAACATCACCACGGCAATCTTGCACCACACCTGCCAATCAAGCCAAAACAAGGACATTCTATTGTTACAGCTGGGGAAATAAATCTAATGACATACTTGAAGGCTGAGTTTATCTTTCTCCTTTCAAAGTCTTCTTAATTAGACATAATGAAGCATAACAGCCAAAACAAAGCAATGCTTTATGTTAAAATTATTCATTAAATGTTACTGTTCTTTTCTTTCTTTCTTCCCATATTAATTTGTGACTCATAGTTAATACCTGAGAGAACAACAGCAGTCAGAAATATTTTAAGAGGTTCCCGTACTATTACTGCCAGACTCAGATCAGCTCTATTTCTGGAAACTGGTGTTATGGTACGGTGCAGCATACATGCTGTGAATTAGGGTAATTTGAAAATGGCGGGGCTGGTTTCAGTATACAAGTTGCTTGCCAGAATCACTGCCTATTGCAGTCATGTGGAAGACCTTCAAGGATGCAACTTTGATGCCCTCCTACGTTCAGACCTTCTCCCTGTCTTTTCCCTCATGACAGCTGCTGCTACACACTATGCTATCCTGTAATGCCATATCCCAAGCCATAGACTCCTCTAGCCTGGATTCTTGGCACAATCCTGTGATAAGCCAAGATTCCTGTGATATTTTCACACAGTTTTGTTGCAGCTCAGTCGACTCAGGGGTGAAGAAATACTGCCACTGAAATGGCTCAAACTGTGGTACAGTGGGATGTCAGTCTGGAATCTATTTATACAAAAAATCCTCAGCATGTTCCAGGAGATTCCCATTCTAAGCAATGCTTGGAAAACCCTCCTTTTCAGACTTCCATCTCTCAGCATCTCCGGCAGCCATGCTGGCTGAGAGATTCTGGGTGTTGTAATTCAAAACATCAACTTCTTCATGCTCTGAGTCTGAGTCTGCTTATCCTCACTGTTTGGAGCCCAGCACTGAATTTTAGGCAATCTGGAATAAACATGGACTGGATCCTGTCATAGATGCAAGGGAAATTACGGAATACTCATGGCTTCTTGGCATGAGTCATGTGGTCCTGCCAGAAGTATCCTCATGTATTGAACAGATGAAAGAATATTTGCATATAATCTGATTAGTGCAGCTCAAAGAAAACAGGGTAAGAAGAGAGGAGAAGGACTTACATATTGAGACCTGTCTGTGACTGGAGCCACTATCACATCTCGTGGATCGCCCATGAATGCTGTGTCAAGTTCTTTGACTCCTATATGAGTATGAACTACTTTGTCTTTAACAAAGATGCTGGTAGCTCTGAGCATA
The DNA here is from genome assembly GCA_037013535.1 of Intellagama lesueurii. Taxonomy (NCBI): domain Eukaryota; kingdom Metazoa; phylum Chordata; class Lepidosauria; order Squamata; family Agamidae; genus Intellagama; species Intellagama lesueurii. The sequence continues at coordinate 176,064,577 of JBAJHW010000001.1, read as the reverse complement.
AATGAGACGAATAAATGGAGATGTATGTAATTCCGGGTACAGTGGAGCCTCCTGTAGAGAGAAGAAACTACAGTAAGGGAGCTCGTTAAAAAATAGAGCCCAGTTGGACCAGACCTAGCCTGCAACCCTGCTTTCCACAAAATACAACAGAATGCAAAGGAAACCCACACCTCCATTCCTTATTGTTGAGCCATTCAGCTAATCTGGTTAGTGGCTAATTATTTGCCTACTTCCTTAACTTGTTTTAACACTTTAAAAAACAATCTGGCTAGTGGCCATTGTGATATTTTGAGTCTATCAAACTGCTCCCAACTAAAAAAGGGGAAGGATAAAAACAAACATGAAGACTGTGAATGTAACACACAATGACTTATCTATGTTTTTAGAAAGGGGGAAACTATATATCCACCAGATCACTTTGATCCTGAGTTCTCTTGTTTAATCTTTTCAGACAGCAGACCTGGGAAAGCCTCTGGAGAGCTAATGCCAGTACAGCAGGAAGATCATCTAGTAATGATCCATATAATAGTAACTAGCATGACATACCTGGAATGCTTTCTGGGGGTGGTAGTTCTTCAGGAAGTGCACTCTACAGAATATAAAGAGTCATGAGACTACCACCTGCAGGAAATATTGCAAGAGCGTCCTTCCAGGAAGCACTGCAGCAGGAAATGAAGGCCTTCTTCTTGCCCCGGTGAGTGAAAGATATCTGCAGGTATGTTGACTGGAACTCCCAGAATTCTGCCTGAAGAATTCTCACAGAATTCTGTGAGTTGTGATAATAGTAACAATAATAAAAAGCAGTGCAACCCTAATGGTCAGTATACCAGGCCTCGTTGAGACAGCAGTTGTTGTTGTTTAGTCGTTTAGTCGTGTCCGACTCTTCGTGACCCCATGGACCAGAGCACGCCAGGCCCTCCTGTCTTCCACTGCCTCCCGGAGTTGGGTCAAATTCATGTTGGTAGCTTCGATGATACTGTCCAACCATCTCGTCCTCTGTCGTCCCCTTCTCCTCTTGCCTTCACACTTTCCCAACATCAGGGTCTTTTCCAGGGAGTCTTCTCTTCTCACGAGATGGCCAAAGTATTGGAGCCTCAGCTTCAGGATCTGTCCTTCCAGTGAGCACTCAGGGTTGATTTCCTTCAAAATGGATAGGTTTGATCTCCTTGCAGTCCAGGGGACTCTCAAGAGTCTCCTCCAGCACCACAATTCAAAAGCATCAATTCTTCGGCCGTCAGCCTTCTTTATGGTCCAGCTCTCACTTCCATACATCGCTACTGGAAAAACCATCGCTTTGACTATGTGGACTTTTGTCGGCAAGGTGATGTCTCTGCTTTTTAAGATGCTGTCTAGGTTTGTCATCACTTTCCTCCCAAGAAGCAGGCGTCTTTTGATTTCGTGGCTGCTGTCACCATCTGCAGTGATCATGGAGCCCAAGAAAGTCAAATCTGTCACTGCCTCCATATCTTCCCCTTCTATTTGCCAGGAGGTGATGGGACCAGTGGCCATGATCTTAGTTTTTTTGATGTTGAGCTTCAGGCCATTTTTTGCACTCTCCTCTTTCCCCTCATTAAGAGGTTCTTTAATTCCTCCTCACTTTCTGCCATCAGAGTGGTATCATCTGCATATCTGAGGTTGTTGATATTTCTTCCAGCAATCTTCATTCTGGCTTGGGATTCCTCCAGTCCAGCCTTTCGCATGATGTATTCTGCATATAAGTTAAATAAGCAGGGGGACAATATACAGCCTTGTCGTACTCCTTTCCCAATTTTGATCCAATCAGTTGTTCCATATCCAGTTCTAACTGTCCATGGAGTTTTCTTGGCAAAGATAATGGAGTGGCTTGCCAGTTCCTTCTCCAGGTGGATCGCGTTTAGTCAGAACTCTCCACTATGACCTGTCCATCTTGGGTGTCCCTGCACGGCATAGCCCATAGCTTCTCTGAATTACTCAAGCCCTTCGCCACGACAAGGCAGCAATCCGTGAAGGGGCTGAGACAGCAGAGGTAATGTCTACCATGGGGTCAGTAGACTGTCCCTCTGGCCCAGACAAGCAAGAGGCATTATTGTCCTGAAGGGTGGCTGATCCACCCAGATTATAATTAGATCAGGCCTTCCCCATCTGAGGGCAGGTCTTGTTGTTGTTGTTATGTGCATTAAGGTCAACTAATGGTGACCCTATTAATCAGTGATCTAAAAAATGTCCTGTCCGCAGTAGTCCTGCTTAGTAGCTGCAGTTTCTTTTATGGAGTAAATCCATCTCATATTTGATCTTCCAAATATGAGATGGATTGACTAGCCACGATCTAGCCAGGGTTTAGTAGACACCTGGGACAGAAGATCTACTTGGGGTTCAGTAGACCATACCTTTCTTGTTGGAGAGCTAGTCTACTTAATGCTTGGTAGAATGTGCTCTGGCCTGGAGGAGGAGTAGGGAGTAGTTGTCCAGAGAGGCAGCTGGTCTCCCCAGATCATGGTAGACCAGGCCTCTCCTGTCAGTGACCAGATTTCTGGTCAGGACATGAAGGAGCAGGCAGCGGCAGCCACAAGATGGAGGACTAACCTCCCTGAATCATGGCTAGACTAGTCCTTTCCTGTCGGAGGGAAGATATATCCAGGCCTCACTAAAATAGTATTTGGATTGGACATCAGAAAAAGTCAGCTTAATATGTATGGTATGCTAAATGATATACAGTGGTGCCTCGCTAGAGGATGTTAATCCGTTCCGCGGAAATCGCTGTCTTGCGAAACATCGTCTAGCGAAGCGCGTTTCCCCATTGGAATGCATTGAAATCTCTTCAATGCGTTCCAAGGGAAAAGTCGTCGTCTTGCAAAGATCGTCCATAGGGAAACCTCGTCTAGCGAGCGCGGGTCCCCATTGGAATGCACTGACAGCTATTGACCGCTAGTCAATGCATTCCAATGGGGAAAAGTCGTCGTCTAGCGAAAATCGCCCATACGGAAACATCGTTTTGCGAAGCGCAGTAGCGATCGCAAAAAGCCATCGTCTAGCGAATTCCTTGTCCTGCGAGGCAATCATCTAGCGAGGCACCACTGTATATAGTTTGTAATATGTGTGCATGCCTGCATGTGCATGTGTGTGTGTATTAAATTTTTCTAATTTATTTTTGTTTTTACTGTTCCAACAGTGCTGCTGATCCCCTGTGGAGGAAACAAGATGTTGGCAAGGTGTTCAGTGCTATAATTACATCTTAGATTATTTTCACATTGTGAGTTACAAAGTTTATTTGGTGTTGCCTTTTATGCTGCTTGCCCTGAATGCCTAAATTACTAGTTACAGCTCTGCTCCCTCTATCTTTTATCAGCATGTGGCCCTTGGGATATAAAATGTTCTTACTCTTTGGTTGGAATGTTCAAAGAGAATGGTCAGGTCAGGTATGTGACTCACTCACCTGAAATAGCCAATGATGAAAATGGCGACTGCCAGGGAGCTGAAGGAGATGGAGTACCCAACTGTGTACATAACGTAGAGTCGTTCAAAGAATTCCCTCTAGAGGAAAGAATAACAGAAGATCTTCCAGGATTATCTTTTTCATTTTGGTATTCAACTGTTATTTATTTATTTCCCCCCCCAAAAGTCAAGTAGTTCTAAAATACACCCATTAAGAGAATTCAATCTAGAGCTCACTTGATGGCACCACTTGTCATGGTCAGACCCTAGTCAAAATGATTTGATCATAGATGAAGGCAAAATCCACTAAGAAGCTTCTTTTGTTGTACAAGGGTGCTCATCTTGTCATCCTCACTTGAGAGAAAACATTCTGATGAGCATCACTGTTGCATAATGGCACCTGATTTTTATGAATGGATTCTCATTTATCCTTAATAAGGTCATGTCATCAGAATGCAATTTCCATTCACTATAGGAAAATCTGCACTCATTCTGAATGCCTTCTGATGTTGGAGATTTGACGTGTCCTGGATAATTACAGAAAAATGAAGCTCCCTTAGAACAGGCTAACCTCAGACCAGCACATGTCCTATCAAATCATTACCTTATCTCTTATGGATCCACTTTCTTGCTTGGATTAAAATAGATGGTGCTTATTCACCCTGAATTTAAGGGGTGGCTTTCTGATAGCCAAAGGGAGTCAATAAAAGTCCCCAAGGTTGTCAGCACAATCACCACAACCTGGCAAAAGTTGGTTTACCATCAACAGCTCTTCACTGAAGAAAAAGCCCATACCTTCCCTGGGCTGATTTCTGTCTTCAGGAAATGAAGGCATTCCGAATAATTGGACCATGTTCGGTTTAAGCTTTGCACATAAGCCCATGTTCCATTTGAGCTACAGTGTCTGAATGCCATACCTGCAAGGAAAACATAATATTCTGACAGTTTAATGATGTTTAGGCCCTGCCCCAGCTGTTTTTCAAAAGATAAACACAACCAGAAGCCCATAGCTGGTACCTTTGTGATTGAAGTCATATATATAAGAAGGGCATGGGACAGCTAATGTTTTCCCTGCTGACCCCCTTGGCCAGCAAATTAGACCATCCCATTCTGGAAAGCATTCGCCTCCTGAGAAAGAAAGGGAAACAAAGATTCTGGAAACAGAAGCCACAGAAAATCATGAGAAAAAGACAACGTGGTCCTTCTTATGTTTTGTTTTTTACATCTTTTGAAAACAATTCCCAAATATTTGCCAAGTCAATGTTAATGGTGAATAAGACCAAAGAGGAACTTAAAATAATCTCTTGATTTGTGCATGAGGCAAGGACGACACAAACACATGTATAAACAACAAGGACATCCCCGTATGCTACAGGTGAAATTTACCATCAAGTATACAATATTAATGTACTTGATTGCAATTGCAATCATAGTAGAATTTTCCAGTTAACTCTCACAATACAGGATTGTTTACATCTGAGTTTCTTCAGGAAAGTAATGAGCCAGCCTATTTATTTCTCATATTTGCTTCCTCTTCTTTTCCTAATAATATTTTTATCTCCTCCAACTATTCTGTGAGATAAGACAGATAAAACCAAACAATTTGTCCAAAGCCAACAGAATTGCTTTCATAGATGAGTAACAGTCTTCTCAGACGCTGGGCCTAAAATCCTATACTCCCTTACTGGGAAAAAGCTCTAATAAACTCAAAGGGTGCTCCTTCTGCAAAGGCATGTATAGGACAGCAGTGTAAGAGGGTGACCACATTACCATTTATCCCCAGTTTTGTCGCCCTGTTGGCTTGGTCAAGGGCAATCCATTTTCTGGGGACTACATGACATAAAGCCAGTCAGCCCAGCTCTGTCCCATAGCCATCCAGAACTTTTTGGATGAATATCGGAGTGGACTACTTTTTATGTCTAAATTAAGCACTGTTTCAGCAAACTTATGAAAGCTTAAAAGAGTTCAGCCCTGTTCCACTTGCAGGGAACCATTAAGGAAGAGTGGGGAAGGAAGAGAGTGGCCTCTCCATAGTTATTGTTCTCTAGGGCTTCACTGAGAGATGGACAGACAGAGAGACAAAGAAGGAGATCTTCTCAGCCCCCTTCTGTTTCTCTGTGGGGTTGGGTTTTTTTAAAATAAAGGATGAAGATTCCTACCCCATTGCAAAGCATTGTGTTAGGACTGCAAGGGGAGGGGAGGGGAGAGCCATGTGAATGTGTGAGTGCTTTGTGTATGCATGGGCTGGAGAAAATAGCTACTTAAAGTCACTTCAATAGGTTTGTTGCCAAGAGACAAAACTGCCATCTAGCAGCAGATGTGGGTTTGTCTCAAAACAAACCAACATCTGCTGGAAATTAATTGAATTGATGGAAAGATCAATTTAAATTCTACAGTGCACGAGGAATCAACCCCATTTAGCTGAAACCATTGCAAGACAGCTGCCTGTCTAGCTATAGTATAAGGGTGCAACTACACAACAAGAAAAACATGAACAGATCTAGGAAGACAACCACACAGGAGTCAGTAGAAAGCAAGGAGGAAATTGGCTACCAGCATTATTTGCAGCTTGTTAACATACTCTGCTGTGGCTGTCCAGATTTGTAGGAGGCATGGCTGTAGCAGAGCCACCTTAACAAGCTGCAAAGAAGCATTGATTAACAATTTCTTCCTCAATTTCTGTTGACTCCTTGGCCTTTTTCCCCCTTTGGTCTCCTAGGTATTGTAGCACAACAGCACCAAGACTTTTTTAAAAAGAGAAAGGGAATGAGGAAGGAAGGAAAGGGAAGACAAAAACAAGCAGACTTGGGCACCAGGTCTGGAGACAAGAGTATTCAAATGACAGCCAGTTTTCCATGGGCCCACTGGCCTGACTCTCTCACTGCTGCTCTAAACAGGTAGATGTCTCAAAACAAAATGGCTACACCCCCCTCCTTGTTGGCACAAGCAGTCACGTTGTCTGAATCAGTGGGAATGCATTTGCTACAAAAAAAGAGTAGAAGCCCCAGTGGCACTGGGGAAAAGTTATATTATTGGGGAGAAACTCCAGGCTAAGGGTGTGACTAAACAGTGAGGGACATATGAATTCACTCATATTCTCTCACTGTGAAGTTGCACAAGGGGATTTGGTTTTCTTCCATTTAGGTGGCAACTGGCAGAGGACAAAAAAAGCCTTCTAATTGCAGTTCCATTGCAGTTCTATTGAAATACCTGTAGTGTTGGAATATTACAACCTGCATATGATGCCTTTTAAGAGGTCTTGGCTGGAAGGGACTTTTCTGGACTGGAGTTGAATGTCAGTCAACTAAGTAGCATCCAATAGATCCCTCTCTATTCTTTTTCTCACCTTTTTTTTCTAGTCAGGGTTCTGTAATTGTTAGAATCGGAGTTAATTATGAAGTCTGAAAACAGAGTGAAGTGTTCTGTCAGCTATGTAACCAGTCAGTCAGCTAGAAAGCATGAAATAAGATAACCACTTAAGCTCAGCTAATAGTTTTCCACACAATATGTTTGTTTTGATATATAAAGAACTGTAAGTAAACAGAAACCTTTTATTGTTTTTCATTAGCAGAGTCTTTGAATGAATGTATTGACACAGTAAATGTCAGTTGAGACAAACTAACCAAATATGGGTTGGTCTACTGAGGGAGAGCTGCAATAAACTGTAACAAATAAACAGGGGCTCTGTCCAACAAGTAGAAGCTGCAAAAAAAGAGGAGTGAGTGAGTACTAGCACTGCTTGTGTGTGCATGTGCGTCCTTGCATGCACATTTTGTGAGGCAAGAGGTGAGGGGGAAGTGCTTTTTGTGTGTGCATGTGCATCTCATCCTTTCTCCATCAGTTCAAGCAATCACATGCTTGAATCAATGGGAAGGGGTTCAGGTTCTTTTAAAAGTAGAAGGTCCTCTGGTGAGAAGGAAAAACTATGGGTTCTGGGTGGGGGACTCTGGGCTGATTCACATTTCCCATTGCATCATGTGATGAGTGGAAAAATCTGAATCAGCCCCCCCTAAACTTGTAGTATTTTTCCCTGTGTAGTTGTGCTGTGTTTCATATTTGTTTGTATATTGTGTAATCAATGGGAAATAATGCAAATCTGGTTGTCCCCAACCAAGATCATTTCCTGTATTATTTGCCAATGTAGTGACCCCTAAGTCTTCCCATCAGAATTGCAAATTTCAGTGCACTGTATCATTCAGGCTCTTCTGTTGAACTGAGACATTTAGTTATACTCAGACTGATAAAGAAGGAGCTCTTCTTGCTGTAAGAATTGCAACTGTTCATTCATCTCATTTTATAAGAGTCTGACAGCAGCACAGCCAGTGACTAATCAGACCCAACACAATTTCTGAAAATTTGTTGCAATATTCATTGATAGAGATGGGAGCCCCAAAATACCTGCCTGACTACTCTCCAGTGAATTAAATCAATGTACACTTTTGGTGAAGCCATCTATGCATCTATCAAACCTTGGCCTTTAGCTAATACGCGTAACAAGTGTAATACTGTACATTTGGATCTTGTGAATGAATCAACTACTGTCCTGTCCTGTCCATACCATAAGCTGAATAAAAATATGCAATGAATTAGGCTATGCTGTCCCATGAACTGGGAACTAATAAGTGGCATTTCAACCTTTTAGAGTTAAAAAAAAAATCTACAAAAATCCAATAAATTAGGGTGTCTTGAGGAAAGTTGTGTGGCCATCTGGGAGTAAACTGCATAGATGCCTAGAACAGATAGCTCTGCTGCTGTTACGTCTTCTGGCAGCAACCATATAGTTCCTGCAAAGAGAGGGGCGTAAGTGGTAGAGAATGTAGAAGAACTCATTCTCCACCCTCAAGACAGATGTTTGTGTATGAGGATGAAATCCCACCCTGGAAATCCACAACAGGATAGTCACGGACACTGCTGAACTTGGGGAGCAGAGAGGACAAAATGGGCATCATGCTCTGCTTGGTTGAGTCTTCTTTGGTGGATGAGCGGCAGCCAACCTGCCTCAGCAGGGGGTGATCAGGGCTAGGGAGGATCTTAAGGCACAAGCTGGTGGTCCTGTACCAGAGAGACTGCTGACTGAGAAAGTGCCTGCCCCATCAGTGGGGCCCCCTCCAGGAGATGGGGATAGCTTGATAAATGAGTGCTGACAGCTCTGGATTTTGGAGTACTGAACATTACAGAAGTGGTATGGGCATCTCGGAGCCAGACACTTGCAGTGTATGACTGACAGGAGCCAGCTCAAAGAGGTCCAAGACCACAGTGAACAGGTGCCACCAGCCCACACAAAACCAGATTGCTGGAAGCAATTTATAATCACATTCTGCTCTAGCTCTTTTTATATTGCATCGGCCTGAACTCCTAGACCTCTTGCTCCTTCTTGGTCCTATCATGTTGGTATGTATATAATTTATTAGCTTGAACTACTGACTCTCTTCTCTGACTCCACTCGTGCATGCTCCTTGCAACCTAGTTCTGCCTACTCATTGCTTGACCTGGATTGTTGACTTCCTCTCACTCCTGTTCATTTACACTTGCTAGCTTAAAAGATGACAGTCAATAGACCAGGGGAGGTTTTGGATTATCATGATCAAAACCTCTCTTGTTCTCCCCAACATGTCCCAGGAACAGAGAAAAAACTGCTCTAGCTTTCAAGCTGGTGTATTTCCTTTTTCAGAAAACAAGAGAAGGGAAAAGTTAAAAAACAAGAAAATGGCTACAAAATATAAAAGGAGAAACAACACCTTCTCCTACATTCAACTAGCTGATGCAGTTCCAGAAAGACCAGAGACAGGAGAAGTTACTTTCCTTTTGGACTTCAACTCCACTGGCCAAGCTGGCTGGGCCATTCTAGGAGCTGTAGTCTTAAAGAGCAACATTTCCCACCTCGGAGCAGGATAAAGTACATGGTGGTTAAGCCACCAAGGATCTTCCCATGCCCACAGATTGCAATACCACCCAAAAAAAAAAAAAAAGCTCAGCAAGGAAAACAGAAAGCAGATTGCTAAAAATATGAGGCTAACTTTTGAATTGTCCATAATTCTCCAGGGAACAAAGAGCACAAACAAATTGAATTGGATAGAACCTTGTTTATCAGAGATCAATGGATGCTATGTGTACAGGAGAACATACTTTGTGATAACCAGACTAAGGAAGAGCTAGCTAAAAGCTCAGGAGGATAAAATATAATTAAGGGAAACCATTATCATGAAGGCTTATGATCTACTGAGGGCAAAGGTGTGAAACGTGTGAACTTCACTCTGCATTGCAAGTTTCTATGAGGCAGCGCCTGTATGGTTTGACCACATCAGTGCAACTACCATAATTCAATTCCTCCATTACAAAGCTTGGGAAAGTTATCTTTAAGGGCTACATACTATGTTTTCTTCATATATCCAAGTTTAAGCAGTTTTCCTGCCAACACCAGGTGTGGCAGAAAGGTTAATAAGAAAATGGGGTTAGCAGTAAGAAGTGCCTGTTTGTGGAGCAGAACCGGCAGGCACCACCCATCCTTGTTCTTGGACTGCATAAGAACCATACACCTTCTTTCTCTTTTATTGGACTATAGAAGATAGCTGGATTCTACATCCAAAGTAAGAAGGTTCGCCCTTACTCAAGATGGGCTGAGATGAACTACCACCTTCCTCCAGCCACTGGATAACGCTCTTCACTTGGCTGCAAGTAACTGTGTTTTTGCCTACTATACAAACTAAATTTGACCTGCAGTGTTTCTAACAGATTTGCCATGTTTTTGTGTGCCTCTGTTCCCAGCCAAATAGAAGCTATGTGCTTCAATATAAAGCAATGGGAAAGACACTGGTTGATTGACAGCCCTTTGTCTATAGAGATCAAGGAAGAGGAATGAAATCTATATCCCCTGAGGTGAAACGTGCTACTTCAAGCTGATTCCAAAAGGATGCAGACTCCATTTTAGAATTTACTTTAAACCAGACAGCCTGGCTTTAGTATCTGCCCAGGATGAATTTTAAGACTTTTTAAGATTCTCTCCCTCCCTACTCTGCCAAGTTATGCAATGCCCAGTCTGATTAAATGTTCTGCAGTGCTTGAAAGCTAGCCCGATTGTGAGATGTTAGTGATCTGATTAAAGTGTCACCCACCCTCATTTCCTGAATTTGCAGGAGAGGCAGTTTTAATTAGAGGATAGCCCTGTTTAGATATTAAGAAACCATTGCCCTCTTGGAGGGCAACAAGTCTGAAAAAGGACACCCTCCACTACTCATAGGGATTTTCTACTTGAATCTGTAGCCTGGAAAATCCATTTTCTGATTCTAGAATGTCCCAGATATCGGGAGAGAAACAGGAAATAAATAAAATAAAACAAAATAGCAGAGCTCACCCTCTTCAGATTTATCACCCTCCATGTGTTACAAGCTAAAGTAAGCAGGGATGGATGGGATGAGAGAAGAACACACCCTTCCTCTTGTGAATATTCTCCATGGTTTTTCATGCTATAACAAAGCTATCCTGGGACATACACAACAACAGTGTTCTATCCAATTGCTTAGATAAGATAGTAAGATAGAAATCAGCTGTTCTCCTTTTATATTGGCTGAAATCTTGTACCTTAGTGTAGTAATTTGCACTAAAGTAGGTCCATCGAATCTGTGGGGATATGGTGAATCAACACCTCCCCATTGATTCAAATGGGCCTACCCTAGTGCAACTGACTACACTAAGCAATAAGATTTCAGCTACTGTTTCAGTCAATTAGTACAAAGACACTAGGATTTGGCCATTTGAGATTATTAAAATTAATTAATAGAACAAGATTTCCCAGACAATCTTTCTTCAAAAGAAAAAAAGGATACATCAAAATAGCTCATTCTCAAAAGCTGATGATAAAATGACCTCAACAGAATAAAGAATAAAACTTTTCTCTCCTCAGTTTCACTGCAGGAGAAATGAACCAAAATGGGAAGGGGGTGTTTTGTTTCAGTTTTGGCTTTGTATTGAATATGGATGTGTGGGAAGAACACTTCAGTGATTCAGAAACATTTCTACTGAAGTGCTATTTTCTCTGTTGTTTTTTATTTGCCTTGCCCATTATAGTTACTTTTATGTTGTAATACAGGTTAGCTTCTTTTGAATCCAGACCATTATACTTCAAGGACTTGATGTTTGCCTAAGTTGATGTGTGTATTATGTTATTCTGTTATCTTTTATTCTCACCACTGCCTTCTTCTCCTCCATTTTTCTCATTTTGCTTTAACTAGGTCCTGGATCCCACCTTCTGACTCAATGACCTTAGTGGCATACAACAATTATTCCCCCCCCCCTCATTTATTAGGATTAACTGGTTGGCAGTGGGGGCAGGAATTTCAGCTCTTCCTTGTTTTTCCCTTTACCTTCCCCCATCATATTTTTCTCTTGATTTTGACCATCAAGCTATTTGTTATATTCTGTACTTTGTTTGATTTTCCATTTAAGTTTGAAATCTGACTTTCCTCCTTACTGAATCTCACCAGTTCTTGTAATAGAAGACCAACAGGAAGTCTTTAATGCTCAGTCTTCTATCTCTTTAGTTCCTTTGCAATCTCCATTCTTTTTTGCACCTTATACTCATTCTGCCAGTCATTGATAAAAACCCTTGGTTTTTCACTTTTTTAGTTTCTTATTTCCACTCTCAAAATCTCTTCAATTTTACACTTTTACTAGACTCTACTTTACCTAGTTAACACCTTCAGGGGTTTACATGCTCCTGCTTCTCACATTTCTTCCTCTAAGATTGTCCCTCTACTTTTGACCCTTTCACTTCTTCCTCTGTGGATGCTACAGTGATTTATTTGTCTTCCTTCGACTACAGTTCATTTTTTGGCACCTGCTTTTGTTTATTCTCCTCCTCCTCCTCCAACCTTGACTCATTCCTCGTCTTTTGCTAGAATCATGTTGCTTGACCAGGCACAGGGCCAACACTTAATTAATTAGCTTAAATTATCCCCTGCAATTTCTACATTTTCACCTATGTACACATAAAAAACTGTCAGAATTCTGGGCATAGTCTTTTATAATTGGGTTGCAGAATGCTAGAGCACATTCTGCTCTCCTTCACTATAAATCTACACTTACTTTTTTTCTTCTAGTCTTTCCTCCATGAAACAAGCTGGTTTTTTTCCCCAACCTTTACCTTTCTTCTCTTCATATTTTTTCCACCTGTTAATCTCTATCCTTCTGCTCCTCAAACCTTTGCCAAATTATTTATTGCTTCTATTTCTGTTTCCGGGCCCCTTTATTTTCCTAAACACCTTCTTCTTCTGATGGGTTATCATGAGAAACTATTATGTTTCTTTATAATCCATTTTAAACCATTTATTTCCTAAACAATTCCTTTATTTTTACTCCTTCATATTTTCTGTCTTCTTTGACTTACTGGTATTTTTGCATCCAACTTTAAATCTGCTTTCGTTTCTCCACAAATTTATCTCGATTCTCCAGTTTTAGCTAAGTATCACCCTGTTTCTGCTTTTCTTTATTTCTTCTCTTTCTTTTCCTACCAAAAGTTGGACGTCATCCAACTTGCTATTCTGCCTTTAGAGGCAGCAGCTTTAAACAAACTATTTGAATATGTCATTTTAACCATATGTGGATTACAACTTCACTGTAGCTTCATTGGCTGCTGGTCTGATTCCTAGCACAATTCCAAGTGCTGGTCTAAACAACTTGAGGCTCCCTGGGTTTTCAGATATTCAGGGAAGCCCTCTTCCCCCTGGCAGGCACAATTTGTGCGGAAACAGGAGAGACTCTTTCCGGGGGTTTCTCCCAGGATTTGTGGAACCTCTTCCCTGACAGGTTTCCTCCCTTAAGAAGTAAACCATTGCTCAAGAAGGGGATTTAATGGGAAACTTGTCTTACTTATCTTTTTAAATGTGTTTTTAAATTGTTTTAAAGGGCTTCTATTTAGTATTTTTAAGATTAACACCTTCATTTTTTAATAGTGTAATATATTGTATTTTAAATGATTTTAATGTCTGTGTTTTAAAATCCTTTTTTAAACTGCCTGGATTACAGCAACACCTTCATCATATATTTTGTAACTCTTATCCATAATTATAATGGCAGTCATGTGGAATTTGATTCAAATAGAAACAAAAATCAAGTTCACCACAGAATTGCAACTATTAAATGTACTGTGTCTTACAGTCATACTATGTCTGATAGGTTTGTAAAGCACAAAGCAGCTCTAACAATCTGGGTGAATTTCCATGCATTTCTTTTGATTCTGTCCAAATGCTGAAAGTAAGATTATCATGTGCTTTCCTATTGTTCCATTTTACTTTCAGTAAACTGAAAACACTTCTGAAAACCTGAACGAAAGCAGGGAGATTACTTAGATACTTCACCTTCTTCTTCACGGAGCTGAGATGAGATGTTTAACTCACACTGAATTTTGGCTTCTAGAAGAAGATTAATCTGTTCTTCCATTGTGATGGTATAATCTAAGTCCTCCTGGCTCAGGAAAAACCAAACAAAGAAAAAAAGTTAGTGAATGTGTGCTATGTAGAGTAAACAATAAATGCCTATATTTCATAGCAGTTGTGCTTTCATTCTTAAAAATTCAGTACATTTCTAGATAGTGAATATAGGAAGCTTTGAACATACGTCACAGGTATTCATCTCATTTCTCACACAAATCAATGTGGTTTGTTTGTGTCACCCCATTGGGCTTGAGAGAGTTAATTATTTTTCTCTGCAACTGTTCCATTTTGTAGCATTTTTTTCTAAAGTGAGGGCAAAGACTGATATTTGTCTTTTCTGGAACAGAACAAAAAGGAAAGGTGAATGTGGTGGCCATAAAAATCTATCATTTCAGCTGGTTGGATAGCTCAATGGTTTAGGAATCTGGCTGTGGAGCCAAAGGTTGAGAGTTTGATTCCCCACTGTGCCTTTTGAAAGTAGAGTCAGCCTGTGTGGCCTTGGGCAAGCAGCATAGTCCCAGGATGCTTCCAGCAAAAGGGAATGGGAAACCACTTCTGAGTATTCTCTACCTGGAAACCCCTGAAAAAGGAGTTGCTATAAGTCAGAATTGACTTGACAGCACATTGTATTGTTATTCAAAAACACCAGGCACAGTCAATCAAAATTATAAAAACATTGACTGATATTATATAACAGATACAAGTTTTAACCAAAAACCTAAGTATCTGTCAAATATTGTCACAGTGTGTATGCTGTTCCTAATATTGCCATTCTTTGTGTGATTTCTAAGATCTGCAATTGCTTATAAATAGTGAAATTTCTTGATATTGTTCCCAAAGCCCCAATGACTATGAGGACTATTTAATCCACAAGTATGATGCTTCGATTGCCAGGTATCTATATTTTGTTAGTTTTTCTAATTCTTTATTTTCAACTCTGGCATCCCCTGGAATTGCAATATCAATGATCCAGACATTTCTTCATTCTATTACTACTGCGTTTGTGTTATGTATGACTATGTGTTATGTTCAAGGTGTCTGTCAGTTTGGATCCAGAAATCACACAGGATTTGACATCGTCATTTTCTGACACCTTTTCTATCTGGTGTTCCCAGGGGTTTTTGGAGGCTGACAAGTTATATTTTTTGCATAATGACCAGTAAACTAATTTTGCCACTCTATCATGTCTTATTTTGTAATCTGTTTGTGCAGTCTTTGGACATTTACAGATGAGGTGTGACACTTTTTCTTGGCAGAGTCAACATCTGCTGCTAGCACTAATTCCTTGAATCTTAGCTTTCATCACATTGGTTTGGAGTGCTTGTTCTTGTGCAGCAAAAAACAAGCAATTCAGTTTCTTTCTTAATAGTCCCCATTTTTAACCATGCCCATGTTGAATTATGATCATGCTTTCCATCAATATTTCCCAGGTGTTGTCCATGTAGTGGTTTATTATTTCAACTGTTTAATTTATTTTCAAATTGTCGTTTCTTATATTGAGCCTTCGTTTCTGTTGTTTTCAAAATATTCTCCATTTTTACTGCCTTAAGTAATTTTTCTCTACTTGTAGTAATATAATGATTTGTTTATGGCTTTGATTGTATTTCCAACATTTAATTTTGATTTTAAGATTTTCCGCAATCTTTTGATATTTTATCTTTCTGACAGTTCTTTAACTTTTGTGTGCAGGATGCTATCTGCTTCTAGTATTCCAAGGTATTTATAATTTTGATCACTTGATAGTGATTTTATAATATTGCCATTTTTAACTCTATTTTCCATCTAGTTTTTGGATCCTGCCACAGTGTCTAGACAGTGTTGCACATTTGTCAGTTCCAAATTTCATTTGAATATCTTCACTAAATATTCACACTGTGTTTAGCAGTGATTCTATCTCCACGGAACTTTTTGCATATAGTTTTAGGTCATCCATGTATAACAGATGATTATTTTTTTCTTGCTTGTTATATGGTAGCCCAATCCAGTTTTATTTAAAATTATTGACATGGGGGTTAGTGAAATGTTAAATGGCAGTGGTGACAAAGAATCCGCTTGAAATATTCCTTTTTTGATGCTAACGTCCCCAATTTCTTCACCGTGGGCTAATAAGACAATTTCCCATTTTTACATGTTTTTCTTGATGAACTTTTGAATATTTCTACTAATCCCAAAAAGTTTTAAGCAGGTCTTAGTCCAGCTTTGTGACAATGAACCACATGCCTTTTTATAGCCTATGCAGGCCATGTTAAGATTTGTTTTTCGTCTTTTTGCACGCTTTAGTATGATTTTATCGTACTTCTTGACTTTTTAAAGTTCCTTTTCTGTTCCATTGGACATAGGGAGTTTTCAATTAAATAATTAGATATTAATCTTGCAAGTACTCCTGTGAGGAGCTTGAACATTCTTGGAAGACATGTATGTAGGCATCCTTCAGTCTCGAGAGACTATGGTAACGTGCTCTGAACAGAGGTCTTGGAACAGCGTCTAGTGTGGCTGAGAAGGCCAATTTGAGAGTGACAATCCCTTCCACACTGAGGACAAATATAATCTGTCCCCTGTCCAGCTCCCTGATTTTGCTGGTTTCAGGACTGCCTCTTTGCCTCGGCCTGCTGAACAAGTGTCTCTTCAAATTGGGAGAGGCCATGCTGCACCGTCTTACTCCAGGCTGAACGCTCAGATGTCAAGGTTTCCCATCTGTTGAGGTCCATTCCTAAGGCCTTCAGATCCCGCTTGCAGATATCCTTGTATCGCAGCTGTGGTCTCCCTCTGGGGTGCTTTCCCTGCACTAATTCTCCATACAGGAGATCTTTTGGAATCCGATCATCAGCCATTCTCATGACATGCCCAAGCCAATGTAGATGTCACTGTTTCAGTAATGTATACATGCTAAAAATGCCAGCTCGTTCTAGGACTACTCTATTTGGAACTTTGTCTTGCCAGGTGATACCAAAAATGCGCCGGAGACCATGCATATGGAACATGTTCAACTTCCTCTCCTGCCATGCACAAAGAGTCCAGGACTCACTGCAGTACAGGAATGTACTCAGGACACAGGCTCTATAGACCTGGATCTTGGTATATGCCGTTAGCTTCTTATTAAGCCATACTACTGGGTTCATTGCCCTTTTGATGATCTTTTATTATCAGTAATGTGCAGCCTGTTGTCATCCAATTTTCAGTTGTAGAATGTTGAAGTAAGTAAATAAACGGCACTGCTATATTTTGATGGAGATTTGTCAAATGCTTTAGCCAAAATCCATGCAGCTTATCTGGACCAAGTGCATTCCAATTTTTCACAACCTTTACTTGCCTCTTAATCATTTCAGTTGTTATTACAGTATCCCCCATATGTTTCCCTTGAGTTTATTTACAAATGTCTTTAATCCATGAGGGGGTTTTGCTATGTCTGGTTGGGCTTTCTCAAATTTCTTTCCAAAATTTTAGAGCATCATCTTTACATGGGCCTAATTTCTTTTGCTCTGCATTTTCTCTTAGTGATATATAAAATAATTGTTGGTTATTTTGAAATTATGTGTTCTCTCTATATTGTTTCAAGCATCCATCATATCTTTCAGTTTTCTTTGCTGTAGCTCTTACCTGTCTAGTTCATATATTTTGCATAGTCTGGCTTTTACTTTTTCATTTTTAAGTTTTGAATCTTTTAAGTGGGTTAAGTTGCTAATGTCTACTCATAATTGGTTTATTTTTCTTTCCAGCCAAATTTTCCATTTTGGAATGCCAGGAGTTTTTTCCAGCTTCTAACCAAGCTCCATGGCTATTATGGTAGCTGTGCTATACATGAGCTGGTTTATTTCCTTTAGCGTATTGGTTGGGATTGTTCTGATGACTATATTTGCATCTTTCAGTAGATCCTTTACTGCAGGGGTCCCCAACCCCCGGTCCACGGCCTGGTGCCGGTCCGTGGGCTTGCCGGAACTGGACTGCGGAGACGGATCTCTGCCCCCCGCCCGCCTGCACGGTGGACGTGTCACACTCACTCGGGGGCGTCCTTTTAAGGTTGGTAAAATGATTACCCAGCTCACTGGGGAGGACAATGTGTAGCCTGCATAATTAAATTGAAAACTGCCCAGGAGAACTTCGAGCACTATGGTGTGGTATGTAAGAAGCACACTTTTTGGAGGGTCAGGGACCTCCAGTCCCCGACCTTTTCCCACTTGGTTGGTTGGCTGTACATACAGAAATGGAAGTCTGATTAAAGTGTGAGGTTAGTAATGTTGGCAGTCAAGGGAATTCAGAGCCGTTCTTGCTTCAAGAAGGATTACGGCACTGTGAAAAGTTAGGATGCTTAACCTAGACGTAATCAGTTTACACACTATTTTTATTATTCTGATACCCCTTTGCTGATCAGTCACATCCTGTTCTCCATAACTCTCAAGACTGTGCCCAAGGAAGAGGTGCTTTCCACTTTTACATTGTATTTAGAGATGGGGACGAACCACCAAAATGGCAGTTCATCCTGGTTTGTGGTCCATCAAAGTTGATGAACCACAAACCACAAATGTCCTCCCTGTGAACTGACGAACCACAAATCGGTTGGTCAGGTTTTTTTTCAGACAGCCTGAGGCTGCCCTCCTTCCCCCGTCACCTCCCTACCTTGGCTGCCGCCATCCGTGCCTGCAGTCTATGCCACTGCTGCCACTGTCCGCTGCAGTGGCCTCCACCACCATGGCCTGCCTTAAGAGAATCCAGGCTGCCTTTTGCGAAGATGGCGGCTGCGGCTTCCCTTTCCTAACGGAAGCTGCAGCCACCATCTTTGCAAAGGGCAGCCAGTGTCCCTTATGGCAGGCTGTGGCGGCAGAGGCTTCCGTGGTGGATGGTGATGGATGGTGGCAGTGCCAGGTGGTGGTGGTGGATGGCAGCGGTGCTGGGCAGCGGCAGATGGCAGTGACAGCTAAGGGAGGGAGGGGAAGGGGATGAGGGACAGGCTGTGGGGGTGGGTGGCTGTGGTGCTGCCTGGCTGCCTATGGGCCTGCCAATCAGTTGTTTGGGGGGCCATAGGCAAATTGGGAAGGCCATAGGCTAGCCTTCCCTCTCTTCCTATGGGGGAGGAATAAAAATGGATAAATATTTGTCCCTTTGTATTCGTCAGGGTTTCTGGAATTAATGAATATAAAGGGATGAATATTAAATAAATCAGTGATTTTAATGAATATCGTGATTCATTTTTTTTATTCGTCCCCATGTCTAATTGTATTGTTTTATGAGATATCCAGCAATATAAGACCCAAAGTACTTTCTTCCTTTTTCATTAACATGTTACGTTTTAAAAGGTTGGGATGGATTTAAGGCTTGTATTCACATGCCTAAGCCTGCAAAAACAAGGGAAAGTTATGCTCGGGGGGGGGGGGGTTACAACTGAGTTCAACAGCTGGGGAATTTCTCCTCTATGAAAAGGGGAGCAAGACATGCTTCTCACCGCAGGGGGGCCGCAGTCCACACACAGGCTTCAGAGAGCCAAATGTAGTCCTCCAGCAGTCCTAGGGCCTTCTAGCATCCCACACTCCCAAAACATACGTTTAAACTTATTTTTGACAAGCTTTTTTTTTAACAAAATGGCTGATCAAATACTGCTTTACAAGAATCACAAGTTTTGTCTTCCCAATTTTTTACTCAAAATATTTCACTTTTCTATAAGCAACATTTTGTAGTTCTTTGCACTAAATGGATGTGGGTCATCTCTGGAAGAATGATGGACTAATTGCAGCATTTGTTTATAGAACTTGATATTTTGATTGCCACAGTAACAACCCACTTTGCGTCATCAGCCATAATTACTTACTGTTAAAGCAAAAGAAGAACATCATATTTAACAAGATCGCTGATCAATATGGTTTTACAACAGCAGACTATCACAGGCTATTGTAAGAATTTCAACAGTAAATTTAATGTGTGGCTGGATGGAGAATGTCAACTATTGAAAGAGCACACACATGCCTTGGTTACTGCAGAAGCAAAGCAAACAACCTCCCAGAAAGATGATGCAAATTTTAAAAGCAATACAAAATTACCAAGAAATAAAGCAAGCTACAAAAAGAAAGATGGAATCTGTCAATAAATGTCTCGTTGTCCAAAATTTTGTTGCTTGGCATAGTAAATTGCACAGGAGTAGGTTCATTGAATCAATAGGGATTTAGTGAGTCAACTCCTCTGTAAGTTCAACTGAGACTACTCTAACCATAACGTAATGTGCTAAAGTAAGTTGCAGTTAGAGTTGGCCCATTTGAATCAGTAGAACTTATAGAGGAGTTGACTCACCAAATCCCCACTGCTTCAGTGGGCCCACTCCAGTGCAATTTACTATGCTAACCAACAGAGTTTTGACCACTATGTAATTACAATAAACAATTGTGGGCTCTCACAACAAGTGCCCTGTCTGACAACACTGATTCATTTTGCCACCTCATCCTGCACAGGCATGGCAGGAACAGTTTTCAGAAACACTGTATAGCAATGGGACTTTCAGGGGGGAAAGGGCTCTCAGTCCCAGAATTTGGGACAGGGAGACACCAAAAGTAGCAAGAAGTAGAGCAGTCTTCTTACCTCCACATCATTCCTCCACTTCTTCACCTCTGAAAACCGCTCTGGGCATCCTTGTGGTCACAGGGGATTCTCACAACTTGCAAAGACACCTGGTGTACTTGTCGGAGGGCCCAAAGAAGTGGCCCAGGAACAGCCTGGAAGTAAGAGGGCTGCTCTACCTTCTGCTGTTTAGGCGGCTCCTAGTTCCATGATTTGGCCTGGGGGCTTTCTGCCAAATTGTGGGACTGGGAGTCCCATCTCCACCATTGTATGTCCCATCAGCTCTGAGATTTGCTGGAATGGTCTTCTGTAAACCAATACAAAATTGAAAACCTAAATAGTCCACTTGAGTTTGGAAAGGCACCAGGGTCTGAGGAGTTCCCACCTGAATGGCTACAAAACGGTTTAAGGAAGTGGGCAGCTCCTTTGGCTAACTTCTTTATTCTTACAGCTAAAACCATACAGGTACGTAAATCATGGACTCAAATGATAATAGTATCATCTTTTTAAAAATGAGACTCTCAAATACCAAGAAACATCAATTTAGTAAATCTTCTGCCTACTGTGAGCAAATTTTATGAAAAGCATTTTGTTAGCATGTTGTTAGTTTGTGTGTGGAACATACTAGCTTTTGTCCTTACAGATCCACTGGGCCACTGTATGTTATTTTTGCTCATTTAGCAGAGAAGTAGAATAATTCAGGTGGAGGAAACTGTTTTCTCTTGCTTGTCACTCCATTCCTAGGAAATTATTGTTGATAAATTGTATAAGACCACTATACACAGGATAGTGTTTTTCTTCAAACAAGGTAAATAGAATGAATGTCAACCTCCTATCTTTTTGACTTGTTCATGAACAATCTGGCTCCTGCTTTGAGGAGGATATTCTCCGAAAGCTTGACCCACAACAGAACCAAGTAATATTCAATACAGATGATGCTAGTTGCTATCTCATGGTGGTCCCTAAGCCTGATGGTAGTGTGAGGTTCTGCATTGATTACCACAAGGTGAACGCGGTATCCAAATTTGACGCATACTCAATGCCTAAAGTGGGTGATTTATTAGACAGATTGGGAGGAGCTAGATACCTTTATTTTATAGATTTGACCAAAGGATATTGGCAGATACCCCTAAGAGAGCAAGATAAAGAGAAAACGGTCTTCTCTACGTCCCAGGGTCTTTTCCAATTCACCCGGAAGCCCTTTGGGCTGCATGGGGCAGCAGCCACCTTCCAACACCTGATGGACAAGACACTTATACTGGTACAAGATTGTGCTGCTGCCCATATAGATGACATAATTGTATACAATGAGACATGGGAAGAACATGTACAACACTTGCATAAGGTCTTAGAGGAATTGAGGAAAGCGGGGCTCACCACGAACCCTGGCAAGTATAGGATAGCTAGACCCAAGGTTGACTATCTGGGCAGTGGAAAGATCCAACCAATTATAAAATAAACCAATTATGAGTAGACATTAGCAACTTAAACCACTTGAAAGATTCAGAACTTAAAAATGAAAAAGTAAAAGCCAGATTATGCAAAATATATGACCTAGGAAAGAAAATAAATTGTTGAAACTCTGGAAGAATTAAAACAACGGCTAACAGCTACAGCAAAGAAAATTGAAAGATATAATGGATGCTTGAAACAATATAGAGAGAACACACAATTTCGAAATAACCAACAATTATTCTATACATCACTAAGAGAAAATGCAGAGCAAAAGAAATTAGGCCCATGTAAAGATGATGCTCTAAAATTTTGGAAAGAAATTTGAGAAAGCCCAACCAGACATAACAAAAACTCCTTTTTGATTAAAGACATTTGTAAATAAACTCAAGGGAAACATATGGGGGATACTGTAATAACAACTGAAATGATTAAGAGGCAAGTAAAGGTTGTGAAAAATTGGAATGCACTTGGTCCAGATATGCTGCATGGATTTTGGCTAAAGTATTAAACAAGTCTCCATCAACGTATAGCAGTGCCATTTATTTACTTACTTCAAAATTCTACAACTAAAGATTGGATGACAACAGGCTGCACATTTCTGATAATAAAAGATAATCAAAAGGCCAATGAACCCAGTAATTATTAGCAAATCACATGTCTTCCAAGAAAGTTCAAGCTCCTCACAGGAGTACGTGCAAGATTAGCCCACAGTTAAGAAATTGGGGAAGTTAGCATCAAAAAAGGAATAATATTTCAAGCTGATTCTTTGTCACCACTGCCGTTTAACATTTCACTAACCCCCATGTAAATAATTTTAAATAAAACTGGATTTCAGAACAATCAGGATAAATTAATCATGTATGACGTAAAACTATATGCAGAAAGTTCCATGGAGATAGAATCACTGCTAAACACATTGTGAATATTTAGTGAATATTTGGCAAGACCCCAAAACTAGATGGAATAGAGTTTTAAAATGGCAATATTATAAAATCACTATCAAGTAATGAAAATTGTGAATACATTGGAATATTAGAAGTAGATAACATACTGCACACAAAGTTTAAAGAACGGACAGAATGAGAATATATCAAAAGACTGTTGAAAATCTTAAAATCAAAATAAAATGGTGGAAATACAATCAAAGCCACAAACATATAGGCAATTCCAGTAATTAGATATCCATCTCTAATAATAGATTGGACCTAAAATGAATTAGAAAAATTGGATTGAAAAACATGGAAACCTATGAACATGCATCACACACTATATCCAAAAATGATGAGAACACGTTATATTTACCATGAAAAGTTGGAGGCCATGGATTACAGCAGGTAGTAGAGGAGGAAAAAAATAAGCCTAAATCATTAGTAGAAGTAGAGAAAAATTACTTAAGGCAGTGAAAATGGAGGATATCTTGAAAACAACAGAAACAAAGGCTCAATATAAGAAACAACAATTTGAAAATAAATTAAACAGTTCGGAAAATAAACCACTACATGGACAACACCTGAGAAAAATTGATGGAAAGCATGATCATAATTCAACGTGGGCATAGCTTAAACTGGGGACCATTAAGAAAGAAACTGAAGGCTTAGTTTTTGCTGCACAAGAACAAGGACTCCAAACCAATGTGATGAAAGTTAAGATCCAAGGAATTAGTGCTAACAGCAAATGTCAACTCTGCCAAGAAAAAGATGCAACTGTGTCACACCTCATCTGTGAATGTCCAAAGACTGCACAAACAGATTACAAAATAAGACATGATAGAGTGGCAAAATTAGTTCACTGGTCATTATGTAAAAATTATAACTTGCCAGCTTCCAAAGACCCCTGGGAACACCAGATAGAAAAGGTGTCAGAAAATGACGACATCAAATCTTGTGGGATTTCCAGATCCAAACTGATAGACAGCTTGGATACACACCAGACATAGTAGTAATAGAACAAAGAAATGCCAGGATCATTGTCACTGCAATTCTAGCGGATCCTGGAGTCAAAAATAAAGAATTGGAAAAACTAACCAAAAAAAACACACCTAGACTTGGCAATTAAAACATCTGACTTGTGGATGAAACACACTTCAGTGGTCCCCCTACTAATTGGGGCTTTGGGAATAATATCATATCAAGAAATTTCACACAGTATTATAAGCAATTGCAGATCTTAGAAATAACACCATCAGAACTACAAAAAAGGGCAATATTAGGAATTCAACAATATTAGAAATAATATTGTTGAATTTGTGTCATTAGGAATTCAATATTAGGAATTCAATTAGGTATTCAACAAATGCTTAGGTTTTTGGTTATAACATGTATTTCTTATATAATTTCTTATATAATATCAGTCAGTGTTTTTATAATTTTGATTGACTGTGCCTGATGTTTTTGAATAATAATAATAATAAATATAATTTTGCTCAAACATGACAGTTCCTCAAGGCAGTCTTTAAGAAATATGATGAAATCAAAGTATTTACCAGCCTGAAGATCCTGCCTGTTCAAACATGTTCGTTTTCTCATGATGTTGTTTCATTTGGGCCTGCATTTCTTTGTTGCAGTATTTGCATTTTGCATGCATGCTTGTCTTACACATAGGTCGAGGAACTTCATTAAAGTATTTCCAAACTGGGTCTCTTTTACAGCCTGCTGCCATTATAGTTTTTCTCACCCAAGGGAAGAATAGTATGATAAACCTCAGGGTATACACCAAAAGATCCAAAGACATGTGGAGTATTCTGCTCAAAAAGTTTCATTTTCATTTTTTCCTGCTTGCCCCTCCCTCCTCACACTGAACTTCTTGCGTGGATTTATTCCACTCCCAACAATATTCTTCTATTCATTGAAATTTTTTTTTAACTTAGCACTTAAGAGGTAAGGAGGTGATTCCGTGTACATAGATTTGCAAAGAAACAATGAGATTTTTCTCAATTTTGTATGTTTATTTTATAACATTTCTGCTGTGAAGAAAAGGCATGCGATCTCTGCAAACACAAATTCATTTTTGAGAACTGTAAAAACAAGCATCTGTGATAACATCTGTAATAATATTTAAAAATTGCCGAATAATCTTACAAAAACCTCTGGAAGAATAAGACATTGCGAACAGATTAATGGAATTCATTTACCAAAAAATGTAAATATTGTATGAATATAGAACCTCATGCTTTATAATTAAAGACTAATTCAGGGATCAAGATTGTAGTCTGAGCATGCTTCTGGACCCAACTCTTTCTTGGGGCTCCCAGATTGCAGCTGCGTCCAAATTGGCATTTAACCAGCTCAGGCTTATCGACCAACTCTACCCCTACCTAGATGAAGATTCCCTCAGGTCCCTGGGGCAGGCATGGGTCACCTCCCATATCAACTATTGCAATGCTCTCAATGTGGGGCTTCCCTTGAGGCTGACCTAGAGATTACAGTGGGTCCAGAACACGGCGGCCAGACTGGTGTGAAACCTTGCCTTCACTGGTTACCCGTGTCCTGGATCAGGTTCAAAGTTTCAACGCTTGCATATAAAGCTCTCTGCAGTTTGGAACCACGCGACTTGATGGAGTGCCTCTTCCCAATGTAATCTGCCCAACCCACCAGATCCTCCCAGGCAATGCTCCTCCAGGTTGCCGCTCTGAAAGATGCCTGGGAAGTCTTTTATGAGGGGTCTGCCCTTCTTTGTGGTGGCACCAACTTTGTGAAACCAGCTCCCGGTGGAGCTCTGCCTGCTCCCGCGCCCCGCAAATGTTTAGAGGGCAGCTCAAAACACTGCTTTTCAGGGAGGCCCTTCTACAATGACCCTGCTTGATATTACACCTCTTGCCCTTGTTCTCACAGTGATACTGCACCTATGTGCATTGGTTTCATTTCTATTGTTTTTATTCCTTCTGCTACTTATACATTTATTGTTATAGGTCTGTTTATTTTACTTTGTTGTGAACTGCCCAGAATGGTGCGTATGCACTAATGGGGTGGTATATAAACCAAACAAACAAACAAACAAACTACCCTGGATAAGTTACCTGCCTCTTACTTCTTCATCTGGGTTCTTTGAGATAAGTTTCTGAGGCAAAGTAAAAGGTGTGGAGAGTCAATACAGGAAGGGCTTGGGGGTTAGACTGCTAACAAACAAATCTTTGCTTTGTCCAGCTGTGTAAGTTACTGGTGGAAGATGAGTAACAGCAGGGTCCTTCAAAGCCATTATATCTCTTGTTCAAAACATAATCCTGCAAACATAATGATAAGAAAGCAATGTCTTTTTCCCCATCTGGTGAAAACAGGAAGAATATGGATGTCTCAGCGAGAACACAGTCATAAATTATACAATTTGTGTGTATTATGAAAAATCCAGTATGGGTAGAGAGGTGAGGTAGGGAAACTACATGTATGTGTTTGAAGTCTGATGGCATAATGTGTTGTGCTTAATATGGGAAGCTGGGCTCAAAACTCTCAGATAAAGCACTACCTTGAAGACTATAGCTCTCCTCTATGAGTTGCTGCCAGGCTAAAATGCTGCTTTCTTCACTTCTTTGAAGGAAAAATGAAATGCACATATAGTTGACAAATAACAGCAGAAAAGAACATGATGTATGATCCAGAAAAGAATGGGGATATCTAGCCTCCAAGGTTATTTACAAGCAGAGACGAGAATTCATACTGACCTGGCAAACAAGGGTGAATAAAAAACAATGATTTTTTAAAAAAATAAAATTGATTTAAATCACAATTTAAATCATCAAAGAATATTTTTTTGAATTTTAAATCAATTTGGTTTAAATCAAATCTACCCTGCAGCAAACTGTAACATGGAAAGTTTTCTTCCAAATGTTAGGTGTACGCTGTGGGCTCTGGTCATTCAGAGAGGAGCCAATACATTCTGTCTATGCTCAGGGCCATCCAGCCTAATAATGGTTTTCTTACATGAAGGGGGCTGTGAAGTGGGTCAAATAATGTCAAGCCATTCGGCTGAATGATGGTGCTACAGGCAACCCCCCAACTTATGACTGCTCACTTTACAACTCCCCCCCCCCCACTTTTACAACCACTCCAGTCATTATCCAATGTCCACCCATTAGCATTCAAAAGAAGTCAAGTTTTATGACTTCTACAACTGACACACTGCCATCAGGAAATGCAATAATGGAGGAGGTGGAAGTAAGAAGATGGAAGAGAAGGAACAAGCAACACCATGTAGGACAGACAGAAGAGAGCAAGCAAGACAGTAGAGCAGAGATAGGAGAAAGGAGAGGACGGCAGAAAAGGCCAAAAGGAGCAAACAAAGTGGGGCATGGTGGAGAGAGGAAAGAAGGGTGGAATTGGTGAGCATTAATTATCTGGAAGCCAAACTCCTGTTTTAACATTAACCCCAGTGAGAAAGTATGGTTCAACTTACTACGGCATAAGTTATGACCATCACTGGGGAATCAACTAAGTTCTCTGTATTTTTGCTGTATATTTTCAAAATCCAGGCAGATAAAGAACCCAGAACCAGGAGCCAACTACAACATCATATGCATGCCTCTCATTTCAGACATAACCATTCTTAGGTACACAAAAGACAGGTTACTTACCTGTAACCATGGTTCTTCAAGTGGACCTCTGTGAATTCACACAATAGGGTTTAACAGCGCCTGCGCTGGTTCTCTCGGAATATTCTAGAGCTTTTTTGAAAAAAGTAACAAAGTTAGAGTTGCCCCTATCGCGCATGCTCCGCCCGCCTCAGCCCTAGTTCCATTTATCCGCCACAAGAGCCTGAGCTCATTCTAGACATAACCAGTCCAGATATAATCAGTGACGGACAGTGGGGAGGCCGGGCGGGATGTGTGAATTCACAGAGGTCCACTTGAAGAACCATGGTTACAGGTAAGTAACCTGTCTTTCTTCATCGTGGCCTCTGTGAACGCACACAATAGGGTGACTAGCAAGCTCACTTACCGGAAGGTGGGCCGTCACTGAAGGATGGATGTCAGAACCGCTCTCCCAAAGCTCGTCTCTTTTTTAGCCCTGAGGTCCAATCTGTAATGTGTTACAAAGGTTGATATATTGGACCAGGTAGCTGCTTTACAGATGTCTGGCACGTCGACACCGCGCAGCAGGGCCGTAGATGTTGCAACAGCTCTAGTGGAGTGTGCTTTGAGACCAGCAGGAGGAACTTTGCCTTGCAGTTCATAGGCAAGGGAGATGGTTGAAACAAGCCATCTGGAGAGGGTAGACGAGGAAGCTGAAGAGCCCTTATGCTGTCCAGAAAAACACAGGAACAGTTTCTGAGTCGTACGAAATTCTTTGGTACGTGACACATAATATGCCAGGGCTCTTTTGACATCCAATGAATGGAGCATGCGCTCAATGTCCGATGTAGGATCTGGGAACAATGTAGGTAATATAAGGGGTTGACTCAGGTGAAAGTCAGATACAACTTTAGGTAGGAAAGAAATGTCCGGGTATAAGGTGACCTTGTCTTTGAAAAATTGGAGATAAGGAGGATCAGATCGCAGGGCAGCCAATTCGCTTGCTCTTCTGGCAGATGTGATGGCAACTAAGAATAACGTCTTGAATGACAGTAGACGGACGTCACAAGATGCCATAGGTTCAAAAGGGTGACGCGTAAGTGCATGGAGAACCATTTGCAGAGACCACTGCGGTATCGGAGGTTTTGTAGGTGGTCTAATGTTGGAGAGACCCTTTAGAAAGGATTTGAGGGTAGGATGGGAGAAGAATCTTGCAGAGTCTGAATCACGAGGTTGAAAGGATACGATTGCGGAAATGTAAACTTTGAGGGTGGATAGTGTCAAACCAGAGTCAAACAGGTAACGAAGGTATCGAAGCAAGGTGGATAATGATACAGGGCAAGCTTGCAAATGATTTGACGTGGTAAATTTGAGAAAATTCCTCCATTTATATTTATACAGGAGATTGGTCGATGGTTTTCTTGACTTGTCTAAGACCTCTTTGATAGATGGGTGATCATCCAGGCTGTCAAGTGTAGTGT
Organism: Intellagama lesueurii; assembly: GCA_037013535.1. Lineage (NCBI taxonomy): Eukaryota > Metazoa > Chordata > Lepidosauria > Squamata > Agamidae > Intellagama > Intellagama lesueurii. The sequence goes on along the minus strand of JBAJHW010000001.1, from coordinate 176,035,763 downwards.
CTCGAGGTCTGGATGTAGAACTTGGCCTGAGTCCTGCGTCAAAAGGTGAGGGATGTTCGGTAGCCTCATCACGTCCACCGCCATGATTCGGAGGATTGAAAACCAAGGCTGACGAGGCCACCACGGTGCAATGAAAATCGCACTGGACCTCAGTTGTCGAGCCCTGACTAGTGTCCTCTGGATGAGTGGTAACGGTGGAAATAGGTAAAGGAGACCTTGGTCCCATGGGATCATGAAGGCATCTCCTAGAGAGTGTATGCCCTTCCCCGCACGGGAGGCGTACCTCATGCATTTCTTGTTGACTTCGGAGGCGAACATATCTATGACAGGAGTGCCCCATCTGCTGCATAGAAGGTGGAAGATCTCCTCGTCCAGCTCCCATTCGTGGGTCTGAGTTGCAAGGCGGCTCAAATTGTCCGCAATTTGGTTGTCTGTGGTGGAGATATGAAGTGCCACCGGGAACACGTGCTGTTGGTAACACCATTCCCACAGGTGTATCGAGAGAAAGAGCAGGGACAGTGATCGTGTCCCTCCCTGTTTGTTGATATAGTACATGGTCGTGGTATTGTCCGTTATAACTTGTACACCACGACCCTGTACTAGAGGAAGGAATGCCTTGAATGCCTTTATGACGGCAAGCATCTCCAGATGGTTGATGTGGAGGAGTCTTTCCCGTCTGGACCACAGTGCATGGATGCGATGGGCCGCACAGTGTGCTCCCCAACCTGTGGGACTCGCGTCTGTAGTTACCTGAACCGTTAACTGTAACGGGCGGAAAGGGCGTCCGATCAGGAGATTTGGTAAAAAGGTCCACCACCTTAGTTGTTGTACCAACTCCATTGTGACCGGCAATCGCTTCCGGGGAGCATCTAGCATGGGGTCGAATAGGGTCAAGAACCACGCCTGGAGAGACCGCATTTTCAGGCGAGCATGAGTTAATGCCGGCGTTGTAGAGGCCATCAGACCCAGCAGATGTTGTGCATGCTTTGCCAATACAGTTTGACGTGGTCGAAATTTGCAAACAGCCGTTTTGATTTTCTTTATACGATCTGGTGGTAGAAAAATTCGTGCCTGGAGAGAGTCTAGTCTTCCTCCTATGTAGTCGACCACCTGTGATGGTAGAAGGTGGGATTTTTTGTGGTTGACAGATAACCCGAGGTTGTTCAGTGTGTGGAGAACTAACCGGGTGTCTTGCAGAGCCCTTCGCCTGGACGGGGATACCACCAGCCAATCGTCGATGTAAGGGAATATCTGTATGCCCTGGAGACGAAGGTAGGCTGCTACTGGGGCCATGCACTTTGTGAATGTTCTTGGAGCTGTTGACAGACCGAACGGCAGAGCACGGTATTGATAGATGGTGTTCTGGAATATGAACCTGAGGTATTTCCTGTGATGAGGGTGAATGGTCACATGAAAATAAGCGTCTTTGAGGTCTATGACGACAAACCAGTCCTTTTTCCTTAACAGGTGCAGAATGGACTCTAGCGTGACCATCCGGAATCGACGAGGATGAAGGTATGTGTTTAGTTCCCTTAGGTCCAGAATAGGTCTTATGCCTCCGTCTTTCTTTGGCACTGCAAAGTAGCGGGAGTAGAATCCGTTTGCCACGTCCCGCATTGGTATTATTTGGATGGCATGTTTTTGTAGCAAGGTGAGAATCTCTTCTTCTAGAACAGGATCGAAGGATGTAAACTTGGCCTGTCCTAGAGGAGGTAATTCTGTAAATTCCAGTCGGTAGCCGAATTGAATAATGTTTAAGACCCAAGAGTCTTGCGTAATGTCCATCCAGTTGTGCAGATATGGTGCGAGCCGAGTGATGGGGTCGTGATCTTGTAGTGCCGAGTCAAAGGTACTGTTTAGACTTTTTCTGAGGTGGTTTGTAGGGTTGACGGCGTTGAGAGGTAGACTGTGGACGAAAGGTAGAAGTGGAGGATGAGGCTTGAAAGGACCTGGCCTGGTTCTGGTTTTTGTACGGGCGGTAAGGTTGGGAAGCCGGTTGTTGGTATTGGTGTGAGTATTGTTTACGCCACTGATATTTGTTTCTGGGTTGCTGCTGCATGGTGTATGATTTTGCTGTCTTCTTTATTTTATGCAGGTTTTCAAGGTTGTCATCAGTTTTTTCATTAAACAAACCTTTGGCGTCAAAGGGCAGATCTTCGATACGGGTCTTAACATCATCTATGATGCCCGAAAATCTGAGCCATGCATGTCTTCGTAGTGTAACGGCCGACATAAGTGTCTTGGCAGCAGCATCCGCTGAATGACGTGCCGCTAGGCGTTGATGCTTAGACACGGTTTGGGCTTCTGCATAGGTGTTTAACAGTCCCTGTCTGGTGTCATCAGGAGCTGCTTGGAGAGTGGGGAGTACTCTCGCCCAAAGTTGTCTTTGGTACGCTCCCATCGCAGTCTGATAATTTGCGACACGGAGCAAAAAGGTTGTAAGGGAGTAGATTTTCCTTCCCAGTACATCAAGTTTACGTCCCTCTCTGTTGGTGGGTGTGATGTGTGATTTCGCAGAAGACCTAGAAGAACTGGATTCCACAATAAGGGAATTTGGGATGGGATGTTTTAATAAGAAAGTTGTGTCTTCACCATGTATGCGATACAAATTTTCAGTCCTGCGGGATACAGGAGCTGAGGTGGATGGTTTGGCCCAGCACTCTTTGATAAGGTCCATTATTGCTGAGATGAACCCCAAGCTGAGTGGGGCAGTTCTCTCTTGATTGATATCCCCAAAGATAAGATCGTCCGATGGTGGGGGCGGTTCGATGGTCTGCATCTTTAGAGTTTTTGCCATTCTTGTGATCATTTGGACGTAGGAGGAAAAGTCTTCTGAAGGGGAAGATGGGTGAGGGTCTCCAGCGTCCGATTCTAGCGGGTCTCCTCGTATAGGTGTTCCTTCAGACTCTTCAGATGGTACCTCACGGCCTTGGCAGGAGTCATCCGAGGAGATGAGGTCATCCTCCTCAGTATCAGAAAGCAGGTGTCTATCTCTCCTACGCTTCCTGCTGTCAGATTCAGAAGTTTGAGGCATCGACGTCGAGTGAGTCTTTGCAGGCTTCGACGTCGAGTGCGCCTTCGAGGATGTTTCTTTGCCTTTCCGGGAGGGTTTAGGGCTTCGGGCGGCATCGACGTCGACATGCTTTCGGCGTCGACGTCGAGGAGGAGATGAGGAAGAGGAAGAAGACGACGAGGCATACACATATCTGACCTTTCTCTTCCTTCTATAGTTGTCCTCACTCGACGTAGAGTCGGAGTCGGAGTCGTATCGACGACGTCGACAGTGAGATCTCCCACGATGGACGTCGATATAGTCTCGATCATCGTATTTGGACTTTTGTCGACGTCGAGCAGATCGAGGTATAACCACTATCTCTCGTCGAGATTTTCGATGCCGATCAGGCGAGAGATGCTTGGTTTTAGCAGCCTTCTTACGGGGTGGGGAAGGCTCTTTCGATGAAAAGGAAACCGGCGTCGAGGGTGCCGGAGATGCCCGCCCGGTGGAAACAGGGCTTAAAGGGGCAGTAGCCGGGCTAGTAATATGAACTAGCTGGCTTGGCGTCGGAGATCGACCGCTCTGCACAAGGGCGGTAGACTGCCTCGGTGGAAGTGAGGTAGGAGCCTCCGACAGGGACTCCCTATCCCTAGACGAGTCTTCCAGGATTGGTGAAGGCAACGACGTCGATATCGGTGAGAGACGCTTTCTCAATTCTTTAGACTTATCCCTTTTATCCTTTTTTGTCTGTTTTCCAGGGTCCTTCGAAGAGGAGGTCGAGCCGGATTTCGGCACCGTGGTAAGTCGTTTTGTCGAAGAAACCTTTTTTGTTGGCTTTTCGACGACCTTCGATGCAGTTGCATGCGATGGAGAGGCAACATGAGTTTCCGAACGAGGGGTAGCCGACGCAGTGGAAGTTGTTTCCATGTCGGACGGTTTGGACAACGACAAAGTCTTGTCCCAAAGGTATATCTTCAGTCGCTGCTCCCGCACCTTGAGGGCGGCCTTAGTAAACTGTTTACAATGTCTGCAGGATTGGGGTTGATGAGCTTCCCCCAAGCAAAATAGGCAAGAGTCGTGCCCGTCAGAGAATGGTAGCTTGCGGGAACACGACTTACACCTACTAAATGGTCCTGAGCGGGACATAAAGCAGGGAAGGACGGGGGAAATCACCGATGATCAGATGAAATAGGAGATTTCCGGAGATAATTAGATTCGGAAACGGATAACAAGGTTTCCCGCAGCGGCAATCAACAAGCGCAAAGTGGCGGGAAAAAACGAATCCACAATCGAAAGAGAATAGTCAGACAGTCCGTGGTCAGGGGCAACAGAGGGAGTTCAGAAACGAAGAAAAACAGTCCAATTTCAAAGCCAAATATCCGTCAGATAGTAAATAGAAGTAATAAGAAAATGAGCTCTATACCGAGAGGTTCCAAACGCGACGGCGGTAAAATGGAACTAGGGCTGAGGCGGGCGGAGCATGCGCGATAGGGGCAACTCTAACTTTGTTACTTTTTTCAAAAAAGCTCTAGAATATTCCGAGAGAACCAGCGCAGGCGCTGTTAAACCCTATTGTGTGCATTCACAGAGGCCACGATGAAGAATTTGGATATTTGTTAAAAATAAGACAGTTCTTACAAAAGTTCCTTTTGGTGTACTGGTATGCATATTTACTAATTTCATCACATGCCCATGTGTATTTACTTTGTATCGACAACAACAACAGTGGGCGTCCTACATTAGTTATAGGATAGTGATTTAATATTGTTGTCTCTTTGGACTTGTCATCTCAAGCATATCACAATATGCAGGATGATCAAGAGGACAGTAGCAAGGGCAGTACTTTGTTTTCAGAACTGAGCTTACATTTCTCTGTGTGGTTACCAGACATTTTGCAATATAAAGTGATGAGTAAGAAATGCACAGATCTTTGGCATATTCCCACAACGGCAAACTGAAACAACGACAGAGAATGGAAAGAGATCTGTTTCCCAGAACCATGGATTGTTCCATGTTGACACACACCATGGCTGAGGGGAGGTGTTTTACCTCGTTGGCACTAAGCTGTCCTGGGCTGCACTAGATCCTAGAAATTGTCATTCTACACACAGCTTGGGGGGGGGGGGGGGACTCTTTCACAAAGACATGCACTGCTTCAATTCTAATGACACTGCATTCTGGGAATGCCTTTAGCCATATTCAGGCATTATTAAAATGTCTTGCATGAACAAGTGACAAAGGAGAGAGAGAGAGAGAGAGAGCACTAGCCCTGTCCCCCTCTGTGGCAGGTTCCATTGTCCTTAACACATTCTAAAGAGGGGAGATCCTGCTATGCATGGAGCTCTTTCATGCAGTTTTGAATAGTGGAAAATAAGCATTCTACAAAGTACACCTCTTCAACCTATCACCTTCCACATGCAGAAAGCAATGGAAATAGAGTTGAAGGGTATTCCCTATTCTTGTATGTTTATCCACTGATGCCCTGGCCATTGCTGAGGGAGAAAGACTACGGGGCCATGAAGCAACCTCCAGTGAGGATTCCAACTGCCATCAAGTCAACCTGCTGAAGGAAGAACTGTGGGGCAGGAGCAGCCCTAGCCTCCTTGCCTGGATGTTATCTGATCCATCCCCAAATTCTGTGTAACCACCCACCCATCCCAAACATTTTTTGTTTGTGATCCCTATTCACCAGTGCTACTTATGAGCATGTCTTTGATCTTGGGTGGTGGTGGGGAAGCTCCGGATTCTTGTGAACAGTACTGATCAGCGCACGGATGATCCAACTTACTTCCTAAACTAGACTGAATTCAGATGTTGCATAGGGAGATGCCAGAAGAATTAACTCCAAATTACTTATGGAGCGAAGAGGGGCTCTCTTCTATTACTGACCACAAACAAGAAAAGAGAAAAGATGAAAGATTAGGCCTCTGCTGTGGAAAACCTGATTCCCAGTTCTGTCTTTTTTTCACAAAAGGCATGTTTATTATCCTCTCAACAAGTGTTGCACTTGCTTGATTTGAAGAGCCTAAAGTATTTCTATTTTTCATTGGAGAAAGACATGTCTCTTGCGTAATGAGCAGAGAAACGTGTTTCTCCCCTACTTAATGTAATGAATCAGCACTGAAAGAACGAAGCAGTGGACAGAAGATTCATCCTTCTGAAGGGAGCAGGTAGTCATCCTTTATTAATGTAGTTTCTTTTCAGGTAATCACGCCAAGCAGAATATGAGGCATCATCTAATCTCTGAAAGCCTTCCTCCCTCTCGGAATAGTTTGGTGTTTGGAGACTGTCACAGATAATATTATTATCGAGTCATAATGGAAAGAGTCATTTCCTTCTTGCACAAAGCAAATAAACTTTGATACTGGAAACAGAAAAGCAAAAAAGCCATGGTAATATCCCAAATTATTGTGGAGTTTTTTTGGGGGGGTAACCTTGTTTCAACACTGTTCTGTGTTTGTTAGTTGTCAGTTTGTTGATTTGTTTTTACCGTCTTGCCAATCTGGTTTTCTGTTACAGAATCAGCCTTAGTTTTCAATGGGCTGAAGTAAAGGTTTGTCTGGATTGCAGAAATGGGCTCAGATGATCCAATCATTCTCCATTCAACAAAATAAAACAAAACATCACAATACAAAATAAAATTATACATACAGAAAACATGACAGCTCAGAAAAATCTGAATCGACTCCCCTTCCCAACTTTTTAGAGGTGTTTTTTTCAACATGTAGTTGGACACAAAATGTTTACTTGGCAAAAAAAAAAAAAAAGTGTAGCTGGAAACTGATAATGTGCAGTTGTTAAAACAACTTCTTTTTGGCCAGAACCTCCTTTTCTTTACATTCACCAGTATGGAAAATCTGCAGGTCCTTTTGACTGCAGAGTAAGATATACTAAAGCAACTAATCAGTCTGAAGATTTATGTTTGGCTTGAGAGGCAGGGCATAGCAGTGCATTTGAGCAATTGGAGAATCTGCTTTAAAATACTGCTGTTTTCCATCATCCTTCTGCTTCCTTTTTTTAATTTAGCTTTTCTCTTCTCATCTTGCTGTCCTCTAGCAGAATCTCAAGGCACCAAATACGAGGGTCCAGGGAGATTTCACATCTCCTGAACATACAACACACCTAAGTTTTCTTTTTTTAAAAAGATATATATTTTACTGGAAAGCAGAGTAAAACAAATGGAAGATACAGTACTGAATCACAGAGCTGCTGCATCATGTCCGACAATCATGAAGAGCTACATTCTACAGTCCTACAGCCTTACCATCTATATGGACTCTCCAAAATGGAAATGTCTCACATTACACAAAGCAATTGTCCAAAGGCATTTGGAAAATTATTCTCACCACATCCAATCATGATACAGAAAAAGCAGAAGGCTATCTAGGTTGTCACACATAGCTCAGCTATGTTAGTGCTAGTGATAATACATTAACATTCAATTGTTAGAGAAAATTTTGTAACTTTAAAACATCTTTTAAAACCTTACTAATTAAATAATTACTAATTAAAAAACTAAAATTGGAAATCATGATTTAAACTGATGAGAATTATCAATTGTTGCACAAATAAAATATTGTTGGAGGTTCACAGTTAAAGTAGCAAAATTTACAGTTGGTGTTGAATTTTATCAAATGAATTGGGGTGACCAATCTTTAAATTGTTTCCAGTTCCAGTCACATAGCTGGTTTCCTCCAGCTATTATTGTTGTTGTTGTTGTTCAAAAACACCGGGCACAGTCAATCAAGATTATAAAAATATTGACTGGTATTATATAACAGATAAAAGTTTTAACCAAAAACCTATGTAGCTATTAAATACCGGCGCAGTATGTATACTATTCCATTATTTTGCTATTTTTTGTAGCTCTGATGGTGTTATTTCTGAGGTCTGCAACTGCTTATAATACTGTGTGAAATTTCTTGATATTGTTCCCAAAGCCCCTGTGACTATGGGGACCACTGAAGTGTGTTTCTTCCAGAGGCGAGATGTTTCGATTGCCAGGTCTCTGCACTTGGTTATTTTTTCCAATTCTTTATTTTCAACTCTGGCATCCCCTGGAATTGCAAGTGACAATGCTCCTGGCATTTCTTTGTTCTATTACTACTATGTCTGGAGTATTATGTTCAAGGGGGTCTATCAGTTTGTATCCGGAAATCCCACAAGATTTGACATCGTCATTTTCTGACACCTTTTGTATCTGGTGTTCCTAGGTGTTTTTGGAAACTGGCAAGCTTTATTTTTTGCATAATGACTAGTGAACTACTTTTGCCACTCTATCATGTCTAACTTTGTAATCTGTTTCTGCAATCTTTGGTAATTCACAGATGAGGTGTGACACAGATGATGATGATGACTGAATATATACCGTATTTTTCCGTTTATAAGACGACCAAATGTATAAGATGGGCCTCCCTTTTCTAACCCCCAAATTAGAAAATTTGATCCCCGCAGGGCTTAGGAAGTGGATAAAGCATCCGTGAAAGGACTGCACGATTGCAGCCCTTTGATCCTGAAGCCCTTTCATGGCTGCTTCAGGATCAAAGGGCTGTGATCATGCAGCCCTTTCACGGCTGCTTTACCCGAAGGGAGCCTTCCCTTCCTTTTTGCTAAGCCCCGTGGCTTCGCAAAAGGCAGGGAAAGCAGCTGCCTTCCGTGTATAAAACGACCCTCAATGTTTTGTCTAATTATTTAAGGAAAAAGTGTCATTTTATACACAGAAAAATATGGTAGTAAGATAGTACAGAATCCAACAATTGAGGGGAGCTCTGTTTTTCAGTGGGCAAAACTTTAAGTATGCAAGGCCTTTGGTTCAAACTACTCTGTTTGACATCCTGTTTGTTTGTAACATATCACCTTTTCTTTAACAGTGAGATATTAGGAAGAAAGCTTGTACATGTTGAGAACAAAATTTTCAGTTCAAGTTCAAGCAGCAGATTGAGTCCCACACCCCCTTTTTAGAGAAGAGGGGTAAATGCAGCAGATTTTTATTCAGTTATTATTTCACCAGCAGGACCTCTTGCAAGAGGATAATGGTTCAGAACACTCCTGCAGTAAGAGCTAAATTAACATTCACCATTACACTTTCCTCCATAGCCTTGACCACCCCTTCTCTTTCTTCTGGCTGGTTCCTCAAAATGCATCAGTGACAGAGTGTTCTTTAAATGTTTTTAAAAAGGGCTTTTGCATGTTGCCATTGCTCCTGTTAGATTTGTGTCCATTTATTCTCTTGCATAGAGGTTATCCTTCTTCTCCCATGTAGAATGCAAAGGGGCACTACTGGCAAGAGAAAGTGACAAATCACATCAAAAAAATGACCCGATAAATGAGCTCCTGATACTCATACTGTTGGGATCTGTAATAGTGATGCCACCGTAGATGTGAGAACAAAGCTGGCAACAGGGTTTGTAGCAGGGTCTTCTTCCTGTCTCAGTATTAATGATGTGTGTATGTTGTTTAAGGCAAACCTATGTTACCTAGTAGTAAGTCCTTTCTGGGTGATTTCTTTCTCAGTTTGCACCTTGTCTGTTACTTGTGAGGACAGCTGATGTAGTTCAGTGGTTAGAGCAGTGGTCGGGAAACAGGGGTAATTTACCCCAAATGGGGTAAAAATGAAAATCCTGGGGGTAATGAGCAGAGTGCTCTCCTCTTTCACCCTCATTAAGAGGTTCTTTAATTCCTCCTCACTTTCTGCCATCAGAGTGGTATCATCTGCATATCTGAGGTTGTTGATATTTCTTCCGGCAATCTTAGTTCCGTCTTGGGATTCATCCAGTCCAGCCTTTCGCATGATGTATTCTGCATATAAGTTAAAGAAGCAGGGAGACAATATACAGCCTTGTCGTACTCCTTTCCCAATTTTGAACCAATCAGTTGTTCCATATCCAGTTCTAACTGTTGCTTCCTGTCCCACATATAGATTTCTCAGGAGATAGATGAGGTGGTCAGGCACTCCCATTTCTTTAAGAACTTGCCATAGTTTGCTGTGGTCCACACAGTCAAAGGCTTTTGCGTAGTCAATGAAGCAGAAGTAGATGTTTTTCTGGAACTCTCTGGCTTTCTCCATAATCCAGCGCATGTTAGCAGTTTGGTCTCTAGTTCCTCTGCCCCTTCGAAATCCAGCTTGTACTTCTGGGAGTTCTCGGTCCACATACTGCTGAAGCCTACCTTGTAGGATTTTGAGCATAACCTTGCTAGCGTGTGAAATGAGTGCAATTGTACAGTAGTTGGAGCATTCTTTGGCACTGCCCTTCTTTGGGATTGGGATGTAGACTGATCTTTTCCAATCCTCTGGCCACTGCTGAGTTTTCCATTGATGATGATAAAAAAAAATAGCGCACTGGTCCTTTGATATTGGGCTGTGGCACCAGGGTGGGTGACATGACCTTTAGCCTGGTTTGTTCCTTTTTGCACACCACACACAGAATGATTAAAGTGGTAGGAAAAGCCCCCCCCCCCACTCTGCGTTGGCTGTCTCTAGCAAGCATGTCATTGCTAGCACCACTCTGGCAGCCATTGATGATGATTAAATCCTCTGCGAGCTAGCAAAAATTTAATGCAACTTGCTAGGCACGTTGGACACCTCACTACTCACTATACCACCCCATGGATGGTGTGCAATGTGTTCCAGCAAAAATAATGCACATCTTTATTAAATTTGGTGCATCCTGCTAGTTCGGTACACAGCCTGTGTAGATTCAATAAGATTTTGAATTCAAATAATGTATGATTTCCTTCCTTTCAAATCAAGGGGGTAATGTCGGCTTATATAAAAAATTTTGGGGGTAAAAGGTAAAAAAGTTCCCTGACCCCTGGGTTAGAGTGTCAGACAGGGATTTGGGAACTCCCCAGATTCTAGACCTCAACATGCCATGATGTTCACTAGCTGATTGTGTGTGAGTCATTCTCTCTCATCCTAACAACTGTTGCTGTGAAGATAAAGCAGAGAGAGACTGTGATTTCTTCCAATTCACGGAAGAAAAGCAAGATATATATATGTAATTAATAAAAAGAAGGATAGCTGATAATATTCTTATTGGTGATTCACATGTGTATTTTTATTACTTCTGACATTCAAAACAAGGGAGAGGAGAAAAATCTCCCTTTATTTCCTTGACAGTTACTTGCTTTAAATATCTCAAGTGAGTCCAGACTTCTTTATTCTACAACATACATTTCAGAGAAGCAAACAAAAGAACAATGTGCTTCTGCTCCCTATTTCTTCATTTCTTTATTTCTTTGACTTTTATACTGCCCATCTGGCTGCCAAGGCCACTCTGGGTGGTTTACAACGTTATGATATAATATAACATAATAAACAGCAATATAAAACCAGTGGACATAATAACTGTAGAAAACAAAGTTAAACACTTCCACAACCAACATAAAATTAACTAAAAATAATTAAAATATTATAAAGGCAAGGCAGCTGAACTGATAATATAAATGCTGAAACAACCTCTGTGTTAAGATGTTATAAAGTCTGGGAAGGCCTGTCTGAAAAGTCACATTTTCAACTATTGTTTAAAAAATCCCAGTGAAGGGGCAAGGCAAATTTTGGGTGGGAGATTATTCGAAAGATGGGGAGCGACTGCCAAGAAGGCCTGGTTTTTAGTCTTCTCTTTCCAGGCCTCTCTCAGGATCAATATTCTCAACCATCTGGCCTGGGAAGATTGTGTAAGACAGGCAGATCTTGTTGGGAGGAGGCGTTCTGTCAGGTATCAAGGTCCCAAACAGTTTAGGCTCTCCTGGAGGAGACTGATGCCCTCAATCCATTCCCGTCTGGGTTCAGGCCATGCTACGGCATAGAGCCGGCATTGGTCACTATGCAATATGACCTTTTGAAGGAGACCAACAAAGGAAAAATGTCCTTGCTGGTCCTTCTTGATCTCTCAATGGCCTTCGATACCATCAACCACAGTATCCTCCCAGGGGGGTTCTCTGTGTTAGAGATCTAACCTGGCTCCAGTCCTTTGGGAAGCTACTCTCTCTGCTAAAGATGAGGTTCACAGCTGGGGCATACTTCTGAACCAGCACTGTCAATGGAGTCCCAGATAGTGTCTGTGGTCTGCTCTGCCTATTTCCACCTGAGGCAGATTGCCCAGCTGCATCCCTACCTTGACACTGTGTCCCTCACCATGCTGGTCCCTGCATCAATAGAGATTAGACTACTGCAATGCTCTCTATGTGGGGCTGCCTATGAGGCTGCCATGGAAACTTCAGCAGGTCCAGAATATGGCAGCCAGACTACTGAGTGGTGTGAAGAAATACCATCATATCTCCCCCACTCTGGCCACCCTGCACTGGTTACCTTTTTGTTTCCATGCCAGCTTTAAGGTGATGATGCTGACATACAAAGCTATGTTTCATCTCTTCCTTAACTTCCACAATTACTCTCATTTACTGTCAAGAACAAATTCTGCCAGACTAATCTTGTCTCATTTTTTAATTAAGTAACCTCCCTGGTAGATGATGGGGATGCTGTGGATGTAACATAACTTGACTTCAGCAAAGCTTTTGACAAAGTGTCCCATAATATTCTGATTAGCAGGCTAACTAGGTGTGGGCTGGATAAAGTAACTATCAAATGGACCCACAGTTGGTTACGGAACTGAATTCATAGAGTGCTTTTAATGGCTCCTTCCCAAACTAGGAGGAGGTAACAAGCAGGGAACTACAGTGCTCTGTCCTGGGCCAGAGGCTTTTCAACAATGTTATTAATGATTTGGATGAGCATGTGCAGGGAATGCTTATCAGATTTTCAGATGACACATAATTGGGTGGAATACTTAATACTCTGGAAGACAGAAATAAAATTCAAAAAGATCTTGATAGGCTTGAGCACTGGGTTGAAAACAACAGAATGAAATTTAACAGAGACAAGGGCAAAGTTCTACACCTGGGGGAGGAACAAATGCAGTTACAAGATGGGGGATACTTGGCTCACCAATCTGTAATGCAAAAAGGATCTTGGAATTGTTAGAAATCACAAGCTGAATATGAACCAACAGTGCAATGCGGATGCCAAAAAGGCAAATGCTATTTTAGGCTACGTTAACAAAAATATAGTAGCCAAATCCCATGAAGTACTAGTTCCCTTCTACTCGGCACTGGCTGGGATTCATCTTGAATGTCCAGTTCTGGACACCACACTTTAAGATGAATACTGACAGACTGAAAGAGGTTCAGAGGAGGACAACAAGGGTAATTAAAAGAGTGGAAACCAAGCCCCCCCAAAGGAAAGATGGAAAGATCTAGGCATGTTCAGCCTTAAAAAAAGAAGAAGACTGAGGAGAGGTATGATAGCACTCTTCAAATACTTGAAAGGCTATCATACAGAAGAGGGGCAGGATCTATTCTCAATCATTCCAGAATGCAGGACATGTAATAATGGGCTCAACTTACAGGAATATTTTCCTGATGTTCGGCTGAATATCAGGAAGAAAACTCTTAACAGAGCAGTGCAACAGTGGAACCAATTACCTCAGGAGGTGGTGAACACTCTAATGCTGGAGCCATTCTAGAAAAAGCTAGATCACCATCTGTCAGATATATTTTTAATTTGGATTCCTGCATAGAATAGGGGTTTGGGCTTGATCACCTTATAGGTCCCTTCCAGCTCCATTCTTCCGCAATTTTACGATCATCAAATAATGCCTTGTATGTCTGAAGCAGTTGGCAAAGATCTAACCCCATTGACAGAGATTTCACATGATTTCCTACATAGCTTGTTTTCATGTAGCTCAAGAGTTAATCTGTTCAACACTAAGCAATAACATCACCAGATACTGAGACAAAGGGAAATACAGTAAGTGGGAGTCGGTGGGCAACCATGGAAAGAGGTGCATTTGGTCTGTAACTGGTGATAGGCTTGGCTGATTGCACAACTTTTGGGAGCTACAACTCCCAGAAACCTCCAGCCACCATGGAAATGAATATTACTCATTTCCCTACCCCACCCACAAAAAGTAATCTTTTCACATTCTGGTTGTCTTCATTGTTGAATTCAAAAATCATGGGTAAGTGCTGAACAAATTCCTTGCCAGGCCTCCAATGCAGCTTGCAAGCAACAAATTGAAAACACTTATTTGAGAAAGATAACTGGTGGAACCAGGTTTCCTGCAGCAATGTTTAACTGTGAGACCAAGAGCAAATGAACTACTTGACCCATTGTTTATTTCCCTCTCTGCTGGGAGCTAAAAAGGACAATTAGCATTGCGGATCTCCCCAAGCCAACTGAGTCCTCTTCCGCCCCTTACACTGGCAAAATCAATTCGAAGTGAAGACTGCCGCAATGCTTCTTAAATACCTGCAGCTACGAGGCAGAGGAACAGAAATTGCCCAGTACTGCCTGACTTTCAGTGAAATCTGCTTTTTTTACATGCCTACCGCAAGGCACTCTGAATAAAGAGGCAACTGTTTTAGGTACCTGCATAATCCACCTAAAGACTCAACCAGAATCTTCACAATACAGTGGTATCTGGCAATCAAACAATGCCAGGGACTAAAGTATTTGTTTTAATATAGAGGTTTAAAAACCCCTCCATTACCTTTAAGCATCTATCAAAAGAACAGGGGAAATACTTTAATGCATCTGCCATTAACCAATTATAAATATGTGAGGATGCTTAAACAAGCATTGAAGATGAGGTTAACTTTGAGGATGCCATATTAGAAGAGGTTTTTTTAAAAGATTAAAAATCCCTTCTACACTGGCCTACAGTAGATGAATATTATTCATGTGCTTTAAAAATGAAAAAAAGAGTCATTCCCCCATCCCTTGCCCTGTTTGGGTTGCACTCTCAACAAGAGGAGTCGGGTGGAGAGTGGCCTCTCAAAAGCAGCCAGCATACTTCTGTCTATTGTGGCTATTCTAAATGCACTGCAAGCCCAGAAAACACAATTTCCTCAATGGAAAAAAAACCCTCCACACTTCATCTTAGGACAACCAAAGAGCACCAATTTTATACAGCACCACACACACACATACACACACACACAAACTTCATGGCTTTGCCCAGCTTCTACTAAGATCACTGTACTAGGAGTGAAAAGATGACAGCTAAACTGGAATTCAGGAACTAGCTCTTGTTTAGTGTATCTGCACTGCACAACTATGGCAGTGTGATGCCACTTGAACGGCCATCATTCCATTCTGCAGAATCCTGAGCTTTGACATTTGATGAAGCACTTAATAGCAGTCTGTACAAGAAAGCTCGGTACTCTTCCCAGAACTACAACAGCAAAGCTCTCTAGCAGAAAATTCTAAGCCCCTCATTAAATGGCAAATTCCAGAGTTTCATAGAATGGAATGGTGACTGTTAAAAGTGGTATCACACTGCTATAATTGTACAGTGCAGATACACTTCTAGCATGCAGATAAGAGGCATGGAGGGGTTGAGTCATAGCATGAGAGTACATGTGGTGGTAGGTAGCCCTGTTAGTCTGTTGAATAACAATGTATAAATGAAACGGTAACGTAGCATCTATAAGACTAAATGGATGTAAATTATTATTCAACATGAAAGTGGTGCACCACAGAAAAGATACCTTGGTGGGGAAGGTAACATTCTAGTAAAGTTTCCAATTGCTTAAGAGAATTGGTTCCACAATCCACTGTATCTATTTTGGAGGATGCTTCCAAATGTACATTCTAGCCAACACGGGCTTTATCAATATGAGAAAAGCATATTTTTAAAATGTTGTTTGGGAAATGAGCTAGTACTTTTCAAAATTTGCAGTTCAGAGCTGACTTTTCTCTTGTGGGAAGAACACAATGCATGGTGAAAATATTAGTCTTTCAGTCATTAGCTTCAGCCACTTTAACTTTATCCACCTGACCAGGTTTGTCATCTTTGGAAGCTTCTATCCAAAGAGGCAATTTGCTCCCAGTGGAACAACATGTAAGACACAAGGAGCAAGTCTTGTATACCTGGGCTCATCCATAATAAATGGCAAAAGATAGCAGTATCCATGCAAATTCCGTTCAAAATATTCAGTATGAAATTAAGAATTAATGAGTTACGCATCAAAAACTACAACTGCGCCATCCATTAAAAAGGCAGATATTTGAAACTTATTAACTCATGCACCTATGTACTTGTTCACCCATTCACTCCTAGGGATGTCAATGTTCTTTTAACCTGAAATCTGAAATTTGGTACACATAACTT
The DNA here is from genome assembly GCA_037013535.1 of Intellagama lesueurii. Taxonomy (NCBI): domain Eukaryota; kingdom Metazoa; phylum Chordata; class Lepidosauria; order Squamata; family Agamidae; genus Intellagama; species Intellagama lesueurii. Next base: position 176,019,596 of record JBAJHW010000001.1, on the reverse strand, counting down.
CTTGATTACTAAAAATACAAAAATCATAGATTATTCTTTAACACACTGCTAGTTGTGGTGGTGGAGATAGCATGTACGTACTTTTTCTTAGGGCAGTTTCACACCCCATCAGCATCTATAATGTCATGCACACATAAATCATAATGCTGTTCAGGTACTAATAACTCTGAAAGGAGCTTCTAACTAATGTTGCTTAAATGAAAGCAGACATCCTCACATAACCAGCAACATGCTTTATCAAGGTTCCTGGTTCTACAGGCTCACATTCAAGCAAAAACCAACAGAGGCCACTGAAAGACCTTCCTGCTCAACATGGAAGAACAAGGTCTTAGAAGGTGAGACCAGCATGCCTGGGGACATTATGGGTTTGCCTGGTGTGTGAAGCTCTGTTTTACATCTATTAATTTTTACATCTATTAATGTTCGAGTATAATGCCTTCACTAGGGCACAAGATTCTGATAAAAGGCTGAAAAAAAACACCATGGTGTAGTAGCATTGGACTAGGACTCGGGAAATCTGGGTTCAAATCCCCACTAGCCTTGAAGCTAATACTGGGCTGGTCATTTTTGCAACCTGAACTGTCCCACAAGACTGTTGTAAGGATAAAGTTGGAAAGAGGAAGACAGTGCACGCTGCCTTGTCCTCATTGGAAGAAAGATGGGATATAATAAATGTATAATACATTTTGGGCAGAATCTTACTGAGAAAAAACATGTGTATAAGGGCAGGCATGCAGCAGGTGACAGAGTGCACAACCGGGCCCAAAGCTGTTTCTTTGACGCAAAGAAACAGATGAATGTGACAGTGAGTCAGTCGCATAGGCAGACATGCTTGGGTGATTGCCTAGTTTTGCTGCAGGAATCCAAGAGGATTCTGGCCTTTATGTCTAAATGCTTGACATCAAGGCCACCTGTATCTGAGATCCTGGTGGCTCCTACTGAGTATGGAGCAAGCCAAGCCTCACATTACATGTTATCTTAAGCTTTGGGTAGTCAAACTAGAGGGTAAAAGAAATGTGTATTCTATGTGATTAGCTTGTTTTTCCACCCACAACACAGTTTCCTCAGCAATAACTTCCCTGGCAATCACACTTCCCAAACAAGCCCATGTTTACCTTTCAATGACCAAACACAAAACAAAGCACACTAAAATGCAACATACAGAGGTGATAAGTGTTCATGTGAAAAAGAAACATATTTTTCACCACTTAAGGGAGCACAAGGTCTCAATATAAGCTGGGCACAAAATCAGTTTCCCCTTCACAAATCTAAAGAAGGGAAAAGGGGGGAAAATTGCGCCGGTATCCAGATATACAAGTCTAATAGCACACAGGTTATGAAACTTTCTCTTCAGATACATCAATTATACTAGGATGGGGAAAGCTGAGATTTACATTGCCAGACAGGAATGTTTCTACATTTAATGAATGCAAGTTTTTCATGATATAAAAGGAGTGACATGTGCCACATCACTTGCTTTTTCAGCTGTCTGGTATCGGTATTAGCAATACTCGCATTAAATACACATTTGAAATGTTGTTCACCTGTTGCTCAAAACATCCGGACTACTATTAGTTTCTTAAATCAAAAGAGTTTTGCCTCAAAACTGGTCTCACATCAGTCACCAGCACTCTACCACATAACAAGCCAAGGCATACCTAAGAGAGAATACAGGCAGAGATTCTTAAAAAGCCCCTGGTTGGTAGAGAAAGACTTCCTTTGCTAGCGGGCAACATTTTTGTATTGGGCAGCAAGGATGTGAAAATAAATATCCTTGAAATTGTTAAGACCACTCTACAACAAGTGAGAACTTGAAATTTCATATATCCTCCATGACTCCCTGATTACTAGAAAAATCTGTTAAGAGTGTATTTACGTTTGATGGTCGAAACAAAGTGCAGCGCCTCATAACCCTAAACAGAAGAAAGAGAACTGACAGTAGCTGCCAAGAACATGAGTGTAAGATGGGAAAAGTCAGCAATGGTTCTATATATATACTGGAGAATATCACCGATTTCTTCTTTCCCACCGTTCGCTTTAAAGGAGAAGAAGACCTGGCAGAGAGGGTTTGCCAGGGGACACATCTCAAACCTCCACCGCATTTAATAAAAATCTGGGTTTACAAAACCGCTCCGCGGGACCAGGGTGGGGGTTTAAACGCGAGCCATTAAATTTAATACGAGCTCCGCCTAGAGGATTATCCAGGCACGGACTCGGGGACGTTTCCAATAGAAATCCCAAACTTTTCGGCGAGCGCCGGCTTCGCTTTGGAAAGCGCGGCCAAAAAGCCGGGATCCGAAGTTCTCTCCCCACTTGCAAGGCTGTCCGGAGGCAGGGGTGATTGTGTGGGGAACCCGCCAGGTTTCCCGCTCATTTCGGTGGCAAAGCCCGCGGGGCGGGAGGGGTTTGTGCCTCTGCTTGCTCAACCGCAGAGACCGAGACCGGGGACGCCGTCAAGGTGGCCAAGGGAGAGTTGGCAGAAGCAGCCCCTTCGCCCGAGGCCCTCCGAGTGGGCCCAGATCTTTTAGCCCGAACCTTCCTCATGCAACTCTCGGCGGAAGCGGGCTACGGTCGGCGACGGGTGGCCCTCCCGCTCCTCTCTCTCCCCGCGCCGGCCGGCCAGCCCGCCCGCCACGTAAGCCACGCCGGGGGGGAAAACGGCCGAGCCCTACCTGTGCCATTGCGAGGAAGCAGCCGCCGACGGCCAGGAACCCCAAGGCCGGCGGCACCCGCTTGGCCATGGCAGAGGCTCCGGGCGTCCGCACCGGAGGAAGCCGCCCTTCTGCCCTGCGTCTCCCGGGAAAGAGGCGGCACGGGCAAGCGCCGGAGAACTCGGGAGGGCAGCGCCGGAGGCGACCGGGGGCGCCGCCGCCCAAGTCTGAGAGGAAATCCCCCCTCGCCGGCGGGCCGCCGCCCGCACACACGCCCCTCCGCCGCTTCTCTGCCCGCCTTTGCAGCCGCTGAGGGCGGGCGTGGGGAAAAGGAAAGCGCCGGGGCTCTCTCCGCAGGTGCCCGGCGAGGGAGGCGCGCCAGGGGCTTCTACGCCGCCGGGTGGCCTCGGAGGCGGCGGGCGGGCGGGCCGGGGCTGACGGTGACTCTTGACTTCTTCCCCAGCGAAGTTGCGCTCGCCCGGCAAAGAGGGCGCAGGCGGCTTTTTCAAAAGGCAGTCAGGAGAGGCGCTCGGTCTGTGCTTATGTGGACCCCCCGAGGAGGGAGCCCCAAGTTTGGCAGAGCTTGAACGAAAGGCTCAGGATGGCCGCCGCTGCTGCCGCCCCGTGTCCACGGCCTAGGGAGGACCTGAACCCAGACCTCCCTCCGTCCATCACACCGCCCTGGTTCTCCGGGGGAGGGATTTCGGGCGGGTCCTTCGCGCGTCCAATCGCCTCCCTCGTGCTACGCTGCGCTCCTGTTTTTAAAATGACCAACGAAGTATAACAATAGCTCTTTAAAAAATCGAGGAGCCTGACGTTCAAAAGGCTGCTTCTTTGCAAAATCACAAGGTTTCAAATGCACCAGAAGCAGAAAACCAGACGGAGAGGCGGTTGGACAGCGGGAGGCGTTAAAGGAGGAGAATCGGGAGAGGGCGGAGAAGGAAGCTCTCGCTCTCGGTGCGGGCCGCGCTTCTTGGCCGGCGGGACGGGGGATGGCTGGGTTTCTAGGGCTGGAGGAGTGAGGCCAAATCGTGGCGACAAGAGGCAGATTTCTAGGCTTTCTTGACAAACAATCAGCCTGAAGAAAACACAAGTCATGGGCCAGGGCGTGGACTCACCTCCCTCTATTACCATCTCTACACAAGAATTGGAGGTTGTTCATGATTTCGTGTACCTTGGCTCAACGATCTCTGACACTCTCTCCCTAGATGTCGAGCTGGATAAACGCATTGGCAAAGCAGCTACCATGTTCTCTAGACTCACAAAGAGAGTATGGCTTAATAAGAAGCTGACAGCATATACCAAGATCCAGGTCTATAGAGCCCCTGTGCAGGAGAGGAAGTTGAACAGTTCCATATGCCTTGTCTCCGAGGCATTTTTGGTATCACCTGGCAGGACAAAGTTCCAAATAGAGTAGTCCTGGAACAAGCTGGAATTTTTAGAATGTATACATTACTGAAACAGCAAGGTCTATGTTGGCTTGGGCATGTTGTGAGAATGGCTGATGGTCAGATTCCAAAAGATCTCCTGTATGGAGAATTAGTGTAATACAAGGATATCTGCAAGCGGGATCTGAAGGCATTAGGAATGGACCTCAGCAGATGGGAAACTTTAACATCTGAGCGTTCAGCCTGGAGGCAGGCGGTGCAGCATGGCCTCTCCCAATTTGAAGAGACACTTGTCCAGCAGGCCGAGGCAAAGAGGCAGTCCCGAAACCAGCAAAATCAGGGAGCTGGACAGGGGACAGATTGTATTTGTCTTCAGTGTGGAAGGGATTGTCACTCTCGAATTGGCCTTCTCAGTCACACTAGATGCTGTTCCAAGACCTCTGTTCAGAACATGTTACCATAGTCTCTTGAGACTGAAGGATGCCTACTTGACAAATAAAAAATGAACAAATTGCTGGGCCCAGACCATATTCATCCAAGGTTTTAAAAAGAGCAGATTTTCCAGTAAGGCTAGTGATGAAAACCTGCATCAACAATTCATTCATTCATTTATTTATTCATTCATTCATTCATTTAAAATATATTTACCCCACCTTTCTCCTTAAAAAGGACCCAAGGCAGTTTACATCATTACAAGACAGTATTTCAAGTGAACAGTGGTGAGTATACAAATACAAAAAGGATCAACAAATACTATGCTAAAAAACCTAAGCAGCTTTAGATTCAAACGCCTGGAAAGTGGCCAGGGTATTAATAGTTTGTTTGTTTTTTACAAAGGGATTCTGGAGACATGTAAGAAATTACTGGCTGATTAAATTGGCATGGCTTCCATGTAAATTGATGGAAAACTTGATTAAATGCAACATATCTTCAAAAATGGCAAAAGGAGGAACCTGGGAACTACAGGCCAGTCAGCCCCATCAATCCCAGGCAAAATTCTGGAACAGATCATAAAGCAGTCATTGTGCAAGCACCTAGAAAACAATGCAGTAATAACTAGAAGCCAACCTGGATTTGTCAAGAACAAATCCTGCCAAACTAATTTGATCTTGTTTTTGAGCAGGTAAGCTCCCTGATAGACAGAGGGAATGCTATAGACGTAGTATATCTTTACTTCAGCAAAGCTTTTGTCAAAGTCCCCCATGATATCCTGATTAGCAAGCTAACTAGGTGTGGGCTGGATAGATCAAGTGTCGGGTGGATACACAGTTGGCTACAGAATCGTACTCAGAGGGTGATGATTAATGGGTCTTTCTCTAACTGGGAGGAGGTAACTAGTGGGGTGCCCCAAGGCTCAGTTCTGGCCCCGGTGCTCTTCAATATTTTTATTAATGACCTGAATGAGGGAGTGCAGGCAGTGCTTGTCAAATCTGCAGATGATACCAAATTGGGCGGAATAGCTAATACCCTAGAAGACAGAAACAAAATTCAAAATGACCTTGATAGGATAGAGCACTGGGCTGAAAGCAACAGAATGAAATTCAACAGGGCTAAGTGCCAAGTACTGCACCTCGGAAAAAGAAACCACTTGCACAGTTACAAGATGGGGGATACCTGGCTCAGCAAAACTACGAGTGAGAAGGATCTTGGAATTGTTGTAGATCACAAACTAAATATGAGCCAACAGTATGATGTGGCTCCAAAAAGGCAAATGCTATTTTAGGCTGCATTAATAGAAGTATAGTTTCCAAATCCCGCAAGGTGCTAGTCTCCCTCTATTCAGCACTGGTTAGGCCTCACCTTGAGTATTGTGTCCAGTTTTGGACACCACACTTCAAGAAGGATGCTAACAAATTGGAACAAGTTCAGAGGAGGGTGACAAGGATGATCAGGGGGCTGGAAACCAAGCCTTATGAGAAAAGGCTGAAAGAATTGGGCATGTTTAGCCTTGAGAAAAGAAGACTGAGGGGTGATATGATAGTACTTTTCAAATATTTGAAAGGCTGTCATACAGAGGAGGGGCAAGATCTGTTCTCAATCATCCCAGTGTGCAGGACACGCAACAATGGGCTCAAGTTAAAGGAAGCCAGATTTCGGTTGAATATCAAGAAAAACGTCCTAACTGTTAGAGCAGTACGACAGTGGAAACAGTTACCTTGGGAATTGGTGAGTGTTCCAACACTGGAGGCTTTCAAAAAAAGCTTAGATAATCACCTGGCAGATATGCTTTGATTGTATTCCTGCATTGAGCAGGGGGTTGGACTTGATGGCCTTGTAGGCCCCTTCCAACTTCACTTTTCTATGATTCTATGATCGTAAACATACAGAACAACAGATCTTGCCAGGTTGAAATCAACAGGGCTTCTGCAGTTGGTAAACTGAAGATACACTACCAGTATCACCACTATGCATTAAAGCAAAATAAGTTATTAGATGACTTTGGGGTGGACTTTTTAATGTCATTGTGGCCCCGTTATCTCGAATAGCTCTGGGCCATAACTATAAAGAAGTCCAGGAACTGCCAGTATCACCTGCCCTGCAGCCAAGCCTACCAGACCCAAGGGAGACTGAAGATGACATGATCACAGGAACTCTGTAATTAAACATTTGCAGCCTAACGACAAAGCAGGGGAAGAGTTCTTCCTGAAGGACAGGATGAAATGCATTTGGGCACCTACAGCCAAGGGAAATGCTTTCCCACCAGAATCCCAGATTTATTTGTCTTTACGTATACAGACACACATCCAGCTTGTCAGCAAAAGATTTAGAGGGATCTCTGAAATCTCCTCCTCTTGGGAATCCTACCATGAAACTTGGATAGCCTGTGTTGTTCTAGAGAAGAGCCTGCCTGAGCAAGAAGCTCAGATGAATGCTGCTGCTGCTTATGATCTATGGGTGCTACTATTCCAAATGTTATTAAAATGTGCATACCTTTCAAATACAATGATAATGGAAACCCAGTAAGATGTAAGTTTACATTAAAAATATCTTAGGGCACAACTACATTGCCAAATAAGCAGAGTTGTGTTGGGGTATTATTGTATCGATTAATGTCATGTGCTCTTTGTGTCATTGTCCCCATCCTCATTGGGCAGCTACATTTGATCCAGGTTGATTTGGTACCAGGGATTACAATGCTCTCTAAATGGCCTTAAATATACCTGGGGTTCACACCGTGGGTCTGTCCTGACTCTGCCTGCATTTTGTACTTGTTCATAAGTACTTGTCCAGAGTTAATTTTTTTCTCTTTGTTCTAAGTGGCATAGTGTTACATCAGTGTTGCAGTCAGAAAGACTCCAAGCACCTATGGGATGCAGCACTAAAGTTTGTTTGTTTGTTTATTAAAAAGGAAAACAGTTCAAACAGTAGGCATGATTTCCTGACGGGACAGCATCCCATACCCATCTGAAACACATCACCAAAACATCAACACAGGGAAAACCCCACACAGAATACATTACACAGCCAAATCACACTAGAAGTCAAGGGGGATTTAGTGTGTCAACTCCTCCATAAGTTCCATTGATTCAAATAGGACTGTGTTAATGTAACTCATAATTAGAGTAACCCCATTTGCATCAATGGAATTTATGGAGGAGTTGACTCACCAAACCATCAATGATTCAATGGGCTTATTCGAGTGTGATCTACTATACTACACAACAGGAATTTAACTATTATTTGTAGCAATACAGAATTCAAGTATGGTAAGAGGTTTATGTTATCTGATATGAAAAGGGGCTGATAATGTGAAAAGTAACATGACCAGTCCAGGTTCCTCTGGAACCTTCAGCTTTGATCAGTCCTACTCATTTCTCCTTTCCTTGCCTGAGATATTCCCTGCAGACTTTACTGCACCTCTCTACGGAGTGTTTGCCCATGATTACAAGACGAAGGAAATAATTCTAGGATGAGAGCTTTTTTCTGACAAGATTTATGAACTTGTCAATGTTATGACAAGGATAGCAATATCAGAAAATATCCAAAGCATGTTGAAGTATTACATCAATTCATCTCTCGTTTGCTTCTTAGCTGCTTTTTAAAGAGTCCCTTACTTCACATAAAGTTTTATTAGAGTTGATGCTGCTGCTTGTGTTCTCCGTGAGAGCTGTCAAATTCCACGTTTTGAGAATATTCTTCCCACTGCTTGTAGACTTCCGAATGTGATGTTAAGGATCAAAGTCTGTGTATACAGTTGCTGAAGGAAAACTGACTTCTGTGTCATAGAGGTGCATGCCACATAGCAAATTATGTGAACATCCTATTGTACAGCTTCCCACACTCAAACTAAAGAATCCTTGTGGACACAGCTGTACTCAATGCTTTTGATATATTTTGTTTATTTGCATTTCCATGTCACTGTTCTCCCAATTAAGGGAGCCCAAAGCGGCTCACAAATTATTAAAAAAGACAGGTTACTTACCTGTAACCATGGTTCTTCAAGTGGACCTCTGTGAATTCACACAATAGGGTTTTAACAGCGCCTGCGCTGGTCCTCTCGGAATCTTCTAGAGCTTTTGGATAAAAGTAACAAAGTTTAAGTTGCCCCTATCGCGCATGCTCCGCCCGCCTCAGCCTTCAGTTCCATTTATCCGCCACAATAGCCTGAGCTCAGCATAGACATAGTCAGTGACGGACAGAGGGGAGGCTGGGCGGGATGTGTGAATTCACAGAGGTCCACTTGAAGAACCATGGTTACAGGTAAGTAACCTGTCTTTCTTCATCGTGGCCTCTGTGAATGCACACAATAGGGTGACTAGCAAGCTCACTTACCGGAAGGAGGGCCGTCACTGAAGAATGGACGTCAACACCGCTCTCCCGAAGCTCGTCTCTTTCTTAGCCCTAAGGTCCAGTCTGTAATGTGTTACAAATGTAGACACATTGGACCAGGTAGCTGCTCTACAGATGTCTGGCACATCGACACCACGCAGCAGGGCCGTAGATGTTGCCACAGCTCTGGTGGAGTGTCCTTTGAGACCTTCAGGAGGTGCTTTGCCCTGCAGTTCATAGGCAAGAGAGATAGTCGAGACAAGCCATCTGGAGAGGGTAGACGAAGAAGCAGGAGAGCCTTTGTATTGTCCATGAAAGCATAAGAACAGTCTTTGAGCCGCACGAAAATCTTTAGTTCGTGACACATAATATGACAAGGCTCTTTTCACATCCAACGAGTGGAGCATGCGTTCAACATCCGATGTAGGATCCGTAAACAGGGTAGGCAATATAAGGGGTTGATTAAGGTGGAAATCAGAGACAACTTTAGGTAGGAAGGATATGTCCGGGTAAAGAGTAACCTTATCTTTGAAAAATTGGAGATAAGGAGGATCAGATCGAAGGGCAGCCAATTCACTTGCTCTTCTTGCAGATGTAATTGCAACTAGGAACAACGTCTTGAAAGACAGTAAACGAATGTCACAGGAGGCCATAGGTTCGAATGGGCGGCGTGTAAGCGCATGCAGAACAACTTGCAAAGACCACTGAGGTATCGGAGGTTTAGTAGGTGGTCGAATATTGGAGAGACCTCTCAAAAAGGTTTTGAGGGTAGGATGGGAGAAAAATCGTGCGGAGTCCGAATCACGAGGTTGGAAAGATACTATTGCGGAAATGTACACTTTAAGGGGGGAAAGTGCCAAACCAGAGTCAAACAGGTAACGAAGGTATCTGAGTAAGGTGGATAGTGAAATAGGGCAAGCATTTAAGTGATGCAGCTGGGCAAATTTAAGAAAGTTCGTCCATTTATATTTATATAGGAGATTGGTCGATGGTTTCCTTGCCTTGTCTAAGATCTCTTTGATTGATGGATTATCATCCAGGCTGTCAAGTGTAGTGACTCGAGGTCTGGATGCAGGACTTGGCCTGAGTCCTGTGTTAAGAGATGAGGGACGTTCGGTAGCTTCATGACATCCACCGCCATCATCCGGAGGGTTGAAAACCAAGGTTGACGAGGCCACCACGGTGCAATGAAGATTGCACTGGACTTCTGTTGTCGAGCTCTGACCAGCGTCCTCAGGATGAGTGGTATTGGCGGGAAAAGGTAGAGGAGATCTCGTTCCCACGGGATCATGAAGGCATCCCCTAGGGAGTGTATGCCCCTTCCCGCACGGGAGGCATATTTCATGCACTTCTTGTTCGTCTGGGATGCAAACATGTCTACGACAGGAGTGCTCCATCTGCTGCATAGTAGACAGAAGACCTCTTCGTCCAGTTCCCATTCGTGGGTTTGGACCGTAAGGCGGTTCAACGTGTCCGCAAGTTGGTTGTCTGTGGTGGAGACATGAAGCGCAACTGGGAATATGTGATGTTGGTAACACCATTCCCACAGGTGTATCGATAGTAAGAGTAGGGACATGGAGCGTGTCCCTCCTTGTTTGTTGATGTAGTACATGGTCGTGGTGTTGTCTGTTATCACTTGTACACCACGACCCTGTACCAGAGGAAGGAACGCTTTGAACACTTTCATGACGGCAAGCATCTCCAGATGGTTGATATGCAGATGTTTTTCTTGATTGGACCACAGTGCATGAATCCGGTGGGATCCACAGTGTGCTCCCCAGCCTGTGGGGCTCGCATCCGTAGTCACTTGAACTGTCAATTGCAACGGGCGAAAGGGTCGGCCGATCAGTAGATTCGGTAAGAACGTCCACCATTGCAGTTGTTGTACTAGCTCCCATGTGACAAGCAGTCGTTTTCGAGGAGCATCTTGCATGGGGTCGAAAAGGTCCAGAAACCACGCCTGGAGAGATCTCATTTTCAAGCGGGCGTGTGCCAGTGCTGATGTTGTAGAGGCCATCAGGCCCAGTAGATGTTGGGCGTGCCGTGCTGACACAGTGCAGCGTGGACGAAATTTTCGAACAGCTCTTTTGATTTTCTTCACCCGGTCTGGGGGTAGGAATATCCGTGCTTCGAGAGAATTTAGTCTCCCTCCTATGTAGTCGACCACCTGTGATGGTAGCAGGTGGGATTTCTTGTGGTTGACCGATAGCCCGAGAGCGTTCAGGGTGTGAAGAACGAACTTGGTGTCTTGAAGGGCCCTTCGTCTGGATGGGGACACCACCAGCCAGTCGTCTATGTATGGAAATATTTGTATGTCGTGGAGATGAAGGAAGGCTGCCACTGGTGCCATGCACTTCGTGAATGTTCTTGGTGCCGTTGAGAGCCTGAACGGAAGGGCATGGAATTGATATATGGTGTTCTGGAACATGAACCTGAGATATTTTCTGTGATGTGGGTGAATGGTCACATGAAAGTAAGCATCCTTGAGGTCTATTACTACGAACCAGTCTTTTTTTCTTAGCAGGTGCAGGATGGATTCTAATGTGACCATCCGGAAGCGTCGAGGATGGAGGTACGTGTTTAATTCTCTTAGGTCTAGAATGGGTCTTATGCCGCCGTCCTTTTTTGGCACAGCGAAGTAACGGGAGTAGAATCCGTTTGCTATGTCTCGCATAGGTACCTTTTGAATAGCATGTTTCTGTAGAAGGGTGAGAATCTCTTCTTCTAGAACAGGATCGAAGGATGTAAGCTTGACTTGTCCTAGAGGAGGAAATTCTGTAAGTTCCAGACAGTAGCCGAATTGAATAATGTTTAGGACCCAAGCGTCTTTCGTGATTTTTGTCCAGTTGTAAAGATATGGTGCCAGTCGAGTGATGTGGTTGTGAATAGGTAGTTGTAAGTCAAAGATATTGTTTAGGTTTCTTTGAGGGTGGTTTGTATGACTGACGGCGTTGTGAGCCAAACTGTGGTCGAAATGTAGAAGCAGATGATGATGCCTGTGAGGATCTTGCCTGGTTCTGGTTTTTGAATGGGCGGTATGGTTGGGGAGCTGATTGTTGGTATTGTTGTGGGTATTGCTTACGCCACTGATATTTGTTCTTAGGTTGTTGCTGTATGGTATATGACTTTGCTGTCTTTTTTATTTTATGTAGATTTTCAAGGTTGTCGTCAGTCTTTTCATTGAACAGTCCTTTGGCGTCAAAAGGTAAGTCTTCGATACGTGTTTTAACATCTTCTATGATGCCTGAAAATCTAAGCCATGCATGTCGTCTCAATGTAACAGCAGACATAAGAGTTCTTGCAGACGCATCCGCCGAATGGCGGGCAGCTAAGCGTTGGTGCTTCGAGACGGTCAAGGCTTCTGCATAAGTGTTCAAGAAGCCTTGTCTGGTGTCATCTGGAGCTGCCTGAAGCGCAGGGAGTACTTTTGACCAAAGTTGTCTTTGGTAAGCTCCCATTGCTGTTTGATAATTGGCAATACGGAGTAGAAAAGTTGTGAGGGAATAAATTTTCCTTCCCAGCACATCCAGTTTACGGCCCTCTCTATTAGTGGGCGTGACATGTGACTTTGCCGATGATCTAGAGGAACTGGATTCGACAATTAAAGAATTTGGAACGGGATGCTTTGTCAGGAAAGTTGTATCTTCGCCATGTATGCGATACAGATTTTCTGTCCTGCGGGATACAGGAGCGGAGGTGGATGGTTTGTTCCAGCATTCTTTAATAAGGTCCATTAGTGCTGAAATAAATCCCAAGCTAAGTGGAGGGGTTCTCTCCTGATTAATGTCCCCAAAGATGAGATCTTCTGATGGAGGGGATGGTTCAATGGTTTGCATTTTTAAAGTGTTTGCCATCCTCGAGATCATCTGTACGTATGAAGAAAAGTCTTCCGAGGGAGAAGATGGATGCGGGTCTCCCGCATCTGACGCCAACGGGTCCCCTTCCACAAGTGTTCCTGCAGATGCATCAGAAGGGGCTTCATGTCCCTGGTATGAGTCATCTGAAGGGATAGCCTCATCCTCATCTGTATCAGAAAGTAGGTGTGTATTTCTTTTGCATTTTCTATTCTCTGATTCAGAGTTTGGAAGCATCGATGTCGAGTGGGATCTAACATGTGCATTTCTCGACGTCGAATGTGAAGCCTTCTTGGCTGCGTCCTTGCTCTTTCCAGAATGTTTAGAGCTTTGAGCAGTATCGACATCGGCATGTTTTCGATGTCGACGTCGAGGAGGGGATGAGGAGGAAGAAGAAGAGGAGGAGGAGGAAACATACACATATCTCACTTTTCTCCTCTTTCTATAGTCGTCTTCACTGGACGTCGAATCTGAATAGGAGTCATCTCGTCGACGTCGGTGGTGTGATCTTTTACGATCGGTGGCATCGTATTTTGACTTATGTCGACGCCGAGCAGATCGAGGTAGAACGACTACCTCCCGTCGAGATTTACGGCGTCGATCTGGTGAGATATGCTTAGTTTTAGCAGCCTTCTTACGAGGTGGAGAAGGCTCTCTCGACGAATAGGAAACCGGCGTTGAAGGTGCCGGAGATGCCCGCCCGGTTGAAACAGGGCTTAAAGGGGCAGCAGCCGGGCTAGTAACAATATGGACTAGCTGGCTCGGTGTCGGAGACTGTCCGCTCTGTTCGATGCCGGCAGGGAAAGCATGCACCTGCCTAGGTGGAAGAGAAACAGCGGCGTCCGACAGGGGTTCTCTATCCCTAGATGAGTCCTCAAGGATTGGTGAGGGCAGTGACGTCGAGATAGGAGGTAGATGTTTTTTAAGTTCCTTTGTCTTTTGTTTCTTGTCCCTGGATGATTTTACTTGTTTTGCAGGGTCTAGAGAAGACGAGGTCGAGGCAGACTTCGACGTCGTGGTGAGTTTTTTTGTCGACGAGGCTTTTTTCGAAGGCTTTTCAGTGGTCTTAGATGGTAGTGCCGGGGTCGGGGAGGCAATGCGAACCTCCGAACGCGGGGTAGTCGACGCAATGGAAGCTGTCTCCATGTCGGAGGGTCTCGATGACGACAACGTCTTTTCCCAGAGGAAAAGTTTTAAATGTTGTTCACGAGCTTTGAGGGCTGCTTTAGTAAATTTCTTGCAATGATTACAAGACTTGGGCTGGTGAGATTCTCCCAAACAAAAAAGGCAGTAGTCGTGGCCGTCATAAAATGGTAATTTTCGGGAGCATGACTTGCACCTGCTGAATGGCCCTGAGGGGGACATAAAGCAGGGAGGAAGGGAAAGAAAGACTCACAGCAGTATTTCCGACGAAAGTAGGCTCTGGTAGGAGATGATAGGTTCCCTCAGCGACCGCCAAAAAGAGCGGCAGTTGAAAGTGCGGGAAAGAGGTAAAGAGTAGTCGGGGACGATCCGTGGTCGAGGGGCAACAGAGAGTCTCAAAGTCAAAAGGGCAGTCCGTGTTCAAGCCGATTTTATTCAGAAAAAAATTTTCAGAAGCGAGCTCTAACCGAGAGGTTCCAGGCACGATGGCGGTAAAATGGAACTGAAGACTGAGGCGGGCGGAGCATGCGCAATAGGGGCAACTTAAACTTTGTTACTTTTATCCAAAAGCTCTAGAAGATTCCGAGAGGACCAGCGCAGGCGCTGTTAAAACCCTATTGTGTGCATTCACAGAGGCCACGATGAAGAATCAGTATTTTAGAATTTTATGAAGGATACAAAGAGAAACTTTTGATTTTTTTTCTTCTGTTTTGTTGCTACGTTATTTTAAATTCATTCTATTTTGTTTGAAAATATCAATGATTGAAAGTTTAACAAATAAATTGTTAATGTTACATATAAAATGACTGGATTGTCTGTTCCTTGTTTTCAGGAAAATGGAAATTGTGATGTTATTTTTCGTTATTTCTCCTCTGTGTTTCTGTCTTGTTCTATTAATTGAGTTTAGTCCACAATTTTATGGCAACTTTGGGAGTGTCTTGTGGAACAAAGACTCTCCTGCTCTGGGGAGGTGGTTGTTCTGGCCTGGTGAAAAACCTATTTTATGTGAAAACCTGTAGCAAAGTTTGGCAGAAGTTCCACAAATCTAGTTGGAAAGAATCGCTATAACATCCCTGTTTCTGCTTCTGACCAGGTTTCAGGCACATTATGTTTACACTTAGTTTCTTAAAAAAGAAGAAGAAGAAGAAGTCTGAAAATGGCAATTTTCAGGCCTGGTGTGGCCTGTGGTAGGAGCTCAGAGCAAAATTTTGTTCTTCCAGCCTGTGAGATGCAGAGCATGGGAAGTAAACAAAATGGACTTGAGTTCTTGATTTTGCAAAGCACCTTCTTGTCCTCTTTCAGATGCAACACATCTTTGATCTACTGTGCATTAAAATCAATTCTAGGAATGCTTCACAAATTTCCTTCTGCAGATTCTGATAAAAATGTGCAGAACAGCACTGAAATAGTAAATCATGGCAATCCAGTGAATCTGCATCTTAATCTACATTTTTCCCTTCCACTGCTGTATGTGTGTGCATGCCATCAAGTCAAATTTGACTTATGGTGACCCTCTCCAGGATCTTGTAGGTAGAAAATACACTGAAGTTGTTTACCATTCCCTTTTACTGGGAGTGCCTTAGACTATGCAGCTTGCCCAAGACACACAGGCTGGTTCTTCTCCGAGGAGGCACAGGGGGGAATCTAACTGCCAACCTCTCACTCCACAGCCAGATACCTAGACCACTGAGCTCACCCAGCCGGCTACTGGACCTTCATATTTTGACTGAACATTAGGAACAAAGTGTTACAAATGGTGAGAATGTTCAGTGTTGGAACAAACTGTCTCAGAAGGTGGAAGACATTCCTTCATTGGAGGTTGTTAAACAAAGATTGGACAGATGGTCATGTGTCTGAGATACATTCTCTGCATCAGAAGGCAATTTGACTAGATAACTCTTAGTGACTAGAAGTCTATGATTCCAAGACAGTCTTTTTCACTCTTAGTGCTGTCATTGGCCCATTGAAAGAGTGATGATGATGGAAAGCAGCAAAGCACAAGTGCATTTCAATTCCTTTATTTTTTTTCTATATACAGTTTAGTAAACGAAATAGTCAATATAGTTAAATAAAGTTCAGCATGTCAGGATCATAAAAATACACCCAGAACAAAGATATGATAGAAATATACACACTATGATACATTTAAATTAGGTATTTGAACATGGCTTACAGTTTGTTTGTGGTTTTTAAGGGATGGGGGAGTAATTCCACTGCTGCTTTTGTGGCATCTTACAACACGAACAGCGCCTCTGTCCTCAAAATTAGACTCACTGTATAAAATGCAATGCCACTTTGGTTTTGTGCAGAAGCAACAGCTACTATTTGGGAGCTGCACTATACAGACATGATAACACAAAAAGGCAAAAAAAAACAACAAAAAACAAAACCCAAAGCTTCCTCTCAAATAGCCCCTTTTCCCCACCCCAACAAATAAAAAGTTAATGAAGCATGACTGTCCCATATGTTGTAGACTTAATTATTTACTCTATATACATACAAACATGGATCCACACATCAACATTACAAGAAACCATATTGCACTAACCAAAACTTGAATACTGCACGAAGTATGTGCTTCTAGAATACTGTGTTAGCACCCAACTTCTGCTTCTTGAGGTGAGAAACTTCATCACACCCCATCAGGTTTTTGGTGCCTGGCATAGATGTTTGAGATGTGAAATAGCCTGCTGAATGGTATTTATTGCTTTCTTAAAGTAATTTCTAGAGAATGTGAAATGAAGAGGACAATTTCAAATACGAACCAATTCAGGACAATAAAACTGGTCCTTTCTTTAATCGTGTTGTTATTGAAAAGCCCCTGCCACTATTCTTTCTGATATTGGTTAAAATAAGAGGGTATATAGGGTTCCACATAAAGTAGAATGCAGAAGTCACTCTTTGTCCACCCTAACCTATTTCCCAGTGTTATTTCATTCACAACCTGTCTTAAAGCTACACCACTTTAAGTGGTATAGAAATGTTTGCTTCACTTCCAGTCTGGAGAAATACTGCTCACTTCAGGATTCTAGCTCTATCTGTTGCTGCTAATGTGTTGCATGCCTATAGCTATGTATCTCACCTTGCACTTCAAATGCACAAAACTCTTGACTGACCTACATCTGAGCTGCATATAAAGTACCTAATTCATACCATGATACAAGTAACCCTCCTCAAGGTAGTGCCCTCTAGATACCTAGAATGCAATGACAACAATCTCTGACCACTGGGACTTCTAACTGGGGCTGATCAGAGGGCACCAATTCGGGAATGACAGCTTTTAAGTAATTGGGTTGAAAAGAGTAGGATTTGGGGAAGAGACAGAGGTGCCTTGCATGTCTAGAAGTAATTTATGTTGCCATATATCCACCTTTTCAATCAGCGGGGGCTGCTGTTCTCTCCTGCCCTCGGGGTACCCTATAATTTATACTTCTTGAGGACAACAAAGAAGCTCACAGAAGTGCAACCTTGGTTAAGTTACTTTTAACATACACCTTAAACTAAGAGCTGCTTCTTACGGCAAGAGTCAAGCTAGGCATAAAGAGGCAGCCACATAAGATAACAGGTTTGGCTTTTTTTGAAAAGGACTTAACATGACATGGTGCACACAAAGCAAGGGTAGCAGACCTATTCCCATTCCTTCCACCTGACTGCATTGTACTCTGCCAGTTAATTGTCTCTGAATTCTGCTACCAGAGGCAAGTGAGATGAGATCAATGTTTGAAGCAACTGCATGACATAAGGTGGGGAGGGACATAGATGCTGGGAACAAAATGAACATTGGCTGCATTTTGATGTATAGTTTGGCCCTTTTGTGACAAACCAAAATAAAAGCATTTTGCACATATAACACAAAGTTCAACCAACAGGATTTGTTCTTCCAGGACATAGATGAATGGTGTGTGTGTGTGTGTGTGGCTGGGTGACTCTTTTCCATTGTTAATTTGAAAATGATTTATGATTTGTAGATACCTATATTTTTCAAAGCCAGTGCTATACATACATGTATTTTGTCCTCAGAACAGTTACTGGAAAAAGTTTTAAGTAGCAGCAGCTCCAGAAAAGCTATTTCACATTGTACCTTATTTTTAAACTCATGAAACACATTTCCTTCATCCCATTAAACCAGCTCAGGGGAAACCTTGATGTTTAGAACACTGACTTGTATAGAAAATTAGGACTTTTTTAAAGACCAAAAAACTGAACATTAATAGGTTTAAACAAATTAAAGGAATAAAAAATGGGTCAAAGCTCAGCTACAAACACACACCTGTTGGCTGAATGTGGTTATCTGGTTACATATATTTTAAAATCTTGCAACAAATTAAATTATGATGAGTGGAAAGCCAGTCAATAACTGGCTTCTTAACCAAAAGTCTGAACTTCTCCATTTATAAGAGGCCAATGTGTATCTCCTGGTAGAACATGCAGGCATTGCAAATTTAACTCTAAACTAAATTTCTAATGGATCAAAAGCTGTTATTAGCACATTCTCACAATATGCTTCATTTGTTTTAAAGACAGCCTCTTAGATTTCAGCAGAGAAATCCATTAACTTTACCTAGTACATGTGTCAAATCTACAGAGGGAGACTCTGACAGGAAGACAATGCAGTAGTGTTGGTCTTTTCTAACTGTTTATAATAGAAAAACTGGTCTTCTGGTCCCAAGTTATGCAAAATGATTCATAATGCAGGTTTATGGTTTTCTGCTAAATGAAGAAATCCAATCATGAAGAAAAATGCATCAGAACTCAATGGCATTACCCAGTATCTGCACTGAAAACAATATTGCAAACAATAATTAAGATAGGAGTACAATGTTAGATTTACCTCCAACTACAAATACACTTTCTTTTTTTACTGGCTTTTATTGTGTACAAACTAAGATAAATGTTTAAAGGTTTGTTTGGGGTTTTTTTTTGAAAGTATGAAAAGTGCTTATTCTCAGTTAGTGAAGATGCCCCAATCTCCACCAATCTGATATGCTCAACATGCCATCTTAGTTCAGTTTCTATTCAGAGAAGCTGTAACTGCAAATAGATTTCATAACATTCAAAGAATTATTTTCTATGTAACTCAATTTGTTACCACAAACTAAGTGTATTCTGTATCTCAGTACCACATTCCTCACAATGATGATGAACTAAAAAGAAACCAGGATGATCTGCATTGCAGGTCTGATTCTTAAGGCAGCTGCTAGTTATTCAGTGAAAAGAAAATACTAAGGCAAAGCACCCAAGTACCGCTTGTGGCTGGAGATGAGGAAAGGAATGTTCTTGAAGCTAAATATTTTACAATAGCACTGAGAAGTTTCTACCAAGATTGAAGCCATTTTGATTCATGAGTCAGTAAGCAATAAAGGTGTTTCGTTTTGGAAAATTTTGCTTTCTGAGTCCACTGAGTCAAGGCAGGTTGATTTCCTGTTGTGTTGCTCAAATTCGGGACAGAGTACCTAGGAACCTATTTCCACTCAGTAAAATATTTGACTGCATACAGTTTTTATACCATTGAAAGCAGGGCTCTAAACAACAAACTGGTAAATGGCTAAAATCCCCCCACCCCCAATACTGCTCATGGAAATCTGTTGAACCACATCAGTGCAACACAGATTAAACTATACACACAAATATTTACAGAACCAACCTGCAGCGCAGAGCAGTGGCATGATCAAGAAATGTACTTGGTTCCTCATGATCAAGATGCCAATTCTACAGACCACAGTGTCTTTACTGCAACAGCTCAACAGAGTGGTATGTGTCCCCCTACATGACGGCTATGGATACCATGTGCAAGAGCCACAGGCCTCTTTTGTGCAAGATACCCTCACAGACAGGTGCCAGTGCTCTTGTATGATCCATAGTAACTTGTGGAATATGTCAGCTTGCTTAGGGCAAGGCTGATCTACTTGATGGTCCCATTTGTGTTCTTGTGAATGTTCAGCCCAGTCCTGATTATGAAGAAATACTGCTCTTCAGCCTCTTCTCCTCCTGTCATTTAAACTTAAAGTGCAGACAGCATACTCCAGACACACAGTAGCTGAATATCTTTTAGTTGCTGCTGAAGGGACATGGGTTGGATATGGGGAGGACAGCACTACTTTGGAATCTTGTCTAATCCATTTCCACAGTATATTAAGCGAGAGGTGCTTTAAGCTTAGCAATTCAGACCGAGCCCAGTCCAGTGATCTGGCACCATTAAAAAATACTTATCCATTGCTTCACAAAACCTGGTACGGTACAGTTCCGGAGACACAACAGTTGGCATTTTACCTAATAATTTGGAAGAAACCAACAAAAGCCATGTGTTAAAGGGAACAGTAAAAGATATATCTGAATTTTACGATGATGCCAAGATGTTTTGATCCAAATTCTATTCTACAAAAGGCCTCAGAAACAAAAAATCACATTTTTAAAACTACTACATCAACATAAGCAGAGCAACACCATGAGGATTATTTCCTTGCATGTAAACAGATAAGATATGGTAGCAAAAGATATGGCCTGCAGGCCCACATCCTCTAAAAAAATTAATACATTTCCAAAATAGTTTTGCTCAAAAATGTCCTTTTGTGCCTCTCTAGAGGATATTGGAGGCAATTTTGCCCATTTTGCCCCCCGCCCGCATCGTGTCTGTCCACTCCATTTTTAAAAAAACAGAGCTTTTAAAAAAGCTTTGGACTCAGAGGATGTGAAAGAGAATTTTCAATTTAAAAACAAATTGAAAAGTAAAGCAATTCCAGAGTGGGTGGGAGGACAAAAGCGTGTATGAATTATTCCAAGGTCCAGGAGTGGTTGTGTGTGGTCCCTAGACTGCTAGACGTTCCCCATCCTTGAATTCCCACAAGTGTTGTGTGGTAAAGACAGAAATGGAGACCAAATGAAAAACTTGATTTGTCGACATGTTTACTTTGACCTGCACACGACTGAAATCAGACAGTGCTGGTTTTGCTTCAGTTCCTCCCCCCCGGGAAGTTAAAAAACTTTCTGACCTTCCCCCAAGAAGCATTGGGGGCCTGTGGGGTAGTCTTTAAGTTTCTAAAAAATGATCCCCAGCAGGATGATTATACTGCTGGCAGCAATTTTTGGATATCAAAGGCTCTCTTCCCCGCCAAGTCTGCAGCCTACAGCAGCCTTCCCACAATGGAAGGGATCTCAAGTAGGGAGAGTGCAAATATTTAACTTCCAAAAATGGCTTAAGCTGCACTACTGGATTTCAGCCAATGTTTATTAATAAAACATGCTCTTTAAACTTCATATCCAATTTCCAGCTGGACCTTAACGACAACACGTGGGGTAGGTATCTACACCATTTTACTAGCCACACACTTTGAAGCTCTAAACTGCTGCTCACATAATTTTAAGCCAAAACAGCAAGATGATAATCCAAACCAAGTATTTAGGGCCAAGCTATTTCCTACTGTAAAACTATTGCAGCAAATACTGTATTATTGTTACAGCAACAGTATGCTTTGTAATTAAAACATATAGTTTGCTTTTTCCAAATGTAATATTCCTAAACTCTATGTCTAAAGTTAGATATCTGAATCTGTACTGAAATTATGTTGGGAAAAATGGGACCATTAATGGAATCCATACATCTCATCCTCCATATTTTATCATACCACACCTAGCCTTCTAAAACTAGCAGCTACGGGGATAGCACAAAATTTAGGGCAGGAACAAGGTTGTGGCTCCCCTTCTCATACTTGCTTGCTGACCAGCACTTAGGATTCCAAAATTATATCTGCACTTTTACACACGTAGTAGTATTATCAGTTGACAACGAGTGCATGGAATAAAAGGAAGTTAAAGGAGGCAAGCAGTATAAATGGTAGGCTGTAAAGACTTCTTGAACTCACCTTGTCCTCCTAAGATGCCTGTTGACTTCACCACCATTTCAAGTTTTTTGTCCCAAGTAAATGTGCGAATGTAATCTATAGTAGAAAAAAGTAACACACTTTAGCTACAAAAGACCAGTTTCCGAAGTTGTACAGAACACGTGCCCCTAAACAAATAACATTACATCTTCACAGCTCCTTCTGTGTAGGTGACATCACATTTCCTCATTTCTGTAATGCTGTGTTTTTCCCCTAGCTTGTCACCTTGAGTCACCATGAGAAAGTGTTTTTTTTCTATAGCTTTCTGATAATAAGCCTGCATGGCTTTTAAAGCACAGAATTGCACAGAAATATAACCAGTTTCAGTAACAGTCTCTCAACAGAACACACAACTGATTATTTACTTTTGCCAATAACATCCTAACATGAGAGGGTTCTCAGAGAAGTTACATTCTCAGTGCATTGTTCCAGTTTACATTTAGGGCAATAAAATGTTTTATAAAGCTGGAAAATGTGTTTAGCAAAGTTATAAGTATGTATCTGCATAATTGTAAAAGATTAAGCCTTGCTTTTTGCAACACATTCATCACACTGAGGCTATTCAACATAGTTATACACCAAGAATGGGCACAATACCTTTTTGTTTGGACAACAAGATGCACAAAACTACTAAAGGTGACTGAGCACTAAAACACAGTCAACTAAAGCCTGGAGGCATGCTTCTGATTTTTAAACAGAGAGACAAATGAGAATTATCTAGCTAAATTATCAAGGTAAAAATTGCAGTTTTAAAAGCTTTGACTAGATGAAAATAAATATTATACATATTGTACAAATTGTACGTTTAGCACACTTAACTACAAACTTTCAGGAGCCACTGAATGCACTGCTGAGTTAGAGTACTCCATAAAGCAAACATCCCACTCTATTTATACTCTACCTTTTCTTCAATGAGCTTAAGGTAGCGTACATGGCTCTTATCCCACCTACAGCCCTTTCAGGAATATCCAGTTGAGAGTGCAACTGGCTCAAAGTTACCCAGTGAGTGTCATGACTCAATGAGGACTTGGATTCAGATCTCCCAATCCAACAGGCTAACCAGTACAGCATACTGGCTCTCAGTTCAACACGACTGACATACAACATAGACCATCAAATGAGCAATCTCTGTCTCTGCAACCAAACACTTTTAGCACCAGCTTGCAGTGCTACAGAGACAGCTAAGTAGTAGATGGGGCTAATTCAAGGAGCACATAGTCAAGTGGTTCCCAATCTTGGGTTCCCAGATGTTCCTGCACTGCAATTCCCCGAAGACCTTGTCAACACAGCTAGTAGTGAAGGCTCCTGGAAGTTGAAGTCCAAGAATGTTTGGGGCCCAAGGTTGAAAACCACTGACATAGTCCAAAACAAGTCACCTGTTGTGCTGCACAACTGCCACATAGGGGCAGTCCCAAGCAGTATTTGCATGGCAGTTTCAAGACAGGAAACAGTTCTCATCCAGAAAAACAATAGTTGATTGTTGTGGGCCCAAAGTTACATACCAATAATGCCAACCACAAGTTCATCTGTGGTATCATCACGGCCCACCAACAGAGAATAGTCAATTATGAGATGGCTGGAAAGGAAGTAAGAATCGCTGTGGATGGAAGCCTTCAGCACTGCCTTGGAGTGAGAACGGATGTACAAGGGATTGTCTCGCACCAGCTTCAAGAGGTTTTCATCCAGCAGTACCACATCACAGCTTTCTTTTCCTGTGTCTGTTTTCACATTTCTATTCCGCAAAGAGCCTTTCAGGTCAAAAACCTAGGAGCAAAATAGGCAGCAGGTTACTATTTGATAGAGACTCCTTTCCCCATGTCCCTGATCTGGTGTTGGTATCAATATTACAGTGATGTTTAAAACTAGAATCTCAACTTCTCATTTTCTCCTCAGATGAACCAATGGGGTCAAGGGGGCTTGAAACAAACTGAATTTGTTAAGCTACATATGCATTTCAGATTGCCTTCAAATCACAAAATAATAATAATCTTGGGATTGCAGAGTTGGAAGGGACCCTATGGATCATTGAGTCCATCCCCTGTCAAGAAGGAACAGTGGGGAATCGAATTCCCAACCTCTGGCTCCTCTGCCAGATGCCTAAACCACTGAGCTATACATCTACAATCTCTGCTCTTCACACATAAAATGGTCAAGAGCAGGGGCTGTAGCTGTGAAGGCTATCCAAAATGCATTTAATTTTACTTAGTTATTCCAGGTTCAGTTACCTTTCCATTAAATAAACAGAGGGTATTTTGTTACTTGTCGTGAGCTGATACACTTTATTAACTCTTGACAGCACTGCATCTTACTACACACTACTTTGAGAACCTCCTCATGAGGCAAGAAGGTGGGGGAAAGAAGAGTTAAGAAACGAGAACAATAACAAAAACAACAAAGTTTTAAGACTTCTGAGCCAAAAATGCAGGCTGTAGCATAAATCTAAATAAATCTATGGTGGAAGGGGGTGGGGTGAGGGAGGATATGCAAAAAGACAATT
This sequence comes from Intellagama lesueurii, assembly GCA_037013535.1. NCBI lineage: Eukaryota > Metazoa > Chordata > Lepidosauria > Squamata > Agamidae > Intellagama > Intellagama lesueurii. The sequence continues at coordinate 175,995,416 of JBAJHW010000001.1, read as the reverse complement.
TCCTAAGTTTGCCCCAAATCAAAGCAGTTCTATTACAAAGCAACTAGGTTTCTTGAATGCATCAGCTAAAATATGCAGTGAACTAACTCCACAGATATTCAGTCCAACAGAAAGTGAACTGCAAAACAATTCTGCAAAACATTGGAATTACATATTTGGAATGCATAACACATAAGGCTAGGAACTGTCATAAGGCCAAACCATGACCAGATGAATATGCAAGAAGGAGGCCTTTATTCAGAATAAAATATAAACACGCCGATATCAGTTGTTCAAACTTCCACTTTCAGAAGATTCTTAAATCTCAAGATCAGCAACTCATCCACAGATGGAGGCACTGATTTCCCCCTCAACTCTTATTACAAGTTGCAACTACTGCCATGAAACTGCGACCTCTTTCTGGACAAACGCAGGGCCTTCCTTATTCCTGGACAGAGCAAGATGATCACCTCAGGCAGCTGATGCCAAAAGGGAGGAACCAAAGATGGTGGAGGAAAGAGCTGTGCACTAAACAGCCTGCTGTGGACCTCCTTAGGTAGTTTGTTGCCTTATGTAAGGCAGAGGATGCTGTTCCAGAGCCACGCTTGAATAACAATCCAGTTGGTAGGCCAGAAGAACTTTGTACAGGAAAAGGGAACAGATGCCATCTTGTACTTCATCTCAGGCAACAAATGTCTCAGGCGAGCTCTGCACATGTGCATCCTGGAGTTCAAAATATTCTGGTAACAGCAGATTGGGACAGAACTGGGCACAGCACCAAACGCACAGAAACTAGCATTAAGACCTTGATGGAATAGCTGGAGAAGACCAAGACAGGGGATGTCCTCAACATTTCCAAATGTAACAAGCTGCTACTGACAGCTTTATAGACATGTTGCAATGACCAGAGATAAAGCCACTCAAAAGGGAGGCAGCAGGTGAGCCTCTCGCTCACCTGAGCCATCTTTCTGCCATAGAAGAGGTTTTCCATGACCAGGAGATCAAGCTTCTTCTCCGTGTTGTTCTGAGAGTTCTTGTAACCGATCCGATACACCCCAAGAATCTTTGCCAAAGCTGTTGGCTTCTGAAACAGAGAAGGCGGTTGATTTGCTCAGTAACAAGATGCCAAGTTCCAATTCTCAAATGAAATCTCTAGTTCACATGAATACATTAAAGCAGTGGTCCCCAACCTTTTCTGAACTGCGGACCGGTTGGGTGGGCGGGGTCCGTGCGTGGGGCGGCAGTGCACTCCCCCACGCTTGCGGGTGGGTGGGGTGTGTTCACAGAGGGGAGGGGTGTGCTCGCGGGTGGGTGGGGCACCCGTGTGTGCAGGTGGCGTGCCATGCGTGCGGGTGGGGTGCGTGAGATCTGTCTCCGCTGCCCAGTCCTGCCATGGCCACGGACCAGCACCGGGCATTATTTTATTTTATTTATTTATTTATTAAATTTATACCCCGCCCATCTAGACACAAGTCTACTCTGGGCGGCTAACAATAAAAATAGAATAAAAACAGTATAATAAAATAAAAAGCAACAATAGTAATATGGTTCAAGATGGGGAAAGATAAAAATAATCAAGTGATGACAGGAGGGAAAGCCTGCCTAAAGAGCCAGGTCTTAAGTTGGCTCTTAAAAACACCCAGCGAGGGAGCCAGACAGATCTCTGAGGGCAGACTGTTCCAAAGGCGAGGGGCCACTGCTGAGAAGGCCCGGTTTAAAGCAATCATGAGAAGGAGGGAGGGAATAATCTGCAGTGTTAATTTTGTCAAGAGTTTCTTTTTGTTGGCCAAATCTTTCCTCAAGATATATTCTTTGTTTATTATGATTGATCAGTCATGGCCATCAATGTGTGTCAGTCTATCCATTTCTAGCACCTATCTACATCTTTCCATTTAAAACCAGGACGAAAATATCAAGATTAAAGGCACAAGAAAGAACATTTTACATTATTTTACCTTTTGCTGAACTGCATTAGTAATGTACGTGAAGTAATGTGGGGCAAAGTCTAGAAAAGACTGGACTTCCAGGCGAGGCATTTGTTTCAAGATGAATCGGTCATCTAAACAAAACAAAACAAAAACACGAAAAGGGCATGCTTCAAAAAAAAAAAAAAAGATAGATGGAGTTTATCGAATGCTTTGAAGCAACAGCATCTGAAATCGCATCACAGTTGGTGAAATCGCACAGTTCAAGTCCAAGTTTCCATTCTAGGCATTAGACGGTTAGGACAGAGTCAGCCCAAAATGTGTTCAAGTTTCATAACCCACTGGTATGGAACAAAAAGGCAAGGCCAATGTTGATGCAAACTCAGAAGCTTGTCAGTTACCTTCAGTCACATAAAAAGCAGCTCCTGATTTGCCTCCTCGTGCCTGCCAAGGGAGGGAGTGGGAGAGGGAACGGATAAAATCTTCCTCGCTGCTCCCAAGTATCACCTCACGCATTTTATGGAACTCCCCTGCATAGTAAATCCGGCAGTAGAATTTGGCATTGGCATCAGAAAATTCTGCAGTAAAACAGAAATAGTTATTGCTAACAATTTTAAAAATGGCATAATGAATAAAACTGAGTCAGACCATTGGTCCATCTACTTCAATATTGTCTGCTTGGCACCAACTGCTAAGGGCTCCCCAGGGTTTGAGATAGGGATCTTTCCCAGGACTACCTGAAGAAACTAGGAACTGAATTGAGCACCTTTTGCATGCAAATCATTTGCACTCCCATCACAACCCTCTGCAGCAATACCCTTGTAGGAGAAAAAAACTAGAGGGCTATACAGTCACTATATCTTAGTAATTGAACAAATACTGGCTGGTTGCTGTAGGAATACTTAAGGTGGCATCACCAAACAGAATCACCAAAATGTACATATTGGCAAACAATGGGGACATGAAGGAACCTGAAACAAAAGAAGGCACTCTCTTTTATAAGCCCTAGTACAAAATGTATGTATGAGGTATACACCGTACATAATTTTTCACTTTCCCTTTTCCCCTTTACACTCTTAGTCTTTACTCCCTTTGGCTTTTCAGAGGACATTCTGAATAGTAATCACTCTTACATTTACGTAGCATTTTGAAGCATCCAAAGCACATCCAATACACAACCACAATAAACAACCCACCATTCATATTACTATTCCTCAGTTACAGATGACAAAGGGAGCTAGTTCTGAGAATTCATGGCTTACTACCATCATCTAGTGAACCCATATTTGTAGACCACACAAGGCTTTAACTGTGGACCTCTCAGTTTAGAATCTTAACCACAGTCTTTGCTATATTGTAATCCTGTGACACCTGTAGTGTCAATCAAAAGACTCCCTGGAAAAGACCCTGATGTTGGGAAAGTGTGAAGGCAAGAGGAGAAGGGGACGACAGAGGACGAGATGGTTGGACAGTGTCATCGAAGCTACCAACATGAATTTGACCCAACTCCAGGAGGCAGTGGAAGACAGGAGGGCCTGGTGTGCTCTGGTCCATGGGGTCACGAAGAGTCGGACACGACTTAACGACTAAACAACAAACAATCCAGTGTGAGGTGTGGCAGGCTGGGCAGATGTCACACAGTTACCACCAAGCACAACAAAGAAATACATATTTTGCTTGGATACTAGCCTGGATGTGATAACAAGACCTGAGCAAAGCTGGTGCCACACTTTGTCTGCAGTATGTTTCACCTCTTGGAGGTTGTAAACAGCACTGGTGCAACAAAGGCAAACGACATCTCACATGCCTATGCGTGCTTTGCAAGAAGAAATAGGAACTGTGCTCTGCCCAAATCATGTTTTTGAAAACAATCCCTTCAACCTCTTTAAACATCATTTCCATGCAATTTGCTCAAGGTCAGGCTTCTGCACCTGTAGTGTCAATCAATAAAGCATTCTGCAGAGGGCAGTTCATTTGGCTACTTGCCTCTCACACCCCACTCCTGCAACGTGAAGTGATGCACTTGGTTCATACTTACGGAGTTCAACATGTGGATTTCCTAGCTGCTTCTTCTGTGCATCACTTCCATCTGCTTCATCTGAAATGGGAGAGAGAAGATTGAACCAGGTTAGGCGAAAGGACCAAGATTTTTTCAGTCAAACGGTTTGTGCAATGGAGTGTAGCACAAGCAGTTCATCATTGACATCGCTTGAGCAGGGAGGTATCCAGTACCTTGTTCTGCAGTTGTAAGCTAAGCATTCCCAATGGGAAGCACTGCCTGTTCTGGGAAAATATATGAGCAAGTGGCATGATTCCACGTTACTCCACAGGCTGGACTTTCTGCTCATCAAAGTCTCAGTAAATCCTGGACAGTGAAAACTGCTTGCTATTTTTCATCACCACCAACAAAAAAACCCTCTGTTTTCCCAGTTAAGTGCAGCAAGTGTCAAACAGAAAAGTACTGAAGAAAAATCAAGCACTGAAACAATTTGATCACTGCTGCAACTTATTATGTACAAATTTACTGGGAGGGGGCTGGGAGGGATGCGATACACACTCACACATGACTAGAACAGAAGCACACATAACTAAGTAGCACATAGACCACTTATTAATCTACCAACATACTCAAGCACAAATAAAAGTTAAACACATTTAAAGCTTCTATCTTTTAAATTCTACAGTAACTAAATGGCTTTTGCCAGATGCAGGTTTCTGCAAGGCTTGGGGGAATCTGAATCCTTAGAGTTTGGATCAGAACTTTCAGATGAGCCACAGGGAACTTTTTTCCTTGAAAGAGCTGAAGCAGCCTGACTGGCAGGGAAAAATATTGCCATTCAGAAGGGATAGTATTAGATTATACAGTTCAGTGATTCAGCAATGTAAAGCTGCTTCAGAGGGCAGATCTTTCAGAAGTTAAGATGCTATGTCACGTTGCTACATGTAGAAGAAAGTGTTCCCTCAGAAGGAGCTGCATCATTAAAAATGTCTGGGGCTTCTGAGTTCCTCACTTAATGATACAGTATGTGTAGTGTACCACCTCCTCTCTATCATTTGCTACAACTCATCAACGAGAAGCAGAAGAAATGAATCAAGAATGGTCAAGGCCCATGACATGTTAGACATTCAAGGCATGACTCAACTCCCCTGTTTTTCTTTCCAAGGACACTTCAGGCCTGCTACTTCAGCGTGCTAACACCTCTGCCATTGAGTTTGGGGTGCCGCAGGAGGAGAAGGTGGTGGCAGTTGTCCTTGTCCTGCCCCCTGCCATTATCCAGAAATACCCTGCATTCCCATTTTAGAGAATCTTTGTTATTTTTACAGTGACAGCAAGGCACCCATTTTCCATCAATTTTGGAAGAGGTGGCAATAATACAGAAGAGCACAAGAGACAAACGAGAACATTTATTATTAGTGTTGTTTGCAAATAGTAATGAAAGAAATGAGGATCTGATTGCCAGAAGCTGTTGTCAATCAACTCGCTTAGCATGAACCAGAATGTAACGATCTCACAATTATTTGCAATTCTAGAAGCAAGAATTCATCAAAAAGATACAGAAGCATACGGCTTACCCACAAATACTTTTTAATGTTTATATATCTTACAGGAGATTTTGCTTACAGATGTCAATCATTTTCATATATTTCTTCTACTACCCACTACACCACCCTGGGCTCTTGGTGGACATGGAGAATTGTTTAAAGCCTTGTACCTTGATTCTCTGCTCCTTGATTTTCTGCCCCTTCTTTGCCCGTCTGCCCAACCTGGTAGTAGGCACTGTCTGCACCACGTAAGGTCTCCTTTTTTTGAGAAGAAAGGTCAGGGCTCCTCCCTCCCGTGCCACGAAAGAAGGACAAAACTCCATATGGTTTCTTTGCTAAAGCCAAAGAAGGACAAGACTGAAACTCAATCATCATTCTTCCATGAGCCATGCCCCACAGCAAACAACTCCAGTCTATCTCTACTGAAGAAAATTCAGGTATTTATTCTCAGGTCCAGCCCCACCATTAGACAGACTGTGATGGTCACCTCAGACAGTGGTTGAATTTTATACATTGAATGTCAGGTTGAATTTTATACATGGAATGAGAAGGGACACCATTTTGGTCTTTGTCTCAAGTACTTAGGTATTGTGGCTGTTCTACATACTAGCAGAAGTTACATAAAAATATTATTGCCGCACATCAGTCTTCTTTGAAAACAAATATGTGTAATAAGTTAAGCTTATTATAGCTATTGGACCCACAGCACAGCTAGAGGACCCATGGCACAAAGCTACCCATCAATACTAGTTCCAGAGTATGGAGTATTGGTGGTGGTGGGGTTACCCAAAAACCACTGGGCTACTAAGACTCTTGTTAAATATACTAGATCCTATCTAGAATCTTCCTATAGCCCCTCCCCGCACCACCCCAACCCTGTTAGAGTAGAAAGAGAGAGTAGAGATCCCTAGAACCACTTGATACCATGGAGGCAGGATGAGCAGCATGTCTAGGTCTGGCCAAGATCCACCCTATTGTGAACAGAGAATCAGGCAATTGCCTAGATTCTAGAAGAGAATCTCCCATCAAACTCTCCACAGTATTTTAAGACCCTCCCTTCCCACCAAAGGAAACTGCATCTTCAAGTGGCACTGGAGAATAATATCAGCCACTGCTTTACTTAGAAAGGAACTAACAGTTGAAGCATTCATACCAAAAGATGTATTATTATGGCAACTGGGGGGGGGGGGGGAGATTCACTGTTGTGTCAAGGAAGAACATTCTCTTCTTGAAAGAAAATAGCAAAAGATGGATTTGAGAGAACAATACTACAATTTGTAAACATTAAAAGGTTGGTATGGAAGAATATTTTTAAAAAGTCAGGCAAGCTAGACTAGAATATACTGAGGTTTGAGTTTCAAGGTTTTGTTTTCCTTCCTTGAGCCAACTGCTATCAACTCTTGCTGTGACATGCTTTGCATCTAAAAATAAAATAACACAACATCACAAACTCAAAATGACACAAACTGTAAACATTCTTACGTTGTTCTGCCTCTGTTGTTTGGTTTGATTGTCCCACATTGGCTTCAGGTAGTCGGACAGGACTGCTGTTTTTTGCTCTACTCTCCGCCAGACTAGAAATCAGAGAACATTTTTGGCTACTGAGATTTCAGAACTCCACCACTGTAAATACAATTGCACCAGAACACTCTTTCTGTAATGGCCGACATCATGGCTTCACCAATCCCAGTTCTGCAAACCACAGCACAGACCAGGCAACATTTCCTCTAAAATGGAAGAGCTTTGATAGATTAGACTGAGGTTTCACCTAGTCTAAGCATTCGGTTTCTAAAATGGCCAGCCATTTACTTCTGTAAAGCCAATGAGGAGGTGGCAAAGACAAAAGCCCTCGTGCACTTGCCCTTTGGGTATATTGCCAGAGGGTATATTGCCTCTGAAAATGGAGGTTCAGACAGGCTGTCATGATTTACTTCCAAGCTTGATGCAGAAGTCCTTGGAGAGCCACAGAGAACTGGATACCAAAGGCAAAAGGAACAGATATGCAGAGCACTGAGTTTTCACAGGGCAACATTGCAAATAATATTTTACTTTATGCCATGCCACATGAAGCCAAGAGGAAATGTTAGCAAGAATCTAGACTCTTGGCACAAAATGAAAGCTTTAAGTAAGTTCATATCAAATACAGGTTCTTAAAGGAACCTCATTGGCTGTCAAATATGCACAGAAAGGCACTGAGTTGCAATGAAGCTTAACCATGCTGCCTGGAGACTTTGTGGGAGTGACCAAAATATTAAGTTGCCAGTATTTCTGAAAGGTGCAACACTACCTGGGTTGTTTATCAGCAGTAGTCAAACACACTAAAAAAATAGATTATCAGATTATCACCTGTTGGTTTGAAGTCCTTCTTCAGCACTGCTCTTCACAGATGCTTTGGATAATTCATCTAAGGCATTTCTGTATTCTTTGCAGCTAAAGAGTGAAGGAAATGGACATTTTACATAAATGCCTGAAAACACCTCAGTTTGAAGTTCAAGGTTAGGCACACTATAGGGAGATAGAGATTAAATGTTGAGGAGAGAGATCTTTGTCTGAGCAGTCCCACTTCAGAATGCAGTGAGGATTCAAGGGATAAAATGCTCCTCTGTAGAAAATTAGAACCTCTAAAACTGCCATGTCCAGGAGAAGAGCACGTGAGACAATTACTGGCCACGTCACTTTTCAATACAGAGGTAAGAGAAGCACATTTTATCCTGGGAATTTCCTTCCAAAATGGTACAGCCCAGACACAGGCACCCTCCAAGTACAGATAGGGAAGCAAACACATAGAGCAGAAGAAACAAGAGTAAAACACAAAACAATCCAGAAACAGCACATGAGAAGAACCCATTGAGAAGGTACAATGTCACATTATGAAGAGGACAGAGACATCTATTTTAAGTTCAGACACATTCACACTTAAATTGCTGGCTGAAATCCTGCAGCATACCTTACACTGCATAAGGCTGATGACATCATCACTTGCAGTAGTTTTTCAGACATTAAACATTTCCAACCCTCCTCCCCCAAAAAAGCTCCCTTCAGACCCCTTTCATTATGAGGAAGCTGTTGGGGGCCACAGGATGAAGTGGAGATTTTCATAATCCCCCAATGGCTTCCTCATGGTGAAAAGGCTCCCAAGGGAGCCTCAGAACCTCATGGAGGAATACAAATTGTTTAATTTTTGAAAAACCACTGCAGCTGAAGATGTCCATCAGCCTGACCTAATGTAAGTTAAAGCAACAGGATTTCAGCCAATGCTTTCAAATGTTGTTGAGCACAAGGAACAGGAGCTCAATTACTATTTTCTCCTAGAGGTTCTCAAAGTGTAAATAAAATTTATGTAAAACATCCAATGATGCTTTGTACTCATTTGGAAGAAAATGAAAGGTCTCCACTAATGCTATAATACTAAAGTCTAATTAAACACCATTAATAGGATGTAGCAACAACTGCACAAATGTTACTAATTTTACTGACAAGTTGTTTTGGCATTACTTGCCATTTGGGTTTTTTATTGCTGCTTTTGTACTTTTCTCCTTTCTAAAAATATGTAAATTTTAATTCCTATTCTCTTTCTCAGGGCACTGAGTGGAAAAACAAAATAACAACTATTTGAAATCAAAAGGAGGAGGAGGATTGATGGAAAATTGGTTGCCACGGTAACATATAATTAAATAATGGCTTGATGACTGCATTCAGTGTTGCTTATTCCTGTTCCAATTCAGAACAATTATGTCACATCACATATTCCTTTCACCAAAACCAGACCCATGTAGTCCCTATGTTTAGATGCCCAAAGATCGTAAAAGCTTGTTATGGGGCAATGACTTCCTCATTTTTGCCAGGAAAATTCAACCGGTCCTGACTTACTACCAAGCCATTTAATGCATGGCTGTCAGCAGAAATGGCTTCCTTGGAGAACTGCCAGTATTTTCCAACAGAGGCTTTTTGTTTGTTAGTTTTCAAAGCAAACTAAAGCTTTACTTGGCATGGGATCCTGCCCTTCTGCTTCAGGTATGTAGGATTCACTGACCTGGCTAGTAACATTCAATTACACCTTACCTAAACCTTAAAAGCAAACGGCTCTTTTTATGGTACAAAGAATGTCAAAATTATTCCTTTGATCATACTAAGCATAGTATAGAACCGACTGACAAAGTTAGAAGCTTATGGTCCTGTACTTAGCAGGCAATGCAGGATGCCCTTTTTCACTAAAGTGCTACAGGAGTAGCATTTCCTTTTACACAAAAGAATGACCCCACCACATTAACATGAAAAAGCCTATTTATTTATTCATTTATTCATTCAATTTATACCCTGCCCATCTAGACCAAAGTCTAGATGGAAACGATGTCAAAAATACCTTGGCTTAAAGTCAACCATCAAATGTTAGGCTTAATTAATCTCAAAAACCAGCTTCCCTCTACATGCAGCTCCTTTGTCTAATGAGCCATATCACAGTCAAGATGACTGCCTTTTAGTAAAGTTTTAGAATCAACTAGAGGACCGAGTAATTAAAATACAATGAATCCAAGTGAGTTATGAATCGAAGTGATCACTCCAAAGTCTGCAAAAAAGTCTTTGAAGAAAGCAACCAACTCTTTTCCTAAGCATGAACATTTTTTAAAAAAACGTTGAAAACTAATACAGCAAGCCAACCTACCTGAGAGCAAACGCTATGATGGAACTTGGCTCCTTTTCACAGACAGCAATAGGAACACGTTCGTGTTCATACATTAAGTAATGTTTGTCAGGCTCACTGCATTAAGAACACAGAAGACAAAAGATACTGGTCAGGGGCAAAATATAGTCCTGTTGTGTCACTGGAAACCAAGATTATCCACACTCCTGAATTTCCGATCACCATGTATGGGGGTGAAAGTTGGACAGTAAAAAAGGCTGATGGGGGTGGGGGGGAGGATGCATTAATTTGACATATGGTGCCAGAGGAGAGATTTGCAGATAATCTGGATTTCCAGAAAGATGAACAAGTGGATCCTAGAGCAAATCAAGACTGAACTATCTTATCTCTAGAGGCAAAAATGTTGAAGCTGAGGCTGTCCTACTTTGGGTACATCATGAGAAGGCAAGATTTTCTGGAAAAGACAGTAATGTTGGGAAAGGTTAAAGGCAGCAGAAAAGAGGAAGGCAAAATATGAGATGGAATGGGTCGCTAAAAGAAGCCACAGGTTTGAGTTCACCAGAGCTGAGCAGGGCTGTTGAGGCCAGAACATGTTGGAGATTTCTCATTCATAGGGCTGCCATAGGTCAGAGGCAACTTGATGGCATGTAACAATAACAACAAGCAAACCCAGGCAGATTCAAGCATTAGTTGCATGAAAATGAAGTTTTGCTTTAGGTCAGACCTCTGGCCAGAGTACATGAATAAGAATCCAAGATTCTAATCTCCCTTATGCCTTCCTGTTGAAACCTAATGGAAGTCCCAGATTGATATACTGCCTACAGAAGATACGCAAGAGGTAAACTGTAGAAAATATACAGGAATATACACCCTTACAGCAATTTATTCCTGAATGTTTTACAAAAGACATCAATGTTTACTAAAAGAATGGAAGCCCTTATCGTAATCCACAGGGGAGCTAACAGATGGTCATCCATGGGCTGATTAAGGTCTGAGGGCTTTCTTCTGCCTAGTTCTATTTTAGATTACCACTGTATAGGAATGATTTAAAGAACATTTTCCTTCCCCCTCCCCCCGCTACTGTACAAAAGAAAGAATCTTCCGAAGCAATAAAAGCAATAATTGCATCACATAAAAATAAGCAAATGTGCCAGTTCTTGAAGATACCTGGACTTGATGAACCTGAGGCCATCCGCATACAAAGCATGTGTGCTGTCACATCATGCCCTCTCCCTCAAACAAAAGAGGCATGAGCAGGTCCTCAAAGGACCAGTAGATCCACATGGCTGGCGACATAGCCAGGTCCCCACCAGAAGGGGACACACCAGCAACTTGAATTGCATTTGGAAACCAACTGGCAGCCAAAGCATCTGCCACAATAAAAGGGCCACAGGGATCCAGCACTTGATCCAGACCAAAATCTAGCCACAGCTTTCTGCACAAACTGTGGTTCCTAAGTGGTTTTTAGCCACATTTGTAAATAAAGCCATTATAGCAGTTCCAGTAAGATTTGTCTTGTTTATTCATCTGGGTATCTATAAACTGCCCTTTTAAAAATCTATTAGGGCAGTGAATAACAAACATTAATTAAATGGTCAAGCACCACAACATGTTATGAAAGCAATACAGTCATTAAAAAAGCAATAAAGGGAAGGAAAGCATCACCACCACACAAGAGCAAACATTCTAGGATGCCCAACCAAGCAGAGATGATTTGACCTGATGCTGAAATTGTTAGGCGTCTGACACCATTAGCATGAGGTGGACATTCCACAAACAGGGTATCCCAACAGGAAAGGCTCTTTCCTTAGTTGGCATACAGTGTCTGGTCAGCACCCTGAGCCCTTATGACCTCTGCACGTCTTATGGTATTTAACACATGCCCTAGGAGGCTCATATAGGGGTCGGTACACCAGACACTGTGGTCACTTCAAAGAGTATATTGTGCCAAAACTATATATTTTTAAGGCTGAATAACATTCCTCTTACTTACAAAGGAGATGGGATGGGATTGTAGCTATTTCCAGGGAGCAGATTTGCCAGAATAGCCTTCATGGTAGATTTCTCTTTCACCTGGCTGTCTGTGGACCCCAACAAATGCCCATCAAATACGTCTGGAATTTAAAAAGACACAGACCATATCTATATGTGAAGATTTTCAAGCCCAGGGCTTCCACAGTTTGATTGAAAAAGCCATTTTTGAGAAATGAATGGAAAACCTGCCTTCCTTCTTAACATGTAGAATTTCAACTACAGCACAGTTCAGTCATCACCTACGTAGGTGTCATCAACGTGCTTACAGAGGAGTGGTTAGCTCCTGCTGTTGCTGCCTTCTCTATGTGGAGAACAAGGCATCTAAAGATGAAAAGGAGGCTCTATACATGAACAAGAACTCCAAGTTTCTAGGATTCTTGCTCATGTGGGGCAGAAGATTGTCCTCTTCAGACATGTCACTCTCCGCAATAACGGTGTGTGCGTGTGAGAGAGAGACAGAGAGAGAGATGGTCATTCCTCTCAACATACCATATTTTTTCATTTATAAGATACCCCAGTTTATAAGACACCCCCCTACACTTTTCTAACCCAAAAATTAAGAAAACTTAGCTTTGAGTATTCAGCCTCTGGGCTCAGAACGCTCGGACATTACCAGTCCCTGTTGCATCTGAGCCTACAGGCTCCACCTCCAACGAGGTGTGTTCCAATTGGTTTGTTCAGCATCAGCTGACGTCAGTTCCATAAGGCTCGTGATTGGAGGAAGCTAAGTCTCATGATTGAAGGAAGCCTGTTTACAGAGGCAAGGTATGGGCAGTTTTGTTCTCTCCATGTTCTCAGCTTACTTCCGTGTATAAGACGCTCCACAATTTTTAGGGCAATGATTTTAGGAAAAAGCAGCTTCTTATACATGGAAAAATACAGTAGGTTGTGGATAACCAGGTATGGCTCAGTACTGCTAGTAATGACTACCAACTTAGTTCAACAGTTCTGGAAAAATAAAGAGTGAGATTACCATGAATTTTGCCAATCAAGAGGACAAAAATATAAAGTGAACTCTGAGTCTTTGATGGCCGTGTGCAAACAATCCTAGGAATGAAATGTTTTCAGCTCAAACCCTTCACAATCCTAACAAAAGAAGTGACCTGAGAGATCACAGGCACTGACCTAGGAAACATGAATGTTGAAAAAGCCTAATCCCCACATGGTTAACCAGGGATATCCAACCATGGATGGAAGCGTTGTATCAGAATGGATTTTTATTACAACTTGAAAAGTATATATATATCTACATTATGCCTTTTCAAGTTACATATATTTGAACTAGAAGATCCAGAATCCATAAGTCTGCATAGGGAATTGTCTATAAGAATAAGACAAAACCATGCAGATTAAAGCATGAAGAGTGTGTTTTACTTTAGGCTAGCCTTGTAGCAAGACAACACAGCTAAGAATCCAAAGTTCTTATCTCACTTTGCTTCTGAAATCTAACTGAAGTTCCAGTCTTTAATGGGACTTCAGTTATTCTGGGAGATTCTGGGAGCTAGTGACTTTAAAAGTAACTTTTCCAAGATGGATTTTTTAAAAAAAATCAAAATCCCCCAGTAGTAAAGTTCTGACAATTACTGATTCCTTCTGGATTTGATTCTCACTTTAACAGCAGTTTGTAATGATGGTTAATTCTGTCAGTAGTATTAACAGTACTAGCAGTAGCGACAACAACTGATTAAGTTAATAAATGAATAGCCCTGTGCTTTAAACTATTCAAATTAGTTCACCTATATGAATTAAGATTAATTCTTGCCATCAAAACACTAGAAAACCAGCTAAAATCCAAGACGAGTACACTGCCTTTTAAAGAGGTAAACTGTGGAATGGCCAAGGTGGCAAGTGAGTTCAGCACAAAAGGCAGCAAAAAAAATATTAACAAATATATACAGAAACTACATACATCACCATGTCCTTCTACATTATGCCTAATTTGGCTGATTTATGCATATGGCGTGATTTCTTATTGTAATTAAATTCTAATCTTTACTCATTGTTCTTAGCTTTACATGTTGTCTTTTAATAATGTTATACTGTTGTATAACCATTGTTTCCAACTTTAACTATTGTCTTCCACTGTTGTAAGCTGCCTTGGGTCCTTTTCAAGGAGAAAAGTGGAGTAAAAATATTTTAAATAAATAAAATAAATAAATAAATAAATAAATAAATAAATAAATAATCAAACACTTGTGAAATCCATAATTAAAATAAGGGATACTGTCTTCAATCTAAAGGACACAACATAGGCCACTATGTTGAGATCTTATTTTGTCTTTTGAATACACTTTAAAGCCAGTCCTAAATTTACCTTGAAGTATACATTATATTTTTTTGGTTTCTTCAAGGACATTAGCCTTTCCACCAATTTTTCAGTTACTCCTTTTTGCTGGTGTGCATGTACACTGCAGCACACACTAGAACAGTCCACTCCAACTGCTGACCCTTCAGATGTTTTGAACTGCAACTCCCATGGTCCTTCACCATCAATCATGTTAGCATAGGGTGCTGGGATTTGTAGACCAAGACAGCTAGAGGCTGTCAGGACAGGGAAGGCTGCCCCACAGCAAGAAATGCCCACTTCATTTCATAGAAGAATGCTGCTGTGTGCTTTTGCAAGCAGCAACCAGGAAACAGCACAACAAAAGAAATGGACCATGAATGGATACCTTCAGAGCTGTTAGCTGTGTCCGGTTCAGAGAGTGCATTGCCAAAGGAGGTCCCCCCGGTCAGCTGGTCTGAGACAACTTCAGGTGGGGTGGGAAGTTGGAGGAGAGAAGAGCTGGTAGAACTCTGACTTGACAAGGTGGTCAGGAAACGATCCTCTGTTAAGTGAAAATGTACACACTAGAAATTAACATAGGGTTGTCCAAAATTCAGCACATTCCTGAATTTTCCACATTTGCTTCTTGAGAATTACTTAGCTCACTTGAGTAAGAGAGACAGAGGACATAAGAACAAGCAATTTTCCTTTTAGCACTTACACGGCCATTCGGGTGTATGAAAAAACAACCACTTTTATTTATTCCTATGTATACACATAAAAATCCCTCTCCTTCTACCTCAAGTTTTGCAATATTTAAACTTACAGCAACATTAACGTTAATATGCATGAGAACAAAGCGACTTTCTAAGATAAAGAACTGTGATGAATAAGAAAACAGGGGCCATTGAAATGTGCTTCATCCACAAGCGAATTATTTCTATTGCCAGGTCTCTGTATCTTGTTAATCTTTCCAATTCTTTATCTTATAATAATTAGAATTATATAATTATATTATATAATTATATTATATTATCATAATGATTATATATATTAAATATATATTAATTATATATTAGTAGTAGTACTAATTACCATTACTATTACATATTTGCCATGAACATGTTTCTCCCTGCTCCTACAATCCAAAGGAAGTTAAAAATTCATCTGCAATCATAACCCTCTTCTTCTTTTTCCTTATTATATTCATAAGAGGTGGGTTCCAGATAGGACTCCCTGCCATCCATGGCAAGCCATTACCCGGCTCTTTCAGAGAATTTCCCAGGGATGCCAACTAAGAGAAAAGCAGATGGCAAGATGGCACAGAATGGCAGGATGCACAACAAATTATTCCTTTTACCTACCCCACTCTTGAGATTTCTGCACCAGGGAGACTGATTTTGTCCAGGACTAGAACCAATCCTTTTTCAAGGACAATTTATTTATTTATTTATTGGATTTCTATCCTGCCCATCTAGACCAAAGGTCTACTCTGGGCGGTTTACAAATTTAAAAACAATAAAACCAAAAACATATATTATAGATCCAAGGTGGCAAAAGTATAAGAAATTAAGATATGGCAGGAGGGAAAGCCTGCCCAAATAACCAGGTTTTAAGTTTGTTCCTGAAAACACCCAGAGAGGGAGCCAGGCGGATCTCCACTGGCAAGTTGTTCCAAAGGCGAGGGGCCAGCGCCGAGAAGGCCCGGTTCCTCGTTCTTTCCTTCCGGACCTCCCTCGGCATTGGGCCCCTCAGCTGCCCGGCCTGGCTGGAACGAGTGACTCTGGCAGAACTGGGTGGGAGAAGGCACTCTGCCAGATATCAATGATGATAGAAAAGGTGCAAGACAGCAGGAAAACAGGAAGACCAAATATGAAATGGCCTGACTTTCTAAAGGAACCCATAGGCTTGAGTTTACAAGAGCTGAGCAGGGCTTGAGAACAGGACATTTTGGAGACGGCTCATTCATAGGGTCGCCACATGTCGGAGGTGATGACACATGACAACAACAACCAAGTCTACCTTCAGTCATTGTTTTGTACTTATTCCATGTTCTTAATATATTGTACAATGCATATATGTACACTGATTATTGTTGTTCTGCGCCATCAAGTCAGAACTGACTTATAGAGCCCTAATAGGGCTTTCAATGCAAGTGAGATATTTAAGGAGTGGCTTTACCAGTTCTACTCCCCCTATGAGTTTCCATGGCTGAGCAGGGATTAATACCCAGGCCTCCTGAGTCTTAGTCCATCACTCTATCCACATCACACTGATTATTAGGTACGCTGATTACACTAAAAGTACAATAAATCAATAAAAATGAATGTTACTTCTACGTACATTAACTTCTGAAACGTTTTTTCAAGAATTTGTTCTTGCTTTCAATGTCACCATTTTGAACCCTCACCAATTAGGAAAGTAGACTAGATAATGTTTTAGTAACAAGTATAGTACTGTGGAAAAACTAAACCCAAAAAGTGTAATTAAGTATCGCTGTAACTGGGCCTACGCATGCATAAACACACTATCCAGAAGACAGAGTCATATGGGCCATATCCCTTCCCCTCTATTAACCCAAAGAATATGGGCCTTAGTGACAAAAGGTGTGGGGAGGCATAGAACGTAAGATGCAAATATTTCAGAATAGGGAAGCTAGAAACATAGAAGGAGATATTCTGATGCTGCATCATTTTTATACGAATGACTGAAGCTTCTTGGAGGTTGGGGGGCATACCTTTTTCACCATTTGGTAATGCTGGAGAAACATTGCGAGGAGATGCATCTATTGAGCTGATCTGTGAAATAAAAAACAATGATTGTTTCCTGCTGCTGTTTTGTATTTGCATTTCCTACCTTTCACCGTCCTGACTGTGGAATTCTTACACATTGCACTGCTACCAAAAAAAGGCACTTCCACCATTAAAGCAGAACTAAATGTTGGGCTGCTTTTCTTTATTCCGAATCAATAAATTCCATTTTAGAATATCAGTTCATTCATTTGCACTGTGATACCTGCAATGGAATTTGGGATTATGCACATACATCCACCTATTTGGAATGAAGTCACATTGAAACCAATTTAGAACTAAACTGTAATATGAGAAGACTAGTTAAGAATTGTACCCTTTTAATACAATTTGAATGTTTAATCCAGATATTCCCAGCTTGGCTTTTGGCTACATACGATTGGATGCAAGCTCCAGATGTCCATCCAATATGGAATCAACAAACGTGTTTTATTTGTACCTAATTACTAGTAATTAGTCCTCAGATGCCTACTGGGATACAATTCAGCTTCCAGAACACATAGGATTTTACGAGCTGTGCTACAAATGCTAACGTTCTTCCCACGTTTGCCTTAGGGATACCTCACGGAAGCCTCAGAGAAGTAGTGGGAGAGGGAGCATCAGATTTTTCTCACACATTCAATACCATCTTCTCTGAGAGGAAAGATGATACATAAAACCCCAAGGCAGTGTCAGAACAAACCTGCCATTTTACTGGATAGCATCTAGAAAGTAGGAGAGGGAAATGGAAGCCTTCTTCTTGTCTCTTCTCCAGAACATCTGAAACAACTCTCATCATCAGAGTCTTTTGCCTCTGTTGGACATGCTCACTGTATAAAACATGAGCCACACCTTCATGTCTTGCAACTGCAAAGCTGCTAACCAAAGGAACATACAGATCCGCATAGGTAAGGCAGCTTTCATTCTTTTCTAAACAACAGTGCTTAGAACTGAAAAATCTAATTGTGCTGCAAATCACTTTTAACATTTGGCACCTTAACAAGTTAATTTGTGCAGCAGGGTGGGGTGGGCAGAAGAGGTGTGCAGCTGCTTGGAGAAGACCTCTGGATACATTTTGTGGGTGCAGGGGGAGGAAGGGTTCTGGCGATTCCAATCGACTACATTCTCGACCTCTGATGGCAACACAGGAATGGGCTCAGATGTAGGCAGCTGGCTTTGCCTTCTGAGCCAGCCCGCCCTTTGGCTCTTGCCCGCCGAATCAGAACTATAGCTCCAAAATTCATCATTCTAAACAGCAGAACTCATTACCTTGCCCTCTTCACCTTGTCTCAGTCGCCCGGGACTAGGGGGTACAGATGGACGCTTCCTCCCTTTCTCTTGTTGGAAGAGATCCTGTAACCTATCAACAGAGTTTGTGTTATCATTCTCACAGCTTAAAAAAAAAGTATACCAGCAATGCAGTCAGCAACTTTTGTTTTCAAGTACACCAAGAACAAGAAACCTTTTCAAAATGGGAGGTTGGGTGCCCCCGCCCCAAGCTTCTCTGTAGGACAAATGGCATCAGGGCTGGGGCTAGACACCCTGGTGTCCCTCAGGTCCCCATACAAAATGGCAGCTGGAACCTCCCCACGAGCTGTTTGGGGTTGAGGCTAGTTTTGTTCCTCGCTCGCTTCCCTTGTGCACAGGAGAGGGGAAAGAAGTGCAGTCAGAGGATGCCAGAGAGCTCCCAAGTTAAAGCACCCTCTCAGTGTACCTACCCTTCCATTGCCTCACCTTCTCCATGTGGAAAAGATGAGCAAGGAGCATAGCGACTCTACTCAGTAGCCTTTGCACCCCACCTCCCTTCTGAGGGGTGGGGGCTTTGGAAGGACTCCATCTCCCATCCTCAGAGAGCTCTACAAGCTGGATTAGAGCCTGACATGTAGGTAAGGCCTAGGACACAAAGGGCTCCCTGTGTCTCTAGAATACACATTATTTAGAAGGTAGCAGAAACAATCAATCTAGCCTTTTTTTTTCCCCCTTCAGAATTCATTTGGTCACTTTATGAAGCTCTTAGTTTGGTTTATTCAACAGGGCTCCTTTAGCTGCTTGTCTAACTGATTAATAGGATTAGTTTATACTATCTGCAACAAACATCAAAATTAATCCTGGAGTAAAGCTACATTTCACATGTTTTCTGCACTGCTCGACAGCTTGTCAGTGGATTGTGGGTCCTGATGTACTGTCTTCTCTTTTGTTTTGGCCTGATCTTTCTTCTCTTTGTTGCTCTTAATTTAAAAGTGACTAAAATCTTAATGATTTTTACCTAAGGTTTGTGTAACTTGCCTGGCAAGGTCCCAGGGCATGTCTTGGTCATGTGCCTAATTACACAACCACGATGTGTCCCAATACCTTATGAATTAGCCACAATTAGCTGTGGCTAATGGGGTCACGAAGAGTCGGACACGACTAAACGACTAAACAACAACAACAATACCAATAGGATTCTAGCCAGTATGCCCCATAAAGCCCCATAAATTTGTATTTCATTACTGATATCTAGTTACACGCTACTTTTAACATCTCCTCAGAAATTTATTTTTTAAAAATCCAGAATATGTAATCATCTATGATTAACCAATTAGGTATGGAAGGGAGGAACAAGAAATTGGCATCACCTTCTAATTCCTCTCTTGCGGGAGCTTGGATGTCATCAAGATTACCCTGACTTTGGGTATCAGGCAAATATGAAAGAAAAATAAAAAACAAAGAAGACAAAAACGTTGTGACACCTTAAAGACTGCTATATTTTAATGTCAGCTTTGATGGACAAGTCCACTTCCTCAGACAAAAGCTTACGTCAAAATATGGCAGCTGGTCTTCAAGGTGCCAGAACATTTTTCTCTTTTTTATTATTTATTTTTGTTACATTTTTGCCCAACAGGCTTGCACAGACTAACATGGCTACTTCTTCTAAAACTGACTTTGGATGTATCAGCTCTAAATAATGATGCTGTGTTGCATCAAAACAATTTCCAAAATTAAATCTCTTCCTTCCTTCACATCTTTACCCATTTATTTTATCTTGATCATCTGTAACTATCTGTACTTTTCCCCCCTAATTATATGACTGTATTATTCTAGCCTTCTGCATTTTATCTTTTATGATTTCTTGGGTCTTGATTTATTTGCTTCATTACGCAAAGAAAAACAACAAAGTGTCTTGTGGTCCCTTACAAGACTTAAAAAATAATAATAATCTGGCATTAGTTTGTGTGTAGACTATGGCTCCCTTCATCAGATGTATGGATGAGGGCTGCAGTCCATAATAGCATGCCCAAAAAACCCTGTCTTTAAGGTGACACAAGGCTTTGCTGTTTTCGCTGCAACAAACTAATACCGTTACCCTGCTCTAAAATCACTGCCCAGTGTTCAACCTTCCAACCAGCCAGGGCAAGGGAGGCAAATGCTGTAGGGTTGTGCTGCAATGGGACATTGGGCAACACAACAACTGGATCATCAGACAATGAAGACGGTTGCCCTCTCACCTGTTATTCCAAGCTTGCAGCATCTCACAGAGACTTTGCTTTTTGGTGATCAGAGATTCAGTGACGGAGTGCAGCTGCTGCGGAGTGTCAAGTGAAGAGGAAAGCACCCTTGCTTGAATTTTCTCTATCCAGTTTCGAAACTCTCCTTCTTCCATCTACCAAAGGAGACAAACAACATTGCCATGGCTCTTCTTGGACAAAGGTCGACTCCTGCTCTCCGAAGAATACTTGCGGCTTACACCAAAGTTCACTTACTTTTGGCTGAACTCTCACAGATTGAGTAATGAAAGCTCACCTTTTAAAAGGCACGGTAAGAGTTACTGTTGGTACAGCTAAATACTTCTGCTTTACCTGTTAACATGTCTGCCTCTCTTACCTTGTATTGAACAAATATCTGCTATTAGATTAAATTAGATTTAGATTAGATTAGATTAGATTAATTAGATTAGATTAGATTTAGATTAGATTAATTAGATTAGATTAGCAGTGCATCCTGGGTCTCCAGACTGTGATGGGCAAGCTGGAAACCTCCTGCTTTGAGCAAGTATTTCAGATCTACAATATACAGAGGAAGGCTGCTTTTCCCCCATTGAGTCAAAACGACAGGTTACTCACCTGTAATTGTAGTTCTTCGAGTGGATCTCTGTGATTCACACCCTGGCTAATCCGCACATGTGCGGAGCCTCGTCGGAAGATTCTAGAGCTTCTGCGGTAGCAAAAAAAAAAAACATTAGCGTAGACCCCTCCCCCTCAGTATATGTACCTTGGCGCCAAGACTCTCCCTTCAGTTAGGTCAACCGCCGCATAGAATAGCTGTATGGCGTGACAGAGGGGAGGTCAGGTCATGATGTGTGAATCACAGAGGTCCACTCGAAGGACTACAATTACAGGTGAGTAACCTGTTCTTCTTCTTCGTGGCCTCTGTGAGAGGATAACACAGCATCTCCAAAGGCCGCATCAGATTTTTGCCAAACATCCAATCTGTAGTGCTTGATGAATGTGGACGGCTGTGACCACGTGGCAGAGGTGAAGACGACCAGAAGGGGAACGCCACGAAGAAATGCTGTAGATGTTGCCACTGCCCTAGTAGAATGAGGGCGAATACCTTGAGGAGCTGGCAGTCGAGCAAGCTGGTATGTCAGGTGAATGGCGGAAGCAACCCATTTAGAAATTCTCTGAGAGGTCACTTGAAGACCCTTAGTAGGGAGTTGGTAGCTGACAAAGAGTTGAGCTGAACATCGAAAGGGTTGCATGCGGGCTAAATAAAATGCTAGAGCCCTTCTGACAGCTAGAGTATGATGGATTCTCTCCTGAGAAGCAGATGGAGATGGAAAAAAGGATGGGAGAACCAATGGTTGGGACAGATGAAACCGGGAGACAACCTTGGGTAGAAAAGAAATATCTGCAAACAGTTTAACCTTATCTGGATAAAACTGAAGATAAGGGTAATCAGACCGCAAGGCTGCAAGTTCACTGGCACGACGAGCGGATGTGATAGCAACGAGGAACACTGTCTTAAAGGTGGGTAGTCTAAGATCAGCTGATGCTAAGGGCTCAAATGGAGCCTTAGTAAGTTGCTGTAGTACCACTGTCAAAGACCACTGAGGTGGGGGTGGGCGCACGTCTGGGTACATGTGTGACAAACCCTTAAGGAAACGCTTCAGAGTAGTGTGTCTGAAGAATTGTGCTGCTGAAGAGGTTGGCGGCTGATAAGAGACTATTGCAGCAAGATAAACTCTCAAGGAGGAAAGGGAGAGGCCTTTGGTTTTCAGATGAAATAAGAAACGAAGGACAGTGGAAAGGGAGGGATTGACCGATGGTAGTGCAGACACTGCAGTAAAAGACTGAAATTTCTTCCATTTGTACAAATAAGCTCTCCTGGTTGACGGTTTCTTCGCCTGATGGAGGACATTCATCACGGAGGCAGATTCCTCCACGCTGCCAGATGAAGGGCAGGTAGGTCTGGGTGGAGAATTTGGTTTTTTTTCTGCGTGAGCAGGTGAGGCAGGCGGGGCAGGTGATAGATGTCGGATGACAATTGATGGAGAACCGGGAACCAGGGTTGTTGTGGCCACCATGGAGCTATCAAAATTGCACTGGGTTTATCTTGTTGGAGTTGAACTACGATTTTGTGGAGGAGCGGGAATGGTGGAAACAGGTAAGTAAGAGTCCTGGGCCAACGGCCTATGAATGCATCGTCGCAGGAGTGCTTGCCTACTCCTGCACGGGAGCAGTAACGCTTGCATTTCCGATTTGCCCGGGAGACAAAAAGGTTGATGGTGGGTGTGCCCCAGTGTGTGCAGAGGAAGAGGAAGACTAATTGGTGCAGTTCCCATTCGTGAGCTTGGGATTCCTTGCGACTGAGAAGATCTGCCAGATTGTTGTCTTGGCTGGCTATGTGTATTGCCGTGAGGCAGATATGATGTGACAGGCACCATTCCCAGAGGTCGACAGCGAGATACAGAAGGCTTGGAGAGTGGGTGCTGCCTTGTTTGAGGATATAATACATCGCGGTAGTGTTGGTGGTGACTTGAACCATTTTGCTGACAAGATGGTCTCTGAAAGCCTTGCATGCTTTTATCACTGCTAAAAGCTCCAGCTCGTTGATATGGAGCAGTTTCTCTCTTTCTGACCATTGAGTGTGAATCTTTAGAGACTTGCAGTGAGCACCCCAACCTGTAAGACTGGCATCAGTGGTGACCTGTATTTGAGGACGTGGTTGTTGGAAAGGTCATCCCATTGTAAGGTTTTGAGTAGAGTGCCACCAAGAAAGTTGGGTGGCGAGTTCCGGGGTCACCCGTAACAGGGTGTGAGGCGGGTCTGTTAGTGGGTCGAAAAGGGCCAGGAACCATGCCTGGAGAAGGGACAGTGTAAAGTGAATGTCCCGTTGTGCTTTGCAACAAGAGCGAGCTACGAGGAGCCAGTCGTCGATGTACGGGAAAATGTGGATCTTGTGAAGTCTGAGGTAAGCTGCTACGGGAGCCATGCATTTAGTAAAGACTCTGGGAGCTGTTGCGAGTCCGAATGGAAGTCTTTTGAACTGGTAGGCTTGGGATCCAAGTTGGAAGCAGAGATAGGGCCTGTGAAAAGGATGGATAGATACATGGAAATAGGCGTCCCTCAGGTCTATAACAGCAAACCAGTCATTTTTTCGGAGCAGGGGAAGGACAGACTCGAGGCTAGCCATACGGAATTTGGTGGTAATGATGTAGCAATTGAGTTCTCTGAGGTCGAGGATGGGGCGGAGGCCTCCGTCCTTTTTGGGAACGGTGAAATAACGAGAGAGGAAACCTCTGTCTGTTTGGTATACTGGTTCTATGGCATCTTTGAGCAGTAGTGCCTGTATTTCATCTTGCAGGGTTTGTGACGGAGGTGTGATGGTATGTGATGGTGGAGGGAGCTGATGGAACTGTATGCGGTACCCGCTTCGGATGATGGAGAGGACCCAAACATCCGTGGTGATGGTTTGCCATACAGGTGTTTCCAGAGGGCAGGGGGAGGAATGTGAGGGTGTGTTGTTTGGATCTCGGCCGGCTGGACGTCAAGCATGATGTTTGGTTTTGCAATCATTGCGCATGGTTGTGGCCTGTTGACGTGGTTTGGCCCGGTAAGGTTGTTGCTTGTAGTAAGATGTGTAAGAAGTTTGCCTCTGAGGTTCCTGATGGAACGTCTGGTAGGAGTTGCAGGGGCGCCGCCATTGAGGGCGCTGGGGGCGTTGCTGGTATGTAGGGTAGACTCCCCAGCATCTAGCAGCCGTTCATTTCTTCTGAACGTTTTCCAGAAAGTCGTCTGTTTCAGCATTGAAAAGACCTGTCCCGTCAAATGGGAGGTCTTCAATACGAGCTCTCGCATCTTCAGCAAGGCCAGCGGTTCTTAGCCAGGAAAAACGTCGAAGGGCCACAGAGGTAGCCGTGGATTTAGCTGTGGCATCGACAGTATGCCTGGCTGACAGCATTTGCTGTTTGGCAACTGAAAGCCCTTCTTGCTGGAAGGTTTGAGCCAATACCTTTTTGTCCTCTGAAAGTGCTTCAACGAAGGTGGACATATTGTCCCAGAGGAACCGCTGGTAAGCACCCATGGCTCCTTGATAGTTGGCGACTCTCATGGTGATTGCAGCGGAAGAATATAGCCATCTGCCCATGGAGTCGAACCGCCTGCTGTCCTTATTGGGCAATATGAGAATCTGATGATGTTGAGATAGAGATTGGAAAGCCTCGACAAAGATCGAGTTCGGGGCTGGTTGTTTCTGAAGAAAAAACGCTCCCAGATCATGAACTCGATAAAAGTTGTCGATGCGTTTCAAGATTGAGTGAGACGAAGCTGGTTTTGTCCACGAGCGTTGGGCAGTGCTAAGTAGGGATGGTAACATAGAAATGTGAACCGGAGTTGTGGTGTCCTTGGAGATTGGACCGTAGAGATGATCTGCTGGCTCAGTTGTGGGTCTGTGTATTTGGAGATCCAGGGACTTAGCCATGCACACCATCAATTGTGCGTAAGTTTGAAAGTCCTCCGCTGGAGATGGAGGGTCAGCATCTGCTAAGTCAGACTCTGGTGATGTGAGCAAAATAGATGGTGTTTGCGGTCTGGAGCCCTCTTCAGAATGTTCAGCTTTGTGTCGAGAATCTGTGGACTGACGATCAACATCGATATTGAGGAGCTGTGCCTCAAAATATTGGTGACAACGTCTGGATGTTGACGTCGAAGGCGCGTCCATGGACAGCTGTCGATGTCAAGGGTTGTCCATCGGTATCGACATTGATGGGGTGTCCATGGGCAATGGTTGATATCGAGGATCGTCGATATCAGAGCCAGTATCTCGATGGTGGCAAAATGGGGGCTTGGACAGATATCGGAGCCAGTATCTCTATGGTGTCGAAATGGAGGTTGCTGCCGAGGTGGTATAAGTGTTGAAGGGCCACACTGGATGGCTGTGGAGTAGATGCCGGTGATGCCGAGCGGGATGATCGATCCCAATCCTCCTGAAGGGCAGGAAAGTAACGGTTTACCGGAGCTTCAAATGCACCCTGAGCTGAGGAGTATTGACCGGCTGCTCTGGGTTTTTTAGGTACCGGCTGGTGGTAGGCCACATGAATCTCTTGAGGATCATAAAGGTAAGACCATTTTGACATCAAGGGCTGCTGAGAGTGAGGCCTCTGATGTGGCACTGCCATCAAACCGGGGAGAGCAACCGGTTGATAGTGCTTGACAGGCTTATTGGTTGAGCACTGATCAGGACAAATGGCTACCCGATGATAGTGCTGAGCGTGGGTCGACACTGAAGATATGTTGCCAGTCTCACATAGTTGGTGCCCTTGATGACGTGTCGGAGGCCGAGGTGGTAGGCCTGTTGGGACGGAGTAGGGCACAGTATCAGGTTGTGTTTCGACTCCTTGCATATCGGGCGAAGCAACCAAGGAGGGCTCGCTGGGAGAGCCAGATTGTTGAGGACTAGCCAGGGAGGATGTGAGCTGGTCCACCCACTCATCCCATTCTGGTGACTGTGATGGATATGGTTGATGAGATGGAAGCACTTCTTCATCCGAGGGTGAAATCACGCATATTAGATCCCCGGATTCCGGGAGCTGTGGAGAAGTAACCCTCAGGGATTTCGCCTTCAAAGATTTAGGTTTCTTCAGTGGCAAGGGTTCCTGAGCCGAAGGCTTCCTTTTGGTGGTCGTTTTCGATGTCGATGGTTTCGGCATCGAATGTTTGGCTTTGTGCCCCTTAGTGGACGATGTCGAAGGGGCATCAGAGCATGATGGCGTGGCCGAAGGGCGCAGTTTCGCCATCTCTGAAATGGCTTTATCCATGGCCTTAGCTTGTGAGGTGGACTTGCAGGCAGGTTGAGCCATAGATTTTGTAGGCTGGAGGGATTGTTCCCAAAGCCGAAGCTTAAGTCTAGAAAGATGACTGTGGAGAACTCCATGTTTAAAATTCTTACAGTGAGGGCACGAAGAAGTTTGGTGGGCCTCACCAAGACAGAAAAGACATTTAGCGTGGCTGTCAGAGAGTGGGATCTTGTTCTTGCAGACCACGCAATGTTTAAATGGGCCCACGGGGACCATGAAAATAAGGAAAAACAAAAAAAGAAAAGGGGGGGGTTCAGCCGTAAGGCCATAGCAACAAAGAAAAAACTTCTTTTTTAAAAAAAAATTCTGAAGTATTTAAAGGAATCAGGAACAAACTCTCTATCAGCATTTTGTTTAAAAAAATGAATATGGAATTGTCTTGTAGGATTATGGGAAACTGGCAAAGGCTGAGTCATTCAGGTTGGCACTTGGCCAGGAAAATCATGTGACAATTCTGCACATGTGCAAAGTTCAATATGCTGTATCATGCTTACATAATGCTACAGTATATAAGTAAGTTGCTGACTAGGCTTGTTGTTGGGTTAATGTATAGAGGAGTAGCCAGTCACTTTGTCAGAGAGAATCATGAGAACCTGTCAATTCTGAGGTGCTACGTATGTATATTTTTGTAAATACATCCTTGGTGAAGGGAACGTCTCCTGTGTCCTGTATTTTATTTTTGCTCTCAGTTTGGAGATTACCAAGAAAAATCTCAAACAGCATAACAACAGCGCTGTGCACTCTGAATACTTTTACTTTAGGAAAAACTCACAGAAGCGATCGATACAAGGCTCTCAACGCGGCGGTTGAAAGAAACTGAAGGGAGAGTCTTGGTGCCAAAGTACATATACTGAGGGGGAGGGTTCTACACTAATGTGTTTTTTTTTGCTACCACAGAAGCTCTAGAATCTTCTGACGAGGCACGGATTACCCAGGGTGTGATTCACAGAGGCCACGAAGAACAATATATTACCTCCTTTTGGGCAAAAAGGTCCTCCATCTTCTCCTCCCTTGATTTGCTGAAGGTATCTGTTTTCAAAGAAGTCAGCCGTTCATCAACAGCAAGATACACCTGGGACACTCTGCAATAATAAACAAAAATCTTTAATCCAAAAAATAGGAAAAAGAGTTAGGTACCATTCAAGATAACGCCAACTCCTTGTAAGCTGATCTTAAGACCTTAAATTTAGGTGCTACTGGATGCAAATATTCTTCAGTTAAACCTAACACATGTGATCTATACTGCACTTCAAGAAGATATGGCAAAAGATACATCCTGATTAAAAATGTTATCATATGGTCCAACATACATCCAAAACAACAAATCAGTGCATCTCATGAGCCCTATTTCAGAGAGCTAGAGTTAGCCATTCTTGCTGTTATGTACATACAGTGGAAAATGTACATTTATCACCACATACTCCATAAGGTGGCACTTGGATCCATGGTACGAAAAGGGTGCCATAATAATGTGCCTATAATCACAAGAAATTACATTGCACTATCAAATAGAATATTTCCTACTTTTAGTGAAGTTGGCCGAACAGCTCAGTGAGTTAGGTACGGGACTTCAATTCCCCACTATGCCTCCCGGGAGAAGCCTCGGGCAAGTTGCACAGTCCCAGGGTGTCCCAGAAGAAGGAAAAGGTAAACCATTCCTGAGTTGTCTTTATGTAGGAAAACTTAGAAAGGGTTACTGTAAATCAGAATTGACTTGATGACACATAATTATTACTAGCCTTAGTGAATTTAAACAAACAATGGCTGGAAATGATTTCAGAGATAAAGAGGTATTTGAAGTTATTCAAACAATAAAAACCCTGCACTGAACCAAGCTGTACTTTGATTTGCTGGATCAGGTGAAAATGTACTGGTTCAGGATTATACACCCTCTCATGAGCATCAGATACTCTCCAAAACCTACCAATCAGAAGAATATAAACACTGGTTGTGGGACTTCTATTTTAGTAATTGGGCCACAGAAAAACATATGTTCAGATGCATCTCAGTGTCTAAAAAATATTATGGATGTTGCAATATCTTATGGCAACTGACCCCTTATACTATATATACATGATTCTGTGATTATACCAGAGATATTCAATATGTTTGGGGCAGCTCCAGACCTGTTTTAGATGCAGGAACAGCTTTTTTTTTCCAGTATTGCCCCTCATACCCCCCCTCAAGGTAAGAGGAGGGATAGAATAAAATTGGGTTGTTGTTTTTTAAACTGGAGATGTAGGGGATTTTGAATGGCCACATTTGGGCTAGGGGAGGGGAATAAGAGGCCTGTAGGCTGCACTCTGACCACTCCTGCTATAGACACAGTATGCCCTTTTGCCTGCCAATTGATTTTATTTAACTGAAAATTATAGGTTCTAGAACAGAATTGGTGGGATGGGCAGAAGAACTCACCGTTTCCCTGTTCCCATCCACAGGCATTGCCGATCAACCACAAGAAGAATGCTACAGGACTATCAAGGATTTCTGTCCAACTTTCAGAAAGAAATTCAGCAGCACACCTCAGTTTCTAGGCTGGGAGATGTGCCTAACCCTACCGCCTGCTCTACAATTTGTAGTACAAAATATAATTAGTTCTGGTGACTCATTGTGAAATAACCACCAATGGAACTTCAGGCTGGATACCCCAGGCTCAGAACAGCTAAGGAGAGACAGAGAGGTGCTTACTTTTGAGAGAAGTCTTTCAGATCTTGAATTATGGCAACTTTTTGTGGCAGCTGACGTTTTATGTAGATCTTGGGATGGGGGACACACACTTCCAGCAACCGTATTGAAGAATAGCTAGGAAAAGGAAACAAACACATATTTGAAATATAAATTCTCTGCCATATTATCAAGGGCACACATTTCATTCTATCAACAAGGCTATGGGGCTGAAGTCTTCTTTGGAATTCAACGCGACCTCTGTGCTATTTGGATGATGCACAATATTTAGTTAGGTTGCATTTGCTCCTTTTATTACAATCCAAATGTCTCCCACCTTATTATGGTCCCAACAGAAAGTATGCCTGCTAGATAAATCTCTTTTGATAACTTCCAACTAAGTTTGCCAAAATGAACATAAAGAAAATGTCATTATAGTAGGCTACCTAGGTACTAAATGTTTCTTAATGGCTCCAAAAACATTTTTGCAGACATTTGCTAATTTCTGCTATTAATTTTAGTCATTGCAAATAATGTTCATAGTTAATGTGATGACTCCAAATTTTCTGATATTGTAAGATATTACCTTTCCTATTCCATGAAATCAGATTTCCCTATCAGCTTAATTGGTATTTATAGTTATGAATGAATTCATTATAATTAAATACCATATCCTAAATCAGCCATTCTCAACCCTTTTTTTTTTTGCCCATGGCCCTTCCAGGAACTCTTCTCAGATTCCAGGTACCCCTGTCAAACAAGGATCCAACACAAACAGATATATTTCAGAAACTTCTCGCATGCCCCATTTCAAATGTGCCAGGGTCCCCCAGGTGACCATATGGTTCCTATTGAGAATGGTTGTCCTAAATTATGCAGCACCTTTCTCATGACAACCTAATCTAACAATGTCACAGGAAGCCGGAGGCACCTCCCCCCGACTCTTTCTCCTGTACCTTGAGTTATTGTGTGGTGGGTTTGGTTCAGCCCTGCTCCTTCTCAAATCTGCCCAGAAAAATCAAGAAGTTCACATCCCTTCAAAGCCCACCCACCCCCATCGCACTAACTATGGTTACAGAAATAACAATTGTTCAATCATGACACCCAAAATTTGGGGACACCAGCTGATCATTTACTTGGCCTGAAAGAATGGCTACTACTAAACATGAGGAAATGTTAGGGTATTTTGAAGTCTGACATTTTATTATGAACAGGCAAGAAGAATAAAAGATTTTGATAACTTGGAAATGATTAATAGCTCTGTGTAGCAGACTAAAAATAGGTGCAGTATTAAATATTTGATTGAACTGACAATGTTTCAGTACAAGAAAAATAAGGATAACTTTGTCTTCACTAATTAGCTTGTTGAAATTTAAAACATCTCACTATAACACTGATGAAATGATAATTATAGCTGGAAGGGTTTGTCATCATATATTATACAAATCCTAACTAAAAGAGTTGTGTTTGATGGTTATCAGTAAATTTTCAGGGGGCATGTTCGGCCTGTGTTTACTATACTGGAAACTTCTGTATGAACATAAAGAGAACTAGAAAAATTATATATTCATCGAGTATATGATATTTACGTTATTGACCTAGTTAGGATTTAATTTAAAAAATTAAAATGCAATACACAAAATTAAACAGGTTGTACCCCTCTTATTTTTGCAATGAGAACTTTTAAATCTTAAGAGGAGGAAAGGTGTCTGGATTGTTACCTGAAAGAGGCCACCATCTGATTGTAGGAAAAATACTGGTGATAGTCATGATGTATGGAGTGGCCACATGGCTCAGCGTTTGCCCTTCGGGTGTACTGGTGCCCATAAAAACGGAGCTCAAGGTATTTGGCAAAGGACATCGACCATGAATCATTGGAAAGTGGAACAACTGGCGTTACCTGGAAATGTTCAAACAAGTTCATCTGAATGCAACAATGGACAAGCACTCAAAACACTCAAGCTAGACAATATTGTCTTACTGGGTGGGTTCAGAATGCAAAGCATGCATATATGCCTAGCCCAGACTCATACTGGTAGTGTTAATAAACATCAGGACTAGCAGATCTCCAGATAACAGAGGAATCAATGCTGTTGAATCTGAAGAGCCCAGTTTTACAGAAAGGCAACCATTTCAAAAACCCAAATAGCCTAACTTGTGGCATGCCCTCTTCCATGCTTAGAAGTGTTTTAACATTATTAAAATAAAGCAGATTTTTCTCTATCAATTTACTGTCTCACAGTTCAGTACTTTCTCTGTTCTCTCCAAATAAGACATAATAAAATGACTGGAGCATAAACTGCCTCAAATCTCAATCTTATATATAAACAAACTCACTGGATAGCCTGGGACAAGCCACTATAACTCAGCTCTGTTCACACCCCTCACAATACAGCCTGTTCTACCTCACAAGCTGCTTTACCATTTGAAAGGTATTGAATAGGATCAGAATGCAAACATATCACATATGAATGCTTAGTATTAAATTCTAAAGGGAATCTTATCCTAATTTTATCCTTTTTTTTTTTAAGGTCAAAGACTAATTTTTTTCAACAATTCAATTTCACTGCACACGTTGTGCATTGACAATAAAGGTTATTATTATAACAACAATCTTCCCTCGCCTAGTACCCTCCAAACAATGCTAGATTACAGTTCCCACAACAAATGCTCATTGTGGTGGCATATACACCTGGGTGGCATATACACATATACATAAGGGAACAGAAGGTTGGTTCACTTGATATCTTATGGAAATGAAAGGTCTTCAAAATGATTAAAAAGTGTCACTGAGAAGGTAGCTTTATTTTTGGTTTCAGAAAGCTAGCCTCTACATATTATGAAGGAATATTGATAAAGTCTCAACTTGTGGAGATTATCTTAATGAAGACATTTATGATTACACTTGATAAATTACTTTTAAACAATAATGAACACAGCATCCAATGGCAGGCTTCCAATGCATTTACTGTTTTCAACAGAACTGGATGGATGTACACAGACAGACATCAAAGCCCCAAGTGGGGCCCTAAAAGCCTTCTCTGCAGGGCTAGAACATCCTCTTTGTCGGGGGCTTTGCTGGGGGCAGGGAGAGGAAGTCCAATTCCGCAGTCATATACGGAAGGGCCCACTGGATCTTGGCCAAAGGCAAGAACTCAACAGAGAGAGGGCCTAGTGACACAGTCATGCATTCTGAATGAACTTTGCCTCCCCTACCCACACAACCCAGCTTCCTGCATATTCACTAGTAACTACTTGTACTCTGTAAGAACTGGCTTTGTAAAAAACAGAACAGGGATCTCTTATTACCTGCTTGCATATTCTACACCAGGAGTAGGTAAGAATTGTGTGCTGGTAACCGGGCACTGGGGAGTCCAATTCCTTCAATACGATTTGTACGCAGCCTTGACCATGGACAAAACGGCGGACATGGTGCACCATAGGCGTTTCACAGAACATGCTTGGGCACTGGTAGGAAGGCCTTCAGAGAACAAAGCATTTGTGAAGGAAACATACTTTTTGTCTTGATAATGATTTTCAGCCTGATGCTGAACAGCAACCCTTCCCAATATAAACCTGCTAATATGTTTTGGACTGTAGCTGCCATCATCCCCAATCAGCTCAATCAAGGGTGAGGGGATTATGGGAATACCTGGAACAGACTAGCTTGGGAGAGGCTTCTGTGTAGTATTCATTCTACATGATTTACCTCATGCTTTTTCTGCTTGTTAAGTAAATGAACTGTTTATCTTTGTACTGTAAATAATACACTATGGTAAAAATAAACTACATATTTATCACAATTTTTTGTGGAGGGATTTTTTCCCCCCAGAGGTGCTCCCTGAAATGGTGGAAGACGTCTATTGGTCACAGCACACAGCTGTGCTCACCTACACCTTGCAATTACTATGGTTTGTTTTCTGAGTCATCAATGGAAGGTAAACATGGTGTAATTTTGCAACCCTGACCTCCATTGTGAGAGGGAAAATGAGTTACCTAGAAAGAGTTTAATGTCTGATTTGACCCTTAGCTGTGTCTCTATGGAGCGTCAAAACCTGCTCTATGAAGCATTTCTCACCTGCATTACACCAGTCTCTTCTTTGTTGTCTTTCATTTAGTGTGTCTATCAATTCCCATCTTCAGAACTCCTCTAATAAACCTGCCTCCTGCCTATAATGCTATGATTTAAGTATTCTTGTGTCACCGCAAAGCATCTAAAGCACCTTACATGAAATATCGAGATCTATAACACAGAAATCTTAACAGTTCTACAACAAGTCTTAATAAATGAACTAACATACCATTTTCAAAACAGAACATAGACATTAAAGAAATAAGCAAATAATAATAATAATTGTATACTGAATTAGCATATTATTTCACCTATCTATTTCATTATCCCCTACTCTGACAGCTACAAGGACCTGTGGCAGAAAAGAGTCTCTGTGTTGCTACCCAAGCATTTCTGAAGAACGAATAAGAGCTTCTCTGCACAAAAGGAATGTCCAACTGAATGTGACACTACTGCAGCAATTTACTCTAATCATTCCAGAAGGAAAGAATGGGATAATAAACATGACAGACTAAATGAAACTTCCTGTAAGGGGGGAGGGGGGGATGCTCAATACTACATAAAAAGGAACTAAATAAAGTGAAGTCCAACACTATAAAACAACGCAGATGGAACCCTACAGAAACTTCCTGTAGCAATATATTAACATTTTCAATAGAATCTGAAAATCTAAACACAGTAAATCTCACCTGAAACAATACCTTTCTAGAAACACTCCCAAAGTGAGGTCATTCTTTCCATAAAACTCCATTACCACCATCCTACAGTAATTGAGAACAAGAAAATTGTGTTTTGTTTTGTTTTTTGAGTAATTTGAGAATTGTTGTAGGATAACTTCCTAGAATTTCAGGATCCCATGTTTTTTCCTGAACCTGAGAAAGGCTCATATTCCATGGAAAAAAAATGAAAAACCACAGATTTCAAATTGACTTCTCATTTAGTCATTATATTGCTTGATTTTTGTAGTACCTACTAGAGGTGGGATCATCATCATCATCATCTTAGAACTACAGAGCTTGGGGTTTTTTTTAAACTACAAAACCCAGAGGTCTGCTAGAATTGCCTAAGCTACAATTCTGGAGCTTTAGCTCATCCCCACCCACCCAAAAAAAGCCATCTCAGGTGTTCAATGAACGTATAGCTGGTGATTAAATGAGGGGGGAAATTCTTCAATTTCTGAGTTCCAAAGCAGATGAACTGGTTAAGCTCTATGGCACTGCAAAGCATTAGGGGTATTGTAGTTTCCTGAGAGGCACCCTTGTAAGGAGCATAATGGGTAGGGAGACTACAATATCCCTAATGCTTTGCAATGCAACCAGCTCATCCCTGCCCAACCAGTTCCTCTGCCTCAGAAATAGAGGGATTTTTCCTCATCTATGCAGCAGCTGTAAGTTATACCACACACCTGAGGGGGCGGGGAGGAAATCCACAGAATTCTAGCTGGGGCTATTCCAGCAGGTGTTGCAGTACAAAAATATATGAAAATCCCAGCCTTAATACCTACAAACCTGCTGAGCAGTTCTGCTTGTCTTGTTTCTACCATGGTGGGGAAATGGTGGAGAGATGTAGCAGCAAGCCCGTGCTTTGGTCTCTGGCATGTTTACTGTGATGTGTGAAGCCAACAGGGGCCAGCTGTTTGGCCTCCTCCTTTCCCAATAAGCCAGAGAAATAACCCGGAACCTGTTTTACCATAATTTTTTGCCTTACGTGATAGATGGGCACAAGCCTGAGAGCAGGTTCCTTGCTAGATCCCAAAAACAACAGGAAATGATGGACACCCTTAGTTTGCTTAGCTGCTCCCACTGCAAAAAGGAGTGACTGGGCAACATGGACCAGAATGCTGCTCATTTACAGTAAGCCAAGGTTCCTGCTGTAGCATTCGGGGAAATACACTCCACTCCCCGAGATCACAAATAATTGTGCATTTGGAAATCTCCTTACTGCACTGTCCAGCTGTAACTGAATCAAGAATAATACTGCATTGCTACCGGAGAGTTAACACTTATAGCACCCCAGAATATACCAGTATTCTACGTCCCACAATGGCTAACAATTTCCTGACTTCTTGGAAACCCATAGCAGTACATGAGTAGAACAACTCCCTCCCATTATGTTCTTGAGCAAATGGTATTGACAGTCAACCTGCCTCCAGTTTTGGAGGTAACAGATTACCATTGTGACTATCAGCCTTCCTGTATGAACCCTCATTACCCTTCAAAGCTGTACAAACAGGCAATTGAACAACATGATACAAGCTAACCAAAGGACTGATGTTGTGTGTCATCTATATCAGGGGTCCCCAACCCCCGGTCCGCAGCCCGGTGCCGGTCCGTGGCTTTGGCAGGACCAGGACGCGGAGACAGATCTCCTGCCCACTGCACGCACTCCCCCGACGCATGCCCGCATGCACATGAGCACACCCCGCCCACCTGCGAGCGCACCCCTCCTACCCATGAGCATGCCCCTCCCACCCATGAGCATGCCCCTCCCACCCGCACATGCACACGAGCACACTCCAACCACCCACAAGCGTGGGAGGGTGCCCTGCCCCCGCACACAGACCTCGCCCCCCCAACCGGTCTGCGGTTCGGAAAAGGTTGGGGACCACTGATCTATATGACACAAAGTATACCTAAATCTTAGCCATTAAGAGTTTTGCAGTATAAAGAGTTTCACAGAATTTACTGCATCTACAACTTCAGTATAACAAGAGGCTCTGGGGAGGATTAGATCTTCTGTCAGAACTGAGGGAAGCTAGCAAGACACCCCATCTACCATTTCTTCAGCATCAGGTCTAGGAAAGCACATGTGTCTTCCGCAGGCTGGGCATGGAAAAAGAAAGCAGTGGCTCAATTCTCTAGGCTGGGATGGACATCTTGTGGTTCTCCAAATGCAGTTGGACTGGAACTTCTGTCAGACCTGAGCAGTACAGCTCACGGCAAGAGATGCCAGGAAAGGCAGTCCAATAACATCTATAGTGTCTGAAGTTGCCCCCATCTGCCTTAAAGGATATGTAAGGGATATGTAGGAGAATATAGGGGCAGCTCCTTCCCACTGCTTATTCTTCAACATCCACC
Source organism: Intellagama lesueurii (assembly GCA_037013535.1). Classification (NCBI taxonomy): domain Eukaryota; kingdom Metazoa; phylum Chordata; class Lepidosauria; order Squamata; family Agamidae; genus Intellagama; species Intellagama lesueurii. The sequence goes on along the minus strand of JBAJHW010000001.1, from coordinate 175,959,088 downwards.
TCAGCTGGGAGATTTCTGGGGGTGGGGGTAGATTCAAGATGGCTGCAGATATTTTAGTGGTCTCCATATCAAAGATGGTGGAAGAGATGTCACGAATATATTCTCGAGCAGCTCTTCCTGCTCCAGTGCCAAAGGTCACGACAAAATTACAACCTTATGTCTACACAGAAAATATATATATTCAAGACACACACTGAGATTAGTCAGAGGGAGAGAAAAAAGGAATTAAATCCACACCATGGGCTAACGCAGGCACTTGGAGCGTTGCTGGATTGAGCTGAAGAGCTGCTGAACAAAACGCAGAGTCTCTGATGGTTTGCAGGGCTAAGGCAGTCCACCTAGCAAGACACATCCCAGAAAAAGAGTTAGTATATCATTCCTCAAATGAGCAAGGTAGATTTTTCAGAAAAGAACGGGCAACTGAAACTGGAATTGCTTTTGGCTGAGTATATCTTAAGCTACTTGTGCAAACGTCCAAGCCACACAATCATTACCGACAGGTTTTAAGAAGGCAGGGATAGATCTGGGATAATGCTATAGGGAGAGACTAAACAAATGCTTACAATCAGTGCAGCATTCATGCATTTCTCATTTGCATGTAAATGTTTCATCCCAGGTGGCTTATTTGCATAGCAGATGCTGTAAAGTCATACACATGACACTACTTTGGGGTACCAAAAGTATAGGTTGGGTTTTAATTTTTTGTTTCTCATTTCAAGGACAGGGGAAATATGGCCCTCTACCTGTTACTGGAAAAACTCTCAGGGCCATTCATGTATGAGGGTCCATGGAGGGTACAACACAAGGAAGGGCCACCCTTTCTTTAAGTCCTATTCCTACATTCTGAGAAGATATTCCTCCCACCCACCCCCTCACACTCACATCCTTCTGTAGCACAATAGTGCTCAAATCATGGGACGAGAACACTAGCCACAGGCATTTTCTTTCCCCCCCCAAAAAAGGGGGGGGGGAATTAGCCCCGCAAACACCCAAAGTATCATGCTGGCCATGTGCACGGTGGAGTGCCTGAGGGACATGTGGAAACTTCTTGCCATAGCAACACTTTCCCCAGCTTATCAACTTCAGATGGGAGCCCAGTTCTCTTCTAAAGTCACTGGGGAACAGTGTTTACGTACACACCCCAGCTTGCCACATACAAACAACTGTGTGTGAAGATTCTGTGCACTCTTTTGCCAAGGGACGCCTACCCAATGAAAAATTAAGATGGCCCAGTTTCAGAAGTCTGAAAAATGCTACTACAGCTTGACTATCTCTGCCTAAAATTCCCTTTAAAATTCTTTTTTAAAAAACAGCCTTTCCCCTCAACATTCCTACAGTACTAAACAATACAGTTTTGAGCTTTGCTCACTTACTTTATGAGACCAGAGAGATTCACTCTGAATAAACCCTCGCTCTTCGTCATCGCCAGTCCTATGTCCAAACTTCGTACCAGCTGCCTCTTTGGTTTGTACAAATGGGTCTGAATCTTTCTGTACAATCCTTCCTCCCCTGGCCCGGAAATCAGCCACCATTCTTGCCAAACTTTGGCTACTGTTCAAATGCTCTGCAATTCTGGTGCTCACAAGCTCATGGGAAGGTAAAATCTGGATGGGTTTGGCTTGGATGCTTCCGTTCATTCCTTGCAACCCAGCCAGATCCCTCAGCAAGTGTCTTTTCCTTCTGCTGTCCAGCTCTTTGTGTTCCTTGTTGAGCCGAGGAGACACATAGACCTGTTCCAGGAAATACTCCCTGGTGGGACATCTCATGCCTCTTTCTGTTAACAGGAATGGTTCGTGGAATGTGATTAATGGAGAAATGCAGAGAATAATGTCCTTCAGCTCTTGTTTAAATGCCAGAGACAAAGCTCTCAGGCGATCTTCAGAGGAGGTGACTTCCTCTGCTACATACAAGCCAGTGTCATCTTGAAGGGGATCTCTAAACTCCCTGGTCTGACTTTTGGGCTCCTGGTAGTCATCCATACCCTCTATACTCCCCAACTGCTCATTGTCTAAAATTCCCAGCTGTTGGTCCGTCAGACTGAGGGGCAACAATGGCTCCGGCACTAATGTGGAAAAAAGGAAGGGTGCTGTAGCAGAAGAATTCATTGGAAGATGCTCTGGCTGCTTCTGGGAGGCAACGTCTTGTAGATCACCACTGACTTCACCATCCTCTTCTGTCAAAGTTTTCTGTTCCAAGTTGCTGAGGTCATCTGAAGATGCTAATTCAGAGATCATGGGCAGCTTGTCCGATGCTGAGTCAACATCTTTTCCTGCTGTGCCGTTTACTTGATCATGGTGCCCATTTTCTTCTCCCTGTCCTTCTGTCAGATTGGGAAAGGAGCCATTTTTGGCCAGCATTGGAGGCATGGCAAATTCATCCATAAGAAAGGAGATTTCCAGCTGAGAATGGTAAGCCACACAGATCATAAATATAAGAATCTCCTTCACGCGAGCCAACTCATATTCACCTGCACCACGTAGCTTGATGGTGCATCCCAAGTGCTGGGGGCAGCCTTCAAAAAACATCAGTGTTTTTGTCTGATCTGAAAGAGAAGAGAATGGTGTTTACCTCTTTCACTTTGGAGAAGATTTTGCTTAGAAATTTTTTAATTCATATCCCTGGGTCACACACGGGAGCAAAACATATTAAATTTGCATCACATTCATTTCATCTTTCTGATCATATAGGTCCCCAGGGCCACTTAATAATGCTAATCAAAGAACATGAAGGGATAAGAACATGAAGCGAAGCTGTTCAAACCATTAAGCATTCAAAAAACACAAGCATGCAACTAAGAACAGGCATATAGCAACAGTACAGCAATCCGACTACAGCAGAAGCAGCTTGGCCAGTCCCACAAAAGCTTTGCAAAAATTCACTTTCTCTACATGAAGCTGCCTTTGAAAATGATTCAACTGGTACAGAATGTGGCCTCTCATATCCTTGTTGGGGGTTACGACTGGAGCACATTACACCAATTCTGTACAGGCAACCATTTTTCCAGTGTGCTTCCTTCGTTGCCTGAAGTTTTGCTGCTTGACCTTTAAAAACCCTAAATGGTTCGGTTTCAGGTTATTTTGAAGGGCTGCCTATACTTATACAATCCTGACTGTGTTGTAAAACAATCAAAACACAATTTACTGGCGTGTCATTAAAATGAGTCAGACTGGAGGGAACTAGAGACATACAATGCTTTTCAGTGGACGTCTCTATCTTACAAAATTAATCCCCTGGCTTGTCCGATCTATGGTTACTTTTAGGAAGGCTTTTAAAATAAGCTTGTTCTCTATGGCTTTTAATGGAAAATGTTTTAAGATCTTTGCTGCTGTTAGATTATTCACAGTGTATTTTAGCTAGTTTATTTTAGAATTCTATCCCCCAACAAGCCATTTAAATTTGATTCATCGTACAGATTATATGCTTTATATTAGCTTTCCCTTCCAGGGACCCTAGATATATTTTGCATCAAAATTACTGTCAGCTCTTTCCAAAATTTGGAGGGGACCACCTGGGGAAGTCTTCTATGATATATCACATATACATGGTCTTATTGGTTACATAATATCCAAGCACTTCTTTACATGATGTTCTAATGGACTCCAGTTCTATAACAGCTTATGCTATAAACAGATTTGCCAATCTTTAAGACACTGTAAGATTCTTGTTTGGTTTAGATACAACTGACTAACTCAGCTGCTTGCCTCAAGGGTGATTTTGGTGCTCTGGAAATGTGCTGAGAGGTGTCAAAATAATATGGAAGTAAATGATTGTCCCTTTATGAGAAAAGTAATCAAAGCACTTTAGGTATGGGGGGGGTGGAATGGTGGAAATCTACTTTTTAAAAAAATGCAAGAGCACAGTTATAATTGCAATGAAACATGCTAATTTAAGATAAGACTGGGAGATTGAGCTACAAATCTAAGTCATTAGCACAAATTTGCCCTGACTTCACTAAGTGGCTCAAGGCAAGCCACCCTATCTATTACGTTTAAACTCAGCAAACGCACAGATCAAAGGCAGGACAGTCGTGGGGGCGCAGGTACCATTATCCTGCTCCAGCATTCTTGGGGTTTGGCAACACAATAGTCTTTCAATTAAAAAAACACACACATCTGTTTCTATCTACAGATGTTCTATTGCTGTTAAAATGGAGTTATGTGGGAACAATTCTCTCTTTTTTGGGAAAAAAATGAAATAATCTTTTGCTGATTTTGGGGTCCACAACAGCAGCTTTGGGGGCCATATGTGGCCTGCAGATCACATGACTCCCACCATGTAGTGGGATGTCGACAGGTAATACTGACCCACACATTGCATAAGGTAGCTATAGATGTAGGTAAATATTACTAAATATATTGCTCACTGACATGGAAGTCTAGATAAAGAGGGCTATATATACAAAGCATTTTGAACATTTACAAGCACTACATAAATGTCAGGCTACAGTAATCATGTATGGTAATACTATTACTGTAAATAGCATTGTATGAAGTACTGAGTCATCCCATGAGTTATGGGGTCATACTATTTTTTTAAAAAAGGCCCAAGGTTTCTTAGCTTTACTCACCGTTTGGCAACTGAAAAACCTGTATGTAAAATTTATGGCAGGTCCCCAAGTGTGGCCTCGTCAGCAGCTGATCCATTGACATTAGTACATCCCCCTGAGTCATTCGGCTTACTCTGTCCAAGACATGCTGCAAAACATTGATAAAAGAACAAGGGCTTTGCACGTTACCTCTCATTGCGCTTGTATCTAAGAAGCTATAGAAGACTATTTTGTGATGCAAGATGTAAAACATAATAAATTATCTGCTAAAACTCAACTGGAGATGCACACTGTATAAAAACTACACAGCCCCATATCTGCCACCTAGTAAGAGTCAACGGATAATTACACAATTTGAAGGTATCTCACTTTGTTTTTTTGCAGTGATTCGGAAATGTTAACAAAGACTCTAGAAGCACAAATTGCAACAGAATAAAGTACAGAACACACTGTTTAATTGTGGAACTGACTACCACAATATGTGATCGCCTGCATGAACAGCTTTAAAAGAAGTCAAAACAAATTCACAGAGCATAACACTACCACTGGCTCCAAGTCATGAAACCTACAGATTCTTTTCAGTACCAGAGGCAATATGCACTTGAACACCAGTTTAAAATAAAAGTGGGAGGGTGTCCTGCTTAGGGCTTTCCCACAAGGCACCCAGATGGCCACTGTGGGATCAGACTGCTGGATCAAGAAGCCTTTGATTTGACCCAGCTCAAGCTCCTCTGAAAATATTGATCAACTGAGCAGAATGGCAAGACGCTGTCTGTGCCTATTTGACAGAAAGAGACCAAAGGCTATACAGTGCATGAACTGCACCCCAACCTGTTGCTCAAGCCCTCCATAGGAATTCTAATTCTTTTACCAAAAGAAAAAAAAAAAGGGAAGGGAAGGAAAGGAAAGAAGTAGCTAATTTCAATAGAGTATGAGAACCCCAAAACATTTTTAAAATGAAAAACAGGGAGAGTCAGAAGCCAATTGATACATCTCTCTCTCTCTCTCTCTCTCTCTCACACACACACACACACACACACATACACACATACACACACACACACACACACACACCAATCTAACCAAAGACAAATAGCTTGGTTAGAGATTGGCAACCCAATCTCTCTCATTCCACGTGATATTATTTAAGGAATCACACCACTCCAAGGCAATCAACTGTATTTACATTTAGAACTGTAGAATTTACCGGCTTAACGTTGATGACCAGAGCAATGCCATGTTCTAGCAGCATGTCTTGGGCAATCCGGGACACTGTTTTTTCCACCAAGACCAAAGTAGGCCTGACATCCACTATCCGCTGGACATAATTCTTCAAGAATTCCCTTTCCTAAAGTAGGAAAAACCATTATTCATCCATCGTATGTATCTTACAAAAAAACCAGGCAATATCTCAAGATGAGGTATGAAAAGGGCCACAAATCTGAACATGCTTCTTCAGAAAGCAAGCTTTGTTAAAAGCAATGGGAGGCTCTCAAGTGAGGAAGCCTAAAGATCTAAGCAGCATCCTAGATTTAAGTATTATTCACAGAGGAACACTGCAGAGGTAACATCCCAATGTCATCAGATGTAAGAAACATGTTACAGGTCTGCACATCCCTTCTCCTTTTTTTGTTTTAACCAGTATACATACTCTTATGTTTAACACGAGGTTCATCTAGAATCTGCAAAAAAACAAATATCAAGCTTTGGTTTAAAGCTTGTGTTTGAATGGGTTACTCGTGGATCAGAGAATGTCTCAGTTGCTATCCTGGGCATAATTATTAGAGAGCAAGGCCCACTGACTTACTTCTGAGTCATCCAGTATAGCAGTGGTCCCCAACCTCTTCCAAACTGTGGACTGGTTGGAGTGGGTGGGGTCCGTGCATGGGGGGGGCGCACTCACGCACATGCGTGCTTGGGCGGGGCACCTGTGTGTTCGGGTGGGCAGACTGTGCGTGTGGGTGGGCGTGCAGGGGGATGCGTGCGGGGGGGCTGGAAGATGCGGCCCGGTCCTGCCAAGGCCACGGCCTGGTACCGGGCCACGGACCGGGGGTTGGGGACCCCTGCAGTATAGTATAATGCTGAAGGTGACTACCCAAGATCTTTTTATGGTTTTTACAAATTGAAGCCATTAAAATCTACTTCATTTACTAGATACTCTTTCACATTACTGAATGGAAGATGATAAATGAATTGGAACAAGCAGTGACCTTTTGGTAGTTATGAAAGAGGTAGCTTTTGTAGCAAGAACCCCAAAAGGTAGCCAAATAACTCTGGGAATATTGGTGAAACCAGCCACAACTATTAAATAAACCACAGCAGAATAAGCCAGCTCATTAGACTTTGATGTGATGCTACAGAACAGAGAGGGTGCAGTAGAAAACTATCCTGACCTGAAGGACAATTGGATCAATACACGTGAACTTTGTTTCTTCTCGATAGAGATACTCAATGGAACACTTCAGTAGAAGAATTTTGGGATTTTTAATACAGGAGTTCATCTAGAAAGAGAAAAAAATCATGAAAGGTATTCCTTCGTCATACCATACAAAAGACAGATAAAAAGCTTTCCTTAAAAGAGCCTCATGGTGCAGTGGTTAAACTGCTGCACTGCAGCCGAAACTGTGCTCATGACCCAGGGTTCAATCCCAGGTAGCCGGCTCAAGGTTGACTCAGCCTTCTATCCTTCCGAGGTCGGTAAAATGAGTACCCAGCTCGCGGAGGGGGGGGGGGGCAATGTGTAGCCTGCATAATTAACTTGTAAACCACCCAGAGAGTGCTTGAAGCACTGTGGGGCAGTATATAAGCAGCATGCTTTGCTTTTTGCTTTGCTTTAAAAGGGTCAAGAGGGAGCACTGCAGGTCAAAAGCAAAGATACACGCTGCACACAGAAGGTACTGGGTTCACCTCTATGTATGTCTGGGAAAGACCACTGTCTCCGAGAGTTTCTGTCACTCAGAGTAGGTGATGGGTGTGCACTCACAACCCTCCAGATGTTGCTGAACCAGACCTCCTGTCACCCCAATCACTGACTAAACTGGCTGGTGCTCCTGGGAACTGAAATTCAACAACATTTGGAGGGCCACACATTTCCCACTCCTTCTACGGATAATATGGTGGTAGATGGCCAACCTTCTCTCTGACGTGTAGCAGTTTAAAAAAGAAATGAAGATATAGGAAAGTCAGCCATACCTTATACCTTTTTTTATACTTATAGGATGAATTGTTAGTCTTTATAAACCCAGCAACCTACAGACAACTACCTATTCAGGTTGAAACACACAAACCTGCATTCCTTGTACCTGGAGTGCTGGGGCTGGACAAGAAAGCTCACCTCATAATGTCAAAATGGCAGTGGTTGCCCCAGGGACCTCTATGCACTGACCTTTCAAGAGCTCGGAGAAGTTACTTTTTTTGGATTACAATTTACAGATTCCCAGCCCACCCAATATGGCCACTAGCTGGCTCAAAGACTCACAAAGCTGGAAAAAAAATCTAAAAAAGGAACTTTTTCTAAGCTCTGCTCAACCCAGGGCAAGAGGCTACACGAGCCCACTGCAAAGTAGAGAGTGAAGTAGTTGACACTATTCTTATACTCACAGGACATGAATTCTAACAGGCCCTGATACAGAATGAGACTCAACTGTTCCTAGGACTTCTGGTATCAGCTGTTCCAAAGTTGGGGAACCCATCCTTCTCCATTTTTGTGCATATCTGACAACACATTCTAGTAACATTTGTCAAGATGTGTATGCTTGGAATCAAACAGTGGAGACGGAAGACAGAGAGCCCGGGGGGGGGGGGGGGGAGTCACATAACTTGTTAATCAGGAATCAAATGAACCAGCACACATTTCCCTTCAGTCATCTATGTTGCCACTTGACAGAAACTAAAACAGTTGCATCATACCTTTTTGTGTGCTATGTTTTTGGTGCATACAAAGCCATTCACCACCACTGAGTCAAATTTTTTTCCACCTGGAATCTGGCAAAACAGAAAAATATTTAATTGTACATGATTCCTCTTGATGTCTAATCAAGTCAAAATTGCATTAGGAAGTAGATTTAAAAGCAAAAGCAAAGGAGCTTAACATTGGACCCCTCCCCCTAACATCAGGAAGCTAACAAGAAATAGTCAACAAAATACAGCCCCCACATTTCTTCAACTGGACTCACAGGTACGGCCTTCAAGGGCCACAAATTTACCCAGTCTCCTATTTATATGGTTAATACTTTTTCAGATATTCAGTTTACCATGCAAACCAAGATACGTTTGGCAGGAAACAGTTCAAATTACTTCTTTCAGGAGAGCAGCACATTCCAGGGGTGTCACATTTCCCAGACACTCAAAGTGAGATATGTGATTGATTTAAGAACCCCTTTGATTTCTTTCAACCAGCTTCCCAATCACTATCACTAAGCACAGGAACACATAAAAAATACTCTTCTGACTACTATCAACTTCCTTATTTCTTTTTGGCTAAACTCTATGGCATAACTACAGAATATTTCTAATTTAAGATAGGTAATTCCCCAGTAAGAACTGGTTAAATCTATAATAGGTTTGGGACGATGGGATGAGAGGGAAAATGGTAATAGGTCATTGTGATGTTTACCCCGTGGCCCCTGCTTGTTTCACCAAACACAGAGCTCACACGAGTATCCCAAGACGCCCTTTAACACGCTGCCACCAGTTGATCTCTTTATCAACCTATAATTCCTATGAAAGACTGAGGTCCATTCAGTACTGAACTTTTAAACAGAAACAGGTTTATTGATTACAAGTTGTCTTAGGACTAATTCTTAAGCACATTCTTAAAGTTACACAAAGCTTCAGTAGTTTCCTTTAACCTTTTCTATCTTAACTAATACAGATAACACTCTGACTATTCACTCCTAAAATTCTCTCTCTACCTCAAACCCAAACTATCTCTCTTCTCTGTCTCTCTCTGAACACACCAGACTCTGACTCACCCCTCCCTTCTAGTTTCTCTGGCTCCGCCTCCCAACAGCTCTCATTGGCACATGCAAATAATCTTCTACCTGAGCCAAAGCAGGGTGATCGCTACAGCCATCAATACCATATACTTTGGTATATACAGAATTGAAGGTTCTTATGTACATGCCATCTTATCCCTTTCAAATGTCTGGTTTTGACCTATCAAGCCCTATACAACTTGGATCCAAGCTATCTGAAAGACTGAAACTCCCCCTACAGGAGTTTGTTCAGATTTTAATATATTCAGGGGAAGCCTTTTTCTTGAACCCACCACCATCACAAGTGAGTTTCGTGAGACAGCCTTCTCTGCTGTCAAAGCAGCTACCATGTTCTCTAGACTCACAAAGAGAGTATGGCTTAATAAGAAGCTGACGGCATATACCAAGATCCAGGTCTACAGAGCCTGTGTCCTGAGCACACTCCTGTACTGCAGTGAGTCCTGGACCCTTTGTGCACGGCAGGAGAGGAAGCTGAACACACTCCATATGCGTTGTCTCCGACACATTTTTGGTATCACCTGGCAGGACAAAGTTCCAAATAGAGTAGTCCTAGAACGAGCTGGAATTTTTAGCATGTATACATTCCTGAAACAGCGACATCTACGTTGGCTCGGGCATGTCGTGAGAATGGCTGATGGTTGGATTCCAAAAGATCTCCTGTATGGAGAATTTTTTGCCCGGACATCAAGACGGTAATGTCTCACGAAGGTTGATGGAGTAGACCATGTAGCTGCACGGCAGATGTGAGGAAGATCTATTCCCCGCTGGAAGGCAGTAGAAGTTGACAGCGCTCTGGTAGAATGAGCCTTAAAGTGTTCAGGCAGTGTTTTGCCTGCTAGCTTGTGGGCCAATGAAATGGTTTGAACAATCCATCAAGAGATAGTTTGAGGCGAAGCTGGAGCACCCTTATGGGGGCCATGAAAACACAGAAAAAGTCTTGGTGATTTTCTGAATGATTTAGTCCTATCAATGTAGAAGGCAAAGGAGCATCTTACATCAAGCATCTGGAGCATGCGCTCAATAGGTGTAGAAGGAGACAGAAATAAAGTAGGTAGAATTAACGGCTGATTAAGGTGGAATTCAGAGATAATTTTAGGTAAAAATGATACATCAAAATAAAGGGTGACCTTATCCGGATGGAATTGAAGGAAGAGTGGATCTGATCAGAGGGCTGCAAGTTCGCTAGCACGCTTAGCAGATGTTATTGCTACAAGGAAGGATGTTTTCAGAGAAAGTAATTTGAGATTGGAAGTAGCCATTGGTTCGAAGGGTGGTCTAGTGAGTACGTTGAGGACAAGTTGTAAAGACCACTGGGGAAGAGGATGTTGCCGTGGGGGGTGAATATTTTGGAGTCCTTTGAGGAATTTCTTCAAAGTTGGGTGGGAAAAAAATCTAGCTGAATCAGAATGAGAAGGTTGGTGAGCTACAATAGCTGAAATGTAAACCTTCAAGGTAGAATGAGACAGTCCGAGATGAAATAGATGAAGGATAAAGGCAAGTAAGATCTTCAGAGACACTGGTGTTGCAGGTAAGTTCTGAGAATTAGCAAAGGAGAGGAATACCTTCCATTTATTTTGGTAAAACCGTTGGGTCAAGGGTTTTCGAGCTCGATCAAGTATGTCTCTTATGGCGGGAGTATCCTCCACGTGGTCAGTTTCAGAGAGTCTACGTCCGGGTGGTAAATCATCCTGTTGTCCTGAGTGAGAAGGTTGGGGATTGACGGGAGATGGTACACATCCGTTGACATCGACCTCAGGTGCGTGAACCACGGTTGTCGCGGCCACCATGGAGCGAGGAGGATGGCATTCGACTGGAACTGTCGAAGTCGAATGATGGTTCGTTGTATGAGAGGTATCGGAGGAAATAGGTAGAGTAGGTCTCCGGTCCAGTTTATCATAAAGGCATCTCTGAGTGAGTTCCTGTTGGTACCGGCTCGAGAGCAATATCTCTGACATTTGGTGTTGATCTCGGAAGCAAAGACATCGATGGATGGAACACCCCACTTGTGGCAAAGCAGATTGAAAACGCCGTCGTCTAGTGATCACTCGTGTGTTCGCGTGGTAAGGCGGCTGAGATGGTCTGCTACAAGGTTGTCGTCTGTGGCGACATGGACAGCTACTGGGAAGATGTGGTGTAGGTAACACCATTCCCAGAGTTCGACAGCCAGGAATAGTAATGAGAGGGAGTGGGTGCCTCCTTGTTTGTTTATATAGTAAAGAGCTGTCGTATTGTCTGTAGCGAGATGTACGGCTTGTCCTGCAATGAGAGGTAAAAAGGCGTGAAAGGCCTTGATGATCGCTAAAAGTTCGAGGTGGTTGATATGTAATAATTTCTCTCTTGTTGTCCATAGGCCATGGATTTTGTGATATCGACAATGGGCTCCCCATCCCGAGGGGCTGGCGTCGGTGGTGACCTGTATCGTGAGTTGTAGCGGTTGGAAGGGTCTGCCAACGAGCAAGTGGGGAAGAGATGTCCACCAGGTGAGTTGACAGGCAAGCTCGGGTGTTACTGTGAGGCGTTTGGACGGATGGTCTATCATGGGATTGAATAATTATAGGTACCATGATTGAAGAGACCTCATTTTGAGTCTCGCATGTTGGATAACAGCGGTTGTGGATGCCATGAGCCCGAGAAGGTGCTGGACTTGATAGGCTGATACCAAGGCTAGAGGTCGGAATGGTTGGATTGCTCATCCCAGTTTGGTGATTCTTTCTTGAGGGATAAAGGCTCTGGCTTGTAGGGAGTTGAAATATGCTCTGATATAGGTGGCGGTCTGTGAAGGTTTGAGATGGGATTTGGCAAGGTTCACCTTGAGCCCGAGGTCTTGAAGAGTATCGAGAGTGAATTGGGTAGCTCTGACAGCATCATAATAGGAGGTAGCAACTATCAGCCAGTCGTCTATGTAGGGGAATATGGAGATACCTTGAAGACGGAGATAGGCAGCGACTGGTGCCATACATTTGGTAAAAGTTCTCGGTGCCGTGGAAAGTCCGAACGGGAGGGAGCAAAATTGGTACGAGATGTTGTCGAATCGGAATCGAAGAAATTTGTGATGATGCGGGTGGATGGAGAGGTGGAAGTACACATCCTGGAGGTCGATGAGGACAAACCAGTCTCCCTGTGAAAGGAGAGGGATGATAGTGTCGAGTGTCAGCATTCTGAAGCGTCTGGGTCGAATGAATGTATTGAGGTGTCTAAGATTGAGAATAGGACTGAGTCCTCCATCCTTTTTGGGAACTGTAAAGTATCTTGAGTAGAATCCATCATGCAGGGCAGAGGAAAGGACTATAAGTATGGCATGTTTTTGGAGAAGAAGGGAAATCTCTTCTCGGAGAGCCAGTGAGTATGGGGTAGTCTTAATGGGTCCAGGTGGTGGAGTACGATCAAATTCAATAAAATAGCCCTTTTGGATAATAAAAAGGACCCACTGGTCATTAGTGATTCGACACCAAGAGCTGAGGAAGGGATGTAATCTGGTTTGGAATGGAGATAGAAGGGGTCTATGGATATTGCTTACCCTTCTTTTGTTGACGTCAAAAGGGCTGACGACGGGTCTGTTGCTGCTGGGGTCGAAAAGCAGGTGGTGTCGATGTCGATGGGCCGGAATAGGATCTGTCATAGGTTTGCGGTTTGTATGGTCGGTACAATTGTTGGTATTGTTGAAAGGGCTGTTGGAAGAAAGGCTGCCTGTGAAACTGAGGGCACTGGTAGCGATAAGGTTGTTGGGTAGAATATGAGCATGCTGTTTTACGGATTTTATGAAGGTTCTCCATTACTTCATCTGTCTTGGCGTTAAAGAGGCCAGCACCATCAAATGGGAGGTCTTCAATTCGTGATTTGGTATCATCTGAGATGCCGGCAGATCTCAGCCAGGCATGTCGTCTTAGGGCGACAGAAGTCGACATAGCCTTAGAAGCGGCGTCCGCGGTATGGCGAGACGCAATCCTTTGTTGTTTAGCCAGGGTTGTAGCCTTGGCGTGGATGTTTAGGGCTTCTGTCTTGGAAGTGTCAGGAGCCGCTTGGAGTATGGGTAGAATTTTGTTCCACAGTTGGCGATGGTACGCGCCCATTGCGGCTTGGTAGTTTGCGACCCTCATAAGGAAGGATGTAAGAGAATATAGACGTCTGCCTAAGATATCAAGTTTTCTCCCTTCTCGGTTAGTAGGGGCTACAGAGGATTTATTATGTGCTCTGGACTGATTGGATTCGACAATGATCGAGTTCGGTGTAGGGTGATTAGTGAGAAACGCTGTATCGGGACCGTGGGTCTTGTAATGATTTTCAACACGCCTTGAGATTTGTAGTGAGGAAGGGGGTTTGTCCCATGATTATTTCACCAATTCAAGTATAGCAGGGATGAATGTGAAGCTGAGAAGTGGCGTCGTGTCCTGATTAAGGTTGTCAAAGACCAAATCTTATTTTTGAGGTGGTGGTTCTTCTATGTCTAATTGTAAGGATTTTGCCATTCATATCACTAGTTGAGAGTAGGAGGTAAAATCTTCTGATGGGGAAGGTGGGTGATTCTCGGCAACATCAGAAGAAGGGGTAGGTAGATTAGAGGGAGATTCTTGAGAAACATCAGAGTTGGAATCTGGAATGGAACAAGAAGAGTCTGAAGATGGTGATGAATGTGGAGGTTTTGTCGTCGATACCGAGGTAGGCGGTAACTGTGGAGTAGTACATTGTTCAGTGTTGGTAGGAGGAGGGGGAGGACCCTTATAAGTGGTAGTAACTCGTAGAGAGGTTTGGTGTTGAGATTGTTTGGAGGATTGTCTCGCCTGTTTGGATTGAGAGTGTTCTTGGACAGGTGGAAGAAGAGTGCGTTTGAGAGCTGATTTGGTCGGGATCGACATGCGGTGTGTCGATGTCTGGTATGTAGTAGAAGGACGATGTCGGTGTCTCGGTGGTGAAGGCGAAGCGGACGGTGAATGTTGAGATGGATAAACATATCTCACCCTTTTAGGCTCGTCATAATATGCATGCTCAATCAAGTCGTCAGGGTAATAGGGGTCATAACGATGTTATGGATCCCCCTGTTCATATCTAGGTTGGTACCGAGATGGTTCAGGATAGTAATAATATTCCCTGTGCGGTGGGTCATACTGGACCGGCGACAGGTGTCGTCTCTTTGCTCGATGTTTTCTAGGAGACTGGTGAGACGATTCAGATCCAGAGACTGGAATAGGTATCGCCCGCCCTAAAGATGTAGGGCTTGAATGGGCTGAGGCCGGGCTGGAATGAACAACAGCCAGAGATGGGCCAGTACTTGGTGAAAGGCTGGCAATAGAAGCAGCAGCCTGAGCCAATGTCAAAGTCTGATCATCTCTATCAGAGACAGAGACAGGGGTGTCTCTAGACGACTCCTCAAGGATCGGTGATGGTAATATTGATTGAGGTGGATCAATACAGGTCGATTTCATTGATTATTTTGTCTTTTTAGGTTTATCTTTCTTTTTCTTAGAAGAGTCATCAGGACGGGTTGGGGCTTTCGACGCGGACGTCGAGCTCGATTTCGAAGTCGACTTCGAATGGTCTTTTTGCCGAGGCGAGGGATTCGTCAGGCTCGATATCGGGTGAGGAATTTCACGACGTTCGGGAGTTGGAGATGTCGGCGGATCCATGGGAGCCGGATTTAAAGATTTTTCCCAGAGGTAAGAGCGGAGCCTTTGAAGTCGTAGTTTTAAGGCAGGTTTTGTAAGCTTTTTACACTCGGGACAGGAGTGTGTTTGATGTTGTTCCCCGAGACAAAAAAGGCAACGGTCGTGTCCATCGGTAAGCGGGATCTTATTTGTGCAGAGCACACACCGCTTGAAAGGCCCGGGAGGGGCCATAAAAGGTCGGGGAAAGAGAATAGAGAAAGGTGGGGGGAGGGGAAAAATACCGCGGGTAGACTGAAAAACGAGTAAATTGAAAAGGGAAAACAGATAACTCACAGGGGAAAAACGTCCAAAGAAAGATGATTGAAAAATAAAGGATCTCAATGATCAATAATCTCAACAATAGCACGATCGCTCTAACGTTCCGAAATAGGTCCGATCTAAGCGGCGGCAAAAAGGAACTGAGGGGACTTCTGGCTGGCGGAGCATGCGCTCCACGGGGGAACGTCCTACTAATCACATGTCTTTAAGCTCTAGAAACTTCCGAGAGGTCCTGCGCAGGCACAGAACAACCCAATTGTGTGCATTCACAGAGGCCATGAAGAAGAAGAGAAGACTCCCTGGAAAACACCCTGATGTTGGGAAAGTGTGAAGGCAAGAGGAGAAGGGGACAACAGAGGACGAGATGGTTGGACAGTGTCATCGAAGCTACCAACATGAATTTGACCAAACTCCGGGAGGCAGTGGAAGATAGGAGGGCCTGGCGTGCTCTGATCCATGGGGTCACGAAGAGTCGGACACGACTTAACGACCAAACAACAACAACAATTGTCTGTTTTAATAATGTAAGTCGCACTGAGTTCTCTCGGGGAGAAAGGTGGGGCATAAATAACAAAAAATGAATGAAATGAATGAACGACTCTTTGGGCACCCATTAAATTAAAAAACATCTTTTTGAAAAAATGTCGGTGAGTATGAGAGCAATTTTGCCAAGCTTTCTGGGGCTTCCACATACACAGTGGTTTTTTAAATTTTATTTGACAACTAGATAGTGCAAGAGGGCTTTCTCAAACATCTGCCAATTTTTGTATGGGCAACCCCTGACCTCTTGAGACTACCCATCTGTACTATTGAAGTAGATAACCTTTTTTACACAAATGCAAAGGACACACCACACAGATTCTGCACACCAGCCATCCAGGTGCATAGCCCCATTCCATGTTTGTCAGCCGGAGGTAATAACTACCTTGATAAATCCCTACCTTGGTTTGCCTTTACATAGAGTGGGACAACAAAAACAACAACAAAATTTCTCCCCAACAAGAAACAGTCAAAATTTCTTCATTCATCTCAAACATTTTGCATATTTTCAAAATTGTTCTTCGAACATTTGTATAAAATGTGCATTACTGGGCAGGGGGAGGCAAATCTTTCTTTTTTGCTAGTAGCAACTCACTTCATAGCACTAGGTTAGCTTTATGATCAAGACATTCTTTTTATGCTTGTTTTCTGCACGTGCTTAAACTTTAGAAAAGCTAGACACTAGTTTTGGTCAAAGATATTTCGCACAAGTTGTAAAAGCTACAGCAAAATATTATTGCTTGCCATTTTCAGGAGCTGAAACTCCTCTTCAGAGCTGGCAATTCCTTGTTTGGCTGTCTCACTCTAGATATAGCTCGTCTTCGTTGAATCTTTGCAATGGCAAAAAACCATTCACATCCAGCCCAGGCAGGCAATACCAGGAGGTTAATCTTGATCTTGGTGCACTACTGCCTTCTCTCTCTCTGTGTGTGTGGGGGGGGGGGGGAGTGGGCACATGCACAGTGGTTGACTTGGTGGGTCACAAGTTGTGTAGGGCAAATAGGGCAAAGCTGTGTTTCAGCACATCAGGTGCTCATCTCTTTGATGGTCAGTCTACCACTCCAAACACTTCTCTCCCATTCCCTATTTCCCTATTCTCCACATCATGGGGACTCACTTTTTTGACGTGGACGAACTGGCGGATATCCATGTCATCGTCTCTGTTCTTGACATCAGGTCGGACAGTCTGAACCACCTGGCAGACCACAGGCACAATGATATCCCTCCAGGAGAGGGACAATGATTCATTGTACAGCAGCTGCTGCAGGAGTGCCATCATGTGGTTGTGATTAGCCGAGCTGCAGAGAGATGTTTTGAGAACAAGGCAAAATGTCAGGAAAGAGGAGAGAGCCACACACATCTTAAAAGTACTGATGGCATCTTCTTCCACTTTTTTATATATATATTTATATACATATATGTATACATATGCATATATATACACACACACACACATATATACATACACACATTATTCCATAGGGTCTCTGAACAGAGAAACTCACTATAGTCTGCTGAACTCTTTATTTATATATATGTATACTGTATATATATAATATATATAAAAATAAAGAGTTCAGCAGACTATAGTGAGTCTCTCTGTTCAGAGGCCCTATGGAAGAATGTCTCCCTTCATTACCTTGCATGTAGGTTATTCAGAGGCCCCTATTTGGTCATTGCAGGAATACCAAGATCCTTAACTACATAGGTTAATGTAGCCTTAGCTACATGACATGTATCTCACTACAAGACACACAGATCCCTCTGAGCTTTTGTTAGTAATAATGATTACATGTCATCAATTCTGAAGTAGGGCTACCCTCTCCAAAGTTTTCTAGATACAGACTACTCAGAAGTATTTTACCATTCCTTTTTTCTGGGGTCACTCTGGCACTAAGCGACTTGCCCAAGGCTACACAATAGGACACAGCTGGGATTCAAACCAACAACCCCAGCTCCACATCCAGGTACAAATGCTAAATGGAACTGGGAAGGATCCCGATTTATTCCCAATGTCAGATTTATTCTCTCAAAGAAGTCTGAAGAAGTGGACTTGTCCATGAAAGCTCACATGAAAATAATAGCAGTAAGCCTTTGAGGTGCCATAACAGTTTTGTCTTCTTTATATATTTTTTTCATTTTTGCTTTGTTTTTGCTGACCATTTATTCCCAGATGTTGTTACAGAAAGTCCAACTGACAGAGCATAGCACTCTGTCAAAGCATCCAGGCTTCTCAGCACTGTAGGCCTCAACTTACAGCAGCCTCTCCATGGCTTGTTTTTCCCCATTCTCCTCCCTCAGCAGGTCCAGATTGCTGTGGTGCCAGCCCAAGGGTGTGAAAAACAGCTCTTTGGATTTTTCTTCAACCCTCCGATTAAACAGCGATTCTAACGAAGAAAGAATTTGCAACATCATACAGTGTTAATCCATACAGTGTTTTCTTTTAAGAGGAAGGACTGTTTGGCACCTGATCTTCTCCATTCAGTTATGAGGAACATGGCTCCTGAGGGGCTTCCATGACCAGAGCTTAGGAAAGTTGCTTGCTTGGACTACAACTCCCAGACTCCTCCAGCTAATATAGCCGGTGTCCATTAGTCATGTTAGGAACTGTGGTCCCAAATGTGACTTTTTAAAGCTCCACTTGCACTGGAAATAATCACTTACAAGCCAAATTGTATTTCTCCCTACTCTCATTATCAACCAGGTCATGAGCCATGACAGAGAGCATACTGTCTTAAATCCAGTATTAAGTTGGAATTCAGTAGGCCCACTGAATCAGTGGGGATCTGGTGGGTCATCTCTTCCATAGGTTCCATAGATTCAAATGGACCTAGCCTAGTTGTGACTTATTACTGGATTTCAAGCACTATTACAACACAGAGGCTGGGAGCCAAACAAAACTCATCTTCTGGACATTGTTCTGCAAACCCAAGGAAGCTTTGGACTTCAAGTTCAAGTTGAGAAAAAGAGGGAGAATCAAACTAATAAATACAACAAATGAATAATGTCATTTATGTTTAGTCATTTTCTGTATCTACAGCTCTAATTTTTCTTCAATTCAAAAATATACTGACAATTTTTACATTCAAGCATGTAAGGGTAGATTTAGGGGGGGAAATCAAATCATTTCCATGGTGACTTGGTTATCACATATGACCTTATTCCTCTAACAAGGGACACTCTTATGCACAGAGATCAACAGATAATCTAGCCTGACCCAATGTGTTGGACTCCACCTGGGAAGACAGAGCTTTACATCTGCACAAAGCCAAGAAAGCTGACCAGGTGGCTCTGTCAAGGCATTTTCTTTGTTGTGGTTCAGGTAAAGTACTGAACTCTGTTACAGGTAGGCAATTGTGGCCATCCTGAGGCAATTATCTTATTTTCCATCATCCCAGGCCAGCATACCCAATGGTAAAGGATCACAGGAATTCCAGCCCTGGAACATCTGAAGGGGGCACAACTGACCCCTTCACGTTCTGGAAATTAGATTGCACAAGTCTCAGGCTTACACATTTCTCACTCCACAATACAGGGGTGGAGGTAAAAACTGTCCAGATTAATTCCAAATAGATCAAGGACACCACTGGGGAAACAAGAGACTTAGAGGTACTGTGCTTGTTGTCTGAATAAAACTACCTGCTTCAGTTAAAAAGGTTTAAGAGTCTTTCAGTATGTTTGTCTTTTAAAGAACAAATACTTAAAAGCTAAAATCCTATTGGAGTTTTATGCCAGTACTGTATAATGTAAGCCTTGTAAATTTTGGAGGTAAATTATCTGAAGTTAAGAAATCACTTTAGACTTTATCTCTTGCATACACGTTATTGTTTGACTCACTCTGCAACATATGATATCTACAGTGATTCTTTAACAGAAGACAATTCAACTCCAAAGGTTCATATCCTTTGTGTTATTCTTGCAGGAGTAACTAGCAGGATATTGGTGACAAAACTGATTCTGTGATTCTCAGCTTTTGTAAAAAAAAAACACCGTGGCCTCTTTTAATAAACTTAAAAAGGCATGCCTCCCATCATTACTGCCTCTCCCAATAATTGCATTTGATACCTAAAATACTGCAGCTACAATGAAAGAGAATACTCTGAGCATGCTCAATATTAATTCAGACAAGCAGCAACACAGCAGGAGACAAGAAGAGGAGTAAGTTGCTTATGCATTTTAAGAAGTAACTACCCAGGTGGGGTCTGGGGGTAATCTTTCAGACTGGGACAGGCAGGAAAAGAGGTGAGTGAGCATAACCCTCCTCACATTTGATCTAGCACTGCCACCAGGAAAAAAAGTTGGGCTTGGGCATGGAATGTGGTCCAAGGAACTTTAAGGGGAGTGAACTTTATGCTGTAACATAAAACTGAGATGAAAGAAAGACAACAAGTGCCCTGTCATGCATCACACATGATGCAGTCTAAGCTGCAAACTAAGAAAACAAACAGTATAACAACCCTGCCTGTACACAAATGAACATCAATAATGCTTTTTTTTCTTCTTCAAAGTAGCCAAACTTCCCCTGAAAGGGCATATATATCCTGTTGGGAGGTCACACCCTGTTGGTTCAGAAGCACTGTTTTGAACTGTTGAGATGGCATCTTTCTCATAGGCCTACACAATACTTGTTTATTTGCTTGTCTAAAAACTGACAGGACCAGGAAACAGGTATTAACTTTGCTGCATTATGCAAGAAGGAGGAGTGTAAACAAAACACAGATCATCAGTTCAAGCATCAGGTAGATTTAACCAGACAAGACAGCTTATTCAGCTCAGGATGACAAGTAAACAGAAAACATCCCAGAAGCCATGGAGGTTGCTTTGTTTAAAAGACACATGAACAGACTCCTACAGATGTCATTCAGACTTGAATAAGACCAGGTTTGCTCTAATTTAATTTGTTTAGATTAGAACCCTGTTACAGAAGGAGGGGAATGAAAATCTTCACCAAAATTACCCAAGTCTGGTTTTCTCATGGGGAGGAGGGGGAGACCCTTCCCCCAGTAAACTTACCCTTGATAAAAGCGTCACTTATTGAGATCATTTGTTGCCCTCCGCTGTCAGCAATCAAGTACTCTGAAAGAAGAAACACAGATGTGGGAGGGGACAAAAAAATGTCAGGTTACATTAGCGTGCCTCTATAATTATATTGTTTACACACCCACACCACAAGCAAAAAAGGAGACATGATTCATGCCACTCATTTAGTCACTGCTGTAGACACAACTCCAGGAGGCCAAGGCCAAGAGGATCTTCTCATTCTTCTTTGATCTATCAAATGTGTTGGCATGGCTGCCAGCTAATGTTATACATAAGTGGTTCCCAACCTTGGGTATTCCAGGTGTTCTTGGACTGCAACTCCTAGAAGCTTTCGTCATCAGCTGGGCTATCCAGGGTTTCTGGGAGTTGCAGTCCAAGAACACCTGGGTTATTCAAGACTGGGCACCCTTGTTTTCCACATTTATGGAACCAGCTTGACTAAACCCAGTATATTTGCTAATTTACACATAACAATGGTTTAACAGCCTTGCAGTGTGGAGGCCTATGGGCCAAGCAAGAAATCAGACAGGTCAAGCAAGGTGAACAGTCTTACTGAGGCAGGGTGGATGCAAAATTTGCAACACTTAATTCTTTTGTGCGCTTGTGCAGAATAAGGACAGTCTGCTACTCACGCTCTTCCCCAATTCCGGTTTACAACCAACCAACATCCCACAAGGATGCCACGCTTTGGGAATATGTTGTGCAGCTGATTGGCCTTGCATTCTCATCACTACATAAATTTGTGTTCTGAAGTTTGAAGCAATCACAATTTGTAACTGAGATATGTGAGAAAGGGTATGGTGTTATGTTCAACTGACTGACTTTCTAATGTAAAGGTTTGACAGCTGACTCCACAACCAAGAGCATCACCCCTGAATTGCAGAATGTGGATCTAACCATTTTTCTTTCTCCCTGTCCCCTCACTTTCCCTCACACACATTTTCTGAATCTGTGTGTTTGCTTGTCTATTTTAAAGCTGGCTGGATGGCTCAGTGAGTTAGGTGTCTGGCTGAGGAGCCAGAGACCGACAGTTCAAATTACTGCTCTGCCTGCGAGAGGAGCCAGTCTGGGTGGCCTTGGACAAGCTGCACAGACCCAGGGCACTCCCAGAAGAAAGGGAATTCTGGTAAACCACTTCTAAGTACCCTCTCTCTAGAAAACCCTGAAAAGGGTTGCCATAAGTCAGAACTGACTTGACAGCACACAATTATCTTATTACGGCCTGTTTAAATTTATCATTGCCCTGACAACTAAGTTGCCTGAAGAAATTACTAGTTTCCTCAACTTGCTTTTGAATAATGATATCACAGAAAGAAAGTGACAGCTCACGAGAATGTTTAAATACAATCAGCCTCTACACATTGCCCATGCATGCCTTTTCAAAAGGGTCCTGGAGCGAATCAGATTCTTCCCCTAGCTCTTTACACCTGTCTTTCCAAAGAAAGTAAAGAATTTCTCCTCATTCCATTTTTTCAGCAACTCACACCTCAAACACTGACCAGTCTTCCTAAAACATCACCCAAGCCCCATCCGTAGAACCCGGCATCCGCCTCAGTCCTCTCACCCAGTTTAGCCAGCTTCAGACAGACAGCCACAAATACTGCAATGGGATATTAATTACAATAAAATTAGAAAATCTCTCACAACTACTGCAAGCTGATCGTAATTTCCATGAAATCATCATTTGAATTTTTAACCTCTAACACAAGAAATCTTCTATAATGGCACCGACACTTCTAAACTGCAAGTGTAAATAGAAGTTGCTACTTTCTCCCAGTTTTAAAGCATAACAGCCAGCAGTATCAATTTAACACTATGCTTATATCCAGCTTCAGAATGTGTTCATCTAGTAAGACAACAGGGCCCCACAGATTTTGACCAGATAAAGCATGCAGTGCTTTTATTTCAGTAACGTTTATGCTGAATAAAACGTACAAGCAGCCATGTTGATCCATTAGGAAAAATAAAATCCAAATCCAGTAAGGCAGTATTTTATTACGTCAACAAACGTAACAGAATTGTAAACAATCCTTCACAAGCCTTCATGTGCAATGCATCAAACAAAATGGGTGTTAGCAGGAAGTTGGGAGAAGTTCTTGCCAAATCCTTACCCTTGCTTTAATTTAGTCATTTTCTCATGATACTACCAGAGATAAGAGTGTCCTTTTCTCTCAGGTTTCCATTGTCACACACATAGGAAACAGGCATATGCTCTAACTAATGGAAAAATTCACATACTTCCCCTTCAAGGGAAAGCATGCAGTCCTATCACATGTTGTAGCAGCGGAATGAATCACTTCCTCTTTTACAATAGCAACATTCCAAGCTGGCTCTGGTATTGCTTTTCTATACCATCTATAACATAGCCAGCCAATTATGTATTCCACAGAACAGTATAAGCAGCACAGGCTCCTAAGGAAGCACATGGCTCAGATCCTCTGCTTAAGCCACTACTACTAGCAAGATTAGTTCTGGATAGCAAGACATCTGGGTAGCCTTTCCACAAAAAGCCAACATGTCTATTCTGTGTGGAAATAAGTTAAGCTGCCGCTCAGCTTTAATCCTCCTGAAGTCCTGCATAGTTTGAGTTTGTTGGTTCCTATCCATTGTTTATGTGTTCACACATTTTTTTTTCCTACTATTTCAACAGGTCATTATCTTATTTATTTGGTTTTTTATTTATTTATTTTATTTATAGGCTGCCTTTCTCTTGATAAGGGGACTCAAGGCAGCTCACAATATTAAAAAGAATAGAATTAAAAACGTAAGTTAAACATTAAAAAAATTAAACTATACACTGATTAAAATACACTTGAAGAACTAAAAGCAAGTAAAAACTATCTTTAGAAAGGCATTCCGGGACTCAATCATTATTGTTAAAAGCCTGCCTGAAGAGATGAGTCTTCAGCTGTTGGCAGAAGGATAGAAGGGAGGCGCCCCGCCTGATATCCTGGGGGAGAGCATCCCATAACCTGGGAGCTGCTACAAAGCAGGCCCTTTCTCGTGTCCCCATCAGCCATGCCTGTGCTTTTCTTATTATCTTACATGAATCTAGTGCTAAATATGAAAATAAACACACTTTTAAGGAAGACTGCTATTCAGCTTAAAATGTCTAAAACTGAAGTAAGTGGGTGGTGGCAAGGAACATCATAGGCTAGCTTGGGACTTTTTGTTAAAAAATGAAGAAAATTCACAGTTAGTTCCCAGCTGGCATATAAAATGTGAGCAGGAAAGGCAGCACCCTTTTCATGTTCTGGTATACACCAGGAGATGCATAAGACTCAGAGGGTTCAGATCAAATGCCAAGCAGAAATTATTCTTGAACCTGTTATTTCCTTGAGTAATTTGGTCACATTTGTACAGCTTTCAAGGTCAATTAAGTTTGAACTGAAATTGCCAAGATTTATTGTGAAATGCATGCAATACTGACCATTTACAACTTTTCCTCCTAATAATCACCAGAAATTCAGATGTATTCAATAAACATTATTGGCACACATGCAATATTAAGAGGGAAATAAAACAATCTGTTAAGTCATGAGGCAAAAGAAGAAGAAGAAGAAGAAGAATTTTTACTATGGTTAGTTTGTTACATTAGTCTCAGCAAATAGCAATTCATACAGAATTTTGTAACCCAAGCTGTTGTGTTACCATGCTGTGATAGTTCAGCCATCTATTCAAACTTAAAAGTAATACTTGTTAGTTTCTCTCTTAATGACTACATCTAAGAGCAAAAGGAGGCACAGGCAATTTACCTTCTACGTATTGCCATTTAGAAATAAAAAATCCCCTAATTTCCACTGTGTTTTTTCAGCTGGTGACTTCAAAAGAAACAAGGAAAATGAAAAGCTCATAATTTTGTACAAGATCATATAACCAGAATTTAAATTCTTGTGGTGGAAGGGGAAGGAGGGAGAAAAAAACAGATCTTTACTTATTTTATTTTTTTCCAAATAAATGAACCGTATTTAACTTGCTCACTGCTGAACAGGAGATATTAAAACCAAAATGATTCTAAAGTGGCTGAAATGATGCTAAGCAACAGCCTGAAAAATAGCCATTTTACAGACCTGTATGTCCATGATGCAGTCTGGTGGTGAAACTATGACTCTCAAACCCACCAAGACTCTCCACCCCATAGTAGTCCAACATATCAGCATGATGCCAGGTTGGGGAAGACTTCTTTAGAGGGTGGTGATCAAAGCTCAACTCCTGAAGTTGCCTTGACCACGGAGAAAGGCAGAATAGAAAATCACACTGATTTGGCACAGTCCATACTGTTATTCTACCTATATCAGAACTACTGGGCTTCTGCCTGTCTGAAACTTCTGTAGAGCCATCCCTAAAGGACATTAATGAAAGCTTAGGTGCAGATGTTCTTCAATACACCTAAACCCATATGGACAAAGGATGCCTGATGGAAGATGTGAGGTCAGAGCTTATAACATCTTATACTGATCAGTTATTTACAATAATTCACATTCCTTAACTGTGAGAGAGAGACATGAGAGTAAACGGGGATCAGGGGTGGGTGGGGGCACAAACTAGTGTTCAGACAGATGGCTACCCAAGCCCTGCTTTCTATCCTTTGCAACTCCAAGGGGTTCCTACCTCATACCTTTTTGGTCGGCAGGGTGAGGGGGCACATGTGGATACTTGGAGTGCTTCTTGATATGGAAGTTCACGTTGTCCAGCTCCACGTTCAGGCTGATGGAAGCAGCTGAGTCGCTGTCCATGGCAGACTGGAAGCTGCTGACTGAGGTACGCTTGCTAGGGCTGGCAGAATCTTTTAGATTTGATTGAGGGGGGAGAGAGATACAGGGAGGAGAGGGTGGATTCAAATAACAGATATTCATGAGGGTATCAAGGAGAGGAGAGAAATTATCTCAGTTAAACAATGCCCAGAGTGCAGTGTTGAAGAGACAGAGAGAGACAGAAAAGGGAAGAAAAGAACAGACAGACAGTATTTTCCTCCACTTGTAAATTGTGGCTATGTTAGGATTCTGATGGTATTTTGAGGCCATTTGCTTTAAGCAGGGTGGCTTTTAAAAATCACAAAAACACAGCTCTAGAGCAAACACTTCATGCAAGCTTGAAAAACTATTCTAGCAAACCATGCAGAAAATGCTGCATCTGTTTAAAAGGATTAGATAAAGCTTTTATCTACACAACACAACAGGAGGCAGAGCAAAGTAAAACATCTACATGTTAGTAAGACAGGCCTTCTTAAAACAGGGACATAGAAACTCACTGGTCAAGTTGTCATCTCCTTCTTCCGCAATTTGTTCTGTGTCACTGTCATCGAATTTGATGTCTTTGAACCATGATGGCTCAGAGTGGCCCTCCACAGAGTTGACAGAATCGCTGTCTGGAGAAGGAGTTTCGGAAAATTCTGTGCTCTGAAAGATCAGGTGGAGAAGGGAACATGGATTTTTGTTTGTTATTCTCACCATTGCATCAGAATGCTTAGAACACAAATAGTTCCCCCTTTAGAACACAACAGGTTTGACAAGTATAAAACAGTGCTTATAATACTGTAGTTTTAGGAGAGGCAGCTGTATTAGTCTGTGCAAGCATATCAGGCAAATTCCAAAGAAACAGAACAAAACAAGCAAGCAAACAAACAAATAAATTAAAAGGCAAAAACATGTGGCACCTTAAAGACTAACGGTTATATTTTAATGTAAGCTTTTGTGGACACATCCACTTCAGACATATGGAAACAGAATGCTTATACTGGTTGCCTCACAAGGTCTTGCATCCCATATTTTAAGCTAAATGACACTGTGGGAGGGTGATTTGCCTTCTATTCCATTGCTTGATTACTTTATTACTTGTTTCAAAAACAAAACAATACATTACTCACCCCACTTCCCAAAATGTGGCCAAATTCTTGTTGCAAAGAACCATCCACCCACCCAAGGGCAATCATATAGTAGCTTGCCCACTCTAGCAGCTTGTCTTTCATGCCACTCTGATTCCACACCCTGTTTTGCAACTAGTGTACCAGCAGGCATGGAAAGGGCAACCCACTGAACGAGGGAAGCACTTGTATAATCTCCCTTATGCTCCACATTTCCACAGCAGTATTCTGACCTAGGGGCTTCATGGGAAAATTATTATGGGGGATTAGCTGTGAAGTAGAGACACTGGACATTAAGATAAATTCAGATTTGTAGATGAATCTAACAAGTTTGTAAAGTCATAATTGACATAGAAAATAAAATATTAGTACCTTCTAAAAATGTTTTTAAGTAGTATGAATGCAGATACTGGCGAGAAAAAGATTACACATAAAATAATCAAGAAACAAGGTCAAGGTCAGTAAACTCATCTTAGCTCACACATGTCAGTTAAGCATGACGTGGACCAATAAATGAAAAGGTTTAATATGGTGACCTTCTGCATACAAAAAGCAAAAAAGAGAGATTCTTTTTGACATCTAAATATATGATTACATATGATTATAAAGTGCTTACCTGCCCTTCTGAATGGAGAGCAGTTCTCCAAAGCAACACAATAACTCCCAAAAATATTCAATTCAGAGAGCTCTAGCTAGGTACACAAATGGCAGTCCTTACCAACCACTAACTACGGCAAAATATTCTGTAATAAAATTATGAGTTCTAATCCAGATGTACACAGATGTGGCCTGCATGTCAAGATCTGCAGGTGTATACATGACACGTGCTTCCTATTTCTGTAACATGCTTTACTCTTCCATAAAACATATGAAGACAGTAAAAATCAGTAATTCAGAATCCCCACTGTACTATGCTATGCTACGCTACTCTACAAATGTTACTGATCTATTGGTCACTCCCATCCTTTTCACAGGGTACCCATGCTATTCAAAAGTTTTACAGCAACATTCAGTTTTGCGCATGGTTTCTCTCATACCAAACCCACTTCAGTCAGCAGCTACTGGAATGCAAGGACAATCAGCTAAGATGTTTTTTCTTAAATGCAGCCTTTGGCCCCAGAGACTAGGATGCTCTGTGCACAGAGGAAAGCTATGCCTACTTGAGCAAACCCCTAGCTGATCAAACATTAAAAAAAATGCACACCTGTTCTACCCATAAAGCCAACTCAGACTTCCACACAGATTAGTTCTACAAACACAGCCTTGAAGCCGGGTTTGGACATTCCAAGACGGACTTCCAGGAAATGCCACAAAATAGTTATTCACCGTGAAAGCACAATGAACAGCAAACACAAGAGGCGTTTTGCCCCTGCAACCCATTCTGCCCTCCTCCCCTTTGCCTGCCAAAGTGGTTCTCCATAGCACAAGGTTTCTCTCACCAATTTAGGCACAGTAGGAGGGATGCTGCACCAAGGATGTTTTTTAAAGTTCTGCAGGAATGGAAAAAGTTAAATTCTACAGCCAACAAAGCCAGATTTCTGACACCTTACTTTATTGCACCAATTAAGCACAATTTGCATCACAATCCCTGCCCACAGGCTTACAAACTGAAGGCCAGATAGAAAAGGAAAAACTGAGTTAGGAAGAAACCTTGGGAACCACTTCTATAAGGGTCTGTGGACTGTTTGTCCATAATGAAAATTAAAGCCAATATCCCATTGTCCTTCTTGTGCAATTACATAATGACTGGCCATAAGATATTCTCTAGCTCAAAATGTTTTAGGCCTCTACAAAGGAGGAAAAGAGTTCAGTTCTCCACCAAAGTCCTCTTAAGAAAATCCAAAGTAAAGGAGCCTGGCTGACTGGGTCAGTGAAGGCAGCATCTTCCACCATTCCTCCTGACTAGGTACTGTAGTCCATATGCAAGAATAACACATGCATCCCGAGCTGCAGAGTAGCTGGCATTTTATGCAGAAAACACAGCCTTTAAACCATGATTCTGACTACCTAGGTAGTCAAAATCTTTTGCGCAAATTGAGAGTGCTGTAAATAAATGATCTTTCAAAATTGACATTGCATGTTTTAAAAAACATCCTTCAGGAGACTTGTTATGGGTTAATATTTTTTCCAAAGCAATTAGTCTCTGCCACCTACTCTGGGGTATGCAGAGAGAGCACTAACAAGGCAGTGGTGCACTTTGTTTCATGCTTCTTATTTTACTATCTCAACAGCTTCAAGTCCTAACATAAAGAGTCAGACCAGGTCCAGTTTCTACAGCAGCATATTTAAATACAGCCTCACATGAGCAAACTCTAATAGAACAAAACCTAATGGGTGTCATGTTTTATCTTTCCTACACTCAAAATGATGCTTCCTGATGAGTCTTTGTGCTTATCCAGAAAGCTACTTGTCTGTGCATTTACTTTCCTAATTCATCTTCACAGTGAAGAGGCCATTACTGTCTAAAGACTGAAGACATTAGGAAATAACTCAATTGCCTGGCCTTTTTTGTTTGTTTGTTTGAATTTGACCGAGCCAGGTAATAACATTTTCAGTGACATGTGATTTCTTTACAAATGTCGCAAAGTCCTTAACACGGTCTAGCAAGAAACGTTTTGTAAATAGCCTTATAGACTTATTCAGACCTCCTGTCTTCTACAGTCATTTGAAAAAGGAAGTACACTCTCTTTGAATTCTATGTTTTTTTCATATCAGGACAGATAAAAACTATCTGGTCCTTAGCAGGTCTGAAAATTAGGTAAATACAGCCTCAGATGAACAACAACACATGACATACATATTACAGCATAACATGATTTATTCAAAAACAAAGAAGCCAAAACGGGGAAGCCATGTGTGGAAAACTAAGTACATCTTATGATTCAATAGCCTGCAGGATCAATAACTTGAAGTAATCATTTTCTGTTTGACTTTATCAGTCTCTCACTCATTTTTATTATGTCCTCATATGTAAAACCATGTAATTCAAAGAGAGTGCACTTTTTTTTTTACATCACTGTATATTTGAGAAGAACCCCCTACTTGATGCTTGTAACTTGAAGTCTTATTTTTGAAGATTATCTTCTTGATTTAAAACTTCCTCTTGAGTCTCCCCCTCCTTCTCCCAGCCAACTTTTCTTCTCAAGTTACCTGGGATATGCCTACCTTTCTCTCCACCGAAGGTTTCACAGCTTTCTCGCTACCTTTCTTGACCTTAAGTAAATTAGTTGACATTAATGAGTTTATCAGAAATTAGAACTGCTCTTCACACCTTTTCAAACAAGCAAGCACACATCTAGGAAATATGATATTGGCAGAAACTATCAAGGCCACTCAGTTTTGAGTTATCTAGCTAAAAAGAATCCAAAGCCACTGAACAACAAAAAGCAGTGTTAGAATCAGCAAAACTCGTACCTCACATCACCGCAATAAGAAGTCCATACCTGTAAAGGTCTGTAGAGGGCATATTCATCTCTAAAGATCTGATCATGGTGACTGACACAGTCCAGCCAGCGGCCATCTACCAATGCCTGTCCAATGGCAATTGCCTGAGCTCTGGAAATAAGACAATGTTGAACCCCAAGTTAGTGACTCGGATTATTTATTATTCAAATATATAAAATTCAAAGTACTGTGACCCAGAATGCTACAGCCTCAGTGAGTCTGAAATGCCAGCTACACCAGAAAGAGCTCTACTAGCCTCCCCAGACCTCCTTCCACATCCAATGAAAGAATCTGCTTACTCATAAGGCAAATATACCAAGAGCCTCACAGGCACCAATTGCTGGCCATATCTTTCCAAAGAGATGCGGCCATTTGCATTATAAGTAAGGGAAGCAACACTTTGAGAGACTACTGATAATAAAGGCAGGACAGGGATAGCAGGTAGAGGCAGAGACAGAAAACAAGACAGAAGGCACAGAAATATCTCTTGATGGATACATCCAAAC
The DNA here is from genome assembly GCA_037013535.1 of Intellagama lesueurii. Lineage (NCBI taxonomy): Eukaryota > Metazoa > Chordata > Lepidosauria > Squamata > Agamidae > Intellagama > Intellagama lesueurii. The sequence continues at coordinate 175,928,234 of JBAJHW010000001.1, read as the reverse complement.
CATCCCACCAACTGATGGGGAGGAAGTGAGAACTATTCACAAACAGTAAGTGGTCCTTATTCAGTAAAGTGAACAACAGTCTCAAGAAAGCACACATTTAAGTCCTAGTTCCATTACAAATCATTGCTGTCTTGTGGCAACAGAGAACAGGGCTACCAAGATTTCAATCATCTATTGCATTCATTCCACCTTAAATTATCATCAGCTTGTGATGTTGTGTGTCTAGAACTATAACAGTCATTGTGCCATGCTGTTAGCTCTTCTTCCAGTGCCATGTCCATGTCATGGATTACTATAGCCAGCTATCAATGGAGCCAAGGACATTTAGAACACAGAAAATAAATATTAAAAGAACCATTTATTCCATACAGCGAAGAATCTACAAGAATCCAGATGGCATCTAATCCAGCTCTCCACTGCAATGAACTATTATCCATTCAAATAGCTGCTTGTAGATTAACTAGAAACTCTGTGTTACAAAACCAAGGCAGCCTCCACCTCACCCCGCAACCACAATGACAGGTCTTCAGCTATTTGTATATTATTACATATTAAAAGGAAGGCCACTTTTCAAAGTCAACGGCACCAAAAGCATAATTAGTGCTGTACTGGGCAAGCGACTGGAACATGGAATGTGAAAAAAGAAAGACTGAGGCAACGCTGAAATTGTAAAATGAGAAACAGGGTGTTTAAACATAGTGGCCAAAATCCTGTTGCTTAGTATAGTAAATCACACTAGAGTAGGCCCATTGAAGTAATGGGGATTTGCTGAGTCACCTTCCCCAAAAGTTCCATTGATTCAAATTCTAACTGCAACTAACTAGGCTAAAGTAAGTTGCAGTTCGAGTAGGCTTATCTAAATCAATGGAACTTATGGGAGAAGCAACTCACCAAATTCCCATTGAGTCAATGAGCCTACTTTAGTGTAAGTTACTGCACTAAAGAATTGGATTTTAGCCTATATTACTTATTGTGACTAAAAGTGGACTGAAAGAGGCCATTTTCAGGTAATTCCCAAGTGTTTTACACTGGACACCACAAATGCAGAAGGAAAAAGGTGGCTCCAGTAGTAAAGCAAGACATAGCATGAGCAGTTACGGATTATAAAGCAAAGTCTGGCTGATTAATGTCAATCAGACTTCTTAGAAATCTAAAAACACAACTGTCATTTAAACCTTCGCTACAGATATTAAAGAAGAAGAAATCAAAAGCTTTTATGCAAGTGTCCAGGAAGACACTGATCACATCCCATAACAGGATGTTCTGATAACCATAGCTGACTGGAATGTAAAAGCTATCATTATGGAACAGTGATAAAAAATGAGCTTTGTGATCAAAAGAAAAGAAAGCCTCAATAGGTGACTGATGAAACTCTTAAAGTTGTTAGTGACAGAGGAGAAGCAAAAGTAAAAGATGGAAACAAGGTCAGAATCCTAAATATAACGTTTCAATGTCCTGCATGTAGGAACAAAAATATATAATAAACACTGCTAAGAAATTAAAAATAACAACAAAAGATCTCTTCCATGAGATCCAAGAAATCAAAAAAATATTTAGATCAAGATTAGGAATGCTGAAAAACCTGACAAGGATAAGATATTGGCTTGTTGGTCTAAGGATGATTCGCACTTAGGTGTCAGGTTCAAATTTCAGATGAGCCCTACTTTTGAGTATTTTTAAAACATCCACATTTTAATGGATCCCCATGTGGTAGAGGGAATAAAAGTGGCATACTCAGACTCAGGAGATCTGGGTTCAAATCCACATTTGGCCATGGAAACTTACTGGGGGAGAGATTAAAGCCACCCCTCTATTAGGGTCATTATATATTGGACATGACTTAGTGACACATATCAAGGATAAAATAAAGACAAAATGGAAACAACATACTGAAGAACTACATAGAAGAGAAGCAAGGATGACAAATTCCTTTAAAGAATTCTACAGTAAAGAACCAACCATTTTAGAAAGTGAAGCAAAAGCTACTTTCAAAACAATGGAAAGAAACAAATTTACCAGTAGACAGAATGCTAGTAGAGCTACAGAGACTGGATCTAGCAAAAGCCTAATGAGAATAAGCCAAAAAACATGGAAAACAAAACAGTGGTCCACAGATTAGAAGTATTTAATAGACATTCCAATCACAAAGAAAGGAGATGCTGAAAAGTACAGTAAATACAGGACTATTACATTAATTTTCTTTGAAAACTAAGTGATGCTCAAGGTATTGAAACAAAGATTTTTAACATATATGGCGCAAGAAATGCTTAATGTTCAAGCTGGATTTAGAGAAGGAAGAGTCACTAGAGATCACGTTGCAACTATAAATCAGTTACTAGGACATACCAACAAATTTCAGAAGAAAATGATGTTGCACTTTATGTATTAACTGTGTGGATCAAGAAAAGCTATGGATTTTTCTAAAACAATGAGAAACATTACAGTTTCCAGTTCGCAAATGGTGTATTTTATATTCCTATCTGCTCAGCTGAAATATGCAGAACAATATGAAAAGTTTGATTAGATCCAGATGAAGAAGTGAAAACTCTCAGAAAAAACATCAGTAATTTAAGATAAGCAGATGACATCATATTATTGGCAGAAAGCAGCAACAGCTTGAAATAACTATTAAGGAAGTTTAGAGGAGAGAGTATAAAAGCAGGAATACATCAGAACACTAACCTGACAAAAACCAATCATTATGGAAGAATTACGTAGCTTTAATTGTAATAATGATGAAATCAATCTGTGGAAAACTTTTTATACCTGACGTCAATCATAAATCAAAATGAGGACTGCAGCCAAGACACCAGAAGGCAAAGCCTTGAAAGGGTAGCTGGAAACACTTCACTGGAAGTAAAGATGTGTTGTTGGAAACCAAAGCCCAGACAATCCATATTACAGTATTCCTGATTACAAAGTACAGAAGTGAAAGCAGGACAACAAAGCAAGCTGACAGAAGGAAAATTGATTCGCTCATAAATTGGTGTTAAGAGTTGAGATTTACAGATATCATTGACCACCAGAAAGACACTTGAGCAAGTTTCAAATCCTATCAAGGCAGAAATCTCACTAGCAGAAATCTCACTTCCCTCCTTCCATCACTTAGCTCTCTGTGTTTTCCCATCTTGGACTCTGCTCATCTCTCTATTGTTCTGATATTGTCTGTTTTAATTCTTGGTTTTATATTGCTCGGACTGTAAGCCGCCCAGAGTAGATTCATTTAGAATCTAGATGGGTGGGGTAAAAGCCAAACAAACAAACAAACAAATAAATAAATAGCAGCTAAAATGACTAAAATGAGGCTACCGTACTTTGGAATACCATGAGAAAACAAGATTCAACAGAAAAGGCAATAATGCTAGGAAATGTGGAATAATACGAAATAAAGGAAGCCATGGTATTTCATTTGCGAGACATAAATAGGACTGTTAATGATAGAACCTTTAATAATAATAATAATAATAATAATAATAATAATAATACAAACATGACAATATTGGGAACAGTGTAACACTGCACCGATATTTAACAGATACTTTGGTTTTAGGCTAAAACTTGTATCTGTTATATAATACCAGTCAATATTTTCATAATTTTGATTGACTGTGTTTGGTATTTTTGAATAATAACAATGTGCCATCAAGTCAATTTTGACGTATGGTGACCCTTTTCAGGGTTTTCCAGGTAGAGAATACTCAGAAGTGATTTACCATTCCCTTCTTCTGGGGGAACCCTGAGACTGTGCAAATTGCCCATGGCTACACAGGCTGGCTCTACTTGCATGAAGCACAGCGAGGAATAGAACTCCCAATGTCTGGCTCCGCAGCCAGATATCCAACCCACTGAGCTCATTTAATTCATAGTGTCACTGTAAGATGGAAGCAAGTGGAAGTATAGGAAAACAACATAGATTTCCAACTTTAGAACACCTTGTGTCCAGCTTTTTGGAAATGTCATTGGGACTTTAACAGGAGATAAACAAAAGATTTGACCCTGTTAACAATGTTTGATGTTCACTAATGTTGGGGGAAAAAAGAACATGTTCTCATTAAAAAATAGCGAATCCACTCAGGTTAACTGGACAAAAATATCCATTTTATAATAGTTACAAATAAACCATTAGAGGTTAGAACCTAACAAAGAAGGCAAAAAAAAAAGTATTGGGGAATGCTAGTCGTACTACTCTCATGGCAGGAGAATCACTGAAATGGAAAAAGTCCAGCTATACCTCCTTTACTATATTAATCTTTTTTAAGCTGTGTATTCTTTTTTATTCTGGATGAAAAATGCACTGAGATTCAGAATCAGAAATGGACTGTTTGTAGTATACTGCTACAGTCTGTTTTTAAAAAGGACAGGCTTTTAACAGAAGTTAGTTCTCTTTCCTTTATTATATCTAATTCAGGTAAATCATTACCTGGTAGTGATATGGCCATTCCTCATGAGCCAGTTGACCAGTTCCTTCCCAACAATGCAGTTGGGATGTGTGCGCAGCCAATAACGATGATCCTGGAACTCCATCCCACTGTTGTGATGGCATATTTTCTTCCAGAGGTCTTTTAACTGGACTGAGTCCTAGAAGGCAAAGTGATGACATTTCTGAGATAATGCAGGCTTAGCGGGCTTAAGTGTTCTCTCTTCATCTTGACAAGGGCTGATTGCATCTGTTGCAAAGTGATCTACAACGTCCCCACCCCATCCTTGCCTGTACCACAATCAGTGGGTATTTTATAAAAGAACAGATAAGATACACATTCATTTCCAATCATAGATTGTATGACACTCTTTTTCAGTCTAGTCATGAGTTACTACAGAAGAAAAAAAGACCCAAAAGCCGATTTTCCTTTCACCACCAGACCGCTTGTGTAACGGCGCCTGTTGATTTCTCTCTCTCTCTTCAAAAAGCAATCAAGGGAGATCTCTTCAACAATTTGTGCTCTTTACATTTAGCACTGGAGAAAGGAACGTGGTGCCTACGTGTAGCACCCATGCACTCATACACCACTCAGGGTGCCTGTGGAAACTCCTTCCCTTCCTATTTTAAGCCTCCCTTTTTTTGTTGTTTTTAAGTTAAGAATTCTCCTACCTTAGGTGCGTTAAAAGCAAAACCACTGGTCACTGCTCTCTAGTCACTATACCCTTACCTTATAGGTCCCTGGAACCAAAGCATTTTTTTTGGAAATGAAGAGAGAGGGGCAGCTCTGGATTTAGGAACTGAATGGTAATATAATTTAGCCCTTTATGATAAGCAGACTCCCCATACATTTTGTGAGCATGCCTATGGCAGCATCTTAGGTTTCAGGAGCTCTGGACACATCATAACATTAGGGAATTCTATCAGCCCTGATTTGAACAGGCCAAATGCTAAATATTTAAGAAAAGTATTGAATTATGTTTTGAAGTGTTGAATTATGTTTTTTTTTAATGGTAAAGAAACCTCGTCTGTCCACTATAACAGTGGTCCCCAACCTTTTTGACACCGTGGACCGGTTGGGGGGGGACGGGGTCCGTGCTCGGGGGGCAGGGCACCCCTGCACATGCACGAAGGGGTGGCGCTTGCGCTGACGTGTGGGCACTTGCGCGAATGCGCGAAGAGGCAGGCACGCACACACACTTGCGTGCATGCACAAAGGGGCAGGGTGTGCTCGCTGGGCGCGCATGCGTGGACGGGCTGTGTGGGTGGGCGTGCGGGGGGAGTGCGTGTGGGGGGTGGAAGATCTGTGTCCACGGCCCGGTTCAGCCAAGGCCACGGACTGGCACCGGGCCACGGACCGGAGGTTGGGGATCCCTGCACTATAAGACTTACACAATGTTGGACTTTCACAGCAGAAGCAGGAATGAAACAATCTCTCCTCTGTGTACCTCAAAAAACCCCAGAAATAGTTTCTGAGCAGCTTGAAACCTAAGTGGAGAGGGGAAAGGAAGGAAGGGAAGTTCCACTCTGTTGGTGCTGTACCACCAGCACCATATTGGACTTTGGCCCTTAAGTTGTACACTTCTTGAAATGTTACAGTGTAATTCTCAGAACTACCCTTGCTTTGGCACCCTTCCCACCCTCTCAGTAGTTAGCACTCCTCCTTGTCGGTGAGACAAAGCAGAGGCATGCACTAACAACTCTTTGCTGGCATTGTCTGCGTTCCAAGGAAAAGAACTTCAAAAGAGCAGAAAGTGAACAAGGGAAGAAAAAACAAAGCTTTGGTTCCCCCCCACCCCAAAAAGCAAGCCTTTGAAACCAGTGTTACAAATAGACCACATGGGAAATACCACCATGTATTGCAAACCACATTAGTAATTACAGTGGACCCTCGACTTACGCACGGCTCCACTTACGGACTTCTCCAGCCGCAAAATTTCACTTCGACTTCCGGCCGGAGAATCGACATAAGAACAGAAATAGGCAGGGGGAAAAGGCGGGCAATTCAACTTTCTAACTATAGGTGGCGCCGAGGCTGCTTCTTTGTGCTGTAGGTCTGTCGGCCATTACTGTATACAGGGTGTGTCGCAGTTGAGAGAGCTCCTGCTTTCCAAGTGCACTTAAAATTGTAAAGGACAGATGAGAACCTTTGAACCCGAAGGCGCAGGGTCTACTCGCGGGTAAGCGCTGACAAAGGCGCGGGTCTACTCGCGAGTAAGTGCAGCTTTGCAAGCGCGGGAAGCCTCTGCAGAACCCCGGGAAGCTTCAGACTGGTAAGGTGCTGCTGTTTTTTCTTTTTAAAAAGTTGTTCTGGGTGGGTTTTGGAGGGTAGATTTGGGCTGGGGGGTATGTTTCTGTGTTGTTTTGTTTTTTGGTGATTTTTTTTTTTTTTTTTTTTTTTGCAGTCCCAGCGTGGGACTTGCTCCACTGTTGCTGTTATTTTAATTTTTTTGGAGGGGGGTATTTTTTCCTTCTGCCGGAACGGATTAATAGGTTTTCAATGCATTCCTATGGGAAATGGACCCTCGACCTACAGACTTTTCGACCTGCGGCCACTGTTCCAATACGGATTAATTCCGTAAGTCAAGGGTCCACTGTATCTCATTAACACTGGCATATTTAGGACGCTTCACACATGCATACGCATCAAACGCTGGCATGTCTGGGATGGACACTCAGCAGGCATCACCTTAAAAGACATTACTTTTCAACAGAGGCAATTCAGACTTAAGATGTATTGAGCAAAAGCATTTCCAGTTACTTGCATCAAGCTGTATACAGAAGAAACAGGTTCCTTGCTCCAAGAGCTTTTAGATGAAGGGTTTTTGTGTCACAGAAAAAGATGTAACAAATGTACACCCATGTGCACAAGCAACACAGTGCCAACATCTTTTGTAGAACTGATTCAAAACAGTAACTATGATTATGATCTTACACTGCCCACACATTCAGCAATTCTTGAAAAGGCTTATTTAGATTTTCTTAGAGTCCTTTATGTTCTGTTTATGTAACCACTGAAAAGCAGAAAAGAAAAAAGAAAGAAAAAGGAGGAGGGGAGAACTTGAAGGAAATTTTAATCCAAAGCAAGCAGCTCAAGAAATGTTAAAGAACCCAACTGGAATTGTGAAGCCTCTTGACAAAAGTAAGTTCCCTGAACTTGATTGAATGAACAGTAGGATCATACCCGTTCACTAAGTCAGAACAGAGATGGCCCAGAGCAGTTTTCTTAAGAAACAGAAAGTAACGTACAGCAAAAATATTAAAGGATATTAGAGAACATATTATACAGAGCTATGCATTTCCAGCTCGGTTGTATGGTATGGGATCATGGACTCTAACATAAGCCATCATTTTATGTTATTTTTTTAAAGGATTTTAGATAAGTTGTTATTGGAGAAAGTTAAGATTTTTTTTGGATTCAGACAATGACCAATCCATGAATAAAGTACTAAGGCAAATGGATAAAGACCACAAAATCACACAACACATGAAGACAGCTACAATATTTTGGCCATGTAATAAGAAACAAAAACTACAGATTGTTACAGCTGATAATTCATGGCAAAATAAATGGGAAAGGGAGTATCTAATGCAGCATAGTTGCTTAGAACTTTTGCATTCAAAGCCAGAACAGCCTTGATAACCTCCACCTTTGGCAGGAAAGAAAAGAGAAAAAAATATTCTGTAGTCAAGGTGAATGTCTTTTCAGATGAGAGGCACATGTATGGAAATAACCTTACGAATGTTCCCACAGAATGGCAATGGAGACAAAACAGCAGGGCATACACTACCCTGATGTCTTTGGAGAAAAGACTGGGTTACAAATAACACAAAAAATGCCAGACACAAGATGATAGGGAACAGCAACAAAAAGGTCAAACAACAGTGCAAGACATCTATCATTAAGAAAAAGGGTTCCAGAAAAAATACAGGACATTACTCATTTCTGTCGGAAAGATGCAAGATAACAATGAAAGCTTGGCTTGTACCAGAAGAATTTTGCGCTCATCCTCGTTGGCCTCCTTCACATAGGTGCGATTAGCCTGTGGGCTGACAGATGTCTCATAGGACGGCACCATGGGAGACCCTGACCGATCCAGAGAAAGGTTAGTAATGCTGGCTGATCTGGGGAAAGAAAGAGAATAGAGCTGATCACTTTAAGCTACTTCCATCTCCTTAAAATTAAAGTTTAACTGAGCTCGTCAGCCTTTACAACTCCAAGGAATCTCTCAGTAACCTCTTTCTTAGCCAGCCAGCAGAACCAGTTTCGAATATCAGCAACTGGAAAGACAAAGCTTTTTAAAAAAAAAAAATCCAAGAAATGCTTTCCCTCCCCCCACCCCACCCCACTTTTCAAATGAGAAGTACCAATATAGGAACAACATATTTTTAGAAATAATTTACACTATTGGAAAACAAACCTTAAAAGGTCAAAAAAAAAAATTAAAAAATCAAGTGAGCAAAGCAGGGATCATTGGCAAGGAGCCATCAATTGAAAGTTAACTGAAAAAAATCTTTCCAATTTCCATTCCCTCTTGAGGAGATGTGGAAGATGACCCATTACCATATGTTCTTAATACAAATCACATCTTGGAAAGCTACTTTTTACAATTTATGTCACTTAGTTCAAAGTGGGAAAACGGGCAGTCTCTACTACTATTAACATGGGCAATTTGTGCGGGTTCTTGTTTGTTTTGTTTAATTTGTGTAATCACTTTTCTGTTGATTTTTTTTAAAAGCTGGAATGTCCCTTTAAACTGACAAGAGAACAGCATAAACCTGGGGAAAGAACTAACACAAATGCTACTAAGCATGCCCTTTCAAAAGGGGGGGGCTAAAATTTAAAATTTTAGAGTTAAAATTAAAATTTGAAAGTTAAACTAAAAGTAAAAACTAAATTTATAAAATGACTAGAAAATGTCATAGGTTGAAAACATCTTCTCTATGGAAAACACCTAAATCCTTAATAGTTCCCACTCAGTGCATTACTGCTGAAATGAAAGAAAAGTAGTAAGTCACATGGGACTGTGTTTCTTGTGACTCGTTACTTCAATATTCTGATAGAAATCATAGTACCATAATCAAGGAGTGTGATTGGAGTCAGGATTTAAACATTCTATTTAATCGGAGTGAGGAGAAGAAGAAGAAACAGAAAGGTTGGTATTGCTGCATCTCAATTTATCCATTATCCAAAATCTAAGGCCATATGACTTCACTTACAGCACAACTTCCATTTAATAAATATTCCAGAGCTCATTCAATTTCTGTTCATACTAAATAAAGGTAAAGGTTCCCCTTGACATTTAGTCCAGTCATGTCAGACTCTAGGGGGCGGTGCTCATCCCTGTTTTCAAGCCATGGAGCCAGTGTTTGTCCGTAGACAGTTTCCGTGGTCACGTGGCCAGCACGACTAGACACGGAACACCGTTACCTTCCCACCGTGGTGGTACCTATTTATCTACTCACATTTTACATGCTTTCGAACTGCTAGGTTGGCAGGAGCTGGGACAAGCGACGGGAGCTCACTCCGTCGCGTGGATTCGAACTGCTCTTTCGACCTTGCAACCCAGAGGCTTTGGGGTTTAACCCACAGTGCCACCACGTCCTCATGATCATATTAATACATGTTTTTAATTATAATTATGGCCACGTTGTAGCATTTATTATTACTAACTTGACAGAAATCCTGTTTTCTAAAGAGATGTTTTAAGCCTCAAAGAACAGCAGAAGATGCAATATTTTTAAAAAAAAAAGATGAGGAAGATAAAGTCATAACTGGGACTCATCAAAGGGGAGGGGATGGAAAATGAACAACAAATACTAAGTTGAAATTTCTTTCTTTCTTTTAGTGTGTACCTTTATTTCATTTAATATAAATCTAATTAGACCAGAGTTTGGAATAGTTCCTTTTTCAAACTACAATTCCCAGAATTCTCCAATCAACCCAGGTCTGCTGTCTGCAGGTTTCTGTGAGTTGTTGCCCAGAATGGAATCTTTCCTTTCTACCCTGTTTCCCCGAAAATAAGACTTAACCTGAAAATAAGTCCTAGTATGATTTTTCAGGATGCTCGTAATATAAGCCCTACTGCAAAAATAAGCCTCACTTAAGTGAAACCCAGCCTTCCACCATTGTACAGCAACCAGAAGATGACATGAATGTATTTGAATAAATGTAGATTGTTGTACATTAAAAAAAAAATAAAACATCCCCTGAAAATAAGCCGTAATGCATTTTTTGGAGCAAAAATTAATATAAGACCCTGTCTTATTTTCGGGGAAACACGGTAAAACATGGCCTAATCCAGCAAACAGCTTCTCTGGTATGATCACTCAGATGCTTCTGGGATATTGGCAGGCTGGATGTGAAAGCAGCAGCACTCCTCCGCTGTTCCCCTTAGCATGTTAGCTTGCCCAAGGCTATGCAGGCTGGCTGTTCTCCCAGAAGGCACAATAGGGAATGGCACTTCCCATCCCTAGCTCCACTGTCAAGCGCCCCATCTCACAGAGCTACCTAACCTATATGTATAATAGTCCCTGATATACGTATATGGCCCAATATCAATATTTGTTAGGTAGATCAAAGCCAACAAGAAAAAGGGGAAAAAATCACTGAAAAGTTGTCCTGTTGTTCAACGGCAGCTCTTAACTTGGACAAAGAGGAAGGCTCCATAGCTCTACATAAGATATCAGTACCAACCTTTTAGGGAGTGCCAAAAGCCCCAGAGAAATCAGTAATTTCACACACCCAGTATTTGACATCACTTCACTCAGCACTGAACCTGAGCTCTAGATTGTGTTTGCAGTGTAGTCAACAGACAGCAAGAGATCTGCAGTCTCTTCTGTGATCTCAAGCAAACACCACCTTGACGTAAGGAAGGCAATTACCATTCCACAGAATGCCAATGCCATCATAAGACCTGGTCAGCAGAAACCAACTTTACCTTATGGAAGCAGACAACATCAGCAAGGCTATTGTTGCTACAGACAGTTTCATACAAAGATGACCCTGCACTGGAGCTGCTCACCTGTTCCGAGCAGGGGATTTTCCTGCTTCTTCCTGAACTGATCCAAGACGGGTTGACAATGTGGAAGATGAAGAGTCCGGGTGAATCAAGCTGCAGGTAAATGCCACAATGGTTAAACAGCTATTACCTCTAAACTGAAGTATTTAACAGAACTCAGTGTTATCTTCTGGAAATGATTTTGCTTTTCATCTTCAAAGAGAGAAATGTTTTTAAGTTATTCCTAACAGTTACAGTTAACTGATGAATTGTTACATCTGAAAACAGTCTTTCACACACTCTGACTTTTTTTTTATTTGCCTTGACTGTTTTTTTCAGAATGGCAGTCTTAAACAGCACAGTATTTGTAAGTCATAAAAGGTCTCCCCTTTGCATCTGTGCTCCCTATTTCCCCCATAAAGTTTGATAGTTAGGAAAGTGGTATTTTATAAACATTACTAAATATAAACTATCCAGGGCAAATTACTCATCCCAGAGGTGTGAAATGTTAGATTTGACCCCAAGGGCACAAATAACTTCTCATATGTGTTGCTGCAAACAGGTCCTTTGGAGAGATGGTACCCATAACAAAAATTGTCTGCATGGAATCAACCACTTGGGTCTACTTGGGCACACGGCAACACTGGCCAATGCTGATTAGTGAAAGAAGTATATGGAAGCTCAGAGATATGCCCTTCATGAAATCCAGCCTCAAGTGCATGCTGGATGGGGAACTACTACAGTCATTCTCAACACAGGCCATATGGCCTTCGGGGGGGGGGGGGGGCTGGCACATTTGAAGACGGCCACAGAGTGGAAACAATTCTTCACACACCACCTTATAAGGTTTGTTTTGCAACTTATACAATCCTGATTCAGCCTATATTTCTTTCATATTGTGTTCAGGGACATGGCCAAAATAAAGGTTGAGAATGGCTCCATGAAACAATTGATTTTCAGCCCAGTGCCAGCAGAGGGAGCTGTGTTCATCAGAAAATGTGACAGAATTCATCTCCCAAGACAAGTAAGATTTTTAGCCTATCCCTCATCATTAAACTTCAATGTTTGCTCAGGGAGAGATTATTGTGGGTGTTTTCAACTGTAGCTGCCACCTGACCCACAACATACAAAGTGTTTGCTCAGTCTCCAAGGTGCCACACATCTCCATTTCACTGAATCCTTCATTAACTTAATACTTCAACTAAAAGCAGAGTTTTGAAAAGCTACTTTCTTGCACTATGACTCCCAGAATCCCCCATCTAGCATGGCCAAAAGAAAAGCAGTTTCAATACATAATGAGGCTTATCCAATATGAGTCATTCTATTTAGATTCAAACTGGAAAATTCAAAGAGCTCAATGCCTGCCCCATTTTCAGGCAATAAAAGCGAGAAATCTTTCCATAGAACTATGAAGGTTTTACTTTCAATGAAAATCGCTACAGAACTAGATCTCTTTACAAAAGTTTCCAACAGCAACATATTCAGACCTTTGGAGAAAAGGTAGGAAGAACATCTCCTTAGAGGGCTTCAGGAGGTATTGGTGGAAGAACAGATGCAATTCCCTGCTCAAACTGGCTGAGAAGAGCTAAGAGAAGCAGAAAACGGGGAACTAGCCCTGTTACACAAATGGAGGCCAAGAGAACCAACAATGCCCTCATGCTTATCCTCCCCCAGCACCCATTCTTGGTGCCAAAAAAGAATGCAGTCGCAGTACATGCCCCTAGGCCAGGCGCTTGGCAAATTTTACAGTCCCTAGGGACACATCATAACATCAAGACAGTGGGGTAGCGGGGAGAACACTTCAGCCTCTCAGCTCCCTCCTCTCTTTGTCTAGTTAACCATGATGAGAGCGATGGGAGTCCAAACAGCATTGGAAAGAGAAAGAAAGAGCCAAGGGAGCCCAGTCGTGGGGAGGCTGAGCCACATCAGATCGGGCCAGCAAACCTAAGGTTCTCTGTCCCTGCTCTACTGACACAAGTCACAAAAAGCAGAACATGACAAATTTGAACGTCAGCTAGCAGAAGCTGACAAATTTCCAAACAGGACACTGGAAAACAACTGCTGAGGCTAGATGGAGAAGAGATTTGGCAAACACTCAAAACTAAGCTGAAAGATAAAATGCAAAGCCAGCTGATACCTTTGCCAGGCAAGGTCTTCTTCCAGGAAGATGTTGCGGCTAGCTTTCCTGCTGCCAACGGGAGTCCGTGGTTCCCCAGGATCCAGTACTGACACGCAGGTAGTGGAGTCAGAGAGAACACTCAAGTCTTCCCCAATAGAGTTGCCGTCTGTGGAGTGTGCATAGCTTAAGGCTATTTTACGACAGTATGTACAAGCTCTGAGGTCACCTGAAAGAACAAAATAACATGGAATGGCCTCACACCCTCCCTGGAGCAGAACAGAAGTTCCAAAAGTCTGGAAACTAATCCTTCTTCTGAAATTCCTTATAAACATAAATGGAACCATAAAATTCACTGGGTGGATTAAACATGGACCAATTACTCTCTCTTTTACTGAGCTCTTGTGGGGATAAAGCAGGGAGAAAGAGAGCCAGGTACACCAGACAGAATTCACGGCCATCCCTCTGGTTACTTTACCCTCTGATCTAGAATAGTCTCACTAAAACAATGGCATGATGCATAATTGAGGAAGAGATACAGGGGGAAAGGCAAAAACAGTTTTTTTTCCCCAAAGGGAGTAAAAAAAAAAAGCTTGAAAGGAGAAAAAAGAATGAGAATGTGTGATTTAGTTAAGCACAGCTAAGAAGGCTCTGCCCCTTTTCATGGAACTATGAATGAAGAGGATGAAGGAGCCATATATTGCTCACTTCCAAAACCAGAAGGCTCAATGGAAAAGTTCCATGCTAGAGTCCCCCATAACCTGCTTCAAGGAAATGCCCCTAACTTCCTCAAAAGACTTAATGTTTAAACGCATTATTGCCTCACCTGTGTAACCCATGAATTTTCCAGGGATTTCCTGGTTGCAGCACCGGCTGCAGAAAATCTGCCCGCACAACCGGCAGTGGTGTCTGCGCCGAAAGGTGGTGAATTTCTCGTTACAGTCATAGCATTCCTTGCACTGGCTGTCTGGCATCCAGTACTGCTTCAGGTCACTGTCCTAAAACACAAAGGTAAATATTCAGTCAAGCCCCAACACAAAACAGATTTACACAGGATATTTCTATCTCAGAAGCTAAACAACACCATGAGGTGTAACAAAGCCATAATTAGACTACATTTGCTCAGTCGCAGGCTCAATTGGATTTCCCACAGCAAGTCCTTCTCAGACTAATAGCCCTGTGGAACATTCTTAGATTACTAATTAAAAGGTTCATCTAGAAGGCATCCACCTACTTATTCAACAGGTTTTGATGGCAGTTTACCCCCCACAAAAAGAGACACAGACTTTTTGTGCCAATTGCATAAACAAGGGTTCTGTTCTCGATTCAGCTGACCCCCATTCCCCTCCAAAAAGTCTCTTCTGCTTTATACAACCATGACTTACTCTAGATAAAAGGATTTCCCAGATTAAACAATTCTGGGACAGAGGCTATAAAGTCATTTTTAAAAAGCAATTAGTTTCAGCTATGGTTACAAGGTCCCCAATTAGAGCTGCAATTTTGAAAAGTGCAGGGGGGAAAAAACCATTTGAGTAACAGCCACTGACTTTTGAGAAACAGGAAAGTAAAGAGCTATGTTAAAGATTCTCACAGTAAGTAAAAGTTACTTTGAACTACTTTAAAAAAAATGTGAATACTACAATCCACTGGCCTGTCACACAAAATACTCTCTCCTTTCCTCTTAGCATCCATAACACAGCATAAGGCAAAGCACAAGCCAAGACTTTAACTATGTGATGCTTCTCCTCTATCATTTCACGAGGTCAGACCTCAATAGTTGCAATTTAATTACATAATTAAAAGGATAAGTTTTTTTTAAGTAACAGCCACAGCCTTCTATAGTTTACCATATTCACTGGAAAAATGAGTTAATTACAAGTAACATGTAATTTATAATTAATAACTTCCAAGTTCTCCCAGACATTATTATTCAGTTATATGTGTTGATCCAATAAAAGGTAACAAAGAGCGGGGGGGACAGCTGAAGTTTCTGCCCTTCCATCGCAAAAGATCAATTTTACAGCCAATCTCAGTCGTTAAAGAAAGAGATTTAGTTGGAAGAACTTGAAAAGTCTTCTGCCATTATCTGTATTTCCTCAATGACTAATTACAGTGAGAGAGCAATAGTTGAAATTAATGGAAATTATTCTTGCTTTCTGTATTTTCAAGAGATTCTAGACAAAAGGCTGGAGAACCTTCGGCCCTCCAACTGCTGTTAAGCTCCCAAGTCTCCTTAGCCTGGCCAAGGATGGGGCATGGCAGAAGTAGCAGTTTTGCAACGTCAGCAGGATGAAAGGTACCTCCACCCCCACCTCCGTTATAAATAGTGCTTGTTAAGTCTTCTCAGCCGTGGGGGGGGGGGGGGGGGGAATACCAGCCATTCGTAAAATTCAGGACAGCTCTATTGTTTTAAACTGCACACGAAAGGCAATACCTGACTTTTTCCTTCCATGATTTCTTTGAGGCGTTTTAAGACTGTACTGAGGCTCCTCAGCTGAACAGCTGTCCGAGGATCATGCCCACCAAGAGGAGGTTCTTTTCTTCGATTTTCTGAAATGAAAAGATGTTAGCTTTTAGAGGGGAGACAGACGGACAGCGTGTGTTTGCATGTTCTCTCTGTGCTATTGGTGGAAATGTTTCAGAAAGCAGAATGTTCAGCTTCAGCGTTGTTGTTGTTTTAAAAGACGGCAAAGTATGTATTTACCACTTTCAGAGTGAAGGCTACAAACTCTGAGATAAACAAGCCAGAGGACCTTTTGCAATGCCCTCCTTGTACGAGAAGGGACACTCTCCAATCATCCTTAAACAATAGAGATAAATAAAAAGGATCTCCCAGGACAAGGAAGATTTGATGGCATGTTTGTGAACCCATTCACTTGGAAGAAATTTTGACTGGTTTCAACAGAATGTGCTTCCAGGAAGCACAATGAAGCCTTTCAGTTCAGCCATAATCTACTTTTCTCTGCAATGCTGGACTAACTTCAGTGCAACAAGTAAAAAAAAAGAAAAGAAAGAAAAGTTGGTTCAGCTGTGGAATTAAGGCATTCTAACATAGGACTTTTCAATTTATTCTGAGAGCTGGGATCAAGATTTTGAAAGATGTCTGCACCATACTCTGCTCCCATTACTTTTTCCAGAACGTACAGAAAGGAAAAGCTATTGAAAACCAGGCATCCCGATAAAAATACTTCTACCTTGTTTATTAGAACTAAGGTATTACAACACTGTGTACCCAATGTGGTGTAATGATGCTGAATCTGAATCCTTCTTTGGCTATGGAAAATCAGTGATGTGGGGTTCTGCTGGTAAAAATCACTCCTTGAATATCTCACATACCTTGAAAACCCTATTAGGATTGTTGTAAGTCAGATACAACTTGAGAACACATATCACACACACTTTAAAGCATTCAGAGCTATGAAGAAAAAATTTCAGATATCTGTTACATGAAAGCAGAACTCCTGCTAAGCATACAGTCCAGATCACAAAAATGGTCACAAGCATTACACAATTAATGGAGCTTGACAACATTCCATTGTTTTACCAACATTCAAGCCTGAACATTTGAGAGCTCAACTGATGTCAGCTCCTAGCACTGGTCCAAACACGTCTGATAAGGAGAAATGGGACAAAATCATTAGGCAAGAAACAGTAGTCAGCAAAATATGGCACAGCCCACGTTTGCCTGATTAAAAGCCTGCAAAAAGTTGTTTTTTTGTGGGGGTGGAATGGACTCATAAGGCTCCTTGTTCTAAAACTGGAGAGGAAGGAGGTAAACTAGAAAGCTACCAGTGGGCTTCTGGAGGCGAAGCACAGGATAAACAGATAACAAGCCTGCAGGCAAAAGTTCCAAAGAATGGTTACAGATTAGAGAAAGTATCAGCTGGAATAGCAACTGTAAAATTAGCTGAGAAAGATGAGGAAGATAATTCAAACAATACAGACTATAAGGAAAGTGTGATATGGGGAAATAAATCATTGTGCCATAGCCACTTTACAAAAAACAGATGTGGGGAGAGACCAAATGATAAAGATCCAGCTATTTGGAAATTTCTCCTGAACTATAAACATAATGATAAACCTCTGAACAAAATCACTGTTACTCACAACAAAGCTGGATCTCAGCAGATGGTTATCAATCAAAGTTATAAGACTTCCCTACAGAGAAGCAGCTACACGATGAAAACACTAACTTGCTTTAAGTCAATTAAGTCAATTTCCAACCCATATATATATGGGTTGGAAACCCATATATATACACACTCCATTTCTGCTCCTAACAAACAGCAGTTTCACATACAAGTAGGAATACATAATCATGACTTTACATGAGCCAATGTGTTACCATTCTGTAACAATTCATCATCAATTCATACTGAAATAAAATCACTAAACTTCTTGCCAAATTATTAGGAGTACACGACATTTCCTAAGCACTGAAAAATAGTATCTGCATGTTTTATCAAACTTTCCCTAAAATTACCGGCCTGAGCTTCCCGTTGTAACACTGCGGATAGAGATGCCCCAAAGTTTGCCAAACTCCCTCTCACTGTGACTCCTCTTTCCAAGCAGGTGCTTTTCTACATATTTGTTAAATAGAGCCATCAAGTTCCTTACCAACTGCGTCGTTCTCCATTGGGCACACATTTTATTTTGCTCCCTCTTGTGTAAGTGAAACAAACATGGCTCCTTTGTATTTACTGCTTTATATATCACTGATGTCAGCAGGAATGCTGGCAGCCCAAGGGAGAAGCAGGCAAATTAACTGTTGCTGTGCAAGAGCCAGGCTGCCAGCTTTGGAGGGAGGAGGAGCAGCAGCAGCAGGCTTTGACTCTCTCAGCACACAAGGACCTCTCAGCCACCCTCTGCCACTAACTCTTGTCTCCAGCAAGCACAATTCATTTCCCGAGCACAAATAGAGCCGTAATTGAAATGAAATATTGGCATCAGGTACTATGCAACTTTGCTACACCACTCTTCACCGGTGGGGATAGGGGTGGCTACTCTGAATGGTCTTCAGTGCTGAACGGCCCTTTATGAAAGAACAAACATTTACACCAGACCTCAAGTAAGTAACAGTGCACTGAAGGGCTGCATCATGTAATTATTTTCTACTAGTACCCACTCACACTTGTTTATCTCATTACTGGTATTTTGACAGTATTTTTCAATCATACTCCCAGAGTGAAGTATGATTTAAAAGAACAAAACAGCCAAAGGGCAACTGAATAATAAAAACAAATATAACATAATGTAGAGCCAGAGGTTGAGTTCAATTCCCCACTATGCCTCCTTGACAGGGACTGGACTTAATAATCCATAAAGCCCCTTTCCAGCTCTGAGTTCCAAGATGATGATCATGGTTACAAACTACAGGGCTGCATGAAAAAGTCAGGATTAAAATTGTAAGTAAAAATCCTAAAAACACTTTTTCAGATAACAGAATGGGAAAATGAAAGGTAGGTTAAGAAATGGCAAAAATTTCTTTCCAGAGTGTTCAATTCATGATATAACAAACGGTCTCCCATAGGAGACTGTCATTTCCCATGATGACCTCTTTTTGATATTACATGTTTGTTGTTGTTTAGTCGTTAAGTCATGTCCGACTCTTCGTGACCCCATGGACCACAGCACGCCAGGCCCTCCTGTCTTCCACTGCCTCCTGGAGTTGGGTCAAATTCATGTTGGTTGCTTCGATGACACTGTCCATCCATCTCGTCCTCTGTCGTCCCCTTCTCCTCTTGCCTTCACACTTTCCCAACATCAGGGTCTTTTCCAGGGAGTCTTCTCTTCTCGTGAGATGGCTAAAGTATTGGAGCCTCAGCTTCAGAATCTGTCCTTCCAGTGAGCACTCAGGGTTGATTTCCTTCAAAATGGATAGGTTTGATCTCTTTGCAGTCCAGGGGACTCTCAAGAGTCTCCTCCAGCACCACAATTCAAAAGCATCAATTCTTCGGCGGTCAGCCTTCTTTATGGGCCAGCTCTCACTTTCATACGTCGCTACTGGAAAAACCATCGCTTTGACTATGCGGACCTTTGTCAGCAAGGTGATGTCTCTGCTTTTTAAGACGCTGTCTAGGTTTGTCATCGCTTTCCTCCCAAGAAGCAGGGGTCTTTTAATTTCGTGGCTGCTGTCACCATCTGCAGTGGTGCTGGAGGCCCAAGAAAGTAAAATCTGTCACTGCCTCCATATCTTCCCCTTCTATTTGCCAGGAGGTGATGGGGCCAGTGGCCATGATCTTAGTTTTTTTGATGTTGAGCTTCAGACCATTTTTTGCGCTCTCCTCTTTCACCCTCATTAAGAGGTTCTTTAATTCCTCCTCACTTTCTGCCATCAGAATGGTATCATCTGCATATCAGAGGTTGTTGATATTTCTTCCGGCAATCTTACTTCCGGTATGGGATTCATCCAGTCCAGCCTTTCGCATGATGTATACTGCATATAAGTTAAATAAGCAGGGAGACAATATACTGCCTTGTCGTACTCCTTTCCCAATTTTGAACCAATCAGCACTCCCATTTCTTTAAGAACTTGCCATAGTGTGCTGTGGTCCACACAGTCAAACGCTTTTGCATAGTCAATGAAGCAGAAGTAGATGTTTTTCTGGAACTCTCTGGCTTTCTCCATAATCCAGCGCATGTTAGCAATTTGGTCTCTAGTTCCTCTGCCCCTTCGAAATCCAGCTTGTACTTCTGGGAGTTCTCGGTCCACATACTGCTGAAGCCTGCCTTGGAGGATTTTGAGCATTACCTTGCTAGCGTGTGAAATGAGTGCAATTGTACGGTAGTTGGAGCATTCTTTGGCACTGCCCTTCTTTGGGATTGGGATGTAGACTGATCTTTTCCAATCCTCTGGCCACTGCTGAGTTTTCCAAACTTGCTGGCATATTGAGTGTAGCACCTTAACAGCGTCATCTTTTAAGATTTTAAATAGTTCCACTGGAATGCCATCACCTCCACTGGCCTTGTTGTTAGCCATGTTTTCTAAGGCCCACTTGACTTCACTCTCCAGGATGTCTGGCTCAAGGTCAGCAACCACACTATCTGGGTTGTCCGGGACATCCAGATCTTTCTGGTATAATTCCTCTGTGTATTCTTGCCACCTCTTCTTGATGTCTTCTGCTTCTGTGAGGTCCCTGCCATTTTTGTCCTTTATCATGTCCATCTTTGCACAAAAGGTTCCTTTAATATCTCCAATTTTCTTGAACAGATCTCTGGTTTTTCCCTTTCTATTATTTTCCTCTATTATTATCTCTTGACTCCCTACTTTAGCATTCCAATCCCCTATCATGACAAGAACATCTTTCTTTGGTGTCAGTTCTAGAAGGTGTTGTAAGTCTTCATAGAATTGGTCAATTTCAGCCTCTTCAGCATCGGTGGTTGGTGCATAAACATGGATTACTGTGATGTTGAAAAGTCTGCCTTGGATTCGTATTGAAATCATTCTATCATTTTTGAGATTGAATCCCAGTACAGCTTTTCCCACTCTTTTGTTGACTATGAGGGCTACTCCATTTCTTCTACGGGGTTCTTGCCCACAATAGTAGATATGGTAATTGTCTGAATTGAATTCGCCCATTCCCGTCCATTTTAGTTCACTGATGCCCAGGATGTCAATGTTTATTCTTGCCATCTCCTGTTTGACCACATCCAGCTTACCAAGGTTCATAGATCTTACATTCCAGGTTCCTATGCAGTATTTTTCTTTGCAGCATCGGACTTTCCTTTCACTTCCAGGCACGTCCGCATTTGAGCGTCCTTTCGGCTTTGGCCCAACCACTTCATTAGCTCTGGAGCTACTTGTATTTGTCCTCCGCTCTTCCTCAGTAGCATGTTGGACGCCTTCCGACCTGAGGGGCTCATCTTCCAGCGTCATATCTTTCAGCCTTTTGTTTCTGTCCATGGAGTTTTCTTGGCAAAGATACTGGAGTGGCTTGCCAGTTCCTGCTCCAGGTGGATCGCGTTTAGTCAGAACACTCCACTATGACCTGGTGTCCCTGCACGGCATAGCCCATAGTTTCTCTGAATTACTCAAGCCTCTTCGCCATGACAAGGCAGCAATCCGTGAAGGGGATTACATTACGTGTTAAGGGCCAGCAATTCAATATTCATGTCATTCTGTTAATACCACACCTGCAGCTGTTTTTTATGTCCAGATTTCCAGTATAGAGAAGCTGTGCAGCAAAAAGAATAGCTCATCACATTGTACAAATACAATAATTTTTCATTATGAACTCATAGAGCATGAAAGTATGCACATTGAGTCCAAAATCAACAGTGCGCTCCCATGCCCAGCAGTCTTTTATAATCTCCTACCAATCTGCTAAAATCAAGATGTGCATGAGGGAGTCTGTTCTACAATGCTCCTCAGCCCCAACCAGGAATTAAACAAGATAAGCTCTGACATTCTTTCTTGAAAGACTCCAGGTCTTACATCCGTAGTCATTAGCAGCAAATGCATGATACTGAATTTTGGGAAATTATAAATGTTTTTCCTCATTTCACACTTCTGTAAAAATAAAAAGTAAGTTTTAAAGTTAAAGTTACTAGTCAGTTTTAAAATCACAATCAACTTTTCGAGAGACTACCACCAAAGGCTTGTTCTACACATTTACAAACTCATATTTGCTTATCTATAGAAGAAGTGGCCACAGATGAAAGGCTCATTTTCTACCAAAACAGGATTGAGCTGCAAGTGGACAGCACAGAGAGACAATTTAGATCCCCTCCTTGCAGTTTCCTCTTTTGGTGTTCTTAGCATTTTCAAACACCAAATAAAGAAAATATGTCCCCTAAGTAAAAGGTTTGTTCATCAATACCTTCCATTAAGAAGTAGTCCTTGTCAAGCAGAGTCATATCCATATCTACTAAGTGTGAGGTAGTTAAAGCAGGATATGATACATAAATCAGATCATGTAAATCAAACTTAAACCAAGACTGTGTGCTCTTACCTTACAACAGAAATTTAGTGACACTTTCTATCATTGATTGCACCCCTGCAATCCCTCAACATAAGGACTGGGCTTGATCATATTTTATTTCTTAGTACAGCCTGTCTCCACCATTTGCACTTCTGATTTCCAAAACAGTAGGTTGTAAGCTATAAAAGTGCATGCAGGGCTGAGTCATATTGTAGGTTTAGGCCAGCATAAACATAAATGTAATCATCATCGTCATCATCTTAGAACAGCAGAGCTGGCAGGGATCCTATGGATGATTGAGTCTAGCCCCTGACAAGCAGGCATAGTAGGGAATCAAACTCCCAACTTCTGGCTCCATAGCCAGAAACTGCTATCCATCAATGAGCTAAACTACAGTGACAATTGCCACTAATTAATGATTTGTGGTTTACATTCCTAGTTGCACACAAAGTCACTGAACTAGAGCACAATTATGAGCAGCAACTCATGCTGACACAAATCTACATGGACTTCTGGCCTAAATCTCAATAGTGCTAGTCAGATTCCAAGTAACTTCCCACTTAAGAATCCATCACTTTTTCTATTCTGAAAACTCTGTCCTAGACCATATGATGGAATGAACTCTTCCATGCTTTTATCCGTACTGTCCATTTAGCTATACTACACAGGCAAAGGAAACCAGTGCTCTAAAGTGACACACGCACCCCCTGGCGGTGACTCTTTTTTCACTGAAGAAGCAATGGAATATGACTTTTTTTGGTCAAATATTTCATCAATTCATTGTGTGTTTGGGACTGAACAGCTCAAATGCTGGAAAAACTAGTTGTTTACCATAATCCTTTCTTCTGCTCAAGAGGGTTTTTTTAAATTAATAAATTGTTGTGTGATGTGTGTGGCTTCCCAGAAAAAATTATGATGTGACTTGCATTCATTTAGGACACTCTTCATGTTTACTTTAATATAGAAAGCTGCACAGGGACATTCAACTCCAACCTCAGCTTTCCCTTTCCCCACTACTTTGACTATTTTTCATCAAAAGCAATTCAAAAAATCAATCACAAACCCCACACCCAGGCAAAACATGTCATTTGGGCCTGCACAGGGACATTCAACTCCAACCTCAGCTTTCCCTTTCCTCTGTTCTAAATGTTTCTGAAGTTCAGGGGAGGAGAATACTCTGGGGAGAAAGTAAATGTGCCTTGCGGGTGCTTGTAGCCTCTGTTTCCCTAAAGTAAAAAAGCAGCACCGGGGGACAATCTAGATTGTAAGGAGGAAATGCCTCACTCATCCTTCACGCTATTGCTCCGATCAGGTTAGCAGCTCCACCTCCCCACTACTTTGACTATTTTTCATCAAAAGCAATTCAAAAAATCAATCACAAACCCCACACCCAGGCAAAACATGTCATTTGGGCCTGCACTGGTGTAGGGTCTGACTGAAAATTGCCTGCCTTGCAGTGAAGACAGCTTTAAGACTTCTGGCAGAAGAAAGCACTTAATTCCAAAGGACTGTCTGAACTTCAAACTCAGAAACTGCTGCATCCAATTTAGGTAGGTCACTGCACTGTAACGAGACATTAGATTATTAGCTAGAATGGGCACTCCAAGCTGTGTGCACTTAAAATGGAAGGGGTATCAGTGATAAAGCCCACATGAGGACTTCACCAACACTACATGTAGGCCAAGTCATTTCTGTAGCATTTTCTGACACTCTGTAAATATTCAGCTCAAAGAACCGAATCAGAATCTCTCCACAGATTATCAGAAATATCGTTTGTGGATTATTTTATATCAAGGATTGTTTTCCCCCCAGCTTTCTATAGGAATATTTGATGAGAAAACTCACATCTATGTGACCACATTGGCTCTATGCTAAGAAAACAATAACCCTTTTACAGCTTTTAATGCTTTATATGGATCACCATCTGCCCATTTTCTTTCATAAACACACTTTCCTTGTATTTTTCCATCAGTGTAACAAGGATGGAAAAATGTGAATACAGGGACATTAGTTTTACACATTATAAGAAAATCCATGTAAGAGAGTGCAGTTACACAGGAGAAAACTTACACCAGCTACGTTTTAAATTAAAGAAAACAAGTTTTCATAGTGTGAAGTAGGATGGCAATTTTACCGACAAAGCATTGTTTGTATTGAAAACCACACAAGAAGACAGAATACAGGAACTACCTATTTCAAACTCAACTCTCTTACCTAATGATGTGGAAGATCTTCTCTGCAGTTCCCCAGAAGGCTGTGATTTTTTGTAAGCTACAGGCGATGACCTTAGTGACTGTGACCTCAGACTATGCTGCGGACTTGACCAACTGGTATTCAGTGCCTGCTGGTCACCCTGTCCAGTTTCTGCTCTCTCCATAGAAGATGCAAGTCGGCCATCATCTAAAAAAGGCAAATGTGAGTCTGATCAAGGTTCAGTAATGAGAAGTGGAAACGAACTACATTCCTCTATTGAGTTTTTTTTTTTAAAAAAATTAGTATCACCGAGTGTTGAAATTGCATGTTCAGCCCAATCCTCTCCCGCAGCCTCTGTGTACCAGCTTGGAATAAAGAAGCATAAACAGTAACAAAGCAAGTAGACAAGGCAAGAACATATAGGGGACGTTTTAGCAGGTACTGGTGTTCTCCCTCAAGCTCCGCAAAGATATCCCAACTGTGTTAGAAAATAAGACCATTCTGATGGCTCAGAAGTTGCCAATGAGGTCATCATGTTAGTTTCTTGTAGCAAAGACAATGAAAAACTTGTGGCACTTTAAAGATTAATCAGCTTTATTTTACATATGAAGGAATTCCATTGGTGTTCATTTAAGGTTTGGGTAATTTACTGTAGTTAATTAGTGAGGTGGCTCACTTGTTTGCCTACCAGGTCATGTACTCAACTATGCAACTAAGATGCACCCCAACACTGCAAGCTACCCAGATCTTACATGAACACCAATAGGATTCCAGCCACAAGCCCTCATGGACTGTAGCCCATTTCTACAGATGCAGAGAAGAGCGCTTCAATGGACAGACAAAAAGCAAGTGGACTTCAGAAAACTTGATGTCAAAACCTGTAAATCTTCAAGGCACTACAAGACATTTCATTGTTATTGATGTCACAAAACTCTCAAAATCTTTCATGAACCATCAAAGGTTTTTTAAGGGAGATCAAATCTCTGGAACAAAATAAGCTCCTTTCACACCTGCACCTTCCCCACAAACAAAATCTTAAAGATCACACTATAACTGCAGTGTTTCAAATGATGAAATAACAACTCCTGTAATATCATAACCATCTATTGGCAATACAAATTTGCTTTGTACAATTTGCTTTCGACAGGATATGTGAACATTACGGTTAGTAATTAAATGTCAGCAATTAATTCGTAATCTATTGGCAGCTGAGTCTTATAACGTGACCCACTGTACCCTCAGCAGTGTCACGCCAACTTATCTGCCTAGCTTACAATGCAGCCCTGTTCATCTCAAGTCAGAAGTCCAGTCACACTCTGCTCATTGGGACTTACTTTCACATAAGCATTTATAAACCCAATAAAAGGTGGTTTCTTTTTTTTAAAGGCCACTTTCCTAGCACTGCACTAATATATCGCTGCAGCAATGGACATCAAATCTCTCTCTAATGTTAAGTGTTTATTTATCTAATCCAATTTCTATACTGTCCCATTACTGTTATCACTCTCTGGGAGAAAGAAATTTTACGATGAAAACACCATGTAATACAGAAAATACAATAGACCTTGTCACTAGC
This sequence comes from Intellagama lesueurii, assembly GCA_037013535.1. NCBI lineage: Eukaryota > Metazoa > Chordata > Lepidosauria > Squamata > Agamidae > Intellagama > Intellagama lesueurii. Next base: position 175,902,010 of record JBAJHW010000001.1, on the reverse strand, counting down.
TAAAAACAATGAGTCTACCTTTTCTCTATTCTCTATAAGCAAAAGAGTTGCCTCACTGCATCACAGCAAAAAAAAACTTAAATCCAAGAAGAAAAAACTGTCAACTCAATCGTTTGCATATTAACTTAGAAATAAGTCCCTTTGAATTTAACAGGTGAATTAAATTATCCTAACTTAAGGTAAGTTAATACAACTTTTAAGTTAACGTATCTTGTTCTGACTCACAAATAGCATCCCATTAGTACACTGCACATCTACATGAGGAGCCTTGTGGTGCAGTAGTTAAACTGCTGTAATGCAGCCAAACTCTGCTCACGACCCAGGGTCCAATCCCAGGTACTCGACTCAGGGTTCACTCAGCCTTCCATCCTTCTGAGGTCCATGAAATGAGTACCCAGCTTGCAGGGTCAGGTGCAATGTGTAGCCTGCAATTAACTTGTAAAACGCCTAGAGAGTGCTTTAAGCACTATGGGGTGGTATATAAGCAGCACACTTTGCTTTTTTTTTTTAACTCTGCATGTCAGAAAAAGATATCCAAGAAGAGGATGAGATCAGAACTGTACTTTTTAAGGGATCTTGCATTGACACACCACAATTAAAAACTTGGCTCTTCAGGCAGGCCTTCCCTCCTGTCAATACCTGACTTTATTCTTATTATAATTTTCTGTTTTCCCATCTTGAGCATTACTAATCACTATTGTTTTGAATTGTTTTTAACTGTTTTAGTTTATAATGTTTAATGGAACCCGCCCGGAGTAGACTTTGTCTAAAAGGGCGGGATAAAAATCGAATAAATAAATAAATAATACACAGAGGTAACAAACATCATTCGCACACCAGATTGTGACCACATCTAACATGCAGCCTGCTTGAAGTCTGCTAACATGCCAGTACTATTCTACCTAGCCTGTATCTCTGCATACAGATGTCCATGGCACTGGACCTTACAGACTGGGGAAGAAATGTTTTGTTTCAGCATCTGCCAGTCCTAACTCCTCTGCTCCACCCCCAAAACGTATCATTTCTATTTTCAAATAGAAAACCATGTGATGTCAGTTGCTAGGGATGGGATATGTGAAATCCATGAAACCATTTCTATGGTCTCCCTTGACCCAGTATCTTACTCCTACTGTCATTCCATACTTTCTCTTTTTCCTCTCCTATTAGAGCTGGATATCATAATGACTACTCTGACCTGGAGGTGGCATCTCTGAACTGTGTTACAGCCAAACCAGCCTACAAGGTCTTTCAGACAAAAAAATGATTCTCTTCTCTTCATGCCTTCCCTCACTTATTTTTACTTGAATAATCAGCTATAACAATTTATACTTTTTTTGCTCCTCATTAAACAAAATATTCTAAGTTTCTGCAATTTATGTATTTTATGACACCTGGCATTCCACTGCCCAGTCTAAAAACATTCGCCCCCACCCATGAGAACAATGCCAGCTGAGTATCCTCCTCCTACCTCATGCTGACTGTCCCTTCTAGGGGATGTCAGTCTCAGGGATATATTCTGGTTTCCCAAAGTCCCACAGCAGTGGATTTTAAAGCACCCTATAAATTCAGGGAGGCCAGCTACTGCATTTTCCCTTTGATTGGTATTGGCATTTGTACAAAAACTTGGGTAGGTGCAACAACAGCCATGCTTTAACTCAACACTGCTCCATAACATATCATTCTATATATGATTGTAACTTGGAAGACAATAAACTCTTACCTTTACTGAAACGAAAGAGATTTACAAAAGAGCTGTAGGCAGATTTAAATGGAGGTTCATCCTGGTCAGGAGTCAAAGGTTTGAAGTGTGTAAGATGAGAGGGACTGCCAGCAGAGTAAGGCAGATCGCTCATAGAGTCCAGTGTTGGAGATGGTTTGTCATCTGTGGCCATCTCATGGATCCTAAGAAGATTGAACAACGCACATTACTTTTCTGACGTACCCTCAGTGAAATGTAAGCCACCACCAAGACTCTTCCCCAGCAGGTGCCTATGGGATTTTTTCCCCTTTTTGCTTCATTTACCAAAATATGAGCTGGCTTTAGCTACTCCATACCTTGATACAAAAGGGGCAGGGACACTAACTGCTGCTTCCCCTCAGGTAGGCAAATATCTTGGCTTTTTCTCGGTAAAAAGTACCACAAGCTAGACAGGCACAAGCTGCATCTCCCAGCAAAGCCTGTTATGTCTGTCCCTCTCTCCTGACTTCCACTTCTTGGTCTTTGTCTATTCAAAATTTCAAACAGAAAAGGCAGAAACAGTTGACAACATGCAAGGCTGAGTGTGTGTGCATGTGCCCAGGTGCCCCAGTAAAGCTCATGGCTAAGTGGGGATGTGAACCCAGGCCTCTGACGTTCTAGTCAACACTCTTAACAACTACACCATACTCTATTTTGACATTCACACACTATATAGGTACATATTCCCACATTTTCTCACAGGAAAAGAGAGATGTCTTATCCTCACAACAACCCAACTAAGCTAGTCGACATTTGGATACATCTTGCATAAGTTTAGGTATAATACAGTGGTGCCTTGACTTACGACCGTCCCTACTTACAACCATTTTGAGTTACGACCAGCTCCGGCCGCAAAATTTTGCTTCGACTTGCGGCCGGAGCTTCCAGTTACGAACACAAAAAGGCAGGGGGAAAAGGCAGGAAATTCAAATTTCTAACTGTAGGTGGCGACGAGGCTGCTTCTTTGTAGCTCTTTCGCCCCAGCAGTTAGAGAGTGTGCGATCGGAGGAGGCTGCCTGGTAAGGTGCTGTTTTCTGCTTTTTAAAAACTGGTCTGGGTGGGTTTTGCAGCGTGGTTTTGGGCTGGGGGGGTATGTTTCTGTGCTGTGTTGTGTTTTGTTTTTATGTGTGTGTGTGTGTTTTGCAGCCCCAGTGCCTTGCGATGGGGCTTGCTCCTTTGTTTATTTTTGGTTTGGGGTTTGTTTGTTTTTTGCAGTCCCAGCGCCTTCGGGGCTTGCTTTGCTGTTTATTTTTAGTTAGGGGTGTTTTTTTTTAAGCCCCAGCGACGGAGCTTGCTGTGTGCTTTATTTTTGGTTTGTTGTTGTTTTTTAAAGCCCCAACGACGGAGCCTGCTTTGCTGTTTATTTTTGGTTTGGTTTTGTTTTTTAAGCCCCAGCGACGGAGCTTGATTTGCTGTTTATTTTTGAGTTTGATTTTTTTTTTAAAGCCCCAGCGCCTTCCGACCGGGCTTGCTGTGTGCTTTATTATTATTAATTTTTTTGGTTGTTTTTTTTTGCCGGAACGGATTAATCGCGTTCCAATGCATTTCAATGGGAAATGGTGCTTCGACTTACGACCATTTCAAGTTACGTCCATCTTCTGGAACGGATTATGGTTGTAAGTCGAGGCACCACTGTACTAGCATTTGCTGAACAATTTGGTAAGGCAAGAATCAGTCCCAGGTCTGTGCATCTAACTCTCCCCACTTCCTCTCTTTGTACGCTGGCGTTGTTGTTGTGTGCCATCAAGACCCCTTTGACCTGTGCCAACCCTATGAATAAGAGATCTCCAAAATGTCCTGTCCTCAACAGCTCAGCTCTTGTAAACACAAGTCTGTGGCTTCTTTTCAGGAGTCAATGAATCTCATTCTGTCTTCCTCTTTTTCTGCAGCCTTCAACATTTCACAGCATTATTGTCTTTTCCAGAGAATCCTGCCTTCTCATGATGTGCCCACAGTAGGATAACCTCAGTTTGAACATGTTTGCCTCCAGAGATAGTTCAGGCTTGATTTGCTCTAGGATCCATTTATCTGTCTTTCTGGATGTCCAGGGTATCCACAAAGCTCTCTTCCAGTATCATATTCCAAACGAATCAAGTTTTTTTCCAGTCAGCTTTCTTTACTGCCCATAGTGATCAGGAATACAAGAATATGGATGATTTTGGTCTTCATCTCCAGTGACATCCTTGCACTTGATTATATTTTCTAATTCCTTCATTGCTGCCCTTCTGAGTCTCAATCCTCTCCTGATTTCATGGCTGCAGCCTCCATTTGGATTGATAATTGAACCGAGGTATACAAAACCTTTCACGATTTCAAGTTCTTCATTGTCAGCATTGAAGTTGTATAGTTCTTCTGTAGTCATGATTTTTGTCTTCTTAATGTTCAACTGTAGCCCTGCTTTGCCACTTTCTTCTTAACTTGCACTATAAGGCATTTCAAATTATTGCTGCTTTGTGCCAGTAAGATTGTGCCATCTGCATATCTTAAATTAGTGATGTTTCCCTCCGCCAATTTTCACTCCTTCATCCAGATCTAGTCTAGTTTTCCATATGATACCCTCTACATACAGATTGAGCAGACAAAATGCATCCTTGTCTTTGCCTATAGGAAAACATTTTGTTTCTCCATATTCTGTCCTAACAGTAGCTTCTTGTCCACGATACAAGTTATGCACCAGGACAATCAAGTTTTGAGGCACAACCATTTATTTCAGAACAACCTATAGGTTTTCATGATCTACACTGTACAAGATTTTGCTGTAGTCTATAAAGCAAAAACTGATCTTCTGAAATCCTTTGGCGTGCTCTAGTAGCCAGTGGATACTTGCAATATGATCTCGAGGACCTACCTTTTCAAAATCCAGCTTGAATATCAGAGATTTCTTGCTCCCTATAAGGTAAAAATATTTGTTGCAACACTTTGAACATCACTTTGCTTGCATGGGAAATTAAAGCAATGGCCCTATAGTTATTGAACCCCTTGGCATCCCCTTTCTTGGGGACTGGAATGTATATTGAACACTTCCAATCTGTGGATCACTGTTTTGTTTTCCATATTTCTTGGCCCATTCTTGTTAGGATTTGGACAGATTCATCTCCATGACTTGAAATAGTTTTATTGGTACCCCAATTACCCCTGGTCATTTATTAAACCTTAATGCTTTCAGAGCAGCTTTCACTTCACTTTCTAGAACTGCAGGTTTTTCATCATTAGATTCCTCTTCAAAGGAGGCTTTTACCTTCTTTCTCTTCTGTGCAGGTCTCTACTGTTTCCACCTTCTCTTTATTTTCTCCTGGTCAGAGAGTGTGCTTCACAGTTGGTCATCAGCATTACTAATCTAGGTTTAAATTTCCCTTTGATTTCTTGGACCTTCTGGAAGAGATGTCTTTTTTTCCCATTTTGCTGTTCTCCTCTATTCTTGTACACTGTTTATTGCAATAGTTACCTTTGACAATTGCTGAAAAACTGCATTTAGGGTTCTGACACTATTTCTGTCACCTTTTATTTTTGCTTCTTGCCTGTCCTTTACAATTTTAAGAGCTTTTTCTGTCATCCATCTAGGTTTTTCTTTCCTTTTTACTATAGGAACTGTCTTTTTGCATTCTTCCTTAATAACATATCTGGTTTCAATCTACAGTTCTTCTCGTGCATGGTTCACTGAGTTTAGTAATGCAAATCTGTTCTTTATTTGGACTTTTAATTCATCAGGAATGTTGTTTAAATTAAACTTTAGCATTACAATTCTTTTTGTGTTCTTTTTCAACTCTGCTGTAATGTTAGATAGTAACAGCTCATGCTCAGTACCACAGCCCACTCTGAGTCTTGTTTTGGCAGAGAGAATACAGCCAATCCATTTCCTGCTTCCAATTACATAGACTATATGTTTTCTATTTTGACTATCTGATGATGTGCATGTGTAGTTGTCTGTTCAGTTACGTGAAGCATACAGTTGCAATAAACAGATTGCTGGATCTGCAGAATTCTATCATTCTCCTGCTTTGTTTCTGTCACCTAGAACAAATTTTCCAACAGCACTTAGTTCTGCTTTGTTCCCTACTTCTGTTTTCTAGTCACCTATATTACCGCTATATCCTGCTTTAGCGTGTGATCAACTTGCTCATGGATACTTGCATAAAAGCTTTCAAATTCTCCTTCTTCAACAATGGTAGTTGGAGCATAGACTTGAATTATGGTAATGTTGATCAGTTTTCCATGAAGTCTAAGGAATATTACTCAGTCATGCCTTGCATTATAACCCCAACTGCCTGTGCTCCATCTTGCATCTGTATTAGAGGCACTCCATTTCTTCTAAGTTTGTCATTCTCAGAGTAGAACATCTTGTAGTTGTCTGACTTAAAATATCCCAGTCCAGTCCACTTTAGTTCAATGACATCAAGCACTACAATGTTATACATTCCATTTTCTCCTTTATAGTTTTCAGTTTACCTTGATTCATGCTGCTCACATTCCATATTCCAATTGTAAGTGTTGTTCAGCATCAGACTTTCTTTTCGCTTCTGTGCATGTCAGCCACTAGACACACCTTTGGCTTTAATCCATGTGCATCATTAGCAACAGTGCTATTTGCACTTTTCCTTTGCTTTTCCCCAGTAGCTGATTGAGTGCTTTCTGACCTGGGAGTTCCCTCTTTAAGCACTCTCTTGTTTCATTTTGGACTGTCTCATCATAGCGTTGTTGTTGTTGTTTTTGTAATGAAAGTTCAATAGTGGTTTACCATTGCCACCTTCTGCACAGTACTAACAAAAGCTTGCCTAAGTGTCACCTTTAGCTACCACTGCTGCCCACATTACATTGGACTCTCCCATCAGGGGGTTTGCATTGTAAGTAAATTCAGTACAGTTTCACCATTGTCACCTTCTGCACAGTATAACAAAAGTTAACTTGAGCATCATCTAAGGGGGGGGGGGGCGGGATGGGAGAGAAGTGTCTTTGTGTCTCCTGGCTTTGGTACACCAATTATCATTTAGCTAGGATTTCAGTTCCTTATGATGTATATAAAGCCAGTGCATAAAGACCAGGAACATGAACAATGGCAAGCCTGTGAATCTGTTGCATATTCCTAGACTCCAATATGCCATGACATGGCAAGCCAGGGTTGTTACATTTTTAAAAGGCTCATGGTCTCTCAACTTACTACCATTATCTGGATCTGGCATAGCCACATAGACTATGTGAGTTATAGTCCAAAATACCTGGAAGGCCAAAAGCACCTGTACTCCACAGAATACAATGCAAATTGACAACATACCAGTCGGAAACGAAGCCCAAAATGGAACTGTACAGCTAGAGACCAATAGACAGTTGTTTGCTTTGCAAAAAGGAACTTTGTGACCTTGAAGCAAAGAGGAAGTATATAACAATAGGCTGACCCACAAAAATTAGTCTTCATCAAAGCAATAAGAGAATGAAGTCTGGCAGTCAATGATCATTTTGGAACAAAATAAGCAACTTTCACATGAAACCCAGCTTGTAATGATAATAAAAGGGTCAGATTAAACATGATGGCAGTAGGCAGGGATATAAATCTTCACTTGCCTCATTCCTGTGCACACTCAAAGAGAGTTGCACTCATGTACACATTTTGACCCCTATTTCTTTCACCCTGCTGTCACTTCAGGCATCAGAGAAGCTAAAAAGGCTCAGTTGCTCCTTACTTCATTTGTCACAGACTCCTCCTCCCCTCGTACTTGAGACACTAGATAAGGCCTCTGCTGCATTGCATTCTGGGAGTGCTCAGGACAACAGTCACCCCCCGAATTCTCTCGTATGACACTACCTACTAGACAGGGGCATAGGAAGAAGAGATAAGTTGGAGGGGCATGAAGAAACAGAGATGATAATAGAGAATGTTGCACATGCACCACCACACACACTCATGCATGCACACGGACGTAACTCTTCCAAAGCCCCAACAAAAATCTGTCACCTCTTGCAATGATCTTCTTCTATGTCATACTAACCATCTCAGGTTGCATATTCACACAAGCAGAACAACATGTGAACAACTACAGGTTGAAGAACTAGCAGGACTACTAGAGCCATCTCCAGTAGAAATGAAGCAACAAGTCTCTAGACCACAATGTTTTGTTTCAGAATTCCTATGAAATGTGCTTGGAGACAGTGCTTTAATAAGTGCCTGGTCAGTTGTTTCCCCATTACCACCACCTCCAAAGAAAAACATGACAAGAGAGCATGACTAGATCATAAGTCAGCAATGATTCTGCATTAGCAAGCTCTACTTAACCCCTGATGAGCCAAATGTCTCTCAAACCTTAACAGAACTGCTGTTAAGAACTAAGTATACCCAAGAACTGAGGTATGCTTGACCAAGTCCTTCCAAAAGCCAGCTAAGATTTTGTTTAATAATGATTTCTGTAGTAGACACAGCCCATGAAACGCAACTCAAAACATTTAGACACATAGGCACAGGCCTGCTGCTACAAAGTTTTTTAAAAAATGTATTTTATTTGTACATATAGGAATACTCCATCCTCAACTCTGGCAAATAAAGCCAATAAAGTTTTCACAGTGAAACTGTGGGCACTTTAGGCACATATTTGCATACGATTTCAGGATGTGCAATAAACCATACTATGAACAATGTGTACGGGGGTCACACTCAACTTAGGATTGCTGTCTTTGGCAGGAGCCACCTTTCCACATTATTAACAGTGTTAATGTTAATGCATTGTAAAATATCATCCATCTTAAATTCACAGGACTGATCAGCAGGCCACTTTCTGAACTCAAATCAACAAAGCCATGCAGGCAAATTTGCGTAACAGGACACAATACAAACCCACTGTTTTATATATCATATAACTCTAGATCATCTGTAGCCTATCAACATCTTGAAAGGAGAATAAACTCTTCCAGGCATGCAACCCGCCACGCTTCCTGGAAGCAATTCTCACACACCATGGGTGAGCCAACTAATGGATATTCAGGAACTTAGACTAACAAGGAAAAGGAGGACATTTAACTAAGGAAAAACAAAAGATGACTAGTTTGGAAACTAGCATAGGAGGAAGTGTCTCGTGAATGAGGCAGTTTTAGTGGTTCTGCTGCCAAACATGTCACCATAGTAAATTCAACTCAAAAACAGCAAACATTCCTTTCCTTCAGTCTCCAGGGAGCACAAAACTGAGGCAGCTCCACACCTTCATTGCTGGCGAGGCAATCAGGGCTGCACATGACATTTCTCAGCCAAAGAAAAGCCTCTGCTTTGCACTCAGCCTAGATCCTGGTGAAAAGAAGGCTAAAGTAGCTTTTTTATTGTTACAGATTTCCAGCCTCTTGTCCCACTTCGAATTAGATAATCTGTTAACAAAGTTCTCCCAGGAACAAAGATGAAGTTGTGCAACCAACTCACTAATCCACCAAATGAATAAGAGTAATTAAAGTTCATTCCATTCTGAAATCATTACATGCAATTCTGCAAACACCACATATACCAGAATGTGATTGTTCCAAGCCCTTGGTTCCTGTACTTTGTAAATTAAAAGGCAACATCGGCTACTTCAAGGGACATACATCCCACCCTTCAGTAATGACATTAAGCACCTTTAAGCACAGGTTCAGTCACTCCGGACCAGAAGTCTATAACCACAGAACAGTCTGTACCACTGTACCCCAACATCTTCCTTTCAACAGCAAGAGGCATGCCTCTCATCTCTTCCTGGATTTGTGCAAACAGCATCAAGATGAACAAAAGCATTCCATATTTTGTTCAAAGAACTGTGATATGCTGTGTTGGCTAACATAATGAATTTTTAAGGCAAAGAAGGAGTTTTCAAATAGGTTCATCTTCCACAGGTACATCAATCCCTGTTAGCCATAGGAACAGGCATGCATTCATCATACTCAAGAGCCATTCAGTTCTGTCTACCAGATAACTGCAGGATAAACAGGGATAGCTACCACTCTCCAAATCTGCTTGTGAGTTTCCTAGGGCATCTAGCCAGCTAGTTTCAGAGACACAGCACTAAACCAGCTGTTTCACTGGACACGTCATGCAGTCTTCAACAGCATTATCTGCTCTTCTCCAATGCCACTGCATGACTCAAGGGCATTAGTAGCATACATAATGCATACACTGCCAATATTTTTGATCCAAACAGTGCATAGAAACATGTAGGAAGCCTAAAGATTTTTCTTTAATTTCTTTCTCATCAAGTTGCAGTGCTTCACTGAGTGTCTTATTACTGTCAAATCCAACTTTGTTTCTATATACATAATGGCCTTATACCACAGCAAAAGAAGAAAACAATCAACAGGAAAGAGGACTACTGAATATTGTTATTTCATTATTTGATAAAATAATTAGCAAGGGGCATCAGGCACGAACTATTTTCTCTATATTAAGAGAAGTATGACATGTTCTAAGCAGCTTGGAACAAAGAATTTCACTTTAGAGACTTTTTTCCTCCCTGGAAGTATACAAAAATGTTGCCTTAAATCACCTGATATCTGTGTACAGTAACCATAGAGTTAGATCATAGTATAAATCAGTGGTTTGCAATCTTTTTTAAGTCGCAACCCTGTTTTATAATAACTAAGTAACCTGTGACACACACCTCCTCCACATTTGCATAAAAAGGCATTTTAATGGGGTAAAGTCATCCCTTCTCAGAAAGCAGAGGCTTCCTTCTCCCTAAAGTGTCTGTTTCTCATGCATACACATGGCACTAATGTTAATATGCACCAACGTTAATATTCAGCTCCAAAAAGTTAAGAAAGAAATTATTTAATAAGGGCTACAACACATAGAAGGCAAACTGAAACCCTATGGCATCAAGCACTCTTTCTCCTCCCAGCTTCTTTCAGAATATTGCCTAGATTCATATGAGTGAGAGGGGAACAACCTTGAATTTTAACAGCACTGTCCAACATTGGCCCAATATAAATGAACTGATACTATCAGGATAATTTAGGTTTCTTTTAAAGCCTAGCAAAGGATTACAGCACATTTTGTTCCATGTAGAAATCTCAGCTTTTTTCTCTCCAGTGTCCTAAATACTTTGATATACTGCATTAAACTATCTGTCCAAAGGGAAAAGGCCTGTTTATATTCTACGTAAGACCACACCACAGCATTTTATCTTAAAATGAATTACTCTCTTGGGTCCAATCAATTAAGTGATCTGAAATTGGTTGAGTAGTTCTGTCTTAACAGTAAAGTCTTATGTTACTTATTTCATTATTTAAAACAAGAGTGTTCTCCCAGAGCTATCCCCACCATAGAAAACTACACAATAACATCTTGTGGAAGCAATGTGGCCCCAGACAAATTGAGTGTCCTCATCCACCCTGAAGGTTATAGGTGACTTTTGGCTGTCTCTCAGCATCAGTTCCTCATGTACAAGTAACCTATTTCTAGAAGCAGAAAATAACCATGTATGCATTGCTCCCAAGCAAACAAATGAATGACGGGATACAAAAGAGAAGAGTGCTCTTGCAGTTTTGGCAGTGGTGTGGAGGTTCCCTCTGCCACTTTTAAAGATACTGTAATCCCTTCCAGTGCACATAGTCAATCAAGCTGAAGCAAGCCTGTTTTGCAATTGCCACCTTTTTTAAAAAGATAAGGCGCCATCACTGTTGTTTCCGTTTTACAGACTGGAACATCCTTCTCACAGAAAGGCTTCATAGTGTCTAAAGGTAGCACAGAAATGACAAGCCCCGATTCCAAGTCCCATCTACCAGATCACATCCTAGACATCCAGCTTTGACAAGGTAAATAAAAGAAGTGACATTCAAGTCATTTCAACACATTTTACAGATTTTTTTAAAAAAATTACAACAAACTGGGTGACTCTACCGCCTGTACTCAGAAGTTACACTGCGTTGAAAGCGGCAAACTCACAAGCTAAACGCACACAAGCTCGCAGCCTTGTGTACAGAGCAGGAGCGAGCCGTGAGGATTAGTTAAAATCCGACCTGCTTCTCAGCCCCGCACCAGAAAACTCAAGAAGCAGTTGCGAAGAAGGGAAACATTATTATTAAGCTGCACCTTCCCTGCCTCCCAGCTCCCTCCTGCCCCTGAAGCCCTTGTCCTATACAAATGGTCTCCACCTTCCCTGACCTCCCCGACTTCCCTCTACCTGCTTCCTGGCAGGCGGCATTTGCTCCCCCCCTTCCAGGAGGCAGCACGACCCGGTGGCCGGGTGAGGCGGCGGGAAGACAGAGAGGGAGAGAGACAGAAAAGACGCCCGGCCAGAAGCAGCACCTGACACGGCTTGGATGCGCTTCCTTCTCTTCATCCACTTCCTGTCTCCACTCCTGGGCGAGCAACTGGAGAGGCAAAGGCGTCTCTGCGCCGCCTCCGGTCCTCCAGAGGCAAAGCAATCGATTCCAGAGAGACGGAGCAAGGGGAACCAAATGCTACTTACGCGCACACCGCAGGCCTCAACGAACGAGCCCTAATGCAATCGTTCACCCAGGTCTCCCAATCCGTTTCGAAAGGCTGTCTGTCTTCAAGATCAGCAGCGAGAGAGGCACGCAAAGTTAGCGAGTATGGGGCAAGACCACAGCCAAGACCTTAAGTGAGCTGGTAAACCTGTACGTCAGGTTTGTAATTTCAGACGGTTGAATACAAAAATGTTCCAAAACAAGGAAAAACAGCGTGCCACTGTAAAGTTCAGGCTTGTTGCATTCAATTACGTAGCCATGTATTAGGAAAGTTTTATTTCATGGCATGGAGAAACATGCTCTGATGTGACTTCCGTCTCAATTCTGAAATAGTACAGCCCAGACTGTGTTCCTTGCCGTCAAGTCGGAACCGAATTGTAGCCACCCTAATAAGGCTTTCAAGGTAAGTGGGATATTTAAGGAGTGGTCTTACCAATCCTACTCCCCCAGTGAGTTTCCATGGCCGAGCAGGGATTCGAACCCTCTTCACCAGAGTCCTAGTCCGTCACCCTATCCACTACAGAACTGGGAAAAGTTACTTTGAACTACCTCGCAGAAATTCCCTGCCACAGCTGAGTTCTAGTTCTCAAAAGAATATTTTGACAAGCTCTAGCACAAAAATAAATTGTTTTTCCATGAAAACTAGTGCTGAACTTGATGAATAAAACCACTAACTAGCTAACCTACCCTGTAAATAAATAAGCAAGATGACATTGTACACTACATGTACAATAACTAATAAAATAATTGTGTGCCATCAAGTCAAATCTTGACCATTGGTGACCATTTGCAAGGGTTTTCTAGGTAGAGTGCTCAGAAGTGGTTTACCATTCCCTTGTTCTGGGGATGCTCTGGGACTATACAACTTGACCGAGAGAACACAGGCTGGCTGGGGAATTGAACCCCCAGCCAACCCACTGAGCTATCCAGCCAAGTATAAAACTAATAACAGGTAGCTTTAAACAGTTCTGTTTTTACTGTGTGAAGGAGAGCAGCCTAGTGTGCCGTCCTCCAAGGAGTGCAGACAAGAGATGATGACTGGATGTGCCGTAGGAGAGCTGATCAAGATAGAAGATGAAGGAACAGGGAGGAATAGGGTCATAGAGATATTCTTAGAAGAAGACAGACAGACTAGAAAGTGGGAGGAGTTGGATTTAATGAGTTGGGATGATATAAAGGAGGGGGAAACAGGAGAGAAGGAGAGAGAAAAATGGAAGGGAAGAGAAGAGTACACAGACGGAGAAAGAAGAACAAGTAAGGTACAAAACGGTTGAATTGGTGAAAGAGTTCCCTAATCTTAGAACTGGGGGAGGATTATTGCCTAACCCCCCTAGTCTAGTAAAGAAGGGAGGGATAGAGGAGAAACCAGGATGGAGAATGGTGGCGGTGCCACGTCCTCAGGATACAGGGAAGAAAATAACGTACATTGGTACTACCAATTACCTGCCTTATCTGGAAGGGAACTATGTGAGACATCCCTGCTGCAGGACGACCTGTGCAACACTGAGTTTTCCCACATGGCACACAACCGAACAAAATCCATGTGGGGTGAAGAAGGGAGAAAAATGATGAAAGAAAAAGACTCTATGGATGTTAAAAGTTATAAGTTGTTATCTGAATTAAGTGGTTTGGATCCGTTTTACGTTGACGTTCAAGAAAGCAAAAAGAATAAAGAATCGTTGTTTATACCGTTATCGTCGTCTCCGTCTATATTTCCCACCAAAAAGAAAGACCCGCCCATAGCAGACAAAGAACCCAATCACATACTGCCTTCTTAAAGGCTACAAGGGAAAGAGCCTGGCAAACCTCTGCTGGAAGTTTATTTCAGAGGTGTGGGACCACAACCGAGAAAGCCCGGTTTCTGGTGCTTGCTCTTTTGGCCTCCCTTGATTGTTGTTTTTAACATCCTGGACTGTAATGAGCAGGTGGGACGGGCAGTTGTTCTATAAGAGATACATTCCAACAAGTATAGAAGTCCTAAACCATTTAAATTATCACCTTCTGCTCACAAGTTTTCTGGCAATGAACTGTATGTTTCTAAACATCCACAGGGTTCATTTTCTCAATGGATGTAACACTTCCTCACTGGTAAAGGAGACTGAATGTGTGTACTAAGTGGTGTACTAACTGGTGCCTAAGATAGCAGGAATCTCAGAGGCATTGTAGAAAAAAGAGGTCTAGGAGGAGATGATAGCCAACTGGGAATGATTATGCTTGTGACATTCAAACTTCTCCCCAACTTTCTAATCATTTAAAAGGAGTCCCATTTAGAAAAGCTCACTTCCCTTACAAGAAATATCCCTTTAATTCAATAGTCCACGAAAACTTCATAGGAATATACTCTGAATAGATTTCTACATTGGCACAAGCAGCATACAGGCCAGTCTTTCACAATTTCTCTCCACAAGGAATAAGAAGGCTGTCTGCTGACATTTTCAATACTAGATATTTGCCAGGGACCCAAAATGGCCACTACCCTGGGAATGTCCTTCCTAACTCTGCACAGGGCACCCAAGTGGATTAGCATAATTAATTCTACATTACAGATAGATCTAAGGAAATGGTGGCTGGGTTAAGGCATGGGAGAATATAGCTGAAGTAAAATATAAACAAAGCACAGTATTCTAGCTTTTACTGTAAAATACTGGCTCCTGCAATAAGCTGCAAAATTAAGTTGATTCCATTTACTACACAAAAATGAATCACAGGTGAGTCAGGTAACTTCAGTGTGCATTTCTTGTTTGTAATTATGTGTTTGTCTGATTCATTCATGGCACAGCTGTAGTTTTTATTTTCATACTCATCTGTTGATTATGAAAAATAAAATAAAAGGCATTTTCTCAAATGGTACACAAATTTTAAATTTTAATTCTCAGCAGATAAATGTCAAACAGTCTTAGGTTCATGAGAGCTGGAAAGTGGGAGAGATACGTAGTATAGAAATTTCTCTATTGAAGAATATGGCACTTTGGTTTAATTTTCAAATGCCAAAAGTTCAGATCAGTTGTGAAATATTTCTGGGGCAGCTCCCTAGAGCAGACGTCAAACTGTTTGCACAATGGCATGGGCATCAGATTTGCAGCCAACATACTAGACATCCAATACTACCCTTGGTGGTGGCCTTGGGCAAGGCACTCACCTTCCATTCTCTAAGCCATAAGACAGTAGCCAAGCTTAAAGTTTGAGGAAATATGTCTTTCCTTCACGTTTTCAACATTAAAGTGGTGGTATATTATCATATCTAGGTAAGGAAGTGGTAAAAGAACACCTAGCTGCTTTGAATGAGTTCAAGTCTCCTGGACCGGATGGTTTACATCCCAGGGTACTAAAAGAACTGGCAGATGTGATCTCGGAACCACTGAATGAAATCTTTGAGAGGTCCTGGAGCACGGGCAAACTGCCAGAGGACTAGAAAAGAGCTGATGTGGTTCCAATCTTCAAAAAAAAAAAAAAAAAAAAAAAAAAAGGGGGGGGGGAGTGGATCCAGGAAACTACAGACCAATCAGCTTGACATCAATACCTGGGAAAATCCTGGAAAAAATAATCAAGCAGCAGATTTGTGAGCACCTAGAAAATAACAAGGTGATTACTAGAAGCCAGCATGGGTTTGTTAAGAACAGGTCATGCCAAACAAATCTTATTGCCTTCTTTGATAAAGTGACTAAATTAGTGGACCAAAGAAAAAAGTATACGCAGAGGATATAGTATACTTAGACTTCAGTAAGGCATTTGATAAGGTAGACCACAACCTACTTCTGTGTAAGATAGAACAAAGTGGGATAGACAGCACAACTACCAGATGGATTTGCAGCTGGCTGACCAACCACACTCAATGTGTGGTCCTCAATGGAACCACATCTACATGGAGGAAAGTGTGCAGTGGGGTCCCTTAAGGTTCTGTCTTGGGCCCAGTGCTCTTCAACATCTTCATAAATGACCTGGATGAGGGGATTGAAGGAGCACTCATCAAATTTGCTGATGACACAAAGCTGGAGGGATTTGCTAATACTTTTGAAGATAGACTCAACATTCAGAAGGATCTAGACAGACTTGAACATTGGGCCCTATCCAATAAGATGCAATTCAGTGGCGGGAAAAGTAAGGTCTTGCACTTAGGCAGGAGAAACCAGATGCACAGGTATAGGATAGGTGGTACCTGGCTCGACAGTAGTACCTGTGAGAGGGATTTAGGTGTCCTGGTGGACCACCACCTAAGGATGAATCAGCAGTGTGCTGCAGCTGCCAAGAAAGCCAACACAGTCCTAGGCTGCATCAACAGGGGGATAGCATCAAGATCACGGGAAGTGATAGTACCACTCTATACCACACTGGTGAGGCCACACTTGGAATGCTGTGTCCAGTTCTGGTTACCACAATATAAAAAAGACACTGAGGCCTTGGAAGGAGTGCAGAGAAGCGCAACAAAGATGATAAGGGGAGTGGAGGCTAAATCCTATGAAGAATGTCTGAAAGAACTAGGTATGTTTAGCTTAACAAAGAGAAGACTGAGGGGAGACATGATAGCAGTCATCTAATAGCTGAAGGGTTGCCACAGGGAAGAGGGCATCAATTTATTCTCCATTGCGCCTGAGGGTAGGACAAGAACCAATAGGTGGAAACTCGTCAGAGGGAGATCCAACCTGAAAATAAGAAGGAATTTCCTGACAGTGGGAACCATTAAGCAGTGGAAGAGCTTGCCTCCAGATGTTGTGGGTGCCCCATGGCTGGAGGTTTTCAAGAAAAGATTGGACAGCCATCTGTCTGGGATGGTATGAGGTATCCTGCCTTGGGCAGGAGGTCAGACTAGAAGACCTCCAAGGTCCCTTCCAACCCTACCACGATTCTGTGATTCTATATTTTTACTGGGACAAGAAACCAGGGCTCTCCACTGCTTCCAGTGTGACCAAACCCAGGAATGCGCCGCTTGCCTCCCAAACTCCGGAATACGGACGCCTTTCGCTCCCACCACATCGAGAAGTGGGGGGGTTCTTCGTGAACCTTTTTCCTTTCTCTCCGGGGTGGGGAGAAAAAGCGCTGCAGCTGGAGACCACCTGAGGAAGGGGGGGCTGCCAAATCTCGGGGGGTTGACCTCCCCCCTGCATGCCTCGGAGCCTGCGGAAGATCTCCACCGACAGTGGCAACCCCGCACCAGGGCCAGAGGGCTCTCCGCTTGCCCCTTTCCCGAGAGCTTTCGCCCACTGTGCCTCATGAGGGAACCGAGCAGCAAGCCGGCTGTCCGCTCAGAGCAAGCAGGCCCCACCTCGCTCGGCCAGGCGACCCTCCCTCAGGACCCCCGCCGTAGCGACCCTCCCGGCAAACTCGACCACCTGAAGGTCCGCCTGCCCACAGCACTGATGGCGAAAAACTTCGCCCTGCCGTGACCGCGGGGCCAGCAACCCAGACTGACCCCATTCATTCATTCATTCATGAAAAGGCACACTTCCCCCCCCCCCCCCGTTCGGGGCGTTGGCGTCCCTCCCCCTCTTCTCCTTTGTCCTCAATGGGCAGCCCGGCTTCCTCTCCGGCCACCTCCCCGCCCGCCCTTCCCCTGCCTCGCCTCCCTCTTCCTCACCCAACGTCGTGGGAAGCGCGCATTGGCGAGGCGCTTTCCTGCCTGCTCGTCTCCATTGGGCCCCGAGCTAGGCAAGGCGGGGCCGAGGCTTGAAGCCTTGGTGGGGCCAGAGCAGGAGGGCGGTCGGGCGCGGGAGGAGGCGTAGCCCCAGCGGGCCACCTTTAAGCCGGCCCCTCTCGCCCCCCACTCGCCGAGTTTGCGACGTAACTGGGAGTGACAGGAGTGGCCGGAGCCGGAGCGGCCGTTGTCGCCAAGGAGCCTTGCAACCTGCAGTGCGATCGTCGAGATCTGCCTCGTCGGTCAGTGGGAGAGAAGCCACCCAAGCCGTCCCAGTGATTTGTACCCGGGCAAGAGAGGTGAGCCGACACTGGATCCCACCCGCTTTTGCCTCTTCCCTTTCTTCAGTATCCTTTGCCTTCTCAGTTCAGGGTGGTTCCTCCTTTGCTGCGTCGTGTCATTCCCCAAAAGATCGTAAACAGGGAAGAGCCTTTTTAGCAGTTGAAAGGTTAGCAAACTTATTCTTCTTCGAATGAAGTGAATGCTTGGTCCCAGAAAGCAAAGACCTTCCTGTCAGCTTAAGGGTCTTTTTCTTCCTTTCGTTCCATGGTACAGTGAAATGTGAAGGCTAAACTGCCACCAGACTCTTCTCAGCTTTTATTACAACAAACCAACATGATTCTAGAAATCACTGATTGTTGGGGGCAAAGATCACTTTCTCTTTGCTGCTAGATCTTTTCATTTCTGTTACAATTTTAACAAAAAAAAGGGTTTGATTTTCATTGTCTACACAGCATACCCTCCAAATTACAGAAATCAAAATGGCTGTAAAATAATAATATCCATTTGGATAGCTATTATAGATACCTCTTCTGTTGGGTTGGAGTTGGTGCAATATATTTGTACTAACTATTAACAGCATGTAATCTGTGATCTCCTACCTGTATGTTTTATGAGAAGTTTTGCAGAATTTCTGTTTCTGAGCAGTTGCTAGACAAAAGGTAAATTGAGTAGCACAGAAAGTAAAATCACTGTGCTTTGTTAAGAAAGGGATTACATTAGCTTGTTCCTTTTCTTTTTTGTGCAGTTTGCAGCCTGTTCTGCTAGAGAAATGGGGTCTTGTTAGCTGTCCAATGTATCCAAGATTTTATTTGAAATAATAATTTGGCATATATGGTACGATATTTAATTTTTTGTATGATTGAGTGAATTGTGAATATTACAGACTTCTCCAGCCTACATTCTATAGAACAAGATTTTCACAGTTGTATGAATTTTATCTGTGTTTGTAGCGACTAAACAAATAAGACTAAATGGATATCAAAATGAGATTCTGAAGGGAAATTAAATTAAAGCATCCACATGACAAACCGAGACTGCAAGTGAGGGTGGAATAATGTTTCAATCTAAGACTACTTTCTCTATTTTCAGCTCTAAATTCCCATAGCTGCTGAGAATTTTTTTATCGTTATATTGAATCAAACTACGTATTTGTTTGTTCTTACTGTCCATATACTTGCCTTTGAGAATCAAGGTGAAAGGGTGAATTCTATTCCATTTTCTCAGGGCTGAAAGAAGGGATTGAGAATACAAAGTAGGATAAAGGTGAAGAAACATCAATTGATAGAAAAATAACCAGGAGAGAAAAGGCCACTTGTAAAGAAAAATGTACTCTTAGAAGGAGTGACAGAAGACTGAGAAAACAAAAATGTTAGTGAAGAAAACCAGCCAGTTAGGAGATATTCTAAAGCTGGTACATATTTGTTGTGTTGCAAATTGGTCTAACTGGATGGCATAGAAAGGATATATGGCTGCCTTATTTTCAAAATTATCCTGTTGCTCTGGGCATAATATTCCTGTGAGGTAAAACATGTTTTGACAGTAGGTCAATCTTTCTTTTTTTAAACTCACATAAAGGGGCAAAATTCTGGCTTATCTGTGGCAATCTAGAATCTTTTCACCAGTAATACCTTTTTTCTTAATAGTCTCCCCATCAAACATGGGGTGAGTTTCTTGATATTTGCAGTGGTCTATCTTGCATGTGTCACAAAGGAGTCCTGTGGCATATATTGTTTTGCCAAGATACAAGTTCTTGAGAGCTGCCGATCATTTCACAGAGGGGGCTTGTGTCCACAAAAGCGTGAGTCAACAACTCCTCTGTTTAAAGTTTGAGACATACTTTATGTGCTTTAAGGCTTCTCATTTTAGACACAAGAACTCAAAATCTCTGCTTGATACCAGTGCCTTCCCACTAAACCAGTCAAGTTCATCGGGCTTCATATATAATAAGGACCATAAAATAGAAACAGAACTGGATGGGTATCCCCCCCCCCCCAATCATTCAGCTACTCTGGATCACACTAAGTCTGGTTCTTGCAATAGCATGCACTCCCCTTCATGCAAAGGAGAAGCATGTTGTCTTGGGTCATTCATCAAGTGCTATGCTTCCCAGCTATTGCAGCGACCACGTCACTGCATATCAAACCACAGTTCTTGATCTGCCCACTAGACTGCCTCAGTATTGGAGTATATACTCTTCTTCAGCTATTGTTGTTTGCATGTATTCTAGTATATGTGAATTAAGAAATACCCATTCCTGAACTAATGACATGCCCATTGTTACGATTTGTGTGCAAGTAAATGGCCGATATATTACCAGAAACTCTGGAAGAATTATTGTGATAATAGTACATTCTTGAGTACTATTGCCCAGGACATGGCCGGGGAAATGTGTCTTCCCATACCAACCTGCCTACCCATTAAAATTAATAACCCTGTTCCAACTAGTACCTCTGTTGGAGGTGAGATATATTTTAATGAGAGATGGACTTGAGGTGTGGGAAGTAGTCAGTGGTGCCCCACATGTGTAATGTTCTACCCTGGTACAACTTTGGTATTTTCTCAGTACTATGATAAAGGGTTTTCTTAAATTATTCAACTGAGAATTTAAGCATCTTGGTTATGTTAGAGTCTGAATTTTAGCAGTTGTTTTTTTTTAATTTATCGATTTATACAAGCTTTTATGCTTCTCTGGGGCTGCAGTCATGGGGAGGTGAAAACGTGAATTGTTGTATACAGAGATGTAGTGGATAGTTCAAGTTCTGCAGTCACAGCTGCATGTTACTTCCAATACAGTACTCAATTACTTTGAATGGTTTTGTTCCGACTGTAACCATGTTCTGTCTAGCTAAGGCTTCTGTTTCTCCATGTGTGTACATGTACACTCACAAACGGCCTGGTCACAAAGACCAAAGTAATTCAGTGAATCAGTGAATGCAACCATGTATTGAGTGAATAAATGTGGGAAACCTCTGCTTAAGGTTGTAGCTGCATTCCGTTCCAGTGACGTGCACACACTCCTGGCAGAGGCAGCACTGCCAATGGGCGGAGTAACCCCTCATTCTGCCCTTTCACTTAGAGCTAGAGCATAAGATCAAAGAGTTTCTTCAGCCAATCCTGGTTACGATTAGGTAACTAGTATCCTATCTGAATTCTCACAACATACGATGTAACTCTTGCTAAGTCAATAAAAAGAGTTCTCAGGCCGTTGCCTTGAGGCTCCACTGGCTCGGACATCTGTGGTCGACTCTCCTTTGTACTTTCTCTAAGGCTAATTGCCTTCCTTTTGTTCCGTGATCACCCACATCTGGCTCCCGAACAGGGACCATCAAACAAAGCCATCAAACAGAGGCTTCAAACAGACTTTTGAAAGGGAATTCAACATCGCCTGAGGCAATCAACATAGCTCACCTTGCCCGGCACGGGTTACAGACGCATCTTTACATCCTTTTTAGGATCCCGGTGAGTATTTAGTTAAAAAAGAAACAATGGGAAGCTCCCTTACATCGCTTCAAAAACAACATAAAAAGGACTTTATTTATTTGCTTCACAAACAGGGTCACCATGACATTTCTGATTCAGTAGAGGAATTAGTGCAGCAAATAAGTACAGTGGTGCCTTGACTTAGGAACTTAATCCGTTCCGGAATGGTGTTCGTAAGTCAAAACGTTCATAAGTCAAATCAGCATTTCCCATTGAAATGCATGGGAATGGGATTAATCCGTTCCAGCATTTCAAAAATCCGGGAGGCAGAGCCCGGCTGGGAAGTGAGCAGCGGGGACGGACCCCGTGCCAGGAGGCAGGAGCCCGGGAAATTCAAATGGCCTCCCGGCCGGGCTCTCACTCCCGGCGCGGGGTCCGTTCCCGCTGCTCGCTTCCCGGCCGGGCTCCAGCTTTCTGGCCATTTGCCATGTACGGCTGCACCAGTTTCCCAAATTAGGAGGCAAAGGAGGTTTCTGGTCGCTGCATTCCCTTTGCCGTCCCGTCCCATATACAATGCTGTGCCCTGGCATTTAGCCTGCTCGAGACCGCAAGGGCCGGCCGGTCTTCGCTGGTGGGCCAGCGACGTCCCCGGGAGGCTCGCGAGGATGCAACCGAGGCAGTCTTCCCCTTTGGGCTGTTTTCCTCCAAGCTCACGCCTAAACCTCCCCCCAAAGAGATGCAAGAAGAGGCCAGACGCAGCCGGAGGCTCGCTTACTTACCACCAAGCCATTGCTGCGCAGCCTGCCTGCTCTCGTGTGGGGAAGCCGGCCGGCAAGCCCACCCGCTCGTCCGCCTGCCTGGAGCTTTTGCTAGAACGAGCGCCCGCCGCTGCCACAATAGCAAAGAATGAAAAGGGGCTGAGCCGGGCCCAGCAGCTGCACACGGCTGGCCTCGCTGCTGCCACTGCCTCCCCTGCTCGGTGGCAAGCTGCTAGGGAGAGGGCGCGCTCATTGCACCTGGGGGGGCGCTCCGTTTCTCAAGGCAAGCGCTGCGAGACCCAGCGGGCTCCCGCAGCGAAGGCACTCTCCCATTTCCCCCTCTCCCGCCCTCAGCGAGACGATGGCAGGGCGCCCTATGCGGGCTAGCTCACTCCGGGAGGCAGAGCCCAGCTGGGAAGCGAGCAGCGGGGACGGACCCCGCGCCGGGAGGCAGGAGCCCAGGAAATTCAAATGGCCTCCCAGTCGGGCTGTAACTCCCAGTGTGGGCTCCCAGCGTTCGTAGGTCAAAGCTCCGTTCGCAAGTCAAAGCAAAATTTTGCAAACGGAGCTGTTCGTAAGTCAAAATGTTCGTAGGTCAAGGCGTTCGTAAGTCAAGGCACCACTGTACTTTTTGTTCATGGTACCCAGAACAAGGAAGCTTTATGCTTTCAGATTGGGATAAAATTGGAAATAAACTTCACAAGGACACTGTGGCTTCAATTAAAGTGCTCCATACATGGCATCTTTGCCAGGATGCGATTTCAAAGATCGCAAACCCTTTGTTAACTCAGTCTCTAGCAAATCTTCCAACAGCCCCTCAGATTTTGCCACCCTCCAGGCCACCTGATCTCCATGAAAATAGAAACAATCTCCCTTCCTATACAGCTTCTGCCGCTTTTCCAACAGCTTCTTCTTCCCTTTCTCCTTCCTCCCTCTTCTCCCCCCTCCTCCCTCTTCCTCCCCTCCTCGTTCAGCAGTGCAGCAAATGTTATCTGATGTTATGGCCAAAGGCAACCCGGAGGATGTTGCTGATGCCCTCCCTCTTATGTCTGTTTGTCCTGTGGTTTGTAACGACCAGGGACATTGTGTTCATGAAAGCCTGCCTCTTGCCATGTTTAAAGAGTTGAAAAAAAATGTAGCTGAAAACGGTCTCCATAGCAGTTTCACTCTCGGGTTGGTTGATGGTTTACGAGAAAGTGGAAATCTCATTCCGGCTGATTGGAAAATCTTGGTTAAAGCTATGCTCAGTCCTGCACAATTTCTGCTTTTTTTGCAGGAATGGAAAGATGCTCCTGCAATTATGGCCATGGATAATTTACAAAACAATGTTGCTGTGTCTGCAGATATGTTAACTGGAGAAGGACTTTTTGTCACCATAGCTCAGCAAATTACTATCCCTAACGGGATTGGCACAGGTGGCTGACATTGTTAGAGCAGCCTGGATAAAAATCCCAGACAAAGGTACCCCTTTAGGGTCTTTTGCCAATTTGTGTCAGGGTCCTACAGAGGACTATATGTCTTTCATTAACAAATTGCAAAGAGCAATTGAACGACAGGTGGAAAATGTTGACGCAGCGAATATTTTAATGAAGCAGCTGACCTTTGAAAATGCTAACATGGATTGTAAAATGGCCCTTCAGGCTATTTACAATAAGCCAGAGACTGACATTGCTGCCATGCTAAAATTGTGTCAAAACATTGGGACAGAAACTCACAAAACACAGCTTCTCGCCACAGCCATGGTTACCTCCTTGAACCCCGCCCGAGGCCAAAAATGTTTTTCCTGTGGCAAGGAAGGGCACTTCAGTCGGGAATGTAGATCAATCCCCCAAAATAATAAATGCCCTTCTAAAAAATGCCCACGGTGTCAAAAAGGTTATCACTGGGCCAATCAATGCCGGTCTCTTCCAACGCCGGGAAACTCCAAGTCGAGTGGTCCCCCAGCCCTGGGTCAAATGAGGGGAACTCAGTAAATACTATCCCAGTTCAAGAAATCTGACCTGCTACTGTTAAAAGTGCCGGTCATGATTTGATCACAGCTGAAGAGGTTGACTATCAATTCCCTCTCACTGTCTACAAAGTCAAAACAGCACATCATGGACCAATACCCAAAGACACTGTGGGTCTCGTTTTCCCCCGCTCTAGCATCTCTGCACGGGGTTTATTTGTTGTACCAGGCGTCATTGATGGGGATTTTGAAGGACCTCTAATTATTCAAACCTGGTCTAATATACCACAGGTCCTCCCTGCAGGTGAATCTATTGCTCAATTGTTGTTGCTTCCATTAACACAGATGGGTCCTTCTACCAACCCTCGTACTGGAGGTTTTGGTTCTACTCGAGTTGCTGCCTTAACTACCATTGAGCACTCGGAGCCCCGACTCCCTCTTAAAATGGGATCGTTGCTCCTTAACAGCCTGATTGATACGGGAGCTGATGTTAGCATTATTGCAAAGAAAGACTGGCCAGAAAGCTATCCCACCCAGCCAGTACATGACATTTTGGGAGTTGGAGGCTATGAGCAAGCCCAGAAAAGCCTTCAGGCCATTGTTCTAGAAAGCCTAGGTGACTCTCCTAGACAAATCACAATCACTCCTTACATTCTGCCTATTCCCTTTTCCATCTGGGGTCGGGATCTCTTGAAAAAGGTTGATGCAAAATTGCAGACAAATTTATAATACAGGCCTCTACGCAATCTGACACAGCCTTGCCATTAACGTGGCTCCCTTGACCACCTATCTGGGTTGATCAATTGCCATTGTCTAAAGAAAAGCTCCACACAGTGGAGGCCTTAGTTAAGGAGCAATTAGATCAAGGACATATAGAGTATTCCACCAGTCCGTGGAATACCCCCATTTTCACCATCAAAAAGAAATCTGGGAAGTGGCATTTGCTACACGACCTTTGGGAAGTTAACAAGCGCATTCAACCTATGGGCCCTTTGCAATGCGGCTTGCCTAATCCAAATTTGATACGCCAACACTGAGCTAATGATAGTGGATCTCAAGGAGTGTTTTTTCACCATTCCTTTGGCACCACAAGACAGGGAAAAATTTGCATTTACTGTCCTTGTGTACAACAATTCCCATCCTACTCAAAGATATCAGTGCAAAGTCTTGCCTCAGGGAATGTTGAATTCCCCGACTTTATGTCAACATTTTGTGGATCTAGCCCTACAGCAATTTCGTTTAGAACACCCTGAATTGCTTGTATATCATTACATGGATGACATATTGGTGGCAGGGCAATCCCTCCCCACTACTGTCTATGATTCTCTAGCTAACTGCTTAGAGAAAAAAGGCCTTCACATAGCTCCAGAAAAGATACAAACCACACCCCCGTTTCTTTATCTAGGGCACAAACTGCTGCAAGCTACATCTTCCCCATTCTTACCAGAACTAAAAACTCCATCTCAATTTACATTAGTGCAGTTGCAACAGTTCCTCGGGTACTTAAATTGGGCTCATCCATTTTTGTGCCTTCCTACTCATGAATTGCAGCCTTTGTTTAATGCAATTCGGGGACATCAGTCTCCTGCTGACTCCATACCCATCACCAAGGCTATGAAACATGTCATACATCAAATTAATGCAGCCTTGCGACATACCATGGTCGACCGCATTCCTTCTTTTGGTCCCTTGCAATTGGTTATTTTGAACACTCCCCAGTTGCCTACCGGACTGTTGTGCAGCCCAAAATCTGTCAAGGCCATTGCTATAGCAGAATGGCTTTATTTATCTAACACTCCTCCCCAAAATGTTTACTCTACTCTAAATGCGATTACAGACCTTGTAATCAAGGGTGCCAAACAACTCACAGTTTGGGATCTTCTGTGTTGTTACTTACCTATTTCCAAAGCTGACCATGATCATTTAATGTCTACGTCATTAACTTCTCAAATTGCTTTTTCAGACTATATTGGTGATATACGCTTTAATCCTCCTAAAGACCCTCGCTTAACATTCATTCAGCAAGTACCCTTTCGCTTTTCCTCTCTTTTCTCTGCTACTCCTCTCCCTGATGCTCTAACTGTTTTTACTGATGGTGCACCTACCAGAGGTGTGGTTACCTTTCAGCAACCTCCCGGAACCTGGAAAACCCTTTTCACTTCTACTCAAATCTCTAGTCAACGTGCAGAGCTAGCGGCTATCGTCCTTACCTTTCAAATGTTTCAAGATCAACCTTTAAATCTCATTGTAGACACTCAATATGTATTTAACCTTCTCACTCATCTGTCGCATGCCTATCTTTCTCCTGCTCTTGACTTTTCCTTACTTTCCCTGTTTCTGACTTTAAAAAACCTTCTGCTGCCAGATCACAACCTTTTTTTGCAGCTCACATCCGATCTCATACTGGATTTCAAGATGCTATCTCAGAGGGTAATCATCGTGCAGACTCTGCTCTTCGTTCCTTGTGTTCCCTCTTTTCCAATCCTATTGACAGCCATTCCTTTTTTCACCAGAGTGCTAAACAACTCCATAAGCAATTTTCTATTCTGCTTTCTCAAGCTCGAGACATAGTCTCGTGCTCTTCCTGTTCCATGTCTCCCATTTCCTTTCCTTTTGATGCTGTTAACCCATGAGGAACAGATGCCAATCAGCTTTGGCAAATGGATGTCACTTATGTTCCTACCCTTGCTCCCCTTTCTTATGTTCATCTAACTATTGATACTTATTCAGGATACATCTGGGCTACCCCTCTTCGTGGTGAGACCACTCGCCATGTCATACAACATTGTTTACGTACATTTGCAGTTATGGGCCGGCCTCAAGCCTTAAAAACAAACAATGGCCCTGCCTATACCTCTCACGCCTTTACCACTTTCTGTAATGAATGGGACGTTTGACTTTCCCATGGTATTCCTTATAACTGCACAGGACAGGCTATTGTAGAAAGAGCACACTGCTCTTTTAAATTTCTCCTTGCAAAACAAACAAAAAACAGAGGGATCAAGCCCCAAGATGTTCCAGATGTAGTATCAATAGTATTGTTCACTTTAAATCATTTACCTGTATCTGCAGGTCAGCACAAGCTGTCGCCAGTAGAGAAACACTTTCGTAAAGAAATCCTTATGGAACAGCCACTGGTGACTTATAAGCAACCTCCAGACCCTTAGTGGGAGGGTCCAGCCCCTTTACTAACATGGGGTCGCAGCTATGCTGCTGTGCTTACTCCCACAGGTCCTTTGTGGATCCCGGCTCAGTGTGTGAGGCCATATCGTGGGAAGAATGAGTTGTCATCGCAACCTGCAGGACCCCATTCCGGAATTCAATCCAGCGATGGCTGTGGAGCGGGACCAGATGACTGCACGTCGCCGGAAGCGCCCAGCCCGACCTGAAGGCTTTCAGCCCAAAGTTACCTGGGGGATGTTAAAGACGATGAGTGCTGATGCAAAAAGAAGTCTAAGTCGGCAGCAGATCCCGGAGACTCCTGAGACTTTTCTAGCAGCCATTATCTCGCAGCTGAATGCTAACTCCGTGCCGCTGTTGGGCTGTGTTAGTGTATGCAGTTATGCTCTTCATACTCCTTATAAGTTGCTGTTGTTTTATTCAATGTATACCAACCTTCTTTTCCATAATAACTACCTGTTTCAAAGCTTCGCCTTCAGGCCTTCGCCGAAAAGATTTATATGTAGTTCGCAAATAGATGAAAGAATATATGCCTTTGCTTAAAAAAGAAAAAGGGGGAATTTGGGAAACCTCTGCTTAAGGTTGTAGCTGCATTCCGTTCCAGTGACGTGCACACACTCCTGGCAGGAAGCGGCAGCTGCCAGCAGGCAGGGTAACCCCTTATTCTGCCCTTTCGCTTAGAGCTAGAGCATAAGATCGAAGAGTTTCTTCAGCCAATCCTGGTTACGATTAGGTAACTAGTATCCTATCTGAATTCTCACAACATACGATGTAACACTTGCTAAGTCAATAAAAAGAGTTCTCAGGCCGTTGCCTTGAGGCTCCACTGGCTCGGACATCTGTGGTCGACTCTCCTTTGTACTTTCTCTAAGGCTAATTGCCTTCCTTTTGTTCCGTGATCACCCACAAATAAACATTTATTAGATACTGACAAATAGGCCTAAATTGTCAGTTAATTTTATTTGTCAAAATAATATTTCCAGTTGTATATGAGAAACTAGCTTTCTGAATAACAAAAAATTGCCAAGTCATTGCTGTTTGTAAACCATCAGTAGCAAGCAAATACATGCAGGGATTATAAATAAACCAAGGAATGTTTTAGAACAATGTTTTTATTGATAGGGATCAAGGTGCAAGTAAGAGTCATAATTACCTCCCTGCCTGCTGCTCCCTGCTGGGTCGAGTTTCTAAGTGAAAAGGCTCACGTCCAGAAAGCTAATATACGGCAGGGTCCCTTTTTGCACCCAAATAAAGGAAAGGGGTGGGAAAACTCTGTGCTGGCTGTACACTTGCTACAATAGTACTCAAGTACCTCATGGGCTGGTTACTTTCTGCAGCCTTCTTATCTCATGGGAGTGGGTAACGTCTTAGCTCCCATGTCAGACATGACAACTTAAACCATCTAGAAGGCCTGTCTTAGAGCTTTGGATAATGTAGGCAGGTATTTTGGTGGATTTGATCTACTAGCTTGCAGATAAGCATCCAAGAAATCTTGGGCATTGTGGACCAAATCCAAGTGCTTATCCCACACAGAGTAGAACCATTGAATCAATGGAACTTCCATGCCAATTTGACTGAACAAAGTCCATTGATTCAATTGGTGTATGTATCCTAATGAGGATTGACAATCAGATCAGGGCCTATGAGTTGGTTCCAGAATCTACCTGCTTTTCTCAATGACAAGTTTCTTTTTCAGCAGAGGAATCAGCTCGCACAGTGGAGGGAGACATCTTTGTTTCCCTTATGTTATCATACTCTATTGCCCTCTCCATCTCTTCTGAATCAATAATAGATCTTCTACAACAGTGGAGCAGGTAGCACTGGAGACAACAAAAGGTGGGAAAACTAGTAAAGACCACCACCTCCCTTTTTTCATCAATGGCAGCTTTTTGAGCAGAACTCTAAGGAAATACCCCAGCAACAGACAAAAAGCTGGATCCTGCATAAATAATGTGAAAAACGTTTGATGCACCTGCTTTGAAGATAACAAAATTTATTAGAACCTGTGTGAGTAGGAACAAAGCACTCTCAACTGACTCCTGGAAGCTTAATCGAAGAGCAGTAGAATTTGTGTTATCTTTCACCTCTGATCAGAGATAGTGGTAATTCACTTTCCTTCCTGCCAGGAGATGGAAGGCAAGAAGCCTCAAAGAGGGGAGGGTGTTCAGGAGAGTGGGGCACTGAGCCCTTTCTAGGCCAAATTCTGGTCTTCCACAGGCTAGATAAAGTCTGTTGACATAATTGCTCAATTGAATAGTATATGGGGGTGAAAAGCTCATAGAAATGGCAGGCTTTGGCCTAACACATACTTTACTGGACCCGTTTCCATGTGGCTGGACTCTGTATCACCCCAATATTTGAAGAATGTTGTTGTTTAGTCGTTAAGTCGTGTCCGACTCTTCGTGACCCCATGGACCAGAGCACGCCAGGCCCTCCTGTCTTCCACTGCCTCCCGGAGTTGGGTCAAATTCATGTTGGTCGCTTCGATGACACTGTCCAACCATCTCGTCCTCTGTCGTCCCCTTCTCCTCTTGCCTTCACTCTTTCCCAACATCAGGGTCTTTTCCAGGGAGTCTTCTCTTCTCATGAGATGGCCAAAGTATTGGAGCCTCAGCTTCAGGATCTGTCCTTCTAGTGAGCACTCAGGGTTGATTTATTTCAAAGTGGATAGGTTTGTTCTCTTTGCAGTCCAGGGGACTCTCAAGAGTCTCCTCCAGCACCACAATTCAAAAGCATCAATTCTTCGGTGGTCAGCCTTCTTTATGGTCCACCTCTCACTTCCATACATCGCTACTGGAAAAACCATAGCTTTGACTATGCGGACCTTTGTCGGCAAGGTGATATCTCTGCTTTTTAAGATGCTGTCTAGGTTTGTCATCGCTTTCCTCCCAAGAAGCAGGCGTCTTTTAATTTCGTGGCTGCTGTCACCATCTGCAGTGATCATGGAGCCCAAGAAGGTAAAATCTGTCACTGCCTCCATATCTTCCCCTTCTATTTGCCAGGAGGTGATGGGACCAGTGGCCATGATCTTCGTTTTTTTGATGTTGAGCTTCAGACCATTTTTGGTGCTCTCCTCTTTCACCCTCATTAAGAGGTTCTTTAATTTCTCCTCACTTTCTGCCATCAGAATGGTATCATCTGCATATCTGAGGTTGTTGATATTTCTTCCGGCAATCTTAATTCCGTCTTGGGATTCATCCAGTCCAGCCTTTCGCGTGATGTATTCTGCATATAAGTTAAATAAGCAGGGAGACAATATACAGCCTTGTCGTACCCCTTTCCCAATTTTGAACCAATCAATTGTTCCATATCCAGTTCTAACTGTTGCTTCCTGTCCCACATATAGATTTCTCAGGAGATAGATAAGGTGGTCAGGCACTCCCATTTCTTTAAGAACTTGCCATAGTTTGCTGTGGTCCACACAGTCAAAGGCTTTTGCATAGTCAATGAAGCAGAAATAGATGTTTTTCTGGAACTCTCTGGCTTTCTCCATAATCCAGCGCATGTTAGCATTTGAAGAATAGCACCATGCAATTGGCAGGATCACATAAGTAATAACCACATAAGCATGACAGTCTAACACAATGCAGCCAGAGATATTAACAAAATGTAAGGAAAACATGCAAATCGTTATTTACCTGACTTCAAGGACAGATGTTATGATTTTTAGTTAGAAATTTTGTAGTGTAGAAGAAGAGATATGAAAGTCATTTCTTCTGAGTATTAACTGTTACTAGCTGGAGATTCTGTTTTTACTTGTTGACATTAACCTTAATATGTATTGATTATTATGTTTGTGCTTTTGTTTCCTGTTAGGACAAAATGTGTAAAAAAATTCAAGGAGGATCTGTTGTTGAGATGCAAGGAGATGAGATGACTCGTGTGATATGGGAGCTGATTAAGGAAAAGCTGATCTTTCCATATGTGGCTCTGGATCTCCACAGGTAAATACAGACCTATATGTGGGCATTAGAAAATGTTCTGCATTGTCAAAAACTAGCTAGTTTATTTCATTGTGTTTGTCAAAAGTTAGTTCTTATGTCTGAGTGAGGATCTCACATGATATTTTTTCATTCTTGGGGACAGTCATCACATGGCTGTCACTTTTTCTGACAAAGATGTCAGAAAAGACATGTCTCCATATCAAGGAAAAATGTGTGTGCCACATTATAACACAGAGATTGTTCAGTAAATGGTAAACCTTCCCCCATCTGTTGTCCTCCAGATGTGTTAGACTATAATTCCTGTCATCTCCAGAAAACAGAGCTGTTGGTTCTGATATTTGGGGATGGTGAAAGGTATAGTCCAATACATAAGAAGGGCACTGAACTGGGAGGGAACTTGTCAAAAATTTTAAACAGTAAATTTCTTAGTTTCTCAAATCTGAAGTGGCCAGTGCCTTTTCCTTTAAAATGGAAGGTTCAGATAGGTTTGAGCAGAAAGTAGACCAGAAAGTAGGCACCGGGCAACTCTTCTTCATGGTTCCTTGTACCGGCAACCAGGATCCTTAATGCATCCTGCCATGTTCATGTATTTTAGGGTGGCTTATGTTTCTGTGAGTTGACTAAGAAAAATGAGTTGCCACTATTTTTTTTCCTTATGTGTTCCCTCTGTCTTTCAAAACTCCATCATGGGCAGAAATCTAACAGTCCAGTCCTCCCCATCATTCCATCTCACTGGTGGGGAAAGCTCTCATATTCATATTGGTTTTTTTTTACCAGCATGGGAATTCTGCAAGAAAAAAAAATTAGTAATTGTATGGATAGTTGACTTTTCTCTATGAGCTAAACAGCCCTGACTCTAGTATCCCTCTCTGGGCCCTATGACCATTGGCTTGGTCCTGAGTAACATTACTGGATGTGCATGTTCTGACTACCCAGAATCCACTTTTGCTTCTGTCTCATCCTTGGCATGGACTTCTAACTGTAAAGCTTCACTCTGCCAGACTACCTCCCAATTCCTAAAGCCCAGGTCCATTGCACAACGGGCAACCATAGTGGTGGAAATAATGTCAGGTCATGTGCTGCCCCAAGGTTGTAGATAGAATACCAGTGAAAAGACTGCAGAAAGATAGTTTAAGTGCGTCAGTTGTAAATTAAACCCAGGAGTCCTTGACCTTTCCCCTAGTTCTCTTGCACTTTGCTTTTTTGTTCTGAATACTCAGTGACTTACCTAACAAGATGTACTACTTTGCTTCTGCTGACGCTGTCAGAACATAACCTGCAGCTGATAACATAGCTAGGCAATCCTAAACACGTGAGTCTGGAAGTTTTTTCTTACTTTTTGTGAACAAGAAGGAGTATCTCCTAGAGTCAGCTTAGAATCGAACACTGTTCAATATACAATTTGATGACTTAGTACACTGGTGATTCCAACAGACATGAAGTTATGCATTTGTATATGAAGTGTCTTCTTTTTACTTTGGTGTTTTACTTTTTACTGCTTATTTAACACAAGTGGGATTGTGTAACAAAATTGCTAAATTCTATTATGCAATTTCACTGCATAACCGGTGGTGATGTCATAAACCAGTGATGTTAACCTTCATTTTAATTTTAAAAGTTCCTATGCCCCCCACCCCTTTTCAGGTTCCAAGGCCTCAGGGAAGCATTTGGGAGACTTAGGACAGGGTGGGGGCAGATCCATTCCTATTGGAAGATTGCAACCAGTGCTCCCACTGCCAGATCAAGATCTCTGACAGCAAGTTCTGGAAGCAAAGGCTCTCCACTCACCCCTGTCCCAAGGCTCGCTATTTATGCATGGCAGAGTTGCATAGCAGGATTGCAGCCAATGTTGAAGGTGTATGCTTGATATGCATGTCTTATATGAACCTGTGGCTAGCTAAATGGGCTGGAGAAACAAAAGGTAGCATCAGGGACTTATATCCTTGCTTTAACTTTGGTCTGTATTCATGTACATTAAAAAAGAGAAAAGATTCTGAAAATTTAGACATATTATCAATATCTAAAGGCAGTATGGGGTGTCTGCACACAGTTGAGTGCTGGGCTTTACCGGGGAGATTCAATCTATTAGTTTATTTATAATAGTCCGGTCCCATCTCAGGAAATATCAAGTAGCTTGGGTTGGCTATCTCTCAATTTGCCACTGGTTCACTAACAAATACTATGTAATAAATACCATGGAGTGGAATATATATTTCAAAGTCCAGTCTCAGGAAAGGTATTAATAAGATTGGTTTGTGTGTTAGGTACCATCAAGTTGAATCCAAATTATAGTGACTTTAATAGAGTTTGCCAGGTATGTGAGATATTTGAGGAATGGTTTTATCATTGCCACCCCAATGAGTTTTCATAGCTGAGCAGAGATTTGAACCCAGAGATTTGAATCTGTCATTCTATCAAATATGCCACACTGGTTCTGATAGAATTCATAGTTTTGCTTGTATCATAAAACCACAATCCTGAATCCATTTGGTAGCCCCAGCTAGAGTAAACACATTGGCTGAAGTTTCTGTTGTGCAGTTACGTAAATGGGGTAATTTTTAGCAGCAAGTTGCCATAAGTTAAGAAATATCCATAAACCTTATCTGTTCCATGCTGAGTTGCACAATACAGCGTGCAACAAGTAAGGTCTACAAAGATTTCTTAACAGTAATTTAATTCCAAAAGTTAGGCTGTTTGCATAACTCCATAACAGGATTTCAGCCACTGAATCAATGGGATGTACATAAATGTTGATTCACCAGTCAGCAGTTGATTCAGTGGTTCTACTCTGGTTGAAACTGGAAATTGTATTTAGCTCCCTGTACACTGAACCACATAACATGTTCAGCACCACATATCGAATTGTTGATGGGAATGTTCCTTGTTAAAAACAAGGATTTTAATATATAGTAAACTTACAGTTCAGTCTCTGAATCATTATGCTAACCTTTGGGATTTTCTATATGCAGAATATCATTTTATTCCCAGAGTGTTTGTGTCTGATTAATCTTTCACTACCTGTAGGAAATAATGGATTTTTCTGCTGGTTTTTTGATATCTCATAGTTAAGCCATTATTTTAATTGTCCATGCCATCTTCTATCCTTTTTTGTCACTAATTTTAAACAATTAGTACACAGTATACTTTTTTTTAATAATACCATAGATGGGCTGGTAAAATATTTGACTAATGATCATGTTTTGGGGACTTGTCTGCAGCTATGATTTGGGCATAGAAAATCGTGATGCGACAGATGATAAAGTCACTGTGGAGGCTGCTGAAGCAATAAAGAGGTATAACGTAGGAATCAAATGTGCCACAATTACCCCTGATGAGAAGAGGGTGGAAGAATTCAAGCTGAAGCAGATGTGGAAATCTCCAAACGGAACAATAAGGAACATTCTGGGTGGCACTGTCTTCAGGGAAGCCATTATCTGCAAAAACATCCCCCGTCTGGTATCTGGGTGGGTAAAGCCCATCATCATTGGCCGTCATGCTTATGGAGATCAAGTAAGTATCTCAGGCAGTTTTGTGTTTATACCTGTTGTGTCAGGCAAGGGAAACTTTAACTGAATAAGAATGCAAGAGGCAATATGCAATAAAAGAGAGAACAGGAGACACCTACAGTTTATGACTGATTGTCCGAACATGTGGCTGTTCCAGATTTAAAGATATGGTAGATTTGGAGAAATAGGCTGAGCTACAGTTCCTGTTAATGATTATAGTCGACTGGGCCATGTCAGAATCTGTGCCAGCTGCAACTAAGGTTGCTGGCCTTAATACAGAAAGCATTTCAAAGAGGTGCTGATTTTCCTATCCACCCTCCCCATGTCTGGTAAAGGCAGAATAAAAGTAAACTGGTAAAAGGAGGATGAAAAAAAACATATAGTTTGCAGAATTCTGATAGAGCGATATATGCAGGTTGCTGGTCTTAATCCCAACCAATGCTGCCATTTCATTTGCTGTTCTTCCTTTGCAGTACAGAGCCACAGACTTTGTTGTTCCTGGCCCTGGAAAAGTAGAGATGACGTATACACCAAAAAATGGAGGCAAACCTGTCACTTATTTGGTTCACAATTTTGAAAGTAGGTGTTCTGTGGTAAAAGAAATATTGATTTTAAAGGTATTTTGAGCATGCTAGTTCACAAAGACGCATCTAAGAAAGAGCTGTGAAGAAATAAAGGCAAAACCCTTTTGCTGGCATAACTCAAATGGCTTAACTTTTGATGGTGAATTGATGCAAGTGATGAAGTTGGTTGAGGGTATTCTTTGTAGCACACAAATTATGTGACTGATAGACAACAGAGAGCATCTTTGTTGACTTTGTAACTTACAGTGCGTGCAGCAAGATTTTGGCGAAGACATCTTAGTATTATCTCTTGTACAGATAAAACAGTTGGAATATGAGTACCTAATAATTAGATAAGTAATGGCCCTCG
Organism: Intellagama lesueurii; assembly: GCA_037013535.1. Lineage (NCBI taxonomy): Eukaryota > Metazoa > Chordata > Lepidosauria > Squamata > Agamidae > Intellagama > Intellagama lesueurii. Next base: position 175,866,244 of record JBAJHW010000001.1, on the reverse strand, counting down.
CAACTCAAACAAGGAATTGGAAGCTGGAGAACAATGGGTCTAATCTGCTCCTCCCCTGTGGCATATCCATGACACACTCTCTCTCCTAAAGTAGCAAAACTAGAGAAGAGAATGGAGGAGTTCTGCTGACAGCAGAGAAAAGGAATGGCTGGCAGTCCAGGGTGTTGGATAGAAGACCCTGGTCTGCCACTGTTTCTTGCTCACTGTGGTCCTCCAGTCAAACTAGTGCAGTGGTTCCCAACCTTTTTTAAGATGCGACCCCCCACTTTGTAATAGCTAAGTAACCAGCAACCTTCCCACCATGTTTGCATAAAAAGCCATTTTTAATAGGGTAAAGTCATCCCTTTTCAGAAAGTAGAGGCTTCTTTCTTTCTAAAGGGCCTGCTTCACACATACCCATACACACTAGCTTTAATACCCGACTCTGAAAGGTCAAGGAAGAAATTATTTAACAAAAGCTGCAACACATATAAGGCAACCTGTGACCCCCAAGAGAACATTTTGTGACTCCCTTGGGGGTCACAACCCCCAGGTTAAGAAACACTGAACTTGTGATGGACCAACAGCCCACAAAGTGTGGGGGGAGGGGCGAAGCAGTGTTCCTGTTCTGTATGTTTTGTTCTGCCAACTGTTAGCATTGTTCCCACTGTCCTCAACTCTTTTTTGTCAGTGGCAAAGGCACAGCCTGAGAATTCTGATGATCTAAGATTGCTTCATTGTTCCACAGGTACTTGCAAAACTTTCAGTGATTGTGAAATTGACTAGAGTAATTATGAAATCTGGTTGGAATTACAAGTGCTTCAGTATAGCCAGCAAAACAGTATGGTTTGGGGTAAGATCATCATAATCATCATCTTAGAACTGCAGAGCTGGAAGGGACCCTATGGATCATCAAATCCAGTTTCTGTGAAGGAGGCAAAGTGGGGAATTGAAGTCCCAACCTCTGGTTCCACAGCCAGAGACCTAAACCATTGAGCTATCTGTTGAAAGATTTAAGGATCTTATAGACCTTGAGTCTTGGTCCCCTTTACTGGCTGGAATCAAGAAATTCTCAAGAGGAAGAGTGGATATAACTCTGGGGAACGGGCTAGAGAAATCCTGAGAAAACTCTCTCTCTTTCCTGGCCAGCCATTGCTGTACTTGGTACATTGCTGTACTAGGCATTTTGTGCCTAGACTGGCACCCTACTCTGTGATTTCCTCTTTCATTACAAAGTGCAGCCTCCACACTTCAGAGGGAAGAGAACATGAGTAACATTAACTGCTCAGTCATTGACTCTGTGATTGCTGGCATCAGCTAGTCTAGTCCAGGCTGGTCAACATCTAGAGCACCAGGCCAGGTAGCAGTTGCTCACACACAGAGATGGAGGTCACAACTGCACTTTCAGGAAAGACCAAAGTCACTTTGCAGCAAATTTGGTCATTTCAGAAGACACAAGCCCTGGTACAGTCTTTAAAAGTAAGCCACACCGGGGCTTCCAGCTGACTGGCCAATGCTGGGAAGCTTCCCAGCTACCAATAGTGTCAGGTCAAGGCTCAGCATGTGGCAAAACTGGAACCATTGGAGCTGCCCCTCAGACATAGACCAGTGCTGCTGCCTGGCCAGTGCTGGGGAGGTTTCCCAGCCACCTCAGCACTAGCCAGCTGGTGACATTGTTTTTGCTGTCAAGGAAGGCAACTCCAAGGGTTCCTTTTTCCCCAAGTGAACAAGGCTGCTCTGACCCCAGCACTGTCAGTGGTGGCGGAAAGCCTAGTCGTGTTAGCTGTAAGGATTTGGATTAAAGCAGGACTTGTTTTCAGGCAGTTTCACACCTATTTTCAGATAACCTGCAGTAAAAAAAAAAAGCCTCTGTATTTCCTGCCCAAGCCATATAGAAGAGACCTCCCCTGAGTCTCACTTGACCATGTTTCTCTGAGTTATTATAGAGTCTTTAACTAAGTATTTAACTAAGACGCTATGATGACTCATAGAGTCATCGTAGAGACTTAGTTAAAAAGTCTTTAACTTTGTTACAGACTTGAGGAACTTTGAGCATAGAAAGCTGCCTTGTTCAGGCCATTGGCCCAATTAGTCTAATATTGTCAACACTTAACTGACAGCCATGGCTCTCCAGGGTTTCCAGCAGGATTCTCCCTTAGCCCTACGTGGAGATCCCTGGTGGTCGTTCTACCAAGTACTAACTTAGCTGACCCTGCTTAGCTTCTGAAATCTATTGAGATCTGTGTTCAGGGTGGTTGAAGGAAGACTTTCACTTCGGAACAGCCTCATGACTGTTGGACTACTTTCTCTGTAGTGCCAAAGCACCTACAATGAGTAGCAGCTTGCTAGCGGCACAGGACACTTGAGATGGGGGAGGAATATCAAAGGAAGCATTACCCTTCCTCGTCGCACAATGTCTCTTTTTATTTGGATATACTGTACCATCTAGAAATGTACAAAAAGCATTAAAACGCCTAAAATTTAAAGAACATCCCTTCAAAATGTTCCCCCCAGCCACCTTGGGTCCTTTTCAAGGAGAAAGGCAGGGTAAAAATATTTTAAATAAATAAAATAAATAAACAAGGAAAAGGAAAGCATAGATGGGACTTCTTTTACATAAAAGGGAGTGATGTTGTTACCAGTTCTCATGTTACAGCCCAAAAGTACTGTCATTATGTCTTTGTTACCCAAAGAGTAACAAAAGTATGTGACATTAGTTGTGACATGTTTCTCTCAAGATTTGTGAGGGAAAGAGGGCCAGCAAAAACATTTGAGCGAGTTCTGACCTACAGCCTCTCAGTGTCTCTCTCACTGACCTCCTCTGTATGGTGATTTTGAGGATTCTTTAGAGACGTACAACAGTTTGAATCCTTTGACTATATTCTAAATGATAGTAAACATAAAACATAAATGGTTGTTGTGGGTTTTTCGGGCTCTTTGGCCGTGTTCTGAAGGTTGTTCTTCCTAACGTTTCGCCAGTCTCTGTGGCCAGCATCTTCAGAGGACAGGAGTCAGAACTCTGTCTGTGCTCTGGTGTTCTGACTCCTGTCCTCTGAAGATGCCGGCCACAGAGACTGGCGAAACGTTAGGAAGAACAACCTTCAGAACACGGCCAAACAGCCCGAAAAACCCACAACAACCATCAGATTCCGGCCGTGAAAGCCTTCGAGAATACATAAAACATAAAATTCTGCAATAGATATTTGGTGATTTCTGTTTGAAGATAGTTGAAACATACAACCTCCATATTCCATAAAATCATTAGGTATCTTAGTACTCTGAATGAGGGCCAAGAACCTCACCCCACTTCATGAATCAAGGCCAAAGCTGTGGAAGAGAGTTGCTAGGAAACCATGTCTGTGTATGGAGTAACAAGAATAAATTTTGTTGTGCCCCTCTGCACACACAAGAAGCTTCATTCATTTAACCTGTGAAATTAACATCTGCATCTGTGTGTTTGCTGTGGTTTCTCCCCTCACTCTGAAGTGTATGACTGTATTAATTTCATGTGGTCTTGTAATGAATGCTGTATTAAATTGTAGATATACGTTGCATTGGGAAGTACAAACAAACAAAAATCCATACCACAACTGGTGACTGTAATATATCTCTCAATGTGCTCTGGGGCCTAATAATGTATTCGCTCTCCGTGGTGCTACAGGCATGAATGAACAGTTGTAGGCTGTGTGCCAGCTTGCAGTCTGTGACAAGTTGAGGCTGGTGCCCGCATGGAATCTTTTCTAGCATACTGAGAGTTTTTGTTGAATTCCTAGCCCATGTAATGTAATGATCTGCAAATCATCAGACATATTCCAATTGCTTTTCTCTTTTTTTAAAACCTAGAAAATCTTAAGTAATCTATACAGTAAGCCTGTAAAATACACTAGTCTTATTCTAGTATATCAGAGAGTGGCTTGCCTCAGACTGTTCAGAAAGTCTGGTGGCTGAATTGGAAATTGAACTTGGAGAACAATGAGCAGGTTCCTTCTTAACCATAGGCTGATAGTTTCCTTATATCTGAATGTTTAGAGATTGATAGTATGATTGCACAACACAGCCCTATTCCTGAAAATGTTATTTAAGATCCTTCTCTAATCTGTTGTTAAAAATAATCTTAATAAGAAAAAGTACAGATAAAACACATGGCCAGAAACCTGTTAGCAATTTACATGTGCATAGGTTAAATTGCATAACTTACCATGGTGAATAGCTAACTGGGCACACAGTAGTAATACAGCTAGTTGCATTACTGAGTGCACAATAGTTACGCAGCCAGCACACTAATAGTTAGTGGCAGTTCACCACAGTGAGTTATGCAGTTTAATTTATGCATGCATAAATCTGCAACAGGATTCCAGTAGTTACACTTGAGGTTCCCAAACTTGGGACCCAAATATACTTGGACTAAACTCCCAGAAGCCCTAGCTATTGGCTGCACTTGCTAGGGCTTCTGGGAGTTGCAATCCAGGGACATCTGGAGAGTGAGATTTGGGAACCACAGGAAGAATTAATCAAGGTCAAAATGTATAACATTTTTCCCTATATAACACTATATGGAAAGATTCTGTGGTTATTTGATTCTTTTTGACCTGTTTATAATGATGGATGTTTTTAATACTCAACCAATTCCTGTGGAGTTTGTGTGTGTGTTATGCGCTGTAACGTCACTACCAATTGAATGGTAACCTGAATAGGGTTTTCAAAGTATGTTAGATGTGGAAGAAGCGGTTTACTGTTACCACCTCTCAGTGTGTTTCCGTCAACAATTGAGGAATTCAAACCCAGGCTTTCTGACCTCTACTCAGGCACTCTGTCTCTATACTACACTAGTTCTGTGGACGTTTACGCATGATAAAAGGGTCATGATGTAATTGCCCTTCTATATATGTAATTAGGATCCCAGGTGGCCAAGGGGACAATAGTACTATCTTCCCATGATGAGGAAAACATTGTCCGTGACTGGTGAGGTGCAGTGGGCCGGCTGTGCGGAATTTTCAACACTTGGAAAGACTTGGGGCAAGTGAGGAGGTTTTGTGAAACATCATGCTGTTCAAAAAGCCCATGGTGTTATTACCCTAAATCCTGTGTGCTTTGCTCTGCCTTTCTTTCTGTGCTACAGAGTGCGGTGGTGTGGCTCTAGGAATGTACAACCTGGACCAGTCCATCAGGGATTTTGCACACAGTTCTTTCCAGATGGCCTTGTCTAAAGCCTGGCCCCTTTACATGAGCACCAAGAACACCATTTTGAAGCGATACGACGGACGCTTTAAGGACATCTTTCAGGAGATCTATGAGAAGTAATAACATTTTGTTATGTGATATATTTTCATCTTGTAGGTGTATCTCTGGATCAAAGAACTGTATCATTTCTTACAAGCCACAGTAGCTGATTTTTAAGACTTGGTTCTAAAGGGTCTTCCTCAGAAGTCTTTTTTAAAAAACAAAACAAAACTAGAAGTTGAATTTCTTGTGATTAAAAGCTGTAAGTGGCAATGCTGAGAGAGTTATGATTCAGCGGTTGTTGGCAAAACTACTTTTTGGATTTAAAATCTGGACTTTGCAAAAACTACACACAAATGAAAAATGAGGTAGACAATTGGGAGGACTAGGTGTTGCCCCCTGACTGGAAATCCTCTTTGCCTGGTTCCTTTTTCTTCTTCACAGGCTGCCATTCACTGCTGCATTGTCAATAGGAGGTAGTTTTAAAGGTGGCAAAGAATACATCTGTTTTACTTTTGTTATACATATAACAAAAGAGGCGAATGTGTCCTTCATTAGGATACAGTTGTAATGTAAGAATGAGGGGAAAGTTGTGTGGTCCTTAAGATTACACAAATGTAAGAGTGGGTGATACCTTTTATTGGGCCACTAAAAAAAAATCAAACAAATTGCAAGCTTTCATGGAGAAGATGCCTCTTCACCAGGCTAAGCACCACCACTTCATGAGTAGCACAGGAAAATTGTAAATAGTTGTAATGTAGTGTATTTACCAACATTTTAAATAGGAAAAAGGATCTCATTAGAAGTAACTTGATATTTGCAACTAGATACTTCCAAGGCCTAGCCTCACTCCAAAGTGGAGTGAAATGGAAGTGAGCAGTTAAGGGGTATTGGGGGGGGGGGGGGGGAGATTAGCTAATGTCTCTGCTGCCCATGAAACTGCAAAAGAGGAGTGTTGAAGAGCCCTTTGTTCTTTGGCTTTCCTTCTTTTTTAAGTAGTGGAACTGCCCCCACATCACTCTGTCCAAATCTTCCTTTGCACTCCAGGGGCAAATCTTTAAGAGAAAAAGCCTTCGTACAAATTATGAATCAGAAGCTGGCTGCTCTCACCCACAGCTCCCCATAACAGTATTCAGGGTGTGGGGTGGAAAAGCTGTTTTCCCTTTGAAAAATAAAAACATGATTTCTCACTGACTCTATGAACTCATAGAATGCTTTCAAAAATAAAAATAAAAAAGCAAGCTGTCTGCCTCAACCAAGGGGAGGACAGGCAAGACCGAGAACACAGCCAGTCATTCAGTTTGTTGCCCATCTCGCTCATGGAAGACTGGACTGGTGGGCAGAGACAGTGTTGCTGGGTCTGCAGCCCTTTCTCCCTTGAAAAGACCTGAATATGGCTGGAACATAAGCAGTGTGCCCAAGTCTAGGTACCCTGGCATTCTGATAGCCAGGCAGCTTGTGTAATACCCTTTCCCCCGAAAATAAGATGTAACCTGAAAATAAGCCCTAGTATGATTTTTCAGGATGCTCATAATATAAGCCCTACTCCAAAAATAAGCCCCAGTTAAGTGAAAGCCCGCCCTCCACCATTGTGCAGCAACCAGAAGAAGATGACATGACTGTATTTGAATAATTGCAGATTGTTGTACATGAAAAAAAAAACATCCCCTGAAAATAAGCCCTAATGCATTTTTTGGAGCAAAAATTAATATAAGACCCTGTCTTATTTTCGGGGAAACACAGTAACAGGAACACCCCTTAATGTTTACTTTATTGGACTTTAAATGTGAACAAAAAAATTTTTGCATTAAAACTACAGCATATTCATGCAATGTATTTAAAATACTTTATTTGTGGTAACTCATACACCTACCGTACTTTCTCTTTACACAAGGTGTAAGCCTTTCTCCTTTGTTATAAAAGGTTGCATACTCTAGATCTCTAATTGCCACCTGTAACATTCATTTCCTTTGCCCTCCAGGGAGTACAAGTCACAGTTTGAAGCCAAAAATATCTGGTACGAGCATCGGCTGATTGATGACATGGTGGCCCAAGCCCTAAAATCTGAGGGAGGGTTTATCTGGGCATGTAAGAACTATGATGGCGACGTGCAGTCTGACTCAGTCGCGCAAGGTATGATCCACCCCTGTGTTGTGTCACTTTGCAGGTGCATTACGGTATGCTGGAAATTAGCCAGCTGCACACTTGTAGTAACACACCGGCTGCTTTTGCTGCAAGTGGCTTCAAAATTGTGTTAAGAAACTAGCCTTGCCTGGGGGGAAAAAGGGACTGTTTTGTGTAGTTAACATTACACGCACACTACACCTACATACTGTACTGAATGGCCAAGTTTGTATTTGGACCAAAACAGAACTTGGAGATCATAATGAATGCTTCTTTCCCCCCCCCCCCCACTTGTGTTGAAAAAAGTAATCTGTGATGCAACCTTGATGTGATATATTTAAAAGTTAAAGGAGAACAAAAGCTATGTGTGACTTTACATGAAGGGCTGAGGTCTCATAAATTTGCTTCACTTTTATTACCTGAGAGAAGAACCAGTGAGTAGCAGTGGTCAGTAATCATTTGTTCAGCATAGGGAAGAACCTGACTCTTGCAGCTCATTGACACGATCCACAAGTTGCACAAATCATGCCAGTTAAACACCAAACTGTTGCAAAGGTGGAGGATGATAGATGATGGGGTGTCATCCTTTAAAGTTAGACCTACCTTTAGTTTGCATGCAGTTTTTGAACAATTCACTACATAAGGGGAGCACTAACTACCCTTAGCTATAACCACTTATTTTGAAATCTAGAATGCTTTTCAGACATCTGATAATTTGATACAGGCCAACAGAGGTAGGTGGTCACGGTAGTGCCAGCATGAGCTGTTCAGTGGCTCTGGCATGGCCCGTGGCCCATTCCAAGGCCCAGTACCACAGAACCATGGCCCCAACCAAGCCTTTGATTTCCTTTACAGCAGCTACCAGGCAGCAGTGGTAGCTAAAGGTGATACTGGTGGAGGAGGCAACAGTGGTGACAAACAATCTAACTTTTGTTAGTACTGTTCAGAAGGTAGCAATGGCAACCCCCTGCTGAACTTTTCTTACCATGAAAACCCTATGATAAGATGGTCTAAAATGAAACAAGGGATAGCGGTGGAAGATGAGACACTCAGGTTGGAAAGCATTCAGTCGGGTACTGGGGAAGAGTAAAGGACAAGTACGAATAGCACTGTTGCTAATGACACGAGGTATGTCTAATGGCTGACATGCACAGAATAGGAAGGAAAGTCTGATGCTGCACAACACATACAATTGAAACTTGAGAATCAAGGTAAACTGGAAACTAGAGCAAGAAATGGAAAGTATAAAAATTGTAGTGTTTGATGTGAATTAACTAAAGTGGACTGGGATAAGATATTTTTAGTCAATTACAAAGTATTCTACTCTGAAAATTACAAACTTGGAAGAAATGGAGTGGCTCTAATGCTGAGTCAAGGTGTTGCTCGGGTAGTTAGGGACTATAAGGCAAGGTTTGACCAAATAATATCAAGCAGGCCCTCTGGGAACACCTTGCAACATAACCATCATTCAAGTCTTTGCTCCAACTGCAAATACTGAAGATGAAATTGAAAGCATTTATGCTGGCTTTCAAGAGGAAACTGATCACACATAAAAACAGGACATGCCTATAATATTCAAAAGAGTGCAAAAGTAGGGAACAAAGCAGAACCAAATGTTGGAAAGTTTGACCTGTGGTTCCCAACCTTGGGTAACCCAGATGTTCTTGGACTGCAACTCCCAGAAACCCTGGCTGACACAGCTAATGGTGAAGGCTTCTGGTAGTTGCAGTCCAAGAACATCTGAGTTACCTGAAGTTGGGAACCACTGGCCTAAGAGACAGAAATGAAGGAGTTCTGTGAAACCAACTCATAGAGTTCTTTGAAGCCAATTATCTGTTTATTGCAAACACATGCTTCAAGCAGCTGATGGTCAATATAGAAATCAAATAGACTATGTAACTGGAAGCAAGAGATGGAGAAGCTGTATTCTCTCTGGCAAAACAAGACCAGGAATGGCTGTGGTACTGAAAATGAAGTGTTAATATCCAACACTAGAGTAAAGCTGAAAATAACACTGAAAGAATTATAGTGCCAAAATACAATTTAAATAACATTCCTGATTAATTTGAACTCCACATAAGGAACAGGTTTGCATTACTAAACTCAGCAGACTGTGAGCCAGAGGCACTGTGGATTGAAACCAGAGATATTATTAAGGAATAATGCAAAAAGACAATTCCTGTAGTAAAAAAGAAAGAAAAACGAAGATGGATGACAGAAGAAACACTTAAAATTGTAAAGGACAGACAAGAAACAAAAGTAAAAGATGACAGATGTAAAATCAGAACCCTGAATGCAGCTTTTTAGCAAATGTTACATGGAGACAAAGAACTATTATGATACAATTTTTAATATAATATTGGTTTAGTTCTTTTAAAATATTTATATACTTACTTTTTTAAGCTTTTAAATGCTGTCTCTTAATTATGTAAGCCACCTTGGGTCCTTTTTTAAGGAGAAAGGCAGGGTAATACATGCTGAAAGACCAATAAGGAAGCACCTTATCTGATCAGGATAAAATAAAGAGAAGGTGGAAATAGTATACTGAAGACCTATACAGAAGAGATAAAAGGGTGACTGACTCCTTTGAAGTGGAACTCTATGATGAAGAACCTGCAGTTCTAGAAAGTGAAGTGAAAGCTACTCTGAAAAAAACTAGGAAGAAATAAATCATCAGGGGTAGATGGAATACTTGTAGAATTATTTCAAGCTACAGAGACTAGTCTGTCAAAATCCTAACAAGAATATGCCAACAAATATGGAAAATAAAACACAGACTGGAAACATTCAATATATATTCCTGCCCCCAAGAAAGGAGATGCCAAGGAGTACAGTATCTATAGGACCATTGCTCTAATTTCCTGTGCAAGCAAAGTGATGCTCAAGGTGTTGCAACAAAGACATTTACCTTATATGGAGCAAAAAATGCCTGGTGTTCAATCTGGATTCTGAAAAGGAAGAAGCCCTCATAATCATATTGCAAATATCCTCTAGCTATTTGAGCACACCAAAGAATTACAGAAGATCAGTCTATGCTCTATAGACTACAGCAGGGGTCTCCAAACGTTTGAGCATGAGGGCCACATTGTATATTTTCAACAATTTTGAGGGCTGAAGGAACGTGCGCGCATGAGTTTCTAACAAAACATCTTTATTCGTTAACAGCTTGTCAATTTCAATGTTAATAACGTTTAAATTATTCCATCTCTTGCTTCAGGGACATGCCATTATCTCCTTTCTCATCAAACCATAACAAATCCCCTTTTAATGGTAGGGGGGAGGAACTTAAGTCTCTATAACGCCACTTCTGTGGAACGCCCGATTCATTGGGTACACCTGCCATTAACGTTATTGGGGAGGGTGGAAAACCCAGCCCACCTGTGGTTCCCACACTTTCTTACCTGGGTTCTGCCTCAACCTCGATCGGAATAGATTCGCTCCACGGGGTTTCCCAGGATGGTCTGTACATGGTCTATTGTCTCGCCTCTGGGCCTCCTGCTGCTGCCACTCTCTAAACTTTTTTTCTTCTTTCTCTCTCTTCTGTCTCACCCCAATAAGGTGGCTTTCTGTAGACCTTTCTATTCCACTCCTTTTCAGCGTACTCCCTAGGGACCTTAAACTCCGTCCATTCCTCTGTCCAGGGGTCTTCTTGTACTATTTCCACCCAGTCCTTCTTTCTTTCATCCTCCTCCTCCTGCACTCAACAAGCTTCGCCTTCTTCAATTCCCAACTGCCCTTTTTTCCCTTTCACCTCTCCTTTTATCTCTTCACCTTTTCCCGCTGAAATAACACCCTCTAGTGCAGGGGTCCCCAACCCCCAGTCCGTGGCCCGGTGCCGGTCTGTGGCCTGGGCTGGACCAAGTCGCGGAGACAGATCTCCCAACCCCCGCACACACTCCCCCCGCACAGCCCCTTCATGCATGCGCACAAGCACCCCCACCCTTTGCGCATGTGCACAAGTGCGCACGCGCCTTCAAGCATGTGCATGAACGCAGGGGGGTGCCTGCGCCTTCCCCAACCGGTCCGTGGTGTTAAAAAGCTTGGGGACTACTGCTCTAGTGGCTCCTTCTCCTCTTTTTCCTCCTGCCCCCGCTCTTCCAAACATAGTCCCTTTAGGTTTTCTCCCAGGGTAGACATTTGTCTCTCCATGTCTTTGATCGAGGAGGCTGACGGTACACTCTGAGGAGTGCCTCTTGGAGTACTCCCAGCCTCACAAGCATTGACAATGAAGAACTTGAAATAGTGAAAAATTTTGTATACCTTGGTTCAGTCCTCAATCCAAATGGAGACTGCAGCCAAGAAATCAGAAGAAGACTTGAGACTAGGAAGGGCAGCAACAAAGGAATTGAAAATATCATCAAGTATAAGAATGTGTCACTGGAGACCAAGACCAAGATCATCCACACTCTTGTATTCCTGATCACCACGTATCAATGTGAAAACTGGACACTAAAGAAAGCTGACAGGGGAAAAATCGATTAATTTGACATATGGTGCTAGAGGAGAACTTTGTGGATACTCTAGACTGCCAGAAAGACAAATAAGTGGGCCCTAGATCAAATCAACCCAGAACTATCTCAGGAGGCAAACATGATGAAGCTACTTTCCTCTTTTATCTCACACATATAGAAACTCCTTGGGGGAAAATCAAGCTGGAAAAATGATTATCAAGACATATATGACTATGCAAATTATTAAGGCTGTCAGAGGCAGGTGTTGATCAATTTATTCTCATTCCCAGGTTATGGCTCCTTGGGAATGATGACTAGTGTCCTGATATGCCCAGATGGAAAAACAGTAGAAGCTGAAGCTGCTCATGGCACTGTGACTCGCCATTATCGTATGCACCAGAAAGGTCAAGAAACCTCCACCAACCCCATTGGTAAGCTGCTCCTGATTTTCTCAGTCCTACATAGAGACCACATTAAGCAGGGGCTAAATGTTGAGCCATAATCCCAAGGCACCCTGGGAGTCATTGTCCTGTTTGTTTAGGTTTGGTCAGAAATCCATTGGGCCGTATTTATTAGTATGAGACCGTGTACTCTGTTTACCAGTGGGCCCTGGGTAAGCATGAGTCAGCTTTCTTGAACATGTGAATTAGTTACCATATTTTTCCGTGTATAAAACGACACTTTTTCCTGAAATCATTAGAGGAAAAATTGAGGGTCATTTTATACACGGAAGGAGGCGGAGACGAAGGAGCCAGTGCCGGGGCTCACCTCCAGCTCATGTCGCCGCCTTGTCCCCTGCCCGAAGGGAGCCCGCGAGTGGCACTGGAGGAGGCGATTCTGCCGCCAGCGGCAGCAGTCAATGGGCAGCTGCGAGACTGCTGCCACTGGTGGCAGAATCGCCTCCTCCAGCGCCACTCGTGGGCTCCCTTCGGGCAGGGGACAAGGCGGCGACGTGAGCTGGAGGTGAGCCCCGGCAAGTCGCACTGGAGGAGGTGATCAGGCGGCGGTGGCAGGAGGCGGAGGCGCAGTCGCGCTGGGCCATCCCTCGCGGCTGCCCATTGACTGCTCCTTCACCTCCGGCAAGGGTCAAAATTGGGGGTCATCTTATACATTGGGGGGTCATATACATGGAAAAATATGGTATGTGTTGTCAAGTCAGAACCAATTTATAGTGACCCTAACAGGGCTTCCAAGGTGAAATGTTTAAGGAGCAGTTTTATCAGTTCCACACACCTCCAGTGAGTTTCTATGGCAGAGCGGGGATTCAAATCCTTGTCTCCAGAGTCCTAGTGAGACTGCAAAATAGTTTTGTGACATGGTTGCAGCATAAGTTGCATAGCCTAAATCATAGGTTCCCAAAGTGGTCTATATGGACCCCCAGGGGTCGATTTCGACTTGCAGGGGGTCCACGTCAAAGAGAGAAAAAATTGGGAGTGCACGAGATGTAAATGGGGGTCTACATGAGCAGATCCCATTAGGCAGATCATAATAAATATTTAGGCGATCCATAATTACACCAAACACAGATTCTGTGAACATAATATTTCATAATATTATTTAATTAGGTACTATGTACTATCTGTATTGTGGTGTGCTACATTCATGTGTAAGTTCGTAAAATTATTGGTAAAAGTTTATGGTAAATGTCGGTGTGTTGTAAATGGGATCAACGACATTTTGTCATTTCTCATTACTGAGCTATATGGGGGCACACATAGGTAGGCAGGGGGTCTATGGAAAACAAATAAGTCGGCAAGTGGTCTACGGGGCAAAAAAGTTTGGGAACCTATGGCCTAAATAGACAGGGCCACATAAGACTGAAACCTAACCTGTTTCCAGGATTGAAATCATCTGCCATTCTGTGTTAATAATGCAGAAGCCTCGTGGCACAGTGGTTAAACTGCTGCACTGCAGCCCAAACTGTGCTTACGACCCAGGGTTCAATCCCAGGTAGCCGGCTCAAGCTTGACTCAGCTTTCTATCCTTCCGAGGTCAGTAAAATGAGTAGCCAGCTCGCTTGGGGGGGGGGGGCAATGTGTAGCCTCCATAATTAACTTGTAAACTGCCCAGAGAGTGCTTTAAGCGCTATGGGGCAGTATATAAGCAACACACTTTGCTTTTTTTAAAAAAAATACAGTAATGTGTGCACAGGGTTGAACTGTTCAGCAAATATATACCTGGCATTCTTTCATGGGGAAGAAAAGCACTGCAGGAAAATCACCAGGCTTCCAGTCTGTGAAATCTTAAATTGAGGCCAGCAACTTAGAAAAGAAATAAAGTGGGAAACATTCAAAGGAATAGATTTCTAAATTGGGAGACTGAGATGGGTACGCAACTGAGACTGAGATGGGTACATTACACCTGTGTGTCAGCAGGCTTTCCATTACAGCTTGCTGAGAGCCAAAACATCATGCAAGAAAGGCTAAACAAATAATTCACTTTACGTAGTATGATGAACAAATGAAGGATCAGATTGTTGGGTTTCCTGTATATAAGTGGAAAGGGGGGGGGGGGAACAAATGTGGGTGATTCATCTAAGCATGATTGCAACATTGTTAACACTTTTATTGGTTCATCTCTCCCCTTTCTTCCTCCCTCGCGCTGCCCCGACTGCTTCTAGCATCCATCTTTGCATGGACTAGAGGTCTAGCTCATAGAGCAAAGTTAGATAACAACACTGAGCTCAAGAACTTTGCTTCTGCCTTGGAGGACGTCTGTGTAGAGACCATTGAAGCTGGCTTTATGACGAAAGATCTGTCTGCGTGCATCAAAGGGCTGCCAAAGTAAGTAAGCAAGGTTGCGCGCTATAGGAAAACATCAACTATTGTATAAAAATTTAGAGGTCTACAGAAAAAAAACTCACCCTCGAAATATTATGATGTTCAGTGAAAATATAAACCATGCCAACAGCATCTGTATTTCTAAAAGGAATTAAATATGTGTATGAAATCCAAATTGCATGTATGAGTTCAGTTTAAACCTCAGGTTAGACCTCTGTCAAATTCTGCCTTTCCTGATTATCCTCTTCTAAGTTTGCTTTGCAGTACAAGCAGGCAGTAGAGAAGTAGTGGTTTCAGGAACGAAAAACAGAACAATATGCTGATACAAGTTGATTGTAATGTTTTTATATTGTTCTTTGTCAGCCCCACAGCTGGCTATTCTTCCTCTGCAGCTTATGAAATATTTACATCTATATCATAATTGAAGTCACTGCACAGGGCCAATATGAATGAAGATAAATTAAAGTCCTTTCTCGTTTCTATATACATTGGAAGCCATTTATGCTCTATGTGCTTTTATTCTTTGGCTAAATTAAAGGATTTTAAACTGCTCCTACATTGAAAGAATGATAAATCTTTTCCTGCGTAGAGAAGCCATTAGTAAAACTAACCAAATAAATCATGCAGAAGGAAAAAACAAAATGGAAATTAAAAGCAAGACAAAAGTGTTGTGGCAGCTTTGTGGATCAGGCCCACTTCCTCTGACAGGCAGACATAAATACATACATATAGTGTTCTCTGTTTTGCTCACAAAGAAAAAAGATCTTGTAGATAATAACCAAACTGAGTTCCATACCAATCCATGGCTCAGGAGTTCTCCAAACTAGCTAAACTTTAAGACCACTAATACTATACACCATTGTAACACTTGTTCTGCTTTTCTGTTTTCCTTTCAGCGTGAAACGCTCCGACTACTTGAACACGTTTGAGTTCATGGATAAACTTGCTGAAAACCTGAAGGCAAAGCTCTCTTCCCAGCCAAAACTTTAAGAGCAGGCCTCAATAATTGCTCTAGAAGGAAGGCTGCTGGCCTGCTGAAAGATTGCACTGCAGTGTGGAGCAGCACTTCAGAATATGAGAAACCAACCCCAAATTAGAAATATGTTCGAACTGTCACGTCCAATAGTAGTTTTTTTAACTGGTTTCCTATATTGTCAGAGGAGTGGGAGCAGGCACACAGCGCAATCTTGGTGGCTGATTCTCCAAAAGACATTGCTGTGTTCTTACCATCCAAGCTGTCCTCCCCATCAAGTGTTGAACACTTCTTGGGGGCAGGAATAAGTTCTGCAACATCTATTTTATGAATCAGGGTTTCCTTTCTTGCTAACCATAGGCTCTTACCAAACAGTGCAGAAGATTCTTCTAACAACTGTCTCTATGCATTAAGTTAGAAACTGAATTTAGCCTGTTATAGGCAAGTTTAGTCTTACTGGGGGTTGGGGGAGTTTTTACTTGTTAATTGAAGTCTTGTCCTTTATGTAGCCAGTCTGAAGTGCACTAATGACTGTCACCTGATTTCAGGTGTATGTTGTAAAGGCACAGCTCCTCAAAGTATCTTTCAGCAGCCATTTGAACTTTCTTTTATTCCATAACTTGAATTAAACACTATTCCGTCCATGACATCTTTGTTTTTTGTTTGTTCCTTTGTTTATAGGGGATGCTTATCTGAAATGAACCACTAAGATCCTTAGCGGTATGTTCTGTTTTCTCCAAATTGTAGAAAGACAATTTTGCAATCTGTAGTGCAACCTTCACATCATCCTGCCACTTGAATGGGTGTGAGATACTCATCTACAGAACACTGGGCAATTTGCAATCTAATCTGTAACCCAGAGATCAGCATAACTAAGTCAGGCAGTATTACTAAATGTCAGGCTATTTTGTAGAGGCATAATTCTTCTGAACTTGTACTAGTTGTATCTCTCCACTTCCAACAGTTCAGAGTACTTGCTACAAAGAACTAGGTAGCTCTTAATTCCTCTTCTAGGTAATGGAAACGGGTTTGACAGAGGGTTATTACCCTCTAAGGGTAGATGGGCAAACACATAATGGACTGGAAACAGAACTCAAAAATATCACATTCATCCAATTGCTCCTCACTGCCAAAGCATGTGGATAGTCCATGGAATCTATATAAAATAATGTTATGCTATATAAAATGTCTTCCCACTTAAATTTCAGGGATTGTATGCAGCATAAAAAAAGTGCAAATGACACAAACAGAATAAAAGGTGCTCACTCAAATTCTGTTAACATGCCCCGGCAGATAACAACCAAAAGTCCAACCTTTGGAGAGTAGGCCACCACTATCAAGAAAGAGTGCTCTTTTATAAATACTACCTTCATAGTATTTCTTCATGGCAGAAATCGCACACAGTTGACAGGCCCCAGCAGCAGATCTTTTACAAAGGAACTTTATATGTGCTTACACTGAGGCTGGATCTGCCTTTTTATTATTCATGCACTCAATGTGGGGAGAAAAGTTTGGAGTTCTTCATGATCTGTTTGTGGCCCCCTTGGAAGGTTTGTTGACATCTGCCAATGTCATTGCTGCTCTGCTCACCTCATATTCCTAATAAATAACTCATGAACATGTTCAAAAGCACCAAGCCCAGTATAGAGCCTTAGCAGAACTCACTGCTAAGATCAGTAATAGGATTCTTCTTATTCACCAGTTTCCAGATATTTGATATTTTGATCTCTGTTCCACCAGAGTTTAAATCACAGTGGTAGACATGTGTCCCTGAATTATTTGTCACTGCACAGGGTAAAACCCCTATACTTTTCTTGGAAAATAAGAAGAGGAGACTGCATATCTTGTTTTAAGGCAGAATTGTGCTTCCAGAAACATGATTCTGGTTTAAAATAGGCTGCGTGCTGCCATTCCTTCTTTTGAAAGGAAACTTGTTTTTTGGTGGTTTTTTTCCCCCATGGTGGCACACCACCCCAAATTTAAGAGGGTGCAGCAGGTCCCACGTGCAGAAAAGTTGACCACTTGTTTTAAATACAAATGTGTTGACATAAGCAATAATTTTGGACCTCTGAACATCCCAGTATAACAGGTTCAAGGTCCAGTGTTAATACTACTGATACCATGCAGAGGAGTAGCAAACACGTCCTACACACACAAAACGCATTCCAGAAAAGCCTAGCCCTATTTAAGTCAACAGTAAATAGGCAAAGACCCTAAATAAAGTTCACCTACCTTTCTCAAATAAGTGAACTTGTGGCATCACTGTAACAGGTCAGAATCAAGAAAGGGACCCACTGTGTGGCATGAACTTTCATGAACAACACAGAAAAAGATCCATACAAGCAGCAAATCACTATGTTGGGGAGACAGACTGCATTTTCCTAACTCACTGAAAGAAGAGGGTCACAAAGGAGAACACGAACACTTCACTTCCTCTTTTGTCAGTTCTCCCGTTCCATCTCTTCTCTCCCAACTCCTCCCCTTCCATGACTGCCCTATGAGGCCCCCAGTTATTTAACAGGAACTGGTATGGAGTGGTTTCTTTCAAAAAAGAAGGAAGTTTTCTTTTAACGGTGCTGCCCCAGAGGTACTCTGGTCAAATTAAGATTGCAGGTAGCATAATTGGGGTGTATTTTTTTCAGTGGGCCCACTACAGCATTAATATTTGTTTAATAGTTTGTGAGAAGGGGCAAAGAATTTCATGGGCTGCCCAAAACCCTCACTGAAGAAGTCTCTGGCAAACTACTCTTCTATCTAGCCTGCAAAGCAGAATCAAATCCTCAACTCCAGTGAGACCTCACTTGTTCCGATGAAAACTGGCACAACCAAGGAGCACGTTAGTAATTGCAGCAAACAGGAAGGGAGAAGCCAAGCCCAAGGTGCATTCTTGCCATGACAAACCATGGTTTAGCACTACATTGGCATGGCCTCTACATTTCTATTAGGGTGAAACAGAAAACTATAAGCCCCCACCATTGCTCTTCCTCGTCCTGTGTTGTACCACAGTATGCTTGTAATCCTACCATTAACACTTTTTGACTGAGAAGATACATCATTCCACTATATCCAACAGCAGAGGAACGGAGGGTTAGTAGATTAAAGACTTCATAACACTGGTAGGTCAGCTGCTGGATTAGAACACATGCAAGCTCCTTTGAAATCTACGTAGGAAGAGACACTGGCGTAGAACAGCCCTTTATTAGTCTTGCAGTTCTGTATATCTCACAGGACAATCACCTTGCATAGCTCCTGGAAAAATTATAGCAGAATTTCAAATACTTAAAATATATTTTGCATCAAAAAGAACAGCTCTCCCCTAAGTACAGTTCCTGCATTTTCCTATGTTCTGATATACTATAGGAAATATACCGTATTTAAATATTTTTGGAAGGTTTCAGTTCTATTCTGTATCTTAATGTGAGAAAGGCAGAGTTTGGCTGTAAACATTTGATACCTATTTGTCAATCTGTGATTCAAGAAAAGCATTGTGTTTCGCTCTGTTACCCTGCATTGATCATAGGAACTGACTGTGGCAGTCATATGACATGATCCCATGCTTTAATGTCACATTTCTGCTACTACGATCTCACCAAAGCAAAAAGGAGTGGGAAGAAGGCTATCAGATGTGAAACAAATACGTTTTGCTTGTCTTAATCATTCATAGACTTTAGTTTAAATATTATCTTGACACACCATGCTGAACTACAAATATTCTAACATCTATACAGTAAATGCTTAGGCACTGAACAAGGATAACGAAGGCTGCAATCCAGTGCATAGTTATATGAGTGAGAGTCTGGTTGAACTCATTAGGGCTCACTGCTGAGTAGACATCCATGCAACTGTGCTGATAAGATAGGTATCCCATATATCATGAGTGGACCTCCAGCTATTCTTGGACTGCCTCCTGTTATCATATTTGACGATTGGCTATAGTAGCTGGGACTGATAGAAGTTGGGAGTCGAACAACAGCTGGTGATACAAAGGTTTTTCTTTCTCTCCATCCTTAATAATTGTTGCAGACTAGCTTGGGAAGTGCCAGACATTAAAATAACAGATATGGAAATATTTACCTTAATGCCCTTTGCTCTGAACTTTAATCTGAACTCCATAGGAGCTATCCAAGGTACTGAATTTATTTGGGGGATAAGGCTCTACACCGGGGTCAGGGAACTTTTTTACCTTTTACCCCCCAAAAAATTTATATACGCCGACATTACCCCCTTGATTTGAAAGGAAGGAAATCATACATTATTTGAATTCAAAATATTATTGAATCTACACAGGCTGTGTACCGAACTAGCAGGATATATCATCAGTATCAATGGCTGCCAGGCTATGTACCGAACTAGCAGGATGCACCAAATTTAATAAATATGTGCACTATTTTTGCTGGAACACATTGCACTCCAGCCATGGGGTGGTATAGGGAGTAGTGAGGTGTCCAACGTGCCTAGCAAGTTGCATTAAATTTTTGCTAGCTCACAGAGGATTTAATCATCATCAATGGCTGCCAGTGTGGTGCTAGCAATGATATGCTTGCTAGAGACAGCCAACACAGAGTGGGGGGGGGGGGCCTTTTCCTACCACTTTAATCATTCTGTATGTGGTGTGCAAAAAGGAACAAACCAGGCTAAAGGTCATGTCACTCACCCTGGTGCCACAGCCCAATATCAAAGGACCAGTGCGCTATTTTTTTTATCATCATCAATGGAAAACTCAGCAGTGGCCAGAGGATTGGAAAAGATCAGTCTACATCCCAATCCCAAAGAAGGGCAGTGCCAAAGAATGCTCCAACTACCGTACAATTGCACTCATTTCACACGCTAGCAAGGTTATGCTCAAAATCCTCCAAGGCAGGCTTCAGCAGTATGTGGACCAAGAACTCCCAGAAGTACAAGCTGGATTTCGAAGGGGCAGAGGAACTAGAGACCAAATTGCTAACATGCACTGGATTATGGAGAAAGCCAGAGAGTTCCAGAAAAACATCTACTTCTGCTTCATTGACTATGCAAAAGCCTTTGACTGTGTGGACCACAGCAAACTATGGCAAGTTCTTAAAGAAATGGGAGTGCCTGACCACCTTATCTACCTCCTGAGAAATCTATATGTGGGACAGGAAGCAACAGTTAGAACTGGATATGGAACAACTGATTGGTTCAAAATTGGGAAAGGAGTACGACAAGGCTGTATACAGTGGAGTCTTGACTTACAGACGGCTCCACTTACGGACTTTTCGACGTCTGTACTTCTCTGGCCGCAAAGTTTCACTTCGACTTGCGGCCGGAGAATCGACCTACGGACCAGAAGAGGGAGGCGGGGAAAGCGCCAAATTAAAATTTGGCGCTTTCCCCGCCTCCCCCTTCCAGTCCGTAGGCCGCGGATCTGCCTCCGGATGCTTGCCAGGGCTTCTCCGCCGCCATGGGAGGCATCTTGGAGGTCTCCCCCGCCGCCGATAGTGCCTCCGAAGCACGATCGGCGGCGGGGGGGGGACCTCCGAGAGGCCTCCCATGGCGGCGGAGAAGGCATCCGGAGGTCCCCCGCCGCCGCCGGGAGCCGAGCCGCGTGATCCCGGCCATGCTTGGACTCCTGGACTTCCCCCGCCGCCGCCCGGCTCCCAGCAGCGGCGGCGGCAGCGGGGGAAGTCCAGGAGTCCGAGCATGGCTGGGATCGCCCGGCGCGGCGCGGCTCCCGGCAGCGGGGGACCTCCGAGAGGCCTCCCATGGCGGCGGAGAAGGCATCCGGAGGTTCGCCGCCGGGAGACCTCTGAGAGGCCTCCCATGGCGGCGGAGAAGGCCTCCGGGGGTTCCCCCCCCCCCGCCGACGCAGGCTTTCCCAGGGTTGACCGGGCCTACCAGGGGAGGGCATCCCCCGGTAGGCCCGGTCTACTCCCTGGGAAAGCCTGGGGAGTAGACCGGGCCTACCGGGGGAAGCCCTCCCCTGGTAGGCCCGGTCTACCAGGCTTTCCTGGGGAGTAGACCGGGCCTACCGGGGGAAGCCCTCCCCTGGTAGGCCCAGTCCACCCTGGGAAAGCCTGCGTCAGCGGGGGGGGGGGGAGACCTCCGAGAGGCCTCCGGCAGCGGTGCCGAAGCCCTCAAGAGTCCTCCGGTAGTGGTGATGGCGGCGGCAGCGGGGGACCCCTGGAAGGCTTCGGAAAGGTAAGTTCCCTTTTTAAAAAAAAAAAATTGTGTGGGGGGGGGGGGCGTTTTCTTGGCCGGTTACGGATTAAATGGTTTTCAATGCATTCCTATGGGAAATGCATTTTCGACTTGCGGACTTTTCGACCTACGGACACCGTTCCAATACGGATTAATTCCGTAGGTCGAGACCCCACTGTATTGTCTCCCTGCTTATTTAACTTATATGCAGAATACATCATGCAAAAGGCTGGACTGGAGGAATCCCAAAATGGAATTAAGATTGCCAGAAGAAATATCAATAACCTCAGATATGCAGACAATACCACTCTGATGGCAGAAAGTGAGGAGGAATTAAAGAACCTCGTAATGAGGGTGAAAGAGGAGAGCGCCAAAAATGGTCTGAAGCTCAACATCAAAAAAACGAAGATCATGGCCACTGGTCCCATCACCTCCTGGCAAACAGAAGGGGAAGATATGGAGGCAGTGACAGATTTTACTTTCTTGGGCTCCCTGATCACTGCAGATGGTGACAGCAGCCACGAAATTAAAAGACGCCTGCTTGTTGGGAGGAAAGCAATGACAAACCTATTATGACTTGTGAGAAAGATAAGTAAAGCAAATTAAGTGTGGACTTTCACTACAAGCTAAAATAACCAAACAAAGGGTACTGTACTACAGTGGCATCATAAGAAGACAAGCTCACTGGAAAAGGCAGCAATGCAGGAAAAAGTGCAATGCAGTAGGAAAAGAGGAAGACTGCACATGAGATGGATTGACTCAATAAAGAAACCCACAGTCTTTTGTTTGGTGCTGCAGTCAAAGTAGGACCAGGAGCAGAAAGACTGGGATTCAGATTTTGGGAATAAACTATGATACTCTTGTCTGCTTTGGGGATGAGAAATAGAGAAACGTGATTGCTACACACTTCAGACTTCTGCTGTTCTCAGCAGAAACTGCAGAGCTAAATGCAGTGGAGATTAAATTTTAGAAGGTTCCTTTTTTCATGGTTTTATGAAAGAGTCAAGTCTTTCTGTCTCTCTCTCACACACACACACACAAACCCTTCCTCCCTCAATTTTCAACAATTAGTTGCTTCAGTTCAGTATGTCCATTTCCTCTCATTACATTTAAACAAGCTTGATGAAGCCACCCTTTTTTCCCCTTAATTCAAGCCTTCCGTCCTGTTTGCCTGTTCCTTTTTTCATGGTTTTATGAAAGAGTCAAGTCTCTCTGTCTCTGTCTCTCTCTCTCTCACACACACACAAACCCTTCCTCCCTCAATTTTCAACAATTAGTTGCTTCAGTTCAGTATGTCCATTTCCTCTCATTACATTTAAACAAGCTTCATGAAGCCACCCTTTTCCCCCCTTAATTCAAGCCTTCCGTCCTGTTTGCCTGTTCCTTTTTTCATAGTTTTGAGTCAGTCTCTCTCTCTCTCTCATACACACATACACCCACCCACCCACCGACCCTCCCTCCCTCCCTCCATTTTCTACATACATTTAAACAAGCTGATGAAGCCACCCGTCGCTCTCTCGCACCTTCCTTCCCCCCTTAATTGCAGCTTTCCCTCGTCCTGCTTGCAGTCACCTCCGGTGGAAGCAGTCATTCACAAGCCGGATTGACTGCCCCGGGCTGTTCTACAGCTGTAACCAATCAAGCAGCCTTATCTCCGATCTCTGAAAGAATGGATTTACAAGTGCTGCAACCAAAGAATGTAGCAGGGAGAGTTGGCTTCCAGTTTGAGGTTCGGCTGCAGGGGGTGGGAGTGGGGGGGGGGGGTAGCGCTCTGCTCATTACCCCCAGGATTTTCATTTTTACCCCATTTGGGGTAATTTAACCCTGTTCCCCGACCACTGCTCTACACCATGAATGGCTTGGGTAAAATACAGACTTAACTGCACAGCAGATTCACCACCTCTGTGCCTACATCAGGTACCATGGGACAATCTGTCTTTGGCAGCAGATAAAGATTTTTATGTTATCCCAGACCTTGTTAACACCCCATTAACTTAATAAATGAAACATTGATATTGTTCCTGTTTCTCCTTTAAATTGCACCAGTGTAGCTGTGTATAAATTGGCTCTTTATCTGGCTATAACCAGGATTAGATTTCATTCTTGTATTGACTTTTTTTTTACAGCTCCCTGGTTGTATTTACATATTTTAACAGTCTGTCAAGTCTTTTGTACATCACTATTCTACTACCGTGTTTCCCCGAAAATAAGACAGGGTCTTATATTAATTTTTGCTCCAAAAAACGCATTAGGGCTTATTTTCAGGGAATGTTTTATTTTTTTCATGTACAACAATCTACATTTATTCAAATGCGGTCGTATCATCTTCTAATGGTTGCTGCACAATGGTGGAGGGCGGGGTTTCACTTATGTGGGGCTTATTTTTGGGGCAGGGCTTATATTACGAGCATCCTGAAAAATCATACTAGGGCTTATTTTCAGGTTAGGTCTTATTTTCAGGGAAACAGGGTATAATATAGAGCATTAACAAATATAAATGAATAATATTTCTAAAAGTTTTATTTTGAAGTGTTTTTATAAAAATTATACCCACAATACAGATAAACACCTAGTTAAACAACAAGCAACAAAAATATACGGGAAACTAAGAAACAGCTATGAAATCTATAGTGGGCTGAATTTCCTCCTGTTTGATTTTCTTGTTTTTCCTGGATTTCTCAGATGTTTTAGACATATTCTTTCTCTTAGTTTTGTAGATAGGGGATCTAAGGAAGTCTGTAACTGTATATGGGTCACCACGTCTCAGCTTGCTAGAAGAGAGAAACAAACAAGAATGCAATACAAATTGTCACATGCACAATATCACAGAGCTTGGAAAGTTACTTCTTAAAGGTAATTAGTTACAGCTGCAAGACATGTCCCTATAGCTAGTTATTATTAGAGTTATAATTTTAAAATAGTTTTTAAAGGCACTAACAGAGAAACTTAGTTACTTAAAAAAAATGCTACACATATTACAGCAGAAAGCATACCCAAATGCATGGGGAATATATGAAAATAATTAAAACAGTTACAGTTACATCACAAAGGAAGTAAAGTTATCTCTTATTAATTTACCGTCATAATAACTTAGGGCAATTGGCTACTTGTAACATGTCACTTCCTAGGTCCACAACACTGGTTTGCGTTCCAGAAATCAGCATCTCAAGGAAAGGATTCCATGTTTCAAACCATAGAAGCTTACTTTGGGGGAGCGGGTGCTTGGCTTTGCCTGTTTCTTGTAAAACAATACTCAGTATCCAACACAAAACAAACCTGTTAAGCTTGGGTTCTGCATAGGAAACTCCCTTGTTTCTCCGTCTACTTGGAAGCATTGGTGGCGCTTCAGGGGAGACGGAACTATGGGAATGTGGGTTGGCATTAGTCACATCTTTCAGGACGTCGTTCTCTGTGGGAAAAGTGAGGTAATGAAGTGATGGTTATGCCATGCTGAAAGTCCCAGTTAAATCTATTTCTTAATTAAAGCATCAGCTGTAAATTGAGAATTAAAAACTAGTCAATACTAGCTTCCAAACATGTTTGAGACAACATTTTCCAATGAGATGTAACAGCAAGTCAGCAGTCTTTAAGGCATCCCTGCCTGGTAATTTGGCTTCTAAAGGGACGGTGCTGCATTCCTTACATGGGGTACCACTTCCCTCCCAAACAATAGCAGCTAAGCTAACCAGCCCATTAACAAGACAGGAAAATGTTGGGCAGAACCGGCAATCTGTTCTGCATGGACAAGAGAGAGGAGGAATGGGGTCTGTCAGCTACATCACCTACATGTCTCTATCCACACTGTTTCCCATATTTCTGTCCTACAAAAGCACTAATACAGCAGTATAGAAAGCTTCTGTGGACATACCCTTAATAACTAATACCGTTCCCTGTAAACACACACACTTTTGAGTCAATACATGAATTATAAATACTATTCTGTTCTTGTTATTACATTGCCTTTTTTTTTGACATTTTATTGCAATTTATGGCTGATTTCTCATTAATTACCCCAGCTGATGCACAAGCATTAAAAGGGTGCTGTATACCTTTTTCAAATAAAGAAATAAATAAAATCTGATAAAGCTGAAAAAAGCCAAAGGCAAATTTGGAAGCAGTACATAGGATTCAAAAGCAGGAAATAAAGTTTGCATCATATCCTAAACCTGTGCTTCTCAGAGTTTGGTGATAGAAGACTACTATAAGAACACAAAAAACATTTGGAGGTTTCTTCATTAGATCCCTGCCACAAATTGTTCACGTCAAGAAAGCAAAGCATGACATCGTGTTGTTCACTTTCTGCATTGACTGAAGGTTTGGTGGAGGAGTGGGACAGCCACCCGTTCAGCCAGAGGCCATTCTGCTTTCCTTGCCTGCCTTTACCAGAAACATGTCATATGTCTACCATCCATTTCAGGTACATAGCAACAAAATATCTATTAACCAACATTTGAGAAAATCCTACTGAAGTGGCAGGATTCTAGGTTCATGTATTGGGCTTTGAAAGTTACTTTTATGAAGAAAAATATAATACAATGTTGGTCATAAATAACATATGCTTTGGGCTGCTCAGTGCCATCCCCAAAACCATGCTATGCTGCTTTAGTAATTCTTTTTAAAAGTAACTTTCCACATTCTGCCATAGACACCACCACTGCACAGGGGATGCACGGAAAGACAGCTGAGAAGATTATACAGCCCAGCCCAAACCACCAATGGCTCACATCAGCCCATTCTATCACTCACCATTTCCTTGGGATGTTGGGTCTTGTAAGGCCATTTCAGGAGTTGCTAACACTGTCTTTTTCTGTCCTCTGCCAGAAACCACCCGCTTAGCGTAGCTTTTATTGGAAGTTGTTGAGGTTGGAGACAAAGTCGAGTTTCTTCCAGGGTTTGAATTGCTTTTAGCATCTCCAAGCACAGAAGATGAGTGCCCAGAAGGACAGCAATCTGGCAATATGGTCTCAGTAGAGTCCACAGCAGAAGACCTGGGAGTGCTGGGGCCTGTGGCCACGGAAACAAACTGGGATGGAGCCTCAATCACATTCATAGTAAGCACCTCTTGCTGAGTCCTAGAAGCTGGAACCCGGAGAAAGTTCCACCCTAGCTGATCCTCTTGGCTGGTTTTCCCTTCCTCTGGACTTGGTAAAGAAGAATTGGAAGCAACACACACTTCTGCTAGGTTTTTTACAGTGTATGTTGTTCTCTTATTTAACTTTGACTTGGCTTCTACCCGTTTCTTTACATCTTTCGCCTGGCTGCTCACACCCAGATATACATTTTGTGAGGAGCTGCTATTTGTTTTATTCAAATAAATGGTGCTCTGAGTGCCTGAGGATCTCTGAACCTTTTGTGGTTTCTTAGTTGAATTCCTCACTATATCATCAAAAGGATCATCATCACCATCCATGGAAACTGGAGGTGCTGACGTCATGCTTTCTAGTGTGATTGCATTTGTTTGACTCAGGGATATTGTGCTCACTCTCAAATTATTTTTCCTTTTTTTGACTCTCGAAGCATTTTCCATCGGCTCAAATAACTCAACGCTGGTTCTGCAATGCTCTCTCTCTGTGTCAACCTTTCCTGTTTTTGCTGCTTTGCTTTTGTGACCTTTCTTCACTTTACTTTCTTCTGGCTGAGTATGGGAATGCATGTTAACATCAAAGCATTCTCCCTCTGTCTCACCAAGCTTATGCACCATATCAAGTTCTTGAGTCTTTCTCTTTGGTTTGATGCGCTTCACATTCAGCCCCAGAGTTGTTTCTTGGTGAGGAATCTCCTTTTGGATATCAGTTAACTGTTGTGGACTACAAGCACGAAGAGGTGCCTTACTGTTTAACAAGCTTGACCGTGAATTTGGGAACAAGCTGCTCAGCTCCTCTAAGTCTTCCAAATGTTCATTTCTTTTAGTTTCATGTGCAGAGGGGCTGCAATCATTCTTATGCTGCTGGGATCCTGGATCTACCACGTATGTCCTTCTGCTACTTCTGGTTTTATTAGAACAACACGACAAACGCTTCCCTCTGTGGCCACTGCTCTTCTCATCTTGTTGAAATTGATTGCATAAAGTGGTAGTCTCTGGATTTTGGAAATGAATTTCTATATTCTTCTTTTTCTCCAAGAATGTTCTCAAAGGATTGCAGTCATTTACGTGGCTTGGATCCACCACAGAGGATCTTCTGCAAACTGTGATCCCATCAAAGTGTTTGGAACTACGCTCCTCCTTCCGACTGCAGCCATCTAGTGCCACTGTTTCTTCCAGAGGATCCGTTTGCCTTGAATCTTCAGCAAACCATGCACTCTTGGGAGTTTTTATCTTGCTGTTATTCAGTCTGTCAGTTTCGGGTGGTCTCAGAGCATTGTTGTAACTATCAACATTTCTTTTTTGCTGGTTATCCTTTGTTTCAGCACTCACTTTCTTTAGTGCTTTGGCTTCGTTAGCTTTGATCTTTCTATAGTTTTTATTTTTGGAGCTCAGGGTAAGAAGCTCACCAACTTGACTGACTTCAAGTTTCTCTTTAGCAGTAGGTTCTATTTCCGTTGGCCTTTGCAGGTCATCAAGTAACACGTTATCTGATGGTTCCACCTGACAATTGCTACCACCAGATGTATCAGATAATCCTGTTCTGCGCTTCTTTCTCTTTGTTACATGCTCATGTGGTAACACCACACTGTCGCTGCATGGCCTGGCGATGTCTTTGTCTTGCTGCATGGGAGAACCTCGGCTGAGGGCAGACAGTGAGCAGCTCCTGGAATTTTGTAGTGCGCTCGGAAGAAGATTGTCTACAGTGACAAACCATTTAGAAGATTAACACAAACAGAAATACTAAACCAGAGCCTAGAAATATGTTTTGGACCACAGCTTCCAGAAATCTTCAGCCAGTTGTAGCTCCAAAACAAAACAAACAAACAAAACCCGTTTCCAAGTTCTGCAGGAAACATCTCCCAATATAACCTATTTAGTCTAGCATGCTATTTTCAAAAAGCAACCACCCAGATTCTTCCACAAAGACCACAAGCAATGAAGACCAGTAATAGCATCCCCTACTCGACAACCGATATCAGAGAAGCTTGCTGTGAACAATTTTACAGAGAATGAGTAGCCATTTATAGATACATTTCCTATGAATCTGTCTGGTCTCCTTTCAAAGACACAACCATATCGTATGGCAAGCTGCTAAAAGAAAAAGAAGGAAAGGGAGGAAGAGGCAAAATACTGTATCACTTCAATGACTAGCAGATATATTTCAGTTAGCTTTTGTGAATCAAAACCCACCTCTTCAGACACGAAGATTGTGAATATTATGTACTCTATATTTATACCTGGTCATGGGGATATGTAGTAATGTAGAAGACAAAACACGAAAGCTTATGTTGAAGTAAAACTGGTAATATTTAAAGTGCTACAATATTTTGCCCTTTTTTTCCTTTTCGGGAGGGGGAGGAGTCAATGTGCTGACACTGAGTAACGCAGCTACTTCTGTGAAAATCTTATGGCAACAACTGTATGCATTATCTGGAAAACTACTTTGTTGTGGGTGTCCTGAAGCAACAGTCTGAGTTTCATTAGTTAGGAGACAAGAGGCAGGAACAAACAAGCTTTTCCAGATTCCTCGCCACCATATAGCGCATAGGCTAACAACCTGATCTAATGCATGTTACTTCTGCAAGTCTCTCTATAGTCAATGGGTTTTTACTTCCAAGTAACTATAGGACTACAAGTGAAGGAGCTCCATGCAGGGAGGACAGAATACAAAAACTGTAAATAAACCTGCACAGTGTTAACACTGGTTATTTCTATCTTATAAAAATAACCAATTTTAACTGGCATTTCCCACTCCATGTCCAGAAGATGGGGAAATCCCAAAGAAACCATCCTGAATACACTCAATAACCTGCAGCTGCAAACCTAGACAGCTCTAATGGAGACAGCACAACAAAAGACCCATTTCACGTCTGAATTCTACAGATATTATAAAACTATTGGTGGCAAATTCACATCATTATATCAAGCATAGAAACATCTCTATACTGTACCACAAACACACACAGTAAGGCAAAAGCTGGCGGCTGCCAGGGAAGGGTTCGGAAGGAGATCCTGAAGTGACAAAGCACATTAGCCCATTTAGATACATGAAACCTTCCACACTGGCAAAAAAAGACCAAATAAACTCAAGGAGAAAATCATTTCTATCTCTCTTCCTGGTCCTTCCTATTTCTACTTCCAGCTGCTCCTGCCAGAGATATGGATATGTGAAATAGTTTAGGAGAAGTACTGTTTGAAACGGAAAGAAAGCAACCCTACCCACATTTAGTGCAGCCCTCACACTATGATGCAATATTCAGACTTCCATGATGTCACATTCAGTGAATCGCTTTCCCATTCCCCCACAAGTATTGTCACTTGGACTGCACAGATTCTGAACAATGGAAGAAATTTAGTTCTTCTGTATTAAAACATTCACAGAATTCTAATGGAACAAGCTAAACAGGACAAACATTTATATCCAATGCCCAATACTGGGCAGGAAGAGAATTCATTGTTTCGCAAGTACTGTATTGCGAAAGATATTTCCTCATGGGTAAAAAAAATCATAGACTTCAATTTTATATGGAGATTACAGAACACCTCTTTATGTCCCTTGCTAGGCTGCGTTAAGAATAACTGGCCATAATTCTGGATTGGAGACTGAAAAATTAAGTAGAAAAATACAGACATAGTGCAGATGCAATCAAGAACATCTCTGTGACTGGAAGAAAAAGAAAACTACAGTCTCTCCCTATCTCCATGAAACAACCATACAGTCTTATTCTATCCATGTTTATAAAGAAGCAAATCTCACTGAGTTGCCTTATTCCTAAAACAGCAACTTATGTGTGCTGTGCCCAGAACATGGCTTCCCAGTTACATGCATTATCAATAAACACAGAGCATGCTATAGCCTAAGGCAGAGGAATTCAAAGATAAAGCCGTAACATACCTGCAAACACTCTGCTCAAGTCAAGTGCCAAGGTTGTGCCATCCTTTTCACTTAAAATTTGAACATTATTTCCACTGCTTGCTAATGACTCTTTGTGACAAGAAGAAAAGGGCTTCTCTGCAGCAGCAGAAGGCACACAGTCCCAAGACTTGCCTAAACCAAAAGCTGCTACACCTGAAGGGAGCATTGGCAAGCTTGGGACTGTGGCCATTCCTAAGCCTCTATCCTGTTCATTGTCATCGTCATCCACATGAGAGAGGGGGATTCTCAGAGATTTCGGTGCAGCTCTGAAGTGGGGAAGATTAAAAAGAAAAAGCAGATGTATATTCAAGAGCTTCAGTTCAAAATATAAAATAAATAGAGGGAAGTTTTCTGTTCACCAAACATACCCTCCCCCCCCCCCCCAGAGTGCAAAGGGGATACAGTCTCCTTATCTTCTGATTCAGTTAACTGAGCCAAGGAAGATAGGAAGCTGTAAACCCTGTGGGTCCCAGCAGGAAAGGATTTTTTTGCGCATGCTCAGAAAATTTCAGGACTAAACAGTGAGGCACAGACAACCCTACACCTCTCCAGTCAGCTTTCCCCACCATGGGCTGCCCATCCTTCTTTACTGGCAAGGATTTATTGCTTTATCCTTGCTGGTGGGCAGCAGTGAAGCCAGTCTCAACTTTCTCCATTTTCAAGTTAAGTGAGAGAGAGTCCATTTCAAAACTGTTGTACTTCTAAAATTTGCAATCAAATAATTTATTGTCATTGTAAGTATATATATGGTATACCCATACAACGAAATTCACACAGGCACCCAGAGACCAGACCCACATGCACACACATAAAAATTCCCCAAACACTCCCCACCCACTAAAAATCCCCCACTAAGAGTACAAACATCTACACCGCAGGCTAAGTAACACTGTCCAACTAACTATTCACTACTGGTGGTCTTTAAGCTCATTATTAAGTGCAATTATAGCTCTGGGATAAAAACTATTCAGAAAACGTGTGGTCAGAGTCTTAATTGTTCTATATCTTCTGCCAGATGGCAACAGTTCAAAAAAGTTGTAAGCAGGATGGGAAGAGTCTCTCAGGATGTTGTGTGACTTCCTCAGACAGCGGGATGTGAAGATGTCATCCAGGGTTGGTAGCTGGAGCCCAATGATATTCTGGGCGATTTTAGTGGTTCTCTGTAGAGCTTTTTTTGTCCGCTACAGAGCTACTCCCAAACCATGCCAGAATGCCATAGGTTAGGACACTCTCAATGGTGCTACGATAGTAGGACAGAAGTAAATGCTGAGATAACTTTAACTTCCCGAGCATTCTCAGGAAATACAGCCTCTTCTGTGCCTTCTTCACTAGCATGTTGGCATTTATAGTCCATGAGAGGTCCTCTGAGATGTAAGTGCCCAGAAATTTAAAACTACCAACTCTCTCCATTTCCTCGCCATTTATGTACAGTGGTAAATGTACATTTCTCTTCCTCCTAAAATCAATTATGAGTTCTTTAGTTTTTTTGATGTTAAGTGTAAGATTATTTTCTTTACACCAGAGTATCAACCCTTGTACTTCCTTTCTATAAGCAGACTCATTGTTCTTGTTTATGAGCCCCACCACTGTCGTATCGTCCGCAAATTTAATAATTGCGTTGGTGTTATACAGTGGGGTGCAATCATGTATGTACAGGGAATAGAGGAAGGGGCTTAGCTGCTTTTCATTCTGGTGATGTACTACAGTATAGAGAGGCCAGAGCTAAACTGAAAAAGGGCATTAGGGATGCCAAAGCTATGTACAGCCGGAGGATTGAGCAACATCTTGAGAGCTCTGACACTCGTCGGGTATGGCATGGCCTACGACAAATCACGGGGCAGAGTAACAAAAACAGTCTGTGTAGCAGCAGTGATTTTTTGGCTGAGCAGTTAAATCAATTTTTCAGCCGTTTTGAGGTGGAAACAGGAACAACCATTATTCCAGCACCTACTGTCTATAATACATCACTGGAATCTACCATCGACAGACAACCACTACTACTGCAGATTTCAGATGTGAGACGTGCTTTTCAGAATATTAACGTTCGAAAGGCAGCTGGACCAGATGGAATCATGGGACGAGTTGTTAGGGGCTGCGCTGCAGAATTAGCTGGAGTTTTTACGGATATTTTCAATCTATCCTTGTTGCAGTGTTCTGTCCCCACTTGCCTGAAGACATCTATTATAGTGCCAGTCCCCAAGCAGTCAACTGTGGTATGTCTCAATGATTATAGACCAGTAGCTTTAACATCTGTTATTATGAAATGTTTTGAGAGATTGGTGCTGGATTACATTAAGGCTAGTCTTCCACCTTCTTTGGACCCATGGCAATTTGCATACAGGAGAAATAGATCTACTGATGATGCTGTGTCCTTTGTACTCCATACTGTATTGAGTCACTTAGAACAACAGGGAACTTATGCGAGGCTGCTGTTTGTGGATTATAGCTCTGCTTTTAATACCATTCTACCCAATAGGTTGTTTTTTAAAATGATCAACCTGGGATTACCTCAGAAGATTTGTGTGTGGGTAAAGGACTTTCTGCGTGTGGGTAAAGGACTTTGCAACCCTGACCATCTAGAATGCTAAGCCCAGAAGCCATTTGAGTAAAACATCAACCTTTTCTCTTGCAATGTGGGTTTACTCCCAAAACTTGGAATAAATGAGATCTTTACATGCAGACAAGAAATGCCCAGGCAATGATTCACATTCATGTTCTCCAAACTGTGTTAAATAACAGGTGGAAAAATGTGACCATAAACTAAGCTCATTTGCACATCTCATGAAAATCATAAACGTCCTTAATTGTTCTTAGCAGAATGTGTTTCTATACATACTGAGAAAGGCAGTTGACACCATCCTGGTTGCCTGCAATACTATCAGTCCAGCAATGTCCCTCGTCGTTCAGTAACAAGGAGGACGACGTGTTCTGCAGGGTTGGGATAATGGGAGGAATATGGAAGAGACTGGTAAAATCTGCCTCTTAAACAACAACACTCAATTCAAGAGAATTAGAGGAAAGGCTGGGAGATTATGAGGAGTTCTCCCCTTCAAATAAAGGACAAACATTCTACTTCTACCCAGGAACCTGATAAAAAGAGACAGATATTCTCAACAGATGAAACTGACCAGCTCGCTCACCTCAGAAAATCTGCTTAGCTTGAAAGCAGCTTGCAAATGTCTGTTCATAAGTTGCTGCAGTTCACCTACACATTTGTTCTGCATCAGACAAAAAAAAAGTACTTTTAAAGACTACTCAGAATTTCACAGTGTCTTTTTTTAATGTCAATTAAGCATGGAAAATTAAAGACCAACTGGTAAAATCTACCAAATTTTAAAGGAATGATTGTAATATACTGTACATCTAATGTTCGCATTTGTATTATTTCTTTATCCCTTAAAGTATCTATTGTATAGTACCTTGACCAAATCATAATAACCACTATTGCTAAGTCTCTAAATATACGTAAGCCACAAAACTACATCTTTTCTGAGTTAATAAAATCAAAGACCAGGTGCCTACTTTATTTCTTGAATTAAGAAAAAGTCTAGAAATACCTGACAAGTTTACCTATGTCTCTTCCTATTGTTGACAATAAGGGATTGACACCCAAAGATATAATATTTTTTTATTAGCAGTGGAGAGATTGGCGACTGTTCATAAATGGAAATTGTTTGAGAAACTTAGTGTTATTTGTGACCTGGTAGAACAGAGTATGGAAACTCTATGAGTGCTCATGAAGAAGTTGACAGAGAATTTAAAAAGGTTAAAAAGGTGGAACCTTATAGAAGGTTCACAGGGTAGGGTTCCCTTTATTCAGTACATGAGTGTCGATACTTAGCCACGTAGACCTCCAACTAAGAAGCTTCACTTTCAGAAAGATACTTTCTGATATATTTTGAAAGGACTAAACTGTTTCTTCTCACAGTTGCTATTGTGTCAGTGGGAATGGACTGAAGTTGCTCATCTTTCTATTTCATCTCCTGTTTGGCTAGCAATTGCCCGTAGTTTACTGTTTGTTAGGTGCCTTGTATGAAAGTATGTCAATTATTGTGACTTCCTTAAAATTTACATCACAGCTGAAAGTAAAATGTTAACCAAAAGAAAGGAAAGAAAGATGTACAAGGTTCACTTGAGCTATTGTTCTGGATCAGACCAGTGACTTGCCATCTGTGACCGACCATTCTATCTGCAACTAAAGCACATGCTTCATTATAGTCTTTCAAAGGGTACAGTTTTTAAATAAGACTGCCTTCCTCTTCCACAAGTAGATCATTCCATCATTTTTTAAATGGCAGTACTGATTTCCTTTCAGCTTATACAAATGATAAAGATAAAATCCATTCTAACTTGCCTGTTATAAAATCCATTCTAACTTGCTTGCTCTAGTTGACCTGTGCTTGTCCAGTGTTAATGGATGCCCTTTTAAACTGCCTTAAACAGTGTTTAAATATAAACATTTAATTGTGTTTTGGCATTCTATCTGTTCTCTGTTTTTATCTATGTTTGTTTTATTAATTTCTATTTCTCCCCGTTTTTTAGGCTAGTTGTGAGCCATCTTGTGCCCCAGAAATGTAGGAATGTAGCCTATGAGTCAAGGAAATAAAGAAGAAAGCAAGTGAACCATCTTCCTGACCATCAAATAAACAAAATGAAATCTGTACTCCACAAACATGATGCTGAAAAAAAATGCACCACAGAGATACAAAGCAGGGCTGCAGATACCATACCACGGAGGACAGCTTTTGACGCAGGCAAGCATTTTCAAAGTGGCACAGCTCCACCTCTTTCTGCAGTATCATCTTGTCATCTGTGAGCCTTTGAGCCGCTATCTTTGCAGCACTGAGAGCCAGGGCCAAGGCTTTGTTGTTCTGCTTGAGGGTGATCTTAATGATAGAAGAGTTGTCTAGAGCGGTGAAAAAACAAGTAAATTGTCTTTGGTTTACTTCATAAGCACTTTTACTGCAAACTTGTCAGGATATGAACATAACACCAGAGTCTTACATCCTGAACTTTGGGAAATTTGAATCAACTTGTGAAAATCATCGCCTGCCCCTCCCCAAAGCTGCAGTCTACTTCTCTGGGCTCTCTGGCTCAGGAACCCCAGCCTCCCAAAAGGTAGGCATCAGTATCTGCTCCAAAAACATTCCTCGGGCAGAATGGAAATCACTCCAGGTTGCCCCTTTTTGCCAGAATGGACGCAAGAGATTTTCTCCTTCAGTTCCACTATAATATGACTGCTCTACAGCAGTGGCTCCCAACCTTGGGTTCCTTAAATGTTCTTGGACTACAACTTCTGTAATTACCACTTTCAACTCAGAAATAATGGCTTCTGTCAGACATGATGAAGATGGAGGAAGTATCTTGGCAGGGCTACATTCTGTGGGAATGGTAGGGCATTATGGGTCTCCCTGCCAATTATGATCCAGACAGGGTGCTCGTCAGGAAACTACCAGACTTCACATTTACAAAAAATTAATGGACTAATTGGCTAGAGATCACATATTAGGCATAAATCATTCAGATAACTAGTTTATTAGGCTATGTTGTGTTTATAACTTGCCAACAGTGTTTACCAGCTACATGGTAGGCACTTCCAATACGAGTATGTAGCATCTTAGCCAAAGGCAGCCTATATGTTGCAAGTTAGATGTGTGACTTAACCACTACAGCAGTGGTCCCCAACCTTGGGCCTCCAGATGTTCTTGGACTTCAACTCAGCCGCCCAGAGTAGTCAATTGACTAGATGGGCGGGGTATAAATGCAATAAATAAATAAACTCCCAGAAATCCTGGCCAGCAGAGGTGGTGGTGAAGGCTTCTGAGAGTTGCAGTCCAAGAACATCTAGAGGCCCAAGGTTGGGGACCATTGCACTACAGAATAAGACTGTCATGCATACACTATGGCAATCACACTACAAGCTAATACTCGTGAGGAGTCTATGAACATTGGTTCCCAGATAGATAAACAGTACTAGATGAATCCATCCAACAGCCTTATCTTGTACCCCACAACTGATGTGGCTAGCCCAGCACTTTCCAGCATGACAGGGACCAGTTCTCTAAAATTACAGGCTAAGGTCTTTATCAGTCCTCTTACTCTCAGTCTTTTAACTTTTAAAATTACTTTTAAACACTGTTACTTACTTATTGTTTTGGCTCTGATCTTGGATGCAAGAGAAACATTCAGTTTTGCTGTCTTTAAAACACCATGTTTCTTTTCTTTCATCCGTCCCTTAACTCCATTCACAGAAAACAGGGAGGATGTCTCTCCAGGTTCCTGGAGCGACATTTTCCAGACAGTTTTGTCAGCTGTTCAGAAAAGGAGAATCATAGACATCAGACACCTGCTTCTTTTCATACTCCGCTATTGTTGTCGATACTTGCATCGCCCTGCTTCAGTTTGCAAGATACTACAGAGTCTTTAGCTTGTTCCACCTTTGAGATGGGTCACAATTAGTCTAATTTCACAGAAAGTTAAAGCCACAGTGTTATAGACAGAGAAACACAGAGAACCATTTCATATGTAATGTGAAACCATGGTTTGTGCTAACAAAAATTTATAATGTATGCCATAGTTGTGCTTCAAGATTTATAATAAGACAATAATTTAAGATTACATATATTTCTCATTTTTTTCTTTTATCACTATCCAATTTCAAAAGCTCTTAAATTCAATCCAACCCATAATGCAACAGCCTCTTCAGGAAAAGCAAAACTTGTCAATTCCCAGTGAAGTCTGGTGTTATTACAAATCTAAGTTTGCAAACAATGTGATCTGAGACTTTGGTTTGTCAAACACAAAAAAAAACAGAGTTTGTAAGTAGCATCAGATAATCTGAAACCATTTCATATTAACAATCCATGGTTTGTTTTACACAATGTATAATCAATCAAAGTGCAAGTAAAGACTTAGATTCAGCTTAATTGCACTGAGACCAAATCTGGCAAATTCAATTTGTGGTCTTTTAACAAGTGAAAAACAAAATATTTTTTCTCTGCATAATCTGATTAATAATAGGAAAGAATACACAAAAAGTTACCCCATAATCTACTTTTTATGAAGTTAAAAGACCAATACAATAATACATTTACCTACAGTACATCAGCTCCCATTCTTCCTCTGTCTGACATCTGTAACAGTATTTCCCAGACATGCATGAGTTATTCAGACAAGAAAAAGATGCAGCACTTGTATTAACTGAACACAAAAACATTTAGCAGAAATTTTGAAGCCTGCACTGCGGCAATTGTGCCTTCGGGGGCAACTGTAACACTATGACACTTTTCACACAACAGGTTATGCAAGAGTCCTGGTTTATCAATAGATATGCTCTGCAAGTGAAAGTCTGTAAAGTAAAACTATTTACTATGTACCAAATTCCAATCAAGTGGATAAAAGATAACCACTATAAAAGTAGACAGGCAGCCTAGGATGTCAGGGCTGGCATGTTAGATTAGGACTGGGAAGTCTGGATTAAAAAGCCCTTTCAGTGCTGACAATAATAATAATTGTGTGCCATCAAGTGAATTCTGATTTACAGCAACTCTTGTTCATGGTTTCCCAGGGAGAGAGTACTTAAAAGTGGTTTCCCCTTCCCTTTTTCTGGGGGTGCTCTGGGGCTGTGCTGCTCCCCCAATGCTACAGGCGGGCCCTTCTCCCAAGGGAAGCCAGATACCTAGACCACTGAGGTATCCAGCCACCTCTCCGGTGATGAAGCCCCTGAATAATCTCGGGCCAGTCATCATAACGAACCCTCCCAGGGTTGTTGTGAAAAGAAGGGGGGGGGGGGGGAGAGAAAGCATTAGATCCAAGCAACCGATGAATCGTATCAAATTGATCCCCAATTATTCCAGGGAGAAACAAACGCCAGGACAGACTGTATCTGTATTTTGTTCTATTAAATAAATACGGCGTTAGTTCCTTTATTTACCTGCTGTCATTTTTAAAGTCTGATACTGTAGTTTTCTGGCTGCTGGATTTAAAAGATGCAAGAAGGGAAATAAACGTGGAAGTGCCTCTTTTCATGGAAAAGACGAGGGACTAGTTTTTTTATATTCGTCCCCCCCCCCCTTCTCAGTACCATTACCCGATTAAAGACGAAGGGAAACCGTTGTACACTTACCAGTATGCCTAAAACCTGCCACCGCTGAAACCCACTTCGTTTCCCCCCCCCCCGCTATAATCATTCAAACGGACACAATTTCCGGTGTCCCAGAATTATGGGAAGTGTAGTTTGACTTTATTTCCGGGTGGGACTTTGTGCTTGTTGTTGTTGCTGACTGCTTTAATAAAGTTATCCCTATAAAAGTTATACTAAAGTGGAGTTTTTCCCCCTTTCTTTTTCGTATAGTCTAATGATAACGTACAAATCCGACAGCCTTCCGTTGGCTGAAACGTTTGCTTCCTGTAGCAGTTTCACTATGAAATCATCCCTCTCTGAGTGGTTTTCGTTCGAACTTCGTCACGTGATCTGTTTCAAATCTCCTTTTGGTCGAAGGCTTTCGCGCCCAGGGAAGGAGGCAAGCGCTTGGCTGGGATCTGCTGTTGTCATGACAACGGCTGCTCTTCTCCAAGGGCTCCTAACTTGTTACGCGAGAGGAAAATGAAGTCGGAAGAATGATTGATCCTAATTCAAGAAGTGATCCAAAACTGCAAGAGTGAATGAAGGTGCTACTTGGCTGGATTAATGACGTGTTAATAGGAGAAAGAATCGTTTTAAAAAGACGTGGCTGAAGACTTCTAAGACTGCAGCACTCTTTGAAAAGCTTGAGTGCAAGAAGCTCAGTGTTGCTGAAGTCACACAGTCTGAAATTGCTCAGAAATAAAAGCTACAGACAGTACTAGGAAAAAAATCAGTGAAGCTCTTAAACTTCCTCCAAGGGGCATCAAGTGGATCGTTGACTCTGTCCATGCTGGAAGTCTAATTGCAATACTGCACCTTTTGGCTGCGGTATCACAATACTTTCAGGCCCCAATCAGACTGCCAGATCATGTGTCTATTCAAGTTGTGGTGGTCCAGAAACATCAAGGAATTCTCCAATCCCAACAAATCTAGGAGGCAATAAATGGTACTACTGAGGCACTGTCAGGACGGCATGAATGAGATGTGTTTAACACACGGTTTGACCATGCTCCAGACAAGCTCAAAGTTGTGAAAAGACCCTCATAGCTTTTGTGAATAAACACCTGAATAAGCTGAATTTGGAAGTTACAGAACTGGAAACCCAATTTGCAGATGGAATTTACCTGCTACTCCTGATGGGTCTCCTTATTCATTTATTTATTTATTAGATTTATACCCCGCCCATCTAGACCAATGGTCTACTCTGGGCGGCATTACAAAATTTAAAAAGCAATAGAACCAATAAACATGCAAGAATCTAAGATGTAAAAATGTAAATATTTAGATAGGAGGGAAAGCCTGCCTAAATAGCCATGTCTTAAGTTTACTTCTAAAGACACCCAGAGAGGGAGCCAGGTCTTAAAACCTATTTTGAGCCTCTTCATAGCTTTTTCTTGACTTCTGATAGTTTTGAACAAAAGATGCTCAATGTGTCATTTGCATTTGAACTGATGCAAGATGGGGAGTTGGAAAAACTAAAGTCAAGGGCAGAAAGGATATTGGTGATCTGTAACAGCAGCAAAAAAACAAAACAAAAAAAACTCAGCATCTTTTTCTCCATCATCTTGTTGAGGACTGATCAACTGGTGAAAATGTAGCTGGATGCACTGTGAAAAGCCAAGAGCCATAAACAGCTTGAAGGTTGCAAGTTGCCTGTAAAGGAATTATGGTTTACAGAATTAACTTCAAGTCTGTAACATTTATAAAGCGGAGAGTTAACACCAAGTCTCGGAAAAGCTGTGAAATGTTCAAACTGAGCTTTGAGTTTGCAAGGCCTGAATGTTTTGAGAATTGTGTAATGCTTAGCACCGCCATCTCCAGATAAGAGTGTTGGTGGGGTCAGGATGGCCTTGAAAGCGAGGGAGAGTGAGGAGTCCTTGCACCCAGAGCAGTGCTAATTAACTGGTACAGCTAGAGCCTATTAAATGCAGCCTTCTGATTGCTGGACTCTTAGCACTGTGGTCGGAGAGATGATGGAATTTAAGAGATAGTTAGAACGAACCACCCTCCATCATGGACTGATCATCATGACTTAGTGTGTTCACACTATGCTATTTGCTATGAAAGACTACATATTTGTGAGTATAGCTTGGAGAGACAGATTTCATTATTTTCTGTGGGAAAAACTTTATTATGCCTTGAGCTCTGTAAGCTCTGCATACGTTACCTGATGGTTTTTATAATCATGGCTGAAATTATTGGAACTTTTTGTTATGCTTTGCCACTTCTTACCTTTTAATAAAATAATAAAATTTTACCTAAGCTGTAGTTTATTGAACCAGTTGCAAAGGGGTTGAAGGTGCTAACACAGTGTCTGAGGATGCTCGGAGATTTTGAAGTGTGTGGCCAGCCCCAACCTAAGCTTGTCACTTTTTAATATAGCTTTCCTTTACAACATTAGCCATTAACCAGACCAGATCCAGTGGTTAAAGAATGAAAAATGATATTCTCTTCATTACAAAGTAACTTCAACTTGGGAACACATCTAAGCTTCAGTTCTTCAGTTACAATAACCCAACAACACACCCTCTTTCTTCTGTTACTCTTTTCTTTCTCCTTTTCTTCCAGCTCTCCTTCAGGCTCCAGGATAGGCTGGCCAAATGCACCACCCAGCCAATCACCTTGCTTCCCGGTTATCAAGCAGATTAGTCAGGGTTACCATCACAAAGTGTTTTCGGTTACTCTAAGTTCTGTGGAGGGGTTGGTTTGCAACTGGGAGCAACAACCTCCGTGTGTGTATTTTCCTTGAGCACCCAGGAGTGAGGGACTGAGAGTGTCCTAGGGAAGGCACGGGCCTCAGGACGCATTTTCCAACCATTAGTGTGCTGATCTCCTGGACGTAACCTATCCAGACAGAGAAGACAGTGTGAATGGTGAGAGGAACCCCTCTGTGCAACCCATGGGTAAATAAATACTTCACATTGCCCATATGTGGTCTGAAGTATTTTGTGTTGGTACTCTTCTATAGGTTTACACTTCATTTGTGATTTCAATCTCTGGCTTTTTTGCTTGTTTAAACAATAGATAGTGGTGGGAAAAGTGGATGCAATGAAGCAACTTTTTTTAAAAAAAGGTCCAGCAGATCATTAATGTTGGTGTGCACAGTTCTTTGCTATGTGAGTTTTAACACATGGTAGCAATCAAAATTATTGAAGATAGAATGGGAATTGAAGAGCCGGAAAGAAAAATGGAGAATTACTCTCATTCCCTCTACCTTGTGAGCCTGCTCAGGTGTTAAGATTATCAGGAGAGGCCTGTCTCTTAGTCCCACCACCCTCACAGGTACATTTGGTGAGGATACGGAAGAGAGCCTTCTCTGTTGCTGTTTCCAGATGTTGGAACTCCTTCTCATAAGAGGCCAGGCTCTTTCCTGTCCTTCTGCAAGAAGGTCAAGTCCTTTCTCTTCAGGCAAGTTTTCCCTGAGTGAACGACTGCCGAGTGGGGTTTTTTAAATGGATGCTTGCGCCTTACACTGCTTTGAATGTGTTTTTGGTGCTGCTTTTCCTTACTGTCTTTTTGGAGTGGTATCTGTTTGATCCTTTTTAGTATTTGTATATTTACTGTTTTTAGGTTTTAATATTCTTTTAATGATGTAAGCTGTCTTGGGTCCTTCCTAAGGAAAAAGGCAGGGCAGAAGTATTTTAAATAAATAAATGCCTTTCAAAACACTAGAACCCCCAAATGTGTAACCCAGGTGAGTTTTCATGGCATTAATCCTCCTAGCATGTAGATGTCTGCCTGAAACATAATTTAAAGCAGTTGCAACAGCTTAGACTCAATTATCTACCTGTCACAGCTATTTGAAAGGCAGAAATTCAATAGGTAAACACCTTTCTTCCTCCCAAAGCGTCTCTCAAGCTATGGACTTTTCCAGGGCCAAGTGACTTCAAAAAATCATCAATTACAATCCGTTACCGATTTTGGAAGTTTTAATGTAGCAACTCCTTACTTTTCTGCTTATAGTAAGTAAAAGACAATGTTAGTCATCTGAAAGAAACCATGAGAATGCTACGTGGGAGGCAGCAGCATTTGGAAGACAGACCTCCTCCAGACTCCTCAAAATATAAATGGCAACTGCTACCAGTTACAAAACAAAAGGAGCAAAGTTATCTCTTGTTAAATTCTAGCCAATGTAGCTTGATTATATCTACATTCATTTAGAAAGGATTTAATGATAAATAACATGGTTTCTAACACCTTAAAGAACTGCTGGATAGCTC
Organism: Intellagama lesueurii; assembly: GCA_037013535.1. Classification (NCBI taxonomy): domain Eukaryota; kingdom Metazoa; phylum Chordata; class Lepidosauria; order Squamata; family Agamidae; genus Intellagama; species Intellagama lesueurii. The sequence continues at coordinate 175,823,211 of JBAJHW010000001.1, read as the reverse complement.
CATGGTTTAGTCAGCTGGCTGGGGAACCCGGTGTTGGGAGTTCGGTTCCTCACTGTGCTGCCTCCCTGATAGGGGCTGGGATCTAAAAGGTCCCTTCCAGTTCTGCAGTTCGAAGATATAATTCTAAGGTCTGTGCTAATCTGATTATAAGTATAATAATTCATATGATAGAAAAATGCAACATAGTGACTGAAATCCTATTCATTACACCTGCCAATAATGTCACTGGCAAAACATTCAGTGATGATTTTTTTCCCCCCAGTTAAAAAGTTGTTGTAGGCATGCTATAGCACACCCATTCCCTTACTTTGTTTCCAATAGAACATGCCTAGGCTGACTTACTGCCGGAATTCAATACTTAAAGTTAGGCTGATAGCGTTACACCAACAGAAATATATGAAGTCTGCTGTTGTGGCATGGCCTCTTGGTTCCTGCTCCATGTTACATGTGTACATTTATATTGTTTAAATATTTTGATTAATTAAGGTAAACAATCAGATACCTGCTCAAACAAAACAAACAAATAAAATTAAGACTCAGCTGGTGGCTATCACTGCTGATTCAATGGAAATTCCAATGGATCTCTCTTACTCGGCAGAAAATATTTGTTTTGAAAACAAGATGCCTATTTTTGCAATTGAAGTTGGGGATACAATATTTTTCTGTGGGCTTTGCTCTGGTAGAGAAACCTCAGAATTGCAAAGCCTTTTGGACTACAATGTGTTTTGGCAAATGAGCAGAGCCAATAGCCTTTTAACCTTATTTTGCTCAATTTGTCAGATTAGCTGTTTGCCCTGAAATAACCACTGTTATTCAAACCTCCATTTAACCATCACATATCACATTTCCAGGGCTACATTCATTTATTCCGCTTAATTATTTGAACACTGTATTTAGGCAATGTATCAAACATTGACACCTGTAATCCAAAGAAAGAAAAGCCTAGATGGATGATGGAGGAAACACTTAAAATCGTTAAGGACAGATGAGAAGCAAAAGTAAAAGAAACAGGATCAGAATCCTGAATGCAGCTTTTCAGAGCTATCACATTGGGGGGGGGGAGGAACTATAGTAGGACCCCCCCCCCACGAATGCTGAAAAATTGGAACTCTATAATAGCATGGCCTCTGGCTCCCTCTAGTGGCCAGTTCTGGTAATGACATGGTAGAAGTATATTTCTCTAGTGGACACTATACATAGCATGGTCTTTCGCTACCTCTACTGGTCATTTCTGGTAACTTTGTTTTTAAATATATATACTATTTCTAAGATTTTTCTTTTAATATTTTCAGACCATGGATAAGTGAATCAGTGGATACTGATCCCGTGGATAAGGGGTTCTGCTCTATTACAATAAATCAGTGCAATGAAAAAGAAGACGACACAAAAGAGGGGAAATGAGAGATTTCATCCATGAGGTGGATTGACTTCATAAGGGAAGAAACAGGCTTCAATTTGAAATTGCTGAACAGAGCTTTTTAGGACAGAACATTTTGGAGGTCTCTCATTCATTTGGAGGTCACTCAGAGGTGACTTGACAGCACATCTACAGTAAATGTGTACTTGATTGCAAACCCTACTGGGAGAAACAAGATGGCCTCATAGCTCAAATGTCCTCTTAGCTGCTCTTTATGTAGCAACAATAGGTATGACATTTGATAGAATCAAAAGTTCACATGATGCACAGCAAAGACAATAGAAGGGGGGAAGAGGAAGAGGAAAGCAAAGGTAAAGAATATACCTTCAGCCCAGCTATGCATTCACCAGAATTCTGAATTCCTGTCTGTCACAGAGATCCTTCTTCCTCACATAGAAGCCATCAGCCCTACCATTTAGCTGTGATTTTGTGTCATCATGGAAGTGCATCAAATTGTTGTTTTCAATTTATTATTGCTGTGCTTTTACTCTAAGGGAGGGGGGAAGTTTGCATGGGTTTAATTTTGTTATTGTTCTGTATAATTTTGTTGAATGGGAGCTGATAGTATCATCTTAAACTGAAACATTATTTTTATGATGACTGGGTCAAAATAAGATTGGAGGTCAGCGTAAATCACTTACTGCATTTCCTGTGTAGTGTGTTCCAGTTCTGCACAGTTTATTCAGACTGATTCCTTTCCCACCCTTGATACATGCACTGTTAGTCTACAGCTTTACAAAACACTGCATTTTTCTAAAACCTATGGCATTTGTACCTGAAACAAGATTTCTTAATGTATTACTTTTCTTCACCAGCAAGGGGTTAAAAATTTTCCAGGTGCCCTGGTGGCTGATGGAATAATGCTTTGAAGGAAGTCATTTTCCCCTCAGTTTTCCTAAAAGCTTTGCTTCCAATAAACTTTTTTTTTGTGTGTGTAGTAAAATTATTATTTAAAAAGACAAAATAGAACTGTCAATATATCTTGTGCCTAAGGTACCTTGAAGGGAGCAGGGAAACAATTGCGGTACCATCTGAAGATGCTACATGTCTTTGCTGTGCTGCTCCCCCAATGCTACAGGCGGGCCCTTCTCCCAAGGGAAGCCAGATACCTAGACCACTGAGGTATCCAGCCACCTCTCCGGTGATGAAGCCCCTGAATAATCTCGGGCCAGTCATCATAACGAACCCTCCCAGGGTTGTTGTGAAAAGAAGGGGGGGGGGGAGAGAAAGCATTAGATCCAAGCAACCGATGAATCGTATCAAATTGATCCCCAATTATTCCAGGGAGAAACAAACGCCAGGACAGACTGTATCTGTATTTTGTTCTATTAAATAAATACGGCGTTAGTTCCTTTATTTACCTGCTGTCATTTTTAAAGTCTGATACTGTAGTTTTCTGGCTGCTGGATTTAAAAGATGCAAGAAGGGAAATAAACGTGGAAGTGCCTCTTTTCATGGAAAAGACGAGGGACTAGTTTTTTTATATTCGTCCCCCCCCCCCCTTCTCAGTACCATTACCCGATTAAAGACGAAGGGAAACCGTTGTACACTTACCAGTATGCCTAAAACCTGCCACCGCTGAAACCCACTTCGTTTCCCCCCCCCCCCCGCTATAATCATTCAAACGGACACAATTTCCGGTGTCCCAGAATTATGGGAAGTGTAGTTTGACTTTATTTCCGGGTGGGACTTTGTGCTTGTTGTTGTTGCTGACTGCTTTAATAAAGTTATCCCTATAAAAGTTATACTAAAGTGGAGTTTTTCCCCCTTTCTTTTTCGTATAGTCTAATGATAACGTACAAATCCGACAGCCTTCCGTTGGCTGAAACGTTTGCTTCCTGTAGCAGTTTCACTATGAAATCATCCCTCTCTGAGTGGTTTTCGTTCGAACTTCGTCACGTGATCTGTTTCAAATCTCCTTTTGGTCGAAGGCTTTCGCGCCCAGGGAAGGAGGCAAGCGCTTGGCTGGGATCTGCTGTTGTCATGACAACGGCTGCTCTTCTCCAAGGGCTCCTAACTTGTTACGCGAGAGGAAAATGAAGTCGGAAGAATGATTGATCCTAATTCAAGAAGTGATCCAAAACTGCAAGAGTGAATGAAGGTGCTACTTGGCTGGATTAATGACGTGTTAATAGGAGAAAGAATCGTTTTAAAAAGACGTGGCTGAAGACTTCTAAGACTGCAGCACTCTTTGAAAAGCTTGAGTGCAAGAAGCTCAGTGTTGCTGAAGTCACACAGTCTGAAATTGCTCAGAAATAAAAGCTACAGACAGTACTAGGAAAAAAATCAGTGAAGCTCTTAAACTTCCTCCAAGGGGCATCAAGTGGATCGTTGACTCTGTCCATGCTGGAAGTCTAATTGCAATACTGCACCTTTTGGCTGCGGTATCACAATACTTTCAGGCCCCAATCAGACTGCCAGATCATGTGTCTATTCAAGTTGTGGTGGTCCAGAAACATCAAGGAATTCTCCAATCCCAACAAATCTAGGAGGCAATAAATGGTACTACTGAGGCACTGTCAGGACGGCATGAATGAGATGTGTTTAACACACGGTTTGACCATGCTCCAGACAAGCTCAAAGTTGTGAAAAGACCCTCATAGCTTTTGTGAATAAACACCTGAATAAGCTGAATTTGGAAGTTACAGAACTGGAAACCCAATTTGCAGATGGAATTTACCTGCTACTCCTGATGGGTCTCCTTATTCATTTATTTATTTATTAGATTTATACCCCGCCCATCTAGACCAATGGTCTACTCTGGGCGGCATTACAAAATTTAAAAAGCAATAGAACCAATAAACATGCAAGAATCTAAGATGTAAAAATGTAAATATTTAGATAGGAGGGAAAGCCTGCCTAAATAGCCATGTCTTAAGTTTACTTCTAAAGACACCCAGAGAGGGAGCCAGGTCTTAAAACCTATTTTGAGCCTCTTCATAGCTTTTTCTTGACTTCTGATAGTTTTGAACAAAAGATGCTCAATGTGTCATTTGCATTTGAACTGATGCAAGATGGGGAGTTGGAAAAACTAAAGTCAAGGGCAGAAAGGATATTGGTGATCTGTAACAGCAGCAAAAAAACAAAACAAAAAAAACTCAGCATCTTTTTCTCCATCATCTTGTTGAGGACTGATCAACTGGTGAAAATGTAGCTGGATGCACTGTGAAAAGCCAAGAGCCATAAACAGCTTGAAGGTTGCAAGTTGCCTGTAAAGGAATTATGGTTTACAGAATTAACTTCAAGTCTGTAACATTTATAAAGCGGAGAGTTAACACCAAGTCTCGGAAAAGCTGTGAAATGTTCAAACTGAGCTTTGAGTTTGCAAGGCCTGAATGTTTTGAGAATTGTGTAATGCTTAGCACCGCCATCTCCAGATAAGAGTGTTGGTGGGGTCAGGATGGCCTTGAAAGCGAGGGAGAGTGAGGAGTCCTTGCACCCAGAGCAGTGCTAATTAACTGGTACAGCTAGAGCCTATTAAATGCAGCCTTCTGATTGCTGGACTCTTAGCACTGTGGTCGGAGAGATGATGGAATTTAAGAGATAGTTAGAACGAACCACCCTCCATCATGGACTGATCATCATGACTTAGTGTGTTCACACTATGCTATTTGCTATGAAAGACTACATATTTGTGAGTATAGCTTGGAGAGACAGATTTCATTATTTTCTGTGGGAAAAACTTTATTATGCCTTGAGCTCTGTAAGCTCTGCATACGTTACCTGATGGTTTTTATAATCATGGCTGAAATTATTGGAACTTTTTGTTATGCTTTGCCACTTCTTACCTTTTAATAAAATAATAAAATTTTACCTAAGCTGTAGTTTATTGAACCAGTTGCAAAGGGGTTGAAGGTGCTAACACAGTGTCTGAGGATGCTCGGAGATTTTGAAGTGTGTGGCCAGCCCCAACCTAAGCTTGTCACTTTTTAATATAGCTTTCCTTTACAACATTAGCCATTAACCAGACCAGATCCAGTGGTTAAAGAATGAAAAATGATATTCTCTTCATTACAAAGTAACTTCAACTTGGGAACACATCTAAGCTTCAGTTCTTCAGTTACAATAACCCAACAACACACCCTCTTTCTTCTGTTACTCTTTTCTTTCTCCTTTTCTTCCAGCTCTCCTTCAGGCTCCAGGATAGGCTGGCCAAATGCACCACCCAGCCAATCACCTTGCTTCCCGGTTATCAAGCAGATTAGTCAGGGTTACCATCACAAAGTGTTTTCGGTTACTCTAAGTTCTGTGGAGGGGTTGGTTTGCAACTGGGAGCAACAACCTCCGTGTGTGTATTTTCCTTGAGCACCCAGGAGTGAGGGACTGAGAGTGTCCTAGGGAAGGCACGGGCCTCAGGACGCATTTTCCAACCATTAGTGTGCTGATCTCCTGGACGTAACCTATCCAGACAGAGAAGACAGTGTGAATGGTGAGAGGAACCCCTCTGTGCAACCCATGGGTAAATAAATACTTCACATTGCCCATATGTGGTCTGAAGTATTTTGTGTTGGTACTCTTCTATAGGTTTACACTTCATTTGTGATTTCAATCTCTGGCTTTTTTGCTTGTTTAAACAATAGATAGTGGTGGGAAAAGTGGATGCAATGAAGCAACTTTTTTTAAAAAAAGGTCCAGCAGATCATTAATGTTGGTGTGCACAGTTCTTTGCTATGTGAGTTTTAACACATGGTAGCAATCAAAATTATTGAAGATAGAATGGGAATTGAAGAGCCGGAAAGAAAAATGGAGAATTACTCTCATTCCCTCTACCTTGTGAGCCTGCTCAGGTGTTAAGATTATCAGGAGAGGCCTGTCTCTTAGTCCCACCACCCTCACAGGTACATTTGGTGAGGATACGGAAGAGAGCCTTCTCTGTTGCTGTTTCCAGATGTTGGAACTCCTTCTCATAAGAGGCCAGGCTCTTTCCTGTCCTTCTGCAAGAAGGTCAAGTCCTTTCTCTTCAGGCAAGTTTTCCCTGAGTGAACGACTGCCGAGTGGGGTTTTTTAAATGGATGCTTGCGCCTTACACTGCTTTGAATGTGTTTTTGGTGCTGCTTTTCCTTACTGTCTTTTTGGAGTGGTATCTGTTTGATCCTTTTTAGTATTTGTATATTTACTGTTTTTAGGTTTTAATATTCTTTTAATGATGTAAGCTGTCTTGGGTCCTTCCTAAGGAAAAAGGCAGGGCAGAAGTATTTTAAATAAATAAATGCCTTTCAAAACACTAGAACCCCCAAATGTGTAACCCAGGTGAGTTTTCATGGCATTAATCCTCCTAGCATGTAGATGTCTGCCTGAAACATAATTTAAAGCAGTTGCAACAGCTTAGACTCAATTATCTACCTGTCACAGCTATTTGAAAGGCAGAAATTCAATAGGTAAACACCTTTCTTCCTCCCAAAGCGTCTCTCAAGCTATGGACTTTTCCAGGGCCAAGTGACTTCAAAAAATCATCAATTACAATCCGTTACCGATTTTGGAAGTTTTAATGTAGCAACTCCTTACTTTTCTGCTTATAGTAAGTAAAAGACAATGTTAGTCATCTGAAAGAAACCATGAGAATGCTACGTGGGAGGCAGCAGCATTTGGAAGACAGACCTCCTCCAGACTCCTCAAAATATAAATGGCAACTGCTACCAGTTACAAAACAAAAGGAGCAAAGTTATCTCTTGTTAAATTCTAGCCAATGTAGCTTGATTATATCTACATTCATTTAGAAAGGATTTAATGATAAATAACATGGTTTCTAACACCTTAAAGAACTGCTGGATAGCTCCATGGTTTAGTCAGCTGGCTGGGGAACCCGGTGTTGGGAGTTCGGTTCCTCACTGTGCTGCCTCCCTGATAGGGGCTGGGATCTAAAAGGTCCCTTCCAGTTCTGCAGTTCGAAGATATAATTCTAAGGTCTGTGCTAATCTGATTATAAGTATAATAATTCATATGATAGAAAAATGCAACATAGTGACTGAAATCCTATTCATTACACCTGCCAATAATGTCACTGGCAAAACATTCAGTGATGATTTTTTTCCCCCCAGTTAAAAAGTTGTTGTAGGCATGCTATAGCACACCCATTCCCTTACTTTGTTTCCAATAGAACATGCCTAGGCTGACTTACTGCCGGAATTCAATACTTAAAGTTAGGCTGATAGCGTTACACCAACAGAAATATATGAAGTCTGCTGTTGTGGCATGGCCTCTTGGTTCCTGCTCCATGTTACATGTGTACATTTATATTGTTTAAATATTTTGATTAATTAAGGTAAACAATCAGATACCTGCTCAAACAAAACAAACAAATAAAATTAAGACTCAGCTGGTGGCTATCACTGCTGATTCAATGGAAATTCCAATGGATCTCTCTTACTCGGCAGAAAATATTTGTTTTGAAAACAAGATGCCTATTTTTGCAATTGAAGTTGGGGATACAATATTTTTCTGTGGGCTTTGCTCTGGTAGAGAAACCTCAGAATTGCAAAGCCTTTTGGACTACAATGTGTTTTGGCAAATGAGCAGAGCCAATAGCCTTTTAACCTTATTTTGCTCAATTTGTCAGATTAGCTGTTTGCCCTGAAATAACCACTGTTATTCAAACCTCCATTTAACCATCACATATCACATTTCCAGGGCTACATTCATTTATTCCGCTTAATTATTTGAACACTGTATTTAGGCAATGTATCAAACATTGACACCTGTAATCCAAAGAAAGAAAAGCCTAGATGGATGATGGAGGAAACACTTAAAATCGTTAAGGACAGATGAGAAGCAAAAGTAAAAGAAACAGGATCAGAATCCTGAATGCAGCTTTTCAGAGCTATCACATTGGGGGGGGGGAGGAACTATAGTAGGACCCCCCCCCCCACGAATGCTGAAAAATTGGAACTCTATAATAGCATGGCCTCTGGCTCCCTCTAGTGGCCAGTTCTGGTAATGACATGGTAGAAGTATATTTCTCTAGTGGACACTATACATAGCATGGTCTTTCGCTACCTCTACTGGTCATTTCTGGTAACTTTGTTTTTAAATATATATACTATTTCTAAGATTTTTCTTTTAATATTTTCAGACCATGGATAAGTGAATCAGTGGATACTGATCCCGTGGATAAGGGGTTCTGCTCTATTACAATAAATCAGTGCAATGAAAAAGAAGACGACACAAAAGAGGGGAAATGAGAGATTTCATCCATGAGGTGGATTGACTTCATAAGGGAAGAAACAGGCTTCAATTTGAAATTGCTGAACAGAGCTTTTTAGGACAGAACATTTTGGAGGTCTCTCATTCATTTGGAGGTCACTCAGAGGTGACTTGACAGCACATCTACAGTAAATGTGTACTTGATTGCAAACCCTACTGGGAGAAACAAGATGGCCTCATAGCTCAAATGTCCTCTTAGCTGCTCTTTATGTAGCAACAATAGGTATGACATTTGATAGAATCAAAAGTTCACATGATGCACAGCAAAGACAATAGAAGGGGGGAAGAGGAAGAGGAAAGCAAAGGTAAAGAATATACCTTCAGCCCAGCTATGCATTCACCAGAATTCTGAATTCCTGTCTGTCACAGAGATCCTTCTTCCTCACATAGAAGCCATCAGCCCTACCATTTAGCTGTGATTTTGTGTCATCATGGAAGTGCATCAAATTGTTGTTTTCAATTTATTATTGCTGTGCTTTTACTCTAAGGGAGGGGGGAAGTTTGCATGGGTTTAATTTTGTTATTGTTCTGTATAATTTTGTTGAATGGGAGCTGATAGTATCATCTTAAACTGAAACATTATTTTTATGATGACTGGGTCAAAATAAGATTGGAGGTCAGCGTAAATCACTTACTGCATTTCCTGTGTAGTGTGTTCCAGTTCTGCACAGTTTATTCAGACTGATTCCTTTCCCACCCTTGATACATGCACTGTTAGTCTACAGCTTTACAAAACACTGCATTTTTCTAAAACCTATGGCATTTGTACCTGAAACAAGATTTCTTAATGTATTACTTTTCTTCACCAGCAAGGGGTTAAAAATTTTCCAGGTGCCCTGGTGGCTGATGGAATAATGCTTTGAAGGAAGTCATTTTCCCCTCAGTTTTCCTAAAAGCTTTGCTTCCAATAAACTTTTTTTTTGTGTGTGTAGTAAAATTATTATTTAAAAAGACAAAATAGAACTGTCAATATATCTTGTGCCTAAGGTACCTTGAAGGGAGCAGGGAAACAATTGCGGTACCATCTGAAGATGCTACATGTCTTTGCCAGCCCTGATTACAACCAGTTGTGCTGTCAACTTAAACAGTTACAGTTATGAACACAACCTTTTAAAAAGTCTTTTCCTCCCATTTTATTGCTTCTCTGGAATTGATGGATACAGCAGTTCGTGGGGTCAATGCTGATGGAGCTTGCACACCAGAAGTACAAAGTGCTCTCATGCAAATCATCCTAATTCCATGTCAGAACTTGGAAAAGTTACTTCTTGGACTATAATTCATAGAATCCCTCAACCATTCTGGGAAATAATGGGTGTTGTATTCTAAATAATAAAATAAGATTTCCAGGCTGAGTTCCTTAAGATTCATATTGTTCAGTTCAATATCTTCTGTTCCTCCTCATGTGCAGATGCTACTTTTGATGAGGTGGGGGCACCCCAAAAAGCATTTAAGGTGATGTGCCCCAATCTTTCTTCATGTGGATGTCAATTTTTAAAAAATATTTCAGTTTCAAACATTATAGTACATTTGGAAGTTGAGTCGTGGCAACTGGACTTCTTTCTTATTAGACAACCTAATAAGAAAGAAGTCCAGTTGTCATGACTCAACTTCCAGATAACCTCCCCTGGATGACTGAGAATCTTCACAGATTTTATAGTTCATTATACTTTTTCTTACGTTCTTATAGAAGAGCATTTCAGAAACCAGCATTTTTAGTATTCCAGAATTTATGATGGTTTTGTAAACCCCTCTTTTATTAATTCGATTCATCAGACAAGAGTTAACGTAAGCAGTGGAAACTGCTTGTCAGTCATTATTTTTCTAGGAGGACAGTTCTGAGGAACATAATTGACAATGGGAGGTCAGGTCTCCCCTTCCCCATAATAACATTCCCAAGAAGTCCTGGTCCGCAGTCATTTATTCTCCCTGCTTTATGTTTACTGGGCTGGCAGCAAGCACTAGGCCAACTGGTATTCCTCAGAGGTAGGACAGATTTTGTCCTTCATTGCTAGTATGTACCAACAATGTGATTGCTCATTGTTCACCCACACACCTGCTCATACAGGCATCTGCATGCATAAATACCTGCACACATCCCCCCCCCCCCATACACAGCTGTCAGTCTTTTAAGAGTCTCCTTTGGTGTCCTTGGAAGTTTTTCAAAAGTCTGATTAAAGAAAGGAGGGATGACTTTGCATGTGGGACAACGGACAAGCCATCAAGCCAAATGGGGCCCTTTTATGGCTTGTCTTGAGCCTATCAGCTGGAGCTTTCCTCTCCTTACTCTTTCTCATGCAGTTAAGATGCAGAGTCAGGCATGCGTGACACCTTTGATTTCAGTGGGATGCTATGGCATTGCCTCCACCTGCATAAGATCAGGCTGCAAGTATCAACTGGCCACTCTTATCTCCTTGCTTCTTTCCAGCACAAATGATTACTGACACAAACTGTTAACATCCTCTCAGGTCTACGGCAAATGAAGGACCTGTTCTCATCTATCAACCAGCTGTCAGTGTTTTGGATAAAACGTTTAGATGTGAAATTGAAAGCCTTGGCATGTAAAATGATCTCTCTGTGTTCTGGGATAGGAGGTAAGCTCAATGGGAGCTGCTTGTTGTCGCTCCCCTACAGACATACACACAACCTTAAAATTTCAGCTCAGCAGTACTGTGTTTCCAAGCAACGGGCAAATGCTTCATTCTCTTGGTTTCCCTGAGCAAGTGGTTCATTCCTGTTAAGGTACTGGTGGTCAAGGAAGATGAGAATAACATCATTTGGACTGAATGCTTTTCTCATGGTATTAAGCCAGAGGAATTCCAGAACTTGAATCTTTCTGATACCCATTGTGTAAAAAGACTGGAAAAGGTAATGATTTTTTTTCCTCATCAATTTATGCTGAATTATGGCACATTGTATCCTCTTTAAGATCCTATTTATATGCCACTAATATGCAATTTCCTCATTTCAGTTGTAGTTGAAAGATCTCGTTTAAAAAATCCAATTCAATTTCTTCACTGTTCTATGGCTGGAAAGTAGTGTGCATTTATACATGGTTGTTTTCCAAATGAAGCCCTTATAACTGCTCTGTTTATTATTATGCATTCTGTTGGTTAGCTGGCTGTTTGTTGCATGGGTTTACCTGGAAATTCCTGCAAAATCCCAGACTGGATTTGGAAATACAGTTTGGTTAGAACAGAATGTGTACAGCTTACTGGACTATCAAACTGCTTTTATGACAAGGAAGGATTTTGGTGATAAAAACAGTTATCTCAACGACTGCCCAAAAATCTTTAGCATAATTCTTGACTTGTCTTTAAAATATATTGCATTTGAAAGAAGATTTAATATGCACAAATCATTCCAGTTTCATTTATGGGTAGTCTGTGCAGTGGTTCCAATCCAGTGCATTGACATCATCTATTTTTAGAAGCAAATGTCATCAACAGCTTGAATATTCCTTTATATCTTATAAATGCCTTCCTGTCCAAGGTTGGGAAAGTCTCTCCTAAAAAACAGTGGACAACATTCACTGTTGAGCCCTGGAGAACAGAGATACAGGGGAAGGAATTTGTAAGACTGCCTAAATCAAGAATTGTATGCACACCTTTTGACCTACTAAAGAAAATACAGCCCACTAACCATGTATGCTGATTGATTAGGTACTAAATAAACTTTATGCTTTAAGTGAAGTACAAAAACAGAATGGTTTGTCAAATGCTTGGCAGATCACAATATAGGACTTTGTCTTGGAGGGTCACCTTAGGCATGTAAGTATCCAGATTCCCCCATAATCTTTAATTGTTCAAACATGTCTTGAAAGTCAAATTGAGACAGCAGGGATAACTGTGTCTTTATTCTGTATTTACATTGATCATGCTGCACAAGTGCTTTCACCTCCCGCCTTTGTCACAATAACACAAGCACAAATTATCTCAGTACTTACTGCTCTGTTGATTTCAAGATAGGCTACAACTGTTTTAATTCCTCTGCATACGTGATACTAAAAAAGCCATTTTGAGCACCCTACTAAGAACAACTCCATTTTGTCTCATTTGGGTCATTTGCCCCTTTTCTATGGATTGCAACCCACAATACTAGTTCAGAAAATCCACCATTTCACCTGGATTTGATGAAAAGGCCAGGTATAGCTGGTTGTTACACATGTACTGTTGAGTGGTGACAGCTCACTCCACATCTCTGGATCACAAAATCCAATAATTTCATGTGTATGAAAGAGCATGAGGGTTAAAAAGAAAGCCCCTACTTACTATCCCACGTAGTAACTATCAAGGGTAGAGTTACTATCCCATATTACAACTTTCTGGAATCAACCATCTAAGTAGAATTTCTGCAATATGGTATCTCCAACTGCAGATTCAGATAGCCTATTGAGAACGATCACACTGTGGATTATATTGAAAATTACAAGATCCAGTAGGATAAATAGGAACACAATTCTCCAACCTTCTCTTGTTAGAGGTCATCCAATAGAAAGACCAAAAGAGTTTTGAAACTGGAAGGTCATGATTTAAAAATGGGCTGGCATACGTATGTGTGGTATGGAAAGTTCAAAGAACAGACACATTTCTCAGAACATATTGTGAGGAAAGCGTTATGTCTAGTATGGCAAAAATTTCAAATGCAAACTTATAAGAAAATTCCAATATGGGTAGCACCAATAGAGGCATTTACATTGAAAGTATTGAATCAGAAGGGAGCTTTACTTACATATAAAGACTTGTTAACTAAAGATCAAACTATGAAAGATAAACAAGATCTAGAGAAACTGGGTCTAGCAACAGATTGGTGGTCAATGCTGAAACTAGAATCAAGATATAAAAAGGACAAAAATATGGGCTTTTTTGAGGGGAAAGTTCAGATGGATGAATTATGGATTTATACGAAAGAGAAAATAATCAAAAAAAGTACACATGCCTATTAGAGTATGATCTAGAGCAGTGGTCCCCATCCTTGGGCCTCCAGATGTTCTTAGACTACAACTCCCAGAAGCCCTCACCACTACCTCTGCTGGCCAGGATTTCTGGGAGTTGAAGTCCAAGAACATCTGGAGGCCCAAGGTTGGGGACCACTGATCTAGAGGATGAGAGGGTGAAGGAGACGATGGTAAAATGGGCAGAAAACCTTGGCTATAATATTGATATTGATGACTGGACAAAAATGTGGAAAGATAAATATAACATGATTAAACCAGTTAATCTTAGAGAAAACATCCTTAAAATGTTTAACAGATGGCATTTTACTCCGGTAAAATTGGCAAATATGTCAGAAGGGATCAGTAATGTTTATTGGAAATGTAAAAATCCAGGGACTTATTATCATGTATGACAGTCATGTGAAAAAGCAACAAAATTTTGGTTACAGGTTTGGGAAATGTCACAAGAAATCGTTCAGCAAAAACTAAGTTTTAAACCTGAAATGTTGTTATTGAATATAATGCCAGAAATTATTGATAAGAAAATAAAATATAGTCTACTGTATATATTTACTGCAGCTAGGTTACTCTGGGCCCAAAAATGGAAGAATGGAGAAACACCAACAATGGATGAGCTATTAAAGAAGCTACTGGATATTGCAGAATTAGATATGCTTTCAGAGGCACTATGGGATCAACCGAGACACTTTGTAAAGGAAAGCTGGAAGCTGATATATAATTGGGCCCAGAAAAAGACAGGAACTTAGGGGAAGAAATAGTTTATGGCGAATCAGTGCTCACTAGAATCCTTTGATGATATTTGGATGTCTAGACAATGGCGAAATTTCTGATCTATATGTGTCGTATGGATGTTTCGTTTTGCTGTTATTTAGTGTTATTTTTGTTTGGTTTTAGTTTTCGGTTCTGTATGTTTGTATGTATCAAATAAAAACACTATTATAGAAAAAATAAAATATAAAATATACAATCATAGAACAGAGGCTAAAAGAACAAAAAGAAAGAAAGAAAGAAAGAAAGAAAGAAAGAAAGAAAGAAAGAAAGAAAGAAAGAAAGAAAAAGACCAAAACAGTTTAATTGCAAGAGCTGACCTAAAATGCAACTGAAATAGGGTATAAATGCACACGCCAAGGTGCTTAAAGCCAATGTATTATTACATCTTTCAAATTTTCCTTCAGTAGTAATAATTATATGCTGTCAAGCTGATTCCAACTTAGGGGACCCTTTGCAGGGTTTCCTTGGTAGAGAGTCATCAGTTGCAGTTTACCATTCCCTTCTTCTGGGGGCACCCTGAGACTGTGCAGCTTGCCAAAGGCTACATATTCTGGCTCTTCTCACTGGGGGATCAAACTCCCCAGTCACTGAGCTATCCAGCCAACAATATTTATTTATTTATTTATTTATTTTTCTTTCTTTCTTTCTTTTCTTTCTTTCTTTCTTTCTTTCTTTCTTTCTTTCTTTCTTTCTTTCTGTGGTCGTATATTTAATGTCATCTATTTATTTGTTGTACATAGTTCTAATTTAACTGGAACTCTGTGGTCCTGTTTGCAACCTGGAGAATGCCTATATCCATAGAAAGAAAACGCTTAAAAAAAGAAATTGAAAAACTATTGTAAGTACTGGCTATAACCTGTTTCATATTCTTTACTTCAATGGATACCAGTGTGAGCAGTCTTAGGGAACTGGAGGGAGGGACAGATTTGTTGCCCCCACCTCCCACTGCGGGCTGCATCAGGTCTGAAAGGGCCATTTTCAGCCATTAAAAAAAAAAAAGTAAACAGGAAGTGTTCAGATTGGAACTTCAAATTAGTTGTGTTTTTGTTTGTTTCTTTTGTGAATGGAGGGGCCTTAGAAGACTCTCACCCCAATGCAATAGCCACCATTCTGGAGGCTTCCAGAAGCAGAAATGGGGATTTTTTAAATACTCTCTTAATAGGGAGCTCTGACATGGGTTTGAGGGACACAAAAATATGCTGGGGGGTGTGAGCTCAAGTGGCCGATGGTCCACACGTTTCCTTCTCTTGAGGTAGAATATTCCTTCTCTAGTATTTACATATTGCAGCCTGTGTTCATTGAATCTCAGACTTTCTAGAAGTCTTGAGCAGTATACATCAATCAATGACTTCAAGTCATCATAGCAACATATTGTCTCCAGTATCAGAGACAGTGTACCTCTCAGTATCAGTTGCTGTTATTCATGAGTAGATGTGCTCATTGTCTGCCTTTGGGCTTCCTATAAACACTTGCTTGGCCCCTGGGGGAACAGAATGCAGGTCTAGACAGGCATTTTATCTGTTCCAACATGGCCCTTGTCTTCTTGTCCATTATATCTATATATGTAATAACAGACTGGATGACTTAGATGCTTTTTTTATCACAGGGGAGATTATGTTGGTATTAAGCTTCGGGAAAACGAATTTGATCCACAAGGAAAGAGGCAGACTAGCTTTTTGGATGACTTGGTAAGCAGATATTTTCTTTTTCTTGCTCTAGTCTTTTCTTCTTTCCTGAGTGTTAGAGAAAAACTGAAATATCCTGCTTTGAGATAAAATTAAGTAGTGTTTCCTGTTACCACAGGCTACTAAAAAGAGATGAGACAATAGGAGGTGTCAGTTAACATGTAGCAACCATATCCACCATTTGTACCAGTTAGACCCCCCACACACACACGTTTGAGGAATCATGTGGATAGACTAAAGGACACAATTACCTTGCTTACAGAGGTCACTTGGCTCTTCTTTCTGTCAGCTCCCTGCGGGTGGCAAATGTATTCACTGGACACGAGGGCCACCAGCCAAGGTGTCCGGTTTAACTCTTGCATGCAAAATTACCATTTCTTCTGGGGAAATATCAGTCAGGAAAAGAGCTCACAAGAATAATAAGGAAAAATATTCTCAGATATCATGGCTGTACATATGATCAGAACAATTACAAAAATATTCATAGGTCTAGGTCAGAACAATTCTCTAGTTGTCAGCAGTAGTATTATCACAAATTTGGAAGTCACAAATGCAGAAGTGCAGGATCCCTCCATGAGACCTCTCCATACACATTTTCCGTGTGTGGATTCTCCTTCCCTGAGCGCACACATTCACACCAAATCATGACTTTTAGAAGCAGCTACTAGGGGTGGAAGGAACCCTTGAGGAGGACAGAGAGAAGCTGACATCCAGAGATCAATCCCTCCTCCACTTTCTTCTTGCTGGGCTTCTGAAATGCTGATGCCGCAGCAGCTGCCATGGTGTTTTTACTATCCCTGTCCTGTACTTAATTCTACCCTTCCTTCTCCTTCTCCTCCTCCTGGGCCCAGAAGTGGAGCATTGCAACACAGAGACAGTGAGTGCATGGACATACAAAGACGGGGCACAGAAATACAAGCAGCACCCCAAGCCATCCTAATCAAGCAGGCGAACAGGCAGAGGAGAGGGTGAACTGGCTCCTGCTTCCTTGGAAGGAGAGCAAGGTGGGGCAAGATTCCTCCTCCCACCAAAGGAGAAAACCATCTGAAGTGTGTGTGTGGGGGGGATATCCTTATGGGGGCAGAGTTGAAGGAGGGGGCAGTCTGAAGAGACAGAAGCTACCTGAGGGGAAGGGATGGAGACCGTGCTCTGAGAGAGCCAATAGGGAGAGATGCCCCGGCGGCAGGCGAAGGGTCAGAGCTCTGAGCCCTCTTGGGGTGTGGCACAACCGCAACACTGGTTGTCAGGAAGCACCTGGGAATGGAACCTTTCTTTCCTGATTCATCTCAGACATTGCACAGTTTTACACTATGGATGTATATGAAATATAGGTAAAATTAAAAACAAATTAAAATGTTAAGATAATTAGACTACTTTTTTTTTTTTTACCAGAAGTGAGCTGATTCAATCGTGTTATTTTGACCATTTGCGTTCTTCCTCCTCTGACAGCAGACTCGGCCCTTTGGCTCTGATTCTCTGGCAACTCCTCTCACTGCTTTATCTTGACCAACCTTGATGCTAAGAAACAATAGACTGTAATACCTTCCTTTAGTGAGACTATTTAAATAAATGTAAATAAATAAATAAATTTACTGCAAGCCCACTCCTATCAAGCTAATCTGCTAGGCAGTCATATGAGGCATCTAATTTTCCTGAGAATTATTACTGAGCAGATGACATTTCAACAGACTAAATCAACAACCCTTCAAAAGGAAAATACCTGTCTTTCTCTATTGGAAATCCACAGAACACAGAAATCCATCCTGGCATAATTTAGCTTCAGGAAGGGAAACAAATGTTTCTGCATGAATTTTGATTTTTTTTTTTTTTAATGATTCTGATGGAGCTCCAGCTCCCTTGGTTATCTTGAGTGACATGTATTGGCCAAACTGGGCTGTAACATTCATTGTACTGTAGTAGTGTGGAAAATAAACCACCTCCCTCCTTTCGCCATGGCCAGGGTGATCTGGTAAGGCTATGGAGACAAAGTAGATCTCCATTCCCTCGGGTTTTCCTTGTCTTAGTCATACAGTCTATAAATTGAGAAGGAAGAGTGCCCCCTTTTTTCCTGGAAAGTTACTTTGTTCCTGTTTCTTTAAGTCTTGCACAAATGCACTGAATCAGGGTGACAAAGAGCTGCCGGCCCAAAACTCTTTCTGAAGGATAAAGGTAGTTCAAATGCAAAACACAAACCTTTGTGCCAACAGCACATGTCTGAGTAGTGATTCAAAGAACTGACGTTTGACATTACACTGTTCTTTATTTTGCTCCCCCTCTCCTTCAGGCTCACTATGACTTGGCCATAAATATTGCTTCACTTTGGCTCAGCGATTCTAAAGCCCAGATGCCTTGGGAAAAAGAAAAAGTGTAAGTACGAGGAAAACAAAGGTAAATTTAAAATGTTTGTTTACATAGCATGCCTGGCTGTCTGCTACCTGTTAAAACTCTATTGATCCATTTACGTTTACATTGCATAGATCTATATATATTTGTACAAAGCTGTCAGGGTAACAGTCTTGTTCATTCTTGCATCGTCCTTCTGATACAAAACTCCTCACAGTTGAGCTGAAGAGGTATAAATCAACAGGAATGTGAGCCATAGGCTCACATCGTGCTGCTAGGTATCCTTCATGACATTTTGAGATGTTAAAGGAAAGAGGTTTGTTTTTTTAAAGAAATTGTCCCTTGTTCCACATTTACTCAGATCTGTTGAACACAGTGAGCAATCTTTACTTTAGACCCACGTAGCTTTGCAAATAAACGTTATAGCTGCTTTATTTTTTTAAAAAAATGTCATTTCTGAAACATAAACGGCTTTTCTATCTTTCAACTGCTTTTGATAAAAACATGGCTTCAATGTCTATTGAGCTTGGGTTCTGTAATTCTTAATTTGATCACATATGTGTGAAGAAGAGCACAACACAGATTTCTTATAGTTTTAAGTTCAGTTTAACTAACTGCCCCCTCTTTTTTCTGATTTAATCTGTATAGGAAGCTACCATTATATCACCTATGCACATATCCCAACCGAATGGAGAGGGAAGCTATGATTTTATCATCGTATGCTGGAATGCTAATGGTACTTCATTTCATTTAAATACTGCAGCATATGATACTTTGTTTTACATGGATCTCTGTCCACATGCCTTGTCATTCCAAAGATGCCAGACTCTTGGCTAACATAACTGGGCACTAGCTGAAATCCTGATGAGTTAACTCCTCCATAAATTCAATTGGTTCAAACAGGCCTCCTCTAGTTGCGAGTAAGTCACAAGTAGAATAGACCCATGTGAATAAACAGAATGTACGGAGGAGATGACTCACCAAATCCCCACTGATTGAGTGAGCCTACTTTGGTTAAGACTTCCTATGCTGACCAACAGGATTTCAGTCTATATGTAATGAAATTGTTGTGTATTATCACTGTGCCTTGTTCTAGTGTTAAACAAGAAGTGATAAGCCTCTTCCTTGCTGCTTCGCAGATGATTGATGGCACTGATTGCCTCTTTACTTAGACTTTTTAAAAATCAACATGCACTTAATACTTCTTCAGGCAACATACTCCATTGGCAGAGAGCCCCTAAACTAGTACACATGATCCTCCTGATTAGATGACATAAAATATGGTGCATTTCACCCATATGTTTTTCTCAGACTCCAATCATCCCAAGAGGCTGAGCTCCATGGAATACAAAATGGACTTTGGATCTGTATATAACTGTACTTGCTAATTTAGAGTGTTATGTATCACCTGGATCCAGCTGTGAGTCCCAGCTACAATAGGCACACTGGAATCAGCGGGAACTTGCTAAATTAAAACTTGAGTTCCATTGATTCAATAAGTCTACTCTAATAGGAGCTAAGAATTGGATTTAGGCCAAAATGTTTCAATACGTTTAGAATCTTCACAGAGATATTAGGCCAATATGTTTCACTAGATGGATGAGCTACTTTATTTTCTTGTGCATACTTCCTGCCTTTACAGATTTTTCTCTTCTTTAATCTTTGATAAACTTCATTAATAAGGAAACTTAGGTTGTGCTAGAGCCCTATGCTGTTAAAGCAATGGGGTTTCTTCTATTCTTCATAGATACTCAGATCTAATAATAAGCCATAGTTGTGTAGGAAGTATGGAGAAATGCTGTGAGATTTTTTCAACCAGGAAAGGAGATGTAACTCATGAAGCACCATTTAATTATTTTAAACCTTTCATAGTTCAGTATGGAAGTCAAGCATCTACTTAAATTGCACAGTTTAAAATTAGCGGGATTAAAAAAGCGAAGCATTGGTGGATTCTGTACACAATGGGGTGTAGGAACACTCCTAAAAGCAAGTATCATAAAGGAAATAGAAAGTGGAGTGGGAGAGCTCTAACATGAAGAGTGGTTGTTTAAAGCTTATGTTGAGCATGGTTTAGTTAACTAGTTGCACAGCCAGAGGTTGAGAGGTTGACATCTAGGAAGAACTCCAGCAGGATGTGGAGAAATTGACAGACACTGAAACTCGAAAAAGGTGAGCAGCGGGACAGGGAAGCAAACATCATATATACATGTGTCTGTTGTGTGGTTCTTCCAGACAAGAGGGCTCCTATGAGTGCCAGTTAAAAGGCATTGATGTGGAAATATACATAGGAAAAGATGAAAGATATTCAAAAATCAAAGCTAACAAACACAAGTATTTCTGCAGAATACCATTCCAGTTGAAGATGTCATTGGGATTTATAACACTGGACCTTCTGCAGCACACTGGCGTAATTCTGCAAAAGTAAGTTACATAGTTTTTTGTAACTTATCAACATTATCAAGTTTTTGATGTACAGTACTTCTAGTGACCTGGTATTAATTAATACAAAGTTTGATCCACTCTCCTGCTTATGTTATTGAGTTAATCACACTTAAATCTCAGTTGGGTGTTTTTTTTAACAACTGACAGGAGATCCCACCCAACATGACGGTCACCAGGCTGACTGAAGTGGGATGGGAGTTTTAATTTTTTTTAAAAAAACACGTTTGTCATTTCTGGGTGTAGTTCTGTGCGACATCTGTCAATTTCCAGCTCAAGTTCAACTTCAAGCACAGGAATCTTGAGCTAGAAAATAAAAAGGTGCAGGTAACAGGAAAGATATCTGCCTGAGAACCAGTTAGAATAAATTGTCTTGGTCTGATGAAGAAGTACTTTGAAGGCAGAGGTGAATAGAAAGGCAACTTCCTGTGTTTCTGTCAGGGATATCATTATTCACATACTGTTGAAATGACCATATGCACACCTGTGTTATGTGTCATCAAGTCAGAACTAAGTTACAGCCACCAAAACAGGGCTTTCAAGATAAGTGAGATATTTAAGAAGTAGTTTTCCAATGCGACCCCCTTAGTGAAATTCTATGGTTAAATGGAAATTTGAACCCAGGTCTTCCAAGTCCTAGTCCATCACTCTGTCCCTTACACCACACTGGATACCTAAACACACACGTACCCATGACTTCTAACATAATTTTGGCATCTGATTGTAAGTGTAACTTTTTCAAGGCCTGCTTCAACACTATAAATACAACTGATGACATAGTAAATAAGGTCTTACAGCATGGAAATGATGCTGAAATTTTTCTATGTGTTTGAGAAATCTTAATACTCATATTTAAATTGATAATTAAATTGCCTGTCACCTTGAAAGTGACTTGCTATTGTTTCTCATTAAGTGTTCAAGAGGATGGCTTTACTGTAGTTTTTATAATACTTTGATACAAATAGCTTTGTTTATCTCTCAGTATAGAAGAATCACCATAAATCAGAGTCAACTTAACAGCACACAATTATTATAATTTATAGTGGGCATGAAGAAACCAGCAAAGTGCCTGTGTAATATAAACATTTGTACATCTAAAGCTTCTTATGTTTGTGTAATTGACCTTCTGGGAGTCCTGAGGGGAAAGCTTTGTTATTTTTCTCTCTCCTGCATAAGTTAATACCTCAGGCTAACTTGCAGAACAAGGAAATGCAACAACAAAAAAGACAACAATCTATTTCTCATAGTGGTGATAGCAGCTGATACTCATGATATAGAGAAGAGAACATGATCTCAGTTAATGTGTTATGGAGAAGGCACCATTTGCCCTTTGGCACTTAAGAATTTTTTAAGAACATGAAACATCTTTCCTGCCTTTGTGAATCCACTTGAGCCAGGCTGCATTCATACATTCACCCCAGCCTCTTAAACATTTTGAATTAAAGCAAAGCAAAGTGTGCTACTTATATACTGCATCATAGTGCTTGAAGTACTCTCTGGGTAGTTTAGAATTTAAATTATGCAGGCTACACATTGCCTCCACATACACCAGTGAGCTGGGCACTCAGTTTACTGACTTTGGAAGGATGGAAGGTCGAGTTAACCTCGAGCCATCTATCTGAGTCCAGGATCAAATTCAGGTCATGAGCAGAGTCTTCACTGCAGTACTGCAGTTTAACCACTATGCCACAAGGCTCACTTAATGACACTTAGCAGCCACTTTGCTCATGGTGCTCAATTCCACCCCCCAAGTGGAAGAGGTACATCAGAGATTGCCCATGGTCCAAACAGAGAGGCTGCCACCCACATTCTAGAATGAAGTACCCTCCCAAGCCACCTGTGATTTAGATCAGGATTGGGCAAAGTATAGCCTTCCAGATGTTGACAGACTACAACTCCCAGCATTCCTCACTATTGCCTATGCCAGCTGGGCTGGTGGGAGTTGCAATCCAACAATATCTAAAGGGCTTCATTTTGACTATCTCTAATCTAGATAATTCCTTAGTTGTCCACAACAGAGTCACTTGGACAGCTAGGCCCACTTACCCTGTACGCTACACTATACAGGCAGTGGCATGTTTTGTTAAAATCTGAGATGCAGGTGCACATCACACGAGTTCCCACAGCCACACTCCTCAGGTCTGTAAATGCAGGCAGCTGTATTGATCCACAGTAATAAACCAATTCTACCAATTTTCACTTCTACCAAGAGGGCATATTTTGTGAACCTATCTGGTCTTAAGGGTCTATTCAAGAGCAAGCTATCCCAAAAAACAGGAGACAGAATATTGTTGGGTATGTTGGCTTGCAGTTGTGTGAGCCAAAAATCATCCCATTCAAGACATCAGAGCTTTCTGCTTGTGCAAGAGGGTCATTGATAGTCTTGTACACAAATGGCGGGAAAAGGGGTATCACACATGAAATGTACCATACACACGCAGGGATAAAAAAACAAGCTTTTGACCTCGGTACTACATCTAACCTTGGAGAGAACTGGGACATTTGAGTGGGGTACAGGAGGCTTGTATTTTTTAAAGGTTATGAAAACTTTTTAGCATAAATAAAATTAGGTAGAACCTATACAGATGTGCTGTTTGTTGTAGAAGACCAGGATGAAAGATATCTAATGTTAAAATAATTAATATTTAATGGCATGTGCATGTTTATTTGCCTTTACACCCCATATCAAACACAAAAGTTTGCAGAAGGATATATTGTTATAGGTAGAAATTTCAGTGGGATTATTAACTGTAAAACAGATCGAGTAATGATGATAAAGCTAAGTGATTACCTCCGGGATTTCTAAAATCTTTACAAATGCATCAATTGTGGAATGCGTAAGGATTATAAAATCTGAATAATAACGATTATATCTTTCATTCTTCTCCACACAATTCTTATTCTGGGATAGAGTCTCTCTCTTTGTTTTGTTTTGTTTTCCTTCAGATAATGGCAAAGATTCTTAGGGTTTGTAAAGGAAAATTCATATTTGGTGATGCCTTGGGCAGGTGAAGTTATTGCTGCTTACCTGCCCATGGTATTATTTCTGGTGGGTGCCATTTAATCACATTTTAAAATCAGTCTTTTAATACTGACTCTTTTCTGCAATTGTTAAAATGAAGAGCATTTAAATGAAAGATCATTTTTACACTAATTCTTAAAATAATGTTCTAAACGTCCACTCACCCTTGTTATCATTCTTTTAGCAACCTGTTTGTTTTCTTCCCACATTCGCTATACATTTGCTCTCAGATGTGTTCCATTCTCAAAAGTAACTAGGAAATAGTTATTGTGACAAATAGATGCCTCCATCCTAATTAAATCATTGACTGAAAACTTTAACAGTTGATTTTTTAAAAAATAAGGTTTTGGTACGGCTCAGGGTAACTGTCACTTTCTTGTCCACACAGCTACATCACACCTAGGATTTTGGAAAAACACTGAAAGTGTGCCCAGTATAAAAATCACGATAGCCCAGCAGCATGGAAAGTCAACTTCAATGCTACTTGTAGCTAACACCGGGAAAGCATTGATTCATACCGCTACGAAACACCTGCCTGAAATCACTCTTAGATTGCCATCTAGTGTGTGCAAGTATCACTGCACTAAACTTAAACATTTAACCATGTCAAGTCTATTCTGATTTATGGCAACCCTTTTCAGGATTTTCCAGGTGGAGAACACTCAGCAGTGGTTTACCATTCCCTTCTTCTGGGGGGGGGGGGGGTGTGCCCTGGGGCTGTGCTGCTTACCCAATGCTTCACAGGCTGGCTGTACTCACAGGAGGCATGGGGGTGGCAGGGGATCAAACTTCCAACCTCTGGCTCTGCAGTCAGATACCTAAAACGCTGAGCTATCTAGCAGTTATTCCAATAATCCCATGCATCCTAATGACATGATGTGGAGTCTTGTACCAGTGCACACATTACATGCTCTGTGCCAGTGTTTATTTTCTACCAAAAGAGGGCTAGCCATCATCTGGTGAAGTTATACAAAGCAAAAGAAGGTACAAGTTTATGTGTGATTTCATTTATCTTTCAGGGTCACTGGATTCATCCTTGTAATCTCTCACTGCATCCTTTTGCCATGCTGACAGCTCCCCAAGCTGCAGAACATGCACGGAAGCAGAGTAAGTGGGTGCTACTCCCTTCCAAGTAATTGTTAGTGGGAGCAAAAAATACCTAGAAATTTACTTACTTTATTTTTTCCAACAAGCAAATCCCTTTATCATGACTTTACCATCACAAGCAGTGGCCGGAATCTCCAAGTATCAATCCCAAAGAGACTAGAACCATTGAATCAATGAAACTGGCATGAGTGTTCACATACAAAGTTCCTGTTAATTCAGTGGGTTAGCTCTGCTTGGCTCTTGCACTTGGATTTAGGCTGGAGGGATCATTGAACGTAGCCTGCTTTTGTTTTAGGTAGGAGATACATCTAATTGTGTAATAAGCAAAGCGCTATGCAAAACAGGTTTATGCAGAACACCTTTACAAAAAAACGGATTGACTGGATACAGCATGAAAGTGGCACGGTAGCCAAACAGGCAGGAATTGGGCAGGGAAGACTTACTTTTGGCCTAACTCACTAAATTTATATATATCCAAAGTCAACATTTTGTATGCAGCGTTTGTGGATCTGAGGGCAGCACTTGATTCAATACCTCAAATAAGACTTTGGGAAAAAATCTTATTCTCCTCAACTATATAGATAGAACACGAATTTTTAAAATTAAAAAACGTCCTTGAAACACTGATTGAGGGTGTGATGTACTACGGATGGACATCTCACCGTTACCGACTAATTGCAAAAAGGGTTAAGCAAGGTTGAATTTTAGCACCTGATTTGTTTAAATTATGTATTAGTCATGTCATTGAGGATTTGACATGTCCAGTTTTTCATGTTTATTTTATTTATTTATTTATTTATTCGATTTTTATCCCGCCCTTTTAGACAGAGTCTACTCAGACTCTGTCTAAAAGGTTGATGTTGTGGTTGATGTTCACCAATCAACCACAAAAGCAATTTCCATTTTATTCTATGCAGATGGTGCTATACTCCAATCCCAAACTAAAATGGGTCTGAGAAGACTGCCAAGGGCATTTACTGACTATGGCCCAAAAGAACATGTTGTGGAAATTATAAGAAGACAAAAGTACTGATGTTCTCCTTCTTCTTTGTTTGTGTCACACAAGCAATCCAGTGGTGCTTCCAGAGTGGAAGGATCAGCTGACAGGGTGCTGTCATTGCCCAGGGGATGCCCAAGCGTGTTCATGGTCCACACTTGCTTTGGAGAGGCTCCTTCCATTTGCCTCATAGCATCCTCTAAATTTCATAGACTTCATAAATAGCCCTTGGATAAACAGCCAATCAAATAAATTGTCTTCAACCACTTGCGTCTGATTTTCCAAGTGTCAGGAATATGGCTGGCCCAATAGGAATGTTGTAGAAAAAGCTTTATGGATTATTAAAATCCAATTGGCTGAAATCCTGTTGGTTAGTGTAATAAGTTGTATTAGAGTAGACCTATTGAATCAGTGGGGATGCACTAACTCAACTCTTCTGCAATTTCCATTGATTCAATGGACCTACTCTTGTTACAACTTACTATGGTAAAGTTAGTTGCAGCTAAAGTAGGCTCATTAGAATAATGGGATGTATGAAGGAGTTGATTCACCAAATCCCCACTGATTCAATGGACCTACTTTGGTACAATTTACTACACTAACCAGCATGATTTCAGCTGCTGTGTTCCTTCTGCACAGATGGTCATTGTGACGTGCCCCCTTGTGTGTCCCCAGATTATTTCACTAACCTAAGGCCCACGCCACGTTCCCTTTTACACTGCCACCAGTTGATCTCGTGTCAACAATGTTTACTCAGAAAAATTGAGGTCCATACTGCGTGTAAATTTTAACAAAACAGGTTTATTGGATACAGTTCACATAAATAGGTTCCTAAAAGACTTTAAAGTATTTGGTAGATTCATACTAACTTATTCCACATTTAACTCTCTCTAAGTTCCACACTCTCAACTGCCTCCCTTAACTCCTGACTCTCTAACTGACCTCACTTCAGACTCTCTCACTATCTTAACTCTAACTGACCAACTGTTCTTATCTGCCTCACTCCTCCCTTTTAGTTTCTCTGGCTCCGCCTCCCAATAGCTCCCATTGGTGCATGCAAATAACCTCACACATGAGCCAAAGCAGTGTGATTGCTACAGGCATTGTCTCATATCTTCTGTATTAGAAGTATACAAGTATATTGCTCTATGAGATGCAAGTGTGGGCTAATGCCAATTAAACACCATTGGAGATTGTGCAGTCAAAATTCCTTAAGCAAATATTTTCTGTTCCAGGTTATGTTCCAAATGTGCCTTTGAGATTGAAAGGTGATCCTCCCGACCCCCATTTCTATGTAGGCTTGGCTTAGGACATTTAATTACTGTTCGCAGTTGAGTCTAGTGCTTTCTGATTTGATTCCTTTTATTTTGTTTGATTCACCATGTGAGCAACTGGGAGAAAGCCATTAAGATTAAGACTAAGTTTTGCTCAAAAGAACCACAGCAGTTGTTCATTTTTGGTCTCAGAGAGATTTGCTAAGATAGCATCTGTACAGAACAACTTGTTTGCCCTTGGGGGTTAATGCCACTGAGATGATTGTTTTCTGCCTGGCTCCCCAAATGCAATGGCACATTACTTGCAAGATCTAGCAGCCAGTATCTTCTTGTGGAGCTCCACTGAAGCAGCAAGAATGACATCACTGGATGTTGCAGATTGCTGCTAATCAAAGAGCTCTAAATTCAGGATTTGTGTGATCTCATTCCATTGCAAGTGAGTCACACGCACCCCAAAATTGAAAACAGAATGGTTTAATTCCTAGCAATCCTCCACTCGTCATGCTCTGCAATAGGAGGCTGGCCAACAATTTCTAAATATAGAAGGGCTTTTTCAAGTGCACAGCTTAATGTTGTGCTGTCAGCAACACTTTTAATATCATTTTAGGAGGATTCCATTGACAAATCAGATATGCCCATGAGTTGATGGTACAAAAAACTATGTATTATTTACAGAAATTTATGGAAAGAGTTAATCCCCCCTCCCATTATGGGTTTCTGTCCAAGGTCACTCATCTGATTTGCATGTATATTTTCTTCATGAAGCTTAAAACCAATAAGTAACAGCACAATGTAGAACATTTTTGGCAGCTGCTGTGAAAATGTAGTATAATACAATGTCCTGAATGTTAACTTTTTAATACATTTTTGTGACTTGATTTGACCTAGTTCTGTTTTGTATTGCATGTGTTTGATGTACCTTTCTTCCTGATTTGGGGAGATACTTTTATTTCTTGATTCTGTGTGGTGTATTGAAAAAGCATATACCTAACATACCTACCACATGCAGCATCAAGGAGTTTTTGGGCACTTCTGAATCCAAAAGAGGTCAGGGGCTCTCCTTGAAAGCAGTGAGACTGCTTTCTGAGTCTCTCTGAAGCTTGGCACAAAAGGTTTGAGTCCTCAACACCTTTTCAGCATAGTGCTGGGAAGGAGGACAGAGGCTCTCCACTCTCAACAGAGAGAAGCAGAATTATGTCAAACTCAAATTATGCTTGCCTGTCAAAATTAGCCAAACATGGTGGATCACTGGATGCAAGTTGTTCTTAGTGTCAACCAGCTTGGAATTCATGGAGATGATCAAAGGGGGCAGATTATGCATTTGATGAGGCACATTACAGTCCATAAAAAGTTATGCCCGATTAAATGTATTGATCCTTAAAGGTGCCACAACCTCAAGGGGAGGGAACTTTGTCAGGAATTGGAGTTCACAGAGATTACATTGAACTTTGGCAGGAACTGATTTTGATGGAACATTAGAGAAGTTCTGGACGAACTGCAGAGTAAGAGAAGGGTGAAAATGACATCCTTTGTTCCTTTTTTCTAAGGCATCAAGTTCCACAGGGCAACTGCAAACCGAAATGCCACCAGAACTTCAAAAAAAGGAATGGACACCAAGTAGAATCAAACTGAACCTTTATTTTCAAGAAAGTGACACACTGAAGTACATCATTCTTTTTTTTTAATCCAAAGAAGAGTAGACTTCACTTCTAAATCTTCATTGGAAAGGCCAGTCCAGAGGGAACATGGACCTCCTGCTGCCTGACCCTGTGCAGGTTTTATCATGGGGCATAATACCAAGGCACTGTACACAAGACTGCAACCTTAAGGTGCGGTTGGAAATGAAAATCAGTGCCAACGATTGTTGATTAAATTTGAGATGCTGAAAGAGTACAGCCAGGCAGGCAGGCTTTACTTATGTAAAGGAACTGATGGTGGGGGTTTTTTATTGGGTTTTTTTCTGCTTCAGGAGCTCCTCTGGATGTTCAGCTACCACTTCTGCTATTTTGTGCACTCAGATTTCTAGTGCTCTTTCTTGGTGAACTAATGGAACTGTTCCAGGTAGACTCCAGCATTCATCACACCATCACTCATCACACTCAGACTCCTGGGATTTTACCATGGGGGCAGACGTGGCTCTCCTTTTGATAAAAATAGGGAATGCAGTAAATAAAAACAACAATTCAGTCAATATCACTACTTTGATTGTAGGTGTCTTTTCTTTCCCTCCACAAGGTTGGATAATACTTTAATTGCACCACTAAACTTGACAACAGGAGAGCCTTCAAGTCCTGCAAAACTGTTTTATTAGATTAGGCATTGCAGAGGTTGGAGTTCAGGTTAGGTGGAATAGAAGAAACATCATCCTGGTTAGGTGTTGAGCTTTTGCGATCTGTAATTAAAGTAAAGTTCTAAAACGGAGGTTACAAACAAAGAATCATCAGTCTGAGGTGTGACGGCAGTATCAGGTTACACCATAGGTGATGTAAAGTCAATTGTTTTTCTCCATTGCTGTAGACCATTGTTTCCCAACCTTTTTCGAATGTCAGCCACCTTTTACAATTGCCAAGTAACCTGTGACCCCCCTGCCACATTTGCATAAAAAGGAATTTTAACAGCGTAAAGAAAACACATTAAAATATATTTGTTCAGAATATAATTCTAACTTAATAAATTAATATTAATGTAATAATACACAATTATGGCTGGGCTGTAAATCTGCCTCTACCAGATAAAATTTTAGAAGGAAAATAATGTCAATACACTTTAAGTTTAATTTACTTTATGGGGTGTGGAAACGACTCTGTCTTCATGTTTCTCCCCCCCCCCGAAAAAAAATCTCAGTGAAGAGCCCCTCCCCCTCAAGCCCAAATAAATACCTCCCCCCATGGCCTCCCATGTCCCCCTACACCTCCCTCGCCTTTTTACCCCTCTTGCCTCTCTTCTCCATGTCTCAGGCAGAGCTGAGAGGCCTCTCCCTGCCCAGGTCCCCTCTCCCTTTGCTGTGCCGCTGTTGCCACACTCGGAAGAGCAGAAGACTCAGGTGGAGTGAAAGGGGTCTCTACTGTGGCAGCAAGAACTTTTCAGTCCTGCCACCACCTTGGGTGTCAGCGTCCCCTGTGTGCACTGCATGCTTGCCTCATTCAGGCTTCTTTAAGCCGGGCTAATGCTCGGGTCCAAAGGGCTGACATCAGCCCTCCAAAGGTGGAAGTGGGGGAGCAGAGAGAAATGAGTGAGATCAGCTCTTTCAGAAGAGGAAGGAGTGATGTGCATGCATTAAAAGAAAATCTGCCCAAAGGGTGACAGAAATAACTGAGAACTCTAGGTTGTCTGGCTCAGATTAAATTTACCTATCTGTGGGTCAAGAGCTTTAAAATAAAACAGCATTGTGTACACCTATTTAATATAATAAATATAAAAATAATTGCAACTAAAAATAACTGCGATGACCTCCCAGAAAACACTTTGCGACCCCTTGGGGGTCATGACTAGAGAGGGGGTTACTCGTATTCGTATATAAATACGAATATCCCCGCGCAGCTGAACTTAACAAGAGACCGTCCACTCACGTGTCCACTGGCAGCAGCAGCCTCGCTCATCCTTCCAGTCACTCCCCGAGTGCCACTCTCTTCCCGCTCGGCTGGCCACTCAGCAGCTGTGCAGGGAGACTCGTCCTCCCTCCCCCTGCCTGGAGTGGCTAGCCGAGCGCGATGGAGCATTATCACTTGCAGAAGGCTTTTCAAATTAGGCCAATACCTGCAGGCCACCTACCCCTGGTCTACTGCTACATGAATGACCCTCAGGCTCATGTCCTCTGCTACACCAGCAAGGAGGCAACTGGAAAAAAGCATGTTGTGGTTTGAACAGCCATGCTTCTGCTATCATGTAAGAGTGGCAAGGGATCTGGAGAAAGGAAGCCAGGAAGTGATGGTAGCTAAGTGTCAATTGTGCCTGGTTCAATATCCCACAAAAGCCTATCACAATGCCTGTGGTTTGTAGCTTGCCTACAAGAAAGCTGAACTGCTGAATGTAAAGGAAACAGACCTCAGCAACACTACTGCTTAGTCCTACCATGAGGTTCAGCATCTTAGTAGCCCTTTTATATATTTCTTTATTTAAAATATTTTACAATATTTGCCTTTCTCCTTAAAAAGGACCCAAGGCATCTTACATCATTAAAAGACAACATTTAAAGCTGAAAACAATGAGTATACAACCGTGGTTTACATCATTAAAAGATAATATTTAAAGCTAAAACAATAAGTATACAACTATTAAAAAGGAACAAACAAGTACCACTCTGAGAGATGGTAAACACAAGTAGTACTAAAGACTCAGTCACAGCAGTAATGCATAACAATACACCTAAAAGTCACACTCATGTAGCCAGTCACTGAGGAAAAGCCTGCCTGAAGAGAAAGATCTTTGCCTGCCTGCAGAAAGACAGCAAAGATGGGGCCAGTCTGGCCTCCTGTGGGAGGGAGTTCCAAAGTCTGGGAGTGGCAAGAGAGAAGGCCCTCTCCCGTGTCCCCACCAAATGCATCTGTGAAGGTGGTGGGACCGAGAGAAAGGTCTCTGCTGATGGCCTCAACACTCAAGCTGGCTCATAATGGAAGACACAGTCTTTGAGATAGCTCACATTTCGCCTTTTGAGAGAAGGGGAGCATGATAGCTTTTGTCATTTCACTTGGAACTATTGCAGATTGTTTAAAAAATAAAATAAAATTCCTATTTTGATAGCTGTGCAAACTAGTGAGAGGAAAGAGATATAAAGGTGTTCACTCCCACACCATGCCTCACTGTATACATTTTGATTTATGTTCTCAAGATATCCTCAGCAATGTTCCAGAAAGATCAAAAACATAAGTAATTCACATAAGAGAATTCCACAATTTTGGCCACTGTCTGGCTGCTAGAGAAAATGCTGAAACTATCATTGAGGACCATGTGACAAACAGCAGGATGAATGCTCACCTGGTTGCACCCTTAAGTAGTATTTCCAATCCCTTCTTTGTTGCTGCATCATAGTTGGACAAGAAAGCAAGGAACAGAGGAGCAGAGTCTCACTACTGCTCATTTCTGTAACAATAAACCATGTTTCCCCAATCTGGTGCTCTGCACATGTGTTTGAGTCACAGTTCCCATCGTCCCACCCAGTATGGTCACTGAGGGGATGGTCACTGTAGTCCAACATTTATGGACACAGACAGCTTGGGAAAGGCTGTGCTAAACCATGTATTTTTCTTACATCCAAACCCAGTCATTCAAGTTCATCATTTGTTCAGGTCACTTGTGACATTATGTAGTTTCCATTGTGGTCACTAGAGGCCGTTGAAACACTTGCTTTTATGGGCAGCCATTCTGGCTGTTGTCCTTCCAACAGCGGGGACAACATTTCCCTCTTTTGTCAGGCAGCCCACACAATAATTTTCCTCTGGGTTAGGTTAGTCAGCACAAATTAGTGTGTGTTCAAGCACACTTTGGAATAGTTTGCAATATCTCCACAAAGCCTGGTGAAGGCAGGGTGGATCAGATGGTGTCTTTGGTAAGACCAACTCATCCATCAGGTGCCCCTCTAGTCAGAACTTAACTTTTACTAACTTTAGTTTGGAATAAATGGTCAGGCTGCATTGCCATTTACCCATGCTGTACACTTTTAAAGGCATGTTGTTTTTTTTGCAGGTAAATATATATATTAATAGAAAAAAATTGTGGTGAAACTATTTGTGTAAAAAATAAGAGATAATAGCTCTTTAAACAATAGCTGCCTAGCTTGGTTGTTTCTTTTAAAAATATCCTTATGTGTGCTTTTAACATTTATCTAAATTCCAGAATATTTTTCTTTCTAAAATTTATTCCTAGATGGCAATGTTCTTTCACTAGAAATATGCAGTACAAACTGGGGAGAATAGCATTTGGAATATATGCATGGCTGCTGACTTTTGCCTTATGCTTAGCGTCTATCCTTTTTTTATAGAATGGCATTTTGAGGCTAATGTTAGCTCGGCTTCTTTGCAATTGTTAGAAATGCATTTGTTGTTAGAAACATATTTCTTTCAAGAGCAAAAGATGCTATTAGCATTCCCAGCAGAGTTATTTTCTTAGAACCATTTTTAAAAAGAGGGGGGTTACCTTAATAAGGGGAAGGCAGTCTGCCAATGCTAAGAGGTGGGTGGGTAGAATAAAGCCTGCTTACTCTTCAGATAATACGGCTCTACCCAGGGTGCCAGAATTTTTGAAATCCATGCTTGGTTACCTATCACCATGGTACAACCCTCAAATCTGTGTTCCATTTTGCTGGTGCTTAGGCTTTGAACCTGTGGCGTCATTCCAATGAATGCAGTACCTCAGAGCACTTACACAGCCTCCTCACCTCCTTGCTGACTGAGCACTAAGTACCATATGACAAGACTGTTTCGTTTCCCTGAACTTACAGCAAGAGTACTAATCATACTTTGCCTGTCACTTATGTTTGGGATTCAGAATCAGGTCTTCCAAAAGAAGAAGGTGTGACTTTATGAAACTGTGCCCTTAAGACCTCTGATATGGGATATGGACACTGCATACCAGACATCTTTATGTTGTTATGTGCCATCAAGTCAGAACTAAGTTATACAGCTTCTAATAGGGCTTTCAAAGTCAGTGATACGTTTAAGGAGTGGTTTTACCAGTTCTACACCCCCATTGAGCTTCCATGTCTGAACGGGGATTCAAACCCAGGCCTCCTGAGTCCTTGTCCATCACTCTATTCATTACACCACACTGGGTGTCATTTGGATACATCATAGAAACGTATTATTAGATGAAAAATGTCATAAGTTCACATTTTCCATCTGCTACAGTAGACAAAATTCATAGTTCAACTGGGACTGTTAAATCTAGCTTGTCCTGCAGGTTTTACATCTTGCTAGACAAAGTCAGCTCCAGCTTTGTAGCAAGAAGGCTTAAGGCAAAGTGCCCACTGCCTACCTCATTGCTAAAGTTGCATAGCTGTTGTTCTCTCTCTCTCTCTCTCTCTGAGCCCAGTCTGCGCTACCACCTAGAAGGAGGAAGCCAAGGAACGGCGACACTTGGAATGGGCAAGGCAACAGGCTGCAAGAGCAAGAAGAAGAAATGGGGCTGGGGAGGGCTCGAATGATCAGCAGCAGGTTGGCTTGGCAGGTGCCCAGTGATACCATCCGCTGATGCTGGAGCGTCAGCCCTCCTGTTGAAAGCTGGGACAAGATTTCAGAAGATTCTGTACACGTGCTCCGCTTCTGGGCTCATGGCTATGTCTACTGCAATGATAGCAAAATAGTCTCGTGTTTTTCCAGCAAAAAGCCAGAGGCCAGATTGGGTAGAAAATTGCCTTTGAAGGCTGGATCTATTTACAGTACCAATTTGTTTCCATATATTACTTTAGAGGGTTTTAAGCATGCAGCCTAAATCTGCACAGCATCACAAGTGCAGGAGCTGGAGAGGGGGGGAGACTTGGGACAAGGCGCATCACCATGGAGATGGATAAGAGCAAATGGTTGCACCATCAAAAGGAAGGAAGGAAGCAGAGAGAAGACGCAAATAAAAGGAGAGATCTCATTAAGCCAACACTAATTTTGTAATCAGAGGAATAAAGGTACCCTTGAAAGCCTCCAGCCTGAAGATACAGCACAACAAAGAAGCACAAAAGGTTGCTAGCCGCCAGGTGTGGAGTCCATTTGGACAAGCAACGCTCTGCTTTTCATCTGCTTTCTTCCCAGATTGTCCAACATAATGCCAGGCTGCAGCCATCTATCTAATCATGATATTCAACTGCAGGAAACTGTGTGATTTGCCTTCCCTAATTTTGTCAGGTGGCTGAAAGAAAAGACGATGTGATGGGATCCTGAAGGAAAGGTCTGTGGAAGACCATTTTCACTCTAAGGAGGTCATAAAGCAAACTGAACATGGGAAGACCTCCTATGGGCTTTAAAAATAATTCTCTCTATGTATTGTTATCTTCTAGCAGCCATGCTGGGTGAAGTATTTGGAGAGTTGGAATAATAACCTTGCCCTTCTCTGGGTAGAATATGGGCTTTGCAAGTAAATGGTACAAGACAGTTTTGGGCTGGCCTTGTTGATGAAGCCCAGAATGGAAGCCACCAGCCCTTCCAAGACACTCCTCCCTCTCTCTACAAGGAAGTAGGGTATGCTGACTAACTGGGTGTTGCTGCATGAAGGTGTCACGATCGCCTTTGAAGCCCCTTATTCTCTGGTCTTCACAAGGTTCTCGCTCTTTTCTCTTCGCTGCCACCAGATATTAATTCTTTAATATCAAGGAAATGTCTGGACATGTGTGATACCAAAACATAAATCTTTTATTTAACAACGGAAGATGATAATCAGTAAGGACTTGTAGAATGTGTTATAAGATGCAAATCACTTATATTGAATTTATTAGAATATTTCTTCTTA
The DNA here is from genome assembly GCA_037013535.1 of Intellagama lesueurii. Classification (NCBI taxonomy): domain Eukaryota; kingdom Metazoa; phylum Chordata; class Lepidosauria; order Squamata; family Agamidae; genus Intellagama; species Intellagama lesueurii. The sequence continues at coordinate 175,787,572 of JBAJHW010000001.1, read as the reverse complement.
ACTCTTCTAAACCTCTGTTTCCATCTCTACACTTACAGTTCTCTAACCCACACTTTACTTCTCTCAAGCCACCCACAGTCTCTCTCTGGACCCTCTTCAACCGCCTTTCTTCTCTCTCCCTCCTCCCTGGCTCCGCCTTCCAATCTCTCATTGGCTCCTGCGTCAATGTCCCGCAGTGACGGGCAGGTGAGGTCAGGGCTGTTCGCTACACAAGGTACCTCCCATTGTCTTCAGGCAGTGGTAGCTAACCTCCAACCCCTACCATCAGACTTCTCTGAGGGAAAGGCCAGTGAAGAGGGCGCCATGCTCATTGGTGAAGCTCTTGAGGCATCTTCACCCAGTAGTGCTAAAAGCACACATACCTGGCCTTTCTTGATCCAGAGCAGGAAAGCCTGGCAGGAAGGACATGTTGCTAATTTGAGTCTGCATTGCAAAGGCCTGCAGGCACCTCTGCTATACAACTATCCTACAACTTCTGGCCTTCGTTTGATATTTGGGGCTGGGGAAATCCCTAAACAATTTTTTATTGCTTTGGCATTTCTGAGTTGGGACAAACGCTGGTTGCTTTTTATCATACTGACCAGACAACACTACAGCACATTCCAGGGCAGTATGTAGTAGCAAATGGAATGGTTGAAAGAAAGAGAAAAAAAACTGGCCCCCAGACTCAGTACCTGGTATCTTCACTGGCAGTCATTGTTGAGAATGCTCTCACTTGGTGTAAGGTTTTTCGTGTGTTCTTGCTAAGGAGATGCATTTAATGGTCTGTTGATGATTTGGGAACTTGAATTGCCTGAGAACAGAGACAGGGCACCAGTCTTTGACAGCAGACATGTGCCGTCACTACAAGCCTAGCTGGGTGGAAGGCAGGATCCAATGATGAGGCCATAAGAAGGTCATAGGATGCTGTTTTACACTGATTCAGCCCCTTGGGTCATCTGCTTGAGTACTGCCAATGCTGACTAGCAGAGACTTTCTAGGGTTTCACACACAATGTTTTCTTTGCTTTTTCCTGGGAGTTGAACCAGGCATCTTCTTAAAGCAAAACAGGATGAGCAAACACCCCCTCTTATTCCACTTGCACTTTGCAGTGTCAACACCAGGGGAATCTGGGATGCACATTGACTTCACACGGGGCATAGCACAATTCTGCCTCATGTTAGGTCCAGCTTTGATTAATTCAATTTGTGTGAGGACACCACACATTAAATAATTTTAAAAAATGCTCTGGCTGCTTACCAGGATCAAAGCATCCTGATAAATATTTGTTTGTTCTAGTTTCAACAAGACCTGTAAGACCTATAAGATTTTGCCCTGGACATTGCCTGTTTACAGCTAAGGGAATGCTTTTTATATATATATAAAAAAGAAACAAAGAAAGATGGCAGTCAGATCCACAGCAACAACAAAATTGTTCTCTGAAATGATCAGACCCTGAAATGTAATCACAGCGCTAGCTTTCCTCCCTCTCCTCACAGGGTATAATAAGTCTTAAGGCTGCACGCTGGGGCATGCAGCACTAACAAGACAAATAGTTGCATGTAAGTAACCAAACAATGGCAGCGGGGTAAAGAACATCAATTATTTGTCAAGGCCACTGCGTGTTGCATAGTTAAACAAAAGTTGTGAAAGTATAGAAACAAAGCTAGTAAGTGCATGTTTACTAAACGAAGGAACTCTTCCAAAGCTTAATAGCCTTTTCCTCTCCAGCATTGCATTCATTCATCCATTCACAATGGCTTGCAAACAAACACAATTGCTGATTGGCTAAATGGCATTCTTCAGCGACCTTTCCTTTTGCTGGTCTCCAGCGAATAAACCAACAGGCTCTGTGTGTATGTGTTAAGTCCACCCTGTTTCATGTTATATTTAATTACTGTCTGGCACAATGTGTATAGATACCGAGGCATAGTTTGGGGAAGGCATTTTATCACTCATGTGTTCTGGGATATGCTCCTCCCTCCGCACATTCTAGAATTCTAGCATTAATTGTATTTATCAGCAATACATACAAAAATGATATTTAGGAAACTAGAAAAATCTTCAGTTAAATACACCCTTTTATGCTTCTTTAGTCAGTAGCAAGCCAGCTGCTGCTGCACAAACAACCCAAGCACATAACCAGTGATGAGGGGTGATCAGAGCTGCCATCTAACAACATCTTGAGGACTGCATTTTCTCCATTTCTGCTTTAATGTGTTTGTGATGAGACAGAGTGATTTAGAAAGCTCACTGTGTTGGAGAAAATAACAATCTTGCATACAACCTAACATTGGGTTTCAGTGGGAAGGGGACTTCGCTGTGTAACATAAGTCTTGCTGCTAAGCAATTAGCAAAGTTCTTTTTCTCACCTCTAGCTTGCCCCTCCTTTCTTCCTCTCATTTGCTTCACTTCCGGTTGCTTGCTTGCACTTTCTCTTCCTCTTTGACTTTTGACCAGAGCAGATACGTAGCCCTCTGCTCCTGACCTTTGACCATGCAGCTAGACTGAACTGAATCTCCCAGCATGGTTGAGACTACAATTTCTTTTTTAAAAAAATTATTTTATAACTCTAGAGTGTAACTAAAGATCACAACTGTAAATAAATATTTTTTTCTACTTACAATGCTTTTAGAATGATTGTTATTATAAGATGTGCTACTGTGAAGTGGGGGTGGCTCTGAGACTTGAAATACCCTCTTATGCTTTCTCTGTGCAGTTGTTGTTGTTTGCATTTTAAACTTTGCTAATTATAAAGGAATTACCAATTTCCACAATACACTGCACCACATGATAACAGCCCAACAACATTTTGATTGGCCCTAAATCGTCCACCCCAGTTGTAAATAATACAGAATACCGTAGACAGTCTTTTTGCAGCATCTGCTTTTTTTTCTGGAGAAGAAACAACTAGAAAGATGTAGCGGTATTGGTATTAACTTTGGTAATAACAATCCCTGAGCATCTCCAGAAGAAGGGACGGGCAAACCACTCCTGAGTACTCTCAGCCTAGAAAATGCTGGCAAGACTCACTCTAAGTTAGAACTGACTTGACAACACACAATTAGGATTGTTATTAAGTTGAACATTAGAAAGCTGGCAAACTCCAACACAAACTGTGTTAGTCTTCAAAGCAGCTACAGTTCCTCAAAAGCAAAAAATCATGCTTTTTCACCCTTGATGAGTCTCCTTTTCATGAACTAGCCACAGAGCTGAGATTTCTATCCTTCATTAGCTACATTCAAAATTGCTCAACTGCTTCTTTCCCTCTTTAAACCAAGCTATTGGCAGGTATTCAATAGCTAGTACCTACCAGACATAAAAAGCCATCAGCAGTGATTCAGGCAACATGGTAGCAAACAACACCCACTCAAATACCATTTTTTTGTTCTGGGTATATTAAAACCTAGATATGCTTTTTCTGCTCACGTGGTTTAACATAAGTATACATGTATTATTTTACAATATAAAGAAAGCAAGAATGAGGAAAGTGGGTATTGCATTTGTTCATGTTGCTTCTTGTGGAGCAGTGGTTAAACTGCTATACTGCAGCCCAAACTGTGCTCACAACCTGGGGTTCAAATCCCAGCTAGCCAGCTCAAGGTTGACTCAGCCTTCTATCCTTCCGAGGTCTGTGAAATGAGCACCCAGCTTGCTGGGGGTGGGGGGCAATGTGTAGCCTCCATCATTAACTTGTAAACTGCCCAGAGAGTGCTTCAAGCACTATGGGGTGGTATACAAGCAGCACGCTTTGCTTTTTGCTTTGCTTCTTATGGGTTTTTAAATTACGGTATGTTAATTCCATGCAGTTTTAATACAGTAATTTATTGTGTTTCTATACCTTGTCTGTTTTTTAATTCAAAGATGGGATATCAAATAAATAAATGTGAACATGGTATTGATGACTTAAAGCCCTTCTTCACAAAACTGTACCTTTTCTCCTCCACATTGATTCCGTAATTCTAGTCTGTATTTCCCAATAAACTCTTTCCTTGTCTGCCCAAGATGAGTGTACCTGGAGACACAATGTAGTGGTTTCCTATTGGCTTCCAATGACTTTCAGCACAGAGTTACAGCCAACTGTGATGGCTCCCATCAAGCGACAGTTTCTCACACCAAGGCCCAACCTATCTCCTTTGCCATGTGGCTCCACTTAGCTCTCAAGGACACTGCAACTGCTGAAAGTCAGGTGAGGTTTTGAGGGGATATAATTTTTCAAGGCTCAACTGGCCTCCTAGTCAACCAAAGCTGCTGCATTTTCCAGGTGTTTGGTAAATTAACTACTATCCAATACTCAGCATGGCTAAAGTGTACTGTTGCACAACTCACCAGGTCCTCACCAAGCCCACCTCTAGCCTTTCGAAGACCCAGGAAAAGCTGTAGGGGGTGGAGGGAGAGACGTAAGGGATAACCCCAGTATTGGTATTACTTTCCTGGTCTGTGGCAGTGGTTCTTTTGTAGTTCTTGGACTACAACACCCAGTAATCCTGGCCAGCACAGCTAGTGGTGAAGGCTTCTGGGATTTTTAGGCCAAGAACATCTGGGGATCCAAGGTTGGGATTCACTGGTCTATGGTGTGCTTCAATGATGAGTGTATGAGATAATAATAAATGTTATCACATACAGAGTGTCCTCCCCCCCCCCCCCATATTCAAGTATCCATATCCTCACACAGGGTATTAGAATTGCTTCTACAAGATGCAACTACCATGAAGGTAAGCATCATCATGATAAGGATCTGTGTATAGAAATCCAGCACAGCCCATTTATTTCCCTTTCAGTTCTTTGCCCTGCTGTCCAGAAGAGAAGAAGAGTGAAAGCAAGCGACTGATCCATTGAACCTTTTTGACTTAGGTGCACTAGGTGAGACCCCAATAAGCTTCCCTCTTCCCATTTCTCTTAGATGCACTTGCTACCACGTATTTTAAGATCTCCTTAGACAGGAGAAAAGAGCTGTGAAAGACCTCAGTGTTAAGGGGTGGGAGTGGGGAAATTTTTCAGTGGTACTGAAGAGTTGGGGCTTGAAAGCTTTTGGGTTCACACAAAGTTTTCCTAAAGGTCATGATGCAGTATGGTAACTTATGGCTTTGCTGTCAGTTTTCATAAAGCCACTTCTTCTAACAAGGTGGAGATGGGGTGGGGGGAGCAAAAAAAAAAAGAATTTTCTTTGGAGCCATTAGTGGGCCCCTCCCCCACAACAACCCTATTAGCGAGCTTTATTAAAGCAACACAGACAAAGAGCAGAGATGCCCTCGTTAATGGAGAGCCTCCGATAATTACTCAGCTCTGCCGCTTCTTTTGGGGGTCTGAATGGCCTTTGAATAATGTTTCTCTTGCTGTGGTTGCAGACAATGTCCTAGCAGACTGCTCTAAACGGTGCCAATCCCATTAGCAGAAGAATAGCAGACCTCTTTCTATGGAGGTGGATGTTTGTTTGTGGTGGTGGTGGCGGCCTTGCAGTGGGAATGAACTATGCCCACTGCCTGATCGCTCGCTCGGATACGACAAAGCAGTGCCAGGAAAGGCTTGTTCAAAAACAATCTTCATGTTTAAAAGGACCGGAGCTAAGTGGCTTGGGAAAGATGTAGCCTGCTGGCATAAGGGGCTGCGGACGGGGGACAATTTAATGAAAAGGAGAAATAAAACATAGCTCATATTGAATGTTAAAGAAAAGGTAATTGCTGGCATGTAGAATTCCAGTGGGCAGCTTTTCCTCTGCTTCCAAGGGCCAGTTCCAGTATTTTTCCTCCGCTGAAGTGCTTTGAAGTGATTCCTGTGGAAAATAAAAGCTGAAAGCAAAATGGATGTCTGAAGAAATATGATTTAGCAAGAAAGAGCCAGGATTCCTGCTGGCTTCTATTCATGGATCTTTAATGCAAAAACCCAATTGCATTTCCCACACCATTTTCCCTATTCTGATCTCAGTGCAGTATTTTGTACTTGTATTGTTTAAAATACTCCCATCCACGGAAGAAAGAAATCTAATTGGAGTCAGTCCTCCAGTAAAGCAAGATATCACAAAATGAACAAAGCTGGATAACCCCCTCAGTGCTATGCACCGGCCATCCCTTTTTCTAACCTCAACTCTGAGCAGTCACTTTGTATCTGGTAAGCAATGAACAAGCCCCTTGGATTATTCCTTATGGAGCACTCAACACTGTAGTTAGGAACTAGGCACAAATGAAAATACTTTCTTGTATGTTAAACTGAGCTTCCAGGAAGTAAATTCTACTTAATTAAATGGGACTGTATTAGTAATGTGATACAAAAGGATCCCCTATTAATTGATCAACACATTAAGAAGAAAAAACGTTAATTTTTTTAAACAGATAAATACTCACATAAATTGGAGACAGCAAGCATGATTTTCAAGGGGGCATTTCCCCTTCACATGGACTATTCTCTACTGCCAATGTGCCTATGACTGATCTTATGTATCTGGGATATCACATATTTTAATAAGTGCATCATGACTGTATAGATACCTTATGAAACCAATGAGAATTTCATTTCAAAGAGCTACCATAGGAAATATATCTGAAGGTGCAGCACTGATACAGTGAGAACTACTTTTTTTTCCTCCTGCTCTTCTGCATTTAACATTAGTGTGGCAGGCACAAAATCAAAAGGTGAAGCCTATTGTGGAAGAAAGTGTTATATGTTGCTCCTGTTACATAAGAACATAAGAGGAGGCCTGCTGGATCAGGCCAAGGGCCCATCTAGTCCAGCTTCCTGTATCTCACAGTGGCCCCACCTGATGCCTCTGGGAGCACACGAGACAACTTGATACCTGTCTCCTGATACCCCTCCCTTGCATCTGGCATTTGGAAGTACCTTCCTTTTAAGCCTGGAGATTATACATCCCCATCATGGCTTGTAACCTGCGATGGACTTTTCCTCCAGGAATCTGTCCAATCCCCTTTTAAAGGCATCTAGGCCACATGCCATCACCACGTGCTGTGGCAAGGAGTTCCACAGACTAACACCACGCTGGGTAAAGAAATATTTTCTTTTGTCTGTTCTCACTTTCCCAACACTCAATTTGAGTAGATGTCCCCTGGTTCTAGTCTTGCTTGAGAGGGAAAAGAACTTCCCTCTATCCAATTTATCTATCCCCTGCATAATTTTATACATCTCAATCGTGTCCCCCCTCAGACACCTTTTATCTGGACCAAAGAGTCCCAAACACTGTAGCCTTTCCTCATAAGGGAGGTGCCCCAGCCCAGTCATCATTTTAGTTGCTCTCTTCTGCACCTTTTCCAGTTCCATTATGTCTTTTTTGAGGTGCGGCGACCATAACTGTACCCAATACTCCAGGTGCAGCCTTACCAGCGTTTTGTACAATGGCATTATAATGTTGGCTGTTTTGTTTTCAATCCCTTTTTAATGATACCTAGCATGGAATTGGCCTTCTTCACTGCCGCCACACACTGGATTGACACTTTCATCGAGCTGTCCACCAGCACACCAAGATCTCTTTCCTGATCTGTCATGGACAGCTCAGAACCCATTAACTGATAACTAAAGTTTTGATTTTTTTTGCCCCAATGTGCATTACAGTACTTTACATTTTCTTCTATTGAAAAGCATTTGCCATTTTGCCGCCCTTTCTCCCAGTTTGGAGAGATCCTTCTGGAGCTCTTCACAATCCCTTCTGGTCTTCACCACCCAGAAAAGTTTCGTGTCATCTGCAAACTTGGCCACCTCACTGCTTATCCCTGTCTCCAGGTCATTTATGAACAGGTTGAAAAGCACCAGTCCCAGGCCAGATCCCTGGGGCACACCACTTTTCACCCCTCTCCATTGTGAAAATTGCCCATTGACACCTACTCTCTGTTTCCTGGTTCTCAACCAATTCTCAGTCCATAAGAGGACCTGCCCTCTTATCCCCTGAGTGTGGAGTTTTCTCAGCAGCTTTTGGTGAGGGACCCTGTCAAACACCTTCTGAAAATCCAGATAGACAGTATCCACTGGTTCGCCTGCATCCACGTGCCTGTTGACCTTTTCAAATAATTCTAAAAGGTTTGTGAAGCAAGAATTTGAGAGCTCTGTTCAGAGCTCTCAAAGCCACACATCCAGAGAGAGAGAGAGAAAATACATGTTTAGTAATGCACAGGAACAGGTCTTACACTAGAATTCCAGGACTTTTTAGTATACTCACTTTTGGTCTAATCTATATGAGTAATAAAACTTCTGGATGTATTTAGGGCTATATACTGTAAAATCAGGCAGAGGTAATCAAAGTTGCCACTGAAGAGGATGACAGTGTCCTAATTTTTTGGACAATTCTTGTGAACGGAACAGGGGGAAAGAGTGCAATTTCCAAAGTATGCAGCCATTAGGTGTACACTGGAAGATTCTGGCAGCTGTAGTGCAACAACCACAAAGTATTTATTCCAAGCTCTGCCCAATCATAGCTATCAAGAGCAGCCAGTGGGATTCATGCACAATTAAATGAAGCTACACTTTAGATCCTCAGATTATGAAGAGCTCTCTAAATAAAGTATCCCCAGAGAAAAACACTTAGCTATTGGTTAGAATGATACATATTTTGGGGGTGATGCTGTGCGTCATCTTAAACTTAACACAGCTTAAAATATTAGCTTGCTTTAATACGGTTCTCGAAACAACTCATTGTGTCTAATGCTTACTCCCAGGTAACTGTGCACAGGTCTTAATTGTAAGCTTTGCTGTTTGTTTCACTGAAATAAGAGCCCTGCTTTATTATAAAAAATGACATGCTAGTTAGTGCATGATTGAAAAATAAGTTAGCTAGGCAGGAGATGAAGCGGAACAAGAGGACCTGCTTGCTATTTGCTTTTTTAAAAACTCTCAAAGAGGTTGAAATTACTGTACTGCTCATAGTTTTAGGGCCTCAGAGGCCGCCGTTTATTGGCTGGAGGAGCGACGCGAGAGACTGCAGACCGGAACCTTCCTACCGGCTTCCGTTTCCCCGGCTGCCGTAGGGAGGAATTTGAGATGTGAACTGGGATGGATTGTAAACAGAGAAGTCAAAGAGGGCTGAATAACGCAGCCGGTATGTATTGCGGCTCATGGAGAAAAGAGGAGAGAGGAGGTGAGATTAAAAGAAAGATCACCCGGGGAGAAATGCGGAACATTTTGCGTCTGTGGAGGTCCTAGGAGTCAGGTACGCCTTCCCTGTATGTTTAATCTCTAGATCTGCGGTTGGGTTTATCCGAATATACCGGTAGATCAGAAAATGCAGATCTATCGGTATATTTACATCACCTTCGATATCCTTCAGGCGTCTACAGGTGTGGTAGCTGTCAGTGTGTACATCTGTATATTGTTGCTTACAGCTCCTACCCTCTTTACTTTTTATTTCGCATCCTTTTACCTGGGTACTCCCAAAAATACACGTCAATTTCTACTCTGTCTCTGATACACACGTTGGCGTAAAGTCAAGCCATTTATTCTGTGCCCCAATGTTTTCAATTCGTTTATTTACTTATTTATTTTGGCCTCTCCCAATTATGCAAGATGAGGTCATCTTGTTATGTATGCAGTTCTACTTTGTGCCTCCCTAACAAAAGAACTGTGACAATAGCAAAAGCTACATGAAGCTATGTGGTCAGCTTTTATACAGAAATAGTGCCAATTAAAAAATTATATATAAACTGCATATTTATCATAGAGTTAACTTGGTGACTAGTGCAGATTAATGTTTTTTCTGCGGTAATTGTTACCATATCCTTCCTCAAAGTAACCCAGGATGGTATACAGGGCTTTCCTAATCTGAGAGCTCTTGCTCTTATCCTCCCAACAAGTCTGTGAAGTAGATTATGTCTGAAAGATAGTGAGTGATTAAGATTATCCAATGAAATTTGTGGTAGAATGGGGATTTGAACTCAGAACTCCCTTGTTTTATCAGACAGTGTTGCAGTTGTATTCCAGTGGTGCTGCAGCACATGGTATGTGTATCATAGCTGTATTTCCAGCTGAATGCTTAAATGTTTGAGTCACAAGGCATTGAAATGTTTTTTTTCTTTGATAAAAAAGCAAAATACAATTTAAAATATGTGTACTTGGTGTGATTCCTGAGTGTACCACAAAGACTCCAGTTCTTTTAAAGAACATACAGTAGTACCTTGGTTTACAAACGCCTCAGTTAACATAATTTTCAGTTTACAAACGGAAATCCATTGAAAATAATGCCTCGGTTTACATTTTGTTTGTTTGTTTCGGTTTACAAAGAAAGTTTCCCCAGGATGCATTGTGCCTGGAGGTTTATAGTGCCGCCCCTGTTCCTATGGCAATCCGCGTTTCGGTTTACAAATTTTTCACTTTACATAATGTCCCGTAGAATGCATTAATTTCGTAAACTGAGGTACTACTGTATATCTATTTTAACTACAGAAGGCAAAAGACAGCCTGTGTAGCTTTGGACAAGTTCATAGTCCCAGAGCACCTCCAGAAGAATGATAAATTGCTTCTAAGTATTGTAAACCTACCAAATGCTGAAAAGGGTCACTGTAAGTTTGAGTCGACTTCAGGGAATGTAATTTTAAAAATTACATATGGCTTCAGGAAGTAATTGTTTAGGACTGTAATTCCAGAGTGGCATAACATAATATTTAAAAATTTGACACCTAGGCTGTTATTGCCTTGAGTAGATAGGAAGTGCACTCATGTGATCTACTTGTAAATAAAAAAATCAACTCTTCTGCTATGGAAATGTGAAAATAGATATCTGCATATTTTCTAACGTAGCTAGAAACTCAGTTCAAGTGTGCCTGGGACACAGATATGAAAGGATGAGTCAGCAGGCCTTGTAAAAGGTTTTGTGGGCTAGCAACACTTATAAACTCATTCTAGAGTTTTTTGATGTTGCACTTTAGCCTGTTCAGAGTTGTCCCACTTCACTTCAGTATACAACTGGGTTTTTATTCAAATCAGTTGCAGTGATGCACTGTAATTATGTTTAAATTGTAAAGATCATTTCTGATTTTGCATCTGTGTCTCTCTCTGTGTGAGTGTAACATCACTTGCAGTTTTATGCAAATCAGTCTCCTCATTCGTCCTCCCTTTTGAACATATATAAGTGGCAGCTCTAATTGCACATGGTTACTCTACCAAAAGCTAACCAGTCTTAAACTGCCTTGGAAATTTGGCCTGGAAGAATCTTCTTGTATATCTTGTTGGCAAAAATAACAAACGTGTTTTAATTTTTTTTTTAATTATGTTGTCAAATATTTAAAACCATCTCCATTGTAGGCTATAATATTAACTATGAATTATTCTTCTGGGGGCTTAGCTCTGCTGAGTGTAATAAGATATTTCTGCCTAAACCCATGTCAATATGCTTCTAGCAACTAAAAGACAGTGCTGCATTCTCTTTCATAATTATTGATTCAATAGATTCTTCTGCCAAGTGGTAAAATGTAACATGAATTCTTCACCTCACCACAGCCTACATTTCTTGCTTCATAATTCAGTTACAAGAACCATCCAACTGAAAATCTTTTTTAAAAATTGAGTGTGGTTACTCACAGCCATCTCTTCCAGCTTAATGACCTCATCTCTAGTGATAGGTATGACTTGCTTTTGTTTGTGCTGAGCTACAGTGATGCTTGAGAGTTGCCTTTAGAAAGAAGAAAATGTAAGATTTTGTTTTGGAATGACTGCTGTTGAATCCCAAGGTCAGTGCATCTCTGCATTAACCAAGGGCATGTAGTGTATTTGAGACTGAAACATGATATGTAATCTAGAACTGACCATGTAGCTTGCTGGGGGACCCCCCCCCACAAGACTGTCATTTTTTTTTCATGCAACACTAAGTATAATCACTGAGCTTTTGAGGAACAGTAAGGCCAAAGGAAGGGATGTGGTGACGCTGCGGGTTAAACCGCAGAAGCCTCTGTGCTGCAAGGTCAGAAGACCAGCAGTCGTAAGATGGAATCCGCGCGACGGAGTGAGCTCCCGTCGCTTGTCCCAGCTCCTGCCCACCTAGCAGTTCGAAAGCATGTAAATGCGAGTAGATAAATAGGTACCAACACGGTGGGAAGATAGCGGCGTTCCGTGTCTAGTCACGCTGGCCATGTGACCATGGAAACTGTCTACGGACAAACGCTGGCTCTACGGCTTGGAGACGGGGATGAGCACCGCCCCCTAGAGTCGGACACGACTGGACTAAATGTCAAGGGGAACCTTTACCTTACCTTAAGGCCAAAGGAAGTAGGGCATTTGCTCGGTGAGGAGGGGTGCATTTACCCCCAGTCCATCTGTAATTCTATGTATTTCCTTTTACTTCGGGCAGGAAATGGGGCATTGGATGAGCTCCTAATGTTCTGTTCATCCAGGCCTGTGAAATTCATGGACTTCTAACCACCACCCTCCCTGAGAACTCTACTTGCAGTTGGTCTAGCCAATGATATGTCTGGCAGCCCTAGCCCATAATGGTTTCCTGTGTTTTTCTCCCCATGTCTCTTTCCCCCCCTCCTTTTTCTTTTACCCTTTTAAAAATAATAATTAAAATTTTATAATAGTATTTAAAAGTCTCACTATTTTTACAGCTTTCTGTGGTGGGTGGTGGTGGTCAGGAATGGTATATACCAATTGTCTGGTCAACTTCCATTCATGGCTGTACTCATCTGTACAGTTTGGGCATCGTTATGACACAATCATTCCTTCTAGACTTTCTTTCCCTCCATGTGGTGATTGTGTGTGCTGTGGTAGGCAACTGTGCTGTTTTGCAAAGGCCTTTTGGTTTTTCCAAGGGATTCTCCCCAGGAATATTTAATAGTGGCCATTTTTCTGCATCATTCTTGCAGTTTACCAGCACTGAGTCTGGAAGAAGAGCGGACTTTTTTGTCTTTAGTTTGTTTTAGGACAGGGAGAGGGAACTTGTGGAATTGAGAAATGTTACTTTTTGGATCACACATTCCAAAACAGGGTGGGTTTGATTTAAACTGGATTTTTTGATGATTTAAATAAAAAATATTTTCAAAATTTAAATCATGATTTAAATTTTGATTTTTTTTTAAATTGTGATTTAAATCAACTTGATTTTTTTAAGTCATTGATTTTTACCCATCTTGTTCCAAAATCCCCTAGCCGGCATGCCCACTGAATTCCTGGAGATGCAGCTCTAAAGCATAACTTTTTCAAGCTTTAAGAATATATGCCTCTCATAAGTTGCCAAATTGCAGGTCCCTGCCATCTTAAAAAGGCCAACAACCGTTCTGCCCAGTCTTTCGTAAACCAGGTGATGGTTCTTGCTTGGTAATAATTAGTAAAAGAGTGCTGGTGGTGAGTGTGGAAGATTGCATTAAAACTAGCATCATTTCCAGTAAATAATACATATGAGGAAAGACAGGAGTTTTCAGGAATTTATGTGATTTCCCGAGAGTATTGTGCAGTAGGTAGAAAGCCAGGACTATCTGCCGAGTAAGTATTCAGTCTGACTGATGACACATATAGTGCTTTCAAAAGGCGATTGCATCACATGATTTTCTTGGTGAAGCAGGGGTTTGCCTTGTCTCACCACTGGACCACTTGTGCTTTCTACAAGTCCAAGTCCGCTGAAGTAGTTGCAAAGTGGACATTGTGGTAAAACAAGGACTGCTTTATGGAGGTCGCCTTCATCAGAACTTGTCCTCCCATCCACCTTTGCAAGTTGCAGGACATCCTTGCGACTCCCACTGTATAGCCGGGCACTTTCCTAACAGTTTGAAGAAGCAGGGCAGCAACAGCATGGAGGAAAGAGGACAACTCTACCTTCTGCTGGTTTGCTGGTTCCCAATCCTGAATTACGGGCCTGGAAGTTTGTTAATTCCAAAAATCCCATCCCTAGTGGAGGGAAGATGCCATGAAAAGAATGTTAAGTGGCATGCCACTCAAGTGATTTAGCACTGGATTTTAAAGGGAGAAGAAGAAAAAATCCCATTCCACTTCCTATTCGATCTCCTCCTTGGGGCGGGAGAAAGCTGGATCTTGTTATAAATTTATTAATAAGTGACATCCCTTTAGCTTCTACCTGCACAGAGGTTAGATCCTGCAGCAACCCAATTAAGCAAAATGACAAAGTGTTAACATGCATGCGTGTTTATGTGTGTCTGCTTTTGTTAAAAACTAGAACTGCTAGAACTGAACCAAAATGGAGTGATCCTACCCACACTAATCTATTTGTGCCAGCCTCCAAGCTTCTGAACTGCTTTTAACAATGCCTTTTGCTGCCCAACCCTGAAAGGAAACCCAGAATAGAGTCACTATGTTGACTGTTATTAAGTGAACTGTTGGCATAGCAAAAGAGAATAGTGCTCCATCTGGGGATCTTATTGAAGTAAGGGGAAAATAAGTTGTCCAGCAGTAAGTAACATGGGTGGCCTTGCATGGACTGATAGAATTCCCTGCGTGTTATACATGGTATACTGTATGCAGTCTCTCATTTTACCCATTGTAATGACAGACCGATGTTTGTAATCATAATAAAAACAATGATACATACTGTTATTTACATTCATGTGGGTGTGCGTGTCAGCCTTATGTTTTCTTCGAAAGAAAATAACACAATTCTGGGAATCACTTTTTCTTATGACAGCTCACTGGAAATCATGCCACTATTTTATAATGCTGCTGAGTCACATCTTCCCATCACAGCCGTATGATTCACAATCAAACTGTGTATATTTGGATATGAAAGAGTTTTAAATGTACATTTATGATACAGCAGTTTTTTTTTTAAAGTAATAGATTTGTAATAAGACTGTGTCAATCAAGCACAGAACTTAATCACTGAGGCTGCAATCCTATACTGACTTGGGATTTACATCACTTGGACTCAATTCTGAGTAGACATTTATAGGATTGCATTTTAAGGGTACAAGTTGGTTAAAGCTTAACCCACCAAATTGAGCTTCTGCTAAGTGAAAAGTCACACCAACACAGCAAGCTGGGATCATGCTGTTTGTGAGGCACTGTTGTCTGAATGGTGATCTCTATGGAGAAACCCATCCTTCACAGAATAATTAAAGTAAGCAAGAAAAGCATCTGATGAATTATGCTTTAGAGAAGTGTTTCCCAACCTTTTTCAAGTCATGACTCCCTTTTATAATAGCCAGTAACCTGTCACCTCCACGCCATATTTGCATAAAAAAGCATTTTTAATGGGGTAGAGACAACACATTAAAATAGATTTTTCAGAATTTAATTCTAACCAAATATATAATGCAAAGGGTGAGTTAACCTTCAGGAAGGGAACTGTTGCTTTTTTGGTCCTCCCTTAAAGCGGTGGCTCCTCCACCACTGCCTCCTCAGCCATTATTATTTTATTCCCTAAGACGGTGATGGTGGTGTCCAGCTGAGGTGAGGAGGTGGCAAAATCGCTTCAGTGGCAGTAGCTCTTTCCTCCTCCATTGCCACTTTTCCCACTTGCTCTCCAGTCTGCTGATGCCTCCTCACTTCTCAAACCCTGCTGCAGCTGGCCTGGCTCACAGGGACTGGGACTGGGGCCCACCTCTTCTCCTCTCCTCCCTGTCCTGGTCCCTTGCCACCGGAGCTGAGGAGGACTGCCACCATCAGAGTGCGTGGTCAGGGGGCCCAGGCGCCAGAAAGCCCCACAGTGGGAAGTGAAAAGAGCTTAGCTTGGATTGGTACAAGCAAGGGAGGGGACAGGGTGCATGCAGAAGGGAACTGGGGAGGGAAGGTACTAGTCGAGGGTGATGTGTTGCCCTCCTCTGAATACTGTGGTGACACCCCCCCCCAAAAAAACACTTTGTTGACCCCCTTGGGAGTCATGTCACAGGTTGGAAACCTGTGCTTTAGATAAAGTTTTTAACAGGGCTTTCCATCTCCTTAGTAGCATCCTCCACAGAACCCTTAGACAGATAAGGAAGGAGAGAAAGAGGGGAAGAGAGAAAGAAAGGTGTTGTTACTTGAGCAGATGAGATTACTCCCATTTTATTATGCAGGACTTTCAGCTAAGCAGAAGCTCAGTAGGCTGCTAGGCCCAGTGTTTAAGAGATATTTTTGGTAAATTATAAAAAATGACAGCATTAGAAACAAAGTTTTCATTAAAACATTACTGAAAAGGCTAATCAGTTAAAAATATAGAAACAAATAAAGTTCTTCCCCACACATAGGAGTCACCTGGGAGTACTTCCATGCTTGGAATCTGAATCTTTCAAGGGGAATGTGATACAGCCTGACAGTCAAGTCCCTATTTCTGATCTACCTTTTTGTTGTTGCTGTTGTTGCTAACCAGGAGCATCTGTCTTTTTTAGAATTAATTCTCTCTCTGCCCCCCCCTCCACTTGATTACCAACATCAGATACTGGTTTGGAATTAGAGCAGCTTTGTTGGATTTAGATAGAAAGGAGGGGTAGAGTTAGGTGTCATTAATGTACTGGTGTTATTGGTCCAGTAAAGAAATGAAAATACTGTTGAGTGGTCATCAGTTTCTTCATCTAGACCAGAGTATAAAAGGCCTGAGACTATCCAGAACATTGCTGTTGGATAATTCTGTGCAGATGCAATGGCGACAGAAAAGCAACTTCTTTTTACCACTTAGAGTATCTACCAAATGCTCTTTAGTCTCAGTTGAATCCTACCCAGTCTGTGCTTGTTGCTCCGGTTGCCTTCTTACTCACTTCATCGCCTGCAGCTCCCTGGAAAACCCAGGAGTCTATTTCACTCTGTTCAAGGGGGTGGTGGTGCTTAAGAGTGATTGTATCAACTGTGGAGACCCTTTCCCTGTCTAGAAGGTCAGTCAGTATTTTGGTAGACTCCAGAAAAGCCTTTGGAAATGGATGACATTCATTAGCATTTGGGAGGAAGAGGGAAGACCTGCTTAATTGTCCCCTTCCCCTAAAGAGACTTTGAGTACCAGTAAGTCTAAAACCCACCAGGTAGAGATCTGTAACAAATTTGTTGATGGAAGTTCAAGATCTAAAAAAATGGTAGCAGTTTCTCTGTTTTTTAAACTGAAGATCACATTACAATAGGAGCTGAAGAAGCAAACTCATGCGGTGACATTTGTGGTTAAAAATTGGATAAATAAGGCAGTCTTGACCTGTTGTCCAAAATAGAATAATTGTGGCATTAGACAAAGATGCCAGGAGGGGGAATTCTGTGGATAGGGTGCCAGCACATAAAAGTCCCTCTCTCTGTTAATTCATAGAATAGGACCTCAGATGATGATCTCAGTTGGTGAAAAAGTTTATATAGGAAAAGGCAGGCCTCCATACAGTTTGCTACCATGTACAACCTGAGGTGTCTGGACCCACCGGAGCCAGGAGCTTCAAATTTCACTTCTCCACTTCAATAATTTTGATGTAGTTCTGATCCGTACTCTGAAAAACCCTGACCTTTCATGGTTCATGGGTTTTTACCATTAAGATGTGCAAAGCAGTATGTGTCCCACCAGCATGATTCTGACTGCTTCTCCAATAAACTTCAGTGGGAGGACGAAGTAACAAAACCATGTTGTGCTTTGTTTTACAGGAAAATCCTGATATTGTGGATGAACAAAACAGTTGTTGAACGATTAACACCTTCGTATGCAGATGTGATGTTTAGGAAGGTAAACAAACATAAAGCTAATTGAAGTCAGATGCCTGTGGCAATAGTGGCTATGTTGGGTCCAGATCAAACCAGTATCAACATTTTCCCCAGAGGCCGCTTCCTCTCTCGTGCCTCAGCATTCATGTGGCGTTTTGGCAAAATAGCCCCAAGGTTTCAGCTCTTCTGACTCCAGACAAAATGGAGGCCTTAGAAGTTGATGACATCAGTCCTGCCTTGGAAGTGACTGAGGATTTCTTTGCTACTTTTGATGCTAAGCTAGAAAATGTGCAGCCACCAGAGGTTTATGGGATTCAGGAAGTTCCTGAACTGCTCGGACATGAAGTCTTCGATAATTGTGGGGACTTGAGGAACATCCCTTCTTTGGGGAAGAACAATCTTGCTTGGGAACACTGTGAGAATGGGCTCTCAGATACCAAAGCGCAGACTGCATTTCCTGCCAAAGAACAGTTTGGAGTGCAAAAGGGAACAGTTCCAGACAACCTGTCCTGGATGGAACAAAGGGAGGCGTCCACTTTTAACATCCTTAATATCTGCCGGAGGAGGGTTCGACCCCGTTCTGTGAATGATATTACAGTACAGAGTGAGGAAGCTGCCACTTTCAAACCAGGCCATAACCGGTCACGCTCAGATATCAGCCGTGTAGACTGGGGTGTCATCATAACTGGTGCTCCTCCGCAGCAGCTATCTAACCAGAGTAAACAATGTCCAAAAATTTCATTTGCACCAGCTGGGTTCAAAAAGGGAGAGGATATTCAAGGGAACACAGGTAAGTTCTGATGTTTTACTGCAACGTACTGCTCCCCCTGCCTTCTTGCTCCTTGAGAAAGAAAAGGACCTGTTCAAAGAGCCGGTGAAGGAGCTGCAAGTCCAGCTTCAGTTACCAGTTCCACATGGATTCAGAAGGTGGCTGTAGGGAAGTTGTCCACCTCATAGTCTTGGGAAAGAAACATGTGCATCCTTTGAAAAGTTATGGTTGTGATTATTGTTATGTGGAAGTGCAGCATGAGAGAAGCTTGATCAAACTATGATAGATTTGGCAGGAAAGGAGCCCAGTTCTGCACCGTGTGTGAAAGTTCTTCATATGGGAGTATGTAAGAAAATCTGAAGGATGTTGTATTTGATAAAGATTATGGGATGAATCCAAGACATCATTGTTGAATCTGAGTCTGCTGGAAATCAAAAGGAAAAGTTAGTTTTGACTTAGCATTAGATCTATTAATTTCAGTGGGAACTGAGATCAACTAACTCAATATGAGTCTATGTAGGTTTCCTTAACCAGCTATTTTTGTCCATGAAGATGAAGGTAATTGGTTTGTGTCCCAGTATGACCAGCCTCTGCTGTCCCTTTGCCACTGGACCCCAGAGCTACTTTCTGAAGTTTACAATCACAGGGTGAAGTGCATGTCTTTGCAGGGCATGGTAAAATGCAGCTAACACCTTAGTGCTTGTGTGTAGATTCCTTTGACCAGTTTCTGTGTTCACAACAGAAATATTGTATTATTATCCTTGCTATTTTCTCTCCACTCTCCAGTTTTGTTGCATGGCCAAGTGGGTAAAATAGAATTCTGATCTTACCAAGGTGCAGAAACAGTAAAATAGCTGTAACAAAGCTAGATTCATGAATGTGGAAGTGTAATGTTAGCGTATGAGTGCTTGTTTTATGCTGTCTCCTGTGAATTACAGCATGTTGCTAGTAGTAACAGCAAGGCTGTGCAAATTAATTGGCGGCGGCGACGGGAGCGGTTGGGTGCCAGAAATTTGAATACTTCCTCAGGACAGAGCAGCAAGGCAAGAGGCACCTACTTTCAGATCATAGGATTGTCATCCTTTTTCTGCAAAACTGGAGAGCAAGGCTTTCAGATGATTCAATGAAGCAATGAAGATGAGAAACTGCCATTTCTGGGCATTCTTGATCACTGGTCAGGCAATGTTTGACTGGTCACAGGAGTTGGGCACAACAGCAAATGTTTACATTGACTTCTTAACTTATGGCCTTTCGCTACTGAAATTTACACGGATGGTGTTACAGTGGGGTAAATATGTCATAGAAGATTGACCCTTTTTTTTTATAGAAAGCCATTTAAGGATCTAAACACATTACAGTTTAAAAACATATTTAAGAGCATAACTAGAGTTGGACACAAACTGCAGTTTGGCAGTTTGGCCCAGTTTGGCGCTGTGTCCACATAGGTTTTGCAGGCACCATGCACTCCTCTCTCCAGCCTCCTCTGCATGCTTCCCCATTCCCTGAGTGATGCGCACCTCCTGCCCCCTCAGCACAACTGCCCACTCACAGATCACAGCATGTGCTTCCCTCCACCACCTCCTCCAGCGGCTGCCCACTCAAAGACAATGCTGCAGGCTGCCCTGCCCCACCACCTTGTCTGAGTGGGCAGCTGCCAGAGGAGGCAGAGGAGGGAAGCGCATGCTGTAATCCGTGAGTGGGCAGTCTTCCTGAGAAGGCGGGGAGGGAAGCGTGCATCGCCTGGGGAATGGGCAAGCATGCAGAGGAGGCAGGAGAGGGGATGCCGTGGCACCCACATAACACCTATGTGGGTGCACTGCCAAATTGTGGTTTGTGCCCATCTCTAAGCATTACACATAAGCTCCCCCATTAAAACCCTTCCTTTAGCAGCCAGTTATTAACTAAAAGTCTCTCTAAAAAGAAAGATCTTTGACTGCTGATGGAGAAAGAGCACAAGAAGAGCCAGCCTGGTTTCTCATGGAAGGGACCTGGTAAAGTTTCTAATCACTTCCAAACGCAACCCCACATAGAGTTCTGTGTGGTAATCCAAATGGGATAGAACTAAGGTGTATCTCACTACAGCCAGATCAGGCATCTTAAGGAATGGGTGTATCTGCTGTACTAGTTTTAATGTGTGCACACACTCCTGGCCACTGCTGAGACCTGGATATTAAGGCTGAGGGTTGAATCCAGGAGCATTTCCAAGTTGCGAACCTGAGTTGTAAGGAGAGGTTTAGCCTGTCCAGTACAGGTTGTATCCCTATTTCCTGATCTGCCTTTTGACTGACCAGGACCACGTCTTCTTGTCTATATTTAGATTCAGTTTGTTTGATCTCATCCAGTCCATTACTGATGGCAGACACTGGGTTAAAATCAAAATAGCTTCTCTTGAATTGGATGGGAAGCAGAAATAGAGTTGGGTGTAATCTGTATACTGGTGGGGAATGGAACAGAATCTTTAGGAGCCCAGAGGCAAATGGCTGATGGCCAGGGTGTCAAGCAGGAGTATCCTTTGGCACTAAGTTTACCCCTCCAGAAAGGACACAATGTCTCCAAATGACATTCTAGGGAGATGATCCACAAGGATATCCTGGTCGATCGTATCAAAAAATGTTGAGAGATCCAGTAAAACCAACAGGGACACCCTCCCACTGTCCAGATTTGTTTCTATCCCATAACCCTGCCTGAAGCCAGATTGGAATAGATCTAGATAGTTTTTCTAATCTGGGAACTCCTAGAACTGAAAAGCTGCCACGTGCTCCAGAACCTTGCCCAAGAACAGGTGTTTGGGACTGGCTGGTAATGATCTACAGTGGTACCTCGGTTTATGAATTTAATGCTTTCTCTGGGACATTTCATATTGTGAAAAATTCGTAAACCGAAACGTGGTTTCCCATACGAACGCATTGAAAACCAATTAATCTGTTCCGGAGGTCAGAAAAAAGTTTTTTTTTAAAGTATTTTATCTGTTCAAAACTCTTTATAAAGTGTGCTTTAAAGGCATAAATACTGTACAGGGACATACTTAATCAAGCAATAACATTTCAAACATCCAACTTCAACTTTTAAAACATCACACATCAACTTTTAAAACATGGCAAACTGGGGAAACTTGCTTCGTATTGCGAAAAAAAATTGTAAACCGAGGCATTATTTTCAATGGATTTTCATTCGTAAACCGAAAATTACGTTAACCGAGGTGTTCGTAAACGGAGGTACCACTGTAGTACAGTGGGACTCAGGGAAGGGTTTTTTTAATAGAGGTCTTGTCACTGTCTCTTTCAGGCAGACTGGGATCCTGTCTTGTTCTAAGGAAGTGTTCACTAATCCCCTTACCAGCTCAGCCAGTCCTTCCTCTTGACTGTTTTTTTTTTTTTTTAGCTGGAATGGGCAAGGATCTAACACACACATGGTGGCTTTTCTGCTCTCCAAGGATCCTGTCCAGATTCTCAGGCTTCACAAACTTGAATTAGTCTGTTAGTAGAGGACAGGAAGAGGCCAAAGTTCTATCCCCACAACCTGTGCCAACTACATCATTCTAGTCAAGAGTAAATCTCAGCAATTTTATCAGCAACGCATCAAACAAATTCTTCACAGTGGACTGATGAGTGGTTCATATTCTCTGCTTGTTAGCCACAGTGCAACAGGTCCTTGACCGTTTGAAACACCTCTGCTGGATGACTCTGCAGAGGCAATGGTGGCATAAATGAGGGAGTTCTTCACTCCTACACAGTAAGCTTTGCAGTAGGCTTTAGGCCATGTTTGGTCAGCCCTGCTCCTCATTTTCTGCCATGGACACTTTAATCTCTGTCCAACTTGTTTCAACATCACTAGCTCCAGTGGGCAAGTTCTGCAAGTGGGAGAGGACACTTAGGGGCAGTCCTGTTCACTTCTCTGGCCATTTCACCTTTGCAGAAGTGGAATTTCAACAGGACTATTTGCCAAGGTGACAGGGAATTCTCCAAGAGCCATCATTAACACTTCCTGTTATGCATCTGCTGAACTACATCAAACCAGACTGGCATATTCACCTACAGAACAGCATAGAACCAAGGCTGTTGTTCTTAACGTTTGTGGTTGCATACCCAACTGGTTCCAACTAGCTTTCAAAAAATATTGCACCTTGCAGAAACCTTTTTCTTTGTATTTTGATAGTATTCTGATAACTAACAACGGGGAAATGCTGTTACTTTCATGAAACAGATATAGTTTTCCTTAAGGCAGAATCAGACAACATATGGCCTTCTAAATGCTGTTGGATTGCATTTACATCATCCCTCATTCATTGTGTTGGCTAAGTAGGGCTGATGGGAATTGTAGTCCAATAGCATCTGGGTGGCCCCAGGTTGCCCACCCTGCCTGAAGGCATCCAGCTGGTCCTGTGGAAAGTGGATGCTGAATGAGATGAACCTCCAGTCTCACTCAGTAGGGAAATGCTTGGGTTATTTGCAAACAAACACAAGAAAAGTGCTGGCCATGATAAAGGTGATCCAGGCTTTGCTTAGAGCACTTTCTAATTTAGTCTTCTTCAGTGCCTGGAGAGACTGTTTGGACACAAAAAGAGGGGAACTTTAGCTGCTCTTAGCAACTGTTTTCAAAATGTGGTGCACGCACGCACACATAATGAGATGTAATACAAGAAGATAAGGGATGTAATCTGCAGGTAAAGAAATCAGCCACTGCTCCCAGCTGGTGTTTTCTCAGCTTTGCTCTTCTTTTCGTCCTTATTTCTGGAGAAATTACAGTTCAGAAAAAAAGAGGCCACCCCAGATGTAGGCTATTTGGTGTGATTATCTTCTATTTACTATGATGGGCTTGGATTTGCTGTGCCTCAATTTAATTTCCTTGTTTGGCCAAAGTGAAGGGAAGCACTGTTTTCATGTTGGCGGATGGACGGCAAAGGACCGTGCGGAATGTTGTTTGGTGTTTTTTTACATCAGGCAGGTGAGGCGGTGGGAGGGAGATGGCTGGCCCAAGGACAGGAGCTGGGATTCAGCCGGTCTGTGCCAGCGACCACTGCTCTGACCTGAACAGCAGGGCCATGTTTCGATGTTAATCAAACTCAGCGCTGCCATTGTCCCAGTTGAAGTGGGAGCGGATATAGACAGTTCACAGGAGCCTGAGACGGATGGGCTGGCAGAGAGACCGCCTGGCTGTGAAAGATGGGGAGGAGAGACAGCTTTTCTCTCCCATTCATCAAGACAAGCAAAGCTCTGTGGTAGCTGAGGAGAGGGGGGGAAGCCATGGTGGATGTGGTATAAAATGTGGAGAAGCTTGAAGTGTCATCTGCGCTTTATGGAAGTGAAGGCAAGGGAGTGAAGTTGCAGGGGGTTCTGCAGTCGCTGTGCTGTTTCCCTTATTGGATTAACAGAAAGGGAAGATGACTGTAGAATGTCTACCCATTATCTGCACTACAAAGGGATTAGTGTGGTTTTCAAAGAAATTAATGGCTTTTGAGTTAGCTCTGAAATCCTAATGAATGTCAGGGCCAGAGATGGAAGGCAAATAAAATTGGTTTCTTCTTATACTCTTTTGTCTCATCAAAAACCCCTTTTTTCTTCCTTCCTTCCTTTTTTTCCCTTCCATTTTTTTCTTTCTTCTGTTTTGGATTCAGTTTAATTACCTCCCCCACACTACAATTTATTTGAATTAAACCTCTCTTTTTTGTAAGATAAATTTTGCGTGGAACGATCACGTTCATGTTATGTCTGGAGGATGAGTGACATGAAGCTTGCCATGCCAGTTGGAGAGCCACTCTGTATCCAGCATGTGCTTGATCTTGGAGAAGAAACATATGAAATGACACACACCCCTCCACCTATCCCCACCAATCCATTCTCACAGGGAGCTGCTGAACTTTTGACAGTGGGAACTCATCCACAGCAGACACCCATGCATCACCACACACAGTGTGTAAGATGATACCTTGGTGCTTCCATTCTGTCAGCCCTGGGGCCATCGCCAGCAGTGACCATGTATGCCAGTGGAGTTCCTAGCCATCCTTATAGGCAAGGGTTTGAATCCTCTTATGCCTCTGACCCCCATGGCATGGGACACTACTATGCAAACGGAAGGACAAGCACACTCCACTTTTAGTACATAGTTATGGGGAGCTTTTCAACTTGTAGAAGAAAGTGAGTGGTGTTCCTCCATAATGAGCTTGTAGCTGATTATGAAGCCATCCAGCAGCTGTACAGGGAGCAGCCAAGGGTTGGAGGTTGTGCACTCTGGCTCTAGAAGCCACCCACTGCATGTTATGAGGCGAGAATACCCAGAAAAGGCCCTCCAAAGATTATCTTAAGATCCAAGCAGGGGTGGATGTGGGAGAACACTTCAGGCTGATCAGAAGGGCTATCTTGCCTTGAAATATGGTGAGACTGGTGTCAGCCACTATCCCTTCTGCCAGAGCAAGCATGAGGGAGGGAGAGCAATTTGATCTTTAAAATATATTTCTTTGAACTCTTTTCTAGAGCACAAGCCAACGTTCTCAAATATCTTAAAGAAAGGGTATTTGGAAATTAAGAGCAACCATGATACCTACTGGCAGACTTGTTATGCTGAGCTCTCGCCATATGAACTGTACCTATATTGGCTGGACAACAGCGGTAACCAGACCCTTCCCACTGTCTATCTGCTCCTGCATTTCCAGAGTATCACTGTGGAAACTAGTGTAGTGGATGCAGTTCTGTTCAATAACTCACATCTACAGCTCAAAGCGGAATGTCCCTGGGAAGCCTTAGACTGGGGGCAGAAGCTTCGGGAAGCTGTGCATTCTTCAGTACCATCTTTCCTGAGGCCACCGGGAGACTTGCAGAACTCACAGAAGCTTGATAATGAGGATAGTGGCATCACTCAAAACCATGTCTTTCAGAAGGAACCTTCCAAATTTTTGCAGTCGACATCTTTGACCCCAAATATCAAGGACTTCCAAGATGTTCTTAAATCAGGGACTCTTTACAGGCTGACACTTCAGAACAACTGGAAAGCATTCCATTTTGTGCTCAGCCCTCCTCTCCTCATGGCATTTCAGACCAGCGGGCTTGATGAAGACCCTTTGTGTAGCTACAATATTGAAGTGTGCCTCTCGGTAGAGACTGATACTCTGGATGACTGTGACTCTTGCTTTCAGGTTATCTTCCCTCAAGATGTGCTCCGCCTGCGGGCAGAAACACGTCAAAGGGCTCAGGAATGGATGGATGCCTTGAAGACTGCTGCCAGGGCAGCAGGCCTTGGTCAAAAGCTGCAAGTGACACTCAGAAACAAAATCCAAGGTTTGTCTCATGGAAAAGAGCATAGGAAGGTCAAGCGCCAGTCTGTCACCACTAGTTTTCTCAGCATCTTAACCACTTTGTCTTTGGAAAGAGGACTGACTGCCCAGAGTTTTAAGTGTGCAGGTAAGCAAATAAACTGAAGATGTAATGTGGCTTTCCTTACCACTTCTGGCTTTCTCTACCACTTACATCTCTCTTGCATTGCTGCCTGTTTCACTTGCTGAGATTCGGCCGTACATCTCTGCATGTCCTTGTTGTCTTGAACTGATTCGTGAATGCACGTGCCATTTATGTTTCGGAGTAGGGATGGGAAATTGTGTTATGATTTAGTTTTACCGTAGCCTATTATGAATCCACCAAGTGAAACATGAAATAGCAGGTGACTGAAGAAAGTATCTTTAGCTTTGGGAGAAAGCAGCTATGTGATGTCAGCCATGAAGAAGAGAAAAGTTTGCTCTTTTCTTTTTGTTGATTTTGTAACTGTAGTGCAGGGTGAAGATTGCTCAGGCAAATTAATAGTTCCCTTTTTTATTGTGGTTTGGATGGGCTCCCTACTTGCTAGTCACCAATATGAGAAGTGGAGGATTCTAGCGGGAAGGGCTCTTCATGCATTTCTTTAATTGTTTGACTTTTGATTAAAGCAACATTTGAAGAAGCATGAACTGGGGACTTGGGATAGACTGGTGGAAAGAAATTTAGAATGGAATCAGTGTACTTGTAATGCACTTGCTTGCTGGCATGCAAGCATACAACATTAACAGTTCCAGCAGGGGGCAGTGTCAGTAAATTGTTTCAGATTTTAACTTTAATTTCTTTTGAAAAATCCAACCAATTAGTTAACTTCCTTTTCGTTTTGATCATTTCATGAATGTGAAAGATGCACTTGGCATTATCAGTAAGATTATGTTCAAAGCTCACAAAAGCAACAAACTCCTACTACTTTTAATTCAAAAGTAAATTTTAAATGCTATATGTAGGAATGTGAAGCCCTGTTTGTTTTCTTCTCTTTGAGTTTCTAGGTTTTCCACTGACATTCCTGTTCTGTCCTGTTTCTGCACCATGTTGCAAAAGAGTTGGGTTTTCCTCCAAGCACAGAAATTTATAGCCATTTTTTTGTTTTACATTTACTAAAGTAATGATGAGGAACTGCAGCTGTTTAGATATCTTTGGACTGCAGTCTCCGTAGTCCTTGCCTCATAGGCTGTCCTGGTTAGAGTTGATGGGAATTACAGGGTAGTAATGTATACAACCACCGTTGTCCACCTATGGGCAAAAACATACTTCTACATATTTTTGTGCCCATTTCTGCTCTCCAGAATGCAACACAAGCCTTGCAACTGTGAATTTATAAGGTTAGAAACTTTTCTTTATGTTGGCAAACCCAGGAGATGCAAAAATATGTGTTTATCTATGGAAATATAAATCCAACATATTTCTTTCCCTTCTTTATGGGAAGGCTTTGGTGGAGGAAAAGATTTCTTCTTCCTGGCATTCTGGGTTTCTTTTTCAATTCTATCCACAGTTCCAACAGAAGAGTGATAATCAAAAGATAATCAGCCTTTTTAGAAGGCACTTTAATTTGAGTTCCTCAGTGAACTATATTGCCATTAGAAATGGCCTGTTGGCCTCATAAGCATTTGACATACTCCAAACCAGAGCGTGCCATCTACTGATTACAGCTTGTGTAGTATATGAGGTTTGAGATTCAGTTGGTAGCCCAGGGCAGTCCAGTAAACTTTGTTGCTGAACAGGGTTTTGAACCTGAACCTCTTGTATTCAGAACAACTTTTCTCTTTGCTGCACCACACTGCCATTACAGTTTATTTATTTAACTTATATGCCGCCCACACTACCCAAAGGTCTCTGGGCAGCTTACAATAATTAAAATATAGTAAAAAAAGATAAAACAATTAAAATACAATTAAAATATATACTCTAAAAATTGCCATCAGGACCCACAGTTGATATTATTTCAGTTAAAAGCCTTCTGGAACAGGAAGGTTTTGACCTGGCGCCGAAATGTCATCAGCGTCGGCGCCAGATGAATCTCAATTGGGAGGGCGTTCCATAGTCTGGGGGCAGCTGCCGAAAAGGCCCTTTGTCTACAAGCCGCCCCTCTTACCTCCTTGAGGGACGGCTCTTTCAAAAGGGCCCCCTGGCTAGATCTTAACTGCTGGGTAGGCTCATATGGAAGGAGGCGGTCCTTCAGGTATCCAGGGCCCAAGCCGTTTAGGGCTTTATATGTCAAAACAAGCACTTTGAATTGGGCCCGGGCAGCAACTGGTAGCCAATGTAATTTAAACAGAATCAGCTTGATGTGTCCCCTAGCGGCCCCACCACTCACCAGCTGCGCAGCTCGATTCTGGACCAGTTGCAGTTGCCGGACCGTTTTCAAAGGCAGCCCCACGTACAGCGCATTGCAGTAATCTATACGAGATGTTACCAGTGAGTGTGTAACTGTCATGAGTCTCCGCTCGTCCAGGTAGGGCCGTAGCTGGTATAATTTCCGCAGCTGAAGGAAGGTGCCCCTGGCCACCGAGTCCACCTGGGCTTCCAGAGTTAGACTGGGGTCCAGGAGCACCCCCAGGCTGCGGACCCTGACCCTTAGGAGGAGTGTAACCCCATTCAGGGCAGGGAAATGGCCCTCCAGCCTGTCCGGTGAAGCACCCACTAACAGCACTTCCATCTTGTCTGGATTGAGTTTCAATTTATTAACCCTCATCCAGTCCATTATCAGGTCCAGACACAAGTTCAGCACAGAAACTGCCTCACCTGGATTGGTGGAAAACGAGAGGTAGAGCTGAGTGTCGTCAGCATATTGCTGACTCCTCAGCCCAAACCTCCTGATGACCTCTCCCAGCGGTTCCATGTAGATGTTAAACAGCATGGGGGACAGTATCGAGCCCTGAGGAACTCCATGACATAAATGCCATGGGACAGAGCAACTGTCCCCCAGCACCACCCTCTGGACACGGTCAGCCAGGAAGGAGTGGAATCACCATAAAGCGGTGCCCCCAACTCCCAACCCAGCCAGCCTATCCAGAAGGACACCATGGTTGATGGTGTCAAAAGCTGCTGAGAGGTTCAGGAGTATCAACAGGGTCACACTCCCCCTGTCTCTCTCCCGGCAAAGGTCATCGTAAAGGGTGACCAAGGCAGTCTCCGTACCAAAACCCAGCCTTAAACCCGATTGAAATGGATCCAGAAAATCCGTTTCATCCAGCAGCGCCTGGAGTTGCCCGGCCACAACCCGCTCCAACACTTTGCCCAAATAAGGGAGGTTCGCCACTGGTCGGTAGTTAACCACCAGCCTTGGGTCCAGGTTAGGCTTTTTTAGGAGTGGCCAAATTACCGCCTCTTTCAAGGTGGTAGGGACCACTCCCTCTCTCAAAGAGGCGTTCACGGCCTCCTGGACCCAGGTGCGAACCCCCCTGGCAGATCTTCCAATTAGCCAAGATGGGCAAGGGTCGAGCGGAGTGGTGGTAGAACGGACAGATCCAAGCACCCTGTCCACATCCTCAGGTCTCAACAATTGAAACTCATCCATTAATACTTGACCTAAGCACGGCACACTGGACACATCCTCTGATTCTGCAGTAACGGTGGAATCCAACCCACTGCGAATCTGAGCGATTTTTCCCTCAAAATGGATGGCAAACTCATCACAGCGAGCTGATGAGCAGTCCGGGACCTCCACCGGATTTCCCGGTTGAAGAAGATCCCGGACCACCCGAAACAGCTCTGCTGGACGACATTCTGAGGAAGCAATACGGCTGGAGAAATATTGCCGTTTTGCCAGCCGTATTACCACGAAATAGGCCCGATAATGTCGTGTTCAATCGGACTCCCAGCGGGATTTCCTCCACCTGCGCTCCAGCCGTCTCCCCTCTTGCTTCATTGCCCGCAGTTCAGTAGTATACCAAGGAGCTGTCTGGGCTCTGCGTGCAGGGAGAGGGCACTTAGGCGCAATCGTGTCAACCGCCCGGGTCATCTCCCTATTCCATAGGGTGACCTGAGCTTCGGCAGGAGCGCCGACCATATCAGACGGATAATCCCCCAGAGCATTCAGGAAACCATCCGGATCCATTAGTCTCCGAGGGCGGATCATCTTAATAGATCCCCCACCCTTGCAGAGGGGAGAAGAAGCTAATAGACTAAACTTGACCAGGAAGTAGTCTGACCATGACAATGGGGTCACAACCAGCCCCTCCACATCCAAACCACCATCTTCCAGTCCCGTTGAGAAAACCAGGTCCAAGGTATGGCCCTTCTCATGTGTCGGGCCGATGACATATTGAGACAGCCCCATGGTTGTCATGGCGGCCATGAAGTCCTGAGCTGCCCCAGTCAAGGCAGCCTCGGCATGGATGTTGAGGTCCCCCAGCACCAACAGCCTGGGAGTCCTCAACACCAGGTCCGAGGCTACCTCCATCAGCTCAGGCAGGGAGACTGTTGGTATGCAGCAGGGTGGGCGGTACACCAACAGAATCCCCAATCTGTCTCGTAAGCCCAACACACAATACAGGCCCTCAAGACCTCCTCTCAAAGGGATAGGAAGCCTGGTCAAGGAGATAGAACTCCTATAGACTATAGCAACTCCCCCTCCCCAACCCTCCGAGCGACATTGGTGCTGGACCGAGTACCCAGGTGGACACAGCACCCTCCTCTCCCACCCAGGTCTCAGTAATGCACACCAGGTCAGCACCCTCATCCAGAATTACATCATGGATGAGGGCAGTCTTATTTTGTACTGACCTGGCATTCATCAACAGTACAGTGTGGCTCGAGGGTTTGCTGATATGGTCACCTGATACCATCTGGTTGGGGGTAGGACTAGAAGAGGGGATAGATGTAAGATATCTAACCTCTCTTCTCCTACGTCGGCATGTTCTACCCAGAGGAAAATTGGTAATTCCCGTGTAGTATGCTCATAGGCATTTCTACAGGAGCTGTTTCCCAACTGTGATCTCAAAACACTACCATAAAAGGCTGGTGTCTGCTTTGTAAACTCTTGATGTCCTTTCCTTACTAAAGCACACAACTCTGTGAATGGTTCTCATGGAAATGTGAAAGACAGGTCAGTGAAGACTGTGCTTACGCATGTCAGTCTACACATCTTGATGCAAAGCTGTCTTGTAGCCCCATGCAAACAAATGTGCCTTAGGGGATGAGTGACATATATTAAAAATGATGCCTTCCTCTTCAGTACACGGTGATTGTTTTGAAGCTAAGGAACAGGAAGCCCATGCTACGAAAACTGGGCATGTCAGCAGCAGCTGCTGAAGGTCTGCATTTGTTTTCTACCATGTTGAAAGATGTCTGCTGTCTTAACTTCTCAGGGTGGCTGTTTAACCTCACAGGACTACTGCTGGTAATTGCATCTTGTAGGCATTAGGTGCCCCCTCCCATTCCGCCTTTCCCCATACCCTCACCCCACTCCTACAGCTGCAAAAGAGGGGTAAGCTTTGTGGAGGGAGAGAAAAAAAGTTTTGCTGTGAATTCTTCAGCCATTTAGTGCAAATTCCTGTAATTACCATCATTGTGTCCTGTCTGAATGGCACATAATGCAGGAGAAGCCTTTCCTAATTGAGACCTTACAGGAGGTACAAATCCCTCCTTTGTTCAGCCTGACAAATTAGTGCCAGAAAGTGGCAGGGTCTGAGTGGGAATCAAAGAGGAGCTGCACAAAGATGAGACTTAAGGCTACAGTAATAACCCTCTCTTGTTCTTCAGGGGAGGAAAAAAGTAAAGGGGAGGAAAAAGAAAAGAGGGTGGGTATTTTTTCCCATTTGGTTTTTTTTTTTGTTTTGTTTTGTTGTAAATTCCCTTGACATGACAGCACCTGAGGGCTGCTTTATTTATTTAGTAAAAGTGATTAAATAGTAATACAACAGAGTGACCCATTGTCTCTCCACCTACCCCCCACCGCACAGACCCCTACTGCTTTGGCTAATTGATTGACAATGAACCTCTGATAGAGGAGTTTGTTGGAAGGATTTGATGGGGACAGAGGTTTTTTTCCCCTTCCCCTGTTTCTTTCTTTGCTTTTCCCTCTGTCAGGATTTGGCGGTGGAGGGGGCTAGTTTTGTTTGATTGCACTCTACTTCCCCCCCTCCTCCTTATCCTCCTTTAAAAAAGCTTTTGCAGCAAAATCTTCCAGACAAACAGCTGACATTCAGAAGTGGGTAAGAAGAATGTAGCTTTAGACAAGTTTATCTTGGGCGCCAGCTAGCATTTTCCAACCACCTATAGAAGCTAGGGCAGCTCTGTAAGGCCTAGAGATGTGACCAAGGAAAAAGAGGAAGGTCAGGAAGGAAAACTGTTTGTTGGTGTATCAGGGTCAGAAGGGTAGTTAAAAAAGAAACAAAAATCTTTCAGGAAAAAATTTGTGGGCCTGAGAATAGAAGAGGTTTTCCTCAAGCTGCAGTTCTGCATATATTTCTCTGGGCAGAAGTCAGTGAGGCCTGCTTCCGAGTAGACATACATAATATTCTAGTATCAGTCTGTTTGCATTTCCCTCTTTCCCCCATGGTTTATTTTGCCTTCGGTAATTTTAAAAATCCAGTGTCTGCTTTGCATCAGTGACCAGATTCAGGTACTTCAGAAGCTTCAAGGACTTATTCCGTATGGTTATTACCTTAAGTCTTATTTGGATGATCAGTTGATTGTAATCCTGTCTTCCTTAAACTGAGCTCTTCTTATGAATTCAGTGACACTGTTGACAGCCAATGGAGTAAGCCTCTGGACTTACCTCAGCTGCACCAAGTGTTCGGCAGTGGTTTCCTCTGGAAAAGTGAAACTACTTCAGATGGAGGAGTTTGACCAGGACTCCTGTGCAGCCTTAACGGACTAAATCAGCTCTAAATCCCACCTCATCTTTGGCAGCAACAGTGCCAGTACTAACTGGAGGCCAAAGACACAAATACCAATCAGACTTAAATATGGAAAATGCTGGGCATGATCATAGCCATCACATAGCCCTGAGATCTGGAAATCAGTGGAAAACCACAGTGTTATATCTGCCCAGTACATTCGTCTCGCCCTCAGTCCCAGCCAATCTTTAGATGGCCAGAGAGTGTGAAGAATCTCTGGCACGAAAATCAGGGTATGATCAGACAGAGAAACAGCTTACATTTTGGACCACTTGTGGCATGGTTCCATTCAAGCTATTTTCCATCAATCAGATGATGTACAAGGAGATCACAAACCAGCTCACCCTACTTGGTGCTGTAGCTGGACCTTTTTCATTCAGCGGCAGGGCTACTATTTTCTTGGCCCGGCTAAAGCAATTCCTGTAGGAACGGAAATGTTGCTTTAAGCCAGGGATGTTGCTCCCAGTGAAGATATTCTTTCCAGTTAGATCAGACACACTTCTTTATAGGCACCTGATTGCATCCTCAGACATGTATAAAGTATGTACATTGCAGGAATGCTATTGTAAAAAGTGAAAAAAATTAACCTTTAGCCCCTTAGAGTAAGTGTTGTTTGCTGGCCAGAATCCAACCAAATACAAATAGATAGTAGCCATACTGTGTTTTATTAAGGTAGCAATGACGCATAGCACTTTTGTGCAGCTGCAATCACAGTAACAAAAGACTTTAGTCTATGAACTTTGTTCCATACTCAGACTGGATAGTGGTTGTTTGAGTGAAAGAGAAAAGTGCAATAACAAATAGAAAAAAGCAACACCTAAAATTAGTAATGGAGAGTTTTAATGTTGAGGTAAGGAACAGAGCTTGTGGAGATTTTGCTGGAAAATACAGACTAGGAACAAAATTAGAGAAACCAAAGAAAAAATGTATTTTTGTAGGCAGAGCAGCCACTAGAACAGCTCCTGTGAGATGAAAAATGTAATATATGACAAAACTTAAGTTTGGCTTTGATAATGTGCATTTTGTGGTGCTATCTACTTGGTTCTGCTGTATGATGTGAAATTGAAGGCCTAAACATAGGCCATTATAAAAAGATAACAGCATGCTAACAGTATGCTAAGAATTTTTGAGGGCAGCTAATGAAGAAATACTGAATTGAATGACTAAAGACCAAGAAATCAGAGTGCCTTCCAGCCCTGCAGTTCTAAGATGATGATTGTGATGATGATGATGATTACTAAACATGTAAATATAGACAGCTAAAATGCTTTGTATATAATAAATTGCATAATGAGAAATGAAAAATACAGCTGATCACTCAAGGTGAGGTAAATGGGGGGGGGAAGTACGGGAAGGAGAAAATGTATTGACTGAAAAAGCAGGGAGACTGGCTTGTGTGTGGTGGTGCAACATTGTTGTTCAGAGCTACAAATAAGAAGCACTATCGCCATTGTGACATCCAACCTTCAATAGGAGATCAAGAAGAAATTGGCAGCCACTTTACTTCCCTAACTTTTTTGGAGGGGAAGGGGCACAGTATCCTGTAAAACAAGGGTCCTCCCAAGATATTTTGATGCCTGAAGCAAGAATAAGATACCTCTCGCCCAATCCAGGTAGTCCAGTTTCACCTTGACACCAGTGATGGGTGAATGTCCTCCCTGCACTTGAGGCCAGCAGAGTAATTTGGAGGGCCTAACTAAGGGGAAGAGCCTGGAAACTCAGGAGGAATAGTTAGAAGGTGGCTACAGCTGCTGCTTAATAGCTGGGCCAAAAAATATTTTTTTCATTTTTAAAAAAATATATGATCAACTAAGGGAATGAAGTCAAATTTTTCTGTAGAGCCTGTGTAGCTACCTGAACGCTGCAGCTCAATAATGTTAGTGATGAAGCTGCCATTATGACGTGCAGTCTGGTCCTAAAATTTTATTCAGAAAGAATTCCACTGACTTCAGATAGATTTATTCCCTAGTAAGCTTGCCTGACAGTCTGATCCTGCTCATTTTTACTCCACTGAATTCAATAGAATTTACTTTCAGGTAGCTATAGAATTTCAGACTAACTCAGTATGAAATGAGTAAATGCTTAGCCCAGGATAGGGCCTCATTATACTTCTATAAACAAATAAAGGATGCCCATCCACCTTGTCCTTTAGTTCTGTTTATCAAAAGTCACCCTATGGGCTCAATTGTTATACTATTTGTATACTATTTTTATATACGTAGGTGTTCTTAAACCTTAAGTGTTTGGATTGCTGAATTAGCATCCTGTAAACTTCCCTTTCCCATGCACATGCTGCTTTAGGAAAGAATCAGCAGGAAAGAAAGTGACTGTGGAAGAAAAATAAAAGATTCATGAGTAGGGAGATGACAGTGTTGAACCTGAGCTTTTAGATTTAGAACCATACAGCTTGGCATATTGTATTGACATGGAGTTTTGTCATCTTGATATCACATCTCCTCCACCCCAGGCCATGTGTTAATGGAAGAAACTCCTCTCATCCTCCTTTTACCTATTCCTTCCCAAATAACAAATGAGTAGCCCAATCGGCTTTGATAAGTATCTGTCCTCACCTGGGCTTACCTTTGTCTCTATTAGCACTCTGAGTAAGTCATGTTTCTAGGTGTGTGCATGTGGGAGCGTGTGTGTGGTTTTGTCCTTCTTGGTTTTGCAACCTAGGTGTTGTGAAATCCAAGCAATAAAAAGCTAGCCACTTTCAAAGGTGAAGGTTTCTCCTGCGGCATATTCACCTCTGGGAGATAAGTAGGTGTAGTATTTTGCTCAGGTTTTATTTGCTTGGATTTTGAGATTAACAAACATACCAAGTGCAGGCTTTTGATTTGTTTGCTGTACATCGTACCTCCCTTCCCTGCTGCTATACTATCAGCAAAACAATACTTGCTGTGAAATGAGCATTGGTTTTCTTGTGAGAATAAATATATCCAGCTTGTGCCTTCTCTGACACTGGTCCAGACACCTCCCGCACCCCTCCCCAGTCTTGATGTAAACTGGTTGCTGGAGTCCTATGCAAAAGATTTGAGCCTGCCAGTGGTTCATGTAAAGCCTGCAGAGGAGATGAGCTAGCAAGATGGCACATAGGTCATGGACAGACATGCTCTTGATGAACAGTGGAATTTGCGTACATAGAGTGCAACATGTGCTTATGTATAACCACATTGTACTTCCATTGCTTAGTTTTTGTTAGGGCTATTGCTGGATTAAAAAGTTCTCCCCTGCTCCTCATATTTTTCTGTTTATCTGTCATCCTACCTACTTGTTTGCTCGTGACGTATAGGAGGCAATCTGACAAAAAAGAGTCCTGATTCAGGAGGTATGGCCACGAAACAGACCTCTTAAATAAAGACTAACAAGAAGATCACTCCTTCACGGATTGCTGCCTTGTCGTGGCGAAGGGGCGAAGAAGATCACAGATCACTTCCTTTTAGGATTTAATCCAAATGTTGATTCCCAAGTGAAAATCTTGTGCTAAATGAAAATCAAGTCTGACCATTTGCAAATTCACACGTACCACTCACAGCCCTAAGCCCTGTAATGAAGAAAAGATATCTCCATTCCATTAAATATAATGGTGTAAAGAAACTAGGAGTAGAACTGTAAAACACTCAGAATCCAGGCTCTCTTCTGCTACAAAGCTACTCAATTTCATGTTGTACCACTGCTGCCTCTTTCTTGTCCTTTCTTTTTTTTACAAATAGCTTAATTGGTGTCTGCTGCTGAGATACATTTGTCACAGTGTATTCCTTTGAACCTTGTAACATCAAAGGAGTCACCTGCACTCATAACTTGATGTGAAGGGGTTGTAGAAATAACCATCCGTGTAGAATAAAACATGCAACCGGAACAAGGCAAAAGCCGAGGGGCGGTGTTTAAAGGCTCAACATGGCAACACAACCAACATAATAAACATGTCTGCAGGCAGAAGATACTGCACTGTGTTGTGCTTCTCCGTCTCTTTTTACATTTGTCGTTCTGTGATTTGCTCAACTGCACAGATATTTCGGCACATTATCCTAAGTGGCCAAGGTAAAAAATGTGTTGTCAAGGAAATAGAGGGCAAGTACAAATCAAGGGGGCAGCAAATGTCTATACTGCATAAGAAGAGGGACAGAGGAGAGAGGAGGATATGGACTTGAGGAAGGAAACATCAGAGCAGCTTGCCTTCTTTGTGATTATTATATATCTTGTATGCTCTGCATGGGACCTGGCAAAGAATTGTGGACTGAAACTTGCTTTTTAGTCATTACATCTGAAAACAGTTTCTTTGTGAGAAACTTTTGTGTCCTCCCTTTTTTTGCAACCTCTCTAGTCAAGTTCCTCTCCTTGTGACATCATCTTCCTCTTCCTGTGCTTTGCTGCAGCCCCACTAACAGCAGTTGGCAGGAACTCAAGAACTGGCCTTGGAATCAAGCGTTTGGATTCTGCTTATGGGTGGATGGCTACTAGCACTCCTAGTTGAAAGCCATTCTGCAGCTATTCCATCTTTTCTTCCTTAATGGATTTTTTGAATGGACAGAAAAAGGAAGAGAGAGATGGAAAAGACAGGAGAGTTGCAAGTAGAAGCTAATCGTTTGTTGTGGCCCATACCATTTCTATCCATGAGGCAGAGTTACTGCAGAGTAAAAGACTCACCTCAAAGCATTTATAGTGATCAAAGGAGCAGGTATGCAGCTGACTTTATTAGAATCTTCCTTAAGGCTGGACTCCTGGGACATAACGCCATCAGAGCAGAAATTAATGGGTTTGAATACATTCTAAAGAGAGCCAATTCACTCCTCACACATTATTTATATGTTAAGATAAGAACCTGCCTTATATCAAATTACACCATTGGTCTTTCTAACTCAGTGTACTCTATAGTGAATGGCAGCAGGTCTCCAGCACAGAGCTTGGAATAATGAGCA
Source organism: Intellagama lesueurii (assembly GCA_037013535.1). Taxonomy (NCBI): domain Eukaryota; kingdom Metazoa; phylum Chordata; class Lepidosauria; order Squamata; family Agamidae; genus Intellagama; species Intellagama lesueurii. The sequence continues at coordinate 175,750,245 of JBAJHW010000001.1, read as the reverse complement.
AAATAATGATTTTACTCATAATGCATTATGAGTAAAATCAAATAACAGGGAGTAATACTGTTACTTTCCACAAAGTAACTATTTTAACTCTGAATGATCTGATGTGGGCATAGTGAGCAATGTTAATGGATTAGACATGCATCTTTCCTTGACTTTCCTGGAGATGCCACCTGGAACCTTCTACCAAGAACCTTAGCATGTGCTGTACTTTTCATCTGTTGCATTTCAGTCTCATTTTAACAAACTCACCAAGACTCCACAGGTGAGCAAAATCTGTGCGTCCGAAAAATATTCAGGGATTCGATGAAGCCTTATATTGTAGAGGAAATAGGTAATAATCCACACATCAAAAAATACAAAGCAGAAGTAATCCAAACATGTATCAGGTTGAGCATGGTTCCTTTCAGAACAAAGCCAGGATTCTAACATAAGAATGAGTGAGGACAAATGTGATATGCAGCAAAGTATTCAGTGGTTCCTGATCCTGAACAAAGTTTTTTTTGTTGAGGATTCCAGCCAGCAGGAACCTTTTCCAGAATATATGCAATAACAGGATGAAGCAGGGAATTCCATCTTTTCCATTTATTTTTTCCAACAAACACTCATTTGATGGACATTGAGTATGCTCAGTCCTCACCATATTATTTGGCAGGAGGGGTTGCTCCAATTAGGTTTCTAAAACAGTTTTTGAGCAAACTACTGTCTGGAGGCAGGCGGTGCAGCATGGTCTCTCCCATTTTGAAGAGACACTTGTCCAGCAGGCCAAGGCAAAGAGGCAGTCCCGAAACCAGCAAAATCAGGGAGCTGGACAGGGGACAGATTGTATTTGTCTTCAGTGTGGAAGGGATTGTCACTCTCGAATTGACCTTCTCAGCAACACTAGATGCTGTTCCAAGTCCTCTATTCAGAGCACGTTACCATAGTCTCTCGGGACTGAAGGATGCCTAATCTAAACTGCCTATGCTTTTCTAAGAATGCATATGCTTTCTTCATGTTCATCAGTAGCCCATGTATAGCTAGGAGAGTAAGAACCACACCCAAGTTAACAAGAAAGGATATGTGTGAAGAAGGATCACCAGAGAGGAAAGTAAATAAGAAACAGCTTTTTAAAGGGATTTGTGGCGTTCTAGGTGGATTTCTAACATGGTGATGACCTTATAAGGTCACCAGTCTTATTGGCATTCCATAGAGCAAACTAGATATCTTTGTTGGAGTAGATCTGCTTACATAGAAGCCACACGGCTGCAAAAAAAGGAATTACTTTATCAAATGTTCTGGATTTTGGATTTGTTGATATGGCTAGATTTTAACACAGAACTGTTTTACAATTGTATTTGTAGGGCAATACACTATTGATCACCATGTGCAGATGGGGAAACAAGGCTGAGAGAGTAGGACAGTGAAGGTGTAAGAAAGATAGCATTGTGACCCTCAATTCAAATCCCTCTCTCTCTCCATTGGTCCATACTTAGAAGGAATTCCTTATGAGGGGCATGGAAGATATCCAGATTGCCAAGCACAATGCAAAGTATTATGCTTTGCTTCCAGTGAAATCTGCCTTTCATGATCATAGTGGAGCTCTCATCATGTGCCATCAAGTTGTTTGCAGTACGTATATGGTAGCCCCATGAGCTGATGACTTCCAAAGGGTCTTGTCTTGTCTTCTTATGATACATCCAGAGTATGATAGCTTCAGTTTAGCTTTTTCAGTCAGTGGGGCTAGAGCATATCAAACCAAGAGATGACTGGAATTCAGAAAGAGAAGGTAGAATTAAAAATATATTTTGTATTCTTAGAGACTAGTTTTGCACGTCTTTTGAGCAGATGGAATGTGGTGAACTAGACCTCTTTCCTGCCATGCTTATCTATTCTGCAAACCAGACTGACGTGCAAGTAGTATTGCCTTAGGTTTCCTAGATGTGTCTCCTAGGCCTTCCAGGATAGCAACCAAGTGAGTGTCTGGTGTTCCTCAGAAGAGTGGGTTTGGCTTGTGGTCCCCGATTGCTAATCAGTGTTTGAACATATGCCATAAGTCCAGCTTTATTCTGCGATGACATGCATATTTGTAATAGAATAGAATAAAGTGTCATACAGTCAGTTGTTAAAATCATCTAATGCTCTTACTCCAACTTTCTTTATTTAGAGCTAGAATGTTTTTCTTTTAGAACTAAACTGTTTTTCCTTTGAAGGAAAAATAAATATTTTGTAATATTTTCCAAATACTCAGATTCTAAAATATAGCTTTTGAAAGCAGCTCTTTTTTTCTCTCTTGGCAGGTTGTCAGCGCTCTATAGGCCTAGCCAACGGGAAGGCAAAGGTGTGCAGCTACAGTGGATGGTACTACTGCAGCATCTGTCATGTGGATGACACCTTTCTGATTCCTGCACGGCTGGTTCATAACTGGGATACTTCAAAGTACAAGGTATAGGTTAAATGTATGGTAATGATGTCAACAGTCCCTTCTTGGATTTAGTGATGAACACCGATATAAAAGGTGCCCTGTGTACAAAAGAAATGGGGATACCCCCCCCCCCGCAATAAAGTCCCATGGAAACAACACATTCCTATAGGGCATTTTGTGCCAAACTGGAATGGAAGAATGAAATGCTAGCTGTGATTTGAAGTAGTAGTAACATTATTTTTTCCCCTGATGTACAGTATAAGTAATTAAAAGAGGACCCATGTCCTCTTCAAAACTAATATTACTCCCACCTGAATATTCGAGATTTTGCTTCCCTTACACAGATTGTTCTAATCTTGAAGTGGGCTGTCCCCACCTCTGCTGGAAAAAAAAGTCTAGGCTAAATACTTCGGCCCAGCCATAACAGGCAGGAATACACTCCCTTGTCCTTTGGTTGTTTATATTCTAGTTGCTACTTAAGAGTTGCCATCAGAATTGAACAATGGCTGAAATCCTGTCGCTTAGCCTGGTAAATTGCAACTAGAGTAGGCCCATTTGAATCAATGGAACTCATGGTGTCGTTGACTCACAAAGTCCCCACTGATTCAGCGGACCTTTTGTAGTGCAACTTACTGTGTTAAGCAATAAGATTTCAGCCAGTATCTATTAAAAAAAATATTGTTGCATTCTGAAAGACCCTTGTGCTTAGATCACCAAGCAGCACTACTGAACAGTCAGATGTCCACTTATTATGAAACAACCAACACTGGACAATTTTTACAGCCGGAATTTTGTTTGCTAATTATGACCTTTCCAATTTGTGCACCAAAATACAATATACATAGTGTATTCCTGGTGAACTCTGTTGGAAACCTGGAGCTAGTGTTTCAGACATTTATATGTGCTTTTTCATTTCGAAGTGTAGAAATCTTCATAACAGTGGCACTGTTTAATTTATTCTGCATGGATTAAATTGAATGGAGCAAGTGAGAGCCTATTCTTACTGCTGCTCTCTGGTTGGAATTGGAACCTGTTATTTTTCTCCAGCCATTTTGAGTATATAGATGTCAATGTATGTGCCATAGCATAAACCTTATTTGGTAATGTTGATACAAGTAGGCATGTGTTTTCATTTGTTCCCTCAGAATTCACTGTGCATGTGTAGTATCAACTGTGTTTTATGTGTCATCGTGTTCACTGGCTGTACATCTGAGTCACATCCACAGGGCTAAATCAAGCAAAGTACAAAAAACTGTTAGTGATTCAGAATGGTGCTGGATTAGGGACTCAATGTGTTCTGCTGCTCTATAGGATTTTGAGTGAGGGTGGCGTTGCTTTGACTAGCTTTGGATCTAGTGAGTCTGAATTCTTCACTCGAGCTTCTGTAATATAGATAGAAAGTGATTCTCCTCCACACCCACCCCGGCATTATTGTGCTTGTTTTAATGATGAAAAAAAGACAGGCAAAAATCCTGGTTGGTTGTTCCTCAGATCAGATTAAATTAAGTGGTTTTAGGTTACAAAACCCATGAATCTGCACACTAATGAATGGTAGCATACAAGGGATGTGATATAACTTCTCTTTTTGCTATCTTTAAAAGTGGGTTTGCCTAATTACCCAGATAATTGTTGTTATGTGAAATTAGGTTGGTTGCAACTTATGCCAGCCAGGTAACTTGATGGCCTCCAAAGGTCCTGCTCAGATCTTGCAAACTCAAGGCTGTGGCTGCCTTTATTAAGTCAAGCCGTCTCATGTTCGGTTTTTGTCTTTTCCTACTTCCTTCTACTTTTCCTAGCATTATTGTCTTTTCAGGTTAGTCTTCTCTTCTTATGATATGTCTAAAGTCCAATAGTCTCAGTTTTAGCCATTTTACTTTCTAGTAAGAATTCAGCACTCAATTTTTTGGCTTTCTGGCAGTCCACAGTATCTGTTAAGCTTTCTTTTATTTCAAGGTCAGTCAATTTATTTCCTTGTCTCAGCTTTCATCACTGGCCAGCTTTCACATCTGTATTTAGTAACTGGGAATAAAGTACAGATAATGTTGGCCTTGGACTCCAGCAACAAGGATATTTTCTTATTCCATCATAACTGCCATTCTAAGTCTCAGACTTCTTTGAATTCTTGTCTCTAGTCTCTATTTGGATTGATGATTGAACAAAGATGTAGAAACTTTTGGTTTCTTCACTTGTCAGCATTAAAGTAGTTCAATAATTTTGTTGTCGCAAGTTTTATCTTAATGTTCAACTCTAATCCTGCTTTTACACTTTCTTCTTTAACCTTCATCAACAGTTGTTTCAAGTCATTGCTGTTTTCTGCAGGTAATGTGATATCTTCCTGCATATCTTAAATTATTGATGTTTCTTCCACTAAATGTCAAATTGATTTTCTTCATAAATTCTTCATTACTGTCCAAACACCATATTTATAATATAGTCTCTCCTCCCTTTCCTTTTTCTGAATCTGGCTTGAACAGATGGCATTTCCTATTCCATATAATCTATGTCTGTAAAATCTTGATTATCACTTTGCTTGCATGGGAAATTGATGCAGTGGTCCAGTAGTTACTGCACTATTTGACATCTCTTTTCTTGAGGATTGCAATGAATATTGAGCATTTTCCATATTAATTGGCATATTCTTTTTAGATTCAGGCCCTGTAAGTTGGAACAGTTGTATTGCATCTACCCCCGTCGATTTATTTCTTATTTAATTAGGTTTTTGAGATGATCTTGCACTTCACATTCTAAAATTGCAGGTTCTTGATCAAAAGATCCTTCTTTGAACAAATCTGTCAATCTTGCATCTTTTCTGTACAATTCTTTAGTATATTGTTTCCATTTGATCTTTATTTGATCTTTCAGCATGTCTACTGTAGGTTTAAATTTACTTCTGATTTCTTAGCCCCTACGGATGATATGTTATGCTTTTCCTTGATGATTGTCATCTCTGTTTCTTTGCAATAGTTTTTGTAATAGATCTCTTTGTCCCTATGTGCATATCTCTCAAAAGTGGCATTTAGAATTCTGACCATATTTCTGCTACCTAATTTTTGCTTCCCATCTGTCATTAAGAATTTGTAAGAGTTGTACAGTCAAAGCTTTCCTTTTCCTTTTGGTTACAAGAATAGTCTTTTTGCATTCTTCTCTAACTATATTTCTGATTCATTATCAGTTGAACTTAGTGATGCACATCTGTTCTTTCCATGGTCTTTAAATCTTTCAATAATTACATCATCATTATAATTAAAAATAATTATTAAATTATAGTTTGATATGATTATTTTACTGTTTTTTTCAGCTTTCCTCAAATTTTTGATAGTAACAGTTCATGGTCCATACTGCATTCTGCTCCTGGTCTTGTTTTTGCAAGAAGATTAGAACTTTTCCATATTCTGCTTCCAATTATATAGTCTGCTTGATTTCGCTATTGGCTGTTGTTGGTTAACACATATAATCATCTGTTTAGTTCCTTGAGGCATATCTTTGTAATCAACAAATGATTGGCATTACAGAGTTTTGTGAGTCACTTTTCTGCTTAATTTTTAACTCCTAGGATGAACTCTCTGAGAGTGTTTGGCTCTGTTTTATTTCTTACTTTTGTGTCCCTGTTATATATTCTAATCAATACATCCTGTTTCAAGGTATAATCAGTTTCCTAGCACTTGCATAAAACCTTCAGTTTCTTCTTCAACACCTGTAATTGGAGTGCAAATTTGAGTTTATGATTACGTCAAAAGGCTTTCCATGAAGTCTGATTGATGTTAATTGGCTAGATTTTCATTATACCCCTAACTGCTTGTGCTAAATGATTCCTCACTGCTAGAGCCACCCCTTTCATTGAGCTGATCATATCCAGATTAAAATACTTTTAATTATCTAATGCTGTGGTTCCCAACCTTGGGTCCCTAGATGTTCTTGGATTAAAAATTCCAGAAGCCTTCACCACTAGCTATGCTGGTCAGGATTTCTGGGAATTATAGTCCTAGAATATCTGGGGACCCAAGGTTGGGAACCACTGGTCTCATGAAAAGGCTGATATCCTGTTGAACAAATTAAGCCATGTGAGACTGATATTGTCATCAGATGCAACTGTTACTCAGAAATTAAAAACTTCCAGCCTGTCCCAAGGTCCTGTGTTTTCCATGGGATCCCATTTGTTGTGAGGAAGCTGTTGGGACCATGGGATGTGGAGGGGAGTTTTTAATTTCCAAAAATCTCTGCCAGCCATGGTTCCTTCTAAGGTGTGCACCTGACTCGGCTGCCCTTCACGTGGCCTTTCTGCTCCTCCATGCACCAACAGTTATCGTTTGCAGCCCCTTTAGTCCCAGTCACGAGGGAACCCCACGGGGGGATTTCGTGTGCACAGGGGGCAGAGCCCTGCCCTGCAGGGCTGAAAATTAGAGGGAACATTGCTGCCAGCAATAAAGTAATCCCAATGGTAGTGATCTTCAGAAATGAAAGACTTCCCCCCCTCCCGTGGCCCCCAACAACTCGGCTGAGAATGTCATCAGCCTTAAGTGGCATACATTAATAAAAAAGGGTTTAAGCCAAAATTCTCCCTTCCAGTCCAGTTCACATGCATAAAGTATTATGCTGTATATATGTTCAATGTCTTGTTCTATAAATGGGCCTATTCCACTTGTGACTTACTCTGCTAAAATTCCATTTGAATTAACAGAATGTACAGAGGAGTTGATTCACCAAACCCCCATTGATTTAGTAGCCTTACTCTACTGCAGCTTAAGACAGTATGCAACAGGATGTCAGCCAATGTGTCAGATGAGTTTGACATTTGAAAATTATATTTTTGGTGTTTGAAGAAAATTGTAACAGCTGACAAAAGGTGTGGTCTTTATTGCAGCTTATGGATCTTAGCCATTTGGAAAAAAAAGCTTTCCATTGATTTTATAGCCTCACCTGTTCATTGTGTGCACAATGAACAATAATTTTAACATAAAGTTTGCACAGGGCTTCAACTGCACAGATGTACGTTCTGAAATTGAGTTCAGTTCTTTCTATTAAACAGGAATTTCTTTCCTGATGTGCCCAAAGTAGTGCAATTTCCTCATGGCATGGTACCTATAAACAACTTTTTTGGCCTTTTCTTAGACTTCTTCTATAATGTAAATGAAAAATGATTATATGTAGAGCCGTGAGGAAAAGGTATCCATTGGTGCTTCCACTTAATATTGGTTTGAAAACTGTTTAAAATAATTGAATTTTTAATAATTTTTAATAATTGGTTTTTGTTCATTCTAGTCTTTCTCACCTCTCTTTTTTTGTGATCCAGCCCCCTTTTAACAAAAAAATTAAAACAAAAAAACAGCTGACAGGTAGAATTAAAAATTTCACAATCTTATGGGCCTCCCCTGGGAGTTTCTTCATGCACCCCAGCACAACATGCCTCCCCCTCTCCAGTATAGAACCAGTGTTCTATACTGCTCTTTCCCCTATGTGACTGCTCTAGTTCCTCAAAGGCCACCATTCCCTGTGAGACTTGGAACCCCAGGTTTGGCCTCTCTCCCTCATTACTCCTCTGTAATCATAACAGCTTCCTTATAAGCTTGCCCAGTATGATGACTCTTATTTAGACCAGTTTCACCAAAGTGGGTCTAATCATTTTGAGTCAAATTCAGCCATTAAAAGTCTCTAGTAAACCAAATGGTTAAAAAAAAGGGAGGAAATGAAAGAGTAAAGAAAGATTTCCAAGGATTGAAGGGATACTCAAGTGCTTGGAGTGATATAAAGATTTGGTAAGGACTTCCATTTTAACATGTGCATTAAAAAGGGGCGAAGAATGACTCCAGAGTTATCAAATAGTTATCAAGTCCACTTGCCAGGGACTTGCTGCCCGTGAAATGCCCTGTGAAATATTGGTTCATCCCAAAGGGATGGGACCACGGATGAGCTGGGCTGTGTGTAGAGATTTGAATCAGAAAGAACGGGACAGCTGAAGAGGCCGGAGTTGCTGTTGCCACTTAGACTGCTTTTTTGAAGATTTTGCATGTGGAGCTGATTCTTCTGTGTTATGGATACCCAACCAAGTTAAGGGAGATATCTTGGGTTTTTGTCTGAATGTGAATTCAAAAGGACATTTGAACTTTGCAATTTCTACAAGCAGCTTCTGTATTGGTGCTATTGCTGAGGACTTGGGTGCATAAATTGTAGCATTTGGTTGTTGTTATAATAGACAGCTCATGCTGTCTGTTATATCACTGTGAATAAGAAGAGACCCATTTTGTGAAACTGTGTTTTCAAGGTTCATCCATAGATATTTAAGTAAACCAATAGCCCCATAGAACTTAACAGTGGTACACATATTTACAGTTACACAGCTGTATGTTTTAAAATACAGGTGGGACTGTGTAATGAATTAATAGATCAAGACTTTGCTGAGGTTCATGAGCCAGAAACTCCATTAAAATATCACATGCATTAGCTGCGTAGTTAAAGTAAGCATCAGAAAGTGCCATAGCAACTTCAATGCCAATTTCGCCAAAGGTTTGAATGGAACATAAAGGCAAAATCCATAGCAATTTTCTACCAAACGTACCTGGCATACATAATCCGTTTAAAACATTGAAACTCGCGTCTAGTGCAACACTGCACAAGAACGCAGGCCAAAAGCTGGTAGTGTTGATTTAAGTTTTTACCACACAGTCTGAACATCACTGAACTGCATAGATCTCTTCCCTTTCTTCTTGTCTTGTATCACATCACTTCTGAGGAGTATGCAGGGTTATATATGGGGTGAAGCTGTGTGCATTTGTATGGCTTTGATGGTCCTGTCTCAGGGCATGAAGAGAAGTGTGCTGAAGTGAGATATAGATTCATGCTGACTCTGTAACCATTGTTTTTTAAAAAACTAACATGCAGTAGCTTTGGTTTAAGAAAAAGTAATGTCTCTCATCATCAGACAATTCCCCCCCAATTGTTACTGTTATGTGCTATTAAGTAAAAACTGATTTATAGCAACCCTCAGGGGGCTTTCAAGGTAAGTGGGGTATTTAAGGAATGGTTTTACCCATTCCACACACACACACCCATGAGTTTCCATGGCTGAGCAGATATTCGAACCCAAGCCTCCCGAGTCCTAGTCCATCATTCTGCCCACTTACGCATTCATCCTAGGAATAAAGGACAGTTTTCCTAACTCATTTTTAAGAGAAAGAAGAGCAATGAAAGTACCTATCTCATTCTTTATTTCTGTATATTTTTATTTCTAAGTGAGGAAGTGATTGTAAATTACATAGGATTGATCCCTGTTTTAGAAATCTTCTGAGTTGCAGAGAGATACGCCTAATTTGGATGTTTTAGATATTTTTAGAAACATATTTGAATATCTCAGTTAACTGAATTCAGTTTATGTCATTCCTATAATTCCTATACAATATTTTATTTATTTATTTATTTGATTTATGTATACAGCCCCATTAGTGCAAGCAATAAAGCATCACATGCTATGTATCAGTAACAGTTGAAGCTCCAAATAGCATTCCAACTGTTAACCAAGCATCTATCAATGCAGATGCAAAAAAGGTGGCCTTTAAGCAGTTTGGATAAATTCAGTTGTGTTACTACTTCAGAACGCTTCACTCAGACTAGGGTAATGCCACTAAGCAGAGAGTATTGATTGCCTGTGAGCCTTTAAAGGTTTTATTAGAAGCTGAGCTAAGCTTAATGGATTTTTCTCCCTTTTCAGGTATCAAAGCAAGCCAAAGAGTTCCTGGAATATGTGTATGAAGAACCCCTGATTGACATCCAGCAGGAAAACCCAATGTTGTATAGACATGTTGAGCCACTGGCAACAGTGGTCCGTCTGAGACAGCAGCTGAAATCCCTCCGAGCCTATTTATTCAGCTGCAGAGCAGCAGTAGCTGAAGACCTGCGAAGGAGGTAGGAAGAAAGGGTAGTAAGCAAGAAGCAGCTTCCTTAGGGCTCTCTTGCTCTGTTTGTCTGTCTCTCACTTCCTCTTCTTGGTTCCCATGACCTGGCAATTAAAGTGCTGCTTGGTGTGTCTGCTTAGTAGTTGTAACTGGATACGTTGAACGGGATATTTTGCTGCCTTAAGCAGTTAATCTGTTCAAGTTTCTCTAGGCATATTAGGATGCCCAAACAAACTGGTGAATGTGCCAGAGGAATGATCGTACAGGGTGTATTGCAAGGTATAAATGTATGAAGTTATTACAAGTCATCTGTGGAACCACAGGATATGCAAAATTTGGAATAAATTAAACATAGACATGAAGGTGGCTTAACTCTGTGTTGGAACAAAAGTGGAGCTAATCCTGCGCTGTGTATTCTGACTTGCATTGCTCCATGAAGATCACAAACCTTCCCACTCTTGCTATCTGAGATCCTCCCAAAACTGGACATGCTGAGAATTGACCATGGGACCTTCTGTATGCCCTGCATGTGCTCTGAGCGCAAACTATGACAAAATACTGAGATCTGAGCTCATTTGCAAGAACGTTCTTAGGGTCTGACCCACCACTATAAATGTTTCTGAAGCAGTGCTTCAATGTTAAATCCTACTGGATGATCTAGCGATCATTTGTAGCAACACTGGGGAATTGTACTAAAAGATCCACATCTTGAAATCATCTACTTCCCTTCCCTTCCCTCAGCTTCTGAAAAAAGGGGAAGAAAATATCTGGGAACTCCTTTGTCCTCTAGGATTCAATGGAAATAATTGGGCCAAGTCAGACACGGGTCCTGTGTGTCCTACTGGTGTTCTTTTGTCTGCTGTGTGGAACAGTGTGCTGGGAATTTGCTGTATAGTGCCTCCCTTTGTCCTCCTCAAACTGTGTCTGGGTAGGGGAAGGAAGAAAAGACTGTGTAAAAATAGGTGCCCGGATGTTTTTGCCTTGGCACCTTTATTTGAGCTAACCTATGCCAGTGACTCACTGAATACTGCCAAGAATAAGTAGAGACAGATATTAATGTGAGCAAGCTGCTAGCTGTTAGTAGCTACATTCCTGTTTACATGTCCCTTGTATCTGTTGAGGTGGGGGTTGAGTGACCTGCAACTTTGTGGGGAGAGCGCATGCAAGTGTTTTACTAATAATTGGCTTGCACGTACCTCCGTAGGCAACCTTATCTTTTCTGAATACTCTTTGTTGGCAATATTGGTAACAGTGTCGCCTTCAATTAGTATGAAACTGAGGATAGAATGGTTTATGGAGGGTACAGTTCAGAAAAGACTTCAGAGAAAGAAATTACTGCTTTTGATTAACACCAGACTAGAAAGAATGTTCTGATTAAAATAAAGAGGCAGGGAGGGCCAAACCAAGTCAACGATGAGAGTAGACGAAAAGAGATCAAAGGAAACAAAGAGAGAAAAGCAACAAGGCTGGAAGACATGGGGCAAAGGGGGGAAAGTGAGGATACTAGCTGAGGCATGAAGAGCCAGAGCTGATGGGAAAAGGTGATAGAAAAGGGTCTCGAGGAAGCTGTGAAGAGGCATTCAGGGGAGCACAGGAACAAAAGCAAACCTGAGAAAATAGGAACCATCAGAAACTACAAAGGGCCGAAACAAAGGAGGATTAGAGTCTGAAGAAGCAGTTGAGTGGGTGTAGTGTAGAAGATGGGGAATATAGAGTTAGGGTGTGGATTTGGTGGGATGGGGAGAGCTAAAAATATCAAATTGTTTTCCAACTTAGTAAAAACTTATGTTAAACCGTAGAATTTGGGGAGAAAAGAGTTGGTGCAACTGTAAGAAATGTAAGGATACAGATTATGCATTTTAAAGAAAATTTAAGGATTAAATAACAGTACCTCTGAAAGGTGTGTGTGTGTGTGTGTAGGTACAATGCAGGGTTTAATTTTATCTCACATTATTATCTGAGCTGCAATTAACCTTGGACTTAAAAAAACTAACTCAGCTGCTACACCTGGTCTGAATGTGAGGAATAGTGCTTTCAGACTTTCTAACAGTCTCCATAAAGATAAACACTGTCTCTGCAGGGTTGCCGTTTATCCCCCTACCCTTCGTCTTCATGGTATATTCCCCAGACCTTTTGGCCTCGCTGTGTCTTTCTTTTTTTACCCCATGGTGGCATGCTCATATAGGCAAGATTTTATCACACTGCTCATTTGCCATTCTTCAAATAAAAATATAATTGCAGTTAGCCACTATGTTATTTACCATTTTGTGGTCCTTAAATTGCACAATAGTTGGCATTTGTAAAGAATGTGAGGTAATTTGAAGCTTCTCTTTTTCTTGAATAAATTCTTTTCTCATCCTGCTTGTTCTTCATCTCAATTATGTGACTAGCCAGTGGTACTGAGAGCACCTTCTTGAAGTCCTGTCAGAATTATATAAACAAGCTGAAACAAACTGTTAGTAGTGCTGTCTAAAGAGAACTAAGAGCAGACTGATTAATCATGATGGCACCCTGTTGCTTTTACGGCATGGATATGAGGAAAAGAGGAGAGTGCACTGTGTTTTTTGCTTCTAATTTTCATCACCACCCATGCTCATATTTTAAAAATGTAAAAGGGTGTTTCTGAAAAGATGGCAAAATGACTTCCCGTGCTCTCTGTTGAAATTGCAATTACTTTCTAAAACAGCTTCCCTGTGCATTTACATGTACGTGTGCATGTGTATATACATAAAATATGTTGCCCTTCAGCTAACTAACTTGTCTGGTGATGAACACTGGAGCTCAGTGATGGTGCTGGGGAGCTTTGCATTGCCAGGTCAGAAGAGCAGCCTTCTCAGTTTTGTGGTGTCCCATGAACAGGGCTTGAGGGGAAGCTGCATCAGTCCTTTGGGACAAACATCATGCATTAGGCGATCCTTTATCAAAGACAGCGTCTCTTTTGTACTTTATAGAATTATGTAGTTCAGACTCCTAAAGTTCTATTCAGTCATCACTTACCTGATTGTAAGCAGCACAGTTAGAGAGGAGTGGCCCACATGGAAATTGACCAGAAGAGGAGATCTTCCTGCTTGTGTGTAGGCTCTACACATGAGCAAGATATTAATTGCTGCATAGCACAGCGGTTTAGATCTCTGGCTCTGCAGCCAGAGGTGGGGGGTTTGATTCCCCACTGTGCCTCCTTGACAGGGACTGGACTCAGTAATCCATAGAGTCTCTTCCAGCTCTGCAGTTCTCAAATGATGATGATTACTTCTTGCTCATGTGTAGAACATACACAGAAGCAGGAGTTCCTTCTCTTCAGACATATAACTTACCATGTAGAGAAGAGAGAGATGATGGAGAGAGAAGAGCTAATCATGCCACTTCAAGTGTGTTGATAACAACTGGGTAAGTGATGACTGAGTTGGACTCAGGTACTTCAGAGGCTGTGAATCATATAGGTCCAGTGGGACGTTGTTGCAGTGATAGCTCTTTTCAGCATTCTACCAAACATTATTTCAGAGTCAGTGTCTGCATGTCAGATGTGAATGGTAAATATTTTCAACCTAGAGTAAAACGAGCCTTTTTTCTGTTTGTCTTTTGGGAATTGATGTTCCAGTGGCTTTAGAAAGCCAACCCAAATTACAGCTCTTCTCAGGAATGTTTGTTTGTTTAATGAATGAATATAAGAATTGGAAAGTTTCCTTTAAAAAAATAAACATTTTACTAGTCTTCATGAAAGTGATGAAATTATTGAATATGTAACAGAAGATAATGTTAACAAATATTTTAAGTAAGCAATCTAAAACCTATTATCCTTAAATGTGTGAAATGTCATCACCACTAACCAAATCTGGAAGTAATACATGAGTTAGAAAGCTTGAAGTAAGAAAAGAGTGCTTTTCTAGAAAAGATAAAGTGTAGAATTCAGTGGCTGAGAGTCTGTTGCTTTGTTACACAGGTGGAAGGTAAAATACATAAGGCATTACATTCACTTGCTTCTATAGCTGGCTCGTAAGGAGTTGCTGCTGTGATTCTCAGGAGTGTATGTGCACGCTAACTTGGTGCACACTTGTTAATTGCCAACTAGAACCAAATGAATACTATCCCTTTCCCCCTGAATAAAAAAAACGACAGGATTTCAGCCGGTCATAGTAAGCTATCTGTAATGCTTCTTGACTACTTAATGTGTGAAGCCATGCAATATTGGTGAGTAATATTGTCAGTCTTCCATATGCTGGACAACATAGATTATTCTCAACATGTTGTCTGACTACAATTTGGATAATCCATCTTGTTGGCCTATCCATCTTGTAGTCCCAAAATATCTGAAGGGCCAGAGATTGTTCATCCCTCCTGTGCAAAGCAGAAGTGAAAAACAGCCTCCTTCCATGTGAAATATAGTTGATGAAGCTAAGGAGCAAGGATTGCAGCCTTAGATTGAGGCACAGTAGTGTCTTGGTCCCAATCCATTATCACCACAGGAGAAGGATAAATTTGTAATACTGATGAATGGAGAGTTAATTAAGAATACAAACAAGCAAAGCAGACTATGTATGTATGTATGTATGTATGTATGTATGTATGTATGTATGTATGTATGTATGTATGTATGTATGTATGTATGTATGTATGTATGTATGTATGTATGTATATTGCATCATTTGTAGGCTGCTTTTCTCCTGGTGATGGAACATAAGGCATCTCACAGTGTTAAAACAAGAAATACTAAAAACATAATAAACTACTTATTAAAAAAATTAATTGTACAATAACAATTGAAATCCATTAATTAATGTAAAAGAGTTTAAAAGTTTAAAAACAGTGTTAGAAAAACAAAAAATGAAACTTTTTAGTCATGATTGTTCAGGATGGAAAACATAGACAAATCTATGATGGTAGATAATGAGACACTGGAAACCAGAGCAGAGTTTTTTCTTTGATTATACTCTCTGCAGACTTATAAATTTATTGTACATATTGCAGTTGAGGACATTTTGGCTGCCCTGAATCCATCCTTATATATATTAATGAATCAAAAAGATAAAGAAAAGGTTGCTCCTTCCAGAGACCAAGACCACCAAGAGCACCTTCACACTTCAAAGAGACTAAAGATACATGGAAAGGCTATGGACTGGTTTCTTCTTACATTTTCAAGACCTGGATTACCTCTGCATGCATTTGCACAAGCATGTTTGTTGAATGCTTAGCATATAACAGTTGAATTAATCTTATTTGACAGTAATGTATAATATGTGGGTAGGATGTCCAGATTCCTTATAGATCCATCAGCTGCCAGACTCGAATCTGGAGTTTCACAGCTTACCACTTAGTCAGGGAATAAATTTCCCATAAAGGATATTTTCAACTTTATAGGAACTGTGCATCGAAATCTGTCATATCTGGTTTCCAAGCAACAAGTTTGAGACAAAAGCATGCATTGCATTTCACAAGACTTTAGAAAGGCTTCTATGTAACATTGGAACTAAGGCAATGCAACTTTCCAAAACTTACATTTGAACTGTCACTAAAAAAATTACACTGAGATGTTATATATTTGTGTTAATATATAAGAAACCTTACCAAATTGGTGCATTTCATTAGTTGCGAATGGAAGCAACGCAGGTGGGTCACTGTTTGGAAAAGAGATTTAAGAATACTGAACATTATAAAATGGCAGATGCTCACTTTTTTCTGTAGTGAGATATTGCTTTTAGGAAATCCCACTGAGATTCAAATTGTTTTCACATCCAGAAAGCATTGCTTGAAAAATTGGCTCTCCTTATGCATTTATCACATTAGAAAATGCTTGTGGCAATCTTTAAAACTGCACCTGCAAAAACAGCAGCCACCTCGAAGTACAGGAGAGGTTAACCGTTTAAATGCTTCCTGCCCCATATTTCTTTTTCAGGTATGAATAAAGAAGATTATTTATAAGTATTTCTGAAGCAATTAATTGTATTCTAGATAAAAATCTCAAGGAATATAAATTATTAAATTCGCTGCAGTATTAAAATACATGGTCTCTCTGGGATTAAAACAGAAAAAATTAAAACATTAATATATAGAAACAATTTCAGACATGGACAGCTTATGGATAAAGTCACTGCTTCCAGGACAAAACAGAGCAGCTCAGTCTTATGTTTTATTCACTTCATTTGTTAAAAGCCTGTCTTAAAGAGGAAGTCTTTGACTCCCATCTGAAGGGGAGCAATGTAGCCTCCCAAGGAGGACATCCCACAAGAAAGGCTAGAAACAGTCACTGAAAGGCTGTCTCTTGTTTCCTTACCAAATGTGCCTGTGAAGGTAACAAGACTGGGAGAAAGAGCTCCAACAGAAGATCCCAAAACCACAGCCAGCTCATATGGAGATATATGATTCTTGACATAGTCTGGATGCATGCCATGTAAAACTTTGTAGATCATAGCTGGCACTTGGAATTGGACCTCGAAAGGAATAAGCAGCCAGGAGAGTTATTGTAACAGGAGAGGCATGTGCTTCATGCATGCAATCAGCACCGGTTAGCAGTGTGGCTGCCCCGTTTTGAACTAGCTGAAGTATTTGAATACTCTTCAAAGGCAACACCCCATACAGTGTATTTCAGTACTCCAGGCAGGATGTAACTAAGGCATGTGTTACCATAGCCAGATCAGACATCTGAAGGAACATACTTATTTGACACACTAGCTTTACTATGCAAATGCCTCCTGGCCACCACTGGAACATATCCAAGCTGTGATCTTGAGCTTTCAAGGGAACTGTAACCCCGTCCAAGACAGGCTAAATCCCTATTCGCTGATCGTCCTTTTGACTGACTAGGAGCACTTATGTCTTGTTTGTATTGGTCATCAGTTTGTTCACCCTCATCTAATCCATTAGAGATTGGTCTATAACGGAAATAGCACTTTTGGATTTAGAAAAAAATGAGGGATAGAGTAACTTCCATTGTTATCTCCATTAGCTCTGTCAGGGAGACAATTGTGTGGTGTGTTTCTTGGGATACCAACACTTTGCCAGTCCTGTGTTGGCAGCCTGTCATCAGGTACTATTGCCAGAACCATAGATGAAAATTATTGTGTGAACTACAAATTCATTTTTAAAAATATAGATACGTTTTCTATATTTCACTAGGCAAATCTGTACTGTGCTTTACATAAGATCCAATTGTATGGCATATCTATGTTGTGGCCACTTTGCTTAAAGCAGAAAGAAGTAGGGTCCCTGGATGGGATAGGGAATGAGTTCCCAACAAGAGTTCCCATCTGCAGAACCTTTTGATTCTCGTAGGTTTCCACTTATTAGTGCAGTGCTGTGCTTCTTGTGCAGTATAAGTGGTTTGCCTTGCAAGTAGAGGGACACAGGCAGCTTAGTCTTAATTGTCAGTCAATGAAGCCAAGTCACACTTTACAGCGCTGTGGGCAACAATCTGTAGGACTGGATAGTCCATCAGATTAAAAAATAAATAAATCTAGGCCTAAACTTACTGTATCTTGAAACTTCTAAAACCAAAAATTGAATGAAGAACATTGCTGTTTGTTGCCTGAAAGGTGTATGCTTGTCTAAACTGTGATCAGGCATATTTAAATATTTTCCATTTTTCAAAAAATATGTCCTCCTTTGGCTTGATAGATTAATGCCCACCTGCCTTGATTTCTTTGAGCTGCAGTGTGAATGGCAGAATTTACTTTGTGCTTATCTCATTTGTACTTTGGCTTTTAGCACAGGACTTAGGCATGTCTGTTTGCAGGCATTTTAGCCTAGCTGTCAAAGTGTTTAATTCAGTGGAGAAAAATTACTCTGGGCTGGTGACAAACCATCTCTTAAATGCATCCAGAGAGTATTAATTGCTAACAAAGGAGCATAGTTACAAACCCTGCAACTTTGCCTCAACACAAGAACCATAACTTAATGTATGGTTCTGTTTGCAGTAGAAACGTAAGCGATAACCTTTTGTTTGTGCAGATACATACCTGATAAGCCTGAGAGGTGAGGATGGATGAGATGTCTGTTTCTATCTTGTATAACTGTTATACTTTAAACTAAGTGATGGCATGATGGAAAATCCTACTTTGGTTGGCATAATCTCTCACTGAAGAAGTTATAGTTTATAGATTTGGAAGTCATTGTCTCCCTTCTGGATGCTCCCGGAAACCTAAGGTTAGGTCTCCATAGCATCATGTTTCTCACTTTACCTAAGTATGTCCAGGTCATTCCTAATCCAGGAAGCTAAATTTTGGTGCCTTTTTTTAGTTGGTTCATCCAGAACTGGCTTCATCTTGTCTTCTTGTTCTTTATTTTTAAAGTGCCTGCCTTGCTGTTCCATCTATGAATATGAGTCTCAAGGTGTTGAACAACAGCAAAATGTTAAAACAAAACAAAACAAGCCTCAACCTACAATTACAGCAAATTCTCAACTATCATTCTTTCTTTAAAAACAGAAGCAACACATGGACAGTAGAGAATAAAAATTAAAACTGTAAATAAATGGATTTGCTTAATTCTTCACAAACTGAGCTCTGTGGTTTTACTACAATTCCCATCATCTCCAGCCAGTATAGCCATACCAAATTCTGGATGGTCAGTTTAACAACTAGCAAATTGTGTGCAAGGATTATTAAAAATCCTGGGTGTGTGTGTGTTTGTTTTGAGCAGTATTGGGAATTTCTAAATATGAGTGAGAAGCCTTGAGTCAGTCTGAAACAAGATGAGAATCTTCTCACTGTTAACTGTTTTCTTGAGAAACCTCTACCAATACAGAACTTGTCCAGGCATTAAATCCAGCAGGAGTTTTAGGAATCCATATGAACAGCAGAGCAAGTCAGCTAAGAAACAAGATTTTTTTGAGTGTGTTGAATATGTTGGTGACAACTAGCTCCATTTCTCTTTTTTATTTGTACTGGGTGCTTATCTGGAGTCAGTAACAGACTAGCTGAGGGTGAATAATTGCAGTTCAGTCCAGAGAAAGCCGAGCTGTTTTTGTTTGTTTGTTTGTTCTGCTTTTTGGCAGTTATGGTACAGATGGCGCGATGGAAAAGCCTACTTTGGCTAGCATAATCTTCCACGGAAGAAGTTACAGTTTATTGCTTTGGAAGTCAGTCTTGGATGGTCAAATGGAGGTTGTCTTCAGGAACACATTCTAACATCTTGGCTCATTTTACCACTAACACCCCATCCTGGGCAAAAATGGATTTGAATGTTGTGGCGCACACACTGTTAAACAGTAGTACAGACTGTATAAAATCCATTTTGTGAGCACCCCAATGGTGGTTGTTCTCTTTCTTGCAAATTTCAGTGTTTGGGTGTTCATCTCTTAAATGTCTTTATGCTTTGGGTTTGCACCTTTTCCTACAAGCATAGGGTTAGATCCAGGATCTGCCTTAATTGAACAGAAGGTGTCCCTTCTTGTCTTTTCTGGATTTCTCTATCTTGTTCCACACCACTGTTCACCCCATTAAGCAAGTTCCCCCAATCTTCAGTGTAGAAATTGGGGGAGAAAATAGAGGGGCTGTTGGGTAGAACCAGAGTGGGGAGATCCATTACTGCCAGCTCAGTTGCAGGCTCCTAAATCTGGGCTCACCCTGCCTTTAACTGTTTAAGACTTGGGGATGAGAACCATTTGGTGATACCATTAGTGATAATTTGTTTTAATGGTGACCCCTAAAATTTGGAACTGTGCTCAACTGAATGCTCAATTGGGAATCCCCCTTTTTAGAGGCTTGCCAATGCCTTCCTCAATTTAAACAGGCTTTTTATGATTAGCTTTTTTTGGCTGGTGCTGATTGAATGTTGGCTGTTAAGTTTTATCCTCAATGTTTTGTTACTCTTTTATTTGCATCCCACTTTGGGAACTTTTCAGGTACAAAAACAGATTATAAATTGCCTAAAGCAAGGAGGGTCAAAGTATGCCAATTTCCACAAAACTGATTTTAGCACTTTCTCTCAGAGGCAATTATACTTCCAGCAGTTTTATACTCCTTGTTTTAAAGCAAGATGTAGTATTTTTTATTGTCATGCGGTGAAATTTTGGTCATGGTTAAGGTCCCTTATGTGTCCTCTGGACTGTCTTGTTCACATGTTCCTGCAGGCCCCCCATATGTTTCAGACACCTTTAATCACCAGTGTTTTATGGTGTAATTGGATTTTGCCTATTTAGTCTTGTTCTTGGTCTATTGGTGTTACCATCTAATGTTGCTGCTAGTAATATTTCTTCACACTGATTCTCATCCTGTCGGAGGATGTACTGCTTAGACTGCAATCTTGTATACTTGTAATAATCATCATGTCAAGTCAATTCTGATTTATATGACTCTTTTCAGGGTTTCCCAGGTAGAGAAACCACTTCTGAGTATTAAGTGGTTTTCCCGTCCCTTCTTCTGAGGGGGCCCTGGGGCTGTACAACCTGTCCAAGACTTAACAGGCTGGCTCTTCTCCTGGAACACACAGTGGGGAGTCAAACTCCCAGCTGGATATCTAACTCCTTGAGCTATCCAGCCAGCTATAATACTGGCACAGAAAAGCAGTATGACCCTGGAAAGGGTTGCCCCAGGTCATAATTGACTTAATGGCACACAGGATATCCAGTGTGGTAGTGGGTAGAGTGCTGAATGAGGACTCAGGAGGCCTGGGTTCAGATTCCCCACTCAGCGATGGAAACCTGTGGGGGTATAGAACTGGTAAAACCACTCCTTAAATATCTCACTTATTTTGAAAGACCCGTTAGGGCCACTGCAAGTCACTTCCGACTTGACAGCACACAGCAACACATTTCTCATTCAACAACCCATTTTTGCAATGAATGGCTCCGAAAATCTTAACTGATTTTTAATGTGAATAAATCAGAGTGATCACCAGTGCACTTTACAGAAAATACTGAATTGAACTAAAATGTCATATCCAAATTGACCTTTATCTAACCTTTGCCATGTTCATAATTCTGCCTTGGAAGCACCCTGCTCCTGGATACATCTGGTTCTGTCCATTAGGCTTATGATCATCATAGCACTCTTTTTTGATGATGGTAGCTTCTTAATGTACTTGGAGTGCTATTGTCAGTTGTACACTTCGGCTTTTCTGATGCTGGCTTCCATCACAAATGAACAAAGACCTGTCTCCATGGTAAACAGGGATTCCATTTTTTTAATGGACCTACCTTAGTTTTTAAGACTTTTCCTCTGTCCCAGTTTCCATGGTAATGGGAATATGTATGCTTTTCTTACTGTTACTCTTGCTTGCTGATTGTGCACTTTATTGCCACCACATGTACTTGTAGCTTTCCGTTGTTGAAAGATGCCTTCCTTTTAGAACTGATTTGGAGAAAATGTTGGACTACCCTTTGACAAAGTGTGCCAGTGCTTATTTGGAAGGCAACTTTCTTAGCAGATTACCAGGAACAGTAGTATGTGCTGATTGATTTAAATAATATTTTCAAAATATTAAAAATTAGATACATGATTCCAAATTATCAGTATAACACCTACTTAAATAACAAAGACATTAACCAACTAACAATAAATTTACTTTATTGTTGTCTGTTCTCCATAAAGAAATATAATTGGTAGGTTCAGACATATTGGCCAGTATCATTTTCCATAGTTCTGCCAGTGCAGCAGGAGTAACATCACTTTGAGTGGCAGATTGCTGCTAATTAGAATTCCTGCTTTGTGTGTGTGACTTTGTCTTGTTGCACATGAGTCACGTGCAACCTAAAATCGAAGCACGAAGTCTTCAATTAGCAACAGTCTCCTGCCGACGGTGATGTCACTCTCATTGCACCCAAGGAATTACAGACTGTATACTGACTTATTTCAGCCTCCCAAACTCTAGAATAGGAGTCATATATATGTAGAGGTGTTTTTTTTTCCTAATAATATGTGGTAGTTGTTTTTGCCATGGTTACACATGGCAAATTTTCTATCAGAATATTAGTTTGCAAACTAAAATGGAATCATACATTCAAAGCAAAATGTAATATTCATCAGTTTAACATAGTTTCACCTTAACTTGGATCAAAATCTTCCCTTCCACAGAAACAGAAGGAAGGTTTTTTTTAGCGGAGCACAACATTTCTGATGGTAGAACAGGGAAAGTAACCATTTTTGCTGATTCTCATAGTTCCCCTCCTCCCTCTTGTGCCTTCTAAAATCTGCTCTGAAAGGTTGGAAGATCTGCTCAAACAATGTGGAAGATTATTCTGGGAGCTTTCAGGAGAGGGTAAAAAATTACTGGCTCCTTCCTGCAGGTGGGAGCAAGCTTTTCATTCATCCCATGATTGATATACCGTGTTCTGTCTAGAAACCAGTTGAAGAAAGATGAGGAAAAACTAGCAGATATATTGGCAGTTCGAAACCTAAAGATCTAATGAACTGCTGCATTGAAATTTAACATGATCGTATATAGAAATTGTTGAATTTCATGATTGGGTATAGATCTTGTATCAGTTGTTATGTCTTGTCAACTCACTTCTGACTTAATGCTAATCCTGTGAATCAATGACCTCTGGAAAATCTTATCATTAACATGCTCAGCTCTTGCAAACTCAAGGCTGTGTCTTCCATTTTTTAGTCAATCCACCTGTTCTTTTGTCTTCCTCTTTTCCTGTTGCTTAACTTTTCCCAGCGTTGTTACCCATTCTAGTGAGTCTTGTCTTCTCATGATATGCCCACATTTTTGCTTTTAAAGAGAATTCAGGTTTTATTTGATCTAGCACCCGCTTATTTGTCTTTCTGGTGGTCCATGGTATCTGTAAAGCTCCCCTGAAACACCACACTTATTTACTTACTTACTTATTTATTTATTTGTTTGTTTGTTTATTCGGCTTTTACCCCCGCCCATCTAGATTCTAAACAAATCTACTCTGGGTGGCTTACAGTCTGAGCAGTATAAAACCAAGAATTAAAACAAATTAATTAATTAATTAATTAATTAAATTTATATCCTGCCCATCTAGACAACGTCTACTCTGGGCGGCTTACATTAAAAATCATAAAAACAATTAGAACAACAATTTAAATCAATAATATTGGTATCATTCAAGATGCAGAAAAGAAAATCAAGTATTGACAGGAGGGAAGGCCTGCCTAAAGAGCCAGGTCTTTAGTTGGCTCTTAAGAACACCCAGCGAGGGTGCCAGGCGGATCTCTGACGGACGATTGTTCCAGAGTCGAGAACAATATCAAAACAAAAAAGAGAGAGGAGCAAAGTCAAGATGGTAAAACACAAGAAACTAAGTGATGGAAGGGGGAAGGCCTGCTTGAAGAACCAAGTCTTCAGCTTGTTCTTGAAAACACTTCAGATTAATCATTTTTTTTCTTTTGGCTTTCTTCACTGTCCAGCTTTTACATAGTGAAATGCATAGTAATTAGGAATACTATAGTATAGATCAGCGGTCCCCAACCTTTTTGGAACCGTGGACCGGTTGGGGGGGGCGGGCTCTGTGCATGGGGGGGAGGGGGCTCCCCCGTGCTTGTGGATGGGCGTGTCGTGCTCGTGGGCAGGTGTGTTGCGCTCGCGGGTGGGCGGGGGCACCCCCGCGAGTGCAACACCCCCCGCAAGTGCAACACCCCCCATGTGCGTGTGTGCGGGGGGGGGGGGAGATCCGTCTCCGCAGCCCAGTCCTGGGAAGCCCACTGACCGGCACTGAGCCGCCGGAACAGGGGTTGGGGACCCCTGGTATAGATGATCTTTGTCCCGGTTTCCAGTGACATATCCTTACACTTGAGAATGTTTTCTAGTTCCTTCATACAGTCATATGAAGAAGAAAGTACAGTGGTGCCTCGACTTACGACCATAATCCGTTCCAGAAGATGGACGTAACTCGAAATGGTCGTAAGTCGAAGCACCATTTCCCAAAGGAATGCATTGAAATGCAATTAATCCGTTCCGGCCAAAGAAAAAAATCACACACACACACAAAAAAAGCACTGCAAGACTCATTGGAAACGCGATTAATCCCTTCCGGCCGAAGGGGGGGGGGGAGAAAAGCAATCAAGCGTGCAAGACCCATCGGAAATGCACAGAAAACAAACGGAGCAGATCAGAAATGCACAGAGAACAAAGGGGGCAGGTCGAAAATGCAAAGAAAACAAAGGAAAAAGCAAGGGAAGCATGCAGGACCCATTGGAAATGCGGGGGGGGGGGGAAGCCAAAAAACAAACAAACCCCCCAAGACCCATCGGAAATGGAAAAAAAACACTCCAAAAAGCAACAAAAAAACCCAAGACCCATCAGAAATGGGGGGGGGGAACCAAAAATCAAACAAACCCCCCAAGACCCATCACAGCACAGAAACATAACCCCCCCAGCTCAAAACCACTCTGCAAAAACACCCAGAACAGTTTTTAAAAACAGCACCTTACCTTACCAGGCAGCCCAAAGCCTCCCTGCAAAAAAAAAAACACACACACACACACGCTCACTCAGAAGCAGAAGGAGGCAGTCCCAAGCCTCCTCCGACACACACTCTCTAACTGCTGGGGTGAAAGAGCTACAAAGCAGCAGCCTCGTCGCAACCTACAGTTAGAAATTTGAATTTCCCACCTTTTTTCCCTGCCTTTTTCTGTTCGTAAGTGGAAGCTCCGGTCGCAAGTAGAAGCAAAATTTTGCAGCCAGAGCTGGTCGTAACTCGAAATGGTCGTAAGTAGGGACGTTCGTAAGTCGAGGCACCACTGTAAACCCTCTTTGAATTCTATGGTTTTACGTATCAGGACATAATAAAAATCATCTGGTCCTTAGCAGATCTGAAAATTAGGTAAATACAACCTCAGGTGAACAACAACACATGACATATTACACCATGTCATGATTTATTTATTTTTTAAAAGCCCAAATGGAGAAGCCATGTGTGAAAAATTAAGTACACCTTGTGATTCAATATATCTGTGAAGATTCTCAGTCATCCAGGTGAGGTTATCTGGTAGTTACGTCATGGCAACTAGACTTCTTTCTTATTAGGTTGAAACGTTTCGCTACTCATCCAAGTACTCATCCAAGATTGAAGAAGCTACTTGGATAAGTAGTGAAACCTTTCAACCTAATAAGAAAGAAATCCAGTTGCCCTAACTCAACTTCCAGATATGATTCAGTAGCTTTTATAACCACCTTTAGCAGCAATAACTTGATGTATTCATTTTCTATATGACTTTGTCAGTCTCTCATATCGTTGTGAAGGAATTTGGGCCCACTCTTCTTTACAATTTAAAGAATTTAAAGTTGCTTCTGTTTATTGAGGTTTGTGGGTATTTATTTATGCACAACTCTCTTAAGGTCCCATCACAACATTTCAATCGGGTTGAGGTCTGGATTGTGACTAGGTCATTGCAACACCTTGATTCTTTCATTTTTCAGCCATTATGTTGTATATTTGCTGGTGTGCTTGGGATCATTGGCCTGTTGCATGACCCAATTTTGGGCAAGCTTTAGCTGTCAGGACAGATGACCTCACATTTGACTCTATAATGCTTTGGTATACAGAGGAGTTCATGGTCGACTCAATGACTGCAAGGTGGCCAGATCCTGTGGCTGCAAAATAAGCCCAAATCATCACCCCTTCACCACGATGCTTGACAGTTGGTATGAGATGTCTGTGCTGCTATGCTGTGTTGGTTTTTTTGTCAAACGTGGCGCTGTGCATTATGGCCAAACATCTCCACGTTGGTCTCATCTGTCCAAAGGACATTGTTCCAAAAGTCTTATGGTTTGTCCAGATGCAACTTTGCAAACCGAAGCCATGCTGCCATTTTCTTTTTAGAGAGAAAAGACTTTCTCCGGGCAACCCTTCTAAACAAATCATACTTGTCCAGTCTTTTTCTAATTGTGCTGTCATGAACCTTAACATTTAACATGCTAACTGAGGCCTGTAGAGTCTGAGATGTAACTCTTGGGTTTTTTGCAATTTCTCTGAGCATTGCATGGTCTGACCTTGGACACTAACCTATACGTCGCTAGTTATTCTCTGATCTTTGCACTTTCTGAATTTTTCCAATGCATTTTCCAGCTCAGAAAACAAAAACATAAAATGTGTTCTCTAATGTATGTTTTGGGACAAAATGGGTTTTGAAAAAAAAAAATATTATGGAAGTGGTATAGACTGTAAAGCGCTTCATGTCTTCAGCTGTAATATTCTATTTTGGAATACACTTGAAAGGTGCACGTTCATGGTTTAAAGTTTATCTCAGCCATACACTTTTTAACTAACTAACTAACTAACCATCTATCTATCTATCTGTCTGTCTGTCTCCGTTTGTTTGTTTGTTTAATTAATTAATTAATGCCACAGCACTAGCACCCAAGACACTTTATAACATTATTTTAAAAATCAGGTTCAACTGAGAATACAGAGGCCTAAATGCATTTGCTAATCTAGCCAGAGATAAACCCATTGAATCAGTGGCTGAATGGTACACTCTTCCTACTTTTGCATGTCAGATCCCTCAGACAGCACTGATTGCCATCCCCCAGCCATTCACACCTCACTATAGGCAACTTTTGTGAGGTATCCTTGACTTACGCACAGGTATAATAATTTGCCATCAGAGGTAACATTTACACATCTGATTAACTGGGCTGCCTTCCTCAGAGATTCATATTATAATAAAATTTGTTTGTCTTTAAGATGCCAGAAGACATTTGTCTCTAGCAACAAATTAATACAGCTAGCCCTGTGGAAAATCTGACAGAAAGTTTTCTAATAAGGTGTGCTTTTAGCTATGCAAATATTCATTATTTGTTTTTTCTTTTCTTTTTTCAAGAATATTCCCTAGAGAGTATCTTCTTCAGCAGATCCATCTTTATTCTTTAGCAGATCTGCAGCAGGTAAGTGACTTCAGTTTGTCTAAATACAAGTGTGCGCACATAAACACATGTGTGTGTGTATATATAAAATAAAGCCAGCTGTGAAAGTCATACACATAATATTTTGCAAGAAAGCATACTGCATTCATTTATTTAACTGCTCCTTGGACAGCTTTCTTGCTGTTGTTATACATTTATATTATTTTTCTTCCTCTCTGCACCCCAAACCTTTCATCATATAATTCAATTATGGTTGTTGCTGCTGGGGTGAGGGTAAATTGGATTTTGTTTTTAATCTCGCCAGAGCCTGATTATCAGTCTTCACTCTACCACCACCCCTCCAATCTCATTTCATTAAGTTTGAAATCAGATTGCCTGCTCTCTGTCAAAATGAAGATGTATTGGAAAAGAGTGATAGGGTTGAAAAAACAAGATTAGAACCCCTGATGCCCCTAACCAAAATCCTTTTCAGGAAGTCTGGACTTCTACTATCCATCTGAGTAAATGGATCCATTTCATAAAATGCTAATTGATAAGAAAGAGTCAAAGAAATCAGGCAAGAAGAACAGGCTTTGTTGTGTTTGTAGAATTTGAAACTGTCCCTTCTTTAGGGAACAGTTTTGAAGGAAGTGGGGTAAGAAGCCATGAAAATGGGGGAAGGGTTCGGCAAGGCCTGGCCTGAGTCAGAAGGACAGGGGACTATGGGATATTGCCGTGGGCGACTGTCTTCTGAAAAATACCATTGCTACCAGAAACATGATAGGATGCTATATTGTCAATGTAAATTGTAAATACTTATAGTACTGCCAAAAATGTGTTGCTGTTTTTTTGCACTTACCTTCCCAAACAAGATGAGAAATTTAGTCAACACAATGGACCTAGCCTTTTTCATCACTTATGTGGATGTTAGTCATACTTAAGTCATATTTAAAAAACCATTGGGACACAAATTAGTCATTAAAGTGTCTCATCAATTTTGGTTGGACGTAGAAATCAGTATTACTGGTTTCAGATCCTGATTTGTATGAGTGCTTTTGCAGAATTATTCTCTCTCCTTCCTTCCTTAGCTTATATTATGTTTATGCTTCTCATACCAGAGCTCTCTGCTGTTGAGATATGTGTTTCATTTGGTCTTGGTCCTCTATATCAATGGGTTACTAATGGTCAGGGTAGTAAACAGGAGCCCATGACCCGCCCCCCCACCCACCCCCGTACAGCACCACTTTCTGAACTCACCCCTCCAGGAAGGACCCAGAACCACAATAAAACAGTACCTCCAGATCTCATGCCAGAGAAGGAACTCAGAAGAATATCATGGTTAATGGTATCAACAGCCATGGAGAGTTTTCTGGTGTTGGTCATTCACAAGGCAATGAAAGCCATCTCCAGGCCTGAAGCCAGATTGAAATGGACTGAGATAATCTGTCTCATCCAAGTGTGTCTGAGCCTGAAGCCAGGTCATGCTCTACTACCTTGCCCAGGAATTGAATATTAGAGACTAGTGGGTAATAACCCAGCACATCAGGGTTCAAACAGAGTTTCTGGAGTAAAAGTCTGACAAGTGCTTTTTGCTGTAAAGAAGTCTTTCCCCTCTCCCTCTTGCCCACCTGACGTGTGCTCCGGGGCTGGGCTGCCTTTATAACCTTTAAATCGTGACAGTGTATCTAGTAACTGGCTAGATGATGCTGTACAGATCATTTCTTCTTTTTCTCTCTTTTATATAATTTTGTTAATTTAACCACTTTACCTGTAGACTATAGTGTATTGAGCCATTATTGTTTAGGGGGAAAGTTCATTGGCTTTTGTTTGGAGGCTACCAATATTTTAGCTGCTGTTCATGTATTCTCAGCTAGTTGATGAGTTGCATCAACCTGGGACTTTTTTCTAAATTACAGGCAAAACACAGTCTATTATTCTAATGGTGTATTTGCCAATTTCTGTACCAGTATGTTTTCGTTTAGGCTTAACATGCTTTGAAGAGCACGAACCATGAGAATATACTTCAAATATGCTGCAGAAATTATAGTCTGTTATTAGTTTGTTTGTTGCATTTATATTCCAATGAGCTCAAAGTGGGATCCTCCTCCTTTTCTTCCCGCTTCATCCTCACAAAAGCCCTGTGAGGTGGGTCAGATAGAGCAGATGTGACTTGCCCAAGATCTCCCTAGTCCCAATTCCAGTACTCTAGGTTTGTATATATATTTTTAACAAGACCACTAGCACTGCTATCTGTTTTTATAATGCTTTTCTTCAGAATAAACACCAGAAGATATGAGTGCAGATGTGAAAATATACCATTTATCTTCAGGTAACCATTTCCTAGCATCATCCCATTTTGTCTTCAACTTGTCAGCAGAGGATCTTCCAATGTAGATACAGTTCTATGTAGGCTTGAAAAAATAAATTTGGGCTTATATTTCTTATCTCACAACTCTTCAGAAATTGCTGATCTTCTCTCTTCACTGGAAGCACTGAAACCAGGGTGGATTATTGTAACTTCCATGGCTACTGCACAAGTTACATAATAACTTGGGATATATTGAAAAATATCCTATTTTTGTAAAATTCTAACAGCCTTGTGGGATTTTTTACTTGGTCTTTCTTATTTCCTAGTGTGACGGAATATAGGCTACGTGGAGGAAGGCTGGGCGTTTTGGAGGATGGTTGTATAAACTTTAATGGCTTGGCATGCAAAGTATGCAAGCTGGACAGAGAGAAGTACAAACAGAACTTTTCCCCCTCACATAAAGTGCCTCCATGCCTTGTCATTGTGCCTATAGTTCAATTGCATCAAGCACAAGAATTTTAACACTATTAGTTGTATTTTCCCCTTGAAATGTCATCAGAACAGGTGCTCCAGGACCAAAAGAGTGGCAAATTCAGGATGGCCACTTCAGTAAGCATTTCAAGCAACATATTAATTACCTCATTCTCTGTCATTTTTTTTTTAAGGTGGGGGATCTTTCCATTCCAGAATAGTACTTAAATATGTGGCACAGATGCATCTATCAATTTTTGGAAATAACATTTTCTATCATATTTGTGAAAAGTGTTCAGTAGTTACCGTTGTTAATCTATTATTTCCCATAGAAAATTCAGAAATTCAGAAAGTATGACAATTAGTGTATTACAAAATAACAGTAATTGGGATTTCCATTCATATTTTAAAGTAGAAATCCTTGCCAGCTGAGAGAGATGGGAAAATGATAACATATCCAAGCTTGCTTTCGTGTATTTTTCCCTCCTGGTAAATATAGAAGCCAACAGATTTCTAAAGTTGGTTTTTTTAGCAGTGTAAATGGAGAAGAAATCAAAGAGATTCTCAGGGTAGGAAAATATCTGGGCCTTGTTGTGGAATATAAAAGAAAACCCCACTGAATTCAGCAAGACACTTCTGAGGGGGCATTGTATTGGTTTGCACTGCTACTAATTAATAAATTAGTGGTGAATTCTAATTTTGTAACTCACACTTTCTGTAGGTTTGAACATGCATTTCAGTAAACTTTTGTATTGTTAGGTGGGTCACACATTTGCTCTGTTTTATTACCCAGAAAACCAACTTTCCTTATATTAGTGAAATTGTGTGAATGCTATATCCAAAGTGAATTTAAAAGCTGCTGAACGAACAGGTGTTTTGCCTTAGGTGGTGGTTTTTGCAGTGTAATTATAGGACAATCTAAAGTCAATTCACTACATAATAGCCTTTAATGCTCCTGTGCTCTAGGAGGAGAATAGTGTTATACAAAGGAGAAGATGTGAAGCAAGAGGGACTTAATTTTGGCAAAGCTGCCCAATGACTGCTAATACTAGTCGTTCTTCTCATGATGGAGAAAGCACCCTGAGTGAAAATAAGAATGCCTCAGCAGGTCAGAGCTTTATCCAAAGAAGCAACTAGTAGGTCTCCCATGAACCCAGTCACATGATCACAGTGCTGTGGAAAACAATACGAAACAAGTTCTCTCATCCACCTAATGAATGCAGCCAGGTTTACAGTTGGTCCAGTTGTAATCACTGCATGACTAATGCATAGGCTTTCCCCCACTGTCGCTGTTATTGCAATCCTTATTTGTTCATATAGGCATTGGTAGACGAGATAAATTAAGAACATTCAGATTTAATGAGCAGAAAAGCAAGGCATGGCAAGTGTTAGTCACAAAGATGTCCACCCTCACTTTCACTTATTTCATAAGCCCTGAGTGTAGTGGGCCAAGAAACAAGTATTGTGTTACAATTCCAGCATGTCCACATGCTTTACTTCCTCAGCCTACTTCAGTGTCCTCTGAGACGGAAACTAAGAAAGCCCTATCATTCGAATAAAGGAAGTAAGTGCTATAACCCTGAATATTATTTTCAGCAAATTAAAATATTCTAATTGCTACACAGGAAGAGATAAGAGTCCTTTTTTAAAAAATAGAGCAGTACATTCTTACAAATAAATTCACCAATGTTATTTGCCCACAAAACTTTTTACTTACCTTCTTGCTGACCTACATATATCTACGTAAGTATCCTTTCGTCTGAAAGAAAAAAGATACTTCCTGTAAATTGTTAAACTTTCCACATCTAATCTGAGGACATTTTTTTCTCATCACAGGAAACCTGGTAAATAACTTTTTTATGCAGATACAATGAATTACCATTTTTTGATTTCCCAGTTTAGATTACTTGACCCATCACTGAGGGATATGGGTTTGAGTGTTCAACACAGCCTAAATAAGGTGCACCTAGCTGTGAAAGAACATCAGCTAGTTAAATCAAATAAAGGTGATCAAATGTGAAGAAGGGCATTACTCCTTGTCACAATTCCATGTGGCCCCTGATTGTTTCACCAAACTAGGAGCTCATGCTACGTGCCCCTGAGCTGCCACCAGTTGATTTCATCAACAATACCTATTACGAATGATAGATGTCCAGGCCATATGTCATTTTAAAAGAACCAAATAGAAATTGTTTATTGATACAGGTGTTGACAGAACAAGCAATGTTGTTAACTCTTAAACAAACATTCTTCTTTATCCACCATCAACCACCACTCTCCCTCCCAAAGTCCAAAACTCTCTCAACTCTCTTAACCCTATAATTCTCCATCTCAAAACCCTATCTATGTCTATCTAAACTCCTCCTCCTCCTGCTGAGTCTCTTATACCTCGTGACTCCGCCCCTCCAGCACTCCCATTGGTCTATGCAAATAGCATATGAATATTCATGACCTGGGCGAACACCACATTCCTCCCCCCTTAATAAGTTTGTCTTAGGAGGGGAAACTTAACAGTTTGCCCTCATGAACAAACGAAGGTTTATGAAAGAATACAAATATCAACCTCTTACGTTATTTATATCACTAAGGATATATCACATTACTCTTACATCAACAAAGACATATTAACCTTTTGCATTACTCACATGAATACAAATTACATTACATTACCTTTGCATTAACAAGGATACTCACCATTATTTTTACCATCACTATACACCTCAGTTCCTCAACATCCAAGCAAACTCTGCACTTTAATCATATTCCATAACCATTACACAAACAGAACATTTAATACAATATTACAAGCTTTTTATCCACCCATTAGTCATTTGGCCTTCGAGACAAGGCATCAGCATCCACATTCTGAGTCCCTTTTATACTGCGGATCTCAAAGTCTTGCAGGATCAGCGTCCATCTTGCAAGTTTGCTGTTATTGGAATTCATAGTTCGTAGCCACACCAAAGGGTAATGGTCAGTGCAGAGGATGAATTTCCTTCCCCAAATGTAGGGCTTCAACTTTTGCAATGTCCATACGATAGATAGGCACGCCCTCTCAATGGCAGACAAATGTCTCTCACCAGGTTGGAGTATCCTGCTGATGAAAGTCACTGAGTGTAGACCCCCGCTGTCATCCGCTTGGCACAGCACGGCTCCCAGTCCCACCTTCGACGCATCCGTGCAGATGATGAACTCCCAGTCGAAGTCCGGTGCAACAAGGACAGGTCCTTAAGTCCGTGCCCTCTTCAGATGATCGAAAGCCACCTGGCGCACTGACATCCACTGGATGTCCTCAGCTTGCCTTTTCTGGGTGAAGCCCATTTTCTTTTCGACTAGTGGCTTCACTTTCTCAACTGGGGAAAGGGTAGGCAGTTTCTTCCACTCCTCCCGAACAGCTATGAATGTGTTCTTCCTTGAAATCTTATTGCTTTTGCCTTTACCCTCACCAATATACTCGCCCACAGGTACTTTTGTCACAAAGCTTTTGCATTTCCGAAGGGTCTTGCACGGTTTGTTTGCTTTCTGCTTTGCTTTTTTTTGCATTTCCGAAGGGTCTTGCACGGTTTGTTTGCTTTTCTTTTTCTTTTTCCCCCCTTCGGCCGGAACAGATTAATCGCGTTTCTGATGGGTCTTGCAGTTTTGTTTGTTTGTTTTGGTGATTTTTTTCTTCGGCCGGAACAGATTAATTGCATTTCAGTGCATTCCTATGGGAAATGGTGCTTCGACTTACGACTATTTCGAGTTACGACCGGAGTTCCGGAACCAATTAAGTTCGTAAGTCGAGACACCACTGTATACATTTTTGTATGTAGAAATTGCAGTGTTTTGCTGCCTAATTCAGTTTTAGAATGAAATTCTAATCTCACATAACCGGGAATAGGACCTATTGCACTTAGTGGGTCTGATTCTTGAGCTGACAAGTCTAGGACTACGCTGTTACACAGCGTCCCTGTTCAGTTGTTCAGTCTCCAGCTGGCTAAACATGCAAGAAGGAAGAGTTACCTTGGCCTGCCCTCTCCTCATTTACTCATACAAAGCAACAGTTCTGAAGAAAGGAAACTTGTCAGTTCATGAAGGTTCTATAGGTGAGCCAGAACCTTGAGTGCCCTGTGTTCTGGTTTGCCTGTGTGTATTTATGAATCCTCCCCACTTCAGACATTGTTTCATATGTGCAGAGTGATGATGGAGAGGGCACAGTTAGCCCATCCAGAGGTTGAAAAACTGCATAGGGCTTTCATACTATGTTAGATCACTATTTTGACTTGCTTGTTCTTCTCATTGGTGGGTTTTTAAAATGTTGCAGAACTTTGATTGAAATAATCTTGAATAGCATGTCTGTACACTTGCATCAGAATATAGATCAGAGATGAGTTAAGTTTAGCCCTCCAGTTGTTGTTGGACTTTAACTCCCAGCAATGCTAGCCATAATAGCAGGGCATATCCAAACTTACACAGTTAATGGATGACAAAACCTAGGTTCAGCCCTGGTGTGCATATTTCAAATACTTCTAAGACTAAGGAGTTGTCTTCTTTTTTCTGCCGTGAAGGTGAAGGATTGTACCGTTTTTGAAATTTGTTTGACTAATGCAACCTTTGACCTTATTCCCTTGGCGTTTTTATAAATGTCTTGAGAAAAATCTCTGATTCTTCCTTCTGACAAGTCTGGAATACACCAGAGAATGACAAAAATTATGCATCAGGCTGCCAGTGTGAGCCTCAGAAACCTGAGAGAAAGAAGGAAGGGAGCCATGGGGGAATGAAACAGTGAATGAGATGGCACAGGCTTTGGCCCAGTAATTGCATTGTGAGGTTGCTGGCATCCACCCTTCAAGCCACATTGTTTATGCTGAGCTTAGGCTGAAAGGGGGAGGCCACTGATGGGTTTTTAATTGACCTTCAAGCTCACCTGAATTCTCTGTGGATATTGGAGAAGGCTGCTTGGGATCCTTTCAATTTCTTTTCCCCATTTTACCGCAGACTTTCAAATTACAAAGGAGGAGCTGGCTTTTCCATGTCAGGATAGAAACCCCACCCCCAAGTTCCAAAAGCAGTGTTGAGTTTCAGGCACAGAGTATTTTGGTTCCTGTGGTAGCTTGCATTCTAGATAAAAATGCATTTGAAATTGAGAGACACAACAAAATGTGTTGTGAGCTTAGAAAAGATTCTATTGAGCAGTGTTTGAAGCAAATAAGAAGTGGATCTTTACGGAGTGTTGCAAAGGCGTGTAGATGGTCATGTTTAATCAGGCTGCCTGTACCTTCTTTCGCCAAATATTTCAAAACATGACATTTAGTCTGGCAAAGGTTGCAGCAGAACTGAAATGCCCCAAGTTATTGAAGGGCTTTTCTTTTGCTTCTTTTTTGCCTTGAGGTATTAGATTGTGCGAGCAACAATATGACCGGGGTGGATGAAGTTTAGTAATCACACAAAGTACATAAGCTATGTTCAGGCAAGGGCGTGCCTAGACTCACCTGCTCCATTGTTACTTTCTTCATGGGGAGAGAGAGGCATTCGAATAGAAGAGGTTTCTATTTGCATGAAGGCTCTTTGCATGAGCAAGGATGCTGGGAAATGTATTCTCAAAGGCTTTCACAGCCGGGATCCGATGGTTGTTGTAGGTTTCTTGGGCTGTTTGGCCGTGTTCTGAGGGTTTTTCTTCCAAACGTTTCGCCAGTCTCTGTGGCTGACATCTTCAGAGGACAGGAGTCAAAACTCTGTCTGTGCTCTGGTGCAGTTTGTGGGTAGTTGAGTATTTATAGCTGTGGGATCAGCTTTTGTCCTTTTCAGGAGATAGGGTGATTATGGTGATCAGCGTGTTTTTTGTTGTGGGTGTATTGTTGTGATAAGGGGGAGAGATGATCTGTCTCTATGATTGATGGGTGTCGTTAGCTGGTCTTTTGTGTGCAGTGATCACCGGTCCTTGTGGCTGGGTAGAGTTCCTGGGTGATCAGCCTGCAAAAGGTCAACAAACTCTACAGCCACGGAGACTGGCAAAATGTTAGGAAGAAAAACCCTCAGAACACGGCCAAACAGCCCAAAAAACCTACAACAACCATGCTGGGAAATCTTGGTTCTTGCTCATATAGTTTTTCCATATGAACCTCTGCTCTCCATACAGTATTACTCTGTGCATGATGAAGGCAGCAGTGTTGGGAGGGGTGAGTCTCGGTGCTCTCCTGCTTGTATGCTGAAGAAAATGATGTGAGCAGCACCTCAGTAGGGCTGTCGTGGCACTAGAAGAATCTATATCACCACAGGAAAGACTTGTTAATTGTTAGGTTGCTGACTAACGTTTTCTTACCTTAAAATACTATGTTCCTCCCTTTGGTTTGTTAAGAATATTTTTTTAGACTCCAACTCTATAAAATAAATTCTGTTGGATTCTAGTAAAAATAAGCAGTCTTTTGCTTGAAGTTTTGAAGTGACTTGTGGGGATGAGTGCCACTTCAGGCTCCCCATGCAGGATTGACATTTCTCTCCGTAAATGAACAGCTGAGCCTGTCAAAGATTTCTTGGCCCATGACAGCTTTCAAACATGATCTGCACCCAAACCTGGAAGGTTTTAGTATCTTCAGACATATATTTTGTGTTTGTGGTTACATATTTGGTTTTAACGAAGCAAAATATTATCTGGGTGCCATTTCTGTAGCTATCAGTGTTTAGCTCTGATAACTCATCCTTCACTAATATCCTTTGCTTGGCCAAACAAGAGACAGTTGGAGCTACCAGGAGCTCCAAAGAGACGTAACATGATATCTTCATAGGGAAACACTGGAAGCTATCGTGACTCCACTGCCAGAACTGCAGGCTCAGGAAGCCTCCCAAAAGTTTCAAACACCTGTCCACTTTAGGAACGTAGCACTGCCTTATACTATGTCAGGCCATTCATCTACCTAACTCAGTATTGGCAGTGCTCATCTGCAGTGGCTCTTCAGTGTTTCAGGCACAAGTTCTTCTTAGGTCTACAAGGAGATTGTTGCTATTCCTTGGTGGTCCCCCATCTAGGCTGATCTAGACCCTGCTTAGCTTCTAAAATGCAATAAGATTAGTACATTTAATGTGGGATGTGGTTCATCTGTAAGAAGATGAAGAGAGAGGATGAAACTGTCCTTTTTCCTTAGCACATGTAGCAGAGCAAAGACAAAGGAAAAGGAGAAGCCCCTATGTCCTAGTGAAGCTGCTCCATATCTTAGGCAAAAACTTAAGAGGGTGAGGCAGAGAAACCAGGCAGGAAAAAGCACCACCACACAGTGTGAGTCCCAATAATATGTAAACATGGTATCTTTTTAGTGGAGAGATTGTTAACATTTAGTTCAGACCTCAAGCCTTTTGAAAAAGTCAGTATTAATAGCATGAGGTGAATACTATGAGAAGGCATAACACCAAGAAAGCAATCAGTCTTTCTTCTCACACCTTGGGCCCAGTGTTCATTGTGAGCACATGGAGAGTTTGCATAAATATGGTCCATCTAGCATTTTGCAGTGTACTAGGACTCACACATTTCTTATCTTGTTTTATCTTTGCAACAACTCTTTTTAGGGTAGGCGGGGGAGAACTAGGGTAACTTAGTCCAAGACTAATAGGAGAGCTATGTAGTTGAGATGGAATTGTGAAGCTGTGTCTCCCGTATCCAGAGCCATGATTTGTGCCCAGGTGTTGTAAGACAGACAGCAGTGTCATTGGAAACATTAGTGTTGCCATCATTTCA
This sequence comes from Intellagama lesueurii, assembly GCA_037013535.1. NCBI lineage: Eukaryota > Metazoa > Chordata > Lepidosauria > Squamata > Agamidae > Intellagama > Intellagama lesueurii. Next base: position 175,712,725 of record JBAJHW010000001.1, on the reverse strand, counting down.
ATGTTTCTGTCATATCATTTTCAGTCTCGATGTCACCCATCAGTCAAGGGACATCCTGGGTCAGTCCTGATCAATGTTCCATCTGATTTTCATTCCCGCTGTGCAGGGGCCTTGCCCTGTGTGCGGGACTTCATCCAAAACAGGAAGTAAACAAACCAGCTGCCCATGAGCAGCCCCGATGGAGCTCTGCACACATGTACACCTTAGAGGGAACATTGGTCCTGACCCTCCGTCACCCCATCACCCCTCTTCATCATGTTCCGCACACCAACAAAGCCTCCATTTCTTTTGCTGCTCAACTCTACATCCACTGTTCTGTTGGGTCTCTTTTTGCCACTGTCCAGAGTTACATCCTAGGAAGAGCTGGGCAATCTACCATGATCCATGCTTCTTTTCCTCCTTGGTATAGCAGAATGCTAACTCTGTGTCTTCATACTGGCCCAGGAGTAACTCTGTTCACTGGTGCAGCAAAACCGTAGCTCTCTGCTGGCGTTAATTCTGCTCATGTTTGAAAGAAGAGCTTGAAAGTGATGCATTACAAAGAGCAGTGTTATAGTGCAAGTTGGTCAAAAGGGAATTGAAAAGGATTTTGCGAGGGTGTTTATTTCGAAATTGTTACATTACAGGATATTTGTAATTATTTGTAAGACATTATTGGGGGGGGTAATGGGGGCTACATTGATGTTTTAAAAATAATGCAATAGGTTTTTTGTGTGTAATGTATAATATTTATTCATTACCTAAAATGTTTGTTTGGGAGATCATTTGAGGGAACTGTGGATTATTTTCGCCAATTTTGTGTATTTAAATGTTTTCCTTAAATATTTAAAGTACTGCTAACAAATTACTCATAAGTAATAATATTTATTACTTGTAATATGTAACAAATAGGCTTTTTAAAAACTGAGATACTTCTTTGGCTTTGGTAACAATGTTTCCACATTTTGGTTGAAGCTGTGGTGGGATGTGCGCATACAGTCTACTTCTAGGAATTTTGATGGGCTTCTCCAAAGATTTTGGTGTGGTATTTTTTTTGGGGGGGGGGGGTCGTTGTCAGTGTTGTACAAACATTTGGCTGAATGGATTTACAAACCAGCCCGTGTTTGGGATTCTTGTCATAACAGATTGCTGACTGTGGGAAAGTTTGTAAAATGCTTGCAGATTTCCTTCAAACCTTAGTACTAAATATGCAAAGAGTATGCCTAGGGAGCAGGGGCTAGAGTTTGCATGAACCCCTCTCCCCTGCACAGTTTTAAGCCTTGTATGACTAGACAGACACCTGCGTAGGGCTACTGTTAAAGCTGTTTCCAGATCTGATGCATTCTTGACATAAAAAGAATTTAACAAGTAAGCCAGTATTCCTTGAAACTTGTTGCTTAAGAAATGTTATCTTTAAGGAAATAATTCAGATTGTGAATGGACGGTTGGAATTATAGCCTCTCTGTTGACTTGTAAAGAGTCTTATCGTCAATACGATGATAATGATTAACACACTGATTTACTAGGGTGGGGTCACTAGCTGTTTCATGGATGTATAGGCTCACACAGTCTTTCCAGTGGCAATAGCAACTTGGTATGTAGACCTTGTCACCTGCCCGGGTCACCTCTTCAGCTTCAATTATTAACTTCAACCTGCAACGCCACACACTATGGTGCAGCCTCCTTAAAATTAAATGGGGTAAGTGCAGGCTTAACCTCTGCCCGTTGAACCTACAGCTGCCTTTTCCTGGAGATACCTACCTCAAGGTTAGCTTCCTTGAGGGGAAATGATTAGTAAAGACAAATAGATCCATGGGCCAGCAAATCAAAGAACCAAGGATTTCTGCAGCCCTATATATTACTCTATATTAAATTCTGCTTATTTGTGGCTGCACAGTTATTTTTAAACGGCAGGCCTTGAAAGGGCTACCTCTCTGAGGCCTTTTTAAAGCTTCTGCTCTTTAGCCAGGTCTAGTGGTGGAGGGTGGGGCACAGAGAGGGAGGGAGTAGTCAGCTTATGGCTAGACCAGAGCATCTCTTGAGTGGCCAGGATTTAAGGTTTGCTACGCAAGTATTTTATAGCTTTGTGCTCCTTTTTTTGTTTTAACTTTACAGCCTGTTTTCTTGTTTTTCAAACAAAAGCCATTTGAGTGTAAAGTGACATGGAAAGATTCCATGCAGAGGCCATTGCAAGGAAGTGACTCCACACTGTGGCCTAACATTCAGAAACTACCACATCAGTTGCCTGTTGTCACAGAGAGAGAGAGAGAGAGAGAGAGAGAGAGACGCACACTCTTTCCCTCTGTCCACAAAGAGCATCTCTCTTGAGATCCATACACATCCCTGGTGACTGCTGGTACTGGTGCCAAGCCTTTACATACAGCTGGGGCTGTTTTGTCTGCTACAGAGAGACTTTCCGGTGATATAGTCCCTGTGCAGACCTCTCACAGTGTGAAACCACTTTTACTTCCCTACATATGGTAGTTATACCACGTCAGCTGGCCATGCAGCTATTAAAACAGTGAGGGTAACTGCTTTGCATATTCTGAATACTGATTATTATTAAGAAGCCTGGTAGGTTAATAAGCTTATTTCAGATGCATTTTGTCCATAGTTATGTGTGGCAAGCCTGTAACTTCAACCCGTCACTGCTACATTAGCGTTTTTCCCCTTGATGTTTTCACCATCTATGATTCAGTTCTAGTTGTACTTTGACTGTGTTAGGGCTATGCCTAACACCTTGGGAAAATTCAGACATCACATTCTTTGCATTGTAAAGCTTTCAGTGAGACTTCCCTAAGAACCTTTCTAAAAGGGCTACTTGTTCTCAACTTTTTTTTCAGGGCACTATTTTGTAAACAGGCTTTTAAGATGTAAATGTTTGTGAGCATCAAATATCACCTCAACGCTACCCTACAGAAGTTAAAGTCTCTGCTCAGCTGATTGGAGTTTGTTGTGGTAACTGGTAGGCAAGGAAAATCCACACAATGCATGTGAGGGCAGGGCACTGTGCAAAAATACATTTGTAAAAAGTCAGAAATATTAAAATGTTTGTACTATGGTTTTAGACTTCAATAAGACAAATAGTGCAATCCTATACACATGAGCAGTAAGGCTCATAGAACTCAATGTAGTATGTGTCCAGGGAAGTAGGGATATGATTACAAAGCCATAGACTGTTTAACTATTCATGCTATGTGTCCTTACTGAAAATTAAGTTCCTCCGAGTTAATAGCGTATACTCTCTGGTAAGATTGGATTGCATCTTGCAATTATAATCTTAAAAGATCTTATTATGTAAACATATTGCAACTAGTTTATTTTGTTTTATATAAATAAATAAATCCCTGTACAAAATATTTCCAGGAAGTAAGAAAGTTTGTGTGTCATACTTTCAAACATAGGTAAGTGATGTTACCAACATACACCTCTTACCTTCAGTGGGTTTGATTGTTTTTTGTTAGTCCAGACAACCTGCAGTAGCTGGACATACATATCCTCCCTTCCCAGTTGTCCTTATGTAGAGTATATTGTCCATCCTCCTTATGTAGAGTGTGTCACTGTAGCTGTCAAAATACTCCACGTTGTCCCTTCCTAAACACAGAGATGCATGTGTTTAAATACAGAGACAGCGGTGAATTGGCAGGACCTTTCTGAATCTCCCCGGTGTGTTTCACTTGGGCCATGAGTTCTTCTGTCTGCATCTGAAAGAACGGAAGCGATGATGCCGCCAGTAGCTCTGTAATCGTGAGGCCACTTGGTTGCAGCGATGTGGCCTTTTTCTTTAGGTGCCAGCAAGCCGCCTCTAGTTTAAAGGCCATTGGCCGCAAGCATACATATGCTGGCTGTTCTTTCCCCTTATAAGAATTTCTGTAAGGTGTTTGTAATCCAGTCCCTCCCTCCGATCCTGGAGCCTTGGTCTCTTACTACACAACCCTGCTGCCATTTGTCTTTCTTCCTTCTGCCAATCTTCCTTTCCAAACTAATCTAGACCTTGCAAAACCTTAAATAATGTGTCTTCTTTCAAATATGCAAATAGTGTGTGTTTGTGGAAATAATACTGCTTACATCTTATTATTTTTATAACTTTTTATTCTAAAGCCAGCAAGAATTGGCCTGGTGTCCTGATTAGAATATTGCACAAGGAACAAGGTCAAGTCCTCATTAAGCCAGAGAACTCATTGTGTGACTTGGGCTAGTCTTGCTCAGTCCAATCTAACTTGTAGGCTTTGGGTTGAATGGAGAAAGAAATGGAATCAAGTTCACCTCCTTAAGCTCCCTGGAGGAAAAGGGGGATATAGATGTATAACAGAAATAACAATATCCTCTTGCAGGCGTCCACTGAAGTATCAGGAATACTGTTACTGGCAGCAGCATATTGTTGCTAGTTAAAGAGTTCCTTTTTTTATTTTGGGTTGTGCCTCACTCGCACACAAAGTCACAAGCACTCCAAGATCAAAAAAAGGAACGCCTTAATTAGCAGCAATTTGCTGGTGGTGGTGGTGGTGTGATTCCTGCTGCACTTGCAGAGCTCTGCAAGAGAATCCTGCTGCTATGATCACTGTGGCCTAGTGGGCTGCACAGAAAATCTGAGCCTGAAGGATTCCATGGCAGACATAACCGTTTCTGGCATGTAGTTCAATTATCCTTGGATCAAGCCTTGATATCTTTGTTTATATTAATCTGAAAGTATATGTCCCATGCCTAACGTATTGGCTGTTTCTCGTTTTTCCTCATTTTGTCAAACATCATTTCCCTTTGAATCAGCTTCGACTTTTGACCCTCATTTCCAAAATTAATTAAGGAAAAGGGTTTTGAAAACTTCTCACAGTGCTGACTAGAACAGTTCTGTTACAACAGTAGCCGAGTCCTGGCTTTCAGCTCCACCTTCATGAAGTGACCTTTCTGAATTAAGGTTCACTATGAGGGAATCTTCCTATAGGGGGACACAATGGGAGACTCACCTTTCCCTGCAGCGCAAACAGATGTCCAATTTGCACAGCTAGCAATAACATTTCTGCTTCCTGCTGCCACAGATGGTCATAAAAGGATGAACGCTTCTCAGCATTTCCATTCTGTGGCAGTAACCCAAGCAATTCTTGTGAACTTTCTTTCCTGCCTATATTTTTCCATCACACATCTGTGTAGTAGTTTAGACTATAGGCTTTACAAATATCTGTAGAGTTAACTGAGGTGAATATTCTAATGGAACTCAAGTTGCCCAGTTTGGTTTTGAGGTTTACCGTAATCATATTGGAATATTTTAAAAACAAGCACACACCAAGGTAGTGTATTGGCCTGTGAGGAAAACAAAAAACAAAACCGTGTTCACAGTTGGGCAATACCTTTATTAGGACAAACAAGCAATGACAGAAGACAGTACAAGGTTTTGTATTCTCCAGAATGCTTCCTCAAATTAGGGGTGATGCAGAAAAGTCAAGTGGATGGGGGGGAAGAAATAGACAAGTCCAAAAATTATGCCTGATACTGTGACTGTGAGGTCTGAAGTTGAATTGTCATTTTGATTTTGGGATGCTTGAACTATACGGTAGCTTATCACTTGAAATAAGTATAACACCAGTGCTGAGTGTTTGCGATGGGTGAGTGAATAATTTGCGATAGGTAGTGACATATTTATGTAATGAATGAATTGTTTGGTGTCAATTCAGTTCCAACTTGTAACGATCCTTCTTAGGGTTTTCTAGTTATCAAGCATGCAGAGATACCTCACCTGTCCCTTCTTCTGTGGGCAGGCTGGGACCATATCACTTGCCTGAGGCCACAGAGGCTGGCTCTTCTCCCAGGAGGTAAAGTGGGGAATCAAACGTCGCAGCCAGGTGTTCCAGGGGGCTAGGCTCTCTCTTGGTATTGTGTTAAAGAGAGCCCTAAAAGTAGCTCTTCAGTAAGGTCTTCCAGTTCTAGCTTGAACGTGTCTGCTTCGGTGTCCTTATGCCTGCAGTGCTCTTTGTCTTCCATGGCTCATGAGACCAGTGTCAATAATGGAGGAGCACTGGATCATGGGCTAGACATCTCTTACGGTGACTTAGCACACCATAGCTCTGCTGTTATGACCAAGCCCCATCCCATCTTCAGATACTTCATTTTTTGTTTCATCAGGTTGTGGTGCTGAATAAACATAGCTTGTGTGTATGTTATAAAATGAACCTTATTAAATCAAGACATGGTGCAGGGACGAATGAAGTTAAAACATTGAAAAAGAAACTACAAAACTGTATTTCAGTAAAAGACAAGAGTTTACTAAACATTGGAAATGAAATGATTAAATTGGCTTAGGCAGTTAGTTATACGATCTCCTTTGAACCCATCTTCAGGAATGTGGAATACCTTTGCATCCTATGATCTCATTGCTATAAGTAGGTTTTAGTGGCTAATTTGGTATTCCCGAATATTATGCATCTGCTTCCCTTGACTCTCATCAATAATTAAGATTTGCTACAACTGAACACGGAGTACTTATTTCAATTATTAAGGAAGCCTGCTACTATCCTGTCAATTCTATTGATGATCCTTTGTGATTTTACCTTTTTTCCCAACATCTTCCAGGTTATTGAAGGGAAGCTGGCCCCATTCCTTGGGAAGGTCATCAAATTTGCCACCTCTCACGTATACAGCTGCAGCCTTTGTAGTCAAAAAGGATTTATCTGTGAGATCTGTAACAACGGTGAGATCCTCTACCCATTTGAGGACATTTCTACAGGCAGGTAAAGAACAGTCATGCATGCATTACCATTACGTTCTGTCAGGAAACTAACAGAAGGGATGCAAATATGCCCAGCACCATTTCCTTCCCTACTGCATCCTCTTCTGAGGGCCCAGATCTGATGTGACCATCTTTGAACTGAGGAAAAATTCCATCCTACCAGAAATAGTAGTTGTTATACAGCATTGTTGTTGTTGTTTCCACACACACACTGGCTGGGAGATGGCCAGGATTATTTTGTTAGTTTACTTGGTTGAGAACTGTTTTCTACACAGCCAGGAGTGGATAGCTGTGTCGGTGTGGCGAAGCCCAAAATTTCTGGCAGATACATTTTTGTGCTGTTGTTTTCTGTATCCTTCCCCTGGGTTTGTTTTGTTTTAAGCTGAAACCAAAGCCCAGCAGTTAGATTAAATGAGATGCATACAGCACATGTGCATTAATGCTACATAAGAAAGCAGCCCAATAATTTGCAGAAACAGCAACTTCTTTCATGGGAAGCTGAATGAAAAGAGAACAAAACTATGATTAAGGCTACATGGAACAAAAAGATCCACAAGAGTGGTTAAGGATAACAAAAAGAGCAAAATAATTGGTGGTAGACAGTTTAGCAGCAGTTGGACTACCTGGGCTATATCTCAGGACAGAATGCGTGTAAGCCCCCTCACCCTCCATATAAGTACAGTGGCTTAGCACATCTGCATAATATACATTTCCATCAAAAGAGCAGAGAGCAAACTGTTAAATTGCTTAGCAGCACTACTCCTTACTTCTTCCTAGTAATGTGTTTGTGTAGCTTGTCTGCAGAATATTTAAATAGTTACTCTGGTGTTTACTATGTATTGAAATTCATATGCTAAGCAGCGGAGGATCCTAGAATCTTTTTTTTAAAAATTATTTACAATAGTTTGTGCAGAAGATATTATTTCAACATACATTGTTTTCTGTGCAATAATAAAACATTGCAATTTGCAGAACCTAGCAATAATACAACCAACAGTAAAACTTCTAGAATGGACATAAGATTTTTCCTAGAATCTTAACGATCTTCAGAAAATTTGTAGTGCTTCAACTGATGCCTGAAAATAATTGCATCTTTTGGTGTTCATGGTGGCATCCAGGAACATTTTATGTCTTTATGATTTTATTTGATTCATATCTCATCCTTCTTTTGAGACCCAGGGCAACTCATCACAAGATTTATTATTAAAACACATGTATAAAATTTTCTTCCTTTGCTAAGTGTGCAAGTAAAGGTGGAATGGGGAAGGAGCAGCAACAGATTGTCCCTGAACTGATTTTACCCCTTCTTTTTAAAATGGGCTCCAAAGTTAAGATTGCCAATTGGACAAGATTTTTTCTTTTTTTATATATATAAACATTGTATTAGTTTTCTATTACTACTACATTTGATTCGTGCTTAATAAACATTGTGTTACATGGGTTTTGCTTATAATTATCTGTTATTCTGTCCTGGTGCCTTAATCCCTTCTCCGTTCTTCTAGCCATTTATAGAACAAATTCCACGTTTTAAAGTATTCTGAATCTTCTTTCTCTTTCATCCTCAGTGTAAGTCTGTCCATTTCTTCACACTCTAAAATCTTCTTGGTTATCTTTTCTTCTCTTGGTACTTCTTCATTTTTCCAGTATTGTGCAAATATAATCCTAGCTGCTGTCAAAACGTGCAGTGTTAGATATACATTTTGTCTATCAAAGTCCTCTGGTAAAATACCTAATAAGAACAATTCTGGTTTAAAGTCTATATGTTTTCTAAGCATTTTAACCAGCCATATGTGTATTCTGGTCCAAAGTATTTTAGCTTTTTCACAAGTCCACCATACATGATAATAGGTACCCACTTTTTGATCACATTTCCAACATTTACTAGACATATTAGGAAACATTTTTGCTAATCTAGCAGGTGGTAAATGCCATCTGTAGAAGATTTTATATAGGTTCTCTTTATACGATGTCGCCATTGTTATTTTACGATTTCTATTCCACAGTTTCTCTAGCTCAATATTGTACCCAAAATTTTTAGCCCACTGCACTATTGTTTCTTTCACCTGTTCATCTTCCATTTTCCAGTTTAGAAGAAGTTTATATAATTTCTTAATTAACTTATCATCTGATGCTAACAATATTTGGTCAAGCATTGTTTGTTCTTTATAAAAGCCATACATTTTTATGTCTTTTCCATACCTAGTTTGGATTTGCATTAATGGCCATCATGATATGCCTATACCCTGGTCTGTAAGATCTTGTTGCGGTTTTAATTTCCCTTCTGAATCTAAAATATTGTTATAACATAAGGTTTCCTCAAAATTCAAGAGATTCGGGTGGATAAATGCTTCGGTGAAAGCCACCTTGGTATTTTTGTATACATTTTTATATTTATCTTTTCCGATGTTATCAATAGAGAGTTTCTGATATAATGATTTTGAAAATATCTATGGCTTTTTGCTTTCTCATACCATAAAAAGGCAGGCCAGCCCACCAATTGGACAAGAGTTTGAATAGGTATATGTTGAAGAAATCAGTGTATTCAAAACACAGTGGCCTGCTTTTTAATGCCAGGTGTGGTCGTGGTTTCCTGCTCAAGGCCGATTTTTGCGTTCCATCCTGGGATGGAGTATAAGCTTGTTTTCCCATTGCATTAAGGGACATGGAAAGGAGTGTTGTTTGGGGGGTGGGCGGTATTTCCTGGCATGAGTCAAATATGTCTGTGCCCATGACCAGAGAAATACCAAAAATCTAGCAAAAATGTATCCTTGAATGTCAATACAGTATATCAGTGGGATTTCTGTTACCTCCAGTATGCCTCTGAATACCAGCCACTGGAGACATGCAGGGTAGGTGTGCAGTGGCTTTCATGTCTTGCTTGAGTCATCTGTTGGCCACTGTGCTAGGTAGGGCTTCGGTTTGACTCAGCAGGGCTCTTGTGTTGTTGTTCTGTGAATAGGATCTCATTTCCACGTTTAGGGAATAGTTAATTTAAATGTTTAGTTCCCTTTACTTGGGTTTCAGATGTGCTGTTCTTCTGTTAGTCTAGACATAGCCTTATGTGTGTACTCTGAGTCCTTGCTACTAGGACAGAATTAACAAGATTAGACCAGATTGTGGCATCGGTGCCTGTTTTTGCATGTCTGCCTCTGATCAGGTAGGATAGGAACACCTCATAATGGCTTCCTTCCCAGTTATTTTGCAGCTGCCCAAAAAGGGCAGTTTTTGCAAACACAAGGGTAGATCAGCCGCCCAGGATCCTGTTGAGCAGAAGGGTGGAGTATAAATTTGATGGATGGATAAATGGATGTCAAGCTTCCAGAGAAGTAGTTCTATTAGTCAGCTGTTATAAGAAAGTCTGTAAATTGTTTTGTGTACCACTTTAAAGACTAGCAAACTGAGTTTCTGTTGGTGTTTTGCTTCCAAACTCCTTCAACCAGACATGGGTTTGGAGAATGAGATTTTGTTATCACTAAACAACTTTCATTACTATTTCATTTTAAAAATATTCCTTGTAGGAGAGAAGGATAGGCTTCTTAAGTCTGAAATTCCCAGCTGGTTTCATTTATATGTATGTGTGAGCTTGAGGGGAGGGTATACACACATATATACAGTTTTGTGAATGTAGTGGAAAAGAGAATGTATAGGAAAAGAGATTCCATCTGAACATTAGGAAGAACTTCCTGACGGTCAGAGCTGTCTGGCAGTGGAATAGGCTGCCTCGAAGGGTGGTGGAGTCTCCTTCTTTGGAGGTTTTTAAGCAGAGGCTGGATGGCCATCTGTCGGGAGTACTTTGATGGATGACGCATGGCAGGGGGTTGGACTGGATGGCCTCAGTGGTCTCTTCCAACTCTGTGACTCTTCTGACTCTAGTGAATGGCCCATGAAAATATTAATTTTCTAAGACTTTACCCCTGAATTAAAATGGGAATAAATATTACCTCACCTCACTTTATTGTATACTTTGCTGGTACCATACTGGATTTGTTACCGCCCACCCACATGCATGCATTCAGCGATGCTAAACATGAAATAAATAAATGGTGCTTTATTTGTGTTTAAATCAGCACAAGTTTAAATTCCTGATAGAATTTAACCATATGAAAAGGTATTTTAAAAAACAAAGCTTCCCAACAATAAAATGCACTGATGAGACCTTGTTTATACGATGCTAAAGATCTCCACATCCCCACCCCATTCACGGAATTCTTGGATTACTAGAAATCTGAGCAGGGCTGCCCCTTGGTTTGTGTGTTCTGTCACTTGTGGGCCACTGCCCTGAACTTTCTGCTTACCAAAGAGGCACTCCCGTTGCTTTTAGAAGAACATGCAAAGCAGTGAGTCAGGTGATCCTTGGTAAGGCATGCCTGGATTTGATTTTTAATATATTTTTACTTTTTAAAAAAAACTTTTTTAACATCCTCTGATATCATGAAATCCTCACAGAGGCTAGCAAAGTGGACAATTTCTGCTAGGGGAAAAAAGGGTTTTCTCTGGGTCTGTTTCCAGATGCAATTTCTCAAGACCTGTCTGTCTGCCACTCTGAGACAGATAAATCTCCGGGAGCTGGGGGACTGGAGCCCTCCTTAAAGAGCTGGAGTTTCCATTTGCACTTGCCTGTTTGCTTAGCATTCATTTTTTTGTCAGTCCTTGAGCAAACAGAGCAAATACCTGGATAATGCACTCATCTAGCTCTGAATACACATATATTACATACCCTTTTCTTGCTAATCAGCGTGACACATTCCTTTGTTGGCCAAATGGTTCCAAAACAAACACAATCATTTCACTTAATTAGCCAGGGTTTGTGGGCTGTGCCTGGCAGGCTCCTTACATCCTGTCCAACAATACCCTGACCCCCAAGTTTGCTGTCTTAACACTGGTGTAGAATGCTTGCAAATTCTTGCCTTTTCTGTTTGTTTGATTTCATGTTTTTCTTGTTGTTGAGGTATTCTTTCAGTTTCCTGGGACTGGGTCTTTGGGTAATTTGGTACAAAGTCTAACAATGTAAGAAAGAGTAATGTGCACATAGTAAATGGGTTGATTTCTGAAATTTATATTAGGGCAGTACCTTTTCTCAGGCTAGTGAAGAAGAAAAGACACATGCAGGGTGAAAATAGTGGCATCTGTCTTGCCAATGCCTTATGCTGTGCCACCCACCTACCCCAAATTCCTGAAATTACGGCTCACATGCTAATAATGTGTAGGAACAGCACTCTGCACATCCTGAAATGGATGACATTGTAGTTTTGCACAAGTTTCAGGACCAAGACTTGTCAATGAAATCTTCACCTTTTGAAGTGAAGATTTTCTCCGAGAACAGCTTTTCCTTGGTAGTGTAGATGTAGAGAAGTGTTTAGGAAAAAGAAATGCCCATCTGTGCTACCAGTCAACCTTGGGAGACTTTCTGTTGCCAGATTCTTGAGGATCTGGTTTCTTCCATTTGCTAGTAGGACATGCTGCAAGGCAAGAAGATGGTGTGGATTTTGAACTGGCCAACAGGCTCCAGCCCCTTATCTGATTCATCTTCTAGGCAGTCTTTCTGTCTTATTCAGAGGCACCAGCTAAGTAGTCTTGGAAACCCCACCAGCTGATGACGTTGTACCTCTAGTGCCCCTGGTCCTATAAAGTCTTGGGGCCAGCAACTGCTCTTTCTTTTTTGGAAGCTGCTGTTTCTTCAGGTATTTTGAAAAGAACCTGCCAGATGGAGCTCCTGCCCTTCACCTGCTTTGTCTCTGGATCTTTGTCTATCTGGACTGCAATGGGTCATCCATCTTCTTATTGACTGCCACTTTAGAAACATGAGAAAGAAGAGGACCCAAACTCCAGTGCAGAATGAAAAACAACTGTATTAGTTACAAGTGAGAGAAAGAAAGAGATGCTACTTGCACCAGACCTCCAACTTAATGGTGGTTTGCTCCTTGTGTAACAGACACTTTTCACACAAACATTAAAATCATAATCTCATGTGCGTGGGATGTCATAGAGAAATGTGTGTTTCGTGGTTAATATATTTTAAAAACAACTCTTTTGCACATTCATGAATACAGACCATATGGAAAATGAAATAATCTGTTGATGTGGTTGAGTACCATCTTGAATAGATTTCGGCCAATAATCTTTATTCACACATATCTAAGCTCACTTGTGCATTTGATGAACCCAGAACTGGAAGGACTTTTTAAAGAAATGCGGCATAGACACAGCAACTGGTTTAAGTTCACCACAAAATGTATGTGAACAAATGGAAGTAATTAGCTCAAGAACAATGGCCCATAGTGAACCAAACAAGTTTTTTTTACCACACATATATTTTATAGATGAAGCAAATTGTTTGGTTACTATGCCAACTTCCTAAAATTTGAATTTGATATACAAGGCAGAACTCTGTCAAGGTGTTCCAACCAGGAAGGGAGACAAGGAACTGTCTCTCTGGAAATGTGGGCTAGCTTCTTCATAGAAATACTGGAAGTGGGGGAAGCTGTTTCAAGGCAAGGCCAGAGGACAGAAGATTGGGGAGCACTTTTTGCCCTACCTTGCCAGTTGAATTGCTCCATGGACTAGCATCATATGAACAAGTTGATCACTAGTCTCCACCTTCTTGCAGCTGCAACTGCAGCTGCAGTCCTGGGAAGCCAAACATGACCATCTGTAGACAACACTGAGTATGTGTATGAGACCATAGCTGCTTCTCTGAAAGTCTTGTCCTCTGTCATCTTCAAAGCAACCAGTGTTGTCTTCACAATGCCATTGTATTTGTACACAAAAGGATCTGAGAAGAGGAGGATAAAGGTACATTAATAATGAACCTCCTTTGTAAATAAGTATCGTAACAGATGGGCCTGAGGGACACCCATTTTTCCAACGCAGGTGTTTCTCTTCGTCATCACATGTTAGAGAGTTGGCTAGCGCAAGACAGAGTTGGGCAGACAAGAAGAGGGTGTTTGATCCTTTGGTTGAAAGGCTGAGTGATTGTGTAGCCAAAGTAAGACCACACAGCTTTGTGTGACACTCCAGTCCTATTTAGGTGTTATACCTGAATCTTTGTAGAGCTAAATGGATGGTGAAATGGGGCTGTAAACATAAGTCCCATCCTTCTATCTGCATCCTCCCCCCCCCCCTTGAAATCTCTGAGATCTTCGTAAGTTTAACGGGAAGGTCTGCAAAGAACCCTGTAAGGGCATTTGGCTGGAACACACTTATAGGTGCCTCCTTCGCATTAAACATGCAAAGGTCTTCCCAACTTCTGGGTGGGGTGGAGACATAAGGGGCAAGGCTTATTTGCTTCCCCTTGTTCCCACCGCCCACTTAGTAATGCCTGAATAGGGCTTCTGGGGAACACTGAGTAGGACTTCTCGGCTGCAGTAAGAAGCTTCAAATTCGGAGAGTGTAGCTCAAGTTCATCTTTCATTCTCCTCTTTATTACCTTTGGGCTATAAATGAAGTCTATAACATGCAGTTAACAAAGTGCTGAAATTCCTGTTTCCCAGCCTCTTCAGCAGTTGTAACTTTTAGGGTCAGGGATGAGGAAAATGAAGATTGCTTCGAGATGGTAAGAACATAAAGCTTTGCTGAATAAAACCTAAGGTGTGTCTAATCCAGCCTTCTTTTCCTGTGCCAGCCAACTAGGTGCCACTTCAGGACATGATGACTGTAGCACCTTCCTGCTCATGTTCGCCACCAACTGTTTTACTGTTGGCTTAGCACACTCAACCAAATTTGGCACAACTCATGTGTTGCTGCTGCTATTGGCGGGAATACGCAGGCATCAGGGTTAGTGGCTGTTGAGAGTCTTACCCATTATAACTTCTCTTTTAAAATTGTCCAGAATGGAAGGTATTTCTAAACCCTATTTAATGGATTCCCATTGTTATATCCAAAGTAGTTCACATGGTTAAAAATATTAAGTGATAAAATATAAAGTATAATTAAAACAATATACAACACTTAGAAACAGCCTCAACAATAAAAATCACATAGTCGTAATCATCCTTTTTTCTCCTCCTTTTATCAAGAAATGAATTGATTACTGATTATACAGCGGAGGGGCTTTTTTGGTGGTTATTCTTTTGCAAATGGTTTGGTGTATTTATTCTTAATTTTAAAATCATTACTCTTCTCCCCCCCCCCCCCCCATACAGCCCCCTGATTTAAAGCATCTGGTTAGCAATGGCAGGTGTGTTTCACTCTTCCATAATCCTGCAGGCTTCCATTTCAACAGAAATTCCTGATAAGCTTTTACATTCTCCAGTTGACTGAGAAGAGTGATCAAAAGAGGGGAAAGGGAGAGGCCATGAATGAATGCAAAATGACATTCTCATCAATCATTAGTCCCAGCAATTCCCAAGGAATTGTAAATCACTAACGAAAGGGGAATTAGCTTGATAAAGTCAGCATTAGTGTCAGATGTGGATGATTTAAAATTTTTAAGCACCACTGTTTTCTTTGGCTGTCATCTCAGCTCTCCCTGGAGTTGCCCACATGTGTCCCAAACTAGTAAAGAATGGATAACGTGTTTAAGCTAAGCGTGTAAAATCTGTGAGAGATTTTGAGATTAAGCAAGTGCTAACAGCTGCAATCCTACATGCTGTTAGACTGCTTAAATCCCATCCACTTCAATAATCACATGCCAGACTGCAGCTTAAATGCTGTCCTGCTGAACTCTATGAGATGGACCAGTGCTTCTCAGCCAGCAATACAAGCACCCACCAGTGACACACAGAAGTTGACTAGGTGGGAATGCATGGTTTCCATAACAATGACTAAGAATTTGGTCTCATTCAGTTTCTGTCTCTTTCTGCAAGTGTGACATGTCATCTGCCACGGATTATCCACATGTGATCATTTGTAGCAAGTCCCAAAGAAGTAGCTATGTTCTGTCTTGATGTGTGGGGGAAAGAAAAAAAAACAGACAAAATAGTGTAGCGCTTTAAAGATTGACAGTTTTATTTAAGTCTAAGCTTTTGTGGATCAGAATCCCAGTTTTTCAGATTCTGAGGAAGTGGATTTTGGTTGATGAAACCTGGCACTGAAATAAAACCATTTGTCTTTAAAGTGCTCTATTATTATTATTATTATTATTATTAAAGTGCTCCCCCCCCCCCCCAGCATGTTGTAATCTTTCAATCATTGCTAGTTGGTAATTTGGGACACTCAGTGTTTCACCTAATTCTTCCTGCCCATAATTACTGATGGAATTATCACTTTTAATTTGTTAATTTGTGTTTCCTCCCAACAATGCCCTAAATAACGGAACCTCTGCAAAGCAGAGTCCATCTGAGCTTTTTGTTTCTGTCATGGTGGGATCCTAGTTCTTCGATAGAATGACTATAGGAGACATAAAGTACAAGAGCTTGGTTTTTTGTTTTTTTCTGACAGCCCCTTCTCATGAGAATTTAACAGGGCCTGCTCATCTATCTCTGTATGAACCTCTCTTTCTGTGGCTGGTTTTCTAGAGTCAGGACAAAGCTGCTATAGGGAAAACCTCCTCTGGGAATGTATTCAAGTTAACACCTAAGTTGCCTGATGGTGAGGCAAGAAGCTAAGAATTTTAAAAAGACCAATACATATCTGCTTTTGTATTTCTAGGTGTGAGAGTTGTGATGCTGTCTTCCATTCGGAATGCAAGGTGAAGGCTGTGCCATGCCCCAGGTGTGTGCGGAGGGAGCTCCAGATGAAGCAGAAGTCTTTCTGGAGAAGGCTCAACATGGATGAGAGTCTGGAAGAGGCTTGCAACATGTTTGAACTGTCTTATCAGAACACATGACTTGGAGGAACAAGTGAGCAAACCTGCTGAGGTTTTTTCCCTGACATGGAGTGAATGCTTGCAAGTCAGCGTGGGGCTGTCTGTACTGCCAGTGATGGGCTGGTATTCACCTTTCAGGGGTTGAATACCTGGGGCCAAAAGTACTAAGAAGTCTATGTGAACCAGCCGGTCTTAAGCCAAATGTAGTTTACTTGAAACATTTCCTATTCTCTTTGCAGTTATTGTGAGAAATGTCTGATTGCGTGTATTGTTTATTATTAGGGTTTTGAGTGGAAAAAAGTGGTAAAACTAGCAAACATGGCACTGCTATTTAAAACCCATAGACTGCTTTGGACAAGGTGCCTATGACCTGGTGTTTGTAGGGCATTTCACAGCTTGGACAGCATTTAGAAACAATTCCCTGCTTTACAAAATATTGACTTCTCTATAGAACTACATCTAGATAAGTGTATAAATATATAGCAATCCTTGCACTTCATAGGAGCAGATGTTAGTTAAATCTTACATTAGTGTTCCTGACTTCTGGACAAATGGCTCTGTGATCTACGTTTGCAGCTTTGCATCTGCACAACATTTCAATTTCATAATGAGACAATAATTCACATTCCTGTGATTTCTCACGTGTAATACGGTGAAAGACTCAAGACTGATTTCTATTGCTGTTAACAACAGCATACACTGCTTTTTGCTCTCTTGGTGATAAGTTGAGGCATCCCTTTCTCTTTCTGCCATCTTCATCCACAATGATAAAAGGGTGAATTGCTTCCTGTTGAGCCTTCCACAAAGCTGAAGTCTGTGGGTCTCTGTTGCTCTTTCCCTTGAGTTTCTTACTAACAGGTATAATATGTAGGGATACACAGAACAGCAGCCTGAGTTGCTGCAGAGCACAAATGCTGCTTCAGTGCAGCCTGAAGGAGAGACGTATTCTGAACATGTTGCAGGAACTGGGATTTCTTGTGCATTTCCCCATTCTGGATCAGGAAAGAGAAGCTCAGCACTCTGATGACTGCAGATTGGACATGAATGTTTCCCTGACAATGTATTCCTCGGTGGCATTTACCATAGAAATATGTTTCATTTTGATGCCCCTATCTTTAGCCCAGTTCCATGCCCCATTCAGTGGTCTCTGGATTAGGGACAGTGAGGTATGTTCCCTCTTTTGGATACCTAAGAGCAGACATTTGTTTATTATTTGTCCTGATCCAAAGCAATGTTGTGCTCTTATACAGGCTTTCCCCATCAGATCAGTGGAAAAGTCCAGTCTTCGCCTTTATTAGACTCTCTCTACTAAAACAGAAAAGTTACAGAAGAAAGGGGGGCTTTCATGTTTTTAAGTAGTTGGAGGGTCAGGGGCACTGTCTAAGCACAAATATACAGTAGATTTAATTTAATGAAAATTATAGACGTTCCCTGTGGAGTTTTGTGCACCTATTTTTAAAAAATGATTCATAGGTTACACTTGGCCATAAGGCTAAACTGTGGGAATGAGCCTACACAAGCCTTAGTCACACACACCCTCCATTCCCACATGGTGAGGAGGGGGAGGCTCAGAGTTTTCACTTTTCTTTTTGATCTATCACAGTTTAGCAACCAAACTCAAACACACATTCGTCTTAACTATGGCATACTGAAACAAGCCAGCTTCGTTTTTGAAGCTGGTTTGGGTCAATAGATCATAGTTAACATTCACCACAGTTTAGAGTTAGGGCATAATGCTAAATGGTATAGCTCAGTGGTTCCCAACTTTGGGTAACCCCAAAGTTGGTAAACACCAAACCCTAACCCCAGTTCTTGGACTACAACTCCCAGAAGCCTTCGTCACTAGTTGTGCTGGCCAGAGTTTCTGGGAGTTGCAGTCCCAGAGCACTGGTGTAGTTAATCCAAAAAGGAAGTAGCCGCTAACAGAGGTGAAGGGGATGAGGAAGGATGGTGGCATTGTCCCTATAATATTGTTATATCAAAATGCAGCAAGTCTCTGGGATTTTTTCATTCAATATCTTTATAATTTCTATTGTTTCTCAAGAGTGTGTAAATTGATGAGTACTTGGTTACCCATTTACAGGAAGCCAGTATGTAGTGATGTAAAAATAATGGGTATCTGCATGTATACCTGTCTGTTAACCCATGTAGGTTTGCTCCGCTGCCACCCTTCCCTCTCTGCATGGCGGCCTGATGCCAATGTGTTAGATTGTAATTGTATTTAACACAATAAATATATTTAAAATGGAGGATCCTGACTAAAACAAACCTCAATGTGCCTGTTAAACATGAAGGTAATTTTTTAAAATCTAAAACTCGAATGTTGCAGACTAGAGATGGGGGAAGGCAGATACATAACGCATACAAAGGATAAAGACAATATTTGAAATTACACATGCTGAAGTATTTCTGTATTTCTTTCAAGAAAAGAATGGCAAGATAGGCGGGTTCTTGATCGTGTTGTATTTCCATTAGTCACTCTTGTGTCTGCATATACACGTATGAATATATATATATGTATGAATGTGTAATCTAGGAAACTTGTTTCATGACAGACCATCAGATTGTGAAGTTATATTTAAATGGTCACCATTCACAACCTTGTAACGGATTACATTGTGTGTTTTACTCAGTGATTCAGGA
Organism: Intellagama lesueurii; assembly: GCA_037013535.1. NCBI lineage: Eukaryota > Metazoa > Chordata > Lepidosauria > Squamata > Agamidae > Intellagama > Intellagama lesueurii. The sequence goes on along the minus strand of JBAJHW010000001.1, from coordinate 175,693,637 downwards.
ACTCCATACATGGATTCAGTAGAGGTGTATGATAGTTGAAAATTGTTCCATCTGAAACATCTAGTTGGAGAAGGTAATATAACATATGCCATTGGCTTGGGGCGGGGGGGGGGGGCAGGGCCAGGCTGAGACACCTGAAAACCACAACTGAGGTGGTTTGCTATTTTTATTTACACACTGTTGCTACTTCCTTCTTCTCTTTCATCATGGAAGAAGGAAATAGCAACTTGTTGACTTAGATTTTGATCTGCTTTTTGTGGAATTTATTCCTGGATGCTTTCTTTCTACATGCCAGAGAGCAGAATTTTGTTTGTTCCCTAATATTTTTTCCACAGTATATGACATATCCTTATCCTTTGAAACTAAGAATAGATAGCAGCAGCCATCACATGTACTGCAAAGGGAACATTGCATAATTTTTAAAAAGTGCAAGCCTGTACTTTTTAATTTCTGCATTACTGGTGGGGAAATCTTTCTTTCCAACAGGAAGAATTTTTCTCTCTGATTCTGGAACAATATTCGGTTGGGGACAGTTCTGGTTTAGTTTGAATCTCTGCATGAGAAGAGAGAACACCACACCTTGTTGGGTTTATTAAATTAACAGGGTTGAGCTCCCATTGACGTGCATGTGAAAAAGAGTTATACAGCAGCATTCAGAGCTTGAAAAAATTACTTGGTTGGGTTACAGTTTCCAGAATTCTCCTCAGCCAGCACAGCTTGTGGCTACCATTGTCTTGAGGAGTTGGGGAGTTGCAATTGAAAAAAGGAACCCTTCCAAACTGGTATTAATCATTTGAAAATTCACACAAATTCCTGCCACAGGAATGGCCTCCTGTTGTCTGTTAAGAAAACAGCTTAAAAACAACAACTATCTCCACATATCTCAAAAATCTGCCCCAAGTGAGCATGCATTGTGGAAGTTTGAGATCTCCTTGCAATGAGGAAAATGGTTGTGAAGCAAACATCCCCTGTAGACTGAAGGGACAACCTGCGTATTTGGCAACACTTTGGATATTTTACATTTATTCTCTGATTGGTTTATTGCCATCACTGCTTTTTTCTTCTGGTCTTTGCAGGTTCTCTGATAAGAAGTTGTTTTTTGCATTGCTGAAGCTAGGTGAATTTTATACCTGGCAAATGGGGAAGAGGAGTATTCAGCTCTGCCCTCTTTGCTGTATCCCATTTTTGTGTATCTCACTAGTACACATTGCCTGCACAATTAGGAGTTTAGTGCCCCTCAGGAGGTTGTTTAGTAATCCCACTTCTGACCACACAAACAGGCGCTCCTTTGCTGGCGGTGAGATTGAGAAGCTGACCCGACTGTTCTTACTGTACAGCGTATGGGCTATTCACTTGCAGTGGTGCAGGGCCCCAAGTGATGCATCTTTTGCAGGGGTGCTTATGTCAGTGTGGCTTTGGCGCAACTGCCCCTGCCATTAAACAGAGCAAAGCAATGATCTCAGCTAGCAGATGCTAGGCGCCAGTGGTGGCAGTCCTTGGGCTATTTCTCCCGAGTTGTCTTAAATGTTTGCTTCTGTGGAAAGACATAGAAGTGTGTGTCTTGCATGACCTGTCCTGAGCTCCCTAAACTAGCCTATTGTCCATCCAGTCAATTGCCCATCAGGTCAGCTTCCTTACCTAGGGTTCAGAGGGCTGCCATCTTGCCCTTTGCCTTGTGAAGCAAAGTGTCTTGTACTAGATATAGCTCCTAGGGACTGGTTTGCATGGTACAACATATAGGACGTTGCATAGTAAAGAAAACTGGAAGACCATGTGACCTGGCCTATTCACATCTTTCTTTGGAAATTCTACGTGACTGTTGAGTGGAGAAGCCCACAAAATTACTTTCTGGTCAGAAGAAACTTCCCTCTTTTCCAGTCAACACAGCCCAGTGTTTGCCATGTCCATTCTGTGTACCTGACGTTACTTCTCTCTACTCCCATCAGATTCTAAGGAAAAGGAATCTGCTGTTTTCTCACATGAGAAAACCAATGGGAAATTATAACCACAACTTTGCATAATCCTGATCAGCTGTTTGAAAGGAGATGTACAATACCCCCCCCCTCGGACAATGGTGTCGTCTACTTTAATCAACTGTGTTCCAACTCCAGCGGCATCATTTTGTTGCTGGGCTTTAGCGTTTTTTGCTTCTTTGAATTAAAAAAAAGAAGCAGAAGCGCGGGGGGGGGGGGGAACCAGAGCTGTCATCAAGTATGAGAAATAAGGATTTCCTAACGAGTTTGTTTTGACAGTGTTGTTTGGCACCAAAGTCCTCTCTGTGCCTTTCTACCATTTAATGGCTGTGATGCCATATCCTGTCTGCTACACAAATCTTTGCAACAAGAATTCAAAGTTAGAGTCACCTCAGAATAATGTGGGAGGCAGCATTTCTGAGGGAAGGTTTCAGTCTGACTCAGTTCCATGAATGTTAATCATTGCTGTAGCAATAGCAAATTGAAGGCAAATGAGACTGATGTAACAATCACTGAATATATTTGCATACATTATTATACAGAAACAGAAATATCGCAAAGGTGTTTTCTTCTTCTTTTGTTTACTTTGTCCTTGGTAAACAGAATTATTAGCCTTTTCTGAGAGAACACTTGTAGTAAATGCTGACTGAGCAGTATTGAGCAACAATTATTAACATCTCTAGTTAACCTGTGAAAAGCTTATATCTTTCTTATCCTTTCTACCATATTTAATTGGTATGGTTGTTATTTATTTTGTTGCTTGTATAATAGCTAGAAGCCTCCTATTTAGGAATGTTTTCTGCATTTAGAAACCCCAGTCTATCCACAGAGTTTTCCCAGAGCAAATTCCTAAAGCATGGATGTGTAGCAGCCTCTACTTGTAATCAGCCTGTGGAGCAATAAAGAATTTTCAACATTAGCTATGGGTAAACCATACCACAAGAAAAAATCTGGATGAACTTTCAGTCCTGAACCTTGACCACACTGTTGTCCAGTTGCACTCTTCAGGAGAATCAAGTGGTAAATCTCTCCTGTGCTGTACCACTTCTGTTCCAGTATTTAATGTTTACGTATTCTTCAGTCAGAGAACAAAAACTACCTTGCCCTTAATGTGGAAAAATAGCAGTTTGGGGGAGAAAGATTTGGGTAGCCATTTCCCCAACATGATATGTTCCCGTGTAATTGAAGGTGGGCATTTCTTCATGGGAGTCAGTTTAAACATATGGCTTGAAATGGTGCACTTGGAGAAAAATAAGTAACAGTTACTTCTTCAGTAACTTGCTTTTTCAAATCTGATGATCCACACAGAACCTATAAGTTCTATTAAAGCCTTTCTAAGTTGCCTTCTGGTTTTCTCCTGTAGATTTTTCACTCTTTTTTTTTTTACAGTGAATACTAATTGTATTTTTACTCTGTCTTTTTACTAATTTGCCCTGAGGACTTCTGACCCCAGGCAAATTACCTGGGAATAAACTAGGTTGACTTGAAACCACAGATATGGCTGGCTGGGTAGCTCTGTGAGTTGGAGTACATGGCTGTGAAGCCAGGGGTCAGAAATTCAGTTCTATATTGTGCTTTGTAGCTGTTCCTCATGCTACATGACCCAGAGCACCTCCAGAAGAAGGGAATGCTAAACACTCCTAAGTACTCTACGCTTAGGCATCTCTGGAAATGATTGCCATAATTTAGATTCGAATAGGCAGTATATTATTAATTAAGCACCACTGAACTATATGATGTGAATGCAAGAAACATCTGTGGAGGGTGAATCTTAATGGGATTTACTGATTTGATGAGTTTAGCATTCAGCTTGTAAGCCATCAAGCTTCCCTTAGGTCTCTCTGGTACCATTTGATACCTTCACCTGACAAACAGGTCCTTTGCTACTACTCAAGATACAATGGACTGCATGTCAACAAGATCTGATTCTTATTCAGTGCACACTCTCTTAGGAGTATAATCAAGCTGATAAGCTTTCTTATATCAAGTCAGACCTTGTCATGGAATAGTGGCTACCCTGACGAGCAGTGACCCTCCAGGGTCTCAGTCCGGAGTCTTTTTCCAGTGCAGTAAATGACAGCGATTGAACCCAGGATTTTTTGCATTTAATGTATATGTCTATCACTGAACTGTGACTTTTTTCATGCATCGTTGCTCAGTGTGGAAGACACCAGTGTTTTAATTTTAAGGTCCCCATTTCAGTCTTACAGTTGAAGACTTGGGTAAGAGGAATGGGAAATGTTTGAAATTTTGGAGACAGCAGCAAGCTAAATGGATCAATCTAATTAGGTGGTAGCTTTGTTTGGAGGACCAACAAAATCGATCTCCTTTCAATACTCTTTTCAAGAAATATGAATGGCTTCATTTCCAGCTACCACGATTATATAAAGAATTTTTTTTTTTTAGTATCCTGTGATGGGAGATGTGAAGGATGCATTCTTTGGCTGATTTCCTGGACTAGCCCCAGCAAGACTTACCAGCTAGAAAATGCAAAAAATATGCTCTTGCTTGAGAGATAATGAACACTGCCTGGTGTAATCTCAGTCACCTGCCAGAGTCCATTAATCACCTCATTTTTGTTTGTTTACCACTTCTTTGCCAAGAGCAAAGGCCTTTTCTTTAAAAAAAAAGAATGGCAGTTGTACTGTAGAGCCAGCTTATACATTTATTTTTCTTGAAGGTCAGAGTAGTGGTGTGATCCAGGATACGTTGGTGTAAATCTGTAAATCACAAAATCCTTGTGATCTCACCTGTTTGTTTTTAGTGGAAGGAACATGGTCATAGTGTTGAGTATATGGATGTCCCTTCAAATCTCTTGCAATAATAGAAGTTAACAAGTACTTAACTCACTGGAAAGCAGGATCACATTTATACTAGGAGTTTTTACACCATGCACCATTCATTCCTGGGATTTGCTGCTGCAAGATGTGGGGATGACTATTGGAGATTAGGTAGTGATTATATTGTTAGATGATGGTAATGTATTTTATGGTTGTTGATCTTGATGAGTGTATTTAGGAATTAGTCAGTAGTTATATTTGTTAGCCAATCCAATCCAAAGAATAGAACTAAAAACCATCAAAATCAGAGGATCAACAAATTATCAAAATAATTTAGCCCTGTTTGCAAAGCTGGGCACATGAAGGAGCCATCTTGAATTTTTTCTTTTGAGTATTTAAAGATAAATTAGAAGTGTTCATTTAAAATGAAGCAATTCAAACTTGAAGTTGTCTCATGCATATATTATGTAGAAGTGTGAGCATGTGCCTTTTTTGCTTTGCATAAGTCAACTCCTGCCTAATATCTTTACCCAAGCTTTCCTTCCATGTTTGTACACAGAAAAGATTCATGATCAAGCATTCTTCTTAGGTGCTGAACTAAATCTGATGATAAATCTACTTATGTATTTGGGGAAGCAGTTTGGTTTTTGCTTGTTTTACTTTGTCATGCATATGTTGAGCCAGTATCTTTAATTTATTATTACACATTTTGTTGTTTTAAACTGTATGTTTAAATTGTTTGCTACCCAATCAATGTTCTAAGTTTGTTAATATTAATAATACATTCTGTATTAATAGTGGCACTCAAATAAGTTATGATACGTTGACAGTTTATCTGAATCTGATTCTCTTACTGTACAACGCTGTATGTGTCTGTTCATAAGTAAGTCCCATTCAGTTCAAAGGGCCTTACTCCTAGGTAAATAAGCATCTTACCTATATTCAGTATCAGATAGAAACCTAAGTTATCCAGGACATGTAGCTAAGAGCCACTAGTCCCTACTGTATAAAATGCAATTCAATAAATAGCATAATACAAACATGTCATCTCTGGAAGACTATTGATTGAAACATTATCATAAGAGAGTGTTGTGTAAAAAAGGCTATGATCCAAGTTAAGGATTTTGAAGTCCCATTGATTTTAATTGAGAGATCTTAGTAACCGTTTTCCTTTCTTAATCAATGGGATTTCAAAGAGCTTAATTTTCCATGAATCATGACCCAAGTAATTGGTTCAAGCCTTGTGTTTACCTTTCCTGAACACAGTTTAGCCTGCTGGTAGAAGCTCTCTGAGGGACAATAATTTAGTTCCAGTGTAATTTTTCAAACTGGCTTCATTCGTCCAGTAAACAGTGACTTGGATGCAGTGGAACCTTCTTTGCTGAATTGTTTTCATGCCACCTTTCAAATTCATTTACCTCACATCCTGTTAGCTTGTTTGATTCATGCCAATGTTTGCCCTACAGTTATTTTTCCATAAAGAAAAATAAAACAAGATCCAACTACACCAGTTTGAGTCACCAGAAAGAACAGGCACTAAAATGCCATGGTGGGAACCATCTACCACCTTTCCACATTACAGAAAACACAACAGGAGCAGTACAAACACAAGGAGCATTTTCATAGTACCGTACAACACAGCACAATACAGGCCACTGAAATACAGTACAGTATACAGGGCAGGGCAGAGATTTTGAAGATAGATTTGGGGTGGGAGAGCAAAATAACAAGTTTGGGTCCACTCATGGCATAAGAGGAAACATTTTCATGGCCTACCATTGGCTCATTGACTCAGGTAGAAGCACACCAACAAGGTGGAGCATGAGGCACTCATGCTGACCAAAAGTTTTAATGAGGACAGTTGAGGTGGAAGCAGGCAGCCACATAAGCAAAGGAAACACCCATTGCTTTTATTTTGCTGGATGATGACAGCATGGCTCCCGTGCGCTGCAACAAAGGAGGATACCAGAATATGGCATGATAGAGGACCCAAGCACCGGATTTTAACAGTGTAATGTTCTTGGCCTTTTTAGTCTCAATGAAGAATGATTATCTTAATACTGGGAGTTCATGGGTTCTATGCCAGGTGAGACATGCGTGGTTTGGATCACCGACTGAGAAGGAAAATTTCACAGAGCAGGAACTGGGATATTACCCGACATAGATTCCCCCCATTTTGAAGAACTAAGGTATATATGCAGCAGTTCTGAAACTAATGGCATTTGTGCCCCTAGATTACTCTTTCAACATATTCGTGTGACTGGCATGGAAGGGTGGAGATAGAAAGATTTTCATGCTAGGATGTAATTTGGGAGTGAGGGATAATAACATAGACAATGTTCCATATTAACTACATTTCACGCCTTCAAACTCTAATGCTGATTCCTTCATGTCTCTGAAATCCTTTTAAAAGTATTGAACCTATACAGATTGTTTAACCCATGGCTTCGATTCTAGCTTGGTTGAAATATATTCTGAGAAGTTAATCTGAAAGGTACAAGGCTGAGTAAATAATGTGCTGTTTACTCTGATATGCCCATGCAAGGCCAACCTGACCATTAGGTTGGATGAGATGGCCCTACATTAGTCAATAGGTTTGGGGATAAACTTGTTCCTCTTTTGTACTTTTAATTCTATTCTTCTTCCATAGAGACCAGAAAACCTCAAGCCTTCAAATGATTTTCTAAACATTACAGCCCTGTGTAATCATTTGAGCTGTTCATAAGTGTTGTGGATAAGATCACAACACTTACAGGAGAGCACATGAGCCCTGTTCAGATATTATTTTCACAGTTGGGTTTACTACTACTAGGAAGGGACTGCCTAGCCTCTCCCTTCTCTTTCATTGCATTCCATGTGTAAAAACTGACACATCAGCAGAGGAGAGGCGTCTGCTTGGGCATAGGCTGTACATGCAGGTAAAAAATTAGGGTTCTTTCTCATGAAGAGAGCCTGCCTGTGAGCAGGAACCGCTTCTCTGCAGACATAACACTCAGATATGAAGCTGACTAGAACTCATGAGCTTTATTCAGGTGTTACTTAAAGGCAGCAAATTCTTCATAATTTATTTCATTTAATTATGTTTGCCATAGTGGAGAGGTGTCACCACATTGTTCAAAACATCTCGGGTTCCTCTCTCAGCTAGTTATCATCAGCTGCTGGATCCATGTTTATTTCTTCCTCTGACTGGCTCCCAATTAGAATTAATGAATGAGACATAGTTGAAAATCCTGAAATTTAACATGCAATAGAAATGTGGAATGCCACCCATCAATTGAAAAAGGACCAGCCTTCAGAGTTTGCTTGTCCTCTTTGCCAGAAGGAACAGATGGTTCCTCCTGATGATTACCCTGGGACTGCAGAGCTGAAAGGGAGCATCCCTGCCATCAGAGAGAGGAATGAGGGGCCGCCAGGAAACTGCCTGCCCTGCCTCCCAGGAAGAACGTCACAGGTGCAGGAAAGGGAAAAATGGGTGCTTGCTTTCCCTTTCCTGGCCATTTTATTTTTCTTTCTGTATCATGTCTATTACAGCGTGAGTCTGAAGGCATGATATTTCTTATATTTTACACTAAACACCATTAAAGTAAATTTTGGTGCTTTAACATTTTTGATGGTGAACTCTTTTTTTTTTAGTGTCTAGCTGATCTACCACTTCAAACTGAGGAAAAGACAGATTTTTATGGGCTTCTTAACATTCGTGCTTCATTTTAAGGATTACTAAGAAAAGATGGGACGAATGGAAGGATAGAGGGGCCAGTGGGCCTTGAAATAGTTGTTTCTGGAATTCTTCCCAATGCGATCTTAGTTGGTACTTGGTACAGTCTAAAATTCCTACCACCTGATGAGTGTTGATTGACCCTACTGTGAAAGGAAGTCCTGGTTTTGTTCTGGTTCCTAATAAAAATCCCATTACAATTGGCATTAAATGAACCCATTGTTTGCAGCAGCTGAGGTTTTTCGAAGGCTTAAAGGATTTGCCAACTGCACGATTTTGCACTGATAGGAAAAATATGCACCTCTTCCTACACAGGCGCAGTTCCACCAACTTTTGTAAGCTTTTGCCATTCTGACTGCAACATCATCATCATGATCATCATCTCTCTCTCTGCCAAAGGTTTTTCCTTGCAGTTGGTGGAACTGCAGCTCATAGATTCTTTGAAGTCAAATTATGGGAACAAAACAGGAGCATGAAATCAGCTAGCCACTGATCTAGAAAACTGCAACAAAATCTTCACTTGCCAGCCCAGGCAAGGCTGCATATTGTGGCTAGCTATTGCCTTTCCTAGCAATGTGCCAACTCATAATTGTGGCTAAACCCTTTGTGCAAATTTGTTTCAGCTCTGGATTACCTGGCAAACTGTCAGTGGGTAAGATTAAAGCAGAAACTTTCTTACACAAAGAATGCGACCAACTCAAATTATGCATTCCATCTACATAGCTTAAGAAAAAGAAAATACGAAAACTGGCCACATAGCTTTCCATAAAACAGCAATGCAGAAAAAGATACCTGGAGTGTGGGATATTAGACATGTCCTAAAGACGTCTACTGGCTGGTTTTTGTTTCTGGGGAAACTCCTCTACTAAGATGTGGGCAGGTGGTTTAGGGTTACAGGAAGTTAAAGGTACAGAATCTAACCTGACCTAATCTTTTTAGGAAAGTAGGATTCAAGTGTTGTCACTTCATTGTTTAATATCTGCAAGGGTAAGAACAGAGCTTTCCTTTCCTTATATCCTACCTTTCTCCTAATACTGGGATCAACAACATGATTAAAAATCCAGCTTCTCAAAGACACCTGCTAAATTTATATTTTGCATAGTTCTTTTTTAAAAATTGGAATGCTAGTTTTTAATGTTAGCACTTTTAAACACAAGTTCCAGGACTGTTGTAAATGCAGTGCTTAAAAGTTCTACTGTATGATAATCTTACCTGGCAAAAGTGGTTGCAACTGTATTATAATGGAAAACACTTAATTTTTTTTCAACATACATTTTTCAATCTACCACTGTCTTTCACCCTCCGTACTAAAGCTAGCACTGAGGGAATTACATTTCAGTGAGGAAATGGGACTTGATAAGAAAGAAGTGTGTTAATGTTTAACTAGAGCAGAATGAGTCATGAGTGATATCCATGCGTTCTTAACTGCTTATTTGCTTTACTCAGACAACCTTTTTCTGTTGCAACAATTCCCCTTCCTTCTTCCATTACTCAATCACAAGAATTTGATTTGGAGTGAAAACTCAGAGCAGAATTAGTTGACACCAGTTAAAGTGTCTTCATAAAATGTATGATTATCAACAGAATTCATTATACTACTACAAAATGCCATAATAGCTTAAGGTGGCCACTAAAAAGTTAAGATTAAACACAATCGTGGAAGAGAAGTTTATCAGTCATGATAGTTATGAGAAGTAGACCTCAGGGTTTGGAGACACCCTGTCATTGTTTTCCAGTGCTGCCCAATGCACTGCTGCCTCTGTGTCTTGCTTTTGAGACTATTGTTGGGAAGAGAATTATGGCTCTAGAATGAATCAAAATGACTTCTAGATGAAATGTCCAGCTTCATGTCCCCTCTTCAAATAGACATGCTACCTCTCCTGTTGTTGCTGTTGTTCAGAAATAGCCTGCTTCGCAGAAAGCAGTTCCTGGAAACTAATCACAACCAGTGACTTACAAAGGTTAACGTCGGCAGCCCTACATCATGGAGTTGGCTGAGAGGCAAAGTGGTGTGTCTGACACAAGACGAGCATCTCTGTACTGGAAATAAATTGCATGAACTGCTTGCTTTCCAAAAAGTGATGTTAAAAGAAATTTCCCATGTGTTTTGACTAAAACAAATCAAACTTGTGTGAACCATCGTACTGAAATAGGTGTTTCACGTGGTATCACAGAATGTCACAGCCAAACTAGGCATTTCATGCAGGAGCATGTAACATTAGCGGTGTTTCTCAACCCCGGAATAAGTTCTCAAGGAGTGGTATTTAATTGAATAGTTTCAGTATTTAATTGGCTCAAAGTGAATCACGTGGCGTGGGCAGGGGCTCGGCCTCCAGGATGTCAAGCATTTTCCGACACAAAAGTCAATATCTCTTTCCCCATCACGGCTTACTTGACAACTTATCTCCCTACCTGGAGAGCCAGAGAGGTGTGGCACTTCCTTGAAAATCTGGTGATCCTAGACTGGACTGAAGTGATTTCCATTACTGCCTCTCTGGCACGGCAATGATATTTTTTGCATGTTTTTATACATCACTGTGCCTTTGTGTTCCTTTTACAAATTATTTGGGCAGAGGCATCTCTCTGTGTGTGCATGTATGTGTTTTCAGAGGTATTTCTTTCCTTAATAATGTTAACAGACGCTTTTCAACAGTGTGATGTGTTAATAAATCAGTTACAAAATTTCTGTCGGTTTTGATGTAAATTCTTTGGGGAGAGACTCAGTGCTCTGTGAACACAGGCCCCATTTTGGTGCCCAACTTCCATCTCAAGTAGAAGGAGTTGGAGACACATTATTTGCTCCTGCATCTCCATCCTTACCCCAACCCCTGTTTCTGGAGAATGGCTGCTAAGGAACTCTAACTACATTTAGTTGAACACAAAATATAGAGGTCTGCAGGACTGGAAACATTGACAACTCGTAGCTTCCCACTGCACAGAGTGCAGTAACTGCATTTCGTAAAATCACAGATGGTTTCTATAGCTACAATAGGCTAAGGCTGGAACACATACGATATTCCAGGCTCAGTCCTGGTCACAGGGGCACCTCGGTCAGTCAAGACCAACATTGTTGGGATGCATATTGCCTTGATTCACATCAGTAAAGGCCATGATTCAGGTCCAGTTCTTCACAGTAATTAGAAATGGACCCCAGATCCTCTAGTTACATGTCAAGTTATGGCAGTGATGGCTTTGCATGAAGCAAATTCACTTTAGAACCCTGAATCCCCATCCAGTGCACATCTATAACCAAATTAGCTGCATGTACAGATGCCAATGTGAGCTGCAGTCTATGAAAGGTTGTGACATAATAGCTAGAATCCAGTAGCAAGTCACGACTAGAGTAGGCCTGTTGAATCATTGGGGGCTTGGTGAATCAATATCAATCTAAATTCCACTGATCCAGTGGGCCTACTCTAGTTGTGACTTACTACTGCATTTCAGCCAACAAAGAGGTCTTGAATATGGCACAAAAGCCTTCATTTCCTCCCACCCCATCCATTCCTGGCTCAACTTTAATGTATCAATGGAATGTTCTCTTCCAAAGATGAGCAAGAGGAGGCAGAAGTTAGAAAGAGGCATTCCCAAAATACATAAAAGGAAGTGCTGTATCCAACACATCACGTGTTAACAGCACTAGCCAAACCAAGCTGGAACAGTACAGTTAACATGGTGCAAGACTCAACTGGATTACTGCATTCTTTAGACACATATCCTAAGACAAATACAGCAATAAATTGGAGGCAGTTCAACACATTTTAAGATGTACTCTTTGACTACGTTGAGGATAGGCTAGTTAGTACCTTAAGGTTTGCTTTATTAGGATAATGCTTATATAGACTGATCCATCCTCTTGCCATTTAAATGTTGCCTGGAAAACGTTGCCTTCTTTATTCTTGTGGCTTTTTAAAAATTATTTAAAATTAAAGAAAATAACAGTAACAAAGCTAACATAAAGTACATGATCTTACACAACACAAATTAACCTTCCTCACCTGTGCCACCTTCACCCTTGGGACTAGGTAAGCAAAGGTATTCTTTTAAAACTTTTCACCCCATTCCACTCCAAAAATACATTGATTCTTCTGCTGGCTTTTGATCTTTCCCTTTCAAAAAAACATATTCCAAATATAAGTTCCATGCATCTTTAAAATCATTAAACTTTGTCATTCCCCTTCTTATTTTCATTTCACATGTTAACTTATAATTGATTGCTAAACTCCACATTTCTTTGTACCAGTTTTCAAGATCAATTTGTCACTTTTCCAGTTCTTTGCAAATATTAATCTTGCTACTGTGACCATTATAACAATTAGCTCTTTCTGTTATTTTTTAAGATAGTCATTCTTAATTATATTTAGGAGGGCAATAATTAGTGATATTTGAATATTATATCCAATAATTTCTCTAATTTCTTTAAAAACCAGTGGCCATTCTTTCTTATTTCACAAGTCCACCACATATGCATATAGGTCCCTTTTTCCTTTTTATATCTCCAGCACTGAAATGGTACATTTTTATTTATTACATTCAGTCTTACTGGGTAAAGTACCATCTCCATGCTACCTTATAACAATTTTCTTTTACCCTTATAGACATGCCTTTTTAAAATAGGTTAGAAATGAGACAGAAAGTCTACGCAAATGTACTTGGGATAAGTCATAATGCAGACAGGATAATTTCTGTGTAAATTTATGAGGATTCAGCTGTGAGGTGCAACGACCTGCCAGAGGTTGACTTATGGCTAAGCAGGATGCTGAATTTGAATTACACCTTGTCCAGACCCAAGAACGTGGTGTTGGCTTCAGAACAGAATGGCTCATGCATGATTCTGCCCCTTTAAAATATTGGCCAGTATCTTATGGCTATTCCAACCTTAATTGCCCTATTGACTCAACAGGATTTAGGTAAGTGTTAATTTACCATTCAGCAGCTGATTCAATGTACCTGCTCTTAGATGGGACAAGGAAGAAATGTTGGCTATAATGTTTTAGGCTGTCCACAATGCTGTAGCTGGGCCAGTTCAGAACAGCTTCCATTAAACAAGAAGCCAATATGATGGGATTTTGAGCAGCCCTGGATTCTGTGCAGCTGCAGAAGATTTAACAGCACTTCCAAAATATCGTCTGTGTTGTGCACTGAACTGGAGACATATTCTAGGATGAGTTTGTCCAGTCCCTGGAGATTTTGTTGTGGCTGAGAAAGCAGGAGTTATCAGAGCAAATACCTTCATGTACAAACAAGCCAAAGGTATGTTACTCTCAGCATATTTACTCTACAGTTTTGAACTAGTTTAACAGTTATTTTTCTCCAAGGATGGGCTGGTGGGTTGTTGTTTTTTCTGATGGCAGGAGGGGTGAGAACCTTAGAACAGAATTCTTAACATTTGACTAAACTACAATGCCTAGAATTTGCCAGGAAGAAAAGATTTATGGCAGATTAAAAGTTGTAAAACTGGTTCATTTTTAGAAGACAGCTTCAGAATAGCAAAAATCATTAGTGCAGGAAGTGCCATGATAATGGTCTTCAGAAATTTAACAGATTGTCAGAAAATTAAGAGCAGGCATCTGTAAATCTGCTAATGTAAATAATAACACATTTCTAGTAATAATAGCAAAGCAGCTAGTTGAGCTTATGCAGGAAGTTCCATGGCTAAAACTGGCCAGGGAAAGTATGATCAATTATTGCAAAAATTCTTATATCAGATTAAGACATTTTCATGCTCTAGTCTAGCTAAAGGGGAGTCTGCTCTCCTAAATTATCTCCTTCACCTGTTTATATATATATTTTAATTGAAACTAAGAGATAGAAGGAAAAGAATGGTCTTCCTCAAGAATCTACCTATTAAGCTATCTGCTGTTTGTTGTGAGATCAACCTTGACCATTGTGTTATGGTATGAATGTCAAGCAATCAGGAAGCATAAGCAGAACCCTTACTCTGGGTGCCTCAGATTGGGAACAAGAGTCTTTGGGGCTACTCTTGATTTGGAAGCACAGTAATCTCCCATCATACTGAGGGCGGACAGGAGGGCCCATGCTGTAAATGTTACAGCTTACGTTGGTGGAGGGCAGGGAACGGGGAAAGTGTCTTTCTTTCAGTTTTCATCATATTGGAACCTGCAGTCTAGTGGAGGAATTGATGGTCTGGAAAATGGGTCAGAATTCAAAACAAACCCTTTATCTCCAAAAGAGCTGGGACTGCATTGATCTATAGGAGTAAAACAAATTTATTTGCCCCAAGCCAACTGGAACATATCTCTCTGAGCTCTGTGGTACAGTGGCTAAACTGCAGTACTGCAGTCAAGCCTCTGCTCATGACCAGAGTTTGATTCCTGTTAGTTCAGGTAGCCGGCTCAACGCTGACTCAGCCTTCCATCCTTTCGAGTTTGAGGGGCAAAGTGTTCCTTGCATAATTATGTTGGAAACTGCTCAGAGAGTGATCCAGCACTATGGGGCGCTGTGTAAGTCAAAACAACAACAATCTACCTCCCTGGAAGTTATGCCCATCGGAAAATAGTTTTGGGGAACTATTTTGGCTTTATTGAGAGGCAACAAGATATTGCTTCAGCAGCAGCACTTCACACACATGCAATGCTAGGTCAAGCAATACACTGGTAAATTAACAGAGCAGTTATTACAAAGGTACCCTAAATCTTGAAGAAAAAAAAGGTGATACGGTAAACCTTCTCCTGAATTTCACTCTGTGTAGGAGAAAATGGGAAAGAAGCAATAAAATGAACATTATACATCACGTGCCCAGCAAATTACATAATATTAAGAGCCACTTACTTGTTAACTTTTAATTAGTAGCCAGGAAATTGTTTTACATGATACCTGCAAAAATGAAGTTCAGCCAATAGACCAAATGTTTGCACACGTTTCAGGCAAAGTTACGCAGGTTTGCTCCCTGCTGCTAATGCAGAACTAAGCACACACTCAAACTTTCCATGTTTACCTTTGCTTTGCATTGTGTTTGCAAAACTATCTGTCACAACAGTACATGCATGAGGGTTGGGGGCCGTTGGGGGTGCTGGTTGCACAGGCCTCCACTGTCTTCAAAGCTGAGAATCCCCATGAATTGCTTGAGGGTTGCTTCTATGCACTCTGCAAGTATTAGAGTATGAAATTCAGATACACGGCTGCACATGTGGTGGTTTCCCCACGTAGTCTGGCAAACGAATAAACCTGTGGCGGAGATTCATGTGAGAAGCAGCCAAAGAGTATGGTGGCTCCCAACACCTGCCTGTGCCAGAGTTTTCCTCCAGTCCTGGCTGCTTAGTCTCGCAAGAGAGTGACGCTCCTGTGTGGAAAAGAGTGGGTTTGGAAGGCTCTTGCATTCAATGCTGTTAAAGCAATGGGGTGCGAGGGCAGAGATGACCCCTTATGTGTATATGCATCCTTTCCCCACGCGCATTTGAGCCATGCGCATCCTCACATGCACTCCTCATCTGCCGAGACCTTGAGGGCAGCTCTGTGTGTCTTCCTCCCCGCCCCCCACCCGCCATGCTGCAATGTGTAATCCTACCCTACATTTTATTTTTGTTATTAATATTCTGGAAACTGCCTGACGTTCACACACGCACCTCCGCCCATGACTCCAGGGCTTGCAGAGCGTTCCTTTCTCTGTGGCTCTGCCTCCAGTCCGAACCTTGCCCTCCCTTGCACTCACTCTAGCTCTCTTTAAAATTTTACTTCTTCTTTAGTGGGGCTTGCTGATTAAGAAAAGAACCAAGCCCCCCCACCCCACCCCAGCCTTTCCTCCCCAACAGCACGATTGTCACCGCCAATTAGTGCATTGTTAGGGGGCACAATGGAGCTGTAGCTGGGGGAATGGGCGGCTTTTGTGCTTCTCCAGTCGGCCGTGGGGGCAGTCAAGATTCATTTAGGGCCTTGCACAACATGGACCAAGAAAAAATGCTACCAGAAAAGTAAAGAAAGAAGGAGGGGGGGGGGGCGAATGAAGCATCTGAAGAAAATGGGGGGGGGGGGTGGTAGGCAGGCAAGGAGGGTGGGGGAAGAAGGGGGGGTGAACAAGTAATATGGGAAAAGAATTGGGGGAGAAGTCTGCTATTGAAGGGTTAGGCCGACCTCATGAAAGGCCCCAAGAGGCAGGCTCTCATTGAAGGCTCCCCATTGGAACACAAAAGGGAACTAGAGCTTAATAGTAATTAGTGGGCTAACTGTGCAAAGAACATTGTGCCCCTTTAGCAGATTGTTCCAACTTTTCTTCCCCCTCCCTGCTCTGGTAGAAAAAAGGAGCGGGGGGGGGGGGTGGCATGTGGGAGGACGCCGGGGCTGGAGGGTGGAGAGTGAAAAGAAATGGAATAGGGTCTGGAAAGCTGTCGCGCTCGCTTCCCTGCCCCATTTTGCAATGACCTATTCAGCCCGTCTCCTGGGGGGGAGTATCTCGTGGGGGGGGGGTTGTACAGGTAAATTGGATTTTATTCTCTCCTAAAGGAGACATTTAGTCCAGTCGTGTCTGACTCTAGGGCGCGGTGCTCATCCCCGTCTCCAAGCCGTAGAGCCAGCGTTTGTCCGAAGACAGTTACTGTGGTCACATGGCCAGCATGACTAGACACCGAACGCCGTTACCTTCCCACCATGGTGGTACCTATTTATCTACTCGCATTTACATGCTTTTGAACTGCTAGGTTGGCAGGAGCTGGGAGAAGCGACGGGAGCTCACTGTCGCGTGGATTCGATCTTAGGACAGCTGGTCTTCTGACCTTGCAGCACAGAGGCTTCTGCGGTTTAACCCACAGCACCACCACATTCCTATTCTCTCCTAAAGCTTGCGGCCAATTATGCGAGTGGGGTGCCCAGCCAGATTGTGACATGTGGGTCCAGTTTTGGGAAGTTGACATTTTTCTTGTTTCATCAGGAATTTTTAAAAGGAAAAGGCCCTTTGCCCCTTTTTGCAGCCGCAGTACAAACACCATGTTTGTCCAAGGTAACTCTCACACTGCACAATCCGGGCAAACTTTTCAGTTTTTCTTGCTCTGGAGGGAAAGTAAACCAGTACATTCCCAGCCCTCTCGCATTGAAATCAGTGGGTTTCACCAATGCTTACCTTTGAGGGGACTGTGTTCCTTGTTTGTTTTTAGTTGTGACTTGGGGTTTAAAAAGCAGCAGAAGGCATAGGTATTTTCCAGAATGGTGTGATTAAGAAATATGTTGGTCAACTTTGCTCTTTTCCCAGACGGTGTCATAATCAACTCCAGCACTGGTATCCCTTATAAATCCAGTTTCATCTGGAGGGCTTAATAATAAATAGGGTTGCCATATTGCCCAGTAAGCCAGATTTTGCCTAGATTTTAGAACATACCACCAGGTGCCCTTTTAACCCATCAGCTGGTCTGGATTCTGAGCATTTTTTTTAAAGTCTCTCGCCCTAATAGAACTGGACAAATGAGGCAGCATACAAAGTCATTGCTCTGGCCAAGTGTGAGAAGCAATCTCTGTGTGATCAGCCAATGGGTGAAGCCATACACAATTTGACAGGGTTGCATAGAGATGAATACACTAAAGGAATAAACATCGCAGGTGTGGAAATGCTTTGTAAGTTGCAACTTGTTTTGCAGACAGCCAAAATACATTTGCAGAGTGGCTTGCATGCAATATATAAAGAACAATGAACCCACAGTAGTTAATGCTGGCTGGGGGGTTATGGGAGCTGTAGTTTAAAAAAACAACAACCTGATATTGCACCTCACTGTGTTTCCTGCTCAGAAATGGAAAAGTTAATTGAAAAGAGTTAACAACAATTTCATTAACTGCTAATGAGCCCCCAAATTTAATCCAATTTAAGTTTGAATTGGAGAGGTTGATGCTAAATTGCCACTTAAGCTTAAGTGTAAGCTTAAGTGATTACATTTTTTTTAAAGTGGAAAACTCAGATCCATTATCTAATTTCCCCAGCATGGGTTGTATCCCTGAACAAAGCATTAAACTGACTCAGGATTACTGTTTTCAGATTCAAAATTATATGAGGGGCTGCTGTGTTAAGGAGAGCCCTTTGTTTAGCAGAGTCAGGCAGTAGCATGTTTCCTGTAGGCATTTGAGCCCACCTTATTTTGCCTATTCCCCGATGCAATAAATCAGGCAGAGGCTGAGTTTAAAGTAAAACAGAACTTAAGAGGATTTATTTAGAAAATACCTTTGATAGGGAAACCTGTCATAAACTAGATAGCCAACCTGGTGCCAGGATGGAAGACCTTGCTGGGAGAAGAAGGGGGGCATGGCCCACCCTTAAACTAAAAGCTTGCAGGTGAGAAAAGAACTGAGGTGAAAAGAAGGAAACGGTCTTTTGGAGCAACAGGCAGATGAGAGAAAGAGCTGGTGAAAGGGCAGCGACAGCTTACTCTGCCATCCAGATACCCCTATTAGGCAGTTCTCTGACCTACTGATAAATTCTGAGTTGTTTGATTCAAATGCTTCCCACACTTGCCAAGGCCAGGGCTGGAGCGCCTCTGACTTCTTTGCCCTCTCCTCGCAAACTGCTTAGGAGCGGGAGGAGAGTGAATCTTCCTGCAACCTTTGTTTCTCACACTCTGCTGCTTTCAGCAGAAGCATGAGGTAAGGTGAGTTGCCAGAGAAGATTGCAGGAGGAAGAACTGTGCAGCCATCCATGCTGCTTCTCAAGTTGGGGTAAAATAAACCAGTTTTAGCTCCAACTTGTTTCTAACAGTTAATGTATAATTTAAAAAAAAAATAAACTGAGTTAACTTTTCTGTTATGCAAAACACAAAATCATTTGGCTAACTCAGTTTATTTTAGTGTTGTCACTGCTCGCTCATCTCTAGTCCTGCATTGACAGTATTAACTTGATGGCTCTTGGGGTCCCTTCCAGCTCTACTGTGACTTTATCAATCTATGATTCTACTGGGTTTTTAGAAACAGCAATGTCCATTTTATCTTCTACAGGCTTCTAGGAGCCTTAGCTAGGTGCTGCCCATAGAAAAGGAAGTGTTTGGATAAACAAGAGAGGAGGAGGCATGTAAATGACAAGAAGATTCTTATTATTTCCATTTTTGTTAAGCTTGTGGTTGTTATGAATCTTACATTTCTGGACTACAACTCCCAGAATCCTCCAAGGGCAGTGATTATTCTGGCTCAGGGATTGCAGATGGTGTTGTCCAAAAAGGAAAAGTTCATCCTCTGCTATGAATGGCATTCCCTACTACAGTGTAGCCCATATTAGTGAAACAGAACAGCAACTGAGGGTGGGGGTATTAAGAAGGAAAGACACTGCTGAGTGGTGTATGTCTATATTTATGTGCCTCTGTGTGTATGAAAGGCCAAGCATGGCAAATAAAGTTACACAAAGAATATTTTTCAGTTATAATAATATATTCAATCTGGATCTCTGAAGGGAATTACATCTTCATGTCTACCTTTGGCCATCAGTTTCCCCTCAGCATTTCCCCCCCTGCAATTATTATGACCCTGTCTTATGTGGGGAGAATTCTGTGGTATTGTCATGGATCTGTAGCTGTTTTTGCCATCAGTAAAAACTTGTGGTAAAATACAAGTGGCCTCTGTTGACCTTAAGATGTATGTTTCATGGGGGAATACTATCCATTTCAGTCGGGCTTCAGGCCGCGCCACGGAACAGAGACGGTATTGGTCGCCCTGTACGATGACCTATTGAGGGAGGCTGACAGGGGAAAAATCTCTCTGTTAGTCCTTCTCGACATCTCGGCAGCCTTTGATACCGTCGACCACGGTATCCTCCTGGGGAGGCTCTCCGATCTGGGAATTGGTGGCTTGGCGCTTGCCTGGCTCCGTTCCTTCTTGGAGGACCGTCCCCAGAGAGTACAGCTTGGGGAGAGTGTCTCGGCCCCGTGGAGTCTCAATTGTGGGGTTCCACAGGGGTCGATTATCTCCCCAATGCTGTTCAATATCTTCATGAGGCCGCTGGGTGGGGTCATCAGGGGATGTGGGGCATCGTGTCATCAGTATGCGGATGACACCCAGCTCTACATCTCCTTTTCACCAACTGCAGGTGATGCCGTCCTGTCCCTTCAGCGCTGCCTGGGGACTGTACTGGAATGGATGCAGGAGAATGGGCTGAGGCTGAACCCGGACAAGACGGAGGTCTTGAGGGTGGGTGCCCCCACTGTTGGCGGCTTGGGCGACTCCCTCTCGTTTGGGGGGGTGACCCTGGCTGCAAAGAGTGGGGTTCGCAGTCTGGGGATCCATCTGGACCCGGCGCTCTCCATGGAGACTCAGGTGGCGTCGGTGGTCCGCACCGCCTTTTTTCACCTCTTGCGGATAGCCTGGCTGCGACCCTATCTCGATGTGGGGGCGCTCACCACCTTGGTCCATGCGCTCGTAATCTCAAGATTAGACCACTGTAACGCGCTCTACGTGGGGCTACCTTTGAGGCTGACGCGGAAACTCCAAGTGGTGCAGAATGCAGTGGCCAGACTCCTAAGTGGAGTGAGAAGACACCATCACATCTCCCCTACCCTGGCCGCGTTGCATTGGCTGCCCATTCGGTTCCGCGTTGACTTCAAAGTTTTGATGCTTACGTTTAAAGCCCTAAACGGTTTAGGGCCTCAATACTTGTCGGAACGCTTACTCCCACCCAGTTCTACCCGTGTCACTCACGCGAGTCAGGAGGTGAGGTTGAGGAGCCTGACGCCGAGGGAGGCCTGGAAGGAAAAAACAAGAAGCCGGGCCTTCTCGGCGGTGGCTCCTCGCCTCTGGAACAGCTTACCTCCTGAGATTCGCGCAGCTCCCTCGCTGGGTATTTTCAAGAAACAACTGAAAACATGGATGTTTAGGCAGGCCTTCCCCCTTTCCAGTTAACTCCTATTATTATTTTTTTCTTTTTCCACTATAATACACTCTGTTTCTTGCCATCTTTGGGAAAATTATGTTATGTTATGTGTATGTTTCTGTTTATTGTTTTTAGTGCGTGTTGTAAGCCGCCTAGAGTGGTCACAATTGACCAGATAGGCGGGGTATAAATGAAATAAATAAATAAATAAATAACTGCTCCACAGTTTGCAAGCAAGTTTTACGTTTAAGTAGGAATGTGAACTTGAGCCTCTCTTTTCCAGGTCTTACACTTTAAGCTAGTGGTTCCCAACTTTGCATCCCCAGATATTCTTGGACTACAACTCCCAGAAGCCTTCACTAGCTCTACTGGCCAGGGTTTCTGGGAGTTGTAGCCCAAGAACATCTGGGGATCCAAGGTTGGGAACCACTGCTCTAAACACTACACTATGCTAGTTCTCTCAAAGACATGGTTACTATAAAATGATGCCAATGCTGAGACATACTGTAGGTAGAAAAACTATGTAACAATTAATATGCTTCATTTGCATAAAAAGAACATTCCCCATTAATTCAGAAAATATATAATTGAGACTGCAAGGTAAATTGGGGTGCTTGGACTGGGAGAACTGGAATATGGCAGCCCTAATAATGGAGAAGCCCTTGAGCTTCTGTTTCTCCATTCCAGAGAGACCCGTGACAAAAGATACAACTGCTTCAAAATAGGAACATGAATTTCAAAGAGGCATCCTGCCTTGATAAAATACCAAGGAGTGACTGTGTAACATGGAAGGCTCTGGGCATGCAAGTGGGAGCCTGGCAGAGTAGGGGACACATTTATGAAATCACCCTCTGTCGACTGCAACAAGATACTTCTCGCTGCGCTGCACAGGGAAGAGAACCCCTATATCATGTATTTCAATATATTTTGCAGTTGTTTCATATTCTCTTCCCACATGAGAGCAGACTTAGGAAAGGTTGGGTCATGTATTGAGAATATTCAGAGATGTTTCTGTAGTACTAGTCTATTTCTAACAATATAGGTTGAGCTGATAAAAGCAGATAAGCACTCTGCAAGTCTTTAAGGCCATGTTCGTTTGTCCAAAAGCAAACATCATGTGCTCAACCAGCTCTGGAAACTACTGGATATACGATAACCTCTCAAGCAGTAGTTCCAGGGAGGGAAGGGTTAAAACAGATGAGGACCACTTATCCTCCTTCCTCAGAGAAGGGCGAGAAAGCCCAGAAAGTCTCTGATTTTGTTACTGTTGGAACCAAGAAAAGCTTGACATCATGAGGATGGTAGGATAATATTTATATCAGCGATGATCCAGGTGTAACATGGAGAAGAAGTACTCCTTCTGGAAGAGCCTACAGTCTAATTGCAGTTCAGAATGGCAAATATTCTAGCACAGAACCTTTTCAATATCTGCTTATTTTTGTTAAATAATTCATGTTCCATAAAGCATATTAAAAATGCAAAGTAATATCTAACACAACAGGCCTTGATTGACTTGAAGGACTCGTTTAGATTTTGTTGTATAAGTAGGTGGGTAGAGAAAAGTTACTTCAAATGTGCTTGTATAATTCATGGTTTCATAGTCAATAATAAATACATATTGACACAACAAATATTAGATGACTGCCTGATCCAGGATAATTTATCACAACTGTTTCCCCAATGAAATTTCACTTTACTCCTTAGGAAAAAAACTATGCTTAATCAAACAAATCCATGGATACATTTTAAAATGTCAAATCTGATAGTCTGAAAGTGTACAAGAAACCTGGCAAAATGGGAGGGGGAACCTTTGAAGTGCTATGTTGTTCTAAGAATTTATAGAAGCTTTATCACTTTGGACAAAGCACCACCTGTTGTTTCCCACCTATGTTCATGAACCTGGATGTGGTGCGGTGGTTAAACTGCAATATTGCAGCCAAGACTCTGCTCACAACCTGAGTTTGATCCCAATGAGTTAAAGTAGCTGGCTCAAAGTTGACTCAGCCTTCCATCCTTCTGAGGTCACTGGGGTGACAATATGTAGTCTGCATAATTACATTGCAAACCACCCAGCGAGTGCTTTAAGAGCTATGAGGCAGTATATAAGCAACATACTTTTAATCTGTGTTGCAGAGTTTTGTATATCTGATAAAATTCCTTTTGCTATGCAGTAGACATATAGAGACTCACAGAGGAGAATAGCTAAATTCCCCAGAATCCACTCCTCATTAACTGGCACATAAAATCTCAATAATTCACTCTGAGACATTTGTAGAAGAAAGAATAAAAACATTTATTTACTTACAGTTGCTTATAATTACAGACTTGTATATGCTGCTTTCTTTACTGCACACATACTTAGCAACCAACTGTACAGAACAACAGCAAAAAAACAATTAGACTAAAGAGAGGGAAAGAACACTCAACAAAGAGACAAGGCTCTCTTTGAATTCAAAGACTGGATAATCGCCCCAGCCCAGAAAAGTCCTTCCTAGTAATTCACAATATAGACAGCATGCAAGGTAGCAAATGAAACTCCCACAATGTGTGTATTTGTTTATTGTCTATATCGTATTACCCACTTGTACATATGTTTTATCATTGTTCTACACCCAAAGGTTTGTATTTTCTCAGAATGTGTGCCTTGAATTCACTTTCCATTGGGAAAAAAGTTGTGCCAGGTCTGCCACCACAAATTTTGGGGAGGGGCAGGATGGAGAGGGATGATGCATGGGGTCAGGCAGTCTGGGTGTAGATGCTTGTTGGGGGTGGGCAGCTTTGAGAAGCTAGAACGACTGAGACATCCCAGATGCCGATTCTTGCTTCTCCCTTCCCCCCACAACCTCAGCTCCTTTTTTGGAAGTAGGACACAGTGGCAGCCTCCCTGATGAAGGTTCCCAAAGCAAAAAAACAAAACAAAACACCTCCGGTTTCCCTTCAGAACATATAAATCTTTTGCCTTTTACACTTATATATTTTGAAGCTGAAATAGTTTATGAATACTTGTATAAAATAAATAAACATACATGCGTCCTCATGTGACAACACATGGGACTAAATGCTCTATCAGAGGGCTGGTGTGCACACTGTAAGCTGATGCATGGGTGGTTCACACAACCATTTGAGCTTAAGTTGTAAGTTAAACCACCTTGGGTCCTTTTGGGGAGAAAGGCAAGGTAAAAATATTTTAAACAAATAAATTAAATCATAGTCTTTAGCTTTCCAACTTTCCGACACATAACAAAAGAGAAGAACAATAAAGTATATCAGCCACATAAAGAACAACTGGTCTTTCACCGAGTGAGTAAGATGTTTGTCTTTGAATATACAAGGCAAAGAAATGAGCAAAAGAAGGGGGAACTCTGTCTCTAAAGATATGGGCTAGTTCCCTGAGTAGGGTAGAGGGACCATGCCAGGAAAGGTTCACGAGGGCGGAGGATGGAGTGAATGTTTGGTGAACCTCAGAGCTCAGCTGAACCCCCTGTATATGTTGGAAGCAAAAAAAACACAAATTCAATCCCCAGAAGTTGGAATTAAATTAAAATCTGAAGAGAGCAGACTGCGATTGTTCACGAGTAAGCCTGCCAGTTCTCAAGGAACTGGCTTGAAGTCTCAAGCAACTATTATGCTTCTCTGGTTGTCGAGGCAGGAAGACAAGGCAGAGGCCCCTTCTGTACTTCTTCCAATTCTTTAAACACTTCCTTGAAGAAGAAGAAAACAACTTTTCATTTGGAGAGTAAGCATTAATTAAAGTATGTCCTTCTCCTCCTGTTGTACCTTGTAGCATTACATACCTACCTTTATTAACTTTTTCGTTTTGTTCACTTTAATTTCACATTTCTTAGAGATCATAGTTCCATCCCCTCTTGACTTGAATTTCCAGAAACTTTTTCATAAATACTGGAGCTATTTAAGTTCATTTACACCTTCTTTTGATTGATGAGTCTCTAGTAAAAATATATCCACTTTATCCTTATATCTGCTTTATGTTTTAACAATGCCTCTATTCTTTTCCTTTTTAGAACACTCCCCAGGCCTTTTACATTCAATGCTGAAATTCTTAAACTTTTAACCATATTTATCTATCACCATTTCTCCCTTCTGGTCCCACAATGTGAAAATCCCCCCAAATATTAACAAAATCACAAACATCACCCCATCCCTCACCAAATTAAACAGTTTCCACACACACACCTCAGCACCCCAACACATCAATATTTTCCCCACTAACCCACCAGGCTTCCGATACCCTGACCGTACTTTACTCCCAAACCCTGGGTGGGGAGGGGAGGGGAGAGAAACCACCCATCGTCCATGAGCCAGCAGCTAACCCACAGCCATCCCACAGATCTTCCATCTTTATTTCTTATAAGCCCTACTTCAGCATCCAAATGGATTTAACATCTTAACTTTTATCCCCACCTATTCAAATAATAGGTCCATCCTAACTAACATTCCTCATTCTATCTCCTTCTGCTCCAGTCTATTTAAGTGATCCCTCCATATTATCTAGGCTGTCATGTGCATTCTTATTGTCTTAATTGATAAAAAACCTTTGCTTAATAAAAATTGTAATAGTTCAGTTAGGATAATCTATTAAAATCATAATTAATTCTAACTCCCATGTACCTTCTTATCCTCTCCATTAATTAAGAAGCTTTATCCAAAGTGGGGGGGGGGGGGAACCCAACAATGTTCCCTTACATTTCACATTTTTCCTTTATGTGTTGACTCTATAACTTAAAAGAACTTTAACTTACCAGTTCACATCTCTTCTGCATCTATTTCCCTTTTACTATCTTTCTCCCTTGGATTTACTAATATATGCGTCTTTACTCCCAATCAGTTCCTCAGGTTAACAACCACTCATACTTATCTATCACAACTTATCAGGCCAATCACCATTCATACTACATGTACCTTAAATCTTCTCCTTACCTATATGCAAATTAACACTATGTCCCAAAATTTACAACTTTATTGACAAGCTATATTATATCTAAAAGGTGAATTTAAGCAAAAAGAAAGAAAAGTTAAATAGTTCACAAAACATCTTCTTTCTATCTTCTTAACTGATGGCATAACATAACAGATATCCCTAGGCCATGGCATTAAGACAAAGATGTTCCCTTTCTCTGATATTGTTTGCTTTAGTTATAAAACTATTGGCAAATGTCATTAGAGATGATAAATTAATCTGTGGCATATTACTAAAGACAGAGTTAATATTAGTTTATTAGCTGATGATACTTTATTAACAATAGAAAACTCATTCATGGCTATGGATAGAGTAAAATCACATTTGAAAGAATTTGGAGAGATAACAAGATTACAGAAAAATTGGAATAAATCAGAGATGCTTATGTTTATAATAAGGACAAAAAAGAGATAATTAGAAAAAAACGATATTAATTGTTTAAAGTCTATTAAGTATTAAGGTATAAATATTCCAATGAATTTAGAAAAATTGAAGGAGGATTTTTTTAAAAATGGAAGCTAGAAATAAATAAATTAGGTTACTTTAGGAAAGTTGGACTTTCATGGTTTGATAGAATAGCAGTATGAAACATTAAGAATGTATGTAAGATAATATTTTTATTTATGATGTTACTGATAAAGATAACTGAAAGAGTTAAAGGACTGGCAAAATATGATTAATAAACTTTGTAATGGAAATTAAAAGGCAAGAATTAAGAAGAGATGACATAATGTTAAAAAAATAGGAGGGTTGGGACATCCTAATTTAAGGTTATACTAAATAGCCAATCAATTAAAATATACGCTTGATGTCATATCTCAGTCCAATAAATTAATATGGTTGAATATGGAATCACAAGAATTGCATTGAAACTCTGAGAATATTTTTATACAACATGATAAGAGTCTTGTAAAAATTTTTGAAAATCCCTTTCTTAAAAACACACTTTTAATTTAGAACAAGTATAGAAAAATATATTTCCCATCAATTCCTCCATTACATGCAGTAGTAGAGTTGAAGAAATTCCCAGGAAATTTGAAATAAAATACTGAGAATCTATTAAGAAATAAGTTATTCAGATAAAAGATTTGTTAGAAAAAGTGGGGAATAAAGAGCAAATAAAAGAAGTATTAAGAATGGAAAGATTCTTGTGGTTTAATCTTATCCAGTTAGAGTAGTGGACACAAGATTGGGTAAAAAGAAATGGTAAATGTAAGGATTTTAGGAGATTTTAAGAGATGAGATTACAAAAGGAAAATTCAGATGTGGAATATAGTAATGAAAGGAATAATAAGTAAAAATTATAAAATGTTATTGGAAGCAGAGGACCAACAGGATATGCTTAAAATGTTATGGGAATATGATTTGGAGGAAGAATTAACTATTGGGGTTTGAAAATATATATGAGATATAAGAATACTGAAATCTATGTCTGTCAGGATAAATGATAATTGTTATAAATTAGTTTGGAAATGGTATCATGGCAGTAACCTGGCTGGCACTGCCATGCCTCCCTGCTCCACTGGCGACACCAGAGGGGGGGGGAGGATTATGAGTCTCCCCACTTAGCTGTTGAGTGGGAAGCGGGGCAGTGTATTCAAGTAAAGAAGGAGTTGATAAGTAATTATATTTTTATAGATATTTTAGGAGAATGTGTTGATATTGTATTAATGAAGGGAAAGGAATGTTCGCCTTTACAAGAGTCTGCAATTTTGGAGGGGGAATGGGGCTCCATCAAGGGAGGAAAAATTGGTTATACCTCCAAATGGCCCTGGTGTCAGGGAGCACGATTTGTATGAACTGCTGTATAGCTCAGTGGTTTTTGTTGTTTTGTGTTATTAGATGTTTTAGGTTTGTATGTTTTTGCTTTAATGTTTTTTTAAAAAAATAAAAACATTTTTAACATTTTTGTCATGAAAATAACAGAGGGAGGTTGTGGCCACCATCTACCCCTGCTGGACTTTCCAGATGCACCTAACTGGCTGGCCACTGTGTTGCACTAGATGGACTTCTCATCTGGTGAGCTCCTCCTGTGATCTCATGTAAACACACAATTTTCAGTTTTGTGGAAACGTGGATCAAGTGACAGACTAGGACTCTGGAGACCTGTGTTTGAGTCTCTGCTCAGTCATAGAAACTCACTGGAAGGTCAGCCCTGGTAAAACCACTCCTTAAAGATCTGGCTTACCTTGAAAGCTGTATTAGTGTTGGTTCCGACTTGATTGCACTTAACACACATTTAGCACTGAACCAAGAACCCAGGAATAGGAATCCCACTGGGGAAAGTGAGGCAGCCATGACAAGTACCCAATGTTAGGCATTATAAAAGGGTAACTAATTAATTCTATTGACACTCATAGAAAGAAGTGCTTGTAAGCTTTCTGCCCCACATACCAAAATTACTTGGCTGGTTTTAGGTACTATGCATCTTGACTTAGGTGTTTTAGGGGTGCTCTTTCCTACTTTCCTCCAACTTGTCCAATGTTTTAGGCCAGCCTTGCACAGGTTCTCCAGCATTCGCTCTCCAACAAAATGAGAATAACCACAACATTGTTCTGGCTGGACTCTTGTGAGTTTGGCGATGCGACAAGCAGAATTCACTAGGGGGAAGAAAAAGAGGCCGTGATAACCTGTCCTGCAAGTTTTTTGTTTGTCTGAAGTTAATTGGAGTGAAATAAAATGTCATGTGTCGTAAACTGTAGGCATCCTGCCGGCTGTTAAATAGAAATAACTACCTTAAAGATCCATGATTTCAGCAGAGTGAGTAATCCCACCACCACCAATGGAGACTGCAGTTAATCTGTGCTGCTGTGGTGATAGCTGGTGTGGCCACTTGTTCACCTGGTGGCTGACCTTCTGGCAAGGAGCCTCGCTTTACTTAGCTAGGCTGCTCTTCAGACAGCAGGCAGGCAGTCTGCAGCTGAGATTATACTGTTCTGAAAGCCTTTCAAGCTTGGCAGGATCGTGCCAGATCTTGCACTCTGTATATCCATCAAGCGCCCAGGATTACCGCCCTGCCATAGTCAAATGGATGGGTAGAACTTTGCAGAGGATAAACGACTAAATGAACAATAAAGACATAAATGCTATCTCCCATTGAAGATGTTCTGGTTCCATTGTAGACGAGAACAGCTGCACATGTGCAAGCCAGCCAAAAACAAATAATTTACATCTAAGGCAAGTGACATTTCAACAGCGAGGTGGGAAACAGGGAAAGAGTTAACATTCTTAGAACAGACTGCGAAGGACAAAGGCACATGTTGAAAGGTTAATAGGTTATACAGTACTTTAACCTTTCCACTTCACTAACCTGATGTGTTCCTTCTCTCTTATTCAGGCTGCTTTAAGCCAGCCTCCAAGCATAATAGACAGCATGTTTATAAAAAGCAGATTGATGTAGCATTAAGCCTTTCTCAAGCTGTTTACACACTGGAGGTGAATTAGGACTGGCATTTCCCCCCCTTTTTAAGTAACACCATTGTTTGGTACAGAACCAGGCCAGCTTTTGTAAGGTTGGCTTTGCATCAAGGTGTGCCATGTAGTGGAGTTTTTGGAGGGACATTTTAAAAATCTGTTTACAAACTGAGAAACAAGGCACATTTTTCGGTGAGGCTGCATTGCACAATTAGGGTCTGTTGGAGAATCCAGATAGCTCCATATATAGTGAAGGAACTCAGCCACATTCCACAAGACCTGTGCGTCTCTAAGCGTGCTTTTGATAGGTGGCCCTGAGCAAGTCAAGGCTCAGTTATTCTCCTGTAAAATGGGCTCCTGTGGAAATTCAGATAAAGAAATATAATTTTTACTCAGCCAGTATCAGAGACAGGATAAATAAAAAAGTCAGAGTGGGACTACATGATCAAATTCTGTTGGCCGCTTATAAAACAGGTGAGTTTTAGTATTTTTTTTTTACTGACAGCATGACACAAAGGCCGATTCAGATCGTCCCAGCCTTTTTTGCTCTCAAAGCAGTTTTTTGTTTCTGCTGCTGGGGGGCTTCTACTTTTTCAAGCCAGAATGATTCAAATGGGCTAGTTTTGACACATTACTGCAAAGACAGGAGGCATGTCTGTAGATGGTGTTCCAGTGGTGTAGCCAATCGGAGCATGATGTTCAGGCCCGGGGGGGGGGGGGAATGCAAAAGTAAAGCACCATGATTTTAAGGTGGGGGATTGGATGCAAGTCCTGAATCCTGTCAAACACACTAAGCTTCAGATCATGTGGGATGACATTTTTGTTGTGAGGCAAAAACTTGCTGCTCTTAATTATTTAATTAACAGGTCTGAAAGTTGGACTAGTTCATCATGACATTAGTTTAAAACCATATGTGACTAGAAATGAAGTAATTCCTGAATGGATTACTTGAAACGCTTATTGTGCCATCTCTGTGTTCAACTATTCCTAATGTTGCAGACTTTTCTTACCCCAGGAAAGAGTGCACACTGTGTTTCTGCACATGTTGCTGCTCTGAGCTTCGCCTCCTTGTGACTGAGAAACATGCTCTCAGGACAGTTAAGTAAGAGAGAAAGGACAGCCAAGTTCACAAGATGCAACAACCCAGGGAATCACAGGGGCCCTGGCTTATTGGTTATGCACCACTGCATGCTGCCAAATTGCTCCCACTTCTAGTCGGAGGCCCTGAACAATTCCAAGAACTTTGTTCCCTCACCATGTGACCATGTTCTGCAAACCTGGGTGCTGCTCTGGTCTGCTTCTCTCCGGACAAACCAGAGAAAGAATCCACAAACAAACCTACAGCAAACTGAGGATCCTACTCGAACTCCTTTTCGGAGGGAACAAATCAGAGCACCAGCTGCACCCGGGTTTGCATAAGGCAATAAAGAAACCATAGAGCTTTTCTTTGCCAACAAACAAGTAGGATGCATCAGCTCAGTGCTTGTCCACAGTGCACAAGATTCCTAGAATTTCCAGGGATGGGATAGACATGTTAAATCTGTTGCAGCAAAAAACAACCAACAGTCCTTGGCACCTTTAAGACTAACACATAACTGCTGGATAGCTCAGTGGTTTAGGTCCCTGGCTGCGGAACCAGAGGTTGGGAGTTCGATTCCCCACTGTGCCTCCTTGACAGAGGCTGGACTCGATGATCAAGAGGGGTCCCTTCCAGCTCTGCAGATCTAAAGATTACTAGATTACATTTCATTTGGTGTTCCTATGGCTCTCCATACGATATGAATGTGTATGTCTGTGGTTCTTCTGTGGAACATTTCGCATATACCAAAAAGAAATATTTTTATGTATGTGGCTCTCATTTGACCTTTATCAGGGAAACATTCAAGATGAGCAGGATATATTTGCTCAGGGAATATGAGGAAGCAATCACAGTATTGTTAGCTTAAGCCTCAAGGCATTGATTGGGCTGATTAACACTCTGACACTGAGCTCATTAAGGCAAGGATGTTTGTGTTAATGTTGAACTATTGTTTTGTCTGGAGAGTTTGGGACAATTCAATCAACATTGACAAAGAATTGGAAAAACAAAACTTCTGGCTTTATTTTCCAGTCCTCATTTTGGAACCGGCTATGACATCTTGCTATGGGTTTTGGAACGCTTGCATTTTTACTGCACCATCCAGAGACAAGTGGTGGCTAGCCTGATGAAGGCCTATATGGGCTGAAAGCTAGCATTGGCATGTGATTTGTTTTTAGTCGTATAATGGAGGTATCACCTCTTCATTGCCTTTGATTGTGTACAAGGACCACACTGCTTCTTTTTTCCTTTTATTTTTTTGTTTATAGCTACTGTTAATCAATCACTGTTAGTTTCTTTACATTTTAGTTTCCCTCTGTTTACAATCACCCACAAAAAGAGTAGACTTCGGTCTAGATGGGCGGGGTATAAATTTAATAAATAAATAAATAAATAATAAAAAACATACACTTGATAATGTGTGTACAAATTCTCCAACTGAAGTAACACTTCATGCATCTGATAAAGGGGGCAGGGAACCCGAAAGCTGCTATCATAGAATCTGTGGCACTACCGTAAGTATGTGCATGGTTCCACTAAATGCCAATATTTTAATGGCTGACTTGGAGCAAAGCAGTCCAAGTTGCTCCCCCAACCTCAAAATCCTATTCTTTGCTTGAGATTCATGGCATCTGGATTCATAGAGAAGAGGTGACTCTGATCAAGTTCCAGCAGTATGTCAGTATCCACCCCATCATCAGCTTGAGTCTAGAAAAGCTCTGTGACATAGGAGGCCCAATCAGAGACAGATTCACTACTAAATTATTTAAATCAGACATCTCATCTGTTGCTGCAATAGCAACACAACAAAGTGAATAAAACAGATCAGTAAAATCAGACTGGGATCTAGCAATAATCTATTACAGAATAAATGCAGGATATTGAGAAAACAACAGAACATCCATTCTTGTATATTGCATGACACTCCACCCATGGAGGCTTTGTACCAAGAGGATTCCGCCCTATAATTTTAAGAGAAATACAGCATATCCAATCAAAGTCAGAAATATTTCAAGCAGACGATGTGTTTGCCTGCCCACCTGCCGTCCTGCTGTCCAGGTGCTCATTGTGGATGGGCAACTTCAAGGCCCCTTCCATGCTTTTTCTCCTCCTGCCTCTTCTAAGCCAGACTTGGAGCAGATAACCTTTTATACAGAGGATACTTCAAAGTAGAGGACTGTCAATGTGTTCTTGAACGCTTTCACGGCCGGGATCCGATGGTGGTTGTGGGGTTTTCCGGGCTGTTTGGCCATGTTCTGGAGGTTTTTCTTCCTAACGTTTTGCCAGTCTCTGTGGCCGGCATCTTCAGAGGACTGTCATCTGTAAAGCAGGATATATGGGTCTCTCAAGCTGGAGGTGGGCTAACATTTTGAGGGTTGGTCCAGACACCTCAGAGTTTCTAACGGTTGGTAGGCAAGCTAAGCCATGTTTGGAAGTACGGCCTGTTCTGAATGAAACTGTACTCCCTCTGAAGGGTTCTTTTACTTTATTGCTTTAGCAATTAATTGTAAAATGCTCTGAGATTTATTTCTTAGCCAATTAATTAAATATTTGCAGCTTGGAAGTGCTCCTGCTATAATGCTGCCAGAAATTTTGCCATCTTGGGCAAAGGACATGATGTGCTTCTACAGAGCTTGGACAAACAGTTTAATTGATAATATGCTGGTCTAGATTAAGAATAGTGGGTAATGTTTTATATTAATTAAGTTAAAGATTAAATTAAACATTAAGTTACTAGTTCTAAGAAAA
This sequence comes from Intellagama lesueurii, assembly GCA_037013535.1. Lineage (NCBI taxonomy): Eukaryota > Metazoa > Chordata > Lepidosauria > Squamata > Agamidae > Intellagama > Intellagama lesueurii. Next base: position 175,660,167 of record JBAJHW010000001.1, on the reverse strand, counting down.
CTAGAGAGAGAAAACAGCACTGTGGTTGGCACTATTCCTTCAGTAAAGGTTTGTTGGTTTTATCCCTTCCAGTTGGCTCTTTTTGTAGTTTAACGTGGTTTCCCAACCTGGCACTTTACAGAGTAGTCTTCGACTACAAATCCCACAATTCAGTTGCTAGCTTCAGATGGTAGGATTTGTAGTCCAACACGTTTGGTATGTGCCATGTTTGAGAATGCTGTCCTAGAAAATGGGCCTAAGAACCTGTTTCATTAAATTTTGTTGCTGATCTTCTCTCTTCTTTCCTCCCCATCTCCAGTTAAAAGGATCAAATCATTCGATTCAAAACGGAGACAGCAGCTCTTGCTGGATGATTCTTGGTAAGTGGGCTGTAGATCAAATGAAGCCTAAACTTTCTTTAGAATCTAAAATTACTAAACTGGGGCTGTTATATTTGTACGTCTCATCAGAAAACAAGACTCACTTGAAAAGGCAATAACGCTAGGAGAAGTACAAAGCAGCACATGGAATGGATTGAATCCGTAAAGAAAGCCAAAGCTTTACTTTGCTAAACCTGAGTGGGCCTATCAATTATAGGACCTGTTGGAGGAAGTTAATTCATAGGATCGTCACAAGTTGGAAGCTACTTGGTGGCACATAACAACCACGTGGACTTCAGCCTGGCAGATTCAGTGCACTCCTGCTCAGAAGTTCGTCTCTTTGATTTCAGTAGTGCTCACGTATTCACTCAGAAATAAATTATTTAAATCAAATGTTATACACAGGACTCACTTTAAAGTAAGCATGCAATGCCCAACCTTGACTTGCCCACTTTGCTTTGGGAACCTTCATCAGGGAGGCTGCCACTGTGTCCTACTTCCAAAAAAGGAGCTGAGGTTGTGGGGGGAAGGAAGAAGCAAGAATCGGCATCTGGGATGTCTCAGTCGTTCTAGCTTCTCAAAGCTGCCCACCCCCAACAAGCATCTGCACCCAGACTGCCTGACCCCATGCATCATCCCTCTCCATCCTGCCCCTCCCCAGAATTTGTGGTGGCAGACCTGGCACAACTTTTTTCCCAATGGAAAGTGAATTCAAGGCACACATTCTGAGTGTGTGTGTGTACACCCCCCCCCCCCGCTCACTGTGCTCCCCAGCTTGCTTTTATTGCCATGATCAGCTCCACCCTGCCTCTTTATCCTCACTATTCAGATATTTTTCATGCCTAATTAATTAAAATAGTACTAATTTTAATGTTCAAGTTTCCATCTTAAATTATGACATAATTAAACTAATGTTCTAATCATGTTTTCCTCTAATGGGGCAAAAATTAAAATATTAAACTAATTGGTTTAAACATCATTAATGTATTCTGAGCTCTGCTTTTACCTCTCCCCCCCCCACCCCCCAGTTCCGCCATCCCTCGTTTCATGTTTGGCAGCTGCCTAGACTGGCAGCGGTATCTTCCTTTGATACTGATGGCAGGCTAGCATCTTCCACTGAGGCTCATGACCAGGACACAACTGGGTTCAGGTTCATCCCCAGAGCAACTCTTGATTGCATTGGAAAGCAGACTGGGTGACTCTTTTGCACCCTTCTCACCTACCCCCTGAGATGGCTGCCTCATAATGCGTAACAATGGGCTGGCCCTATGAGCCTGCAAGATCCCAGGTCAATGGCTGTTCTGGCCAGGAGTGTCTCTGCCCAGCTTTGACTGAGGGCCTGGTGCACCGATTTCATCCTCTTACGGACAAGACTGATCTGGTCACAGTGTCAGACACCTCAGTGACTGTCCCTTTAGACGACTGCCCACAGACTCTGTATAGGGCTGCCCTTGAGGAGTTCATAAACTGCCGCTTATATAACATGCTGCAGCCAGGTGGCCTTCCAGTTTGCATCTTTCAGGTGATGCTCTCTAGGCCTGGCTTCTGATTTTTTTGCTGGACCCTGTTCAGGGCGCAGGTGCCTCTCTAGAGATGATTTTGGGCCGGGATATCTGGCAGACCTCATCCTTCCATATAAATCTCTAGGTTACTGCCTTCTTATGAGGCCTTGCCTTGTGTCCCCCACCCCCTACTAAAAATGCTCTCTCAGTGGCAAGATGGATCAGGATACCTGTGGTGTCACCTCGACTGTGGTAGAGACCAAAGAGTGAACAAATCCTGAATTAAACCAACAGCAAATCCATCTATGCTCAGTGCCAGTGTCAAAGAAGGGCACAGTGGGTGCCCAAACTTAGGGGCAAATACAGGCTTCAGACGAAAGGCCAGGGATTGTGGGTGGGCTTTAGAAGAAGCAAAATAAAAGGATCCTAACCAGACCCTGGGGAATGAAAGCGAAACCTAAGGAGGTTTCTGGCTACTCATTTGACCTAAATTTATCTGACTAAGGTACCCAGTGTGGAGAAAGGGACAGACTAGGACTCATGAGGTCTAGACTCTGCCATGGAAAACCCGCTTCCCAAATATCTCATTTACCTTGAAAGCTCTATTAGGGTTGCTAGAAATCGCACATAACAACAAGCATAACAAAGCCTTAATCTGTTGACTCTTCAGGACTGGATCATGTCCTCCACCCTGCTATAGACTGGCTAATTTAAATACGCTCTCCCTGGTTTGGAATGATGATTCAGTAGTTAGAAAGTCTTTTGCATTTATTTAAGTTCTTCTTCGTGGCCTCTGTGAATCACACTGTGGGTGATCCGCGCCTGCGCGGAGCCTCTTCGGAATATTCTAGAGCTTCTGCGGTAGCAAAAAACACATTAGAATAGACCCCTCCCCCTCGGTATAAGTACCTTGGCGCCAGGACTCTCCCTTCAGTTTTCTTTCAACTGCCACGTTGAAGAGCCTCGTACGTCTATCTTCTGTGAATCTGAAAGTGAAACAAGTCCTTTTTACTGCTGAATTTAAATTTTTTTTTCTCTTTATTATTAATCAAAGATACATATACAAACTGTTTTTAGTTTTCTTCTCCGTGCCTTGGCCTCCGGCCGTCGCACCCCCCCTCCCCCTCCCTCGCTCTGATTTTTCTTTTTCTTCTCTTTATTGTTCATGGCCCCTTTGGGCCCGTTCAAGCACTGCGTGATTTGCGATAACAAGATCCCGCTATCGGATGGTCACGCAAAGTGCCTTTTTTGTTTAGGCAAGGCGCATCAAACCTCCTCGTGCCCTCATTGTAAAAATTTCAACGAGGAGTCCTCCGTTCTCGCCTATCTCGACTCAAACTCCGCCTCTGGGAACAGTCTTTGCAACCGGCAAAACCTATGGCTCAAACTAAGTGTAAAACACCTCACAAGCCAAAGCCATGGAAAAAGCCATTGCAGAATCATTGAAACATCGTTCCTCCGCTACTCCATCTCACTCTGATGCGCCTTCCACTTCATAGAAAACTGCTAAGATGCACAGATCTAAACAGCTGACCATCAAAAACTTCGATATCGAAGCCTTCCGGAAAGCGAAAGTCTCCTCCCGATCCGGTTCCTGGTCCCCCGCAACCGAAATAATCTAAACAAACCAAATCAAAGACCCCGGCAGTCCCTCCACAGCAGGTTTCCGAACCTGGCGATTTAATTTCTGTAGGTTCACCCTCTGATGATGAAGGACTTCCATCTCATCAACCGGCTTCTCAGTCACCGACATGGAACGAGCGAGTAGACCATCTTACTTCCTCGCCTAATAGTCCCCAGCATTCTATCTCTCCTCCTAATCCGTCCACTGATGCCTCCCCAGAGAGAGAGGAACCTGAGCCTCAGCCGGACACAGTGCCCTATTCTATGCCATTGGGCTGGCCTCCATGGCTACCGGTGTGCTATCAGGCGCATCCAGCATATGAGGCAATTCCACAAGCATGTGTCGATCAATCCCGCACACATCACGCTCATTGGGTAGACATTTGCCCCGATCAGTGCTTCTCTAACCTGCTGGCTGTGGATGCTCGACCGACTGCCTCCTCCGGTCCGGTATTAGCATGGCACCAAAAACCTCCATCTCAACAACCTTCTGTGTTGAAGAGGCCTTATCACTTAGAGGCACACAGCCATCATATGACTCTTCATCAACCACCAGCGAAAATCAGGGCAGGTCAAGAAACACGCTTCCACCCGCAAAGCATTCGCAGCCCCTGTGACTACATATTTTCCAGCTCAAAATGATGGAAATCACTCCTCTCGCTCGCCATTGCCAGCCTCGATTTACTCTACAGACCTACCTATGCGTCCACCGAATCGGCCTCAGCCACCTTTTCGGCACCATAGAGACACTGGTTCCGATATCGACGACCCTCGATATCCATCCTGGTCCATGGACGCCCCACTTCGATCTTTCTCGGTTGCTAGCCCTCAACAACGGCACCAACCTAGACACACAGTCCGTCAATATCAAGATGCAGACTTTGACACCGAGAATCCCATCTGATTTACCTCCGTCCATGGACGCACCTTCGACATCGATACCAGTCGACAACTCTCGACGTCGACAAATGTCCATGGACATGCCACACTCTTCAGTGGCAGACCACCGTCAACATTACTATGATCAACATCCTCTCGACACCGAGGTCAATCGACATTCTATTGACTCCAGGCTCGATCCCGAGGTCTCAGAACATGATTCTCGACCACAAACTCCATCTGTGCTTCTCACATCGCCAGATTCTGACCTCGCAGATGTAGATCCTCCATCCCCAGCAGAGGATTTCCAAACTTACGCTCAACTCATGATCCGCATGGCTAAGTTCATTGGATCTTCAAATCCATCGCCCCCACAACCAAACCGGCAGATCACCTTTATGATCCTATTTCTAAGGACACAACTACCCCAGTCCATATTTCCATGCTACCATCTCTTCTTCGCACTGCTCAGCGATCTTGGACTAAACCAACCTCCTCTCACTCAGTCTCGAAAAGAATCGATAATCTCTATCAGATACATGACCCTGGAGCACTTTTTTCTCCAGAAACAGCTGGCCCCAAATTCGATATTTGTTGAGGCCTCACAATCGTGATCTCAACACCGACAGTCCCTTATCCCACCTAACAAAGACAGTCAAAGAATCGACTCTATGGGCAGGTGGCTTTACTCATCAGCGGCTTTTACTATGAGGGTAGCTAACTACCAAGGACCTATGGGGGCATATCAACGCTTCCTTTGGGATAACATGGCCAATTTTCTTGACCTCTTTACCAGAAGACAAAAAAAGTATTAGCACAAACCTTCCAACAGGAGGGTCTCTCTGTCGCCAAACAGCAAATGTTCTCTGCCAAACACACGGTAGACGTCACGGCTAAATCCATGGCTACCTCTGTCGCGCTCAGACGTTTCTCCTGGCTAAGAACAGCCGGCCTCGCGGAAGATTCCCGAGCACGTATTGAAGACCTCCCATTTGATGGCACCAGTCTCTTTAATGCTGAAACTGATGACATCTTAGAAAACGTTCAGAAGAAACATTCCGCTGCTAAAAGATGGGGCGTCTATCCCACTTATCAACAGCGCCCCCAACGCAATAAATGGAGGCGACCTTACAACTCCTACCAGAGGTTCCAACACGAATCCCAACGTCAGAACTTCTACACACCATACTTTAAACAACAATACAAACAAAAACCTCACCAGCAACCTATCCAAAGGCGCAATGACCGCAAAACCCAAACATCATGTTTGACGTTTTCCCGACCGAGATCGCAAATCAACCCCCTTTCCTCTGGAAACACTTACCTGCCTGGCAATCCATCACCACCGACACCTGGGTTCTTTCCATTGTCCAAAACGGATACTGCATCCATTTCCATCAACTCCCTCCGTCGTATCACATCGTCACTCCACCGTCCCAAACTCTACAAGAAGAGATTTATTTATTTATTTATTTATTGCATTTATACCCCGCCCATCTAGTCAATTGACTACTCTGGGCGGCTTCCAACATGTATAATAAAACATTATAAAAATAACAACGTTATAAACATCAATAATCAAATTACAGTGGTGCCTTGCTAGACGATTGCCTCACAGGACGAGGAATCGCGCTAGACGATTAGTTTTTGCGATCGCTAATGCGCTTCGCTAAACGATTGTTTCCCTATGGGCGATTTTCGCTAGACGACGACTTTTCCCCCCATTGGAATGCATTGACTAGCGGTCAATAGCTGTCAGTGCATTCCAACGGGGACCCGCGCTCGCTAGACGATGTTTCCCTATGGGCGATTTTCGCTAGACGACGACTTTTCCGTTGGAACGCATTGAAGAGATTTCAATGCATTCCAATGGGGGAAACGTGCTTCGCTAGACGATGTTTTCGCAAGACAGCGATTTTCGCGGAACGGATTAACATCGTCTAGCGAGGCACCACTGTATTCATAAAAAATTTACTCATCAAGGTCGCAATAGAACCTATACAACAAAACAACAATGGTTTTTTCTCTCGTTATTTCACCGTCCCCAAAAAGGATGGAGGTTTACGACCTATTCTAGACCTCAGAGAACTCAATCAATATGTCAATACCACAAAATTCCGTATGGTAACCCTCGAATCCATTCTACCTCTTCTCAGAAAAAATGACTGGTTCACAGTCATAGATCTACGAGATGCATACTTCCACATCTCCATCCACCCCTCCCACAGACAGTTTCTTCGATTCCAACTCGGGCCCCAAGCCTACCAGTTCAAAAGACTTCCTTTCGGACTTGCAAAAGCTCCCAGAGTCTTCACCAAGTGCATGGCCCCAGTGGCTGCCTTTCTCAGACTTCAAAAGATCCTCGTCTTCCCATACATAGACAACTGGCTCCTTGTAGCTCGTTCCCGCCACAAAGCTCGCCGAGACACCCTTTTCACCTTATCCCTCCTTCGCGATCTCGGTCTCATGGTCAACATGCAAAAATCCAAAATGAGCTAGCTGTACAAGGATTATTCATTATATCGGGGCTTCCATAGACTCCACCCGAGCTCGCTCGACAAACAACAAAACTTCATCTCCTCCTCCAAGTTTTCACCCCCCATGCCTTGGTTCCTGCCATCCTCGTCCAATGTGTACTAGGCACCATGGCCTCCATGACCTCAGTCGTACAACACGTACGCCTGAAGATGAGGTCTCTACAATTGTGGTTTCTCGCACTTTTCGACCCACTGACAGATCCTCCCAACACTCTTTTAAGAGTTACTCTTGAACTCGCCTCACAACTCCAATGGTGGTGCTTCGTCCCAAATCTCTCTATGGGGCGCCCTTTCCAGCAACCACGTCCTCAAATACAGGTCACAACCGACGCCAGCCTTACCGGCTGGGGAGCACATTGCGGCTCTCTCAAAATAAACGCAATTGGTCCCGCAGAGAACGTTCACTTCACATCAACGAGTTAGAACTATTAGCGGTAATAAAGGCATGCAAAGCATTCAGAAACGTTCTAGCTGGCAAGGTGGTCCAGATTGCCACCGATAACACCACAGTCATGTACTATATTCTCAAACAAGGAGGCACACACTCCCCAAGCCTCCTCTATTTGGCAGTCGACCTATGGGAATGGTGCCTCTTGCACCACATATGCCTCACAGCTCTGCACATCGCAGGCCAGGACAACGACCTAGCCGACTCTCTCAGCCGCACAAACTCACAACCCCACGAGTGGGAATTAGCTCAAACAATTTTCCTCCACCTGTGCAAAAGATGGGGAAAACCGACTCTAGACATTTTTGCCTCCCGCAAGAATCAGAAATGCAAGCGCTATTGCTCCCGTGCCAGGATCAGCAGACACTCCTGAGGAGACGCGTTTGTTGGCCGCTGACCCAAGACCCTCACATACCTCTTCCCACCATTCCCGCTCCTCCACAAGGTAATTGTCCGAATACAACAGGACAAACCCAATGCCATCCTCATTGCTCCTTGGTGGCCGAGATCCAACGTCTATCACCTCCCCCGCCTACCACACCTCCTCACGCAGAACAACTCCCGGATCCTTCATCCCGACTTACCTGCTCTGCACCTCGCAGCATGGAGGATTCTCCCTCCTTGATGGATGTTCTCCATCAAGCAAAGCCCTCAATTAGAAAAGCTTACCTGTATAAATGGAAAAAAATTCAGTCTTTTACTACAGCTCTTTCCCTTCCTGCTGTCAACCCATCTCTCTCCACGGTTCTCCGATATTTGCTCCATCTCAAATCTTCTGGTCTTTCTCTCTCGTCTATTAGAGTCTATCTCTCGGCAATCGTCTCGTACCAACCACCGACCTCTCCAACGGCTCGATTTTTCAGACATCCCACGCTCAAGCGCTTTCTTAAGGGATTGTCACACGCTTACCCAGACGTTCACCTGCCCTCTCCACAATGGTCCTTGACCTTAGTCTTGCGACAACTCACTAAACCTCCGTTCGAACCGTTAGCCTCAGCGGATCTCCGTCTACTTTCCTTCAAAATGGCCTTTCTCGTTGCAATTACTTCAGCTCACCGAGCAAGCGACCTTGCGGCCCTACACCTTGATTATCCTTATACAATTCTATCCTGATAAAGTAAAGCTGTTCCTCAATGTCTCCTTTCTCCCTAAAGTGGTGTCTCAGTTTCATCTCTCTCAACCACTGGTCCTCCCATCTTTCTTTCCATCACCATCCACAACCCATGAATGACTTCTTCATACTTTGGACGTCAGGAGGACCCTCTCCTTTTATTTGTCGCGTACGCAACCCTTTCGACGTTCCCCATGCCTTTTTATCAGTCATCAACTTCCTAACAAAGGCCTACAAATCACCTCCCAGACGATTTCTCGCTGGGTTTCCTCTACTATTCGGCTTGCATACCAGCTTGCTCGACAGCCAGTCCCTCAAGCTATTTGCCCTCATTCCACCAGGGCATTGGCAGCCTCTACAGCATTCCTACGTGGTGTGCTTCTCCCCGACATCTGCGCCTCAGCTACGTGGGCACAACCATCTACCTTCGTCCGACATTATAGACTAGATGTTCGACAGAAGTCTGATGCGGCATTCGGACGAGCTGTTTTGGCTTCCGCCTTGGTGTGACACCCTGCCTTCAGGTAAGACAGCTTGCTAGTCACCCACAGTGTGATTCACAGAGGCCACTAAGAAGAACGGCAGGTTACTCACCTGTAATTGTAGTTCTTCGAGTGGACCTCTGTGATTCACACATCCCACCCAACCTCCCCTCTGTCACGCCATACAATATTTTTTTCCTTGCGGCGGTTGACACAACTGAAGGGAGAGTCCTGGCGCCAAGGTACTTATACCGAGGGGGAGGGGTCTATTCTAATGTGTTTTTTGCTACCGCAGAAGCTCTAGAATATTCCGAAGAGGCTCCGCGCAGGCGCGGATCACCCACAGTGTGAATCACAGAGGTCCACTCGAAGAACTACAATTACAGGTGAGTAACCTGCAGTTTCTGAAGCTTTGCATGATACACCAAACAACTTTTGTTACTAAGTTGCAATACGGGACAATCAGAAGGCAGACAGGTGCTATTTCCTTTGGTATTGTATGTTTTAGTGGTTACCTTCATTTCCCACCAATGCAATTGTCTACGTGTCTTTCCTTCCTTGTGAGATGTGTCCAGCTGATAGAAGCTGACTGGCCCAAAGACACCCAGTAGATTTTTGTGGATGTGCCAGGAGGAGTACAAGAGCCCAGATTTTCCTGGTTCTGGGCTGTCACTCTAACCTCTGCACCGCACTGGCTCTTGAGGAGTCTCTTACTCCCGGCAGTCTTGTAACCCTTTCTGATCAAAATGGCTACTTCAGCCAAGGTGTTTATGTGATGTAAGGGGAAAAAAATATGATACAAACTATGTGGATGCATACAACCATCATGGCTGAGTATCTCTTCAGTACTACCCTTATCAGAGTTTTGTTAAACCCCTTTTCAATTATCAAGATTATCAATTTATTAGGAGTAAATAGCTCTCATTAAATTACTCACTTATTTCTAATAAACCGATCATCCCTGTACCAGATTACAAGGAGCTCTGATAAGAGGTCGGATAAACAAAGGTAACAGCAGGGTTCACTTGTTTACTTTCTAATGCATGCTTATCAACAGGCCTTTGAAAAGTTACTTCTTTGGCTCAGATCTCTCAAAATCCCCAAGCTAACTGTGACCTGGACAGTTAAGAAAGCTGACAGGAAACAATTTGATTCGTATGAAATGTGGTACTGGAGGAGAGCTTAGTGCCTACCCTGGACCTCCAGAAAGACAAACAAGTGGGTCTTAGATCAAATCAAGACTGAACTATCTCTGAAGTTAAAAATATTGAAGTGTGACTGTCCAACTTTGAACACATCATGAGAAGGCAGGATCCTCTGGAAAATATTATAATGCTGAGAAAGGTGGAAGGCAGCAGGAATAGAGGAGGACCAAATATGAGATGGACTGACTCCATAAAAGAGACCATGGGCTTGAGTCTGCAAGAGCTGAGCAGGGTGGGTGAGGACAGGACATTTTGGAGATCTCTGATTCATAGGATCACCATTAGTTGGAGGTGACTCGATGGCACATAACAACAAGAACATAACCAGTTGTAGCCTTGCTTGAGAGCTGTGGTTAAAAAATTACATTTTTCCAAGGTTTGCTTACCAACTGGCATCTTACTGGGTTTATGAAACATTTTGGCAAGTAGATAATCGTGACCCTCAATCACATACAGTATCTGCATTTCTGTTCTGGGTAAAAGCCAGCTAGCAGGAAAATGGATTTTTAAATAAATGAATCTGGTGCATAATTCTTTGGAGAAGACCCACCATCGCCAGAGTTTAAATTCTACTCTGTCTTCCTCCATAAGAAGAGGCTAGCTTACCTCAATGGCAGGTGAATCTGAACTCTTGAGAAGCAGCGAGTCTTGCAGAGGTAAGGTTATTCTGATCCATAGTTAGCGGAAGTGTATTCAGAGCAGGTAAATCCCTTTTAGAACAGGTGAATATAACTCTCTAAAGGCCATCAGCAGAGGAGAGCACTGCACAGGCATAGATAGGAGGGGGGGGGGCTGATTAGACCGGAAGGCTGCGGCATACAACGTCAGGGAAAGGGAAAGGGCAGAGGAGAAAGGAAGGGAGGAAATGGGTGACAGGCAGGCACGATGATGGAGCATTTCAGAAGGGGGGGGGGGAAATGTGAAGATGTGAAGTGCACAGTCAGTTGTTAACTTGGGCTCCTATTTTCTTGTTACACATTTTTATTTTGTAAACTCAACTGGCTTTGTCTCAAAAGGCAGCCTAAACTTTTTTTATGTTATGAAGTTTATAAAGAAACTGGCAGCCGGGGGAGGGCCTACATACAGGCTGCATGTGAAAATATAATGCGATAAAGAAATGACAAGATAGGGAGGGAGAATTTTTTTTTAAAAAAAGTATGCTTTACTTAGAGCCCCAAGATCAGCAAGTTCTGCCTGAAATGAGAAGGCTGTGCCTGCCATATACCCCCCAAGGCAATGTCTGTACTTGCTTTAAGGTGAGCTGAACTATGAACTCCCTCTACGAGATAATTGTTGCGAAGAAGGCTGCCATTTTGAAAGAAGGATTAGCTCTGGTGAGGGGAGGGGGAGGGGGGCCTCATCTTACCCCACACACCATCTTCAACCATGGCGCTGGCCAGATATCACTGTAAAATGGTGTCAGCAATGGTCGGCAATGATGCTAAACTCTGCCTCTGTCTGCCACCATCTTCTTCATAGTTTTGCCTCTGCACTAATATTTTGTGACCAGTGGGCCTCAGATACTTTCAGCTCTTTCAGCCCCTCCAATCCCCGGGGATAGGAAGCTGAGAACCCCTGTTGGAGGACATCTTCACCAAAGGACCTCTGACACCTAATCCGACATCTCTTGCCATTCCTACTGCAGCTTTATATTTAGTTGACCGAAGTTCTTTCAGGCAGCACTCACCAAATCTTTGGTTGCTGGCACAGAGGGTTGATGGTCCAACATAGCATTCTGGCACCATCAATCTCCAACACATACAACACACACACACACACATTTCTTGCCACAACTCTATTGGCCATGCCCAATTTAGCTACTGCAGGACAAGGGAGATTTGAGGTCAGCCTGGGTGAATAAGTAACTTTAGCCTTTACGTCTTGGGGGAGGAGTACATCACAAGGTCAGTAAATAATCATCACTGTGTGCATTACAACATAGTGCAAACTGTGGTGGAAGTTGAGGATGCTGATAAGTATTAGGAACTGTTAGAGAAAAGCCAATTACTTTAGAACAAATCTTCCCCAATCTAGTGTCCTCCAGATGTGCTGTACCGTGACTCCCATCAACCTTGAACATGGCACTGTTGGCTGGAGTTAATGGGAGTTGTAGTTCAAAATATATGGAAGATAAAGTTGGAGGAGGCTGCTTGAGATGATTTATTCCTGCTATTTGCATGGCTCCGACACCTCCAGTTACTGAAAGGAAGGTCTATACTGATATAAACACTGATCTCAGTGAGAGATTATAGCACACACAGGTCGAGTAGATGGTTCTAGGACTCTTCATCATGATTTAGCATGGAGTGACAAATGTCAAGAAAATAGTCCTGGATCTAGGAAGATCACTATTCTTCCTAGTGATCTAATGCTGATTTCATCTCACTGTTTCAGGCTGGACTGTCTACCAGCTTGCAGAATTTATTTGGGCATTTTAAACCTGAATGTTGAGATTTACCAAAGTCATATCCACATAAAGAAGATGGAGGAGGGAGACATCATAGAATGGATGGGAAAGCACTGTTTTGTCTTCATAGTTGTGTTCACAGCACATGGTTTTCTTCATTTTAGCAGGCTAAAGTCAATTTTTGTCTGTCTCTGAGTGTCTTGTTATTAATACATTATCAATTCACCACCTTATTGTGTTAGATGGGCAAGGAGTGATAATCCTTTGCCAATTCACCACAGATCCCGATGTAGCTTCTTCCCAGCTGCATAAAAGAAGTAGGAAAAACACGTAAAGTGCTATCAAACTGATTTATAAATATAATTACTCCTGAGCAATAACTCGTCCATTTCCCAGCTATCATCTGCAATGGCCAGTAGAGGAGAGAAAATATAAAACGGTGCGTTGTAGTGGACACAGTGTCAGACCAGGACTCAGGAGGTCCAGGCACAAATCTCCTCTCCACCATGAAATTCACTGGGCGATTGATTGTGGGTCAGAATCTTTGTCTCTCAGCCTAGCCTGTCTCATCACACACAGCTGTTTAGAGAATATGAGCAGGAAGAGAGCCATACATCCTGTGTTGAGCCTTCTAACAAAATCATCATCATCATCATCATCATCATCAAATGATATTGCAGTTTAGAGATTGCCTTCTGATAGCTATTCTACTGCTTCAAGGTGGCAATGAAGCAAAAGTCTCACTCAAATGGCTTCTATACATCTAAATGTACTCTTGACACCAATTCTGTTTCCAAATGCCATTTTAATTACAAGCACTTAGCACCACTACAAGGGTGCAAAGAGCTGCAAGCTGAAGATCATTAGCACCTCATCACAGGCCTTGATTGCAGCAAACAATACAGGGACACACCCCGCATTGCATCAAAGCTATGGGGGTAGACAGACCCATACTTCTTCCTAGAAGTCAAGCAGATTTGCCCTTAGTTTTTTCAATACTTCATTCTTCTGTTATGCTCACAGATTTCTCCTACCATTTCCAAAGTGGGAACAAGGCCAGATGTACGTAGACTAGAATGCATAGACTGAATTCTCAACATTAGATGCATGCACTGGCTGCAGGGCCAGAGTGGTAGGTAGGACACCAGCTTGGCCAGCCGCCAAAGGAGGCACTGACTTATCTGGGGGATTTGGTCTTTTTCCGTGGAACCACAGTTGTGAAAGAATTCCTTTTGAAAAAGAAACAAAGAAGAAAGAAGGCACATGGCTGCTTCCTCACTTCCTCTTGATTCCGTCTCTGTAACAGATGTGCAGTCGATGCAGAAAAGTTTTCAGTGCAAGAACAAACTTAGCGAATGCCTAATCAGCTTATGGAATTTCCTGCTCCAGGATGATGTTTGCTGACTCTAATAATGAAGGTCTGCAAAAGTTATTTATTTAGACTATACTTTTCCCAACAGCATAGCTATAGCCATAGCTATGAATGTATGGAGAATTTTGCAGTCCAAAAAAAAGAGTAACTTTCCTAAAGTCAGCCAATGGCTTGGCCAATCGAAAGTGATGGGACAAGTTCACACACATGATGACTCTGTAGGTTAGGAGGGGGGGCAAAGTGCAGTCCTTGCAAAGTTGTGGGTCTACACCTCCCATTAGTTCTAGCTAGCATAGTCAACATTTGGGAAATGCAACCCAAATATAACCAGAGGGCCACAGTTGCTTATCCCTGGATTGCAGGGAGTGTCCCGTTCCCCCCCCCCCCGCCCCACTCCCCGATTCCCAGGGTCATGTAAAGCAGCTGCTCGTGACCAGTAAACAGAGTTGGGTCACTATTCGTCAACACTGCTTCCGATCTTCTTGAAAGACTTCTCATCTGGCTAGCCAGCGTAAGAAATGAGAAGGCAGCCTAGACAGGCCCTCAGTGGTCTCAACCAGCTGGACTTTTGTTAGGTCCAGGAATCCTGTGTGCACCTCCACCAGTTGCTTAACGGACACAGCAAAATGCAGCATTAAAGCTACGGTTTTCCTCACAGACAGGAACGGGAAAAGTGCACAACGGCTTTTTCTTTGTAGCAGAAGCCACTTCACCCCCGGACTATTCCTTTTCTGCTCCCAAAAAGGTAAACAGCAGCTCTCGGAAGTCCCCAGGAGGTGGTGATTTGCTTTTTAAACAGGCCAAAGTCCTCCCACTAAACACACACCCAACCATTTTTCAAAACTGGAAGTGGATTTCTAGTGGCTTCTGGTTTCTTTTCTTTCCATTTCCTCTCCATCCCTCCTTTTCGGGAGGGCATTTTTTGTGGTGTGACTCACAGGGAGTCCGGGGGGGGGGGGAAACGACACAAAAAATTGCCTCCTGGACCTGCTGAAAATACTGACCTCCTCCAAGAACTGGCATGATACGAAAAGTAGACGATGTTCTTGGTCAGCACAGAAACCCCGGCCAGCAGAGCTGGGGGTGAAGGCTTCTGCGGGTTGCAGCCCCAAGAACACCCGGGTGACCCAAGGTTGGGAACCACTGAGAGGGATTTTACAGACTTCCTGTGGCTGTCCCAAGAGATTTTGTCACAGCAAATGGCTTTTTGACTCAGAAATTCTTGTGCCCTCCAAGGGGCCTCTGGATGCCATTTTGCCATGTTTTGTGCCCCCTCGGCAACACATGCCCTTCTCACACCCTGTTTTAATCTTTGTGTGGATTACTTTTGGCCACTGGGGGATGTGAGCCCTCCCCTCTTCTAGTTTAAAAATAAAAAACATGATGGGGTGGGTGAGGCAGAGGTAGGAGTTCAGCCTTCCAAGGTCCATGAGCGTCTTGTGTGGCCTTCTGATCTTTGGTCCTTGGTAACTTTAAATAGGCTTCTGGGGACACACATTTTAGGAAGGAAGCAAGTGTTTTGCCCCTTCTCCTGGTTAATCTTTTGCAAAGGATCGGGCAGGCTAGACCATCAGGCCCTGAAAGGTGGAAACTGTTGTTGGGGTGTGTGTCTATGCTTCAATGCTACACATCCTTCACCCACCCCCCCGATTTGCAAAAGGTAACCAACACCAGTTATTGTATTGAATCCCACTAACATAAGATTGGTGTAAAAGTATTTGGTATAGGGTGGCCATACGCTCTTTTAGGCAGGACAGTCCTCCATGTGAAGAGCTTTCCTTTTTGGTGACCTGTAAGTGGCCACCCCACCCCCAGGAGTTTCCCTGGCTGAGCAGGGATTTACAACCAAGTCTTGATTCTGCATCTGATACTTTATGCTTTATACTACACTGGCTATAAAGTGATACTTTTATTAGACCAATTAAATCTTGAAAACAAGTTACCTTTTGAGTCTTGCAGAGCTCCTTATCAGAGCTGTTGGAAGGTGGGGGAAAGAAAAAAACCTCCAAAAATCATATTTATCAGACGTTGAGGTTGGACTATTACACGTAATCAATTCATGAAGTTAGATCTTTGTGTGTAGTAGAGGTGTTGACTGGCAAAAGTATCTAATCAGTCCTCTCTTGTTTTTTGAAAAATAAAATTATTTTGGGGGTGGGGAGTCATTTTGTAATAAAAGTAGCAAATTGCACACACTGTTATACCTACTGATCAACGACAGGAACAACATGGCATGGCATGGTGTGTCAGTTCTATATGAACTTGAGATGTGAGGTCAATCCCAGGAGTGAATATTCTAGAAACACTGTTCTGATTTCTGTGAAATAGCTGATTGTTGCTTAGCTAGATGTTTCAACAGAATTACAATGACCTCTGCTTTTCTTTTTCTAGATAGATGTTTTCAGAAAACACAAGACAGTATTTCAGAGAGTGCTTTTTTCGTTTGATATCCTATCTGTCACTCAATGCTGTGCCCCAAGATGGTTACCGAGTCCCAATCTTGTGCAATATGGTAAGTGATTGTGTACTTCAACGTAAATTACAGTAATAATGTCTACCAATGGGCATGAACTGCTGGCTCAGTCGTTCATTTATTAGCTGAACTTTCAGCACTTCAAAGCCTCACCTCCTCTGGGCGCTGCCTCTGAGTGGGTGCCTGCTGGAGAAGGTGGAGCTTTGAACCACCAAAAAGCCTGTTTGGCTGATAAATGAACCAGCACAAACCACCAAACTGGCAGTTGGTGCCCATCTCTAATAATGTCTACTTGTGATATTTGCATATGTTAGTTTAAATTAGCATATGCAACTTTAGTGCTAAATGTCCACCTTTTGGGTGTTTTCTGTTCTCCATTTTGGTGACAGAACAGTGGCCACCCAAATTCAGAGTAGCTACTACCAATCTTACTCTTTAGAATACCTACATGGAAATGAGGGAAGTTATTTAGACTTTGAAGTAAATAAACTCCATTTAGACCACAGCCATAACTAGCAGCCGTGTACAAAAAAGTACATGTAGATCCAAACTGAGATACTACATACAGTACTCATATTTCGGACACTCCTAGCCCTGGCCATAGAAACAGAAGTACTAGTAGTACTAGTAATGGTAGAAGTAGTAGAGGGGCAACTGTTTTCTGCACAGTACTGATTCAAATGTTATTTTGATATTCTTGTTCCCACTAAAAAACACTTCTACTTGTTTGTATATGTCCTGCCTCATTTCAATATGGTCATGGTAATGTACCTCCACTGTCGCCAGGCTCTGTGAGAAGCTCTCCCCCATTCCAGTGCTATTAATCTCCAGACTGTTGGACGAACAGTCTCAACAGATTGGCTTACCTCCTTTCAACAAGTATTTTAGTTATTTACAATATTTTATAGACAACACTATAAAAAATGATCAAGGCAACCCATGACAAAAAAAAAAGATAATTTAAAACTCAGTACCAGAAAAACAATATAGGTATAAATATAATGTTTTAAAAAATTGATTAAATAGGTTGATTATTCCACTCTGGAGGTCTGTGAAGTCCATGTGAGGAAAAAAAGGCAAAATTGTGTGAGGGGACTTGGGCAAAATGTGAAGGGAACCGCAGCTCGGCCTGAAAGATGGGATGTGGCCTCGTCTTTCTGGAAAGTGGCCCCAAAAGACACAGAACTTCAGAAAGGTATTTTTGCACTACCTCTCCCAGAATCCTCCAACCACTGATGTATATAGTCCCTGCTTGCTGGGGGATTCTGGGAGTCAATACAAAAAAGTTACTTTCTGAAAAATCTGGGAAGGTGGAATCATAAAACCACAGTGCCCAAAGGACCCCTGCAGCCCACCATTCCTTTCCAGTGCCTTTTGCTGTTCCTTAGAAAAGGCCTTCCATATAAAATGAGCAAATGAGGTCTTATTCATTAGTTGGAACACAGGATACAGAACAGGAAATGGGTGCAGCAGAGGGGGGGGGATGTCTGTTAGTCACAGTGGTGGGTAGGTTAAAGGTTACTGAGCTACTTTCCAAGCAAGCCTGGGGGAAAGAAATGTAGAGTTGTTTTGGCTAACCTCACTTGGATGCTACCATCCTTACCTTTTTCTGGTTGCAGCTTCCATTTGGGGTTGGCCAGAAAGAGTGTCCCAAGGCGTGTGTTTGTGTACGTGTGTGTGTGTGTGTGTGTGTGAGAGAGAGAGAGAGAGAGAGCACCATGATTCCTTCAAGGAGCATAGAGTAATGTTAGAGTAATGTGATGCAGATTAGGCTGAGAGAATGAAACTGGAGGGTTTACCCTGTCCCACCAGTTCAGGAACTGTGCTCCCTTAGATCCATGTGAAAGGGGCATCAGTGGGAGATCCTGTAATTTACTTCCTAAAAGGCCCGGGCTCTATGATCCATGGCATCACCAGGATGCTGTTGCCCTCGTGCCCTCTTGTCATTTTAATCCTATCGCTCAGCCACTGAGTGATCAGAACACTGAACACGTTGTTGGGAAATTCTGAAGATTGTAGTAAAACAAATATGGTTGTTCAACAGCCACCGGGCCACCACTGTAACATCTGAGCTGGAGGGTCTACAGTGAGCAAAAAGACATGGGATTTATTTTTAGCTGAGCTGCCCAGTCCTAACCAGGTTACTCACAGGTAAGTCATGTTGCTCTAATTTGGGTTTGTTTCCTTGAAAATGGGTGAAAAGTTGTGAAGCACATGTTCCAGTCAGAGCTCTTGCTCAAATGAAGCCACAGACAGGCTGCACAAGATAAAAACTACTGTAGTTTGGAAAGTTACTCTTAGTTGTTGTTATAGTGCCATGCCCAAAAAGTATGTACTGCTGTAATTTTTTGTTTATTTATTTTATTTATTTATTTAACTTATATGCCGCCCACATTACCCAAAGGTCTCTGGCCGGCTTACAACAATTGTTGTTGTGTCATTATGTGCCCTCAACTGACTTCCAGTTTTTACAGTGACCGTACGCATTAGTGATCTCCAAAAGGTCCTGTCTGTGACAGCCCTGCTCATGTTTTGCAAACTCAAGATCCTCACCTCCTTTATTGAGTCAATCCATCTCATGTTAGGTCATCTTCTTTTCCTACTGCCTTCTATCTTTTCCAGCCTTATTGCGTTTTCCTGTGAGTCTTGGCTTCTCATGACCTGTCCAAAGTACAATCGCTTCAGGACAGTCATTTCAGCCTCTAGTGAGAGTTGAGATGGATTCCATCTAGAACAGAGTTTTACCTGTCTTTCTGGCAGTCCATAAGCTTTCTATGAACACCGGATTTCAAATGAGCTGATCTTTTTCCCTGTCAGCTTTCTTTGTTGGCTAATTATCACATCCCTGAACAGTAGGAATATTTTGGTTCTGATCTCCAGCACCTTATCCTTAAGCTTAGTTCCTTCGTAGCTGCCTTTCCAACCCTCACTTCTTTTTTATTTTTTGGTGGCAGTCGCCATTTTGATTGTTGGCTAAACCAAGATATGGAAAATCCTTAACAATTTCATACAGTAGCTTCATGTTGTAGTTAGTTCTTTAAAAGTATCTCTTTGCTAAACTACTTAAAATTAAATTAATAAAACATGAGTGCTACTTTTCTACTGTAAATGGAAAGTTCTCCCTCATTAAGCTACAACCGCAATTTAGCATACTTTTAATTCCTGAGGAAAGGAATTTATTACTAATAATTAGTTGCCTGTACTTTGCAATTTCCAAACTCTGACAGTAACAGTGAATGGGATGAAGGACACTGCATGTGCAAATTCAATGGTAAGACTGATGACGATGACTGTAGTTCTAACTGAGAAAGAGTATGCCTGCTACCCTTCTAATCACACTCAGTGGAGCAAGAGTCCATAAAAGTAAGTACCAAAGGCTACATTGGGTCACATTTATCCCCGTCTTTCTCTCCTCTCCTCCCTCTACTTTCCATTCCCACCTGTTAAAACTTAGAATGTGTGAGCTCCTTCGGGCAAATGCCTGTTCTTTTACTTATCTTTTAGTTTTATTTATGCTACTGTATGAAAGACAAGGAGGAGGAGACGTGTGTGGCTGAAGATCTATGGCCCAAATCCAGCTGTTAGGCCCAGCCTACACTGGGCCCATCCAACCTATTGGATGTAGATAAGCATTGTTATAAAGAAAGTCCTGTTGATTCAGTGGGTCTACTTCAGCCTGAGAACCAGTGTGGTGCAGTGGACACAATAGGATTTAGGGGGCTTGGGTTCCAATCCCTGCTCACCCACGGAAGTGTATGGGTGGGGAAGGAGGTGGCCATGGTAAACCCTTCCTGGAACACCTCATATACTTTTAAACTCCTATTACAGTTGCCATAAGTGGGAAACGACTTGATGGCATGCGACCAGAGTAACAGCAGGAGTGGCATCTAACAACCGAATGCAGGCATATGTTGGATGTGATTTAGGTCAAAAAGGTTCCTAGGTTAGGTCTGTAAGGAGATAGCCCAGATCAGCCTCCACTGGACCTGATAAAGGAACCCCACACCAGGCCAGGCCCAGTGTTCCTGGAAAGTCCATAACCACCGCCTAAGAATAAAAGGCTCCCTCTTCCCACCTGTTTCCTCTCTTTCCCATTCCCGGCAACGCCTGTTTACAGGTCGACTGCCACTGAACATGGAGGGTTCACGGAGCCCTGATCACGAAGAGCCGCAGACGGCCCTCTCCGCCAGGAGTGCCTCTAATCCGGCTTCAAAGCCGTCCCACCCGGCGCCCGTCCCCGCGTCTCTCACAGCCACCGACTGGCAACGCGGTTCTTTCGCCGAGGTGGGGGAAAATCCTTTCCCGCAGGCGGCAGCGCTCCGGTAGCGCGCCTCCAGCCGAGGCGAGGCGAGGCGAGGCGAGGCGGGCCGTCGGGCAGGCAGGGGGCGGGTCCCCGGGCGCTCTCCGGCGCGGGCTGGGGGCGGGCCCGGGAGGGAGGGAGGGACGGGGGGGAGGGGGGCGGTCTCGGCGCCCCGGCATTAGAGCGCAGGTGGCTCCGGCGCGGCGCTCCATTCGCCCGCGGCGGCGCTGCTCGGCTGCCCTCGAAGCGTCGTCGAGGCGGGCGCCGCCGACCCTCCCGCTTGCCGCCTCGGGCTTCCCGGGCGCCCCCGGAGGCTCGGAGCAGCCCGCGGGGCTGCCGGCAGCAGCGCTCGGTGGCAGGACGGGGCGCTCAGCCGGGCCCCGGCCGTAAAGAACCCTCTCGGACCGGCATGCGGGCTCCTCGCCGGCTCCACGCGGCCGGCAGTTCCCCGGCGCGGCCGGGCGGCTCCGGGACCCCGCCGAGCTGACCCGCCGGCGGCTTCTTCTCGGAGGAAAGTCCGACCGGGGCCCGCGCTCCGGCAGCCTCCCCTGCCTCCCTGCCGGCGGCCCGCCGGTTGCATGGCTCGGGGGCCCCCGATCCGCGCCCGCCCTCCCCACGCCGGGCTTTCCCCGGAGGAACTTTCGGAGCGCGCAGCCTGGAGAGTTTGAACGAGCGCGGCGGCCGCGGACCCTTCCGGGGCCAGGGCTGCGCGGCGGCGGCGGCGGCGGCTGGAGCCGGCGCGTCGAGCGGGCGAGCGGGGCGAGCGGGAGCCCGCCTGCGATGGGCGAGAGCCGCCTGCGAGCCGGCGTGTTATGGAGCCTGCCTTTCTCTGTTTCGCCGGCTTTTATCCCCCGTAAGGCACCTGCCCGGCGGGACCAGCAGCGCGCCCTGCGCCGAGCTCTGAGCCGCGGCGCCCCCCCGTTTCAGGAGGACGCGGGCGCTCGGAAAGGGAAAGCCGGGCGAGAAGTAGACGAAGGGGAAAGAAAGTTCCGGGCGCGGGATCATGCGGGCGGCGGAAGGCGCCCCGGGCGAAGCCCCCTGGAGCCGCGAGCCCCTTTCCCGGCCCTGAGAATCCCGGGGAGAGCCGAAGGAGGCGGCGGCGGCGCCCGCCCGGCTTGCCATGGCCGGCTGTCGCCCGGTCCCGAGAGGCGCCCTGCTGAGTCTCCTGCTGGTCTTGCTGCGAGCGCCCGCCCCGGTGCCCGCGGCCTCCAAAGCCATCGCCTGCCAAGAGATCACGGTGCCCATGTGCAAAGGCATCGGCTACAACCTGACCTATATGCCCAACCAGTTCAACCACGACACGCAAGACGAAGCCGGGCTGGAGGTGCATCAGTTCTGGCCCCTGGTGGAGATTCAGTGCTCTCCCGACCTGAAGTTTTTCCTCTGCAGCATGTACACCCCCATCTGCTTGCTGGACTACGCCAAGCCCCTGCCGCCCTGCCGGTCCGTGTGCGAGAGGGCCAAGGCCGGCTGCTCCCCTCTGATGAGGCAGTATGGTTTTGCCTGGCCCGAGAGGATGAACTGCGACAAGCTGCCAGTCCTGGGCGACGCAGAGATGCTGTGCATGGATTACAACCGGACGGAGGCCACCACCTTGCCCCCGTCCTTCACCAAACCCACGCGCGCTGCCAAAGGGACCCGCAAAAACCTCACCCCCTTGGGCGGCGGGGACTGCAAGAGGGTGTGTGAGTGCAAAGAGCCCTTGGTTTTCATCTCCAAAGAAACCCACCCTCTGTACAACAAGATTGAGACTGGCCACGTACGCAACTGTGCCATCCCTTGCTTCCAGCCCTATTTCACCCAAGACGAGAAGACTTTTGCCACCTTCTGGATCGGTCTGTGGTCGGTCCTCTGTTTCATCTCCACCTTCACCACCGTGGCCACCTTCCTGATCGACATGGAGAGGTTCCGGTACCCGGAACGTCCCATCATCTTCTTGTCTGCCTGTTATCTCTTTGTCTCCATTGGCTACATCATCCGGCTGGTAGTGGGCCATGCCAGCGTGGCCTGCAACAAAGATTACAACCACATCCACTACGAGACCACTGGGCCTGCCCTCTGCACTGTGGTTTTCCTCCTGATCTACTTCTTTGGCATGGCCAGCTCCATCTGGTGGGTGATCTTGTCTCTCACCTGGTTTCTGGCGGCTGGGATGAAGTGGGGGAACGAGGCCATTGCCAGCTATTCCCAATATTTTCACATGGCTGCCTGGCTTATCCCAAGCATCAAGTCCATTGCTGTGCTGGCCCTGAGCTCAGTGGACGGGGATCCTGTGGCTGGCATCTGCTACGTGGGCAACCAGAACCTAGACAAACTCCGGGGTTTTGTTTTGGCTCCCTTAGTAGTGTATCTTTTCACAGGGACCATGTTTCTGCTGGCTGGTTTCGTGTCCCTCTTCAGGATACGTAGCGTCATTAAACAAGGAGGCACCAAAACCGACAAGCTGGAGAAGCTGATGATCCGCATAGGCATCTTCACGGTCCTTTACACCGTCCCCGCCACCATTGTGGTGGCCTGCTACATCTACGAACAGCATTACCGGGAGAGGTGGGAGACGGCTCAGAACTGCTCTTGCCCCGGGGAGAAGCGCAAGCTGAAGCCTGACTATGCCGTCTTCATGTTGAAGTATTTCATGTGTCTGGTGGTGGGGATAACCTCGGGGGTCTGGATTTGGTCGGGCAAGACTCTGGAGTCTTGGAAGCGGTTCACGGGGAGATGCTGCAGGAGCGGGAAGCCCGTGAGCACGACCATGTACAGTGAAGCGAACACGGCTCTGACAGCCCGGACTGGACTGCCCAGTTCCGCTTCCTACCACAAACAAGTCCCTTTGTCCCATGTATAACAAAGCACCTTGCTCAGTCACCCCGTTGGGAGTAAGTAAGCATGGCACAGCTCCACTCCCGACCGACTGGAAAAGTTCTGGGAACAATCCTGGAGCTTTTGGTTTCCTTGTCATGGAACTTTTGGCTTCATCTCAGAGTTTGAAAAGAGGGCTGGCTGTATGGGGAATGGGGAGGAGACCCCGGTTTCAGATTTGCAGTCTTTACAAATAGGACCCTCTGCACCCTTGGGTCTGCTTGCATCCTTGCTTGAGAATGCAGAAGGAAGGACTGCTTAAGGCCAGACTGCACGTTGCAGGAGAGATCCCTCTGGGCTGTGTTTCGGCTTCCCATTCTTAAAATGAAAAGCAGCCTTGGAGTTTGCAGTTCTGACTAGAGGAGAGGGAGGGGGAGGGGATGCCTAGCCATCTCCCTCCCTTTTCTTTAGTCTCTCAAAATGGTGCCCCAGCTCCCCATCATCTTCTCACACTGGTGGAGAGCAGGTGAGGATTGGCGGGGTTGAGCTGGCAAATGGCAAGAAGAAGAAGAAGGGATCAGAGTTTGGAAAAGTGACTTGTCTGAGGGATTCTGGGAGCTGTAGTCCAATAAGTAACCTTTCCAAGCTCTGATGGAGGATTAAACAAGCCCTCCACCCTTTTCGGGATACATAACAGAGCAGTCATGGACATGCCTAGTCAGAAGTGAGTCCTGCTGAGTTTAGCAGAACTAAAGTCCCAGGTGAGTCGGTTTTGAATTGCAGCCTTTCATGTTCCATGTACTACCTAGCTTGGCTCTTCAGATGCATCCACTGTTTCGTTTGAGAACTAATTGCTTAAGTCTGGTAGATGAACTGTGGTATACATATTTTATTCACTGCTTTTCGGCAGCAGTGTTTCATTCTTGTCTGTATCCATAATGCCCATGCTACGGAAGATTAAAATGTAAAGAAAACGCAGTTCTGAAGAAGGCAGTTCTGCATTTGAAATGAGTGGGTTGTGGAGTTAAGATCAAGCAGAGTCCAATTTCCAGTTTTATTTTTGGATGGCATAAAGTCTACCATCATCAGTTTTTATACGTCCCTTGGCCAAACTGAATACCAGGCAGCCTCGTAAAGACGCTGGGTGTGAGTGCTAATTTCTCTCCTGTGCTGCTTCAAGGGATAGGCTCGGAATGAAAGGAGGAAGGGCCAGAGAGGGGAAAAGTTACTTTTTGGGACTCGAATTCCCAGCTGCCAGGATTCCCCAGATAGCATGGCAGTAGCTAACTTTCCAGTTTTGATGGTGAGACTTGCACAGTGTCTTGTCAGATACAGAAGCTGCACCCGCGGCCTTCATGTCTAATTTCTCACTTTTGCAAATGGAACTGTGTGTTTAGAGTTCTTATTTGAATGGGCTGCTTTTATACACACTAATAATTATTGATCTCTTTCCTGTCCCATCTGAATTGAGCCTTCCCACTCACTCAAACACCAGCTACTGCTTTTGGGGAGTGCAACTCCTGGGGATACTGGGAGTTGTAGTCCAAAAAGTAACTTCCTAGTACTTCTGCTAACAAAAACATAAAAATGGGACATGATAGCACACACCTGAATGATAACGAACCCTGCAAAATAAGCCGCCTTGCTAGTACTTTTCAATTGACATATATAGGGTTATGCTGTTAGTCTTGCAAAACAAAGAACAGGTTTTTACAAACTCCATGTGGAAGCCAGTTCCCTCTTGACCTGTGGAATCCAAACAGTACCAGGCGTGACTTCAGCAGGTTGCTTTCTGCTTTGGCAGGCGATCAGCCTGATCCTGTGCAAGGTTATTCAAAAGTATGTCTTGCTGAGTGTAACTGGGACTTACACAGAAGCATGCCTAGGGTTGCAGCCTTGAACAGCGCTGGACATGTTTTGATTCCCTAATGCAACATTTCCTCCTCTTTCTCTTTTCTGTTTACTCTTCCGTCTGCCGTTTGTTGGAACAATGGTACTTTGGTGCCAAGTTTTACAGTTTGGCTCTTGTCTCTGACAGGAACAGAATGGAGCCCTTTTTTTGGTGGTGGTGGGGGAGCCTTCTCCACTCTTAGAAAATGAGGCTTTGTTGCTACTACAGTCTTGAGCTAGTTGTGTGAAACCATTGCTGTTGTTCTAGTCGTCACCCAAACAAAGCAGGAAAAAGGGGTCAGAAAGTCTGGGTGCTGAATGAAAGAAAACGGATTCACTACGTCCGTGTAGCACCTGCACTTTAGAGCTGCACCTCCTTCACAAGGTGGCAAGACAGAAACTTCAACCCCACTCGGAGGTGAGACAGAGGATCCTGCTTGTGATCCGCATGTGTAGGATCTCTCATGGCTAGGCTGATTCCAACTCCAACCCAGGCTCCTGAAGGAGGTGACATTCCCAAATGCATCGCCTTCATGTAAACAGTTAACCATTCTTCTCACATTGAGCACTGGCCTTTCCATCCATTTTGTTCAAATCATGGTAGCAAGAACCATCAATAGCTTTCTGTTTCCAAATAGTGGCCAGCGTGTTTTAGGTTCTGAAGCGACGGCCACCAGCACCTTCAAAACGGAGTGGTCCCCCTCTCTCCCCCCCCTCCCCTCTGGCCAGACATGGGAGAAGTTACTTCTCTGGGACTCCTGCCCTCGGGGAGTTTCTGGGAACAGGAGTCCAGAACAAAATTTTCCTAAACTCTATTTTTAATTCATTTCTCTGCTTTATACCCCACCTTCCTGGCAGCAGTTTTTCAAGCTCACCCTTCCTTGCCCGCTGCCACTATCATAGAACAATGCTCAGTATGGCACTACATCACCTGGCGACGAGAAGGGGTTTCCTTACTCTTCCAATGCAGAATGTGTGCCATTTAATTCTACACTGAGAAAGCTTGCCTGTGTTACCTGCTGCATCTGCTTTGCAAAAGAGGATGGGAATCTTTTCCAACTGTATACGCCAAGGGGCTGCTCTCCCATGGGAGAGAGACTGGTTTGAGAATGGCCCAACCTCTTTGGCTTCCTTGTGTGTACCTGGAGGGTGGGGTGGGCAGACCCATATGCCCACTTGTGTACCATGTGGAGACTGCTTTTTCTCTCCCCTTCCCCCACCAACTAATCTTGCCTGTGGAAGGAATCGCTGTGACCCAGGAAAAACAAAGGGTTGCTTTCCTATGGGCTAGTTCACTAGTTTCTGTGCTGATGGCTTGCTGTCATCTGTAATCATCAGGGCATAAAGATGACATACAGGTGAGACTTTGTTATTGCTTCCCATGCTATGTTTTTCAGTGAGGCTGATTTCCCCATTTCCACGGGAAAGTCAAATATACCCTTAATTCAAAATCATCCAAGACGAAGAGGGACTGGGTCTGCAGTTCTACAAATGCTTTCCTGGTAGTATGTTCTGTTGAATTCAGTGGAATGTACTTCTGGATAGACATGCCTGGACTTTGGTAAAAAGGCTTGCCTGCGCTTCATTTTACACCTAGAGTACTTGAAAGAGAAAGAGAAAGACAGCATCTTTCTCTGCAGTTGCCGGTGGATTTCTGTTGACAAGATAATCTTTTCTTTTCTTTTTTCCCGTTTGCTTTCTGACTGCTTCCACTGTGCACTTTAAAGGTTGCAACCAAACCTTTCCAGTATCTCATCCACACCTCACTGGTAGCATCTTGCTTAAGTGTCGCTGTAGAGAGGTGTATCTGAGCTACGTAGTTGTATCACTTTGATGCTATATTAACTAAAGAATCCTGGTGTTTTGAGTTTGGCAAGGTGCATAGAATTCTCTTCTGGAGCGTTCCTGGTTCTGTAGTTCAAGGGAGTGTTAAATGCCTCACCGGTCTATGGGTCTGAGGCTTCTGTCTGGTAGAGCGACGGCCTTTACAGTGGTATGAAATTGCTATAACTGTGGAGTTGTAGATAGGCGCATATCTGTCCCGCCATTGGAGTATTTCTCCAGCATTCTCCCCCTGGGTTCGATTCGGGTTACTGGATCAGGAGGAAGAGGAACATTTGTGACATCCTCTTGCATTAGCTCAGGGGCATGTGGCAGCACCGCTCTTTCCTGTAACAGGGTGAGCACGGATTGGAGGTCCTGCCCAGATGACATAAGAATCCAGTCTTTGTCTGACTCCAGGGGTCCCACATCTGCTGCTGCTGGCTGGGGTTAGTGAAAGGGAGTGTGCAGCTCGGAAAGGTCACATCTAGTCCCTGGAGCAGATGACCGCAGCCCTGGTGGTGTCAAATGTTAAACACACACATGGCGCAGAGGGAGGATAAAGGCAAGGCTGAAAGCATCATGCCGGTGATATTTTGGCCTGTACAGAGCAGTGCTCCCCCGTTCTGCCTGATCTCATAAAAGGCAAGCGAAAGTGCAGCGGCAGAACTTCAGAAGCATTTCCCAAAGTTTCTATGGGTTGTTCGTTTTTGCACATTAAAACTGTGACGACACATGCTTCGTTTGTAAAGTATTTCATTAAATGGCTCTAGCCAGCTACAGGCGGACACTTCCGTCTTTTGAAACAGCTGTGTTTGATACGCTGTATGACAGCCTAAGAGCCTCGTGGTGCCTTCAGACTCACACGTGTATTCTGCTATACACTTTTATGGACTGACATCTGCTTTATCAGATATGTACAAAGTGTAGGGGACGTGGTGGCGCTGCGGGTTAAACCGCAGAAGCCTCTGTGCTGCAAGGTTGGAAGACCAGCCGTCGTAAGATCGAATCCACGCCACGGAGTGAGCTCCCGTCGCTTGTCCCAGCTCCTGCCAACCTAGCAGTTCGAAAGCATGTAAAAATGTGAGTAGATAAATAGGTACCACCTTGGTGGGAAGGTAACGGCGTTCCGTGTCTAGTCGCGCTGGCCACGTGACCACGGAAACTGTCTACGGACAAATGCTGGCTCTACGGCTTGGAGACGGGGATGAGCACTGCGCCCTAGAGTCGGACATGACTGGACTAAAAATGTCAAGGGGAACCTTTACCTTTCAAAGTGTGACCTGCAGTTACAGTCTACATAGACAGCACCCAACCCTGAGTATGTACCTGCAATTTAGGTATATACATCTGACGTTCGTATGTCTGAGGTTATCTCATAGTACAGGTGTGTGACTTTAAGTAACCATGATTCTTCATTATCTTTACAACATCCATTGAAGCACAGAGTGTTTTAATTTTTGTTGTTCGAAATAGCTCAAGATATTACTGGTTAAAATACACACGTAAACCAGGTCCATTAGAGATCTAAAGGCTCTTAAAGGCTGCTCTACTAGAACCCGGGTGTTGGGCGAGGAAGGAATAAGTGCCAGCTCTTCCTTCAGGAGGCTTTCATGGCAAGGGAGAATTTCAACTTGCAAAGGCACTGACTTTTTAAAAAATAAATGTGAGTTTCCAACACATCTTCCTTTTCTTCCTCAAAGGCCACAACTTAGAGCAAATAACATTTGACCTTCAAACCAAGATGAATGAATGCCTTGCCGACAGCTATTTTTTTTTAGCTTCATATCTGAGGAGGAATCTGAATCTGGCTCCTTGCGTTCCCTTTTTAATGTAGCACAGATACACCTCTTGCCTTTTATTAGGTGATTCTTGTTTAGCACAGTGTGGTGGGTGGAAGATCCAGCCTTGAAGGCAGAGAACGCCTGCGATTCTTGTCTGGCTTCTTCCAGCCCCATGATTCAGTGCAGCTTGTGCTCACCCCTTCAGGTACTGCAGACTTCACGAGGCTTGAACTTTGGCTATGGGCCTGATAGCTGCTGTCGGTCATACTAGAACATGGACACAGAGTCGTCACTCTGCTCCTGCATCTCTGTGGTGTCCCTTGTTTTCCTTCTGCTGGCAGTTTCGAGCAGCAGCCATACTTCCATCTAAATACTGGGACTCCCGGTCTGGATTATACTGTGACTGGACTCCCTTTGGTTGCAAGTGAGCAATTTGTGGCCTTCTAGATGCTGTTGGAATGCAACTCCCGCCAGCCCTAGGCTAGCTAACCTCCCTGACAGGGGCTACAATTGATGATCCATAGCCTCCCTTTCAGCTCTGCAATTCTAAGATGATTGTTGGTGAGGGATGGTGAGACTTGTGTTCCTAGAGGGCCACAAATTGACCAGCCATGTCAACTCCCATTTTTAACTTTAATGTACACATTGGCCCAGATCCTGTTGTGTAGTGTAGTAAATTGCACTAAAGTAGGCCTACTGAATCAGTGTGTGTGCGTGTTGGTGAGTAAATTCTCCTGAAAGTTCCATGGATTGAATATACAGTACAGTAAGTCACAGTTAGAGTAGGTCCATTCGAATCAATAGAACTTATGGAGGAGTTGACTCACCAAATCCTCACCAGTTCAATGGGCCTACTCTAGTGTGATTTACTGCACTAAGTAATAGGAGTTTGACCTTTGTGTGGCTACCTTTCCCAGACAGTTGTCACTAGCAGGTGTCACAAATTAAAACAACTTGGCCATTTTTGTCTTGAATATTGTGGATCAATAATCTGTTGTGATTCCCCCCCCCCCCCCATAGCCTCTGGTGTTAACAGTAAGTCTATTCCCTTTTGTTGTCTCTTTTAACAGGGCGGACCACTTGGAAAGAGCAGCTCACTTTGGCAGGTCACAGTCCCAAAGTAACAGCAGTCATACTTGTGTTCCATGAATTGAATGAGCTTGCTTGTGCGAAATTCTATTTCCCCCCCCCCCGTTTGTGTAACCAGAAATAATTTGTTCAACATCTCCACTCACACCCTTAGCAAGATTTATTTCTTATTGATTGTAAAGTATAGTTGAGATGTCCTTCTTTACGCTACTAATTCAGACTGTGCTTGGGTTCAGTGACCTTGTCGGCCCTGGTTGATGCATGTTGGCCAGCATCCTTAGAAATGCATTTGCCATCTTTTCCAGCTAAGCCTGCGTTCCCAGCCAGATTGGTGAATAGGATAGAAAGTACTTTATTTAAATTACTGAGGAATGAAGCTTGCTCCTTCTATATTGGTACCTGCAAGGTCAGGTTTTTGATGGCCAGTCGTCCTTTGGGAGGCACATCGACCACTTGGGACTTACAGGTGTGGCATTCTGTTGGAAAACATGCAGCGGTTCATCCTTCCATTCCTTGCTCAAATCCTGTTGTACAAAGGCAGAGCCATATCAGCTGCCTGGAGCTGTCTGGTGGGGAACTAGTACATTCCCCACCAAGTCATACACACCCATATATAACTTTTGAGTGGGGGTTATATCAATGAAAACATTCTTTTTCTCATAGAACAGGCCAGGCTAGGTGAGTTTTGAAAATTCAGCTCTCATTTCATGTTTACTTTGAAACTTCCCATGCTGTACAAAACATTTGGGATAGAGAAAACACAGCTTGGAAAGAAGACAGCTCCTGCTTGAAGTGTGCTTTTAGGGCAGCTGTGTGGGCTAGACTGGGCTTGCTGTCATTGTGAAACTCTTGGCCCAGACCCGGAGTGCATTTTGTGGGCGGCCAAGTCTGTGCCCATCCTGTCTCTAGTGTCAGATAAACAGCAAAGGTTGGTGCGTCAAAGCTCTAGTAGGCTGCTGCGGATCACTGGGGGACGCAGTTAGATGAAAGGCTAATTCTGATTCTGATTTTGCCAGTTCCCAGTGTGACACCATAAGAGCAATATCTTAATGAATCAGGGGCAGGGGGAGTTTTCAGTGTTTAGGGAAGATGACTGCTATGAGAAGGCAGAAAACATCTTACTAGATGGTAAAACAAAAAAAAGGTAAGGAGAAAAAAATGTAGATGTACAGTGATTGAAATTGTACTCCAAAGGCAGAAACTGTAAAGGGGAACTTGTTGTTTGTTTTGACAGGGTTCCTTTAAGCAAGGCACAGTGTACACTAATATTTTACAAGACGGAATTGCACCATGTAGTTATAGTGTGTAAATAGTTGTATTAAAAGAATTAAGTTTGTATATACTGAATCTCGAGTGAACTTTTGATATGGGTTGGAAGCAGGTTGTAAATTGTGACAGTGAGACAGCTTTGGGTGTAGATAACAGGAAGGCAACCAGGGCATTAAATCGCTGCACTTGATGTCGGATTCATGCTTAGGTTGTGCTGCTCTTTCAGTTGTGCCTTGTGGAAATGAAGCTTCTGCATACTACATGCAGTATGATTTAAAGTGTCATGCCAAAAGAGGCTAAAAAAAAAAGGACCTAGTTGATTCTGTAAAAAGCTTTAAGTGTAAATAAACGAACTGCAGACATTCATCGTAATAAAATGCCTAAAGATGATTCCTGTAACCATGATTAGGACATTCTCTCGCTGGTACAAAAAACTGAGCTGGTTTATGTTTCTGAAAATATACAGGACATATTCCTTTTGTACTCCTCGTACAAGACTATTTAAGATGCAGATCATAACCTTTAGGGTTGTTTTTTTTTAAAATTCTATACCCAAACCCCAGCCTCTGTATGAAATTACACATGGACAGTAAAAAGGAACCACAAGACACACACCAACTCAGTCCAAAGTGGTTTAAAAAAGAAAACAACCACCACCACCTCCATTCTGGGACAAATAGTTCATGGAACACAACATGTCTTTAAGTTTAGCTGAACATGCTACATTTTGTGAAAATACGAAAGAAGAGCCTGTAATGAGCACAGTTAAGAAGAAAGACGAAGACAAACATAGTTTTGTTTTCTAGTTTGTGATTATGGTGAATAGAAGACAAAAAATTACGGGAATGTTTTCTTTCTGGAAGAGAACGGGAGACAAACAAGCAAGGACGTTTTGCTAAGCAGTAGCAGAGGTGTTGGGTTTGTGAAGAGGGACAAGAGCTGGTGTCCAGGATCCATGGTGATCATGATATCAGACCTTAGGAAGAATGGGTTAACACTTGCATTGCCAGGCTTTGCGTAGGAGTGGGTAAACGTTTGGCCATCCAGATGTTGCTGAAAGTCCTACACACATCATCCTTCACCATAGGCAATGCTTATGGCAGATGTGAGTTGCAGTTGAGCAGCACCAGGGGGGCTCAGATTGCCCATTCCTAGACTCCTCTTCACAGGAATCTTTCCACCTTTCTTATAGAACTGGTGACAGACTTCCAGCCGGGCAGAGTCAACTGTATTGCTAAATTTGTTAATCACCAGAGAGGTCTCCTGCTGATCCAGGATTATTATTTTTTTTGCCAATGTGCATGAAAGTTTCTCAGATCACTGTCTCAGTGCCTGCTTCATTTCAGCAGCACTGTGTACAGAAGCAAGAAAAACACTACAGAGGCCATGGGAAAACTAGTGAGTTTGGGGGGCAAGTGGGGATTTGAACCCAAGTCCCGCAAATCTTAGTCCAGCACTGTTTGCCAAATACTTTGCTGTTTTTCTTCTGCTTTTTGTAAAGGCTTGTCCCTTGTAAGAAGCTTTAGCCGTTCACCTCAAAGGGAGAGCATGACTGGGTGCAGAGAGGTGTCTGACACGGAAGCCTTGGCCACAGAATTTCAAATACTGAAAGCAGGCACACGCCTGCCCTTTTGCCCTGCCTGATCTCTCACATCGTCTAACATTCGATTTCAGAAAATTCGACACCAGTGCAAAAAAGACAAAAGGAAGGAATATGCCCCCACCACAGCTTTTGTCCCAATGCAGAGACTTTTCACAGCAGACTCGGGATGGCCAATGTTTCCCTCAAAATGTTTTAGTTTGTGTATCGTGCTAATGCAGGCATAAAAAAAGGAAATGCAAGTTGCATAAAATAAACTTTATTTAAAAAAACATTTCAGGCTGACAAATATACAAGACAACTTTGTACTTCTTAATGGAAGTTGTTTTTTATTTTATACCACATGACCACTTTTTTTGTTTGTTTACATAGGCAGATTCTAGTCAGATTCAAAACTAGCAGCAGGAAACAATATTGCTCTGCACAAAATACACACTTTTAAAAATAATTTCAGCCAGTTTTCATAGAATCAGAATAATTGAGTTGGAAGGGGCCTATAAGGCAGGCCACTGAGTCAAACCCCCTGCTCAGTGCAGAAATCCAAATCCAAATGGCAGATGGTTGTTTAACTTCCTTTTGAGTTCCTCCTGGGCTGGAGCGCTCACCACCTCCTGAAGTAATTAGTTCCATTGTTGCATTTCTCTAACACTTAGGAAGTTTTTCCTGATACTCAGCCGAAAGCTGGCTTCCAGTAACTTGAGCCTATTATTACATGTCATAAGAACACAAGAGCCCTGCTGGATGAGGCCAAGGGCCCATCCAGTCCAGCTTCCTGTATCTCACAGGGGCCCCACCAGATGCCTCTGGGAGCACACGAGACAACTAGAGACCTGTCTCCCGATACCCCTCGCCTGCATCTGGCATTTGGAGGTACCTTCCTTTTAAGCCTGGAGATTATACATCCCCATCATGGTTTGTAACCTGCGATGTCCTCACTCTGGAAAGACTGAGAACTGATCCTACTCTTCCTTTGTGTGACAGTCTTTCAAATATTTGAAGAATGCTATCATATCTCCCCCAAGTCTTTTTCTCAAGGCTAAACATGCCCAGTTCTTCTACTCTTTCCTCACAAGGCTTGATTTCCAGTACTATGTACATCCTTATTACCCTCCTCTGAACTTGTTCCAGTTTGTTGGTATCCTTCTTAAAGTACTTGACACAATACTCAAGATGAGGCCTAACCAATGCCAAATAGAGGAGAACTAGCACTTTATGGGATTTGGCTACTATACTTCTGTTAATGCAGCCTAAAATAGCATTTGCCTTTTTTGCAGCAACATCACACTGTTGGATTATATTCATCTTGTAATCTACAATTCCAAGATCCTTCTCTCATGTCATACTGTTGAGCCAAGTATCTCCCATCTTGTAACTATACATTTGGTTTCTTTTTCCTAGGTGTAGAACGTTGCACTTATCCTTGTTAAATTTCATGCTGTTGTGTTCAGCTCAGTGCTTGAGCCTATCAAGATCTTTTTGAATTTTGTTTGTCTTCCAGGGTATTAGCTTTCCACCCAATTTAGTATCATCCACAAATCTGGTAAGTATTCTCTACACTTCCTCATCTAAGTCATTAATAAAATTGTTGAAGAGCCCAAGACTGAGCCTTATGGTACCTTCCTTCTTACCTCTTCCCAGTTTGGGAAGGAACAATTGATAAGCACTCTCTGAGTACAATTCTGTAACCAACTGCAGATCCATCTGATAGTCGTTCTATCCAGCCCACACTTAGCTTGCTAATCAAAGTATCATGGGGCACTTTGTCAAAAGCTTTGTTGAAGTCAAGATACGTTATGATGTAATCCCAACACAGAGTGACAATTGCAGCACTGAGTGCATGGACTTTTAGCATAGACTGACTCCACCTGAACTTTTAACACTCAACTCTCTCTCTTTTCCTGTGTGCCACTTACCTCCTTACTCAGCAGTAGGTCATTCTGAACCTTTATTTCCCTTCTCAAGTGTGCGTCCTCTATTGCCAAACCCATTTTGAGAGGTTTCAATATTTAATCACCTTGGAGACAAGATGAATGGGAGAGGCTGGGCCCCTTCTCAAAATTTCCTCCATGTGGTGGAGTGGCCATATCAGAGAGAGTTTGCACCGAAAGTAACACGTACACAGCTGGTTTGCCACTAGCCACCAAGTGCTCTCATGCATCAGAAGGCTGTTATCACATAACCATAGGGACAATAACCAAAGTAGCATTCCACAACAGCACTTTTGAGAACTTGGCAGAGTTGGGCACATTAATCTACTGCACTGTCTCTCATTTTCTGAACATACGCTCCCATTCTGAAATATTTAACACCTTACATCCTAGAAGCAGCCATTTATTTTTATGTCACATTGCATGCTGCCAAGTTGCATCTGACTCATGATGACCCTAAATAGGGGTTTCAAGGTATATGAGATACTTAAAGAACGGTTTTACCAGTGCCTGCCACCCCTTCATTGCCTTTCCATGGCCAAGTATGGAAACCAGTTGTCCTGAGTCTTGTCACTGTATCCACTACAGCCATTCATCAAAAGGGTAAAAATGTACAGGCCCTTACAGGTAATTGCATGTATTCTGTTACTGTGCTCAAAAGACAGATAATAACAAACTGATATGAAAGTTTGGAAGGAATGCCTATCTCTCTTCAACCCTTTCTTTCTCTGCCTGGCTTCAGTCCTACATGGAACCAGTCATTTTTGCAGAAGATGTCGTTCAAGTCCAATTCCCCGTTCATTTTCACTGGATGTAAATATATGGTATGCTACCCCTGGTAATGGAGCACTGCAATTATGCTCTATAAAACTGCACTTTTAACAGCTTGGAGACCTGGTTAAGCTTGCATTTGTTCTCACAAACAAAAACTAGTTTATTAGTATACATCTTGGGGGCCCATTTAAAAGCCTAAGGGAAAAACACTTAGAATCCCATAATTACATCTGACAGCCATTCTTTCATACCTGTCTTGAATCAGTGTTTGTTGTTGTTATGTACTGTCAAGTCAAGCAACTTATAGCAACCCTCATAGAACTCTGAAGGTGAGTGAGATATTTATGAAGTGGCTTTACCAGTTCCATACCCCCTGCGAGCTTCCATGGCTGAGCAGCGATTCAAACCCAGGCCGTCTGAGCCCTAGTCCCTCACTCTATTCACTGCAACACGCTGAGTGAGTCCAGTGAGTTAAGTGAAAAGGTGCTTGCAGTAAACATACCAAATTCAATGAGACTTCAAGATTAGGTGCATAAAGAGTTGAAAAACTACAAACTTCTCAGGTGAGAATATTCTTCTAAAGATGAAAGGGCTAAATCCAATTATTATCTATACTACTACTACTTTGATTTATATACCACCCCATTAGTGCCGAAGCACTCATCTGGGTGGTTTACAGACAGTTAAAACAAGCTACACAGAACTAAATACAGCATAAAGAGCAAAAACATAGTCTAAAAACTTAATGCTGCAACCAATTTTCGGAGTGAGCCGACTGGAGGTGAGGCATTCAGCCGGGGTCAACATGAAAGGCCTCCCTGAATAGTAGTGTTTTTAACTGCCTCCTAAATGAGGGAGGGGGCCAGGCACAGCTCCTCTGGGAGTTGATCCCATAACATAGGTGCTACTGCCAAGAAGGCCCTACCTCTAGTAGATGACTTTTGGGCCTCTCTCGGGGGTGGCAACATGGAGGAGCCTGGCCTGAGATCTGGTGGGTCGGGCAGATGACATTGGGGAAAGACGCTCTGACAGGTAATCTGGCTAGCCCCAATAATAATGAGATTTTCATACTTCTAGGACTTCCAGTCCCAAAAGTCACCCAGAATCCCCCAGGCAGACTTCTGGGGCTAGGAGAGAGAAAAACCAAGATATTGTGTTTTGTCTGGGAAAGCAGAAGGAAACACCCTTCAGTTGCACTGCTTTTTGGGAAGCACTCCGTAGACTAATCTATGGATAGATTAGTCTCACTACAGTACTTATTAGGATCTATGGGGGAAGCATCTCACTGAACTACTCACCCATGGACCAGTGCAACTGAGGGGGCATTTTCCTTTCTTTTCCTTTCCAGCCAAACCATGTCGAGTGGACACACAATGGTGGTAGAAAAACATCTTTTTGGTTTCTCCTTTCCCAGACTCAGAATTCTGCCTTAGAAATTCCAGTCAACTTCTGGGACTGAAGTCCTAAAATTACAAAAGACCCACTCAATCAACGGGACTTACGTATATGTTGATTTAATAAGGTCTACCCGTTTAATCCATCTACTCTTACACAGATTAACTGGATTTAGCCTGATGTTTCTTTTACCCTGATCCCACCCAGGCCCATATGTATACAGAGCAAGGTGACTGACAATAAAATGTTACACTTATTCTCAGAAGACTCTTCTCCAAATCTCCTGCCTTCAGAGAACAGGCAAGTGTTGAGATGGTACAGTCCTTTTTTTGGTGGCAGGTGCTCTACTTGCAGAGTAGTCAGTGCAGAATAACTAGCTTGGCACTGAACTTCAACTTTCTTTGTTGCCAGATGACAACAATTTTGTTTGTCCAGGCTTATTAATTTTCTACCAATTTTGTTATGTCCTTTATTACTGTGAGATTTGATTGACAATCAGAGCAGTAAACTGAACATTAATTGTACTGGTTACAATCTAGCAAGCATAGCTGCATTATGGTTCAGTGAAACTTGCTGAGGGCTCATACGTATGCCCCACTGATACAGCCAGAGACTGCATAAAAAATAATGCTTGTCAGTTCTGCACCCTGGGTGAATTTTCATGGTTGAGCAGTGTACAGTGGCCAAACGAGACCAAAAAAAAGGGAAACAAAAATACAAAGCAAACAAGACACACCTCATCTTAATTAAAATAGAGTTTATTATTAGCTTCTCTTTTAATACAAACATGAGAAAGGAAAGCCACCTGAAGATGTAGCATTTCCGCCCCCAAAACTGAATTGTGATCAATACCTGAAGCCACAGACTCTGTAGAATGCTGGCCTGGAGCTGGTAGATTAAAATACTGCATGAAACTAACAGTCTGAGTGCCGGTGAACACTCAAGAAACAAACTGGGCTCAATGTTTAATATAACAAAGGAAACCATACTGTAAGAGAGGCAGCACAATATTTTGCACTACACCAGATACCTGGCGTTTTAAAGTACAAACCCTTTAGATGTTTTACCCTGGAAATGTGACGGTTTCGAATCCAGGATTTATGCTTCTTATTTTTAGAAGCAAAAATGGTTAATAATTCATCCTGAATTCCCATTCTGGATGAGAAAACTTAATTTAAAGAAAGCTAACATTTAGAAGTTCACTTCCAGAGAAAGGGGTATTAAATACCAGGCTTTTAAGAAAAGAAGTCTTTTCAAAGGCATTGTTTATATGAATTGAAGATTATCATACCTCCCCCATCATCAAATTCAGGACTTCTCCACTGTTAATTTAAAGCTTTTTGGAAGCATAGGCCAAGAGCAAGACTTGCTCCTTATCCATTATTTGTAGTGGAAGAGTTTAGCAGAACACCTTATTGTCTGTTCATCATCAAGTCAGTTGATTTATTCAGGCTAAGCTTTCAGTGCAGCTCTATTCTGCACTTCAGGCAAATCAAAAAATATGTGGGCTGCATCTCTAGCAGGACTTGACTAAAACTGGGTAAGAACATGAAAAGCACCATAGCTGTCAAGAAATGGCCCCTAACCAACTTGTTTTAATACCAGTGAACCCCATTTCCCTGTTCCCATCCTGAACATTCTGAACTCCTGGACAATCTCAAAATGGAGGGGGGGTGTTTACATAGTTAGCACAGCTTGCTGCTCAGCAGCTCCTTGGTCTTTAACTGAACACCAGTGTACCAGACAGTCTTGTTAGTAAACATGCAACAGGGTGGCTGGTGGTGGAGTGAAGAACCCGTCACCTGTCAGTGCTACAGCATCAGTTCCCGAGTGGCCTTAAACCAGGTTAGTGTGGAGTACTGCACTGACTGAAAAAGGCAACGGCAGCCAGGGCCTGGATGAGTGGGGGTAGAGGTGGAACATTGTGACTATTGCATTAATGTTCAACTTCTAAAATTTAAAACTAGTCATTATTAAAAACTCACACAGTTCACAGCTATAGGCCTACACAGTAAGCAAACATCTCTGAATCGGAGGAGGGAGTGTGAAAAAAAAAAGAGGGAAAAAGCTCTCCAAAATGTTTTTGCACCTCTGGATTTTTAAAGGAGTGTGCCCACTTGACAAGGTCCCATCTTCCCCACCCACCCTACCCCGTGGAATTGCGCTCCTCTGGCTCGGGCCTTCCTTGGCTTGATTTGCTCACCCTGTCCTCTGGCTGAAAGACACCATCACTGCTGATGGGTGTGCTTGGAGTGGAGGTGGTGTTCCTGTCTGTAGGAATGCTGGTGCCACGACGTCACAGCG
Organism: Intellagama lesueurii; assembly: GCA_037013535.1. Taxonomy (NCBI): domain Eukaryota; kingdom Metazoa; phylum Chordata; class Lepidosauria; order Squamata; family Agamidae; genus Intellagama; species Intellagama lesueurii. Next base: position 175,620,819 of record JBAJHW010000001.1, on the reverse strand, counting down.
TTCCATCTTGCTCAAGAGAGGATGGCGTTAGAACGGCGAATGCCAACTAAGTTATCAGCACTGAATGATCGTCTCATAGCAGCTTTTGACAAATCTTTGTATTTGTCCTCACATAACCTGGAGATGGCCTATAAAACATATTTAAAGCAGAGGTATGTTTTCAGCATTATTAAGGCAAGAAGAATTTTCAAGTCAGCACAAATGTCACTGCTTTTACTTTTCACTTCACTCATAAATTCATTGACTACTTTTTTAAAATTTTAAATTATAACAGATGCAAAAAAGACAATAAAAATTGAAACATAAACTACATAATTCACTACTCCTATACAATACCATGTGCCACCGTCCCCTTCGGGACTAGGTTCCAATACTTTAACTTTACAATTCATGCCACACCGTATCTCTCCAGAAATAATACACTGATTATTATTTTGGTGTGTATCCCTTCCATTTAGTCAAACATGTTCTAAAAATGGATTCCATATGTCTTTAAAATCATCATTTTTAAACATACATCTTCTAATTTTCATACCACAAGTCAATTTATCATTAATTGCCATATTCCACATTTCTCTGTACCACTCTTCCGTCTTAATCTGATAGTCACATTTCCAATTCTTTGCAATTAGTAGCCTTGCCACAGTTACCGTTATGGTAATCAACTTTTTTCTCTCTTTACTTGTTTATCATTAACAGCATTCAGTAAGGCAATCATAGGAGACGACTGTATGTCAATTCCCATTATGTTTCTTATTTCATTAAAAACCAAGCTCCATTCTATCCTTTTTTCACAGGACCACCACATATACATGTACGTCCCTTTCTCTTTCTTACACCCTGTACACAGAGATATTTTTTATCATGTTTAATTGAACAGATATTAAATACCATTTCCATATTACCTTGTAGCAATTATCTTTCATTCTTACTGACATGTTTTTCATTATTCTTTTATTCCATATCTTGCTCCATTCCTCCCCTTTAATTTCTTTACCCTGCCACAAATCTTTTATCATGGATGTTTCATATTCTGCTTGTACCAATAATTTATATATTTCGCTTACAATACCTTTCCTGTTATTTGCCTTTTAAATCTTTTTTTCTATGTATTCCTCAGACTTCGTCAATCTTCTTCCCTTCCTTCCTTTTCCATTCCTGTCAATTTTTCTAGTTCTAGTTGACTACTGTTACATTAATTAAAAAAAAAAACCTTCAGCAATATCCACAAAAGTTCTAGGCTTTTGTTAGCCTCAGTGAGACTTCTGTGCAGATCAGGCACTAGACAGGATTTTTAAATTCTTGGAAAGCAACAAATAAATTATTTGAAAAGCATAATCTTTCATCAAAACTAAGACAAAGAAGGAGAAACATCATATTCTCAGAAATTGCAAGGCTTCAGAGGGAAAAAGCCCTCCCCTATATCCAGACTGCTTTGAATTACTTCCCACTGGCTTGATCTCTGTGTGTGTGAGTTTTAATATCCAAAAGAAGTCCCTAGTTTAACTCAGTTCGCCAAGTTCATTACTCATCTGAAGAGACAGCTGCTCACATGCTCTTAGGACCCCTCAGGAAAATCAGCAAACATTTAGCTGTGGAGAGGAGGACCAATAGGCTTGACCGACATCTCCATGGAAAAGTGCCTCAGCTTCCTTTTTAACACTTTTTCAGACTCTTCTTTTTAGTATCAAGAACACATCCACGTTGTTCATGAAGATTAACTAGGAGGGCATACTAAACTAACTTGAAATAAAAAAAATGTGGCCAAAATGAGGAAATGCTTTTAATAGAGCCAGTGCAATAAAACAGAAAAGTTATTTTAATACACATACAGTATGTGAGAACCCCCATCAGTTCATTGGAACTTCTCATTTATTTTTATATCGAATCACACATTGCTCTAGATACCTACATTCTGGATACCTAAAAAGGACAGTCTCATCTGTTAGCCCCAGCAACAGAAAGATACACCTCAAGTCCTCAAGAACACTACAAAGTGTGTGCCTTTACACTGGAGAAAATCACTTATGTGGCACTCAGAATCCAACAAGAACAGTCAAAAATAAATTATTAGCCAATTGACTTAGTTCCCCACCCCACAATGGTTAATTCAGTGTTTATTTCACTTTATTATGCTTTAACTGTTAAAAAGACCTTAAGAAAGACCTGAGAAGCAGCACTGATGGCTGCAAAGCTCCCTCTGCTGCAGCCTCAAGGGGCTCTCTTCCGTCCACCACAGACGGCAGACTTTGAGAACTCAAGGCTGTGTACAGACTCCTGGTTCTCCTCTCCCTCCTAAGCAGTTCAGCCAGAGGAGAGAAGAGGAGGAAGTCACATGTGCTCCAACCGTAAATCTGGTTTTAGGACAGGTAAGAAATATTTTAGAGAATATGACAGGTGACTTGGAATTTTTTACAGATCAGGGCTGGGTGGGTTGAAGGCCTTACTCCTGGCTGTGTAAGTTACTCAAGAGGTGTGTCTGAGCTGCCTATGGATTCCCTTCTTTGAATACCAGTCACCCCCTCCATCCACCAATACTGTCCTTCTCCCCTCTGAAAACAGCATACGTGCAGATGTATTTCCAGCAATTGATATGCTCATAGCTGGGTGATTAAACAAGGTGTGTTAACGAAAGGACATTTTGGAGATCCCTCACTTGTAAGGTCACCATTCAGAGGAAGTGACCTGAGGGCACATAACAACTCCTCCCAGGTAAGTGCATAGAGCAGTTCAGCCTTACTTCATTAAGAATACTTAACAGGATGGGAAGGTCACAGTGCCATCTAACACAGAATACAAGGGCATAACTGGTATTTTCAGTGGCACGATTTAGCTTTGCCGTGACAAGTGATGATAATCCATCAAAAGTGCCTCTAACCATTTGCAAAATAAAATTCCATCAAACATTAGGGAAGAGGTATTTTCAGGCATCCAGAATAATGGAACTTTGGTACTTAAAGTTAAGCCTCATGCTTGAAGATCGTAAAGATGCAACTAATCTGCATTACATGATGGGCAGTGCATCTAGAGGTGTGTGTGTGTTGTAGCATTGATTATGATAATGACAAAGGACAAAGAAAAAAAAAAAAAACCCTCTAAACTAGAAAATACCCTGTTTCCCTGAAAATAAGCCCTAACCTGAAAATAAGCCCTAGTATGATTTTTCAGGATGCTCGTAATATAAGCCCTACCCCAAAAATAAGCCCCAGTTAAGTGAAACCCTGCCCTCCACCATTGTGCAGCAACCAGAAGAAGTTGACATGACTGTATTTGAATAAACGTAGATTGTTGTACATGAAAAAATAAAACATCCCCTGAAAATAAGCCCTAATGCGTTTTTTGGAGCAAAAACTAATGTAAGACCCTGTCTTATTTTCGGGGAAACACAGTAGCAAACTTTAGGCTATATTGGGAGTTGTAATCCCAAATACTGAGTTGAAAGAGTCAGCCCTATATTTAGGTGGATCTGTATCAGGTACTTCAATATATGGACATTACTGTCTTCATTATTAATTTTCTATGATTCTTAAGAATCAGTGAGAACATAAGAAGAGCACTGCTGGATCAGGCCAAGGGCTCATCTAGTCCAGCTTCCTGTATCTCTCAGTGGCCCCACCAGATGCCCCTGGGAGCACACGAGACAACTAGATACCTGTCTCCTGATACCCCTCCCCTGTATCTGGCATTTTGAGGTACCTCCCTTTTAAGCCTGGAGATTATACATCCCCATCATGGCTTGTAACCTGCAATGGACTTTTCCTCCAGAAATCTGTCCAATCCCCCTTTTAAAGGCATCTAGGCCAGATGCCATCACCACGTCCTGTGGCAAGGGGTTCCACAGGCTAACAACACACTGGGTAAAGAAATATTTTCTTTTGTCTGTTCTCACTCTCCCAACACTCAATTGGAGTGGATGTCCCCTGGTTCTGGTATTGCGTGAGAGGGAAAAGAGCTTCCCTCTATCCACTTTATCCATCCCCTGCATAATTTTATACATCTCAATCATGTCCCCCCTCAGGTGCCTTTTCTCTAAACTAAAGAGCCCCAAACGCTGTAGCCTTTCCTCATAAGGGAGGTGCCCCAGCCCAATAATCACTTTAGTCACTCTCTTCAGCATCTTCTGAAAATGGGAAGGAACTCTGAACAAGTTTAGGAGCACCACTTTAACACCCCTTCATGAGGCAGAGACCCTGCTATAAGATCTGAAACCCTGAATTCAAATTAAGCTTCCTGAGGAAACAAAATCTACTCCCAAGAAGAAAAGAACAGGACAGGAGTAGGGGCAGGGGCAGCTGGGACTGGGCTTGCTCTAATTAAAAAAATCTGATTTGGAACTTTCCAACAGAAGAGAAATTTTGAAGAGCAAAACAGAAAACTATAAAGACTAATGTCAACTCTTCACATCTGCGCTATGCCTTCTCTTCAAACAAAGTGCAAACAGCAAACAAGTAAAATAGCAAAACATTTGCTGCCTAATGCAGAATTATATATAACAGACTCAATTTCTCTGGTTAAAAACGTCTAGCCATGCAATCCTATGCATTTCTACTCAGTAATAAGATATGTTTATAAGGTTGAAATATTTGGAGACAGACTATATGTATAACTAACAAGTAAAATAGACATAATAAAGCAGTAGGATTTGCTTCGGAGCACATCTGTATCAGTTTGCCTTGGTAGCCAACTGCAATCTACTCTTCCTGGGACTAAGCCTCACTGAACATTGAGGTGGTGCGCAGAGTACAGAACTGGTAGCCGTCACTATGTAATTTGGCCTTGTAGTGCAAGGTGGAAGGATTTTAAACTAATAGAAAAGAAGAATGGCTTGGACGGGGTGGTGCTCTTCTTTGCATCCAAGATGGTGGTCCTCTTGTGTTCTACAGTGGGCACTACACAAAGGCTCCTCACTTTGCCCCAGAAAACTGAACTTTTATTCCTTGGGGCTATTCTTGGGATCCACTTGTGAATGAGTGAGTCATAAGGGGAGAAGAAAAGGATATGAGATTGCAAGGCAGGGTGGGGTAAGCAAGAGAAGGGCTTTGGTGGGATGGAAAATGAGTTTCTCAACACTGTATGTAGCTACTTCCTTCTCTTTAAACCTCAGAATGGCAACGAGGAGAGGAATAAAATAATAGGTGAGATTTTTCTAACTTTTTTTTCTGGTAAGGCTCTACTGCCATCACCTAAATGGCAATTTTATACCAACTTAAATACTGAAAACTTGCCTCCTCTAACTTAAACTTAACTGAGTTAGTTCACTGAACTGTTAACCTTTGTTGGCTAAGTCTTCCACCTCAGGTGGGACATGGCATTTCAGTCCTTGGTTCATGCATGTCTTCTGAAAACAGAAATAACATGTGAAGCATCTGAGAGAGTGTGTGTGTGTAACATCAGCAGCAATTAAAAAAAAAATCCACAGAAGTACTCAGCAATGATCTAAACCGGGTTACTCCTTATCGCTGAAGGTTATGATCAAAACAAAAATAAGAAACTTTACTGAGACTACAATTCTTTACCAACATGCCTGCCAATAAATCCCAGCAAATAAAGTGAGATATCTATTTCTTGGCAGATGTCTATAAGCAATCAGTGTAAAGTTTTTTTTATTTAAAAAAGAAAAGAAACAGCTTCAAGATATACAGGCACTCACATATGATTAAAAGCTAGGAGGAATTTGCAATGCTGAACAATTAATGTGTACTTCTTTCTTTGCTCACATTATTAAAGAGATTCATCTATCAAGCAATTCATCCATCAGCCCTTCTCTTCTTCAGATATTAGGAATTACAGCCTCAAAGTACACTGGCTCATTTTGAGACTTTTCTATTTCCCTTTGAAAATATACATACGTTTTTGCACCATTCCTCAGGAACAGTTATCTTTAACATCAAAGATTTTCTGCGAAGAAAAGGCTAAACCTGCCAATAAAATCTTGCCAAGAAGCTTTGCCAAACAAACTAAAGTGAGATCATCAACAACAGAAGCTTCCGTCACACAAAGTACTCAGCACATCAAGTCTCAGACCATTACCTCCAGTTTCTGTGCTCGCTCTTTACTAAGGGGCTCCAGCAGAAAGCTCAGGTTGTTGTCATCTGCTAAGGAGCGAAGGTCAAAGTAGTATTTGGCGTAAACACTGGCAGGAACATTGATATTGAACTGCAACAGCTCCAAGAAGTGTCTTTCCATCTCATTCCTGGAAACGAAATAAGAGGAAAAGAAAATGGGGCGTGGGCATGTATGGCAAAAACAGGCAAATTCAGGGCCTTGATATTATTCAGAACCAAAGCTTTGTTTTATTATTATTAAGGGAGAGAAAATTAATCTTCTCCATATCAGAGGAAAGACACCATCTGAATACTGAGACGTGCAGTTTGAGGGACAAGGTTATGTTCTGTCATGCACTCAGTCTGCTAACTTGGAAGCACTGTTGTTTTGAGTTCTATTAGCACAGATATACACAATTCATACTCCATTCTTATTCTTACAAGGCCCAGTTCTGTAGTTATCAGATGAAAAGAATGATGTGTGCTGTTGATTAGCTCTGAAGAACTTGCAGACATTTTCACCAGGTTGATGACAGGAAGGGGTTTTGTTGAAGTAGAGGCAGACCAACAAAAGAAGTAGGCATATCACCACGGCAACAAATGGATCTCTGAAGAGCTGCGCTATTATCTTGGAGTAAAAAGCCTCTTGAGGCAACATGGATTCATCTCCAGCAATAAATAAATAAGCAAGCAAGCAGCATTAGGTAGGCGAAAGAGTTCTCTGCCCTAAAACTCCTGAGAGGATACTTTATCTGCAGAAGATAGGAAGAGGAATTCTTTTAAGGCTGTCTCCAGCCTTATTTTACCAAAATCCATCCTGTGGATTCAGGTGTAGGTCAGCACGTCTTCAGAATGTTTAGAAAGAACAAAAACAAAAACCCCAGAAACTAGGAGGTCTCAAAGAATGACTCTTTACTCATATTTCATGAAGATTCTTAAGATGGGCTTGCAATCAATAACCTCTGCATCAGTCCTCAAGCCCTCAAATTATTTTGTCAGAAAGCACTGTTCTATTTCTTACCTATTATTTATATGTACAGTATTTTATATTTGCATATAGAACTTTTAATTTTATATTTGCAGGCTCAAAAGTAGCTGAATTTCATTTATACAAGCACTCAATACGCTGAAAATATAAGAAACATAAATGAAGTCCTCCACTATAATAGATTTAAATGTGAGATACTATAAGGCAGTAAGAATCCAAGCTCATACACTACTAAAATAAAGTAATTCCTTGCACTCACTAGGCTATAATGCAAGGTGTAAGAACTGAAACATGAATGTCAAAAGTTACACGTGCTTTATGGATGAAGAAAATAAACCATGTTTTAAACACTTTTTAAAAATTATTGGCAAAACCATTTTTAGAATTGTGCCTGAGTTGTCTGCTGCTGCAAAAGGGACCAAGAAAGGAGTAGTGGAACATCTAGTCATGTTGCACATGCCGAGTGTCATGAAACAGGCGAGTGCCTGTGGATGTCCAGCCGAAGTTGGAAGTACCAGACTCACTGGAGACACAAAGAGCACTAACCACAGAGGACCACCATCCCAGACAGCTTAGATCCCTATGACAACCATATTGTTACTCCGTGCCTAGCCAGTCTGCATTCCCTGCAACCTGTAGGCTGAGCTCTGTGTTGACCTGTATTGTGAAGTTCAGACAGATCCGTAAAATTCCCTCCAACTTATTCTAAGCGAAGGTAAAACCTTGTCTATTGATCCAACAGACAATACAGCTTTATTCCCAAGAAAAGGCAGCTGCATAAAAGACAACTACATGCTAGCAGTCAATTTTTTCCACAACACTTTGAGGAAAACTGGAGGAGAGAAATCTTTCCTTTTTTTAATATGTTCATTTTACTTGCAGGGCCTGGAAACAAAGAGGAATCAATCACCTAGATGGCTAGTCTCAATTAGAATAGAAGCTTTGTGTGGCTTCTTTCCAACAGGATGGAATAGAGTCCCATTAAATCTACTGCTAGAATTAATTTCCTGCTCATATGCTCATAAAGCTTATAGAAATGCAAATCAGATAATGTTTTGATGATCAGCTGATCACGGATTCATTTCCCCTTTTGTACAGGCCTTGCTAATACATTTTAATTGTGTAAAAATACAATACCTTGCCAGATTAACACATCTATTAATAGGGGGTTAAAGCCTAGGAAAAGCATTTGTGTCGCTTTATTTGCCATTACATGAAGCCCAAGAATGAACAGCATGCCTCCTCTTTTATACACACTGTAATCTACAGGATTAGCAACTGTAGGGAGCCGAGATGTTGTGCGGCTAGAGTTTTTCCCTACTCTTATTGAGACACTCCAATAAGCAGGTATTTTATATGACCAAGAGTTTAGCTTCCTCTTGTTTCAAGTTTCTTGTGACAGTTTGGAAAAGGCGATGAACTCTCTTTTTTCTTAACCAAAAGCTGAATCTTTTATTTTTTTAATCCACCAATCACCCCTCATCCTGCTTATCTATAATGCATCTTTATTAAACATGAGACTAAAATTATGAGTTGTGTTTCTAAATTTACCCTCTAAAGCAAAGATGAGGAACCAGCAACTTGACTCAGGCTGTAATAGCTCTGGATCTGGCTTTACAGTCTCTTTTCCTCAATCCTGTCATCATGTAGCAACCAGGCTCTGAGAAAAAACATCTCAACTGGTAGAAATGGGAACATTTTCTTTTGAAGCTCTGGGAACACAGCTGCGGAGGGCTAAACTTCCCTGTGTGAAAATGGCTCCCTAGCTCTTAAGTGCAGTGACTCCACAGTTACATAGAAAGCAGGTCACTGAAATTGAGCACTGTTTAGGTAAATGTTAATGAACAGCAAACAGAAGTCTTTGCAATGTTTTACAGCAACTTTTAAGCAACTCTTCTATGAAAATGAAACTATAAAATTTAAATTGAAAAAAGTATACATTTGTTCTTTTCCTTTTAAAGACATGTTTAAGAACAACCACCAGTCTTGGCTTGGATCAAATGCCTACTTGAAGGCAAGAGGATAGGGAGAGAGAAGAGGAGTGCAGTGTTTGGTTAAGCAGAGGAAATCCTGCAAAGGGAAGCACAGATGGGCTTATGCAGTTCTAGGGATGTCTAAGGATTCCTAAAAACATTAAGGAAATGCTGGTGAGCTCCAATAATAATAGAGGTTGCAAGCCTCCCCCAACATACACCTTTTGTTAAACTATGTGACAACCGTATCGTATACAAAAGAGAAAGAGACTCCACTGGTTTGCTATTTACTGCGTAAGCAGAGGACAAAAGAGTCATGCCAGCAATTTTAATGTGCACTGCTGAGAATGGGTGCACTGGTCCTGATCCCCCGGAATTTTAAAGCTGTCCAAGGAGTTCTAAAAAATTTTCAGGAAATGTTAGTGAGCTTTAGGGAGTGGGGTGGGGGCTGCAAAAACAAAAACAAAAAACAAACAAACACAGGACACCCTTGTTAAATTGTGTGATATTTAGAACTGGACCTGTGTATATGCCACTGAACGAGAATATGAGAGGGAGGTAAGGCATACCATTTGTTACAAGCAGAGAAAAAGATGTCAAAATACTTCTAGGGGCCAAGACACATTAAATGGAACACCAGAGCATGTATGGTGCTAAAACTAAGAAGAAAAGAATGGGGACTACAGGTACATCCACAAATGCAGTATAGATAGGACAAAGAGAAGCATGTTTAACTAACCCTGAAACTTACATGTCTTCAACTGTAATATCCTTCAGTATTTGGCAGTAATCTACATTCCACACAGCCTGATCATCCCACACTTTAGAAGCCAGCAGTATAGCACCTAGAACTATTCTCTTCCAGTTACTTGGGCAGATGTCAATCTCTGCATAGGTTAAAAGCCTTTCCAAGTAAACCTGCAAAAAAAAAAAAAAAAAAAAAAAAAGTCTTGAGAATTTCTGAATTCACACGTTCTTCAGTGCAAGATAGAAAGCAGAAATTGCAGTCAGAAGTCAGGTGTTTAACGCATATAAGGACTCATGAATGCGAGCACTGCTGCATTGTCGACAACTCTTTTCTTTCAGAATCTCACCATAGCTTCAAAAACCCAATGTGCCCCCCCCCCCCCGGCAAAAAAACTCCACTTGTGATGGTGATGCCCTTTTGTTATGATAGCATGAGCAAAATGGCTGCAGTCAGAAACAGTGCTATCAGGGACAGTCTAATTTCAGTCTGACAACATTCAGACATTTTTGTATTGTTATATTTACATTCAGCCGTTATCTCCTCCAAGGAACCAAGAGTGGATCATTCTTCCTCAAATCATGGAACACTGGGAAGTGATGGAGAAGCTTTAGTGAGAGCTTATCCCAGTGGTTCCAAACTTTGGGTCCCCAGATGTTCTTGGACTAAAACGTCCAGAAATTGTGCTGGCTAGGATTCCTGAGAGTTATAGTCAAAAAATGTCTGGTGACCCAAGGGTGGAAACCACTAGCTTATCCAGATCAGCTGCAAATCCTATATGTCCTTCAAAACATTTTATTCCACTTCTTGAGTACTGCAGGGCACTGGTTCTCAAACTGGAGGGTGTGTCACTCCCTCGGACACAGTATATTCCATTTACTTGTACAATCTTGTGGTTGAAAGCTCAAAAGGGGGTGTGAAGGGAAGGTCTGGATGTAATGAATTCGGAAAAAGCAACGAAGAGGGCCAAAGGAGAGCGCCCAAAGTAAGAGCCAAGCTGGGGACTGCAGATATAGGAAGTCTGCAAAGAGCAGCCAGGCTGGCAGCAAGGAGGTAGTGCCATTCAAGTGGTGCAGTTTTTCTCCTTCTTCCTGCTGCTTCTTCCTGCAGCAGACCAGGAAGAAGAAAAAGTAGAGGCAGCCCAAAGTCCCAGGACAAGTATAGGGGAAGAGGAAGAGAAGCAGTAGTGGATATACATTCACTGCTCATGTACACATTCCCGCCCTGGCCAGCATTCATGCCATGTTGTCACTATAGGTGATTTTGGAGGCCACCCCTCCTATTGTGTGCCTTGACTCTGAGGACTGCTCCCTTCAAGACAGCTTGGAAGGGAAGCACCTAGCCTCTTCTAGTGGTGGAGAGGTGCCTGTTCACAAAACAGAGATAGCAGTGGGCAGCCAGGATGGCCACCTACTGTTTCTGCTAGCAATGATCTTCCCCATCTTTGTCCAGGGCTGCTATGAATGGGGGAGGGGGGGAGCTCTATTTTTATCTGTGCTCCTCCTCTTTCTGTTCCTCCTGCTGCCACTGTGCAAGATAGCATAGAAACCTAGATACCCAGCTCCCTCCCCATGGAAATACACTGTAGCCCAAACAGCAGTTAGGGGTGCAGGGAAAATGGACAGTGCTCAGGTTGCTATCATATGCAGACTAATATGGGAGTAAGCCCAATCTGCTACCCTATGAGACAAGTCTCTTTACCTGCTCATCTTCCTTTGTCTGTTACATAGCCACTAGAGCTTGGGAAAATTACTTTCTTGGAGAATAGGTCACAGAATCCCCAAGTCAGCTTGCCTGTATACTATTATGTATAATAGACAATACAACAGTTGAAGCCTTCCCACATATTACTGTAGTTTTATGCCTTTATCTAACTGGTTATTTTAAACAGTGAAGGAGAAAGACACTCTCAAAATTAGCCTTTATTGAAATAAATTATGTCTCACAATGGTACAGTCTGTTTTGATATTCTCACTGCTGAACTGGCTAACAAGAAAGTATGAAAAAATACACCTTTTTGAAAATTCTGAATGTTGTTTGCCATTGTGAGTAAAGATTTCCTGTAATATTAGTCATAAAATCTTCATGTTCTGATGTCAAATATTGCTGTTGTGTCCTTGGTTTGTTTTTTGAAATTATGATACGCATATTTTTATCCCAGCCGATAGGGAAAAATGACACTCTCACAAGGAGCTTTGAAAAGGATACGGCAGGAGGGGCCTCAAATCAACTTTCTACTTTTCCCTTCTCAATGTCTCAAAAAGGCCATGGTCAACATCCATAAGAAGTGCTTTCCTTTTGAATTAGACCAACCATTACTTACTCAGCTTTGAAAAACTGGGCACTGGAAACTAAAGTGTATATTACTCAAGATTAATAAAACAAGATGATGTGATTTTCAAAAATACATACTTAGCCCCATTATCAATGCAAACGTTACTAATGATACGCTTCCCATTCACATATATGTGTATACACATATCTTCAAACATTAAGATGTCAAGCTCCACTAAACACAGATTCTCAGCTGATAATAGGTACCTGGTCCACTCAAAGGTAAAATGACAGAATTGAAGTTGCAGTCCTAAATTCATTAACATGGGAATATGTGCCACTGAGATCAATGGAGCATGGCATGTGTAAACCTATCTAAGACACACTTTTAACAATGGAAAACTAATTTCAAGATATATTTACCTACAGATTCCCCTCACTGCTTTAATGAGCCCATGAGTTAAACTGTATTTTAGCAAAGCATTTCTGTTGTTTCTAGTTTTAGTATCATGTCTATTGGGAGAGGTAGCCCAGAAATCTGAATGCCTGACTGAAAAATTAAGGTTATTAGGGAAAGTCTGCAACATCTGTAACAAGTTGTTTCAGAATTGGGGAGGATACATAAAAAATGTCACTCCTCCTTCATGGTTTATTTGTAGTTCAACTTTGTTACGTTCTGTGGTAAAACATTGCCAACTAGTGGCAGTAGCTTTTATGTTTCTCATATTCCCTGAGGTCTGATTCCCCATATAATGGTATGCTTTTAGAAGACTCTCCATGGGAGTGCCCACCAAGGCTACTTGTAGTTGTATATGATGCAAAAATCCTAAGCCATAATAACTGTTAGTTCTTCAGAAAAATCTTTGCTGTTTTTACTGCAACGGAAGAATACAATTATCTCCCATCTGAAAATAGTCAGAACAGTGCTGCTCTTCTGTTATCTAACATTACAGAAGAGCAATACTGTGAACAAGACACTCAAGCCCTCATCATTCTAGTTTATGAATGTGTTTTATAAATCAGTCTGCAGTTCTCAACAATGATATTACTAGCTGTGAGGCACTGAACTGACTGCCCAATTATTCCAACTTCAGAAGCTTCATCCTGATGCATTTATCTTCTACTTCTGCAGCTCAAGAGAACTGTAGTATTTATACAATTCCTGCAGTGCATTTGTGCGACAAATATTAAATAGGCAGATCTCATGAAGGTATGCATTTTCTGCACAAAAATCTGCTGCACGGTAAAATGATCCGATGTATTATGAGTAGTCTTAATACTCAAACTGGAGTTCAGGCAAAGTTATCTGTGACTACTGATTAAGTGGTATCTATTTAATCCTCACACATAAAGGACATTGGCACAGGACTACATTCCGGCTCTTTTCTTCAAAACTAGGTAGCAGTAAAAAAACAAGCCTTACCAGTGTCACTATTGCACATTCGGCCGTCAGCTGTGCTGCACTAAAAAGGGTACGTACAAAGCGATAGATGTGCTTGTGATCAGGATCATGCTTATAGTAGTCATCTGGAACCTCTTCTCGCTGAAACAGGACATGATTTGGAAATATATGAAAAGCTCCTTTGAATACAGTGGCCAGAATCCTATCTGGATTTTAATTGAATAACTGAAATAATGTTTTAAATCGCAGCTAGAAACTGCATCTAATTAACAAGATGCAATTCACATGCCTGGTCACACAACTGGCATTCATCAAAGCATCTGATTAGCTGCAATCTGTTGTCACAACTTACACAATTCACTTACTCTGCAGCAAAGTCCCAATAGGATTCTGGCTGAGAGAACTTACAAATCCAGTCACTTCGCAAAGATGTGTAGCATTATACTATTGGTGCTGTGAAAGCATTCTGCATGATCCAATTTTAACCGCTTACATACAAGGACTAGAATCCAAAAAGGCTGATGGCACACTAAGTATGTTCCCAGTTCTTTTGCAGCCTGTTTCCTGAGTAATTCTAAAAACCTGAGTGGAGGGAAGAGATACTTCAAGGTTGCATTCTGTGAGGATCTGAGAAGCTCCTGTGAGAAGGAGAACGACAAACCTCTCTATATGTATAAGCATGCATGAGTAAGCATTTTACATGGGCACTTCTCTGGATTCCAGCCAAAGATCAGAACAGTTCTGTACAGAACAGAAGTACAGAACAGTTCTGCCAATATGACTAAATCTTACACCACCTGCATTTTGCAAGAAGTTTACAACCAGAATTAAGCATGAAATAAAATGTCCAAAGATAGTACTCTGCAGTATTAGTTTTTAGACTTAGAAAGAAAACTCAGTTTGGATGTACATGGACTGCAACACTTGTCTGAGCATCAGGAGAAGCTAAAATTTATCCTGAAAACCTAGGTTTACTTTACAAGTAAACTGAAACAGGTAAGCATTAGTAACAACCTAACAGTTTAGACTGGATTTATTCAACTAATCAGGATGAACTAACAAAACAGATTTACCGTGAGTGGATGCGATTTCTCATCAAAAATATCCAGTGATCTATCTGAATCCCTGCAATACAGGAAGAGGCATGGTATTGGTACTGACAAGTCAAACTGCTGTCAGACAGTTTGTCAAACATTTGCATTCCTTCAAGCAGCACCTTGATCAATCACAGGAGGGAAACCTCCATGACAATATCCTATTCCCTACCCACTTCCCCTCTTTATCACTCTCTCATCTGTATTGCATGTATTCAACATTCTGAATGTTTTAAGACAAAAATAGTGAAATGATAATATAAAGGAGCATTATAGTGTATCTCATTGTTTTCAGAGGAGCTGTGCACCCACTTTGGCTGAATCCAACACTATTGGAATTAATCCAGATAGGAATGGTCCAGAACGAAACAGACAGCCACAGTTCAGCTCTGTTTAAAAAATAATGGTATATGCAGAAAAGTGCAGAAAGAGGACCAGAAATTAATGGGATAAGCAGAAAGGCTCCATAACCATGTGAGGAAGATGTTAAAGTGATGGTATATGAGGATGTGGGGATGGGAACCTGTTCTTAACTGACAGTTTCATTCCCAGTGAAGAGAGGGGACATCTCCCATAATATCTAAGCAATGAGAAACTGGAAGGGGTCCCTATGTGAAGTCACTATATGTTGCCTTGCATGATACACTTTCTCCTCATTTCAGTCAGTTGCTAGCATATAGCAATTGTTTCCTGCAGTAGCTTGCTTTTACATGTCAGTTTCCCTTCTGCCTCATTTTAGGACTGAGTGTGTAAGTGACTGCACTCTTGTGTGAGCTTTCCGAGGCAACACAGTCCAACACACAACTCAGGCAATAGCCATATTCAGCTATTATACAGTCACCACAAATAATGGGGTGCATGCTTGACCTTCCATCCTCTGTTTCCAGTGTCATCATTCACCTACACGTGAAGGGTGATGCATCTGAATATATTTTCTTCCTCGTGGGGGCTCTTTGTATGAGCTTAGACTCTGGAAGATCATCATCTGTTTGGAAATTCATGGTATCTTTGTGGTCTACTATGTTTTCAATTTTCTCTGTGTTTTGTTTTTGGTCTATGATGCTGTCAAGCAATCTCTCTCTCTCTCACACACAAACAAAATTACGGCCATTAAGAGCTTTCTTTTTTAAATGAATGTGAATCTTGGAGCTCTATTTGTGAATCACAATTTGGTTTAAGATCCCATAATGGATCTGAGGGAATATATTCAGAAATGCATAAGGCATTGATCTGAAGCATGAAATCAGGATCCAGACAGGGACACGGTACACAGGTGTAATTTTCAGAATTTCCCACTAAGCTTGGTTGCATCTTAAGAGATCCACATCATCTCTGTAGTGCAGGGGTGGGACATGCATGGTTCTCCAGATGTGGACTAAAACTCTCACCAGTCTTGCCACTGGTGACAGGTGATAGGAGTTGCAGCCCAACAGCATCTAGAGAGCTGCACATTCCTCATCCTTGCTATAGGGCATAGACTGTTAGCTTCAGAAGTGAATCCACGTTTCCCCTACTGACCTAGACTGAAGACAGCGTATCTCTCAGCATAGCCTATCTCACCATGCTGTGACAATAAAATGTAACACTCACTCATTAAAAGAATGATAAAATAAATATGAAAAACATTTCTGAAAAAAAATCTTGCATTTAATATATTTCTGTGCTGCCTTTATGTTAAAACAAGGAAGACACTGCTTTTGTTTTACATGCTTTCCTTTTGCCACAGATATTGCCAAGTAGAAACCACTGAATCACAACAAACACACTGTCACCAAGAGACAAGAAGTTACTGTGAAGAATTTATAAACTGGAACAGTCCCCACTCCTACCCCACAGATCTTTTTTACAACATTATAAATACCACGAATGACTAACCATGCCATGTATGAGGAGACAAGCTAGTAAGTATTTTTGTGCAGCTTCAACTCGGGTAGACCTATTTGCAAAGCTATCTATGTTGATCCAAATGTGGAATTTTTAACAAGTATGAGCACAGGGCAAGACAATGATGGGGGGGGGGGCACATGAGGAAGAGGAAGTATTAAAGAGTGTCAGGGGAAGAAAAAGTGAAGGCAAGGGACTGAACCCAGGGTATTACAATAGAGGCTGTTCACCTAAATTTCTTCCATACTACGTCCACTGCAGCTTCCTGTACTCAGGAAGGCAAATACACCCTGAGTGAGAGCCTTGCGCCCGTGCTACTATGGTTTAATGTAGTGTGTACAATATTCAATCTATGAGGCATAATTTTTCTTCTGCCTCTTGCAGATATCTTCTAAAACAGAACAAACCAAAAAAGAAAAAGAAAATAATCACTGAAGTCTATAAACAGCCATGACTCATGAGCCTTGGCACTGTGGCTCCTGTCTCTAAGGGAATCCCTTCATCCCTAGACAGCTATATTTAACATTAATCTTCTGCAGTTGAACATCTCATCAAGGAGCATGTATTTGTGACTCTTCCTTCCCAGCTCCCCCTTATTAAACTATTAAGACAGAGCAACTTGACTTAGATGTCAATGGCCTTTCGTTAGTATCGCGGAATGGTGTTAACTGAATAGGTTGTAACTGAGAGGATGGATCTTGCTTAGCAGAAGCGTCCATTTGAAATACCTCCATATGGACCTGTTTTGAGGGAGCTTTGCAAATGGACATATCAGGAACAAAAGTTGTATCTTTGGCAACTGTATCGACTGCCTGTAATGATCTCTCCTGCAAAGTATGGTTTCCAGTGGGACTATCAGTTCTTTGTAAATTTGCAGCAGATGGAGCAACAGTGAGTTTGTGCTCCTTGCTGAGGCAGAGAACAGACACTTGGAGTGGCCATCAGTGAGATGGATTTTGTTGTTATAGCTAACACACTTCTTGAATGTGCCTGCCGGGGCCGTAATATTAATGGACGATGACAATGACTAAACAAATGGAAGAAAAAGTCTCAACTTTTTTTGTTTTGTTTTGTAGAATGAAGAATGGAGAGTGAGGAGAGGGTGAGGAAGTGAAAGGTAAGAACCTGGCAAGTTGAGGAAAAACACAAAGGCTCTGAGAAAGCTGCTAGGTGTTCTCTGAGTGGCAGAAAAAAGGAAACTGAGGGCTTGATGCAAGGTAGAGAGTCTGCTCAGTGGAGGGGGCATGTCTTAACACTTTCCTTAGGCTCTGGAAGGTTCTGATGTTTTTTGTGCAGGCACAAAAGGAACCCATATGTGTAATTTCACAGACATCATGAAGAAGAACCACTCATTTAACAGTCTTCTGCTTTTTATTTCTAGTAATTTCGTCTTGTACTTTGCAAAGTATGCCCTTCTTTCATATCTAAACATGAGTTCTAATCAGGTTTGCAATTCTGAAATCACCACTTCCTCAATCTGAGCACCCCAATTTAGCACAATTGTCCCTGAATGAGGGCCAAACCCAGTCCTCATTCAGGAACTGATACAAAGCAATAGAACAGCATCACTGCGGCAACCTAAAAGCAATAGTTTTCAAAAGTGCTTACCTGTTCTTTATGTGATAATATATTGCTAATGTAACACTGTGAAGAGAAGGAGGGGAAAAAAGCATTTCATTGTAAGTGCTTCTATGAACTCCATTTTGCTACAAGATTGTTATGAATAAAAACACATTTTTAATAACATAATCAACTTTTAGAAATTCTAAAACATCAATAGATGCACTTGTTAAAGCTCTATGGTAAACTAAACCAATATTAATGCAAGGTAAACTGAAGAAAAAAGTCAGAATCTCTTTTGTTGTTCTTCTTCTGCAATCTTAATTCCGGCTTGGGATTCCTCCAGTCCTGCCTTTTGCATCATGTATTCTGCATATAAGTTAAATAAGCAGGGAGACAATATACAGCCTTGTCGTACTCCTTTCCCAATTTTGAACCAATCAGTTGTTCCATATCCAGTTCTAACTGTTGCTTCCCACATATAGATTTCTCAGGAGATAGATAAGGTGGTCAGGCACTCCCATTTCTTTAAGAACTTGCCATAGTTTGCTGTGGTCCACACAGTCAAAGGCTTTTGCGTAGTCAATGAAGCAGAAGTAGATATTTTTCTGGAACTCTCTGGCTTTCTCCATAATCCAGCGCATGTTAGCAATTTGGTCTCTAGTTCCTCTGCCCCTTCGAAATCCAGCTTGCACTTCTGGGAGTTCTCGGTCCACATACTGCTGACGCCTACCTTGTAGGATTTTGAGCATAACCTTGCTAGCTTGTGTGAAATGAGTGCAATTGTACGGTAGTTGGAGCATTGTTTGGCACTGCCCTTCTTTGGGATTGGGATGTAGACTGATCTTTTCCAATCCTCTGGCCACTGCTGAGTTTTCCAAACTTGCTGGCATATTGAGTGTAGCACCTTAACAGCGTCATCTTTTAAGATTTTAAATAGTTCCACTGGAATGCCATCACCTCCATTGGCCTTGTTGTTAGCCATGCTTTCTAAGGCCCACTTGACTTCACTCTCCAGGAAGTCTGGCTCAAGGTCAGCAACCACACTATCTGGGTTGTCCGGGACATCCAGATCTTTCTGGTATAATTCCTCTGTGTATTCTTGCCACCTCTTCTTGATGTCTTCTGCTTCTGTGAGGTCCCTACTATTTTTGTCCTTTATCGTGCCCATATTTGCACAAAAGGTTCCTTTAATATCTCCAATTTTCTTGAACAGATCTCTGGTTTTTCCCTTTCTATTATTTTCCTCTATATCTTTGCACTGTTCATTTAAGAAGGCCCTCTTGTCTCTCCTTGCTATTCTTTGGAAGTCAGCATTCAGTTTTCTGTAACTTTCCCTGTCTCCCTTGCATTTTGTTTCCCTTCTCTTCTCTGCTATTTGTAAGGCCTCGTTGGACAGCCACTTTGCTTCCTTGCATTTCCTTTTCTTTGGGATGGTTTTGTTGCTGCCTCCTGTACAATGTTACGAGCCTCCATCCATAGTTCTTCAGGTACTCTGTCCACCAAATCTAGTTCCTTAAATCTGTTCTTCACTTCCACTGTGTATTCATAAGGGATTTGGTTTAGATTATACCTGACTAGCCCAGTGGTTTTTCCTACTTTCTTCAGTTTAAGCTTGAGTTTTGCTATAAGAAGCTGATGATCAGAGCCACAATCAGCTCCAGGTCTTGTTTTTGCTGACTGTATAGAGCTTCTCCATCTTTGACTGCAGAGATCATAATCAATCTGATTTCGGTATTGCCCATCTGGTGATGTCCATGTGTAGAGTCGCCTCTTGTGTTGTTGGAAAAGAGTGTTTGTGATGACCAGCTTGTTCTCTTGACAAAACTCTACTAGCCTTTGCCCTGCTTCGTTTTGAACTCCAAGGCTAAACTTACCTGTTGTTCCTTTTATCTCTTGACTCCCTACTTTAGCATTCCAGTCCCCTATAATGAGAAGAACATCTTTCTTTGGTGTCAGTTCTAGAAGGTGTTGTAAGTCTTCATAGAATTGGTCAATTTCAGCCTCTTCAGCATCGGTGGTTGGTGCATAAACTTGGATTGCTGTGATTTTGAAAGGTCTGCCTTGGATTCGTATTGAAATTATTCTATCATTTTTGAGATTGTATCCCAGTACAGCTTTTCCCACTCTTTTGTTGACTATGAGGGCTACTCCATTTCTTCTACGGGATTCTTGCCCACAATAGTAGATATGATAATCGTCTGAATTGAATTCGCCCATTCCCGTCCATTTTAGTTCACTGACACCCAGGATGTCAATGTTTGTTCTTGCCATCTCCTGTTTGACCACATCCAGCTTACCAAGGTTCATAGATCTCACATTCCAGGTTCCTATGCAGTATTTTTCTTTGCAGCATCGGACTTTCCTTTCACTTCCAGGCGCGTCCGCAGCTGAGCATCCTTTCGGCTTTGGCCCAACCACTTCATTAGCTCTGGAGCTACTTGTACTTGTCCTCCGCTCTTCCTCAGTAGCATGTTGGACACCTTCCGACCTGAGGGGCTCATCTTCCAGCATCATATATTTTAGGCTTTTGTTTCTGTCCATGGAGTTTTCTTGGCAACGATACTGGAGTGGCTTGCCAGTTCCTGCTCCAGGTGGATCGCATTTAGTCAGAACTCTCCACTATGACCTGTCCGTCTTGGGTGTCCCTGCATGGCATAGCCCATAGCTGCTCTGAATTACTCAAGCCCCTTCGCCACGACAAGGCAGCAATCCATGAAGGGGCAGAATCTCTTTAATGCTAGCTAATTTGGACCACATCACAATTAACAGATTAACAGATATATACTGCATACTATTACATTAAAAATGAACAAGAAAGACTCTTTTTTTTTTAATGAGGAAGAAAATCCAGGGAGGTACATCAATTATCAAATGCATTCCCAAGCTAGGGGGAAATCCTCCAGTCATTTATTCTTCTCCTTTCTAAGTAAGACAAGCAGGGATACTGCTTACTTTATCTCCTTTTAATCCAAATAATTGGGTTATTATCCAGCAGACCTGAAATCAAAGATGTGTCTTGATGTTGCCACTCCTGCGATATGGTGGGGGTGGTTTAGGGTGTATTTGTGAAAGGAATGAAGAGGCATCCTGACTAACTAGACCATAAATGCAACAAGGCTCATAAGGTGCCTCACACAATACAGCCTGCCAAGGAATCTCGCACACACTGTCAAAAATATGCAGGGTCAACTCCCTACCTGCTCCATTCTGAGAATATTAACAGTTCATGGAGTTTGCCAGAGCCACTCTTTGAGCAATATAAATTGAGGAGGGGGAGCTGGTTAGCTTTTAGTAGGCCTTACACCTATAAATGAGGTAAATCTCTTTGCAGAGAATTATCCCTTAAGCAGCTTGCCCTGCTTTGAAAGAGACTGCCCTGCAAGGTTGGTGATCCATAAGAGCAAAACTCTTAAGGAGATGCAGTACATAGAAGAGGCATGTATTATAATATTTTCACTTTTGCATGGGAAGAAAGTAATACATGCTATGACATGTTAAGTATACCAGCCACACAACAGAATTGCAAGTTGGCTGCAAAACCCCAGGGAAGGAAGGTCACCTCCAACACCTTCCTCTGAACTCAGCTACAATGACTCTGTTATGCATAACATATCTGAAATAATGTTTTGTGTTATACAAAATATCACTTTGGTGGAAAATCCATTATTTCCTACAGGTGTTCCTTTTTCTAAACCTAGGCCAAGTTTGACATAAACATACAAATAACTGAAGTTAACAAGACTCAAGTGAGCCACTATACTGAAAAAATCAGGGCTTTCCTTTTGTTCAGAATCAGCTATACTCACTGCTTTGTCTCAAGCACAACAGGATTTTACCATTCTGTATATGGTAAAGCTCAATTACTTGGAGGACAGCTCAGATTACTTCAGGTGTGTAATACATATTGCATCATTTTT
Source organism: Intellagama lesueurii (assembly GCA_037013535.1). Taxonomy (NCBI): domain Eukaryota; kingdom Metazoa; phylum Chordata; class Lepidosauria; order Squamata; family Agamidae; genus Intellagama; species Intellagama lesueurii. The sequence continues at coordinate 175,598,935 of JBAJHW010000001.1, read as the reverse complement.
CTGCCCCATAAATGGAAGCTAATTTAAAGAGGATCACAGGCAATAGAAGGAAAAGGGGACTTTTGAAACTACAAGAAACTGGTAAGTCAAATAAGAGATCTGAAAGAAGCCAACAAATAATAGAACAAGAGATAAATATTAGCAATTTTTTTCTCTGATTTGGATAATTTTGGAATCAAATTGGCAAGATCTAATTTGATACCACTAGATAGGAGGCCAGCATTAAAGCCACAATGACTACTTTACCCATGTCTTACCACCAAAGGTTACCACTATCCAGCCTTTATATAACCACTCCTTTTAGCTAGAGGCTCTTGGCTGAACTGACAGTTTGGGGAACAGACTTTCCTGCTCACTATTTAAAAACCCATGATTTATCATTTCCAATAGGTTTGATCAAATAGAAAATACTGGATCTTGCCAAATATTCCAGAAGTACATACCATTTTATTGTGCTCCTAAGATTAGGCTGGCTGACTGTGCTGTCATCTATAAATATCGTTGAACATGAACTATATTTTTTTGTAAGCTGCCCTGGGGAAACCTAAAAAGACAAAAAAAAAAAAAAAAAAAAAAAGGAGTCAAAAATATCTCAAGATCCATGATTTCTGGGCTTTGTCAGCATGTTATACATGTAAAAGCTATGCCAACAGCTATCTCTACAATGCTGTTAGACAAAAGAAACACTAGGAACAGATATTCAAAGTGGTGCCCCCAAAACCAATACATTGGTAAAAGATGAGCGTTAGGAACATGTTGGGCCACAGATAATAAGAGTGTAAGTTCATAAGCACCAAACTGTCTGTCAGACTACCTGGCACCTGTGACCTGTGCTAAAACAAGGCAGACCCCCCCCTCCGAAGAGGCAGTGATCAAACACTGGACAATGACTTGGATACTATGACACTCAGTGTCAAAATAATGTGCATATTAAACATATAATCACCTGTCCAATGTTTTTTCCTTTCTTCAGAACAGCCATGCAGGAAGAGGGCTCTGAATCAGTACCAGGAGGGTGTTTGAACCCTTTCTTATTACAGCATTTTCTTCCAAAATCTTCCCTGAACTGGTATTTGTCCCTTCATGTGCTACTGCAATAAACTCAGAGGGACCGGGGTGTGTGAGAAAGTTAACCCTTCCATTTCAAATAAACATCAGGTTCCATTTGAAAAGGAGGAGGGTTGAGATGAAACTACATTTAACATTAATACTACCCTGTTTCCCTGAAAATAAGACCTAACCTGAAAATAAGGCCTAGTATGATTTTTCAGGATGCTCGTAATATAAGCCCTATCCGAAAAATAAGCCCTAGTTAAGTGAAAGCCCGCCCTCCAACACTGTGCAGCAACCAGAACATGACATGACTGTATTTGAATAAACGTAGATTGTTGTACATGAAAAAAATAAAACATCCCCTGAAAATAAGCCCTACTGCTTTTTTTGGAGCAAAAATTAATACAAGACCCTGTCTTATTTTCGGGGAAACACGGTAGTCTGGTCTCACCCTATGGTAAGAGCTGAATGCTACCTGTGTGGCCGAGAGGTTATTTCAGTATGGAAAAGATATTGTAGATTATTTGAAACAATGCATTTCCCCATTTAAATCAACAGTAGCAAGGATGGAGAAGGAGAAGATAGTGTGAACATATCACATGACACCACCACCTTCCATCACATTACATATAGTTATAAACTGCAAACATCAGAAGTCTTATCTCCCAAGATAAAAATCAATGATTTAAAAAAAAATCTATTGATTTAAGTCGTGATTTAAATTATAAAAAATCATTTTTATTTAAATCATCAAAAATCTCATTTTTAAAATTTAAATCATGATTTAAATTAAATCCACCATGTCCCCCTACTAACCAAGCAATTTTGGGAACCTAGATAGAACTTTGTGATATGTATTTTGAGGCAGGGAAAGACTTGGGGCAATTATCCTTGGATTCCCAGAATCCCCCAGCCAAAAAGTATTTTTAGCCACCTTCTAGTAGGACTAGTGAACTAAGTTATATCCTGCAGAGAAAGAAAAACTGTATTTCCTACAAAACATTTACATTTACAAAGTGACAGAATATTCCAAGGCTCTTTAATAACGAAGGTACAAGGTATCTATGTTCACTGATTTAGGAAACATATGCTAAGATAAGATGCTGTTTATATGCAAGGATGCAGTCCACATATTGCACTCTCTTTAAAAGAATCCTGGCAACCAGGAGGCGATGAGTGGTCTGATGGAAACAGAATACGACCAACACTGCCTAACTACATCTAAAATACTTGTCTTTCCCATTCTACTCTGGCAACAAAGGCTATCTGAAACACTGGAAATGGACTACAGAAGATTTGTTGTCAGTGCTGGCAGGCAGAATTCATACAAAAATGGCATGCAGAAGTAATTCAATATCACTTACTCCATTAAAGACAGGTGAACCACTCCTTTTGCTACCACTGAAGCACACATTAATGCTCCCCTCTTTCGTGCATTAGCGATGTGGGAGAATATTTTCCTCCTCACTTATTAAAGATGCATTTATACTTAGTAATATTAATTCTCTATTTCCATAAAGAAGATATACTATATGTACTTAGGTCATTATATTGTACAGCAGCCAACTACTGAGCTTGGGATTGCACTCCATATTTTATACTGAAATAAAAAGATTTTAAAGTGTGTGACAACTCATTTTCATTGCACAATAAATGGCTTAACCATGCTGAGAAAGAATGTTATTCACCCTTCTGCTTATTTTTAAACCACTTCTACTTCCAATCAACATAGAAACTGTGGATTATCTTCCTACTCAACAACAGAAGGCACAATTATGCTAACACTGCACTCTTAATAGTAACTGTATGCCGTCAAGTCAATTCTGACTTATGGTGACCCTTTTCAGGGTTTTCTAGGTACAGAGTATTCAGAAGTGGTTTACCATTCCCTTCTTCTGAGAGTGCCCTGGGACTATGCAGCTTGCCCAAGGCCACACAGGTTGGCTCTTCTGGGAGGTACAATTTCTGGCTCTGCAGTCAGATACCTAAACCACTGAGCTATCAGGCCAATTTACACTGAACACTTACTTCTCACTTATTTCAAGAGATTCAAATTAAATTAAAAGAATTACAAGTCAAACTGTTAAATTACTATTGCCTTATCTGTTATAAAAACTAGTTGACATGTTTTTTTTTACCTCTCCTATCTTTTACGTGTACTTACATGGTTGATGTGGTTGCTTTTCCTCTTCTCTCTCACTAAAAAGGCAGAAAATACTTCAATTAATGAGCATGTAATTTTAAATATACTGTATTTTAAAACACAGCATTGCCTTGACTGTCAGGCATATCCCTGTCAAATGCACATTCAAGCCTCATGAATTTTCTGACAATAGTTCATCTTTAGTATGAACACAGTTCATCTTTTCCAAAATGAGACAGCTATACATACTAAACTATATCACAGATAACAAGTGTCACTCAATTCAACAGAACCACCTTCTATGTTGTATTGTCAGGATAAAGGCATGACTGAAGCAGCTCACCCTATGGATCAACAAATCACCTTACTAAAAAAAATCACATGCTATATAAAAGACTGATACCTGTGAAAGAGATATGGGAGGTGAATCCTCATAAAACATTCATTATTAGGTAATACTATTATGATTATACATTAACTTACCATTTATTCAAGATAACCTATATGGCTACAAAAATAAATGCTGTTAGAAGAAGTTCCAACCAGAGCCACTGGACTTTAAGTTGCATAACAAAGACATCTGCCAAGAAAGTAACGTTAAGTAGATTTTTCCTCAAGCAATGGTCATAAGACAATCACTCCTTGCCAAATTCCCAAATCAGCAACGTGGCAATTGCTAGTAATTCTACTTAAAGAATGTAATAAAAGCATGCTTTTTTAAAATGTCCTGGCCAGACATCTATGGACAGTGCTCTGAACAGCAGTTTAAATATTGAAACAAACAGTATTTTGACAGAAGTGAAATGGGACAGAAATTTCTCAATCCAGATCTGAGAAAATACACTCTTTTCCCCCTCCCATGCTTCTTCTGAAAGACTCTGCAAGTTAGCTTACCATCTGTTTGGGATTTGCTCAAGAAAATTGTGCTTGCTCTAGGGTGGTCAGATGGATTTGACTCCAGTGCTAAATCTGAAACAAAGAACATGAAGCAATGCTATTCCCAGGTTTTATTTTCTTTTGAGAAATACTAAAACAGAAGAAAAATTCAAGATTCATTAGAGAAACTCCCAACTACCTTACATACTTTAAACCAAATGAATCCACCCCTTAGAGATCCCATACAACATTTGTATGTATAATATATTCCAAATGCTCAAATATTTAACAGACTGTGGGCACATTCAAACACCACAGTAAATGAGAATTCTGGCTTACCATGAGCAAGCCAGCACTTGCTGGCCAATCACTCTTACCGGTAAGCAGGCAGGAGCAGCTCAACAAGCTATGGGACCACCTGTCCATAGTTTGCCTAGAGTGACATCTGAATCCAGAAGGAGCTGGTACTCTAGCTTAACAAAAGAGAAACAAGATAAAGGCCAAGTTCCTGACAGGTTCAGATATCACACTAAACAAAGCACAGACAAAAGGACCATAGTTTTTGAGGTGCTTCAACTTGAGAAGCCAGCACACCTCCTCAGTGATAAGTTACATAGACAATTCTCGCTTCCCATTATGTGTGAACCCAGTTTGTTATCTCAGGATCTTAAGACTATCTGCATTACCCTCAGGGATCTTGTAATGCACTACTGTTAAGCATACTAGAACAGTTTTTATTGATCTGTGTGACTAAGTCCTACTCACCAGTGTCAACCTGTACAAAAACTTCAATTGCCAATATATTTAGAAACAAACAGGATCCAAGTCTGACCAGAAATGGTATCTTCTAATACTTCAGTTAGATTACAGAAGTTGAATTTGAGACAAGTCATCATAACTATGCACAGAGTTTAAAAAAAAAAACAGCCACAAAGCACTTGGTATGTTATGAGGTCATGCAAGGTCAGATTTTTAAAAAAACTTAAACCTCTTCTCTGTGAAGATTCTCAGTCATCCAGGTGGGTGGAGGTTGGCACTGGTGAGTTGGTCACTGGTGAACAGGACACTCATTTGATGACCAAGATGTACTCATTTTGGACTGGGAAGATAGGTGGTTTGAGAGAGGGGTCAGGGAGGCCATACAGGTGCATACAGAAAATCCCTCACTCAACAGGGGTGGAGGCCTTAGATACAATCTGTCTCCTATTTATCATGCTGCCCTTTCACCCGTCCCCAGATAGATCAGGACCACACCCACCAGAAAGACCACTGTTAACGACCCATGACAATGGGTGGAGAAGGACTGAAGAAGTGGGATTTTCACTCACACCCCCCCCCCCCCGTCCTTTCTCCATCTAACAAGCCTATTCAGACCAGGTGGAAGTGAAACCAATGTGGAGGATATATCGGGGTCTCCTACCAACTTGAGTAGCAAAATGTTTCAACCTAACAAGAAAGAAGTTCAGTTACCATGACTCAACTTCCAGTTAAACCTCTTCTGTATACCAAACATGCTGCAGCATGTTATCACTATTTTTCCAAAATCCACAACGTTCCTACTCTCCTGACACCCTCCCCCCAACAGATTACACCAAAGGCAAAACAAAACTATGTACAATCCCCTCTTATTTCTTGGATATGTTAAAAAAGGAGGAAATGCTAATCAAATTAGTGCTTAAGAGGGTAATTTTAACATTATGCCTGATGCAGAAGTTCTGGAGGTCCAGTCTACTTCCAGCATAGAGCAAGTAAACCATGTCCCATGTCTCCTGGAGGCCCTGTCTACTTTTTTTAGGAAGACTGGGTCTTGCTAAGCACCGTAAAATGGATGGTTGAGCACATCTGTTGTAATGAATCAGCACTAAATAGGGCAGCACCATACTGTATCAAGCAATAGCAAGTGACACATTGACTCTCATATATTGAAGGTGACATCTGATACAGTTGCCAAGAAGGCTGGCTACAAAATGACCTACATTAAATAAGCACCGGGTCACTTGTATTCAGGGTGGATTTGATTTAAACCGTGATGTAAATCACAAATTAGATTTTAAAAAATGAGATTTTTTATGATTTAAATTAAAAAATCAGATTTTTTAGTTAAATCATAATTTAAAACATTGATGTTAAAAAAATTGATTTTTATCCACCCTGCTTGTACTTTAGCAGCAATTTTAAAAGTAATACTTTTAGTGAAACACAGTTTGTGTACTTTGTGATACTATATAACCCATGTGAGGACTCCTATCTATGACGTAATAAGCCAGATTTGTAAACCAAATAATTTTATTTAAAAATACACAGAAAGAAAAGTCTACAAACAGGTTAAAAACACCAACTATATGAACAACATTTCAAGCTATCAGTTTCTACAGTATGTAATCATAACCTTTTACTTTTCTTCTTTAAAATTTTAAATATTTTCTGTCGCTTACAGATATTTCTTTATTTGCTATATGTTCTAACAAGACCACACTTCTTTTCACAATCTCTTCATAAACGGTCCACTCTCATTCTGATTCCCAAACTCTAATTGACAGCACTAAGTGACTCTAACATGTGCCCCTCATACACAAAACAGAACCTCTGCATTCAGGAGCCACACAGACCAATCGGTTTCCTATTCAATTCATAAACATTCTTTCAAACTTTTCAACCATCGTAAGTGCTACTACTGGAACATATTCCCCCTCCCACAAATGTGAGTCAACCACAGTCACATGCTATTCTAGCAAATACAGACCTATACATAAAACATATAGTTGATCACAATCTCCCAAGTAAGCATTAGGGGCCCCTATAATCCCAAGAATTTTAGTCCAACAATATCTGGGGATCCACAGATTCCAGGTCCCCATTTAAACTACTTCATATTAGACTATAATGAAACACAACATGGGATACCTATCGAAAAGAGACTGTAAGATAAAGAATGAACACATAAGCAAGCTGACCTATACATTATATGGGCTGCAAATAAAGTACAAACCTATGTAAAGAGTTCTAAACACAACTTGTCATGTTTCCAGGCAATCATGATGTCCACATGCCTATTTTTACACATCAATTGCACTCTTGCTTGGGCAACTAATCAGTGATGTGCTAATGGCACATCAAATGGGTGTGTATGAAATATTGAGATTGACAAGTATTTTCCCTGTGACTCGTGTCAACTGGCCCTTTGGTAATACAGTCAACAGAACTACATGGGTCAGTTATGAACCACAGTGTTTTCCAATCCCAGTGAGAAAACCATTCAAATATGTAACTTGCAATGAAGGTGAAACCATGGTATTCCCTAAAATTATAACTCAGAATCTTTTCTGATACAGCCTACATACTATGTGGACATCAGAATTTAGACGTACTTAAGAGGCAAGGGGAAATAATTTTGAAGCTGATTTTTCGAGCATGTTATAAATTAACTTGGGAGAACATGAAGCAAGGAACTAACATTAGGCAGGCATTATACAAATGTACTCATTATGATTATGACTGAAGTGAGAGTTACCTTTCTGCCTATCTAACTAATCCGGGGAGATAAAGCCACCCCTTCCTCGGAAGCACTGATGTGCACTTAGTACATGAGCCACGGTCATCCAACACCAACACATCCTTACCTTTTTATGCAATGTATTAGAAAAATGATAGGCAGTGGCTCATGCTTTGAGTACATCAGCTTGTGCTGGAAGGTATGCAAAGTAAGCAAGGAAAACTAAATTCTACACTTTTTAAAATATACTCTCAGTCATACACAGACGCACACACAAACAGAATTAGTGAGAAGACTGAAACTGTCTAACAAGAAAGAAAGTTAAGCTATGACAAAATAATGGATTGTACTTTCTTCTATGTAAAATATAGTTTGAACCATTTTGAACTGTAAACAGAATGATAGCACATTTCCACCTCATGAAGTTCAATATTTGGCTCAGTGACCAATACTTTTACGTTAGAAATTTCTAAGCACTTGGCCCACGATCCAGAATACTGAGCTATGTCCTGCACTGGGCCTCCTATCTTCAAGTCTCCAAATAAGTGATCTTGGCATTTGAACAGGGCAATAAAGAAATCTACTGGTTTCACAATCACCTTTCTTGTCTCTAAGCAGATAAAACTCTGAACTGTTAAAGGAATGTGAGCTGCATGACTCAAGGTTTTGTATTAATGCTTCTGGGTAGTACAAAGGCTTTAACTGAAACAAGTATTTCAGGTGCTATAGCAACTAAGTAGTATTCAGAGCTGTTCAGCAAATACGTTTTCAACACTGGTAAAAATTGATAGAAATTAATATTTCTTTAGTGACTTAAAAACATAGATTTAAATCAAGCCACCCTATGACTAAGCAAGTGCAAGCCTCTTTCCCAACCTAAAACACTGAACACATATTTGATTTCTATTATGTGAAAGATGTGCAAAGTGGGGTCCCAACCCTTTTTTGAAGCTGCTTGATCCCTCGCAGCCGGCAAAGAAAATGGGGGTGAAGGGATGAAAAAAACCATTTCCTGGTCCTGGAAGCCTGGAGGAGCACTGTTTTCCCCATAAAAATAGTATGCGGGTCTACAAACAAAAAATCTGGAAGCACAAATCCAGAAAATGGCGGTATCTTTTTTTCTTTTCCTAAATGTTTGGACTTTGTCCAGCCTATCGTGGATTTCTGTTAAGGCAGAAAAGTAGCCAATGCCTATAATAGAAGACTAGCTCTCCGTGTACACTGCCATTACACAAGTTCAGGCACATATTAACTTAGAGAAGAAAGAAACAACACATTAAAGTAACTGACCAAAGTATCTGTTCTGAAAAAATGGCTTAGACAAAAAGTGCAGTACTAACAAATGTAGATGTAATTATTTTATGAATATAAAAAAGTCTTTTTAGGAAACTGCCAGGTAGACTTTCAACATACATTTTCAACACGTTTATACCTAGCTTTTAGCTGAGAGATGGACAACCATGTTTCCCCAGATGTGTTTGGGTTGCAATTCTCACAATTCCTCACCACTCTCTATGCTGGTTAGGACATATGGGAACTGCACGCCAAGAACATCTAGAGAACAAAGATGACCAGCATTAAGCCTTCATGAATTCTAATAACTCCAAATAGCTGTTATATGTAATATTAAAAGACTACAGTACAAATACTGTACAGATTTTAATGTCTACAGATTATGCAATAATATTTGCCATTAGGCTGTGGCTAGCTGGGGCCCTGTGATTCACAGTAACTGTAAATAAAATTGCAACCCAGTAAATACTTATATATACTAAGTTTCTTGATAATCAAATTAATTAAAAATTTTATTGTAATGAATTTGGAATGTGTCAGATTTTCGTCAATTTTAGCTCTTTTTCTTAGATCCAAATATGATACTTTGCATATTTTATAAGGAGCCAGTCTCACTGACTTCTGTGCAATTTGTTTGCACTGGAATATAATCTAGGACCAGCGTATTTAAAAACATGGCATGTGTTTAAAGCACACTCTCTTTATTTTGCATTTATAGTTGCAATCAGTAATACTGTCATATCCATACTTTGAGAGGTGCCTTATGAATAATTCTTCACATTTTTCTATAGAAGACCAAGCCCCAACATGTTTCATTCCGCATTCTGATCGGGCAACCCCTAAGGAAAATGTTATTCAAGAAAAGACTGAGTTTGCTTCTTCTTTATTCATGTCAAAAGCAAACCAATAATGCTTTTGGAGTGGAATGATCAGCTGACACTGCCATTGCCCAGAGGACGACAGAATGTGTTCACAGTATTGACATTCTTCGGGGAGGCTCCTTCCGTGTCCCAAGCCTTCTGAATGTGTAAAAGATAACTTTGGAACATTGTTTATTTTTACATTCCCTGGCATAATAATGTCTGACAAATGTATACATCTATAAATTTTAATGTCAGCTTTACTTCCCATGGAAAGTGCTTTTCTATTCCTGCAGTACTATAGTTATTTTAATCTGATCCAGTGGGTTTTTGCTGTTTATGATTGCTGGCATTCCTGTTCCTTTCAATATATGCTTTACCTGGTTTACTTTTTCTTCTTCTATTCCCCACTTTCCCTTCTTTCTTCTCTGCTATTATCATTTCATTTAGGCTTTTTGTTGTTGCAATTTTTACAAACAGGATTTTTATGGTATTTTCTGCCAGTTATGATTCATTTGTTTTTGATGAATACAATCTGATGTCCTCATTTATTATAGAATAATACTTACCTGTTATACACTGCTTCAGAATCTTGTGAAATACATAAATATTATAAGTGAATAAAAACTACTTTGGGCCCACTTCATATTGTCTTTTGGAAAACAAAGACTGAAAAGTCCACATGCACTATTACGGCAGAAGAAAAACACAGCACATGGCATGGTAACCACAAGGAGAACTATGAATAATTTATAGCATCTGGGGACCTAGCACAGCACATTTTATAATTTCTCACCTACCACATCTTTTTAGCCAGCCAATTAATATGTTTGTCCAAAGACTACTCAAGGATAAGAAGTGAGACCTCGTGCATCCATTCAAATTTTTCTTGGCAGCTACATTTGTAGCTACCTTCTTACTCTGTGGTAATGAATTCTCAATCAACAGCACTTATGTTAACTTCAAAAAATAAAGCAGTTCTCTGTATGGTTCACATATTATGCGCAAAATAATCTGCAGTTTCTCATCTTCAAAAAAATCTCCATACTTTTCTTACTGCCGAACTAAGGAAGAATCTCATAATTTTCTATTGCTTTCTTCCTGCCTAGAACACTGCCAGAAAAAACAATGTTCAGCTGTTTAGCATATTTTTGTTCCATGCTGTCAGAGTAGTTTATTATGACTGGTAAGGTATAATGTCCTGCAAAACAAATATTACCCAAAAAAAAAATTTGCTGAGAAAGGAGGTCAAAGCAACTTTTCTTACACACACACACTCGCCCACATACTCAGCAGTTCCTTTCACCACACATACATATCTCACTGCTTTCCTATTCCTGAGAACTGGCTGGGGCAATGGTGAAGCGGCCCTAATAATGGACTAAAGAAACAGGTATGGTGATCTTCACCAAATTAGTTGGATGGAAGTATGTATTCCTGGCATAGGGATTGGGGCCTGTCACGATTGATTCAAGCCAACCCAGGTAATTTTTCCAACCCTCATGATCATAAATGTAGCTAGACCAAAATTAGCTATCAACACTGCAAGGTTTCCAAGCAAGCCACTTCGTACATATTGAATGATTACAGTACAGTACATTTGAGTAAAATGAAATGGACACTCACAATGCTTCCTATGAAAGTTTAACTATTTGCTTAGTTTTTTTTAAACTACAATAAAAAGGAAGTGAATATGTATTTCACACCCTACAAAGGAATCTGTGATAAACACATTCATATTTAATAACATTCACTTTATTTAGGAATCAAACATCACAAAAGAAGGGAAGCAGTGAGTTACTGGTATCTGACTTTCCTGCTGTAACTGACCTTCCTGTTGGTTTGGATTTAGCTTGCCATTGTCCAGTCATAATGGTGTCATGTTCCACTTAGCCTTCAAAATCTCCTTACTCCAACACCCTTTTCCTTCCTTCTGATAAACAGTGGAAAATTCAGTGCTCAAGTCAGGCACCTTAATAGCCATTATTTTACCTTTAAGTACAGCAGCAACCACTGTTTTCATTTCAAGACTCATAGCTAGATATGTGCATGAGATTCAGAGAAAGCCTGAAGTCCAAGCAAACAGGGTCCAACCAGTCCTTTCAGATGAGTTATGGTGCTTCCTGAAATGATGTGGGCCTTCTTCTGCAGCTACCAGAACTGAAGCTGGACCCCATTCAAAGCTTCATCTGGACTTTGGAAAGGCATGGAAAAAAGATACACACAGAACTATGCTTTTTTGGATTTAATTTCTGTGAACATTTCCAGAATACATGGAAGAGGGCCAGGGGCCATCTTTTAATTCTAAACATGCTTTCCCCACATCTGTGAACTGAGATGGGACTGTAGTTGATAAAGCTTATAAGTTATAATTCCAGTTTCCTTCCTCTTTTTCAATATAGACAGCTGTTGGAAGAGACTGAACAAGCTTTTAAGTTAGGATTTAGGGGAGTTAGTGGCTCATTTTAACTGCTTTAATCTTCTTTAATCTTCACTCTGAGTTCCTCTCTTATTCCAATTTCTTTCATCCCCTCAGCCTTCCCCAACCTTTTCTCTACAGTATGCTTAATTCCTTGCTGTTGTTTGCTGCTACTCTTCTTATTGCTACGCTTCCTGTCTTCATTTGCCTTAATATTAAGCATTTAGTTCTCCTACTTCTGAAATCTTTCTAAAATCAGAAATACACTGTAATATTTCAATTTGCATTAAATTCCTTCCTTGTGTATATAATAATGAAATAATAATGTAGTGATGGCAATGATAACTCATCATCATATCTCTTTCCATCCAACATCATTCTACCACATTTTAAAAAAGATTTCCTTTCCAATGCATATGTTTCATCTTTTTGCACATGCACAACCATTTTTCCACATGTACAACCACAGTGACATTAGGCAGCAACACCATAAACTTTCCAGATTCTACTTTTTAGGCCCTCTTCCCTGTGTTTCTTATATCCACATTTTCTTTTACAAGTAAATTAATGTTCTGCATTTTGGGGGATGAGTTCAGTTCAGCGATGTTGCACCCTGTGTATTAGTTTAGGGTTAGGGTACTGGGTTATCATCAGTGATCTATTACAGCAGACACCCAACATGAGGGGGAATGGAGGAAAATAAAGTGTAATCTAATCACTCTCCGCACAAAATATTTAGGACCCTGTTTCATATAAACTACTCTATCTTCAGAAACTCTGCAGGTCTGCTACTTAGGGTCATCTCTGTGATGCCTATTGTTTTCCAAACTGCCTATTTTGGGAATCACTCTGAATGAAAAGGCTGCTTTGTAAAAAAAATAAAAAATTCCTCAACCTATCCTCCTAAATTGTAACAACCATGATGCTTCCATATGAGACTACTATGCCTGTAAATTTATTCTAGATCAAGAAATAAAGTTATTGACAGTTACCGCTTCCTTAAAAAAAAAAAAACATCAAAATTAAACATAAAAAAATTGTATCTATTTGTCTTAAACCGAGCAGTTGTAAAGGGCAACTAATCCTTTAAATACCTTTCAGCAATGACGAAGATTTTTTTTAAAAAAAATTCAATTATTGTTGATGGTATGCATGAACCTTCAGATTGTTGAACCTCAATGCACGTTTGGCTGAGACTCCAAACTGACAGAAGCCAAAGCAGGTTACTTCCCAAAGCACCAAGTCATGGCTCAAACAAAATCTTGTGGTGAGCAGCCATTCATATTTGTGACTTACACTTTCCTTATCATAAGCAATCCTTGTAGTATTGAGTACACCACTCCATACTCATAATTTTGTAGCTTTGTTCATTTGTGTGCAGTAGTAAAATGTCATAAAGAACAAAGGAATAAACAGTACAGACTTCAGAATTTTTAAAAGGTGACAGTAAATCTCATTCTCAAATTCTGATGAAAGCAGAAAACACAATGAACAGAAAGCACAAAATGAGAAGATACAACAGGAGATTAAGCCAAATTATATTTTGAAAAAAAGATACCCATCCTGCTCTGTGTCCCATTCCTCATCTTTCTTTACTGGGGTTCCAGAACTCTGCTTCTCAAAAGACTTAAAGTCAATTTATCTAGGCAGGCATCCTTCAGTCTCGAGAGACTATGGTAACGTGCTCTGAATAGAGGTCTTGGAATAACATCTAGTGTGGCTGAGAAGGCCAATTCGAGAGTGGCAATCCCTTCCACACTGAAGACAAAGACAATCTGTCCTCTGTCCAGCTCCCTGATTTTGCTGGTTTCGGGAATGCCTCTTTGCCTCGGCCTGCTGAACAAGTGTCTCTTCAAATTGGGAGAGGTCATGCTGCACCATCTGCCTCCAGGCTGAACGCTCACATGTCAACATTTCCCATCTGTTGAGGTCCATTCCTAAGGCCTTCAGATCCCACTTGCAGATATCCTTGTATTGCAGCTGTGGTCTCCCTCTGGGGCGATTTCCCTGCACTAATACAGGAGATCTTTTGGAATCCAACCGTCAGCCATTCTCAAGACATGCCCAAGCCAACGTAGACGTCGCTGTTTCAGTAATGTATACTTGCTAAAAATTCCAGCTTGTTCTAGGACTACTCTATTTGGAACTTTATCCTGTCAGGTGATACCAAAAATGCGTTGGAGACAACGCATATGGAACGTGTTCAGCTTCCTCTCCTGCCGTGCACAAAGAGTCCAGGACTCACTGCAGTAAAGGAGTGTGCTCAGGACACAGGCTCTATAGACCTGGATCTCGGTATATGCCGTCAGCTTCTTATTAAGCCATACTCTCTTTGTGAGTCTAGAGAACATGGTAGCTGCTTTGCCAATGTGTTTATCCAGCTTGACATCTAGGGAGAGAGTGTCAGAGATCGTTGAGCCAAGGTACACGAAGTCATGAACAACCTCCAATTCTTGTGTACAGATGGTAATAGAGGGAGGTGAGTCCACACCCTGGCCCATGACTTGTGTTTTCTTCAGGCTGATTGTTAGTCCAAAGTCTTGGCAGACCTTACTAAAACGATTCATAAGTTGTTGGAGCTCTTCAGCAGAATGGGCAACAACAGCTGCATCATTGGCAAAGAGGAAGTCCCGCATGCATTTCAGCTGGACTTTGGTCTTCGCTCTCAATCTAGAGAGATTAAAGAGCTTTCCATCTGATCTAGTCCAGAGATAGATACCTTCTGTTGCAGTTCCAAAGGCATGCTTCAGCATGACAGCAAAAAAAGCCCTATGCTACTGGGATACTTGGCCTGGGGAATGAGCTTTGAGGAAAGCACTTAGACACCCCCCCTTCAGTGCTTTCTTGATAAGATGACAGAGGAGACTGAAGAGGAGAGTTTGTTTGAAACAAGATTCTACACATGAGCAAGGACCTAGATTTTCCAGGGTTCCTGTTCATTTGTAGAATCTACGTGTGAATAGAATCCTTTCCTCTTCAGACTCCTCCATCATCACATGAAGAAAGCAATGCTGGGTGTGGCAGGCCTACACAAACTCCTCTAAGGGTGTCCAGCAAACTAAATACTGTTAACTCCTGAACAGGTTTTAGTCATGCTTAGAACTGTCCCACTGAAACCACTGGGACCTCAGTCAGTCACAGTGACCCTGATATAGTGTCCCTGATGTCATTAGGTCAGTTCTTAAGCATGACTAAGTCTAACTCCAACTCACAGAATTTCTAGGGACATCTGTGTTTTAGGCTGACTGGAACTTCTTATATTAAATAATTTTTTTCTGCTTAAATGTCAAAGAAATACTACATTCATTTGGCTGAAGTCTGAAACCCCTGTTCCATATGGATAATCTTTCAATTTCAATCCAGATGCTTTCTTACAGTAATAAAGCAGACTCAAATGTTGCCAAAATAAAAGAAAATCTCCTAAGATAACCAGCAAAGAACTGGCAAAGTATGTACAACTCTACCATGTGCTCTGGTATAGAGCAGATTTAATCTTGCTGGACCCTCATTATCGCCACCTGTGCAGGGATATTCGTATACGAATACCCCTGCACAGGTGGCGATAATGAGGGTCCAGCCCCATGGGGCCGGACAGTCCACTCACCGATCCGCTGCTGCTGTGGACGCCACGATTCTTCCAATGGCTCTGCAGATCACGATCTGCGAGCCAGTCTTCGACCTTGCAGTGAGGCTTGTCCTCCCGCCAAGAGTGGCTAGCCAATCACGATCTGCAGAGCCATTGGAAGAATTGCGGCGTCTGCAACAGCGGCGGATCGGTGAGTGGACCGTCTGGCCCCATGGGGCTGGACCCTTGTTATCGCCACCTGTGCAGGGATATTCGTATTCGTATAGGAATACCCCCATCTCTACTTGAGACCATCACTCATAGAGATCCACTACTCAAGTGTGCAAGGATAGAGTAAAGGAGACCAACTTGTTGGTCTCTGCCTCTACCTGAAGTTGCAACACTTATTTAAATACTTCTGAATTAGTTCTATTTAAAAAAAACAAAAAAACACATCTTACTGCTGGAACAGAATGGAATGATCTGATTCAGCTACCCCACTAACTCCTTTCTAGAAACAAACGTTAAGTATTTAAAGGGGAAATAGATGCATCTTTCCTTTCTTTCCACCATCCTTTTAGATCAAACAGCTTTGTAGCCACCACTTTGTTTTAGGGATACACAGATTAAAACTTTCCAAGCTGATTTTAGAACAATGAAACAGAAGAGACAAACAGAAAATATGAAATATTCATGTTTCCCTCTTCTGTTTAAACAAAAAAGGGGAACATGAAAGATGGAAATGCGAAAATTTTAAATGAGACTAGTATTTCAAAGGCTATGTATACCGAATAGATAAAAAAACATGAAAATTAAACTAAGAGACTTTTTTTTGCATTTTCCCATCCATTTTTTGCAACATGAAAATCCCACGCCTAGTATAGCTATAGGATCACTGACACCTCTTGCTCAGATAAGAAGGCCCCAAAAGTTGTCCATATACAGTACCCTGACAAATCCAACCTCTTTGTACACTCAGTTTCTTTTTTATCTTCATTTTGACTTCTTTTCCTATAGACAGGTGGAAGATACATGGTCTCATGTGAACATTCAGTGCGGTTTAGTGGATAGAGTGACAGAATAGGACTCTGGAGACCTGGGTTCAGATCCTCACTTGTCCCTGGAAACTCATGGGGAACTGAAAAAACTACTTAAATATTTCACTTACCTTGAGAACCCTATGGGTCATTGAGTCCAGCTGGCACAGTGGGGAATTGAACTCCCACCCTCTGACTCCACAACCAGAGACCTAAACCACTGAGCTTTCCAGCCATTCCTCATTTACAGCACATAACTACAAACATTCTCCTCCAAACATTTGTGCTGTACTTAGCTGTAAAAGTTCCTCTGAGCTGACCAGAAACCTCCTTCCAATACCTTTCAACGCACACAGGGGCTGACCACCCCTTGTCAGAAATTAAGAGGCATGGGGGGGGGGGCTGGGTTACCTCCCGTCAAGGTGCGTCTGATTTACGGAAACCCTCGCCTTGTTTTCCCAAGTGTGCGAGAGATACTTGAGGGGTGGGTTTCCCACCGCCACCGCCTCCCCCTCAGTGAGTTTCCACGGCGATGAAGGCTTTCGAACCGAAGGTCCCGCGAATCCTAGTCCGTCAATCCTACCCTTTGCCTCGCACTGCCTCTCAAGATGGACGGCGGGACCCTCACTAAAACCATGCCCGACGGTGCTGGACGGCGGGGCCCCCTTGACAAAACCGGGGTTCATTCCCACCCGGAATAACGGTACTTGGGGAGTTGAGCTACAGCCTTCCTGCGCGGGCGGGTGGGCGCTTGTTCACAGCTCTAAACGCCTCCGTGACGGAGAAACCGCCGGGCTTGGCCCCCACAGGTGGCCCACGGGAGGGGGCGGCGGCGGCGAAGGGGCCCCTCGGCTCTCCTCGGCCCCGCTATGGGGCGCCGCGGGGCAAGGCCTTGCCCACTGCCCGCGGCCTCCCCCGGCTCCCGCCCTGCCTCGCCTCGCTCACCATCCGGGAACTCGCGGTCACTGATGTGCTGCAGGTGCGGTCCGCCCGGGTCAGAGTCGCCGGACTCCGCCTCCGTGATTTCCCGGTAGGCGCCCCCACGCCGTTCCAGTCCCGCGGCCGCCGCCGCTCCGCCGCCGCCCGCTCCCCCTCCGCCGCTGCCTCCCGTCGCCGCTCCCAGCGCAGAGCCGCGGGCCCCGCCGAGCTTGGGGCTGGCTCCGGGAGAGACGCAGCAGGTGACGGTATTCCCCATGGCGGCGCCGGGCAACTGCTGCTGCTGCTGCTGCCGCCGCCGCCGCCGCCGCCGCCGCCGCCGGATCCGGCTAGGCTGGGCTGGACCCGAGCCGGGCTATAGAAGGCCTGGGCGGGAGCGACCCCAGCGCCGCCTCATTGTCGCGCCGCAGCCGCCCTCTCCTCTTTTTCCTGCCGGGGCTCCGCTCGACAAACGGAGCGCAGAAACCCCCCGACCGGAAGACCGGCGGAGACGCCACTTTCCCAACGGGCCCTGCTTCTCCTCTTGCTGCTGCTGCGGCGGCGCCACTGCCGCCGCTCTCGCGCTGCTCCGGCTGACCAATCGCCGGCCGCGCTTCACCCCCTCACGTGACCCCGAGCACCGTATCATTCCAGGGCAAAGGGGGAACAGAGCAGGTGGTGCCACCCGTGGTCACGTGACGGGGTGAGGTCGGGAGCCGCCCCTCTCGCGGGCGCTGTATCCAGAGATTAAAGAGGAAACAAAAGAGAGGCTCATGAAGCACTCGGGTTTCTTTTCTCTTCGGCGTTCTCGACTGTGGAGATAGTGGTCGTTAATATGGGTGGTTAGTAGCCAAACGTGTTGTGGTAGAAGGAGTTTTACATGTGAGGGAACTGACAAGTCGCGCTATCTTTTCTATCTCTATGGTTGTTCCAATCCATTTCACGCCAGCCTAGCCCCGCCCCGCGGCCGCACCACTCCTCCCCCTTTGCCTGTGACCACGCCCCCCGCGCCTTCATTTTTCCCAGGGCGAAGGGGAAAGTCTCTTCCTGGATTGTTAGCTGGCGCTCCTGTGCCTGCCGCTCTATTCCGGTTCCCACATGCCCGCGGCGGGAGGGGCGAGGGCTTGTTATTGCAGCGGGCGCTCATGCTTGCCTAGGGTGGGGTTCTTCCGCCTGAGTTTCTTGGTGAAATCTCCTTTGTGATGACAGATCTCTGGGCTCAGCCCGCACAGGAGATCACCAGGTTCCGGTGTTGGGCTTGCTGCAACACACACAGCTGTCCCTGCGGAAGCCTGTCCATCGCCGGGCTGAACCTCAGCAGTGAAGGAGCCGGTGAGCTTCTGAGTTCAGCCCGGGGTGGGGCGGAGGCGGAGGCTGCTCGGCGCTCCCGGTCTGCACATTGCACTCAGACCGTGTATTTATTTCTCTCAGAAACATTTCTGATGCTATGCACTCGTCTTGACTATAAAGAAACCTTATCTGTAGCCTTTTAAAGTCCAAGAATACTTTTTTCGCTGTGAAATCGTATTCTTGTTGCACAAATGGTCTGTGATCTACATTTCAGCATGTTGCTATTACACTGATAACAATTTTTATTTTGTCTAAGAGTTATACATAACTTATACAAACACAGTCTTGTAGGATCAAAAATCTGAAAATCCAAAATCCTAGAAAAGTTGATTACTGCACTACAAAGGCTTTGGAACCATAAAGAGTGCACATTATTAGAAATACTTCTGTCATCCCCTTATTTGCAGACTTATGTCTTGAATTTCAAAGACCAGGCCAATATCTTAGTTGGTTTAGCTTTCTGTTCACAGAAATGCCCTACTAGTTACTTGTGAAATGCCTGCAAGTAATACATGTAAGTAATACGTGAGTATAACCGCACCTTCTGTCCTGTGTTCTGGATGTTGTAAACTTGGAAGTTTTGGAGAAGTCTAGCCTCCTGTGAGTTGAAAACGGGGTTCATAATCCTATGAAGGAATGCCACTGGATTTACTGTATCTTTTCTTTGCAACTGTACCAACAAAAGTCTGAGTGTATCTTTATGTCTATGAAAAGTCATTGTAAGAAGGGTGAGAGCTAAATATAAGTACCACTGCAGTCCTTCCTTTGGCTAGAATGCATGAAAGCTTTTTGAAAATAAGACCGTATCTGCCATACTTGACTCTGGAAAGCCCCAGTTAAAAGACTAAAATGTCAGCTTATTTGATTGAAATAGAGGGTACATAATTAATTATTTTTAAATGTTTTATTTCCTTTTTTTATGAAAGAAAAATAATAACAAAACTAACATAAAATGTGTGTATATACACAATACAACTAGAATTCCCCACCTGTGCCACCTTTACCCTCGGGACTAGACAACCAAAAATATCATTTTAATACTTTTCATCCCATTCCACTCCAAAAATACATTGATTCTTCTGTTGGCTTATGACCTTTCCCTTTCACAAAGACATACTCCGAATATAAATTCCATACCTCTTTAAAATCATTATACTTTATCGTTCCCCTTCTTACTTTCATTTCACATGTTAGCTTATCATTAATTGCTAAACTCCACATCTCTTTGTACCAGTCTTCAATATTAATTTGTTTGTCACTTTTCCAATTCTTTGCAAATATTAATCTTGCTACTGTAGCCATTATAATTATTAACTCTTTCTGTTCTTTTTTAAGATGGTCATTCTTAATTATATTTAGGAGGGCAATAATTTGTGATATTTGAATATCATATCCAATAATTTCTCTAATTTCTTTAAAAATTAGTGACCATACTTTCTTATTTCACAAGTCCACCACATGTGCATATAGGTTCCTTTTTTACTTCTCCAGCATTGAGATGGTACATTTTTATTTATTATATTCAATCTTACTGGGGAAAAGTACCATCTCCATGCAACTTTAAAACAATTTTCTTTTACCCTTATAGACATATTCTTCATTATTCTTTGTGACTATATTTTGTTCCAATCCTCAACTTTGTCCTCTTCCTCTAAGTCCTCCTGCCACTGGTATTTCATCATAGCTTTTTCAGATCCAGCATGTGTTAAAATCTTATAAATTACACTAACTGTGCCCTTTTCTTTTGTTTCCTTCCTCTTGAACTTGTCTTTGGTCAATGATCTCCTCAATTTTTGTCAGTTTTCTAATTTCTCCTGCTTTTCTAGTCCACTGTCTTGTCCAACTTCCCATTTGGAGTATATTTAGCCAAGATATCCACTCTTCTCCCCAAATTTGCTTTATAGTATTTTTATCTTTCATCTTTTTCATCCAACTCATTGTATTTATCCCTTTCTCTATTAGTACTTTTTAAAGTTTAATTTTAAGAGTTTGGGGGAAATCTGAGTTTCCACTACTTGTTGTAATGGTGAAATAGGTGGACTCAATATATATCTATGTTCTTTCCAACATTCTAACATGTTCATCAGAAATGAATTAGTTGTTCTCTTTATTTCTTCTACAATTGTTTCTTTAAAGAGGAAGTTCTCCAATCTCTTACAGTATTCTGACATTTTCATTTCCCTCCATATTGAGTTTCTATTATGTGCAATAATATCCGGAATATGTCTAAGCTGGTTTGTGATGTAATACATTTCAACATTTGGTAATCCAAGCCCTCCTTCTTCCTGTGAAATATACCACATTTTCTTATTGATCCTTGTTTGTTGGTTTCCATTACAATAGTTATTTATCAGCTTCTGCCAATCTTTCAAATATGTTTCTCCAATCTTTGTTGGGAGCATCCAAAATACAAAATTAAGTTTAGGAATAATCTTCATTTTACATAATGCTGTTCTTCCGAACCATGACAATTTTAATTTTTTGTACTGATTTATCTGGTCATTAATTTCTTTCTTAAATTTATCCATATTTAATTTAATCATTTATTGTAAATTCCATGTACTGTATTTTTCCGTGTATAAGACAATACTTTTGTCTAAAATCTTTAGACTAAAAATTTAGGGTCATCTTATACACGAAAGTAAGCTGAAGAGAGAACAAAAACAAGTGGAGGGGAAAGCAGGGATCAAAGCGCTTTGATCCCTGATTTCCCCCTCCACTTGCTCAGCCCCACGGGACTTAGCAAGTGGAGGGGAAAGCAGGGATCAAAGTGATCCTGCAGCACTTTGATCTCTGTTTTCCCCTCCTTTTGCTAAGGCTTAGCCAAGTGGAGGGGGAAAGCAGGAATCAAAGCGATCCTGCAGACACATGGGGGTGTCTTATACACGGAAAAATACGGTAATATAAATTCCCAAATATTTACTTATATTTTCAATTCTTCTCTTAAATTCTTTTTTCCATTCCTTCTTATCTACTTCTGAGTGATTTAATAAAATACAATCAGATTTCTCCCAGTTTACTTTCAAACCAGTTATTTCTTCAAAGAGATTTAAATGTGTTCTAATTTTCTGCAATGTGTCTTTTGGGTTTTTGATTATTAATAATGTATCATCTGCAAAGAGGTTTATTTTATCCTCCTCTCTAGTATCTACACCTTTAATTAAACTATAATTTCTGATCACTTGTGCCAGCACTTCTATTATCAATGTAAATAAAATTGGAGATAAGGGGCAACTCTGTCTGGTTCCTGGGCTTAAGCATATTGATTATGTTATGCCATCATTTATTATTATTTTTTCAAAGTTCTGTGAATATAGTTGTTGAATTATTTGTCTAAATTGAATACCTAATCCTATCTGTTTAAGCAATAGTTTTAATGTGTCCCATTCAACCGAATCAAAAGCTTTGAAAATATCTAGGGATATCACACCTGCCTTATATTTTCATTATTTTTCCAGGTGCATTAAGTTAAGCACCTTCCTCATTGTATCTGACATCTGTCTGCCTTATATAAATCCATTTTGATCTTTCTCAGTGTAATTCCCTATAAAATTAAAGGTTTAAAGTTTTAAAAATAAATTAAAATTATTTAATTTTGTTTTATTTCAAACTATACATAAAATTTACAACTTATTGGCCAAAGGCTTCTTGCCTATTACACAGGTGGAAGTGAAATGCATAAGTTACAGTGATAAATTGCTGTTAACTAAGAAGTTCCTGCTAAGATTTTTCATTGCATACCAGTGGTTAGACATTTTGAAGAGAGATGGGATCAAAAGTTAGTAAAGGCTAGACGCAGTAGGATATCTGAAATTCATAAAAACCCCACCTCACTCCTTAAACCAATAAAGCCATCAACCAAGAGCATAGAATAGGGTTAGTGTCATGATACTGGCCACTACCGAGAGGGTCTACTGATCACTCAGCCACACTGCCCTTACTTGTCCTACTGTGGGTATTTGCAAGGAGGGTCCAGTGTGCTAGTGATTGGGAAAAGCTTCCTATGAGACCCTTCTCCCAACACCCTTGAGCCTGCTTGCTCTTTTGGTGCTCTAGGAAGAGACAAAAACTTCTCAAGGGTTGCTTTTGACTGCAAACCAACCCTGTAAAGTAGGAATGCCAGAAACCCACAAAGTGCTCAAAACCTCTGAGGTCAAGGTGCTATCTTTAGTATCACCAGCCCCTTGATCTGTCTGAGTGATCACACAACTGTAAAATTTAATTATTTTTATTGAAGGTATTTCAAAAAGACATACATGTTCAGAAGTGTTTAACACTTCTAAAAGAATCAAAATGATGTGAAGGAGTTCCATAGTAAAAAGCAAACCAAAACTCATTCAGAGACTTCAACTGTTAAGAGTAAGACCCACAGAAACTAATATTAGCTACTTTGATATTATATTTACAAAGTAATAAATATATAGCCTGGTTCTAGTATCTACACAGAGTTCAGCAGGGTGACAGGCATAGATTACATTTTCCAGAAAGATAAAGATAAGCAAGCACAATTTTTCAGAAAATAGCTAACTTGAATAATCCATTCTTCTGCTTCCCCTTATACAGTGGATATAAAAAGTTTACACACCCCTGTTAAAATGTCAAGTGTCTGTGATGTTAAAAAAATGAAACAATGATAAATCATTTCAGAACTTTTCCACCTTTAATGAGACCTATGAACTGTACAACTCAGTTGAACAACAAACTGAAATCTTTTAGGTGGAGAGAAGTAAAAATAAAAACTTGAAATAATATGGTTGCATCTGTGTGCACACCCTCTTATAACTGGGGATGTAGCTGTGTTCAGCAGTAAACAATCACATTCAAACTCATGTTAAGTAGGAGTCAGTACACCCCTGCCATCATTTAAAGTGCCTCTGAGGAATCCCAAATAAAGATCAGCTGTGCTAGTAGGTCTTTCCTGACATTTTCTTAGTCACATCCTACAGCAGAAGCCATGGTCCGCAGAGAGCTTCCAAAGCATCAGAGGGATCTCATTGTTAAAAGGCATCAGTCAGGAGAAGGGTATAAAAGAATTTCCAAGGCATTAGATATACCATGGAACACAGTGAAGACAGTCATCATCAAGTGGAGAAAATATGGCACAACAGTGATATTACCAAGAACTCGGCCCTAATTCCAAAAGATATATTTGGCGCAAAAACAACACTGCACATCACCAAAAGAACACCATACCCACAGTGAAGCATGGTGGTGGCAGTATCATGCTTTGGGGCTGTTTTTCTTCAGCTGGGACAGGGACCTTAGTCAAGGTAGAGGGAATTATGAACAGTTCCAAATACCAGTCAATATTGGCACAAAACCTCCAGGCTTCTGCTAGAAAGCTGAGCGTGAGGAGGAACTTCATCTTTCAGCATGACAACGACCCAAAGCATATATCCAAATCAACAAAGGAATGGCTTCACCAGAAGAAGATTAACATTTTGAAATGGCCCAGCCAGAGCCCAGACCTGAATCCGATTGAATATCTATGGAGTGATCTGAAGACTGCTGTGCACAGGAGACGCCCTTGCAATCTGACAGATTGCCAAGCCAAGATGTGCCATACTGATAGACTCATACCCAAAAAGGCTGAGTGCTGTAATGAAATCAAAAGATGTTTTGACAAAGTATTAGTTTAAGGGTGTGCACACAGATGCAACCATATTATTTCAGTTTTTTATTTTTACTTCCCTCCACCTAAAAGATTTCAGTTTGTTGTTCAACTGAGTTGTACAGTTCATAGGTCTCATTAAAGGTGGAAAAGTTCTGAAATGATTTATCATTGTTTCATTTTTTTAACATCACAGACACTTGACATTTTAACGGGGGTGTGTAAACGTTTTATATCCACTGTATAAGGGGAAGCAGAAGAATGGATTATTCAAGTTAGCTATTTTCTGAAAAATTGTGCTTGCTTATCTTTATCTTTCTGGAAAATGTAATCTATGCCTGTCACTCTGCTGAACTCTGTGTAGATACATTTTAACAGGGGTGTGTAAACTTTTTATATCCACCGTATCCCACCATCCCCTCTCTGGATATTTTATTCCCTTTGCACCAATCAGATTGCATTCTTTCCCAGATCTTCTAATTGGTAACTTCTGCAAGAGTAATTAATCCTATAGGCTAATTTCAGTACCATGAGATACCAAGAAGAGATGGTTCTCATAACATTGTTTTGCCCTTGAAGATTGTAGATAAGGCTTTCCAAGCTACATCCATTTCCTCCAGTTGGGAGATGCTTCCCCTCTTTGCATCCAGATAATTTCAGTTACCAAGCTCCTGTCTTCAAAGAGTGCGGGGAATGAATTAACTCTCTCCTTGCTAATTCCAGGAAAGCTAGGGTAGTTCCTGGACTCCTAGGCCATGAGCTCATTCACACATTGGTGTCGGTTCTGTCTCCTGGTCATCCCTCAGGTTGTTGCTGTCGCTTCTGCTGCTGATTTGACCTATTTGGAATTGATCGGCCTAGTATTTGCATCCATAAGTCTGACTTCCTGCCTCCTTTCTTTTTCGTGTGTTGATGTCTAAATAAGGGTGCAGCTAAACGAGTGGGAAACCGCGCGGTCTTACAGGGTTGTAGCCAGTCCTCAGCTGCGGCTACCTTTCAAAAGGCAAAGCGGAGGCGGAGGGGGGGGCGGAGGAGGACGGGTCTCGAAGGTCTCAGGCCAGCCCCCCAACCCCGCCGCCGGGCGGGAGGAGCGCTTTCCGCACTCGCCGTCCACAGAGGGCGCCACTCCTGCTCCCGCGCAGACACCGAGCCTTCCCTCCTCGCTTCGCCTGCACAGGAAAAGGGGGGGGGGAACCGCCGCCCACGATCCTCCCTACGGACCACGTTCCCGCTTTGTCGTGACCTTGTTTGCCCCTTTCCAAAGCACCACCCGTAGGACCTTCGTTCTTCTTCTTTAGAGCTCACGGAGTCCCGCGGAAAGCGACGCCTCCCTGGCCCGATGAAGAAGCCTTTTAGTCCCCCCCGCATTTTGCACCGGATGGTCGGGCTGTGAGCGACTCCGTTCTTTCTTTTCTAGCTCTATAGTCCTGCGCCAGATTCTTCCTGAGCGTCTTTCTCAACCTCGCACATCCGGGGAGCAGAAACGGGGAGCCCCTTTGCGGGCTGGGCAGCCGGGAAGGGAGACGAGCCGCTACCTGGGCAGAAGGGCGCGCGACGGTTGGCCGGGGGAAGGGCGTTTTTGCTCTTGGCTTTAGTTTTGTTCCCCATCCTGAAACAGACTAAGGTACCTACTTCCTCCTAAATTCTGTTGATTAATGCACAACACATGCTGCTGTTTCCAGGAACAGGAATTTGCTGGAATAAGATTTGATAGCCATTAATTTAGGTAGAGTCATGGAGGGCAATGATGATGATGATGATGATAGAACCACAGGGTTGGAAGGAAGCACAATGGGGAATTGTACTTCCAACCTCTGGCTCCACAGCCAGATACCCAAACCACTCAGCTATCCAGCATGATAATAATGACTGTTAGGAGGATTATTGACCACTTCCAGGATATACTGTTGCATCTCTCAGGGTGGCAGTCTGTAGGGAGAAACAGACTGAAGGGGACTGACACAACAAGCCACAAAACTTCCCCAGGAACCATATTCCAGAACATATCCAGAGAACAGCCTGGAACAGCAGCTTCCTAGTGGAACAATGGAACAAAATTCACCCATCTCATTAGACTTTAGGGGATTGATGAAACAAGCTGCAGAATGACTCCAGGAACCACATCCCACTGCCTGTTCTTGGCTGAAAATAGCCCCTGACAGCAATTTTCCAGTAGGATAAACCAACCAAATTTATGACTTGCGGATGACTAGAAGTGATTGATCCTGCAAGCTACAAAATATCTACAGGAACCACATTCTGGTGCTCATTCTGGGCTGAACGCTCATATTCTGGGAAGGAAGTGATTCCAAAGACCACAAAATGTTCAAAGTCCTGTATTCCGGAAGACACCCTTGATTACCTTTTCTGACTAGGACAGACCTACCAAATTAGAATATAACTAGCCAAAATTCATCCACAGGAACCACATCCCGGTTCCTTTCCTAGGCCAAAAAATTGTCTTCTGTATAACATTCCAGAAGAGCAACTTCTGAGGAGGCCAAATGGATCGTATTCAGCAGCCAAGCATGACCAAATGGGAATAGTGCAACAACTGATGGAATGGTCACACAAACTACATTGTGGTTCCTGTTCCAGACCAAAAATCTATGCTGTACAGATTCTGTTATTAGAATGTGGCTCCACTTAATGTTTTGTAGCTTCTTGAATCATTCCCGTCTGTGTGACTGGCAGGTTCAACTGGTTTTTTCTACTCGGAAGTTGCCATTCTGCATCATTCTGTTGTGTTGCAGCTAAGTTTAAAGTGTTAAAGAAAGAGTAATACTTGATGGGTCTGATTTCTAAAAATTTGTTTTAATGTGTGTCCATCACAGTCTTGGCATCAATTTTTATTAAGTGTGTGTTCTGACTCATTCCGTTATGGTTCTGCTTTTACTTAGCCCTTTAAAAAGTCCCAACTCATGAACTGGAAAATACAATAGCACATTTGTGAGTTTCCTGATATACTTCTTCCCTGGAGAACCATAGCATAGTGCAGGAAAAGGCCATTTGAACATTGCTGGATTGTACACTTTATCCAGTCTTACCACTGATGCTGGTTTGTGCATTTGGGAGGAGCAGTCTAGCAACACCTGGAGGGTCACAGGTTTCCCATTCCTGACTTATTGGATCTATATTTTTTTAAAAAATTATATAGACTGGCTCAGCGATTGTTTTTTAAAAAATATATATGTGGGATCTATTTCTTCGAATATTGTTTGAGATTTTTTTATGCCTGTGTTACTTTGGGTGTAAATTACCCAAAGTAGTAGTACCTAGCACTAATTGGTGTGGTATCCAAGTGAGATAGATAGATAGATAGATAGATAGATAGATAGATAGATAGATAGATAGATAGATAGATTGATTCATACTCTTAACCCAAAACACATTTTTAAAGATGTAATTGCTTTACTAGTAGAAGTCTGCTCATGTTCTTAACAGAGATGTTGGCAAGTCTTCAGGTCTGAGTCCCAAGTCCATGTCTGAATCTTCAGGCCCAAGGCTTGAGTCTGAATCTTGAGTTCTTTTGCCCCGTCCCCCAGGCGGGCACATGCACATGTGTAGAGACACCCAAGTGACTTCCTTTCCTAGAGCTGGCCCCTGCCTCTGCACATGCACTGGCCTATCAGCTGGGTGGTGGGTGTGTGGCTGGAGATAGCAGCCAGCTCCTGGAAGGGAAGCTGGGTCTGCTGCCTCTAAGGATTGTGACAGTGGTAGTGGTTGCAGGGAGGCCCATCTCTAATAGGGACTCAAAACACAACTCAGAAAAATGGGTTCAAGTCAGAAGTCACGTCTGAGTCTGCCCCCAAAACCCCCAAGTCAAGTCTGAGTCAAGACACCAGTGCAACAAGTCGGACTTGACGGTGAGTGGTGATTCATGAGTCCCCAATACTGGTTCTTGATATAAGAAACTTTGGGGTCAGTGTAGACCACAAATGCCGTCTCTGTATGGTTCCTATAGGATACTGCTGGTGAGGTCATTTGTAGGTCTGGATTGAAACATCATCGGTAAGCTGATAATAGACAGTTCTGCTTCTGCTTCCCATCTTCTGATCCTGGGAGGCAGTGAAGATCCTAAACCAGCATATTTTTTCATAACAATAACATTCTCAGCTAGGTCAAGTCAGTATCATGAGAATTTACAAGAGAGAAGACTGCTTGTCATTTTATGGATTGTTGATGATGTTCACTATCTTTATGAAGCAGCAGTACTAGTTTTTTAAAAAATCAATTTATCCTGGTTTTTACATCTGACATCATACTAAGAGGTGGGTTCTCAGTGTGTTGTGGACAATTTACATTCACCCACCTCCGTCTGCCAACTCTTGGGGCCTTTGAGCTGACAGTCAGAATGACTATTGTAGGTGAAAGGGGCAATGAATCCAGCCAACACATGTGGTTGGAGTTTCACATAGAGTTCCTTTTTAAAAAAAATCCTATCCTTCCACTTGTCATAGTAGGCAAGAAGATGGCCTTGGTTCCTTATGACGACAAAGCTCTTTGGGGGATGCAGAAGTTCCATCAATCATCTTCTACATACCGTTTTGCCAACCGCACTATCCAAATCAAGCAGGACTGGAAGCAGCTAGGTGTTGCTGCTGTGGTATGGGATGCGGTGCGTATAGTTTAGCTTTCTTCATTTGTGTCAAATTGAAATTGGACCCATGGTCAGCTTGAGACAGCAGGAATATGGAACCGTGGTTGTAACTCACTGAGGAGGTCTGAAGAAACTGTACGGGACGCTTCCGACAAGGGAACTACTTGACCTCGGGTGCGCCCTTAGTTGTAACTAAAGTCAAGTTGACTTTCTTCTCAGCTGAAAAAAGAAGCTGCCACGTTTGTATATAGCCCTCTAGAATGATACATCCTGTTGACATACATCCTGTAGACCAGGGGTGGGCAAACTGAAGACAAAAGGAGGACAACCCTTTGAACAACCTGTTAAATACCAAGGAGGCCAGATTTTGCTTTTTACTATATATTTGTTCTTCAGTTTGGGTAGTCTATTCTGTAGACTAACTTGAGCCACAGAATATTTGCTGTTGAATTTGCGTTTTGGCTGGGGACATTCAGGTTTCTATTATCAGAACAAAAGTCTTCAACAGAACGAACATTGCAACAGCTGTTAAAAAACAACATCCCATATAGGTCAGAGCAGTATTTTGGTTTGTCTATATCTTATTGCCTGTAACATTTTTGGAAGCTTCTCATATAACCTACATGAGACATACCACTGTCTAATATTGTTTAAGCCAAGATCCAGAGGTGTACTTCTGTATCCAGTGTTGTATGATTAGCAGATTTGAAACTATCTTCCTCTCTCTGCTGCAGCTGATTCAGAGAGTTTCCTGGCTCTCCTGAGCTGGTTTTTACGGTGTATGCAAGGCTACAGTAGCAGGTATTCTTGGTTCTGGTGGAAGAAGTGGGATCCAGTTGAAGATGATGTTAAATCCTACCGGAAATCAGTATTATTTTTCATTAGATTATTTTTTCTCCTGGACCAGGCCGTGGTGCTGTGCACATTCTTGGAGACAGGAGGTATTGATCTACAAGGGCGCTCAGTGATTGAATTAGGTGCTGGAACAGGCTTGCTCGGAATTGTAGCTGTGCTGCTTGGTAAGTTTGTTGTTGTTGTTGTTGTTGTAGGGGAAATGGGACTAAAGTAGCCAGTGACATTCATTTCACTATTTGACATTGATTATGAATAGCATTACTTACCCTGCAGGCATTTACAGTTTTTGTTATTATTGTGGGAGTTGTTGGTGGGCAGAAAGTCTGTAGTAGTTGCACCTACTTTCTGATTATTCCCAACTCTTTTTCTGCAATGGTTATCAAGTCTTATCAGTGTTTCATTAAAGGTGGTCTAAAAAAGCAAGTGAACTGTTTATTTCAGCTTTTAATTAATGCTACAAGGCCACTCTAGGCGGTTTACAATAAAAAAATTAAGACACAAAATAAAGACATACATCAAATTACAACTGTCAATAATGGATATAAACTCAAAATTATACAAAATCAAACAGAAATAAAAAATCGAAATAAAAAATAGAACATACACCATAAAATAAAATCAACAGAGACACAAATGATTAAGAGGTAAGATGGTGGAACAGAAATAAACATTGGAGGCTGCAACGTGTTATTCAGATGTCAATTTTGGAAAAGCCTGCCTAAAAAGCCATGTCTTCAAAAATAGTTTAAAAATTTCCAGTGAAGGGGCCAGACAGATATCAGGCAGGAGATTCTTTTAGAGGTGAGGGGCGACCTCCGAGAAGGTTTAGCAGTTTTATAAAGAGCTGAAAAAAGTTGCTTTGCGGCCATGGTGGCTGGGGATTTTGGAACTTGTAGTTCAAAAATTAACTTTTCCAGGCTCTGGATTTATTCATTTTTTCATTCTTTCAACTTGTATGCTGCCCATCTAGCCAATTGCTACTTCTGTACAGCAAAAAATATAAATTATATAATTACTATAAACACTAGACAGTACCACAAATGGGGGGGGGGGGGGAGAAAGACAGGCATCAAGAAACATTGAAAACCATAAACTATAATATTCTCCTCCTCCTTTATCCACTGTTCTGGCTACTCCCCCAAAACGTCTGTGAACAGCTCAGTTTTTAAGAGCTTTTCCAACATGCAAAGGGAGGGCACCTGCCATACCTCCCTGTGGAAGAGCGTTCCACAAAGAAGGCACAACTGCTGAGGGCTCAGTTGCCATTTTCAGGACTTCTCAATGTGTTCATACCCGCAGACATGAGGTCTGTGAGGACTGAGTCTGATGGGCAACCAAACTTGGCAGAAGATGGTTCAGACAAGTGTTAAATATGGGGAGTAGCTGAGATGATGTGGATGGTCTTCTTGCTGTTTTTTTTTTAAATGTAAAAACCAGGGCATGCAGGAAGGTGGTGCACCCTTTGCCTGAGCTTGGAATAACCCAATCCCTTGTGCACTTTTACTCATTGTATATTCTTTTTCAGAATAGATGCTTACAGTAACTGCTGTTGTTTTTGATAGAGCAGTAGCATAATTCTCATGGATGTATTACACGTACTACTTTCTTGCTATGTTCCATGCTAAGATTCTCTCCAAATTTAAATGGGATAAATTAATATAGTTAATGTAACCAGAAAAT
Organism: Intellagama lesueurii; assembly: GCA_037013535.1. Taxonomy (NCBI): domain Eukaryota; kingdom Metazoa; phylum Chordata; class Lepidosauria; order Squamata; family Agamidae; genus Intellagama; species Intellagama lesueurii. Next base: position 175,567,185 of record JBAJHW010000001.1, on the reverse strand, counting down.
ATGAAGAAGAAGAAAAAAGAAGCCTAGCTTTTCTTTGGTATTAGAATACAGTGCTATGGGCAGCTGAATGAAATTATTATAATCAATGCTTTTTTATAATGTTTATTCCAAATTTTAGTTTTCACTGAAAGTGGTTTTGTAAATTTGGAGGATAAGCCTCCTGTTACAAAAATTTGTGGCAGAAACTGATAAATCATTTTTATACGCGTAATTATTATTTTCTTTTTCTTTTTCCATTTTAAAAACTTTATTGGCCTATTAGGTGCTCATGTTACAATTACAGACAGAAAAGCAGCCTTGACGCTCCTTGAATTGAATGTGCAAGCTAATCTGCCTGATGACCTTCAGCTAAGAGCCGTGGTCAAGGAACTGACTTGGGGACAAGATTTAGTGAGCTTCTCTCCAGGAGGATATGATTTCATTTTGGGTGCCGACATTGTTTATCTGGAAGAAACGTTTACAGATCTTCTTCAAACCCTGGACTATCTTTGCTCTGAGCAGACCGTGATTCTGTTATCATGCCGCCTCCGCTATGAACGGGACCAGAAGTTCCTCATGATGATGAAAGGACTTTTTTCAGTTCAAGAAGTGTTCTATAACCCTGATAATGATGTGCATATATTCAAAGCACAGAGGAAAGTCCAGAAGAGAGATCTGTGACTTGTTATTGTGTGTTCTTACGTTCTCCCAGACAGAACTTAGAAATGTTAATTTTGGGGGGTTGCAGTTTCCAGAATCTCCCAGCCAGTATAGTTTTGGACAAAGCTGGGGGATTCTAAGAGTTGTAATCCAAAAAGTAATTTTTTCCAAACTCTACCTCCCATCCCTGTACACCTGGACCAAAGAATTTCACTTAAGCATTCTTCCCAAACCCCTTTGCTGATTTGTATCATTCTCATGGTGGTAATTCAGACCAACAAAATTATAAAAGGCCCAATTAATGATCCAGGGTGAAAATGTAGTGAAGCCTGCAAGTTGGGAACTCTAGGAGCCTTTGGCTGTAAATATGGGAACAATCAAAGTAGCTTCAGAACAGGAACATTTAACTTCTGTGTTATCACTGATAAAGAATACGGCTGGAAGGATAAATTTGGGGATGTCTTCAAAGGGAGGAAAAAAGGCAATTATTGATTTAATTCCATTTAAAGTGGTTGCATAGGAATAGGATTGGCCAAGTGTGGCCATCCAGATGTTGTTGGACTACAGTTCCCATCAGCTTAACCAGTACAGCCAAAGTTTGATTTTCCACTGTGCCTCCTAGGAGTCTTGGGCAAACTACATGGTCCCAGAGTGCCCAGGAAGAAGGGACTGGTGAACTGCATCTGAGAACTTTATACCTAGGAAACCCTGAGAAGAGTTGCCACAAGTCAGAATCAACTTAACTGCATCCAGGTGTTTCTTTTATTTCTTTTTTTCTGAGAGCCACGGTGGTGTCATGGAGAGATTGAGAGAGTAGGACTTGGAAAACCTGAGGTCAAGTCCCTGCTTGGTCATGGAAACTCACTGGGGGAGGGGGCAACGCTGGTAAAAGCACTCCTTAAATATCTCACATATCTTGAAAACCTTATTAGGGCCACCATACATTGGATGCAACTGAACAACATAGAACAAAGGTTATAGATTGGGTGAGAGGAAATTGAAATACAAAAACTACACATATGGGTCATTATAACTATGGTCATTAACAATAGTTGAATGGGATATCCATTCTACCACTCAGCTACTGTGTGTGTGCGCGTGCACGTGTGTGCGCTATAAGAAGCCCCTGTATGTGATGAATGTCATTGTTTATATCAGCAGTACACATAGGGAGCAATCTTAGGGAGAAGAAATTTGCCCTCCTTGTATTTCTCCACAACAACCCTGAAAGGTAGCTCTGTCCTTGTGGAAATGGCTACCCTAAAGCCCATCAACCATAAGAACATAAGAAGAGCCCTGCTGGATCAGGCCAAGGGCCCATCTAGTCCAGCTTCCTGTATCTCACAGTGGCCCCACCCGATGCCTCTGGGAGCACACGAGACAACTAGATCCCTGTCTCCTGATCCCCCTCCCCTGCATCTGGCATTTTGAAGTACCTTCCTTTTAAGCCTGGAGATTGTACATCCCCATCATGGCTTGTAACCTGCAATGGACTTTTCCTCCAGGAATCTGTCCAATCCCCTTTTAAAGGCATCTAGGCCAGATCCCATCACCACATCCTGTGGCAAGGCGTTCCACAGACTAACACCACGCTGGGTAAAGAAATATTTTCTTTTGTTTGTTCTCACTTTCCCAACACTCAATTGGAGTGGATGTCCCCTGGTTCTGGTATTGTGTGAGAGGAAAAAGAGCTTCCCTCTATCCACTTTATCCATCCCCTGCATAATTTTATATGTCTCAATTATTGTCCCCCCCTTAGGTGCCTTTTCTCTAGACTAAAGAGCCCCAAACGCTGTAGCCTTTCCTCATAAGGGAGGTGCCCCAGCCCATTCATCATTTTAGTTGCTCTCTTCTGCACCTTTTCCAGTTCCACTATGTCTTTTTGAGGTGCGGTGACTAGAACTGTACGCCATATTCCAGGTGCGGCTTTACGAGCGTTTTGTACAATGGCATTATAATGTTGGCTGTTTTATTTTCAATCCCTTTTTAATGATACCTAGCATGGAATTGGCCTTCTTCACTGCCGCCACACACTGGATTGACACTTTCATCGAGCTGTCCACCAGCACACCAAGATCTCTTTCCTGATCTGTCACGGACAGCTCAGAACCCATTAACTGATAACTAAAGTTTTGATTTTTTTGCCCCGATGTGCATTACTTTACATTTTCTTCTATTGAAACGCATTTGCCATTTTGCCGCCCATTCTCCCAGTTTGGAGAGATCCTTCTGGAGCTCTTCACAATCCCTTTTGGTCTTCACCACCCGGAAAAGTTTCATGTCAGGATACATTAGGGATTTTAACTTGGATCTCTGTCTTTCAAGTCCAGCACTTCTAACCACTGCTTCATTGGCTCTCTCAGATTAGTATTTACTGTATAAATAGTACCAAAGCTATAACACAGTGGTAGAAAACCAATTAATGTGCTTAATTTGCATGGTATGTTACATCCAAATTTGTATATGTAAATTTTGCATAAAGTGCAAATTAAAGCACCCAGATTTGGGATTCTGGAATATGGCAGTCCTACATGAGTAGGATTTCACAACTAAGTTCTCCTTGTTTGTTACTTGTCAGGGTCCTGACTCTTCTTGACACAATTTTCTCAAACTGAATGTGTTCAAAATATCACATCTGATGTGCAGAAGCGTATCGGAGTCAAGGGAAATGGAACAGAAAATGCATCCAAATACGGATGAAAATGCTGTGGTGTGGATGTACCACTTGCATCCCTCCTGGAAACAGATGCTCTGGCTATGATTACGCACGTTCTAGCAACCTATAGGCTAGGTCACTGTACTGCACTAAAGCCTTTGAAAGGCAGTCAAGACCTTCAGTTGGTGGACTACCAACTAGTACAGACCCCTGTGAGCGTACAATAGGGTCATGAAGTATAGTATATACTCTAGTATTAAAGGAGCTTCAGGTGCTTCCCTTCCAAGCAAAATGAGTTAATCCCAAAGTATCCTGGACCTGGGCTATGTACAGGACCATCATCTTGCACGTGAACCTGCCCATTAATTAGTTCACAAGAGAGCCCTCCTTTCTGAGGAAGCGCCCTTCCTTTCTGTGTTAGGCAAGGGGCAGGCAGAGGGTTTTGTTAGGGTACTGCCCAAGCCACAGAACCCTATTCTTAGATGCACAGTTCCAGAGTGCCTTTAGAAGAAAGGAATGGTAAACCATTTCTGAGTCAGAACTGACTTGATTGCACAAAATCATCATCTAGGTAATACTAGAAGATCATTCTGATCTCTTGTGCCTCTAATTTTATTTGATGTTCTTTAAATGATTTTAGTTGGTTTTAATTTTTAAAAGGCCTTTTCTGGTATTATTTATTTATTTTATTTATTTATTTACAAGATTTTTTAGCCGCACCATTACCAATGGTCTCTGAGCGGCGTACAACAATATTAAACCTTTAGAACCACATAAGAAACCATTAAAATAATACCCAATATTACAATAATACTCAATATTAAAACAGTCGATTTATCATTAATAAATCCTGCTGCTTACCCTTGTTCTGACATTGCATTATTTTTTTATTGTCTTGTTACTCAACATAAGCTGACTCAAGACTGCAAAGATAGCACTATGTGAATCTCAGTTTTAAAAAAGCACATGCAAATACAGTGGTGCCTCGACTTACGAACGTCCCTACTTACTACCATTTCGAGTTACGACCAGCTCCGGCCGCAAAATTTTGCTTCTACTTGCAACTGGAGCTTCCAGTTATGAACAGAAAAAGGCAGGGGAAAAAGGCGGGAAATTCAAATTTCTAACTGCAGGTGGCGATGAGGCTGCTTCTTTGTAGCTCTTTCGCCCCAGCAGTTAGAGAGTGTGCGATCCGAGAAGGCTGCCTGGTAAGGTAAGGTGCTGTTTTCTGCTTTTAAAAAACTGTTCTGGGTGTTTTTGCAGCGTGGTTTTGAGCTTGGTGGGGGGGGGGTTTGTTTCTGTGCTGTGATGGGTCTTGCGGGGTTTGTTTGTTTTTTGGTTTTTTTCCCCCTCATTTCCGATGGGTCTTGGGTTTTTTTGTTGCTTTTTGAAGTGTTTTTTTCTCATTTCCGATGGGTCTTGGGGAGGTTTGTTTGTTTTTTGGTTTTTTCCCCCCCATTTCCGATGGGTCTTGGGGGATTTGTTTGTTTGTTTTGCTTCCCCCCCATTTCCGATGGGTCTTGGGGGGTTTGGGTTGCTTTTTGGGGGTTTTTTCCCCATTTCCGATGGGTCCTGCATGCTTCTCTTGCTTTTTCCTTTGTTTTCTTTGCATTTCCAACCTGCCCCCTTTGTTCTCTGTGCATTTTCGATCTGCTCTGTTTGTTTTCTGTGCATTTCCAATGGGTCTTGCACGCTTGATTGCTTTTCTTTTCTTTCCCCCCCCCCTTCGGCCGGAACGGATTAATCGCATTTCCAATGAGTCTTGCAGTGATTTCTTTTTTGGGTGATTTTTTTATTCAGCCGGAACGGATTAATTGCATTTCACTGCATTCCTATGGGAAATGGTGCTTCGACTTACGGCCATTTCGAGTTACGTCCATCTTCTGGAACGGATTATGGTCGTAAGTCAAGGCACCACTGTATATATAATAAGAATTGGAATATTTTTGAATTTGGCCCAAAATGTAATAACACCATAGTATACACAGCAATAAAGATGGAGAAAATTCATGAAAAAAATTAGTTATTTAAAAACATAGCCATGTTGTCCATGAGGAGAAAAATATCCGTAGCTGGGCAGTCTGTTTAGCAGCACCAACTAGAATGTCCTTTTTTTAATCCCCTAATCTTTGTACTGCTTAATCTGATGAAGAATTTTATAACCTAGAGAGTTTATACACTTTTCTGGGTGGTTGTGACCAACCCTCACCCAGGCTTGCCACTTCTAAATAACCTTCCTTTTAAAAGGCTTGCCTTCAGACGTAAACTTACCAGCCCAAGTGGTTTTAGAATGAAAAAAATGATAAGTTCTTTATTCCAACGTATCAAATGGTAAACAGAGTACAACACAAATTCTTAAGTTACAGCCCACTGCTAAAATACAACCTCCCTCTCCAGATACAAATTAACTTCTCTCTCCTTCTCTCCAGTTCTTCTTCTTGGCTCCATCTCCTGTAGGCTCTCCTGGAGAGGCCCATCCTATACATTCCACCAGCCAATACAGGTGAAATTGGCTTGGGTTTCGTTGCATTCCTCCCCCCTTTACTACATTGCTCTATTTGAGAGCCTCTAAACGGTTCTCCGGAAAGAGCAATGAACCCTGGAGCATATATACATACAGTTCACAGCTACTACATATTTCATACATCTTTAACATTTATTTCGTATCCCATCTATAAACAGACTTCTCAAGGTACAGTGGTGCCTCGACTTATGAACTTAATTGGTTCCGGAACTCCGGTTGTAACTCGAAATGGTTGTAAGTCGAAGCAGCATTTCCCATAGGAATGCATTGAAATGCAATTAATCCATTCCGGCTGAAGAAAAAATCACCAAAAAAATTAAAAACCACTGCAAGACCCATCGGAAACGCGATTAATCCATTCCAGCCGAAGGGGGAAAAAAGAAAGAAAAGCAAACAAACCATGCAAGACCCTTCGGAAAAGCAAAAAAAGCAAAGCAGAAAGCAAACAAACCGTGCAAGACCCTTTCGGAAATGCAAAAAAAAAGCAAAGCAAAAAGCAAACAAACCCCACAAGACCCATCGGAAATGGGGGAAAATTTAAAGACAATGTTAAACATCTGGTATAAGTATAGAAAGAATTTATGTCAATTTAATGCTCCATTAGGACTAGTCACTGAAACAGAGAATTTTCCTGTCAATATGAAAGTTCATGTGGAATTTTTTAAAGAAAAAAAAGTGATTAGATTAGAAGACTGGTTGTATAAAATGAGATTGAAAGATCGAATGAAACAAATCCTTCAGAATAAGAATATTTAATGGTTGAACTATTTGCAATTAGAAAGATGGACTAATGAATGGGTAAAGAAATATAATAAAGGTAGAGAATATACGAAGTATGAACAATTTCTTTTTTTTAAATTAATTTTTATTAATACAACATAAACCTCCTACCACACAAAAAAACTATATAAAAAAAAAACCCAATAACAAACAATAAGATAGAATTTCACACGTGCCCCCATCACCTTCAGGACTAGCATTAAACTTCATTCAATCCATTTTCTCTCCAAAATTTCATTGTTTCTTCCCTCGGTTGTATACCCCTTCCCTCTCTCCGAAATACATATTCCAAAAATACATTCCATGTTTTCTTAAAATCATTATTTTTCAATTGGCCTCTTCTTATTTTCATATCACATGTCAGTTTATCCTTAATTGCCATGTCCCATAATTCTCTATACCATTCCTCTAAACTAAATTTATTATCATTTCTCCAGTTTCTTGCGAAAATTAATCTTGCAGCCGTAATCATTATTACTATTAAATCCTTATTTTCTTTCAACAATTGATCCTTCTTAATCACATTCAATAAAGCAGTTAACGGAGACATTTGAATATTCAATCCAGTTATTTCAGATATTTCTTTAAAAATTAAATTCCATTCTTTCTTTCTTATTTCACATAGCCACCACATATGTAAATACGTCCCCTTCTCTTTTTTACACCTCCAACATAATGTTGACACACTTTTATCTATTATATTCATTTTAACCAGCGTTAGATACCACCTCCATATTACTTTATAACCATTTTCTTTTATCCTTACTGACATGTTTTTTATAATTCTTTGATCCCATATTTTATCCCATTCTTCACCTATTACTTCTTTATCCAAATCATATTGCCATTGCATTTTTAATCCTAGTATGAACAATTTCTATTATCATATGAAGATATTCAGATGACTGATTCAGTAAAGGAAGCAGTGAGTAAAATTTATAGATTCCTGCTTGACTTAGAAAAAGAAGAGAGTGAGAAAGGATTGAAGTTAGTGTGGGAACAAGACTTAGGAAAAAGAATAAATGATGAAGAATGGAGGAAGATGTGGAAAATGAGGGTTTTAAGATTTATGTCAGTGGGAATAAGAGAAAAAATTTTCAAATTGGGTTTAAGATGGTATTTGACACCGATAAAATTCAATAAAATTAATGCTAGTTATCTGAATGTCTGTTGGAAATGTGAGAAGGAAATTGGTACATACTTTCATATGTGGTGGGAATGTGAAAAAGTACAAAGATTTTGGAAACTAATTTTTAAAGAACTAAATGATATATATGAAAAAGATATAGAATTTAATCCTGAGATTGCTCTGTTATCGATATTTGAAAATGTGGAATATGATAAGATGACTAAAGAATTGATTAGTAATTTATTAACAGCATCTAGATTAATAATAGCCAGGCAATGGAAATCAAAATCTGAATTTCGAATGGAAGAATGGTATAATGAAATATGGAATATAGCTATAAATGATAAGCTAACTTGTAATTTAAAGGTTAAGAAAGGAAAGATAAAAAAGAATAATTTTTATGATATATGGGGCAGATTTTTGGAATATGTGTTAACAAGAGGAAAAGGGAAAGCTCCAAATCAAGAATCAATGCAGTTCTGGAGAAGAGGACAATAAAAGAAGAAGAATATAGATGGAGGAAGAAGAGGATTATTGCAAGAGGTCCCGTCTATGGTGGTGGGGAACACAGTTAATTTGTATTTTGGTTTATGTATTTTATGTTTATGTTTATGTTATAGTTAAAATAAAAAGAAAAAGAAAAAAAAAGGAAATGGGAAAAAAAAAAACCCAAAAAGCAAACAAACCCATCGGAAATGAGAAAAAAAATACCAAAAAGCAAACAACCCCCCCAAGACCCATCGGAAATGGGGAGAAAAAACAACAACCCCAAAAGCAAACAAATCCTGCAAGACCCATCGGAAATGGGGGAAAAAAAACCCAAAAGCAAACAAACCCCACAAGACCCATCAGAAATGGGGGGAAAAAAACCCAAAAAGCAAACAAACCCCCCAAGACCCATCGGAAATGGGGAAAAAAAAACCCCAAAAGCAAACAAACGCAAGACCCATCACAGCATAGAAACATAATCCCACCACCCAGACCAAAACCACACTGCAAAACCCACCCAGAACAGTTTTTAAAAAGCAGAAAGCAGCACCTTACCTTACCAGGCAGTCCGAAGCCTCCTTCGATCGCACACTCTCTAACCGTTGGGGCGAAAGAGCTACAAAGAAGCAGCCTCTTCGCCACCAACGGTTAGCAATTTGAATTCCCCACCTTTTTCTGTTTGTAACTGGAAGCTCCGGCCGCAAGTCGAAGCAAAATTTTGCAGCCGGAGCTGGTTGTAACTCAAAATGGTCATATGTCGGGACATTCGTAAGTCGAGGCACCACTGTACATTCTTCCTCTAACAAATCACCATATAAATAATACATTATCTTTAGTTAACTTTACTACCTATGTTTCTACAGTTAACATTATCTATCACACTTTTCACTATATTTTTCAATTTGACATTTTTACCTTTAATAAAATCAGTATATCTTGATATGACATATTCACATGCATACTTAAACAATAACTTAATGTTTTTAATTATACTGCTGTGTATTGCCATTAATCATTACTAAATTATTTTCCACACAAAACAATATTCTGTACAATGTCCATCTCTTCTTCTGAAGAATCCTTCGTCCGCACGACCTCGTTGAAATCCTTTCTCCAATCCGCAACCAAACACTAAGTCGAGGAAATCTGGATCTTGTTATATAAACATTTCTTTTATCTCTCCAGGCTGGTTTATGTGTAAATTACGACTCCTCCAGGCAGGACAGGTATTCACGATCCCAAACTCCTCGCTCTATAGAATGACATGAATTTCTCAACTCCTCTGATTTTGCATTCTCTGGCACTGCTTCATGGGATCTTGCCAATAATCTTTTTCTAATTGGGCGATTTTTCTCAAATGCCAATGGAAGTTTTTTTGATTCTTTGTCAGAGTGTTTCGAAAAGTTGAACTGTATTTGGATTTCTAAGCAAGTTGTTTGAAATATTGGCAAGAAGCTGGTGAAAGTTGCAGTCTGTCTGAGGAGTACCTGGTGGATGATGACAGATAAAGATGTCTCCAATGGGGCAATAGGATCTTTCATGGGTTTGTGAAGAGAAGCCCATGTGTTTAGCTGTATTTATTTTCTTGTAGAGGTTGCCCCTATTGTCATCAGTCTTGTTGTTGAAGAGGCCCACACCATCAAATGGCAAGTCCTTAATGTGTACTCTGGAATAATCTGAAACACCCACAGATTTGAGCCAGCCAGTCTGAGTGCCCCTGCCATATTCTTAGCTGCTCAGTCAGTGGTGTGACATGCAGCATGTCTCTCTTGGGTCACTAGGACTTTACCTCTTGCTGGAAAGTTAGTGCTAGGACACTCTTTTGTTCTTCATCAGTCCATTAAATAGGGGTTGAATTTTGTCTCATAGGAACCTATGGCACACCCTCATCCCTGCTTGGTAGTTGGTGATCCTAATTCTTAGGGTGGAATTTGGATCACCAACTACCAAGTTGGATGTGAAGAACTTTGTGTGTTTTTCCAGTGTTATGTCTGCACTTAGTAGTTGGAGAATTAGACACTCCTGGAAGTTCCAAGCCTTTGCTTGGAACTGATGGTAGGTTTAGAGGTTTTTGATTGTGAGACTACTTAGGAGGCTGAGAAGTATTATCAGTTTCTTTCTGTGCTGAAGTAAATTGTGGGGATGGTGACCTCAATTTCGATGAAGAAGCTGAGCTGTAGTGGCCAAATGCTGTTGAATTTGATAGAGTTGATGGTGAGGTTGTGTGTCTATCCTTTTCTGTTGCTGCGAGTGAGAGGCAGGTTTCCAGTGTTCAGAGGCTGGAACTGGGAATCTGGAGGCCAACAGAGTGGAAGGTCAGTTGGTAAGTTTTCAGGGTGTGCTCCTAAGATATTCAACCAACACTGAACTAGCGCAGCGGCTGAGAGGGAAGAGGCGGTGTCCTCTCTTAAGAGGTGATTTTGATGTTGATCAGGAGCAGTCAGCGTGGCGATGGCTTCTTGGTGACTTTGACACTGAGTGCATCAGGTGGGAATGTTGCAGTTTTGTAGGTCTGGAGGACTTCAGATCCAAGACTGCATGAAAGCACCTATGTTCTGATGCTTTTGAGGCCATGGTTTTTCGTGAACATTTCACTTCCAGCAACTGTGACCTCAAGTCGATGGGTGAATGAGGCCGGTACTGGTGAATAAACAGGTAGTGGCCCTCTGAAGTGGAAGCTAGTCTTGTTCACTTGGCATCATTGGATAATGGTAGTATGGTTGTGGGAAAGGCCACTCCAGGCCTGGAAAAAACTAATGTAGGGCCCCCAGATAAGATTGAGGAGGGTGACTTGACTCCTCTGTTGCTCCTCCAGTAACAGAGTTTAGCAGATCTCTTTCCTATTGAGGACCCTTTTTCTTTAAGGGTTAGTTCTGACACGGAGGACATGTGCAATTGCTGAAACGTGAGTGATTCCTCTGCTGGAGCGACCCTTTGACTCTAGACAGGACAGTGAGAGCTTGCCCAATGCTTGTTGGGTGAACAAGCTCCATTCTGGCAACTGGCTGAAAACTGGAGAGGATGTCCCATCCCAGATCATCCCTCCCTCTGGGGAGTCTGCTCTTTAGTAGTTTTAGAGCAGTGGAATTAGCCTGGAGAACCCCCTTGAAAGATTTATTTGATGGTGACTTACAGATTGAAGTTGTAGGAACTGAGGTGTCTTTAGCAATGGTGTTGACAGCCTGAAGGGACTTTTATCATAAGTAATACTTCAGCCAAGGCTGGTGGCTACCTTTGGGATTTTTTTAAAAAACAGAACTAGGTGTTCTGGGATTGGTGCCCCGCACCAAGGCAATAGATAATTTGAATGTCCATCAGCGAGGGGGATTTTCTCTTGAGCATGCCCATAAATAGGCAGAAACGGAAGGGTGATCAACCACAAACCTATGACTAACAATGTTTTTTTTCAGGGGCGATGAAAAAACAAAATGGCAAAAGAAGAGAAGGCATGAGGATAGGCAAGCAACTAAATACAGTTTGAAAAAGAAATAAAAACAAGTGACTGTAGGCTCCAAGAGGGACTCGAGGTGTTCTCTCAGTGGTGGCAAGAAGGGAACCAAGAACTGCCCACAAGGTGGGGAGCATGTGCAATGGAGAGTGTGTGTCCTAATGCTTTCTCTTAGGCTCCAGACCAATGGTTTCTAGCCTTGAGTCATCCAGATGTTCTTAGACTAAAACTCCCAGAAGTTTCACCTCTAGCTGTGCTGGCCAGGATTTCTGGGAGTTGCAGTCTGAGAACATGTGGGGACCCGAAGTTGGGAACGACTGCTCTAGAAGATTGTGGGGCCGTTCTCACACAGGTGCAGAACAAACCCTTATGTGCGATTTTCACAGAGACCATGAAGAAGATATGAAAATGGGGGTATTTTTTTTAATTGCCTACAAAGTTGTGTGCATCATTTTAAAATTGCACTTTATTCTTGAAAGGCTATTTGACACCTATTAGGTAAAGCCTCAGCATCTAAATAAATACTGTCCTCCTATGAAAAAAGATACTTCAAAATGATTTTAAAAGCATGTATTTATATCTGCACATAAATGTGTAAAAAGGGCATCAGGACAGTTTATACCACAAATTTTACAGTAAGAAAAAGCACTTTTATGACAATAATTCACAAATTCACAAGGACCACTTTAATATACAAAGCCATTACTAGCATTCTGAAACACAAAGCAGTTAGTATGTACATAACGTTAATAAAATGTGGTGTAACTCAGTACATTAAAAACAAAGCACAAAAGGATAAATTACAAAATCAAAACAGGGATGTTTCAAGGGAAGAGGGAATTCTCAACATAATCTATCTCTAATATGTTTTTCTGTGTTTAGTAGTCTAATTTTACCAGGAAGCATTTTTAAAGTTCAGTACCCTGTTCTGCGCTGATTGTTTTGGGTAAAGAATCAGAAATGGGGGAGAATGAATTTATTATGTAAAAAGAGCCATCCCCACTCCAGAAATTTCCCATCTTCCTCGAAAGAAATTCTGTACTGTAAATTCTTAATGTGAAAACTGATACCCAAACACAACAAGAGGCAACTTTACCAAAGACGTTTTTTCAGTGCTCCGCTTTCTTCCCCTTATCCTATTACTGCTCTAGCCAGAATGTCTCTCCAGGACATAATCTAGTTTTTGTTTGTAACATTTAGTTTCTTGTTATCTAGATAAAGTACAACTTGTAAAAACGATTTTCAAAATGTTTTCTCAATTGTTCATTATAGCCTTCCTGATTTTACCTAAACAGTTTTTACCCTACTGCTTCATTCTATCTCAGATTGTCCATCATCTCAAACATCTGGCTAAGGTATGGAACCTTAGCCAGACATGGAGCTTGGCTCGGATACAGTATTCTCTTAAGTACAGCAAAAGCTTGTTAACGCAAACAGTTCCTTTTAAACAAACTCTTAAACTTGCCTGGGCTTGGATTTGTTTGTTTCTATGCTCAACACAACAATCAAGAAATGGTATTAAAGTGAAGAGAATAACCATGAAATAAATAGTGTGTGTTGACGGGGCCCCAGGTCCACTATAGGATTAAGAGGCCACTTGTAAGCATAGTCCTTGTAGGTGCACAGTTGTGAGTGGCTCACATTCAGAAGACTCTGCAAATGCATGGTGATGATTGGACCTCAATTGTTTTTGTTTTGTTTTTGCAGCCATGAGTGCAGAAATAAATTAGCTTGATCTCAACAACAGTGTCTTCTCTTTACCCTGTGGTAAACTAGAGGTCACTGACAATATACAGATTAACCTTACATGCCAGAGAAACACACTCTGCATCTCTTGATACAGAAACAAAATAGTGAAATGCTGTGTGTATATAAACCCTGAGAAAGTGAGTAAGAGGGTCCAGCAAGATGTCATGAGATTCCTTGATGGTGTAAACAAGGTATAATGACGCCTAATAATGATTCTGAAAGAACTCAATGAATTCCTGACTCTGGAAACTTTTTTGAAAGGCAAAGAGGTTTTATTCTGTCTATTGGAGACCTGCACTTGCAGTACCAAAAGTACGTAACATCTATGTTAAATAAAGATTTGCTCATCCTCGACTATGGTTTGCATACATTTAATAAAATAAATTTCAGATTGAAATACTTGGGGTTACATTCCAGTCCACCTCCTAAAGGTTTCTCGTCTCGGAAGTTATATAATAGATCAATCCATTTCCATTACAGCATGGAAGAATGTATTACAAAGCAGTGGACTGCTACAATTTCAGCACCATTAATTTAGTTAGTTAACAGTCCCAAAGCTGGTTGTGCTTCTCAACATGCTTCAGAACTCACTGGGATCATCTTCACAAATTTGGAAAATTAACAAAATCCGTCCAAAGGCAGAAAACATACAACCACGGGTTTGTACTATATGCAAATAAATGCATTTTACATTAAAAGATTCAGTGTTATAGCTGCTAATTAACTTGCCTCAATTCATTACCACATGGAAATATTCAGAGTTGTGCTTTCAATAGAAAGAGCTGGTTATGCAATGTAACACCATCCCTAGGTATTAATAATCTGATTATTTTGTACTTTAATCCCTGGAATATTTAATTCTGTACAGAAACTACAAAATGGAGTTACTGTCACTGAAATGTAATTAATCCCCCCATTTCTCTTAGGATTGTTCTGATGATTACATATTAGCTTCTATTGTATGTCTAAACCTTAAAATCTAAATCACTGAAATCTAAATCTTTGGTACTACCCTGTGCAGATCCCCCTGAAATAAGAGCCTCTTTTTCGGGCTATCCTGAGTCAGCTGGTTAGTTAAGAGAAATGAGAGGCATGTGAATAGCAGGTCCTAAATAAGCAAGCTGGAGGTCCTCAAATTTATCAACTTGTGGTCTGTACCACCACAGATAGGGTACAGAATATTTGTCTCTTCATGTAAAAAACCTCCCCACATTTAAAAAACTTAAATGCCTGAGTGAGAAGACTATAAAGTTTTCTTCCTAACATGCTACTTTCTTGTGTGCAAGATTTTTACAAAATACTTATGGAAGCAACCAAACATTTAGTTGCCTGCCAGCAACGTAAGCTGGTTCAGTTCAGCAGTAAACATCATACAAGGCTGCTGATCACGTGGTCCCACTCTTAGTCATAATTATTTTTGCTCATGCAGGTAATTCTCTCCTTTTCCATAATTAGTTACCTTCAGGTAAATTTGTGACTTCTCAAATAGAGATGCTGTTTAAACCACTAAACCTGTCTCTGGGCACAAGTCTCTCACATTTAAGCAATGCTGCTGAACAACTCCTCAAGTCTGGAGTATATTGCTACAAAACCAAAAACTGAGCAAACTTTCCCCCTAGAAATAGACAAAAGCAAAACAAGAAGACAAAAGCAAAACAGCTCATCCATTCCCTTCCTGCTTCCCAGTTGTTTTTGCCTTAGGAGTATAGCTGCCAAAGAGACAAAGCACAAAGTGAAGAATCTGGGGACGAGAGGAACTTTAAACAACTGACATCATTTTATAATTCATCATCTAAAATATATATATATATATATAAACTGCAGTGAAATAATATAACTGAAAACAACAGTAATAATAATAAGCGCCAGAATGGTGTAGCTCAAAGTACTCAGGAAAGAGGAGTAGGGAGGGGAGTAAAAAAATGTGTGCATGCACATGTATGTGCACACATGCGGGCTCACACAGACCAAACACACACACGCACTCACTAAAACCCTTTTCTTTTGACCTCGATATACTATAATACTCAGCATTCCTGACTTAGAAGCTCTCAGAGCTATAGATTATATACTGTGTTTATATATTTTATATATGTACAAATTTTATACATAAGCATCTCCCAAGACTATCTGTAAAAAGAGCACTTGGGCAATATTTTCACTGCCTGCATGGTACCTTTCCTTTTGTAAAATACAGAAACTTAATTGAAACCAATTTTATGAATGGTTACTACAAAGGAGCTAGCCCTTCCTCTTTTTCAGTTAATCCTATTGTTTAGCAACATTTCTGTTGTGTAGCAAATAAGCCAAAGAGAAAGGAGTTAAAGATCTTTCTCATAACTCAATAAATCAGCAATATACAAAATGATAGTTCATTTTTTTCACACTGTCTGCTGCTCCTTTTGGCTATTAGAATTTAAAGCACACACTGGTAAACTAGCCAGCTCTGTACTTGGGTTAATAATGAAAAGATATTTTCTATTACATAAAGGAATGTCATGTCTTCAAATATCTCAGTACTGGGTAAGTAAAAATTGACTAAAATGTTATCTTATTGCTGGTGAAAGAGTCCAGAATAAAAACCCTGAATTTACCTATAGAACAGCCCACAACAGATACTTTTAAACTGCAAGCAATGTATAGTGAAGCAGACTGCTCAAACCCTGGAAAGACCACTCTCAAGAAGGGACAGGCCCATTGTAACACATTTTTCTGATGGCCTCTCTGCTGAAATACAACTGTCCCAGATAATCCTGGAGGATGCCAAAAATGATTGTGGTTGCCTTTCTGATACTGTCTATAGAAAACAAATCTTAGGATTATTGCCTCATTTTTATACAATTTACAGATTAATCAGACAGAAACAGTCAGATTAAAAAAAAATTTCCAAACCAAGAACATGGCATACAATGGTTTTCAAGAAAAACAGCAATACAAAAAGGACATCTGCAAAATCAACATTCATGATTCTACTGTAATTCTGCAAGATGGATGCAGGTAAAAATGGTGGATCTGAGTTCTATGTAATCTGTGCTCCCAAATCTTTGCAAGAATCTGCTTTTTTAAATTTTTAAAGTTTCAAGGATGATAGGAATTTCTTATTAATTTGTATATTTCTATTTTGTCTCCTTTAATTTGCCAAATGTAGCTCACAATCTTAAAACAGCAAGAACAAGTTTATTAAGCAATTACAGCATGTCTTGAAAGAACAGAGCCCGCCTGTGTGGCCTTTGGGCAAGTGGCAGTCCCAGGATGTCCCCAGAAGGGAAATGGTAAACCCCTTCTGAGTACTCTCTACCTAGAAAACCCTGAAAAAAGGGTAGCTATAAATCAGAATTGGTTTCATGCCATATTATTATTATAACATTGGTAGAGGAATTCAACTCACCTGATACAATCTTTCAAATATGCCATTTTAAAAAAACCTTTTAGAAGATCTATTAGCTAATACTGTAGCAAGAGCAGATTGTTTTTCCCTACAGGCTTTTACATATAACTTGTTTGTATATGTAACAATTGAGATTATCAGTTGTTATGTATACATTGTATACATAACAATCTGAGATTAGAGATTCAGAATAAAAGTACATTCTCTAAGTGATCCCACTTTATCTCTGGAAGAGCCAATCATTTCTCCAAGGATCCAATGGTTTACTATCAGAGGATTTGCAGCAATCATGTTATACTTAAGATTCTTGCAAAGCATTTTAGGGAAAAGACAGCTGCTTTCTTTTTGATACTATAAGTTGATTTAATTTTTTTGTAGGTAATCACCATTATTTCTAAACAGATAAATGTCCAAGATTCACAGAGTCCTCCTTGAGCTAGCTGGCATATGTGGGTTGTAGACCTGGCTGTCAAAGTTTGGCAAGTCAGTTCATTGCAAAAATTTCACATTGCTGAACAAGACAGCAGGCTAATATTTAACAGATATTTTTCTCCACCACATCACCTGCACTGAAAAGTGTGAACTGACATTGGCTCCTTTTTAAGGAGCATCAAGGGGAGGGCCTAAAAAAGGGACAATTTTAATAGGTAGAATTTCCATGGTATAGATAGCATGGCTGTGCATTTTTCTTTTTTCACATAAAATGCACATTATGGTGGTTATGCTTCTGCCTTGGGGAATCTTGTCTTAGGACAGAAAACAACAAAAGGTAGTGCTTTAATGAATGATTCTGTGTAACAGTTTCACTGTTTTCTACTTTACTGTTCCTACCCTACTGGTTTCCAGGAGTTCAGGACTCATCAGTACCTCAAAGGTATTTGATGATTTCTGTATGTATATTCAGATGACCAAATACATGACAATTCTTCCAAAATTACAGAAAATCAGGGTAATAATCTTTTCAGTATAGAAAAATGTTGACGAACCAGACAGAGGTTGCAGGAGACCAACCTGCCCTCTCCTCAACCATTCTTCTGTACGCTCATACAATTCCTCCTACTTTGAAACCCATACACCTAAAGTAGCACATATCCTTTGGCATCATCCCACCCAGTAACTGTAAATTGTATAGTTTTGATATTAGACATCCGAAACCATGCAACAAGTGACAGCCCCAGTTTCCTCAGTGCATCATACCTTGGTTATGCATGTAGCCCAGCAGACCCGTCAGGGCAGAGGCTGGGGTGACCACTACTAAGGCATTCCATTCAAACGAGCACAGCACTAACTGTTAAAATCATTATGACATGCCCCCACCCCCCAGTAATTTCGCAAGGTAAGTGAATGTAAGTATTTCTTGAAGAGAATGGGAGATGACAAAGTCAGTTCTTCTTCAGACTCAGGATACACTAGTGATGAAAACAGCGGTGGGAGGGAGGGAATGGGGGAGAAGTGGAGGCAGGTGTTTCAACATTCACAGTTTAATGCAAAGCACAGACGAATTAATTCTGCAGTTGCTGTCAGGCAGTTTTGCGCGTAGAAAAAAAAATGTTTAGAAAATAAAAAGTCCACTTCGTCTTTCTGGCTGTCACCAAACCAGTCTTTCTCTGCATTAACAAACAAAAACTGGAGATCTAAAATTAATCCGATTTGTGGCAGTAAAGGTCCTTAAGTGCTTTTAGCTCTTCAATCAATGTCTTGTTTTGGTTTTCAAGCACTGCCACTCTGTTTTCTAGACATTTGACATATTCCTTTTTCTTCCTGCGGCATTCGCGTGCTGCCTCCCTGTAGGCAAAACAGGATATCTCAAATCAGGTTGATGTGCAAATATGAATCACTGATATTCAACTTTATTAGGGCTGGCACAATGATCTGAATAGCATAATAATGGGCCGGGGGGGGGGGGGGGTACAGAAGTCAGAATTCTTCTTCCAGACAGGTTAAGCAAGGTATTTTACAGAGTTCTAACATTTCTGATAGACTCAATAAAAGGCACAAACAAAAAGCATCCTGCAAGGAGAAATGAGAAAAAAGAGTAGGAAGGTGCCAGTGGAGTATGACAACATAAACGAAAAGAAGACCAAGGCTCTTGCCAAATGAGACCTGTCAGAACCTCTCATGCTGCTCTGTTAAAAATCCATCTAATATACATTTTCCTGACAGCAATGTAGGCCTGACAGCAGTGTATTGATGACAGAAAGTAAAAATCCATTTCAGTAAGTAGTCAAAAACTACATATTTTCAGTGAAAAATGCATATATAAACTGTCAATTTCTCTGCATGGAGACAGAAGCTAGATTCATGCAACAGTGATGCCAGAACCCAGGGAGCAGAGCTCCAGCCTTTTTTTTTTTCCAGAGCTAGAGTGATGACATCATCTTCCATGGCAGGAAATTCTGACCGGTTCCTCCTAAGCTAGCAAGAGTGCCTGTCCGTGCACATCCAGGCACATGTGC
The DNA here is from genome assembly GCA_037013535.1 of Intellagama lesueurii. Classification (NCBI taxonomy): domain Eukaryota; kingdom Metazoa; phylum Chordata; class Lepidosauria; order Squamata; family Agamidae; genus Intellagama; species Intellagama lesueurii. The sequence goes on along the minus strand of JBAJHW010000001.1, from coordinate 175,547,927 downwards.
AGGGACAAACCCGCAATGTTCTCTGCTGGCCTGGCTACGTTTTGCTTTATCTGGGGCTTGCCCTGTATGAGGGAGAAGAAGGCGCAAGAGTAGCCAGCAGCTGCTTACCTTTTGCACACCCACCACTCCTACCTTTATCTGGTGGGAAGCAAAATGCTGAGAGAACAGCTTCAGCCTGCCCGCCCTTGTGTTGCCTGGATGCCTTCCTCACCAACTCCTCCACCCACAGAGAGAAGCTGCCTGTTCCACCTCTTCTCCGCATGCCCTCTTCTTCCCTCTTTCCACATCTTTCTCATGTTCTCAGTTGCTGGCACTTCCTCATACCAGCCAATTTAAGCATGTGGCCAGCAGTATACAGTAGGTAATGCTCTCATTTGGCTTGCCAGAGGGTTCTTCCGTGCAGCCAAGATAGGGAAAGGGCAGAAAAGAGAAAAGACAGCCCAGTTTTGTAGCTCATGTGCCATGAGTGTGGGCTTTGGTTTTCATCTTCATGGAGTCAGAGGCTCTTCCTCTGCTGTTCCTCCCAGAAGTAAATGTTTATTGGGATGGCAGACTCAATTAGGTACTGTGATTTTAACAAAACAAAATTGAGATCCAGTAGCTACTAGATTAGGCCCACTGAATCAGTGGGGATTTGGTGAGTCCACTCCTCCATAAGTTCTACTGGTTCAATAGGCCTACTCTAACTATAACTTACTACTGGATTTCAGCCATAGCTTTATTATCTTGTGACACAAAGAATACAAACACTTCTATTTCAAGTGGTTTATATAGCCAATATGAGTAGCTGCTGTCAGAGTAAGAAAAAGAGAATGGAAACAAGGATGAGATACAGGTGCCCCTCTTCCCATATGACATTTTTCCTGGTGAATTCTAAAAAAACTTAAAAAATCTTTCCATTATTTATTACATTTCTATCCTGCCTCTCCACTACAAAGTAGCACTCCAAATGGCTTATAATCTTTCACAAAAGAATGAAAACTACTAAAGCAAATTTAATCATAAAATCATTAAAATCAAGTAAAACCAACCCCACTATAAAACCCAATAAAACAACAACATAACAGATTGCTTAAAAGCTAATGCCAGACAATATCCAAGATAAAGGACGAAGTGATCTGTTAGAGCTCCCTAGACTGCAGGACACATGTTGTTCAGATACTTATACAAGTGAACTCATTCACAAAGTGTTCAAACTATTTCAAATACAGTAGTGGTAAGGCACTACCCTACCACTCAGGGTCTTTTGTAGAAAGGTGTGGTGGGCATTCCATCTACAACATTCTGCTGCTGGCTAGAAATCAACTTGGAGGTAGAAACTATGTAAGTTGTACAAGTAATTTGCAATTGTTCCTTTTTGCAGGCGCTCTGGCTTTTGTTGAAATGGTTGGCAATTTTTTTTTCATTTCTTTCCCCTTTTTTGATTGTTTTTTTAAGCAAAGTAATTTTGGGGTGTAGTTTGAAAGTAAGATAGATACCTGACTTTTCTTATACTTCATGACAAGGCCTATAGACTGGGCCTCAAAATGAAATACTGACTGTACTGAAGCTGCCTTAAATATGCTCATTTTGTACTTATACCTTCAGTTCTACATGACAACAGGATTGCCAGGGGCTTGGGAGCAGGATTTGCTAGTCTACCTTCAGCAAAATATATTGGTGGTTGACTCTGTACAGTAAACAAACCTGTTCTTCATTAGACGGACTTCTCTCTTTCTTGCTGCTTCCTCTGCTGGCTGGGTAGGAAGTGCTGGGGAAGATGCCATGACAACGCCAGGTGCAATGGTGCTTGTGGGTGCTGTGCGAATTTGGTAGGTCTGGACATCCCCTGAGGCGGCTAAGAGGGAAAAGACATGGGGGGAGGGGAGAAGTGTCAGATCTGAGCTTTGGAAATCTACACTATTAAGACGACAGTCCGAACCATTTCCCGTTCAGACAGCACACCTCTTCCTAATGGCACCTCAATACTGCTTTCATGTTATATTCCAAAACATGTAATGCTTTGGCTCATGTAACTAGGCACTATTTACATAATACACTTGTGAAGCCTTGCTCTTCATACCACCTTTGATCTCCTAATCTTTCTCTCCCTCTTTCTCCATCTTATAACTCTGCTACTTTTCCTACTCTTGACTTTCTAATCCTACTTCAAGTCATTTCCTTTCCTTTCCTCTTAGCTCCCTCTTCCATATCTCCCACCCAGACTCTTACTCTGAGTGAAGAGATACCCCCATCTCCAAGCAGCTTCCTTGTTTGTTTTTCCCCACCAGGTTCCTTCTGCCTCCTCACCTTCAGGTCCCACTCCTCACCAGCCTCCTCCTGCATCCATTGGCACTGCTTCTCCTGCTTGTTCTAACACACCTGCCACATGATACACTATGCTGCTGTCAAGGTTCTCATTTTGCATTTTTACCTGATTCTGTTTTTGCCATTCAGAAACATCACTTTTTCCTATATGCATGTATTTTTTCTTACTGAACTGGCATGTTCGATCAAGCATTAATTGCTTATCTTTCTAGGACCCATAAGAGTAGAACTAGGAAGTTCTTATTTGATCACTTTCATTGACTAAAGCACTTTTGAAATAATTCTTTCCTCCAGATACAAAGAATATCCCTGGCATATTGCTCTACCTGGTCACGGCAATGACAGATTGTCACCAGAAAGCAAATGTTGGAGGACAAATAATCTTTTCTTGTTCAAACAACACACTATTATCTAAAACAGTGGTTCCCACCTATGAATCCTCAGATGCATGGCCAGCGGTACGGGATTTTGGGAACTACAGTCCAACCACAGCTGGTCTAGACAGTAGAAACCATCTATCTAGACTGTATCACTTGGAAATTAAACAAACATTTTTGTCTGCCATAGGTAAACTACTTTTGAGTATTATCCATTATTGCTGGAAGAACACAAAGCACTTTTGCATCATTATCATCAACCAATTTTTGCTGATTCTTTTCTGCTTCAAGAATTTGAAATGGGCATGACAATTATCAGTGGAAGAATTAATTTCACAAATTAAGTATATTCACTGTGAATCTGCTACATGCGATTTATTAACTTACCTTGTACAACAACTTGGTTGCTGGGTACAAGAATCTGTTGTCCGTCAGTGGTCTGTGCATACTGTAAAATGGTGGTGCCAGGCTGGGTTGCGGCTGCATTGGTCATGGTCAGAGTCTGCAGGCCCTGGACTCCATCTGTGCCATTGTTAGCTAACTGGATTGCACCCCCCTGGGTGATAGCAACTGAAAGCAAATAGGCACCTGTCAGCAGTCAGACTATTAACTGCCTCACTGTCATATATTCAGCTGTTCTCAGTCCCCTTGTCAGATAAGTAGTTCAAAAGTAAATCTGCTTAAAAAGCCTTGCTTTCATGCCCTGTTTTGTATGTGATGATACTGTGGTTCCAAATAATGCCATTCACTGCAAAGGTTATTGAGTACAGATTGTTTTGGTGCAATAATCCCAGTAGCTAATAGAGAAATTTATTTAGATTGATTTTTACACTGCTATAGCAGTGTTAAAAAGTCTGACACCACTCTTTACCTGTGCTATCTTTGTGTTTCTTGGCCCAGTGTTTTGGCTGAAAGTGAATGCCTATGCACTTTCTTTTTAATACCACTTTTAGATGTTTTTTCCCTTTCTGGAGTGGGGTCACGAAGAGTCGGACACGACTAAACAACAACAAATAAGCTCTATTTCTCTGGTAGGCAAAACAAGTATGTTTTGTAAACCAGGTTTCTAAGCACTAATTGTCAGCTTTTATAGTCACATGCAGGCAAAAATCCTGTTAGTAATTTTTTTTTTTGGGGGGGGGGGGGAAATCAGTTTTGCTCAGTATGTAGCAAAATATAATTTGAGAAATGTTATTAGTCTCTAGAGGTGCTATTTTGTGTTTATGATTTTTATCTTCAACTACTGTATTTTATAATCATTAGGTATTGCTGTGTGACTCCTTGAGTTTTTCAATACTGGAAAACATGCATCATAAGCAACATTTGATTAATTCTGAAAAAGTAATCAAAATTAACAGTTTATTTCTGACAGGCTGTCATGACAGCAGATTGAGCCATATCAATATGCAACAACAGATGTAAAAAAAATCCTATTATTTAAACATACAGGTCTGGAAAGGTTAGAAAGAGTTAACACCTTGAAAAGGTAGCCTGTGCTGGTGGTGCTACTAATGACCCACAAGTATCAGCTGATGCTTCACAGGTATCATCGATCAATTTCATTGAGGAATTTTAAATTACCAGCAAGAAATGCCTCTTGGTTCTTTCTTTCTTTTCAGCTGGGTTTCTGGGAGAGTTTATTTCAAGGCAATGGAGGTTGAGAAACAACTAGATGGCTGTGGCTAGAATCAAGGGTGTAATGAGTTAGTTTGCACTAGGAATTAGGATACTGTTCTGGCTATGCTGGTTATACAAAAATGACTATGTGCCTTTTCTTTTCTCTTTTACCACTTTGTATTTTTCTAGTGTGAGCACAGAGATCTATCTGTGATTTTTCTACCTTGCATTGACCTTTTTGTTTTGCTGTAAATCTTTTAAGATTTAATGAAATTTAGTTCTTCATTAAATCTAATCCACCCTGTTTGTCACCTATCTGATTGGTTCACATGCCAGACTTCCCCAGTTATGGAAGGGGACAGGAAGCCATTGGGTTTAGTGTTCTTTTGGGCTTCCTTCAGTTTACTGCACTTCCCAGTCTCTGTGAAGGGGACAAATGCAGCAAATGAAATCTTCCCATCTGTTGGGTAAGGAAGGGTTTTCTTCATCTTGAGGGAGGTAGAGGTGGTGGCAGTTACTAATTCAAGGGATTATCAATGTGACACACACTCGCTCGTCTGGGGACAAAGCTTTGCACAGGCCTAGAGCAAACTCTCTTATTTCAATGGTTGATAATAATTTTGTGTTTTCCTCTATAGTACAGGGTTATATCCTTTGACTTTTCATTTGCAGCCTTTTCATAATTAGATTTCCTTGTTATTGTTCCCTTCTGTTTTCTTTTTCTTCACATATAGCTGCTTCTCCTTTCTGCTAATTTCACCAAATGGAATTCCTGTTTGCCACAGCAGTCCTCATTCAGACTGCAGTGGAGATATCATTCACATAGTCCCTCATTTGATGTTTCTAGCATACACATTTCAGCTTTCAGTTTCTAGAACAGACCTTTCAGCTCTTGCACATATGCATCAATCCATTAAGACAATACCAGACAATAACATGGCCATATTTATGGTGGATACCATCAACACCAATCTCTAGAAGAAAACCCAGGCCACACCAGGGACCAGGACAAACAATCACCACAAGTGCTACCTCCTTAATACTCCCTCCCAGCTTTTAAAGTCTGCCACATAATGATGATCTCATGGCAAACCTTCTCTTGTGCTGGCTGAAATTACACCATGAAAGCATGCTTGAGGGAAACGGCAGCTGCAGAGGAATTATGACAAAACTAATGTCAACCAAAAGTAAATGGGAATGCAGTCACCTTATTGCTTCACCCTGACTGCTTGTGTCAAGGGGTTCTTGCTGTCCTGACACAATATATTAACAAAACACTCCAGAGCTAAATTTCTTTGCCTTATGCAGGGACATTGTCATCCTGGTAACATGCACTCTCATGGGACAGATGGAAGATTGTACTAAGCTCCTGAGAAGTGTTTTATTTGAAAAAAGCTTAACTCTGGAGAGTGTATAAATCTGTTTGGTTGACACTGCTCCCTTTTCCAGGTCCAGCTGTGTGTGTGCTACGGGGGTTTTATCACGAAAGGTGAGTTTTTTTTTTAAAATGTTGCCAATCCAGCAATGCTGTTAGGATAAGGTATAGCCTTTAACAGCAGTGGAAATGTTGCATCCAGTGTCATACAGATGTTTTGCTGCAAAAACTGGATTATTAGTACTCTTTCAACCTATTGCCTTGTTATGTGCATTCAACATTTCTGACATCTCACTTTAAAATTTGGAAGTGGTTAATCTGGGGCTTTGGATGCTTTTGCGCACTGGGGAAAACTGGTAATAAAAAATACTAAGTACTTAATAGTTGTTTTAGTTGTGTCTGTATCTAAATTGCTAGTCCCAACTAAAGAAGAACCAATGGGATTTATAAAGCCATGATTTACCATTCAGCAGCTCTACTCTAGTTGAGACTGGTAGCCAGAGTTAGGTTCTTATGGATGAAATCCTGAAAATTGCTGCTGTTGGTAAAGTCTTTCTGGAAGCAGTGATTTTCTGATAATTAAAGACTTCCCCTTCCTACCACATAGGTTTCCAGGGATTGCTGGAGACCCATGGGGGCCAGGAGATGGGAGGAAGAAATGATTAACTTCCAAAAAATTGCCTCGGCCATTGATGTCATCAAACTTATGCCACGGAATGTACATGAAGGCATTGTATTCTCCCTCCCCAATTGCCAAGTGAAAGCCACAAGCCACATACTATATTGCCCACTGCTCGTTTGGTAAATTGGAGTTGGCACAGTGACCGTGGTGATGGCAGGTGCTGCTGCTTCCTCTTCAGACTTTTCTTCTTCAATCCTTGGCACACCAGGGGCATCTGAGGACAAGTCGTTCAAGATTTTTCTAAAATGGAAAAGATACGAAGTGGTATTTTACTCACATCTAGTAGCTAGTATATTTGTAAGCCAGCACAATGTACACCAAATTATGCAATAACATGTAGGGAAGAGAACTTTGGAGATGGGATGGAGCAGCTCACAGACCGGGGCGGGGGCATTATCCCCAAATCTGGAAGGATAATAACCTCCCTACTTTAGTCACCAGCCACCTGTGGCAGATGGGAATACTCTGGATGTTATGTACACTGATTAATAAATCTGTTATATCAGACCAAAGGTCTATCTACATGCAACCATGTTTCCAACTGTGGTTAGCAGCATGGGAAACCCAAAAGAAGGACTTAAAAGCAGCAGACCTGTCCTGCCATTTATCCCTATGGCAACCACTATTCAGAGGCATCTAAATCTGGAGGTTCCGTTTAACAATCATAGCTAAGAACGATTGATGGCATTGCTCCTCCATTAATTGTTCAAATCCACTTTTACTGCTGTTTAAGCCACTGGCCAATCATTCTATGTGGGTTTGGGTCTTGCTTGCTTCCCTGCCTTTGCCTCTGAATATCTAAAGCCAATGTACTATCCAGCCAACTACCACAACTGTTCCTGTGAGAATGCTGAATGTCTCCTCTATTTGCCCATCATACTTGCCCCATCTTCCTTTTCTGACCAAAAGGTCCTTCCTTTCAGATGGACAGTGCTGCCTATCAGGGCTTTAACGTCTGAAATATATATGCATGTCTGTTATATACATTTTTGCTCTCAAGCAAGCTACTCAAATGCTGTATACTAGATGGCCGCCTTTCCTTCTCTGAGTGTTGTTTATTTACAGGGTGACTATTAGTAGTCTGCATGTAGGTGCAATTTCAGCCCCCTGCACAGGGAACCTTCAGAGTCTCTCCATCTGTAGGTGTTTACTGCCTGCGAATACTTGCTGCTATGCAGAGCACTGTGGTGTTCCTCTGTATGCCAAGCTGTGTCCTGCATGTGTAGCAAGAGAAAAGGACCCTATGGCTGGAGTTATTCTGTCCCCATTGTTATATATGTACAAACACCACCCATACCAAACTAACAGCACCAGACTACATTTGAGAAGTAAATAAAATCAAAGAGCCCAAACTGCAGTATTAGGCAGAAGGACAAAAGATAAGATAATCAAGGTCCAGAAAGACATTATGGGGGAAGAGTTGGACATTCATAGAAAATGAAAACCTGGATTTTACATAAATGGAAAAGCTGGAACCCCTGCCAGAAATGCCAATTTATAGGTGAACACTAAACAATTAACATTTGAGTATCTGAGACTAGAAGGGAGAATGAGAGACCTTTCATGTGCCACCATTGTAAAGGATTATCCATTATCATTTGTCTTCTAGCCTTCAAGAGTTACTAGCTCTAAGTGTGGAAGGGAGATAAGATATGTACACAGCTCATACTTTGGGGATGCCCTTCCAGGGCAGAAATGATAGTAAAAGGAAGGAGGAGTGGAATGAGTGAAGAAGGCAGGGACAGATAACCATCAAGCTTCTCAACGCTTATTTAGCTTCTTTACAAATAATATCCCCCCCTTGTTGTAAAACAAAAATCTCCACAAAGCAACACTATACAGCTTGGAGCCAAAACAATTATTAAAAATATAATCCAAAATGAAAAATATATATGAATATGCTGCTCTAATTGAAGAGTAGAAATATATTTTTGGTACATGGGTCAAATCAGCCACAGGCCTGGCCACTGGGGTGATGGAATGGCAGTAGATGGGGCCATTTGCAAAAATGGGCACTATGCCTGTCTACATATTTTGACATGCCAGGCTACCCTCTGGCCTCCAACCGACTACCTGAGAGGATAGAAATTTTGGCAGGGAAAGGGTCCTTTCAACTGCTGAAAGGAAGGCTTGGGGGGCCAAATTTGACTCATGGTCCAGAAGCTCCCCTTCATCTTCTAAAGCATGGTTCCCAATGTTGGGTGACCTGAGTATTCTTCTGCAACTCCCAGGCAACACAGCTGGTGATGAAAACTTCTGGAAATTGCAGTTCAAGAACACCTGGGTTACCCAACATTGGAAACGACTGTTCTAAAAGAACAGATGATGTTTACCATCAATAAGCTTGTTACAGATGTCAGGCGTCTCCACCACTTATATGTTATGATTGTAAACCCTGCTTTATACTTTGTGTAGCAATGAAACTGGTAAGAAAACATTAAAAAGCCTTCATACTTGAGTTCTGCTTGGCATGCCACTAGATGCTAACTACAAGAATGCATCCCTAAGGGTTGCTGACAGCTCCTTTATATGTTAACCTGCTGTGTGCATGTAGCAAAAACTAAATTGCTACCTGTAGGAAGGTCGCCTGGAGAGAATTTCTCTGCGTTTCTGGGAATCTGTGACACTGTCCACAGATTCCTGTGAATCTTCACTTTCTGCAATAGTGGAGATCTAGGTATAAGAGCACAATAATGTTACCACTGTAAACATATTTAACAAGCAAGAGATTATAGTTAGGATATGCTCAGAAAACTCTGCAGTCTAAAAAAATGTCATTTTGGACATTCTCAAATATTTTCAAACTGGGTCTCGGGTAGTATAGATTTCCATGAACCCTGACCTCTGGGAAAACAAGGGGATGTCAAAAACAATAGAAGCACTTTGTGTCAGATAGGAGATATGGACTGCTGTACTGATTAGTTGACAGATATGAAAAAATAATATTTATTTATTTAAAATATTTTTACCCCACCTGTCTCCTCAAAAGGACCTGAGGCAGCTTACATCATTAAAAAGACAATATTTAAAAGCTAGAGACAGTAAGTATACAAATATTTAAAAAAATTAAACAAGTATTATATTTAAAAAGGTAAATAAAATCAATACTAAAAACACATTTAAAAGCAGCAGAGCAAAAGTTTGCATTTCCCCCACTTCAGCAATGCAAAAATTCCATGTGTATGCATATTAGCAAATTTGATAGCTTCCTTCACCTTTGGGACATAAGGAACTTAAGAGACTAGAAAGATATAGCCCATTTCCTATTTAATACAATGTTTAATGGAACCAAGAGGAATTGTGAAACAGTTGGCTTAATATTTCAGCATTCCTACTGCATTCTTGTCTTTAATCTTTTTCTTTGAAATACCAACCACTTTTACTGTCTGTCTCTTATCTCATTTCACTGTAGTTAGAAATTCCATTCCAACCATGTCAGTTGTATTCTCCTGGGTTTCATCTGTCATACTAAATAAATCTAAAATTTAGCTTTAATGACTGGACGTACAAGCAAAAGAAACTGCAGAACTCATAAACCACAAGGGGAGAACTATTACCCTTATCAAAACAATTTCATTCTGCAGATGTGGCGATTGAAACAAATAACACATTAGTCAGAATCCTATTATAGATTTATGCTAGCAGAAACATAACTGCATAAATCACAGCACCAAATTGCTACTTATTAACGAGTTGCGACTTGTGCTCCTGATCACTTGCCAGTTGTAACCACCACTACAGTCTATGCAATTATACTTAATTCTAGTGTAAATCTTCACTAGGATTCTGGCCAATATTTATACAGTTACAGAAAAAATAGCTAAATCTATTATTATTGGTTATTTATTTTAAAATATATTTCTTACCTCTAACTATAGGGAATTCACACACATGCCGTTCTTCACATGCCTGTGTGAAACTCCCTCCGGATATTTCAGAGTCCAAAAAAGTATTTGCACTATAACGCTCCACCCACCTTGTGGTGAATCTTGTTCCCTTAGTCTACCTCTGTTAAAAACACAATCTGGCATGACCAACTATGGGGAGGATAAGCAGGTTGTGTGAATTCACAGATGACAACTCGAACTACAAAAGCAGGTAAGTGACCTGTCCTCCTCCTCCAGCTCACTTACCAGCTGGTGGGAAGCCACGGCAAGATACAAAATATTACCACTCTGCCAAAGGCTGCATAGAATTTGGCTCTGAGATAAAGTCTGTAGTGTTTGACGAAAGTCATGGGTTGTGACCATGTTGTTGCTTTGCAAATGTCACTTAGTTGAACACCCTTTAGAAAAGCAGAAGAAAGAGCCACTCTCGTAGAATGTGCTCTCAAGAAGTCTGAAAGTGGCTTTTCTTGCTAACTGGTATGCCAACAAAATAGTGTTCACAATTCATTTTGAAATACGTCGGGATGTGATTTGCTTGTCTTTTTTTAGATCATTGATAGCTGACAAATAGCTTGATTTTCATAAATGCTTGATTCTGGAGATGCAGAAAGCAAGGGGCCTCCAAATGTCCAAAGTATGAAGGGATCTCTCCAGCTCTGAAGCTGGACAAGGAAAAAAATGTTGGCAATACCAGGGGCTGTGCGAATGGTGTGTTCAACAGTCACATTTTTCCAGTGGCCATTCATGCGGTGTGAGAGGCCAACTCAGTTAGGGTCAGTTAGGGTCATGGAGTGCATTCCACCATGTTTGTTCACATAGCACATCTGTAGCCACTTGTACCACCTTACCTTTGATCATAGTCTCAAATGCTTTGAAGGTTTTTTATGACAGCCAACATCTCTAGTTTATGAAGTCATATTTTGTCCTTGGACCAAGGGGCATGAATCTGTTGATTTTTACAGTAAGCTCCCCAACTTGTTAGACTGGCATCAATCATGATTTGGATTCTGGGTTAGAGATGTCTGAAGGGGCTGCCCATAAAGTTTGAAGGCATTTGTCTACCATAAAAGTTGGTTTCCTAATTCCTGAATGACTGTCCATCTTTTCGAGCTGCTTTCTCTCTGAACATCAAAGGATGCCAAGTACTGTGCTTGGAAGGACCTCATTCTTAACTGAGTATGTGGAATTACTGCTGTTGTTGACATGACGTCAAGCAGCTTTTGAGCCATATGTGTCATTACTGAAGCTTCGGCCTTGAAGTGCTGTGTCAGATGAAAAAGCTTTTTTATTCTTCCCTGGGGGAGGTAGGCGTGTGCCGTTATGGAGTTCAGAAGTGCCTCTCTGTTCTTTCAGGTTGCAGGTGCTACTTTTTGACATTTACACAGAGGCCGAGATCCATGAGGAGACATAAGGTGAAAGAGATAACCCTCTGTGCTTTGTTCTTTGAATCTGCCATAATCAGCCAATTGTCTATGTGTGGGAAAACAATAATACTTTCTTTGTCTCTATGTATGATTTTACATCCCTCAAATTTAGGATGGATCTTAAGACTGCCTTGGGCACTGTGAAATAACAGGGGAAAAAGCCATTATTCATAATCTCCAAGGGAACCCTTTGAATAGCGTCCTTCCGGAGGAGTGTTGCCATTTCGTCTTCTAGTACTTGAGATGGAGTTGTGGGTCTGAAGAGGCCAGTAGGAAGGAAGGAGGAAAACTCTATGACATAGCTTACCTGCATGACAGTCAAGACCCAACTGTTGTTGGTGACAGTGCACCAGGTAGTGAGATGTTGTGCTAAAGATGGAATGCTGGCGTGGCAGAGAACAGGCAGAGGGATGTAGATCTCAGAGGGAGAGAAGTCAAGAGACGTTGTTTGGACTTCTATATTTTTAATATGGTGATAGATCGAAATCTCTTTTTCTGTCTGGAAAACAGTAGTATTGGGATGACAAAGTGCTGGTGGTCTTTGTCTTTCAGAGAATAGTGTTGGGAACTGGTAGGAGTATGGATATTTCCAGTAAGAACAAAACTGACATTGCTGGTAGTGAGGATAAAAGCTCATGCCTTTTGTTGTTCTCCTTTTCTTATGCAGGTTTTGTTAAAGAGCCACTTTCCCATCAAATAGCATACCCTCTATTTGTGATCCGGAGTCCTTCGAAAGACCAGTGGAGTATAACCAGGCATATGTATGGAGAGGAACTGCTGCAGATGTATTTTTGGCTACGCAGTCTGTGGCATGTCTTGCCACATGCATCTCCTGAGTGTCAAGGGCCATGGCTAAGACACACTTATCCTCTAGAACAGGGGTTCCCAACCCCCGGTCCGGTGCCGGTCTGTGGCCATGGGAGGACCGGGCCACGGAGACAGATTTCCTGTCCCCCCTGTACGCACTCCCCCCCCCATACCCCACCTGCACGCATGGCCTACCTACCCACACACACTGTGGTAGGCTCCCACTGCAAACTGGTAATTGTCCATTCTTATTCCCTGATGCAGTGGCTGAATATATCCTTCTGCCAATTATATCTATTTAATGGCTTCCCCTGTTAATAGGAGTAGTGTTGTTCCTTCCCTTTGATCCTATCTGGGAGGCCTCCACAATGACTGAATTCGGTGTTTGGAGAGGAAGGAGGCATCATCTTGACTTTTACAAAGGTTCTTAACCCTTCTGAATATTGGTGGTAGGGAGGACAGTTTAGCCCAAGGCTCTTTTCCCAGGTCTAGTAAGGATGGTAAGATGCCAATATGTACAGGTGTAACCATGTTCTTATTTATTTGATCATATGCTGGGTCTGATCAAGAAGGTGATGATCTCCAGTTTATGAGACTGAAAGTAGGACTGAAAATCTTCAGAAGGGAAGGGTGGATTTGTGTCCCGGACATCTGATTCTGGGGCAGTAGCCAGAACAGATGGAGAGTTATCTGAGGAGTCATCATCAGAATCTGAAGCTTTTGAGTGTGAGGTAAGACTAATTTCTTGTTCTTTTTCCTCAGAAATAGTGGCTGATTTACATTTCCTTATGCTCAATGAAGATGGAGCAAACCTAGTAAGATTGTCTTTCGCTTGGTTTTCTACTGTAGTGTTTTACAGCATCCTTTGATCATTTAAAAGGGACGGGGTGGCACTGCGGGTTAAACCGCAGAAGCCTCTGTGCTGCAGGGTCGGAAGACCAGCAGTTGTAAGATCGAATCCACGCGACGGAGTGAGCTCCCGTCGCTTGTCCCAGCTCCTGCCAACCTAGCAGTCTGAAAGCATGTAAAATGCGAGTAGATAAATAGGTACCACCTTGGTGGGAAGGTAACGGCGTTCCGTGTCTAGTCGCGCTGGCCACGTGACCACAGAAACTGTCTTTGGACAAACGCTGGCTCTATGGCTTGGAAACGGGGATGAGCACCGTGCCCTAGAGTTGCACACGACTGGACTAAATGTCAAGGGGAACCTTTACCTTTACCTTGATCATTTAGTTGCTGGTTTTGAGGATGACTTTGATTTCAACTTCAGGGTTGAAGTGCTGCATTTCTGTGTGTTTCTTAATAGAAGGATCTGCCAAGGGGGGATGGGGTTGTGGGTCTGGTGTCAATCGGTTTTGGAGGATTCAGAGGAAGGCAAGACTGAATCCGCATGACAATATTCAGTCGCCAGTTCAGAAGGCCTTGATGTCGAACTAACCATAGCTTTGGAGAAGGCACTGAAGTTGCCTCCATAGGTTTCCTTGGAATTGGAGCAGGATGAACTTCTGTCAGAAGGGGTTTTTGTGCAGGCATGGAAAGATTCCCGTATGTGAGATTCAGAGACCACAAAGAACTTCTTTTATTTTTCACCACAAGTAGCAACTTCCTAAACTAACGGGTTTAAACTGATGAATGGGCACCTGCCCCAATCAAAATACATTCTCTCTTTCATGCAATATGCTTCACATAAGGATGTAAGACACTCAAGACACTAAGTCTTGAGACCAAATACACACATATCTCTTTTCAGCAAGAAATCATGAAAAGGCAGCTCTGGAATAAAAACATGACTGCCTGATTTCCACTTCCTACTTTTCCCACAAAAAGTTTCACATATAAAAGTAGAGGGTTATACTGTAAAGCGAGACGTGAAAGAGCTATAAAGCCCTCATCACTGGCTGTATACCTGAACCAGGAAGAATCCTCCTCATTTGATGCCAGGCACACTTCACATTCTCCTTCTTCCCTCCCACAAGATATTTGAGTCTTGTCAAGTTGGGGGAGACATCCCTACAGAGATGTGGTTACAGCTCCATCCACTGCCATGCTTGCTCTTCCAAGGTCTAGGCAATCAACTGTGCATCATATACTACTAGTTATTGGTGGAATTTCCATAAATCTAGGACTTCCAGTCCCAGAAGTCATCAGGCAGACTTCTGAGACAGGGAGAGGAGAAACCACAAGGCAAAAGAGATTATTTTCCACCTCCATTTTGTGCTTCTCTCCACAGATATAGATGGGAAGCAGAAGGGAATACCCCTTCAGCTGCAATGCTTCCTTGGAATCACCCGAGTGGTAAATGGGTAGGGTAGTCTCACTACTCACTAGACTCCATAGGGGGAGCCTCTTAGCAAAATACCATCCTACAGAGTAGTGAAGGAACTTCCTGGAAGGAGTGACTGAAGGGGGTGCTCCCCTATTCTTTCCAGCTGAACAATGTGGAGTGAAGCAACAATGGTGATAGAAAGACATCTCTTTTGCCTTCTGGTTTCTCCTCTTCCAGTCCCTGCCTCAGGGATCCCAGGTGACTTTAAAGGCTGGATGTCTTTGAATTATGAAAATCCCATCCTTCCTACTTGTCTGAAGTCCTCTTCCTTGTACCCTGGTCATTTGTACTAACCTGATTGGTTGCTCTGTGAAATAAACTATATTTCAACACCTCTCTGTTCTATACATTTTTACCAGCTCATTACAACACTGCTGGGTCTTTTCCAGCAAGTAGCCTTCCATACTACAGTACTTCCTTCTATAATCATGCTAGATCCTACCTACGCTTTGTGTTCTTTGCAGATCTCCTCTTGATTTATATACTTCATAGAGGTGGACAAGACCAAAAAGAATTTTTTTTTAAAAGAATGGAGCCAAATTTAATTATTTCAGAGGATCCATTTTTGCTCTCAGGAAACCAGGCCTGTCCTGCACATATTGTTTTGAAATCACTGCTTCATCTTACATAGCATAATTGCATAGCAAATTATTGATTATCTAAGAAAAAGCAGAGAAGAGTTGCTGTAAGGGAATGTTTAAAATTATATTTCAACAACATAAATGGACATGCCCTAGACATATGCTGACTAATAAAACCCAGGCTACTATACTTCATGAGATAACATGGTTTTGAAATTCCTTTACATGTACCTGAACAGTTTGGACTTGTGGAGACTGAATGACTGATGGCTGTGCAGCCTGAATAACGCCATGGACTTGAACTGTCTGCCCGTTAGGGAGTTGTACTAAGGTCACTGTAGGAGCAGAAGATGTTGCATGAGCTGCTGGCATAGAAACCTAGGAAAGGGAGACAATAGGATCCATTACTGTAAAAAGCATGGTAGCATTAGAAGAATGCTATTCCCCATTGACAGATATCCTATTCAAAATTTATGCATGCAGAACAGATGCATTCCACTTTGTTGGACAGTTATAGCAGCTTCCCCAATTGGCGCTTCACATGTGTGTAAATACAGAACAAGATAGTAGCCATTGTGCAGCAGAATTATGATAGCCAAACATACCTGGATAGAACATTTCACCCTCCTTCAACATTTTATAAACCAAAACTGTTTTTCAGCCAATAAATAGCTCCTGAAAGAAACTGCTATAAAAGCACACGGTTGCAAAGAGTGACACGTGTCTTCCTTTGATGCAACTAACAAAAGCAAATGTTTATGTATGCTCCCCACAGTACAAGAATAATAGTAATGTTCATTGTCTATCTCTAGTCCAGAAAATTAAATCAAAATTAACAATAATTTAATGGGAACAAGCCTCTTAGATATCCAAGGATTCTACTTGTGAGATCTCAGACAGTTCAAGGAAAAATTATGAATTTGCATATAGTTTGTAATCTAAGAGAAGAGTATTATGCGGCCATCATTTTAGTTTGACATATTTTGCTTATGGAGAACTGCAAAACAAAATGTATTAGACGCCCTTCATCCTACCGCAGAGACAGTCAACAATCGGCAATAGCAGCCTAACATAGTAGAGCTAACAAGGCTGGATTAGAAAGTGGAAAATCTCATGTTCAGGTCTCTGCTCATCCATCCATGAAGTTTGTCAGGAAGTATTGTGAAAATTACCATTTCTTAGTCTTAATCTGTTTATTAGAGAAAGAATGAGTAAGCCCCACAAACACTTATTAAAATAATCACTACTAGAGATGTGTAGATTTGTGTTTTTAGACTACCAAACCCAGAATTCCTCAGACAGCAACTGCCTGGAGAATTCTGGGAGTGTTAATCCAAAAGCACCAATTGTTACACCTCTAATTACTACCACTAGTGGCTGTGAAATAAGAATACTCTGTTAGGGAACATATATTTAGGAATCCATGTCTTGACTTAATAAACTCTGAAAATGTATAAGGTTTTTGCCTGCAAACACAGATGCTTCTCTCTTCTTTCTCTAGCACACTGTAATCAAACCATAAAGCTCCCAGTTAACCATATTTTCCCATTTAATCTAAACAGATTAGTAACTTTGAAATAAGCCAGGATTTTAAATCATAGTTTGAGGCTGATTTAAGATCCTGGAGCTGGTAACAACCATATTCTGCCTCAGATGAAAGGTGAACTATGGATAACTGGAGTTTAACTGTTGTACACTACATTTTGTAGCATTAATGTACTAAACTGCAGCAGCATTGAACTTTTTCAGATTCCATGAAAAATGTTACCCTTGTAACATGCATCAACTATAACGGTGATTTGGGTTTGTTGTTTCAGCACTGAATGGACGTTTGGTAGTGATAAGTCTGACTTAGCTATAGGATAAATGTGGGCGGGAAAAGTGCATAGCAGCTGTTGCTGCACTTTAATTTAAAACTGGCAGCATAGTACCCTGTTTCCCCGAAAATAAGACCTAACCTGAAAATAAGCCCTAGTATGATTTTTCAGGATGCTCGTAATATAAGCCCTACCCCAAAAATAAGCCCTAGTTAAGTGAAACCCCGCCCTCCACCATTGTGCAGCAACCAGAAGATGACATGACTATAAAATAAAACATCCCCTGAAAATAAGCCCTAATGCGTTTTTTTGGAGCAAAAATTAATATAAGACCCTGTCTTATTTTCGGGGAAACACAGTAGTGTATAGACAGATGGAAGCATTACCCGTAAACCCTTAGCCAAGTCTTCCCTCTGGTTACGTTTGGTATCAGGACAGCACTGTGGCAAGTGTCTGCCTGACAACTCAGTATCTGCAGCTGAACTGCACTCTGGCCCAGCTGTTCCTAACTGCCATTGATAATAATCATCTCCCCGAGTGAAACTTTTGCACTTACGTAAAAAGGGAGAACAAGGAAAATTTGCAAATGTACTGATGTCATTCACAATTTTGTATGTGCCAAGCGAAGTGCCTAATTAATCAGGGAGATCTGCACAATCTGCATGGGGAGATACTCCCATTTTAAAAACAAAGTTGGGGGAGGGATATATCTTTGGGGGGAAAAAGATCACTGAGAATGTGTGAGTTTAGAAAATAGCACACACAGGACACCTTGCTGAACAGAATATTACCTGGGCTAATGTTGCAATTTGTGGCTGCGCCTGTACCGTCATCTGTTGGTTTTCTGGCTCTGTAACTGCTGCATCTCCACTCTGTTGGTTCTCTGCACCAGATTCCATTGTCATTTAGTTTTCTACAATGATAACGATTTGCATTATTATTAGTACAATCAGTTTCTTTCATTTTGTTCCTGTAAATCCTGGTCATAAGCTTTAACTACCAACTTTGCACAGAATGTAAGATGCCCTATGAATTAGTTACCAGAGAATTTATGTTACTTTCCCTTATTTACCGTTACTACTTTGTACATAAAGAAATTACGATGGTTATGGTGGAAATTAGGTAAGAGTACAAACCTAAAAGTTACATACACATTTATTCAAGGGTATGCACAATTGAACCCTACAGCATTTTCTTCCTGGTTAATGGACTGGATCCGGAGAAAACTACATGTAAATGGGTTGAAGAAAATTGACCTTACATTGTGGCAGATTCCTAACAAGCTCTCTTAAGCTTCAAATAATTTTCCTACATAGTGATGACCGCGAAGCAGGAGCCTGGAGAGCATGTAATGGAGAAACTGACCCGATTACAGAAGGTGTCACTATTTAGATGTCCATAGATTCTCCCTACCAACTCAGCTTGCTTTGTTCAGCAGCGGTGCTTGATCCTTGGGAAAACTTGTTCCAGGGATGAGGGCAGGGGTCTGCCACACAGTAAAGTTGGCTTTCACCAACTCCACTTGGTGAGCATTTCCCCTAGTTCCAGTCCATTGTGTTAAAGATTGCTTTCCATGTTAATTTTTATACAAGAAATTCAAGACCACCATGGTTAGTTACATTAAAGATCAATGTGACATAAATAAATTACATACATTGAATGTAAACTGTATCTTCAAAAATGCCAATCAAAAACTTCTAGCACGAACTTCATATGCCAAAGCTTTAAAAACCAGGTTGACTAGGTCAAGTCAAGACCTGCCCCTTCTGACAGTTCTTCAAAATGCAGGATTAAGCTTATTGAAAAATTAAAGGGAAACAATTTATGGCCCAGAAGAAATAGTGTCAATGAAATGTTTAATACTGGCAAATCTGGTAGTCTGTGATGAAACTGGAATAAGTAATACTTGACTACATCCAACAACATTTCAGCATCAAATGTGTCGTATTAGGACAAAATGATAAACTACAGACACTGTAAATTGTCACTTGAATGTTTTCTGTTGAAATTAAAAAGAAATCATATTTGGGTAAAGCAGAGAAATAGTAGCACAAACTTTTGTGGCAATTGGCTGGGAGCATTTATGTCTTGAGTATCCATCCAGGAACATAAAGAAAGCATCCATGGAAAAACTTTCTTCATATTTGCATTGTCCAGCAGCTAATCAAGGAAAACTTGCTGAAAAACACATTTTGTGCAGTGTGATGTTGTTTCCTGTTACTGGATTTGGATCTGACTAGATTATGTCTATGTAAACAATAAAGCATATGATCAGGTGGTTTAAAATAAAAATAGCTTACATGACAAAGTATAAAGTTTTCCTGTATATTTATCAGCCCATAGTAACCCATGGTTTTAACCTGCTCTTCTATAACCCAGTTATTTGAGGTTATTTTCCAGTTCTAGTCTGGAGGGCAATTGCAAATCATAGTTCACCAATACAGATACAAACTATGATATGAGCTACAGAAAAAAAAAATGAAATCAAACCACACACTTAAGAGAAAGGGCTGTAAGGCTCACTTCTCAAATTCAAATCCAAATATCATCAGTATTACGAAAGCTTCACCAGTTAGTGCAAGTGTCTGGGCCCAAATTCAATGTGTGCCAGACTCCTACATTTCAAGATCCAGAAATGAAACCTGTTTGCAGACAATACTACCATCAGAGAGGAAACTGTAGTCTACTGGCAGATCCATTTTTCTTCTGGCTCCTTGTCCTGAACATATTCCCATCAGAAATATATAGCATTCACTCAATTAGCCCTTTTAGATAGACAGTAAGTCAATGACTACTTCTTTTTAAACATGCTTTTGCATTATAGGTGGTTGGGAACCACTGTTGTAAAATGTCAACTTCTGTTTCATTTGAATGTGAAACTGGGTTTTTAAACTGTACTACTTATATTTCTGCTGTAAATTATTTTCAGAATGTTGTCAGGAAAGTAGGCTACATATTTATGAATTAATGAATTTATGTAGAGCTGTGCACTGAAGGACCCATGATTTTTGTGTTTTGTGTGTGGGCCCAGAAGAGGCCTACGATTGGACAGTGGTTTGGGGATAATCCTACATGGAAATTAGATGGATCTATGAGCATCTGTGTTTTGGAACCACTCAAAGGATGCACTGAAGGAACCATGATTTCTGTTTGCCTCTTGCAGCATTTGTTTGTTGATTGACTTTGGTTTTAGTGCTATTGATTGTTATGTGCTATTTTTTATCCGTATATTGTAAACTGTCTAGAATAGTGCTTCACAATAATATTATATAAATCTATGTGACAGGCGAGAGGAGAGTATAGAAGCTCTCGTTGGAGTGCCGTCCACCCGTAAGATATCTAAAGAGGTGCAGACCACTCCTCCGCCAACCCCTTGTGAAAGAATACACCAGGGAATAGACACCCGGGAGCTGGAAGCAAATCTGCGGGGCTTGACCGTGGCGACCCAGATGGAAGGAGATTTGGCGGGGAAAGTAGGAAGGGGGAGGTCTGTAGTGGAGGCGGGAATAGGAGATATAAAAAGGGGACACGACAACATACCGGGGGGTTGGGAACTCATCTGGGTGGAAGACCCGTGGACTGGGGAATGGGAAAGGGTAAAGGTCCCTAGAGAAGAGGCGGATTATCGCCGGAGGAAGGGGCTTCCCCAGCGACCGTCGTACTGGGGAGAGTCTGAGGCGAGAGAGTGGAGGAGGCGGTTAAAGGAAGAAAAGGAAATAGTGGCCAGAGAGGCGGAGGAGCGTCGGGCATGGCGTGTGGAGGAGGCACGGAGAGTGGCGTATCTCCGGGACCATGGACCACCTTTGAGGGAACGGGAGACCCGATCTGGAGAGAGGACGGAGATGAAGAGACCCTACCGCTATTGAGAGAGGAGGGAGAAGAACAAGACAGTCCCGGTTATAACCCCTTTTTGCCCGGTCCATAGGAAGAGAAATCCCTAAACCCGTTTGATACAAGTCTTTGGATACCCTTGCAACGTCCGTTGTCGTAGCAAGAGATGTTGCCACAAGTTACCACAGATGAAGTTTCACCCCTGTTTAAAACAATAAAAGACAGTTTGGATTACAATCAAAAAGAGATTCCTGTTTTATTTGATAAAAAGAAGGAGGCTATATTCGAACCTTCACAATCTAATAAATAAAAACAGTTTGTTGTATTAAGAGAATAACTATAGGATGCCAGCATCCACATACCGTATTTTTCGCTCCATAAGACGCACCTCACCATAAGACGCACATAATTTTTAGAGGAGGAAAACAGGAAAAAAGGAATGGTTCCCGCGAAGAGCGCCGGAAGTAAAACTCCGCCCCCTTTCAGAGAAAGGGTACGCTCTGTCTTCGGGGGCGCGCCTATAACTGTTCTGGCCGAAGAAAAAAATACCAAAAAATAAAAAATAAAACACTGCAAGTCCCACGCTGGGACTGCAAAAAAACAAAAACAAAAAACAAACAAATCCAAAAATAAACATTGGAGCAAGTCCCACGCTGCGACTGAAAAAACAAACAAACAAAAAAACACTAAAAAACAAAACAACACAGAAACATACCCCCCCCCAGCCCAAACCTACCCTCCAAAACCCACCCAGAACAACTTTTTTAAAAGGAAAAAGCAGCACTTTACCAGTCCGAAGCCTCTGCGGAGGCTTCCCGGGCTACCAAAGCACCGGCACCCCGGCCGCTTCTCCTTCTTCCTCCTGCGCCGCTGCCGCACGCCCCGTCCACGGAGCCCCTCCAACCCGCGCCTTCGGCGGCGCTTACTCGCGGGTAGACTAGCGCCTTCGGCGGCGCTTACTCGTGAGTAGACTCGCGCCAGGGTGAAAAGAGCACCCGTTGGGGCGAAAGAGCTACAGTATTCGCTCCATAAGACGCACACACTTTCCCCCCCACTTTTTTGGGGGGGAAAAGTGCATCTTATGGAGCGAAAAATACGGTACTCTTTTACAGATTGAGCGACTCTGCAAGATGAGCAGAGCATACACACTGAGAGGGATCGTTCTGGCATGCTAAAGCTCTAGAACAGGGGGTCTCCAAACTTTTCAGTGTGAGGACCACATCATATATTTTACATGTTTTCGAGGGCCGAAGGAGGGAAGGGGGACCCAAGCAATCCCCTACTCCTGCTGTCTTTGAGACAGCGGAGGTAGGGGATTGCTTGGGTCCCCCTTCCCTCCTCTTCCTATGCCCAAGTGGGGATAGGAAGAGGAGTGAAGCCTGATTTAAGCAATCCACCATCCCCGTGGTCTTTGCAAAGACAGTGGAGGTGGGGGATCGCTTCTATCAGGCTTCGCTCCTCTTCCTATCTCCGCCCTTGCATAGAAAGAGGAGGGAAGGGCGAAGACAGTGGGGGGTGGGGGATTGCTTGGGTCCCCCTTCCCTCCTCTTCCTATGCCCAGGCTGGATAAAAAGGCAAGGCCGGCCGGATGTTGCCCACGAGCCGTAGTTTGGAGACCCCTGCTCTAGAATGATCGGAGGACCTCTGCGTAGGCACAGAACTACTGTAACCCCAAGTGTGTGATTCACATAGGCCATGAAGAACATACAGATCAAAGTAGAAAGAAGGAATTTAGTTTTGTGCTGGTAAAGAACATTTTTTTCAGACTATTAATATTCAAACTTTTTCTGACACAGTAGGATTATTAGTATAAGCCCTCCTTGGACCCCACAGAACTAGATAATTAGTGGCCAGTCTCTAATATCCCATTCTTGGGCAAGGTGCTGGAGCAGGTTGTGGCTTCTCAGCTCCAGAGGTTCCTGGATGAGACGGAGTATCCAGATCCATTTCAATCTGGCTTCAGGCCTGGTTATGGGACAAAGACTGCTTTGGTCGCCTTGGTGGACCTATGTTGGGAACTGGACAGGGGGAATGTGTCCCTGTTGGTTCTGCTGGACTTCTCAGTGGCTTTTGATACCATCGACTGTACGTAGTATCCTTCTGGGCCCTCTCTCTGGAATGGGACTTGGAGGCATTGTTTAACAGTGATATCGGTCCTTCCTGGACGTGAGAACGCAGCAGGTGGTGCTGGGGGACTCCTGTTCAATACCCTGGTCTTTGGCCTGTGGTGCCCCTCAGGGATCTGTTGTCCTCTACGCTATTTAACATCTACATGAAACTGCTGGGAGAGGTTTTCTAGAGTTTTGGGGTTCGGTGTCACCAGTATGCTGTGAAAACACAGGCATGCAGCTTGGGGGTTGTAGCGTTCTCCTTTAAATGTGGTCATGGCTCAGGTTTAGTTAGAGTGGGTCATGCATATTTATGTTGCTGAGAGGCGGAGCCAAGAGGCAGAGTATAAGAGGCAGAGCCTGAGGGGGAGAAGATCAGATCAGAGTTTTGGAAGGAGTTTGATTAGCAGAGTTCAGAGATTTATGTGATTGTGATTAGACTAATGAAAATATAGTAGGAGATCTGAGAAGTGATTGACCAGTGACTGGAAGGGAGAAGGAATAGAACTGAATATTATAATACTGAAACAAATAAGCAAATAAACTAAAGATCTTTCTATTTCATTAAAGAGTGGACCTGATTCTTTCTAAAGGAGTTATGGAGATCTAGGGATCTCCTGGTGGCAGCAGTGGAAGAAAGGAAAGAGTTTAGTTTTGCCCTGGTGTGCTCTGAGGTCTGAGTCTAGGTGGACAGACCAAGGCACGAGTGGGTCCAACGCCACATAGGTGCCAGAGGTGTGGGATCCAAAAAGGGTCAAATCGCGACATTGGTGTCCAGCGGCGGGAAACGAAGTAATCCAGTGAAGCCTATTGAAATAATCCAGTGAAGCCTATTGAAGTAATCCAGTGAAGCCTTTATAAAAGAGTTTATTGGTACCTTTTAGACAGGATCTGTGGCAATGAGGTTTGGTTCCTGCTAGAGCTTTTGGGAAAAGCTTAGTAGCGGGGCCTCAGAACCCAGATCAGGGGGGTCTAAGATAGGGAACGACTCTGTGAGGAAATTTCTGAGTTTTACCTCAGGATCTGAGGATCAGAGGTCTTGCTGTGAAATCCCAGGCTCTGAGAGAGGAGAGCGCTGTGGATAAGGCAGAAGCCAGGTCATAGCAGATCTGAGGGAGAGAACCTAAGGAAAAGGCTTGGATTCTCTGAGAGGGAATTTCTGAGTTTACCTCAGGATCTGAGGATCAGAGGGCTTACTGTAAAATCCCAGGCTCTGAGATAGGAGAGCGCTGTGGATAAGGCAGAAGCCAGGTCATAGCAGATCTGAGGGAAAGTACTAAAAGAAAAGGCTGGAAAAATTTATATCAGTAACTGGAAGTAAAATAAGAAAAACAGGTCCTTTTAAAATTTTGTGAACGCTGCTCTAATCACCCAGAAAGAAAAGATGCCTCACAAACGCGCCACAAGGGGGAGTCCTGAGTCTGAAGAGTTACCTCAGGAATTGGAGGGAGAACAAAAGGAAATAGGCGTTGAGGTTACCTCAGAGGGACATAAGGAATTAAGCCCTCAAGAATTTGAGAGATGGAAACTGGAACGGGAATTTAAATTTAAGGAACTACAGCTCAGAGCTGAGCAGGAGGCCAGACAATTTGAGCAGGAAGAGAGAAGAAGGGAACTGGAAAGCAAAGAAAGAGCTGAGCCAGACAATTTGAGCAGGAAGAGAGAAGAAGGGAACTGGAAAGCAAAGAAAGAGCTGAGAAGGAGGCCAGACAATTTGAACAGGAAGAGAGAAAAAGGGAAATGGATTTTCAACTACAGATGAGACAATTAGAGATTTCTGCTCTAAACGATAACCTTAATACTAACAACAGTGGGGGAGGTGGAATCCTGTCAAAGATAGATTTAAAGAAGTTTCCCCAGTACAAAAGAGGGGACTGTCCTGAATCCTTCCTCATTGCTTTTGAACGCACCTGCAATGACTTTGAAATCAGAAATGAGGATAGAATGATGGTTTTAAGAGCGCAGGTTAGCGGAGATCTGGCAGAAATATATGCCCAGATGAATCCCGAGAAGGCAAGAGATTTTGAGGCATATAAAAAGATGGTTTATTCAAGATTTTGTCTGAACTCTGAACACCTGAGGCGGAAATTTCGCTCTCTCTCTAAAAAGCAGGATGAATTGTACTCTCAGTTGGGAGCTAGATTGGCGCAGACTCTGGAAAAGTGGATTGAAAGAGAGGAGATCACTTCTTTAGAACAGTTGAAGGATTTAATTGGGCTAGAACAGTTTTACTCCCTATTACCTGGAGAACTACGGTATTTAGTAAGGGACAAGAATCCTAAAAATTTATGGGAAGCGGGAGAACAAACTGATTTGATTAATGCTTACAGGAACCCTAGATTTTCAGAGCTGAGAGTAAATAAACCAAACTGGGACAATAACTATAAAAAGCCTTTTAATAAAAATTACCTCAGCAGGAATCCTGAGAGAGAAGGTCAGGGCGGGACTTCCCCAAAGTTGCCAAGGGCTAGCCCGCCAAAAACATCAAACCCTGAGGCACGGTTCGCCAAAGTACCTCAGAATGACAAAAGGAATTTTAAATGTTTTAACTGTGGGCAACCAGGCCACTTACAATTCCAGTGTAGGCAACCATACCCCAACTTGCAGAGAAATGATTCTCTAACCAAAAAGGTGTATTGTGTCAAGCAAGTGGAATCAGGGGAGGAAAATAGTAGACAGAGACCTGATCCCATAACCACCACCACTTCTACTGACCATGAGGAGGAAGATATTCCTATAGCCCAAGTAGTCCATTGTTTCTATATCAGCAATGACCAGACCCTTCTCAGAAACGCAGGTGAAGAGATAGTTGTGAAAGGAAAGAAGTACATTGCAATAAGAGATACAGGATCTCAAATCTCCATTGTCCATTCCGATTTAGTAGCCCAGGATGACATTATTCCTGGCAAAGAAATGTCTTTAAAGGGAATTGGGAAGGAAACCGTGGTTTTAAAAGTGGCTGAGATACCAGTAGAATACCAGAATTGGTCTGGAAAGTGGCAAGTAGCTGTGTCAGATGAAATACCAGCAGCTTTTCTCCTTGGTTGGGATTTAATAGAGCATGTCAAGAGTGCGTTAGTGCTTACCCGCTCAAAGGGGGGTCAAAACTCACCCTCTGCAGCTCAAACCGATACTGTAGCAGAGAAAGGCCTAGGTGGAGCGGTTACCGTGGCAACCCAGCTTGATAGGGCTGAGGCAGAACTCATGCTACTACAGAATCCCAAAACAAATAACAATTTTGCCCAGGAGCAGAAGGAGGACATTAGCTTGGGAGTTTGCTTTGAAGCTGCCAGGACTCCCACTGTACTGTCTCCTGAGTGCCCTGAGAGCTTTAGCTTAACCAAAGACCTTCTGTACAGGGAAACGTTAGCTACTCCATACCGAGGAAAAGGGGAACCCCGAAAGCAATTAGTGGTCCCTAGTAAATACAGGGAGAAAATCATTAATCAAGCTCACAGCAGTTTATTTGGAGCTCACATGGGGATCACCAGAACCAAAAGACGGGTTGGCCAGAACTTCTTTTGGCCAGGTATGGGCAAACAGATTACTTGTTTTTGCAAAACGTGTGATGTCTGTCAGAGACGAGGGACTGGGCAGGACAGGACCAAAGCCAAATTATGTCCTCTGCCAGTCATCTCTACACCATTCCAAAGGCTGGGAATTGATCTAGTGGGTCCTTTACCTAATGCCACCCGTAGGGGAAATAAATACATCTTGACCATAATGGATTTTGCCACTAGATATCCCGAGGCAATTCCTTTTCGCAACATGGAAACTGACACCGTGGCAGATGCCCTAATCAATTACATGAGCCGATTGGGATTTGCCAGCGAGATAGTCAGCGATTTGGGAATGAGTTTCACATCCAAACTGATCAAAAGGTTATGGAAGGCTTGTGGAATTACCCAAATCAATTCGACTCCATATCATCCAGAGACCAACGGGCTAGTTGAGAAATTCAATGGCACTTTAGTGCGCATGATTAAGGCGTATGTAGCAGAGAACCCAAATGATTGGGACTGCAAAATACAACCCTTACTATATGCTTATAGGAGCATCCCTCAAGAGAGCACGGGATTTAGTCCTTTTGAGTTACTGCTAGGACGAGAGGCGCGCGGACCTTTAGATTTGCTCCGCATGAACTGGGAAGACCACAGAGAAAGTGACCCAGAGTCAGTGGTAGAATATATGCACAGGTTGCAAAACACCCTGCAAAGGTCTCTAGAGATAGCCGGAAAGAACTTAAGGGCTGCCCAGACTAAGCAGAAGACCTGGTATGACAAGAAAGCCCTTGAAAGAACTTTTGGGCCTGAAGATGAAGTTCTTTTGCTTAGGTCAGTCAAAGGTCACAAGCTACAATTAGCTTGGGAGGATCCCTATAAAGTAGTGACAAAATTGAACAATGTCAATTATGTGATACAGAAGGAGGAAGGCCCTGATGCCTTAAAGAGGGATGCATCTAAAGATGTTCAGGAGGAGAAGAGGGAACTGCCTACCCTTTCCCTAGCTAAGCAAGTGAAGCCCCGAGCCAGACTTAAAGATGACGTCACACTAAAACGACCAGCAGATGACATCCTGTGGACAACCGAGTGGCCGATGACCGCCAGTCGATGGAAAAGGGTGTGGAGGAAGGAGCCAGTGGTCAACAGAGGGACTCCTGAGTACCAGCAGAGGTGTGTCCAGCTGAAGGAGATGACCACAACCGGACCAGTCCATGGTGCGCCAGACTACGACGGAAAAGTGAGACTTGAACTTTGCAAATTTTGCCTTTGCAACAGAGACTCAGTTCTTGCCTCGAAAGCCCACAACATTGTCGCAGATGTGCTTTCCAGGAGGCTAGAGGAATGATACCAGGACTTTTATTATAAACTGAAATGGACTATAATTCACAGTTAATTATTTATGTAAAAGTTCATGATCGTGATTTCTGTATGGTTGTAAATTCTGTAAAATGATAAGGTAATGTATATTATTGATTAGTAGATGAAAAGGTAAAGTATGGTATTGATTATTAAATGATAAGGTAAGGTATTTGGTTGAAATTTAGTAAAAATGTGAAAGTTAAAATGTTATGAGAAACTTAAAAAAAAAAAAGTTTAAGCAATTGCACCTGTTTGTTCAGGAGGAAAAATGTGTTTCCCCTCCCAAACAAACCTAAGTAAGGGGGGAGGTCTGTAGCGTTCTCCTTTAAATGTGGTCATGGCTCAGGTTTAGTTAGAGTGGGTCATGCATATTTATGTTGCTGAGAGGCGGAGCCAAGAGGCAGAGTATAAGAGGCAGAGCCTGAGGGGGAGAAGATCAGATCAGAGTTTTGGAAGGAGTTTGATTAGCAGAGTTCAGAGATTTATGTGATTGTGATTAGACTAATGAAAATATAGTAGGAGATCTGAGAAGTGATTGACCAGTGACTGGAAGGGAGAAGGAATAGAACTGAATATTATAATACTGAAACAAATAAGCAAATAAACTAAAGATCTTTCTATTTCATTAAAGAGTGGACCTGATTCTTTCTAAAGGAGTTATGGGGATCTAGGGATCTCCTGGTGGCAGCAGTGGAAGAAAGGAGAGTTCAGTTTTGCCCTGGTGTGCTCTGAGGTCTGAGTCTAGGTGGACAGACCAAGGCACGAGTGGGTCCAACGCCACATAGGTGCCAGAGGTGTGGGATCCAAAAAGGGTCAAATCGCGACAGGGGTGTTCCTGGATTCATCTCTGAGCCTGGATGTCCAGCTTTTGGCAGTGGCCAGGAGTGCCTTTGCACAGTTAAAACTAGTGTGCCAGCTGCACCTGTTCCTTAAGAGGGCTGATCTGGCCACAGTGACACATGCCCTGGTTACATCTCGACTGGATTACTGCAACATGGTCTACGTGGGGCTATGTTTGGAAAGTGTTTGGAAACTCCAGAGGGTCCAAAATACAGCAGCCAGATTGTTGACTGGGGCTGGTTACAGAGATCATATGACACCCACCCTCCACTACAGCAGCTTCACTGTCTGCTAATCCATTTCCGGGCACAATTCAAAGTGCTGGTCTTAACCTATAAAGCCCTAAACGGCTTGTGGCCAAGCTATCTAAAAACTGTATCTCCCTCTATGAGCCTGCCAGACTTTAAGATCACCAGGGAAGGCCTTTATCTCAGTCCAACCACCCTCACAGGTGTGCTTAGTGGGGACCCAGGAAAGGGCCTTCTCTGTTGCTGCTCCCAGACACTGGAACTCCCTCCCACGGGAAGCTAGGCTGGCCCCATCATTGCTGTCCTTCCGCAATCAGGCAAAGATCTTTCTCTTCAGGTAGGCTTTCCCTTAATAATTGGTGGTCTGAGAGGGCTTTTTAAATGGATTGTTGTGCTACTGTTTTTAGTTTTTAAATATTGTCTTTTTAATTATGTAAGCCACCTTGGATTCTTTTTAAGGAGAAAGGTGGGATAAAAATATTTTAAATATAAATATCTTTTCTTTGCAATCAAAGTGCTGGCTTATTTATTTAAATATAAATAAATAAGCCAGCACCACTTGATTGCAAAGAAAAGATTATTCATTGAATACTTCATTAATCTTACCTGTGTAGTTCAAGAACTGAATTTCGAAACCACACATTCTTGGATAAGGCAAGTTCTAAAAAGATTAATTGGAAAAGGAAACCCTGAAATATATTGAACAAACTTATTTTTGCACAACTTGCATTAAGCAGTAGAATGTTTTACTTTTTAGATCACTGGGCATATGTATTATTTCACGTTTGTAAAAATGAATGCAAGTTACAAAATGACAATGAAGGAGGAAGATGTTCATCTTTACTGATATTTTGTCTTGTTAATATAATTTCAGATTATTTTATACCTCTTGGCTAGACATATAAAAGAGTCATATAATTTATTCTCTACCAGATGCTGCTACTTGAGCACAGAGATGAGTACTATATGGCTAAAAAACTACAATGAAACTGAGAAATCATTAATTATTGATGCATTTTCTTTTTTCTTTAAAAAAGAAGCACCAGGTCCTAATATTTCAGAATCAAAACATAAAGTGGAAATGAAAAACTAAGTAATTTGTTCATTCTTTCTTAGAGTTACAGTATATATACCTGATTTTAGCGCTTTCGCAAGTGGCCAGAAAAGGAAGGGAAAGCATAGGGGAAAAAAAAGGACAAAAATGGGCTACTGTCTAGAATATGAGAAATAAAGTTATTTTTAAAACAAAATTGCAAAGGGCGTCAGGAGACTGAAGAAAAAAGTATAGTAGGAAAGTACTTTCTTTTGAAAAATTAGACTGGGCTTTTTGAGTCATTTACAGTACAATCCTATAAACTTTTATTTGCAGTTAAATTTTACTGTGCTCAATAAGGCTTACTCAAAGGAACACATGCCGAAGACAGCAACCTCACTCTATGATAATGCAATATTGTAATTTCAGTTCTCATTTATTTTACATTTCTGCATTTCAGTTGAATTTGTGATTAATCAGTGGTGAAGTCTTTATACTTAACAAAACGGCAGTGGTAAAGTGAGGGTATAATCGGAACAAAATCAGGGGCTCATACTTTTTTTAATTCCACAGCTTTAGAATCTAATTGTCACCTTGAAAATTATATTTGACTACAAAAGACTGTTTTGTTACAACAACATCCACTGGCTTGAACTTTTGACTAATGTTCCCTAAACAGAAAGTTCCTTTCATCTTCACAAGCAACTCCAATCCAAAACAGGCTTCCACTGAAGGAAAAGAGAGAAGATGACTTTCATCACTTCCCTCTCCCCTCTAAACTGTGCTGCATCTCCTCCCACAATGTTCCATGTGGTCTTCCAATCCCCTGGGAGACCCAGGGTAATTCAATTCAGTTCAATTCTTATTGTTAGGGCCACAGACCTGAGACCCAGAATAAAGAAAAAATAGTTTCCCCTTCCCTCTTCTGCCAGCAAATGTGGTCCATGAATGCAAGTCTGCTTTATGTTCAATTGCAGATTAAACTCCTTTTAAAAACTGTCATAGTTCCATAGAGGAATTTCAGCCATGTGTTTCCCCTGCCACAATAAGCAAAAACGTGAATAGCAGACCTTGCTGCTGAGCACCTCCTGAAGGTACAGGAGCTAGGCACAGACTTCACAAATCCATGATTCCTACTCTTTTTAACTGCTTGGGTCACACAATACTCCAGCTTCCCTTGGCTTTCCTATTATTTCATGTCACGCCTTTTCCTACACCCTAATGATGCCTCAGAACTTCTGTCTCCTTTGCTGCCGCCTTCTTCAACTCTATAGCAATGTCACCAACACTCTCTTAAGTTGCACATGGCTCACAAGGCTGTTTTTATGGCCCAACCATGCTGCCAAAATGTGGTGGAAAACCACTAAAACAAAAATTTCCTCCTTGTTTTAAAGGCTTTAAAATAGTTTATTTGATTGTTTGCTGCCCAAATTCAGCAGCATATTAGGAAAACTCCTTTAAAGCAAGCATTTCCTCCTTTTTAAATGGCTTTTTCATCTATATTTACCATGAACATTTCAGGGTGCAATTTGCTTCCAAAATTTGGTAGCAGTTATGGTAGCTTCTAGGGCCATGACACTAACCAACTGAAGTTACCCACTCTGCACTAAAGTCTCAGCAAAGCTTATCTATTTCCTGCAACTTTCATGTCCATACTGCTTCACTTGCTTCTAACACCATTTTTTTTCTTTCAACAAAGTGACCTTTTATTGACTCACAAAGCTGAAGACAAAAAACTCTATGGCTAACAACTTCCTACATAGACAGACAGGCTGCCACCAATATCAACATAGAAATTCTGTACTGTTGATCATAGGAAATCACTCCTGTTGACAAACAGCTGAATGAGCAAATGCAATATAAGATTAAAGTCTCCCTCCTGCCTGAGCATGTGCACACAACATACTTATTTTTACATTTAAAGTACATTTACTGTACAAAAATACAATCACCTTTAGACTACTTAACACAAACAAAGCTACGCTGCCTTAAATACAACTACACACAAAAAAGGAGTCTGAAAATGCAACTTAAAAAAAAGATGAGGATTTCAAATTGAAGATGAGGATTTATCAGCATTCAGAAATAAGTTATGATCCCTATACTGTATGAATATAATCTGAATCATTTCTGACTTTCTGTCAACTTGATAAAGCATGACAGGTATTTACTTAACCAAATCTAGCCACCTGTCCTAGTTGCAGAGAAAAGCATAATAATGACCACAGTGTAGAGATGACAGTGTTCTGTGCCTACAGAACCAAATATTATGCCAATAAAAACTTGCCTTATGGCAGTGATGGCAAACCTTTTTGAGCCCGAGTGCCCAAACTGCAAAAATAAATAAATAAAAAAAACCCAGCTGGCGGCGGGTGGTGGTGGTGGTGGCAGCGGTGGAAGTGGAGGCGAAAGCAGGAATCCCAGGCACGAAGGTGCCTCCAGACCCCACTCCGGATCCGCCTCCAGTCGTGCCCAACCCTGCCACTACCTATAGCTCGGCCGGCCCGCCACCGCCAGCTGCTCCGGATCCTGGGCTGTTGCCTGTCAGGGCACTAGCACTGCAGCCGCCTCCTCAGGTTTGGCTGCCGGGGGTAGCAATCCAGCGACTTATGGCTCACGTGCCCACAGAGAGGACTCTGTGTGCCAGCTGTGGCATGTGTGTCATAGGTTCGCCATCGCTGCTTTACGGCATACTATGTACTAAAACATAGCTAACAGGAACTGGATGGAGGTGCATCTCAAGTTCCTTTGCTGACACTCTCTGCTGACAACTACTACCTCTTCCTGTTGGGCTTAGTCTCACTTCCCTTAATTCCCAATATTCATTGACTGGGGCTGCCAGGATTTCTTTGCTGGTAGAGCAGAGGAGCAGATATAGCACCATACTAAGAAATTAGTGGGGCTGCATGGTGCAAATGCACACCTGGGAAAGTTAATGAAACAAGATCTATTACATCAGCTTGACTTTATGGCATTAATGAAAGCAACTGTGGGCAACTGTGACCCTACACAGGTTTCTCGACTGCAGTTGCCTTGGTCCTTCACCATTGGAAACACTGGCTAAAACTGATGGAAGCTGCAGTCCAACATCTGGAGGGTAACAATCGTTCATCTCTGCATTAAAGTCTCCAGGTATTCTCAATAAGTCCTTTACTGTTGAAGATAATAACAACATTGCATACTTTCTAACACTAGTTATCAGTAGGAGATGAGGCGTTTAAGACCAAAAGGGATCCTCCTTTCCCACTAGCCTATTGATAAAGTTCTTTTCCCCACTTCTGGCTTGCCCCTCCCCTCTTCCTGTTTGTTTGCTTCACTTCCTTTGTTTGTTAGTTAGAATCCCTCTTCCCCAGCCCTTTCCTAACTTCCAAGCATGCAGAAAGCAGAGAGTGGTCTCTCCCACATGTTGCGATACATTTTTCCTGTTTTTCTACTGATTGTAACTATAGGCAGCAACTGTAAGTAAAGATACTTTTTTCCAATTAAAATGCTTTCAAAGTGATTTTTAACACATACAGTACTAGTTACTATGAAAAGGGGTGGGCTACTGAGACTTAATCTATTCTCTTATGCTTTCTCTGCACAGTTGTTTGTACCTGATACTCTGCTAACTATAAATGAAATTAACCGGATTCTCCAGTACTTATAGCACACTGTAACAATAATGGAGTCATGTATTAATAATTGTCCAAGAGCTTAGCAGCAAAGAACATACTCTACATTCAGAAAATACCAGACACACTCTCTGGCACCCCCATTTAAAAGGATCAGTTGAGCCACCGTCAGCACGAAATATGTTGGGCTTTACATGCAAACACTTTGATCTGATATAAGGCAACTTCTTATGGTCTTATACTTGTCTTTGCAGAGCATGCATTATATAGCTTTTGTGTTAGCCTTTCCACAGCAAGTATTATGTTTTGGATTACATTCAGAACATGGACTTGACTATATTGAGCACAGTTTGGAAATACTAGGCTTTTACAAATGACACACATCCAGATTTGGGCCTAAGTGTGGAAGGCTGTTTGGCAATTATTTGTTCAATAAAACTACTACTAATAGTACTTTTAAGAAATGTCAGCCTTAATAATATTAATAAATCTTAATAATTTTGCACAATGCCTGTTTTTATCAATTTTTCACTCTTGATTTTATTATTGTTATTTTCATACTTTAAAGAATAGTGTTTTTCACACCTTTTGTTTATTAACTGCCCTTCCCGAAGATGCTTCTTGAAATGTCTTTTTATAAATCACCCTTTGACAACTATTTTGTGTTCACCTCTTTTTTGCCTATCAGGGTTAGGCCACAGAAGTACATGTTCTCTTCCATTTCTGGAAGGCAAACCTTTTCTTCACAAAAGTTCAGTGTCATGCCTTTGCTCCTCTTCTTAATCAGTTTTGTTTCACATTAGTTTTAATGTGAATCAGGTTTCTCTCCTCATCTATGATTCAAAACCAAAATTCAGAGCTGGCTATTGGGAACAGAGAAGACAAAACTGGCAGGATTTCATCTCCTTAGAGACTAACTTTAGCAGACAGTAGCTACATGTTTAAAAACATATTTGCCACTAGAAGACTCTTCATTTTTTTATATAAGCAAAGAATGGAAAAGAGCTGAGAATTCTTGCCAAGTATCAAATTTTCCATGAAATTCCACCTGTATTTAATATGAAGAGCATCAGACACAAAGTAAATGGTAGCACATTAAAAATACCTCATCACTTATAAAACATTATATTCCTAGCAAACAATTAGTGAAACTGCTGATGTGTAGTATCTGCTTTTATATTCATGTGCTATACTGTGAGTACTTATGTATGTGGAAGATCTTTACACCTGACCATTGTGTTTTATATAAGCCAAGTGTCCAAAAATGCTATTCCTACACCTTTGGATTTTCTGAAGGCAGAATAGGGTGGGATAATCTGCATCAGATTCTCGCTGGAGCAAAGCCTTGAACCGCAGGGAAGACATTTCATCCCAAAGTAAAGCTGACTTGAAGTGCTGTTTTCATATTCCCCACCAGAGAGAATGTCAGCCATTTGCTTACAAAAGAAGGTATGACTGAGGTGATGGCCTAACTGGCTCTCACATTTCTTTTCCCATTAATTTATAAATCTCTCAAACAGTTATTCCTATAGCTTCTTCATACCTTGGTCTATTGCAGCTTGCCTATTTTATTCAGAAACATTACTTTTTATTCAAAACATTACTTTTTCAGACTATAGTTCCCAGAATTCAACAAGCAGCACGACCAGTGGGCCAGGACTCCTGTGGAATTCTGGGAGTTGTGGTCCAAAATAGTAACTATTCAAATCTCCAATTGTGTTTCACATCATCATCTCATTGGACTGATTCAAATTAGAGCTTGATTCTGCAAAGCCCAAATCCTTGACATAAACAGTTCCACTCTAAGTTTCACTCTGTGGTGTCATCTGAGAGAAGGGGTTGGAGACATGTGTCTCCAAGATGTTGGATTCCAATTCCCATCTGTACAGGATAGCACAGGTAATGATAAAAGATTATGGGACTTACAGTTTAACAACATCTGGAAGATCAAATATTTCCTATCCTTCAAGAGAATGATGAAATTCTCTTAAACACCTTTTATGTACACATTGGGGGGGGGGAATCCATCAGGAGCTCATGTTATTATTGAAGAGTAGTATGTGTGTGATTTACATGCAGAACTTTGCTGATTCAATATCTGGCACCTCTAGTTAAACAGACCAGCTATCATGTGATGAAAAAGACTTCTGCCAGAGAACATGGGTAGCCCCTAAGAAGTGGTTCTCAACCTTGAGTCCCTACATGTTCTTAGACTAAAAACCCCAGAAGCCTTCACTACTAGCTGTATTGGCTAGGATTTCCGTGAGTTGCAGTCCAAGAACATCGTGAGACACAAGGTTGAGAACCACTGGTCTAAAGGAACAAACAGCCTGATAATATGATATAAGGCATTTTTAAAAAAACACTGATATCGAAACAGGATCAGAGGATGAAGAATTTCAGCCCCACTTCTCCTTATTTAATCATCACAGACGCAGTTGTCCCAGACCTTTCTAACCTTGGCCCTATTATTCTTTTCCCAGAAACCAAACATGGCTACCAGGCTGTAAAGAGGAACTGCATAACAAACCCAGGCCCAACTGGGAGGTTTACATAATTTATACTGGCTATTGTAGCTAAATGACAAGGTGCATGTACAACGGGGCACATGACCAGGCACACAACTGAGACATAGCTCAGCACCTT
The DNA here is from genome assembly GCA_037013535.1 of Intellagama lesueurii. Taxonomy (NCBI): domain Eukaryota; kingdom Metazoa; phylum Chordata; class Lepidosauria; order Squamata; family Agamidae; genus Intellagama; species Intellagama lesueurii. Next base: position 175,511,545 of record JBAJHW010000001.1, on the reverse strand, counting down.
ATCAAACAGCTACAATTGTGACAAGGCACATAAACTCTACATGAGCACCAGTAGGATTCTGGCCACTGTTTCCTTTCCCTACATCTTCAGAAGGGGCATAACTCTCCCTCATTATGTTCCTAGACATGGTGGCTGGACCATGCAATATCAGGGGTAATGAATGATATTACAAGATATGAATAGGGGAGGTTTTTTTTTCCATTGGAATATATCACAGTTATTATATGAGGGAGAATGCAAGGGCAGATTCAGGAATGCCTCTTGGTAAGGGCCTGGTAACCTCAACCACTATGGATCAAGCTCGTTCCTATCAGCACATTTCCATCTTGGATTCATCTTTTGGTCACACTAGAGTGAAACAGATTGCTGGGGGAGTAATAGACACTAATATACAGACATACAGACTAGCAAATTTACTCTGCTTTGCCTGCATTACAAAACAAGTATTAGCCCCATCCACTCTAGTGTTTGAATTCTCTTCTTCTCCTACCCCAATGTTTGTTTTCATGCCAGTTTTTTTCTCCCTTCATGCCACCGTTCAGTTCAATAAACATGGCCCCAAAACATAACTTCTCTGGACTCGAATCTCCCAGCCAGCAGGGCCAATTGAGATATAGTTTGCCCAGTTATTTAATTTGGGAAACCAGTAGTATTTGTGAAACAATTCATGCCCAACACATCTGATTAGGGAAGGTTGCCCTATGATCAGGTCCAAAAAAACAGCAGGACACCGGAGGAAGGTAGTAATTTTGCATTACTGACAGAATTTTATGTTACTCACAGTTTTTCAAAGTCCCATACTTATCTCTCCCCCCCCCCCCCCCAACAACAGGCAGTGGACAAGTATGAAATGCCCAAGGTCTGACAATTACTGTATAGATTACAACAATTTATTGTTATAAAGAGAAAAAGAAACACCAATATTTTTGAAAGTTGTTAGCACTTATATTTAAGAAATGATTGTACTATTTTTTTCTTTACAAAGCTTCTTCTGACTCATAGTGTCTTCCAGATACTTTATTTCCCTGTAGACATTAAATGTAGACCCAATATTCTTCTGTCCAGGTTATTTAATATTAATGAAGCTACAAAAGAGAAATTTTGTATTTACATTTAAATTTATCTAAAAATCATTTTTTATCTACCTGATAGAGATTATAGGCTTACTGCCAGTAGATTCATCTGCAAACAGTTAGATATTGCATTCTCACAAGGGATCTGCACCATTAACATTTATTCTCTGCTGTGTGGTTTCATTTTTCATTAACACTATTAATTAACATCTCATCCAAACAGTGACCTACTCCTTGATTGATCTATAGCACTATCATACACATGTTCACTGAGATATCCTACTGAGTTCAAAACATTTTACTCACCAGTGAATGTGCATAGGATTGTGACATTAGTATTAAACTGGAAGTGGAGGGGGAAATACCAAAGAAAAGATGCAGATCAATGAGGAACACTGCTGTCAACATTCCTGTTTTGGGCAATGGTAGTCAGCTAAGATCCTGGTCTTACTTCTGCACTTGCAATGGTCAGCACAGCAGTTTATACAGCCCCGATGGTGATTTATGTGTTTCCCTCACATTCTAAGAAACTTCTGTCTGGAAACAAGATGAAAGAGTGTATCAGAAGAAAAGAGGTGTACTGTACTCAAATACTCCTTTAGCTGCATTAGAGCCTTCACTTAACCTAGTGTTCTCTAGATATACTGAGCTACAACTCCCACCTCAACAGCCAGCACAGAATGACCAGAGTGACTGGGGATGATGGCATGTGCAAGTTGAGGAACACTGGGAAAGCTTCTATGCACTTTCCCTATGAGGAAAGACTGAAAGAATTGGGCATGTTTAGCCTTGAGAAAAGAAGACAGAGGGGTGATATAACACTTTTCAAATACTTCAAAGGCTGTCATACAGAGGAGGGGAAGGATCCGTTCTCAATCATCCCAGAGTACAGGACATGCAACAATGAGCTCAAGTTACAGAAAGCTAGATTTCGGTTGAATATTGGGGAAAACTTCCTAACTGTTAGAGCAGTAAGACAGTTGCCTCTTATAGGTGGTGAGTGTTCCAAAACTGGAGGCATTCAAGATAAATTTAGACAGCCACTTGACAGATATCCTTTGATTTATATTCCTGCATTGAGCAGGGGGTTGGACTTGATGGCGTTATAAGCCCCTTCCAACTTCACTATTCTACGATTCTGTGAAATAACATTGCAGCCGGCCTGCTAGTGTGTGGCAGCCAACTAATCCCAGTTACTGGCAAACTGCAACTTCCATGGTTTTAAGAAGTTAAACAAATAGTTAAATGAATGCACCTGCAACTGTACCACTTGCTCCAGCACAGCAGTCATGACTATATAGCTCATGACTTATTTGTGTGTAGAACAAGAGAAGTGGTTGAGACAATGTGGAAAAGGCAGAAACTAAGGCTAAAATCCTATTGCTTAGTGTAGTAGGTTGAAACTAGAGTAGGCCCATTGAATCAGTAAAATTTATGGAGTAGCTGACACACCAAACCTCCATTAATTCAACAACTCTGCTCATTGCAACTTACTGTGCTAAGCAACAGGATTTCAGCTTTTATATCTAAATATGCCTGAAAATAAAACTATTTTGCAACATAATCCATTGCAATCAGTGTATTTCTCATCAAATGGGCTGTACTGCTTATATTGTTTAAAAAATTAAAACAAGGTCACATTGCAAAGTGCACACCAGGTATTAAAGGTGGAAAGAACCTGAATGTCCATTGTTGATTTCTGTATGCCTTCCTGTACAGAACTGACTATAATCCATAAAAACAAACAGCAATTTAAAACTAAATCCCTTATAATATCACACTGTACTGCAAGAGGAAGAACTGACAAAACCACATGAAGATGTATGCTACCAAAATAGATTTTTAGGGAAGTCATATTATTCATGAAAATTGATCTGTTTCTCAAATCAGAGCGAAATGGATAATGTGGTATGCAGAAAACTGACCCAACAAGGTTTCCAGTTTTAATTCTTCTGGAGGTTGCTCCAGAGAAATGTGCAAACCTGAGTGCTACCTATCCTACTGATCTTAAAGCATGAAGGTTAGAAACTAAATAAATGAATAGACACTGACATTTAGTATACTTTTAAATTAAGGCTAAAGAAAGTTTACCTGCAACTAAACATACAAAGTTCACTGTGAAATATATGGGTATCAGTAATGTTTGGCTTTTCTTTTTCTTCAAGAACTCAGAATTCTATTTTAAGTGCTTTGTACACAACCATTATCATTTTCAGTTAAACTTATACTACCCAATATATGTCTACGGTGGAGTCACACTGAGTTCAATCAGCCTTACTTCCCAATGTTTGTGCTTAATTTTGCAGGCTTAGGCATGCAGTTAGATGAACTTGATTACAGTGCAACCATAATCATAATGAACAGATGAAAGCAGAGACTATGCCTAGTGTTTCGAAGACTCTTTGGGTTCCTTACAGTCTTAGGGCTTTCTCAACGAGGTGAGCAGTATTAGACAAGGTTCTCTTAAAGCAGCTTATCTGCAGTACCAATCTTTCTTTTCACTGTCAGAGCTGCAAGTGTGGGGTGTGTTCTGGAGCAATGATTCCTAAATGGCCAGGCCCATTTTTGGGGCTGTGGTGTCTCAGGAAGGAGCATGCAAATTTCCAGGAAGTAGTAAGAGCCTGGGGCAAATGATGCCTTCTTTCCCAACACCAATGATGGGGGCAGGGAGGTTTAAAATGTTCTTTCGCAAAGGACCATTCACACTTTATTTGTGTCCTCTTCTTCCATCATCCAGGTCCATCAGAGAAGTTATTTTGCTCTAATGGTTATTTATCTGTGTGTGCTTTTATAATGGATCAAATATGCTTTTTCTAGTAGCAATTTTAGATAAGGGCTCCCTTCAGATTTTTACTCACAGAAGCAAGGACATATACATATCACTGTCTGAAAATATCTTACATTTAACACCATAGAATGAATAGATAGATGCTATGGGTGGGCATAATAAGCAGAAATTAGAGCAGGGGCAACTCTGAGAAGCACCTTTTAAGGCACACTAACTTTAAGCAGGACAACAGTGAGGCCCACACTCTTAAATATGTCCCATAATATTCTTTCACATACAGGCATGCTACAGCAGAGAGATCAACATGGAAAATATTTTTTGAAAGCAGAATGCTGGATTATAGCACCTATCTTCTACAACAAAATATTATTTGCACCAGTACTCTTTTTGGTTTTTGGGCGAGGGTCAAGAGGATAAAAACAGCATGTCCAGTAAAAGATTAAAAGAGAGTCCTAGGCTCCATGTAAGGGTTAAAGCTTTTACACTACACCAGTAGTTCCCAATCTTGGGTCCCCAGATGTTCTTGGACTACAACTCTCAGAAATCCAGGCTAGCATAACTAGTGGTGGCAGCTTCTGGGAGTTTTAGTTCAAAAACATACAAGTCAGGTTGTTCATTAAGTTTATTCTGCACAATTTAAATATTATTTAATGACTCCTAAGACAAGTGGAAACTGCTTCATTTAGCTCCACCAGTGTCATACACTGCAGAATATTTTACCAAAAATGTCTTATTCTTCCAAGATCTTTTAAAATCTAGTGATGTCACTGTTTCCACACAGCTCAGAAACATTCCTACAGTGAAAGTGGCCTGAAGTGAACTCATGGCTTGCAGAATTGATCAATCTAAAATAAAACCTGTTCCCTGAATATCTAGTTCTGATGTAGCAGTTCTCAAAGAGGTAGCTGTGTTGATGTTTCAGCCATATCAGTTTTCAAAAAGAGAATCACTGTGGCACTATAAACACTAACACATTTGTTTCACTGTGGGCCTTTATTACAATCTACTTCCTGAGATAATATTTAAGCTACAGGTTTACACACAGTTATATTATGGGAATGGTGACCAATGAGATGGGATACTGATATAGGTAAGAATCCTCCCAAAGGACAAGACCACAGGTAATGAACTTTCCAAGTATATTCAGTTTGAACTGAATATATTTGGTCTTTAAGGTGCCACAATACTTTTGTATCTTCAAACAAAATGAGGATTTCAACATCTCCCCATCACCCTGTGATGAAACCTGTCATAGAAAAGATTATAAGCTACCACATATTGGTAAACACATCATGTGAAGTTTGATAAGCAGATAGTGACTGGGGTGTCAAAGAAAGCCTGATGTCAGATCTAAAGGATGCAAGCAGGTACCTTTGAAGACACAAAGGACAAATCTTTCTAAGAGGATAAACAAATGATCTACAGATGGGGCTCTCTATTAAACAGCTCTGTTCAAGGCTACAGTGGTTGCAAATACTATCGAGGAAGGTTATAGAAAAAGTGCCCTTGGCTTCTATACTAAATGGCTGAAATCCAGTAGTCACAACTAGATTGGGCTCACTGAACCAAGAGAACTTACACAGGTGTTCATTCACCAAACTCCTACTGATTCAATGGGCCTACTCTAGATGCAACTTACTACTCGATTTCAGCCAATGTCTACAAAGCATTTTTAAATCACATTATACATTTTCACCTAACAACTTTTCTCCAAAAAACTAAGGTGAATGACTATTGGAGCATATTTTGGAGGAAAAGTCATGTGCTTTTTGTAAAGTCTAAAAGTTCAAAGAAGAGTCAGTAACTGTAGCTAGAATCCTACTACTTACTGATGTAAGCAAATTGCCATTAGTTCAAGAGTCAATGCTTGCATTTGTTGTTGTATACCAGTACTGTGACTTGCCACACGACGAATACAAGTATATGAAATAATAGCATATTGGATAGTCTGAAAAAACACAATGGATGTGCCAGAAAATACAGTAAGCAATGCAGTAACAATGGTACTACACTAGCACCAGGGAGAAAGCTAGTACAGTGGTGCCTCGCTAGACGATGTTAATCCGTTCCGCGAAGATCGCTGTCTTGCGAAAACATCGTCTAGCGAAGCACGTTTTCCCATTGGAATGCATTGAAATCTCTTCAATGCGTTCCAAGGGAAAACGCAGTCGTCTTGCGAAAATCTCCCATAGGGAAACATCGTCTAGCGAGCGCGGGTCCCCGTCGGAATGCACTGACAGCTGCACTGACAGCTTTTGACCACTAGTCGGCGCATTCCTATGGGGAAACCTCATCGTCTAGCGAAAATTCCCCATAGGAGACCATCGTTTTGCGAAGCGCAGTAGCGATCGCAAAAAGGCATCGTCTAGCGATTTCCTCGTCCTGCGAGGCAATCGTCTAGCGAGGCACCACTGTATGGGCTGCCTGGGAACAGTAAGGCTTGATTAGAACTATCTACCGTGTTTCCCCGAAAATAAGACAGGGTCTTTGTAGTGAACAGCCCTGCCCTCACCTGTCCGTCACAGCAGAACCTTAAAGCAGGAGCCAATGAGGGGTCGGAAGGCGGAGCCAAGGGGGGAGGGAGCTGGATATAAAGGCTGGTGTATGGAGTCTGAGGGAGATTCGGAGAGTTTCTGTTAGAGAGACTGTATGAAACTTAAAAGGTGAATTAAGAGTGAGTTAGAGATCAGTAAGAACGATGAATGGAACAGAGAGTTAAAAGAGTTATAAAGTTAAAGCCGCTTCGAGTGAAAGACAAGTGATTAGCAACCTGTGATTTTTCTCATGAATATTAATCGTATGTTAACTTCCCTGATTTAATAAATGACTTAAGTTTCAAAAGTACACGTGTCTCCATGATTAAATGGTATTAAAACAGTAATACCTGGTGGCAGCGAAGGAGGAAGAAGAGCGGGAACCTTTGAAGGCCAGGGGAATAGGGGCTTCAGAGGAACCGCAACAGTCTTATATTAATTTTTGCTCCAAAAAACACATTAGGGCTTATTTTCAGGGGATGTTTTATTTTACAGTCATGTCATCTTCAGGTCGCTGCACAATGGTGGAGGGTGGGGTTTCACTTAACTAGGGCTTATTTTTTGGGTAGGGCTTATATTACGAGCATCCTGAAAAATCATACTAGGGCTTATTTGCAGGTTAGGTCTTATTTTCGGGGAAACAGGGTAGTCAAACCTGACCACTCACACAGAAATGGCTCCTGTCAATACTGTGAAGTGGCTTAATGAGCTAGCCACTTCAGGATATTGGCAAATTAATCACTTCTTCTGCTCAGCAGAGGCCAGGGAAACAGAAAAAAAGGGACTTTATATAGACTATTTCTGATGCACTGCATCAGTTGTTTGAAAAAAGAAAACCCAACAACTTTCCTTTGCCTTCTCTTAAAAGAGCAGGTTGAAAAACTGCCTGCAGTTGAAGCCACTGCTGTTGATGCAAGTGCAGACGGTTTCTCAACTGTCCCTTTAAGGTGAGGCAAATAATTTTAAAAAAAAAACTTTTATAACTGATGTTAGCACATCAGCGATAGTCTATATATAGTCAAATTTTTGTCATTTCCCTGGCCTCTGCCAGAGGGGAAATGATATTTGCCAATATTCTGAAGTAGCTCAATTATTAAGCCACTTCACGATACTGGGAAATTGAAAAGTGTAAGGCTTGTTGTTCCTACCTGCACAAGAAAAATAGAATCCCCTTGACAGGGGCAGAAAGGTGTGGATGGAAACACTCTGGGGCAAAAAGATGTCTGATTGCCATCATGACGAGTGCACCAGCCCATCCCTGTAGCATTCCAAACAGAGGACTAAAAAGCCCATGTAGTCACCCTCACTGTATGTGAAAAACTGGCTCAGATATAAAATGTTTTCAGAAAATACAGGAGACCAAAGCTTGACTAAAACGAACTGGAACTTTAGAAGATGTGAACTACTGAGGGAGTCTTTGAGATTGCCAAGCACATATGTGGTGAAACTCACTTTTCGAGTATGGGCTAGTATGTTGTCTAGCTTATAAATAAACAAACTGCACTATGTGATGAACCTCCTTTACATTGGCCAAAATTCCTTCTACTGCTGCAGGCCACAAAACCCAATAATCCAGGAAGCAGGGAAGGGGGCTTAGCTCTGGCACAGACAGAACGTGCTTGCTCTTCCTAGAATGGGCACATTACCTACACCACTTTTGACCTGGGAATGGGAATTCCTCTCCCATTAGTTTCAATGAGGTTTTTTTTTTAAATTCACTCTGCCAACAAATGAGAATGAAAATACTGCCTGCACCAGCCTGGGCCATGGAGAGGCAACTGGTCTTGAGAGTGACTGACTGTACGCCAATGGGTTTCCCACCCAACTCAGGATAATTATTCATCTTCATCCACAACTGAAACTAGGCCTCAGCCAGTGTAACATCATTTGGTTGGACTCATCCCCCCATGTACTACTTTTGTTACTCTGCTGAGTGCCATTTTAACTTATGTTGTAATACAAACACTGTAAACATCAAAGAAATTGTTAATAATCACTGAACCGCCTCATGTAACACAACTATAAATCCTAAGCATTGTGGCCAGGCAGTGCTGAACAACTGAATAGCAAAAAGTGAAACTAGAGCACCAAGCATTACCTATGGTCTCCATGAAAGGCAGAACTTTGCTTTGCTTTCACTGTACCCTGGCTTTCAAGACTATCCACACACAGAGCTGTGAGATAAACAAAGTGTTCAAAGAATGCAGTTTTGATCCAAAATACTTTATTAAGAAAAACAACCCTTGAAGGCCGTTTAACCTCAAAGCACTTTTTCAGCACAACTTTAAAGCCATGTGGGTTTTTTTATATAATAAAAAGATAAAGCTTTGTTGTTGTAATTTTAATGTGACCTCCCGTTCAACGTTCGGTGGAAGCGATCTGGCTAGATCCAGAGGGAAGTCGGGGGCCGGTCCAGATCAGCTCCGAGCCTGTGTGTCCCCAGGCTGTGCCGCCGCCACCGCCAGCTGCAGCGGCTGGGCTGCCCCCGTCCCGTCCCGTCCTCCCCGGTGACAATGCCAGGGATCTCCCCTACCGAGAAAGGGGCGGGAAAGCGCAGGGGAATCCTGGGGTGGGGAAGCGAACTTGTCCCGTAGCTAGAGGCTTAAGGGACAGGAGGAAGAGGCGCGCGGGGTGGTGGTGGTGTCCGAGCTCGGGACATTGAAGCCCCCCGGATCAGTATCTTCTACACTAAAGGAGGCTGGGGGCATTTAAAAAAAAAATCGGGGGTGGTCCGGCTACCATTCTATTTCCTGATCAACGCAAGGGGGATGCATCCATTACACTTGAGGAGGCGGCGGCGGGGCGGGGGGGAGGAGGAGGAGGAGGCTCGGTTTGTAAACCCTGCAGGCTGCAGGGAGGAAGCGCTTGAGTTTCCCTCCTTTCCCCGCCCGCGAATTACAGCGGACTCGACGTTGCCGTTTATTTTTATTTGCGCGCGCGCCCGCGCGTGTTCCTCCTCACGACTGAGGTCAAGCACCTCGCCGCCGCCGCCACCACCCCGGTTAGCGGCGGGAGAGGGTGCCTCCCGCATTAAGAAATAAATAAAAATAAAAAAAGGGGAGGGGGCCCTCGGAGGGACGTCTCTCCTGCAACCATTTTGCTCTCTTGCCAACGGCGGGGAGGAGGAGGCGGTGGAGGAAGGGGACGTGGTGGCTTCTCGCCCGCCCGCCCCCCACCGCCACTTCTAGAGCCGGGCAGCAGCTGAGCTGAGCGGCCCCCCTTCCCCGTGGGGAAAGCACAACGGCCACAACAACACCCACACCGCCAGAGCCGTTGCCGCCGCCGCCGCTGCCTCGCCTGGCCCGGCCCGACCGCCGGTCCCGCGCAGCGAACAAAGAATAATGGCGGATGGAGGCGGCGGCGGCGGCGGCGGCTGTGGCCGGCTTCGGCAAGGAGGCGGCGGCGGCGGCGGCGAGGAAGACCTGAAAGGGGATGAGAGGGTGGCGGTAGGAGAACAGGGAGGAGAGGCTTCATCTTAAAATTAAAAATAATACTTGTTGGCGCGAGGGGGGGGGAAGAGAAGAGAAGCGGGAGCCCCTCCTGCGGCGCGGCGGCAGGCCTAGCCGTGGCTGTCCCTCTCTTTCTCCTCCTCCTCCTCCCGCGGGCTCCCCTGATCGCCTTCTCCCCCCGTCGGCCGCCCGCCCGCCCGCCTCAGCCACCCCGCCTCAGCTTCAGCCGCCGCCGCCGCCGCCGCTCGTGCTGGTGCCCGGCTGGGCCGCTGCCCCGGCCACCCCTCCCTGTTTTTCTTCTCTTGGTCTGTCTGTCTGCTGCTTTCTTTCTCCTTCTTTCTCGCTTCGCTTTTCTCCTCTTACCGGCTAGAGGCTGCTCCGTCACTGCTTTCGTTCGCGCTTAGGCTCTCGCCGCAGTTTTATTCTCTCCCCCACGTAACACACCGCGTCAAACTACACCTCCGCCGCGTCACTCACATAACACACACACGCTCTCTCAGGCTCTCCCAGCCCCGGCGACAGGCAAGCAGCAGCGGCCGACTGAGAGAGAGGGAGAGGGGGAGAGAGAGAGAGAGAGAGAGAGAGAGAGAGAGGAACCAGCCCAGGGAGCAAGCGCCGCCGAGCATGCCGCGGCTGCTCTCCTCCTCCTCCTCCCCTCCTCCTTCTCCTCCTGCCCCCCTCCCTCGCCCATTGCACACCCCCTCCCTTCCCTCCACACACGGAAAGAACCGAACGGCCTCCACGGAAAGGCCCGAAAGCAGCTGAGGGACTGCGACGGAGGAGGCAAGGCCGAACGAAGACGGGAAGAATATGAAAGTGGCCGGCCGGGCCTAGGAGAGAGACTCCCGACGGTACCCGGCAGATGGGCCACGACGGGCTCCTTCGTATCTGCCACCTAAACGCAACGAGATGGGCATTAATAATAAAGGAGGAGTCAAGGCCAGAGGGGTAGAAGGGGCGCGGGAAATTGTACTCAGTGGCGCTGTAATACAAATGAACCCGGCTCTCCCGCCTCCAGTTGTTGGGAGAGAAGAGGGAGACGCGGCGCCCGCCTTCGTTTCCTCACGGGAGAACCCGGTGTGGTTTCTGTAGACCTGGGGAGGGACGATGGGAGCAAGCCCAGGGCCAGAAGGAGGACCGTGAGGAGGCTGGGAAGGACCTAAGTTAGTTGTGCGGGGTATAAGATTGACTGATTAATTTTAATTCATGAGAGGCAGTCTGAGGCATTGCCACACTAAGCACTCCATGTGAAAGCTGGAAGACAGAAACTTGAGTGTCTTTGAGTTCCTTCTTTGTCTACTTCCAGTTTATTTATTTTTATGGAAGCTGGGAGTTCAGGCTAGCTAATGGCTACTCAGCTGGGTGGCCTGCCTAGCTTAAAAAAGGCTTTTAAAAAAATAAACCTGGGTGAGTTTAACTTCAGGGGCAAATAATGACCCCTCAAGGGGCAATTCCCTCTGGCTAATTTTTCAGGGTCCGTGTTCAAAATGCCAGATGCAGGGAAGGGGGTATCAGGAGACAGATATCTAGTTGTCTCGGGTGCTCCCAGAGGCATCGGGTGGGGCCCCTGTGAGATACAGGAAGCTGGACTGGATGGGCCCTTGGCCTCATCCAGCAGGGCTCTTGTGTTAACACAGTGCATTAATCCTGTAGGGAGAATACCTTCTTTTAAGCTGCTACAGTTTAGCAATCTGTGAGTAGGGCAGGGTGTTCATGCCTCATCTTAAATAGATGGGATATATTGGTTCCCAAAAGGCATGCTTTGTTGCAGAATTAACATACAATGAGACCTTCGAACAGATATGTGTAAGGGTTCATTACCTTGAGAAGAGTTTTTTCCCTTTACTTCCACGTCTAGCCCAGCAACACATGACTCTTGACTAGAGATGGGGCTATTCGTATACGAATACGCCCCCATAGGTGGACATAACGAGGGTTTGCCCACTCACCTTCCGCTGCTGCCGCGGGCTCCACTTCCTATCACTCTGGAGCTCATGGTGGATTAGCCACTCCTGGCAGGAGGCAGGAGGACGAGCCTCTTGGCCGACTGGGCGCTCCAGAGCGATAGGAAGGGAGAGCGGAGCCCGCGGCAGCAGCGAACAGTGAGTGAGTGGACCCTCGTTATGTCCACCTGCGGGGGGGTATTCGTATACAAATATGAGTACCCCCATGTCTACTCTTGACCATGGATTGTAGTAACAGGATTTATTTATAGGTGCATCTAGGAAACTTTAAACAGTGCCAGGAATACGTAACTTCTCTTCCTCACACAGCGGTGTGAGGAAGGGGTTAGCCTCTGGTTTCTGAAATGGGTTTGAAACATTAAAGTCCACCAGTTCAAAACCTTTCTCTAAGGAGAAGTCCATTAATGTGACATCTTGTGGAACCAACAGCAAGGGCACTCCATTCCCTCCAGATGCCGTTGACGTAGACCTGTCGAATCCTGCTCCCAAGTGTTTCCAAGCGTTGTGATCTCAGGTGGTGGTGTTTCTGAGGGCCACTGCCATCTACCCCTCTCTCTCCTTACCTTACCCAGCCAGGCTCTCTCCTCCCTGATCTTTCTTGCCCCCTCTCGAGCCTCCTTCTCACCCTCATAAGAAGGCTTCACTGGCACTACAGTACCTCTCTCCATCTCCTCTCAGCCTCTTCTCTGGGCACCATGAGCCATTCCTATTTCTTTGTCCAGGGATCTTCTAACCAGATCCATTCCCATCCCGGGGGAAGGATCTTACTACATTTACGTGATTCGGCTTCCCCCGCTTCCACCAACCTTTTCCTTCCTCCCCTCCACTTCTCTCCTCCTCCCCTCCCCTTTCTTTCTTTCCTGCCTTTTCCAACTGACTCTCTGGCTCCACCCCTTTTTGTCCTGTCATCTCTGGTTTTTTGTCCCTCATTCCCTGTTCTGGAACAGTCATTTGTTCCCCTAGACCAGGGGTCTCCAAACTACGGCCTTGCCTTTTTATCTGGCCTGGCACGCAGGCGGGAGTGTGTGCAAAAAAATCTGGAACATATATGTTGTGGCCCTCACTCTGAAAAGTTTGGAGACCCCTGCCCTAGACCCTTCCACTTCTATGTCTATTCTACTACTTCCTCCACCATCGTCACTAGCGGTTTTCCTTTGTTGCTTGGCTCTTGCTCCTCTGTTGAAGGGGTTGTTTTTCTCTTAGTCTCAGGAATCTTGGGCTTGGGGTCACCACTTGCTCCATGGATGAGGGATGGCGCTCTGGCAAGGATGTTGTCTACCCTGCCATCCTTCTCACAATATGTTTTCACACCTGAACAGTTACAAACGACATCCCCAAGTTTGAGCCAATTGCAATTTAAATGGTAATTCATGGGGACAAAAACTGTGGCAACAAAACTGATTTTGGAGGACATTTTTGCTTCAGCCATTGTCACAGATGGGGAGGGGGGAAACAGGATGCAGTTTCTGTAGTTGAAACAGGATGCAGAAAAACTCAGAAGGGAATCATCCTTTCCTCTCTGTACCAGCACAGGGAGAAATTGGAATATCATTGTAACCTGAAGCTCCACCACTTGCATTAATATCCTATTGTTTCTTAAGATAGTGAAGTGTCTTATTTATGAATGGGAAAATGTGTAATCAGCTATAATGCAGCCAGGACCGCTTTGGCATTCAAGATTGCCTGGGAGAGTTAGACTTTATTTATTTGTTTTGTATATGTGAAGGACAGGAGGCTAGTGTGCTGTCCCTACAAGGAGAAACATCAAAAGAGATGTGCGCATGTGCGGAAGGGGTACTTGTGGAAATAGAAGGGAATGAAGGGAAGAGGGAACACACGCTGGAGGTGTGTTTAGCAGAAGACAGAGGGGAGGAGTTAGATCTCATAGTGTGGGAGGAGATTATAAAAGGGGGAAGAAGCGTGGGAATTTCAGGTGGTGACGGGGGAGAGGAAAAAACAGACAAGAGATTGCGCGGTACAGACGGAAGATGTGGGTGGCTCCTCAGACAAGATTGGAGCGTTGACTAAGGAGTTCCCCAATCTAAAGACCGGAGGAGGGCTGCTGCCTGATCCAGAGGTGCCCACGGGGGATAGACGAACGGTAAAGCCGGTGGAATGGACTGTGGTAGTTTACCCGCGCAATCAAGATGGGGGGAGGAAGGTTATTCGCCCTACACCTTCCTTCAACCAACCCCCCATGGAAGGGGACTGGGCAAGGCACCCTTGCTGCGGGACGGTGTGTGCAGTGAGGAGTACCCCTATACGGGCGATGATGGACCGGGAGCGTTTTGGCCCGGCCCCGATGTGAGGAGTGATATCTGTACCCCGGAGATAAATGTAAAAAGTTGTAAGATGTTGTCGGAATTGAGTTGCTTGGACCCGTTTGAAATGGTTGAAATTGAAGCAGAAAAGAATAAAAAAGAAACTGTTCAAATTCTAAAACCGCCTCCGACTCTTATTCCCGCCAAGATGAGGGAACCGCCAGTACTTTCGGAAGAACCTGATCACAGTATGCCACTTGACAGTGAAAGCTCACTATTCTGAGTGGTGAACATGGAAGAAATTAAACCCATATGGAAAGGATTTGTTATGTTAGCAGGAGATTTTAATATGACTATGAATATCTTAAAAGGTAAGTCAAAAGTACAGAAAGCAGACAAACAAAAGTACTACATTATACAATTTAATCAAAAATACAGATTTAAAAGATGTGTGGAAAGAATTTAAAGGGGATGAAAGAAGACATTCCTGTTATTCATTGGTGAACAAAACCTTACAAGAATAGATTATATATTCATATCCAAAGAATTATAATCCATGGTAAATAATACAAGTATTGATGTTATTCAAATCTCAGATCAAACCAGGGTAAACATGGAATTGTTGGTAAACAATTATAAAGAAGTGTATAGATGGAAGATAGACACAAATATTTATTGATATCAAACTGTTATTGAAGAGTTCCAAAAGAATCTAGAAGAGACTTGGGAAATAAATATGAAAGGAGGTGGAAAGGCTAAGATAATATGGGATGCTATGAAGTCTGTGGCCAGAGGTTATGCCATAAAAGCGGCACATATGATTAAGAACCAACAAAGGAAAATAATGCTGGAGTTAGAAAAAGAAGTTATAATAACTAGAGAAAAGAAGACAATTGTGGAACTATAAGCTAAAAGGAAGGAACTAGAAGGGATGGAAAAGGTTTAAAGGGATTTAATATATTTAAATAGGGAATATTTTGAATTTAGTGGGGGGGAAACTTGAAGCTTTTGGCTAAAGCATCCCAGTTTTTTTTAAAAAAAGAGCAATATAGGAGTTATGAAAAATCAGAATGGGGATAGATGTAATAAAATGAAAGAGAAACTAGAAGCTTTTCAAAAATTTTACAAAGACATAGATAAGTAAGAATCCTTCCATAGGAAAGATTGGAGAATATATGAAAAAGAACTTTAAGAAAGTATTAATTGATGAGGATAGGGGAATAATGGAGAGAACAATTACTGAGGAAGAGATAGAAGTTATTATAAATAAGTTTAAGGTAGGGAAGACATCTGGCACAGACAGATTAGGCCCAGAGTATTACAAAACATTGAAAAAAAATTCTTATCCCAAAATTAAAGGACTTATACAATGATATATTAAATGGAGAAGAAATTCCTTAGTCCTGGAAGGAATCTTTAATAGTTCTAATTTTAAAACCTGGTAAAAACCCTATAAACATGAAATCTTATAAGCCAATTTCATTGATAAATCAAGATGCTAAAATATTCATGGCAATTTTGGTAGCAAGATTAAATAGTTTCATTGGGAAATATATTGAGAAAGACCAAAATGGATTCTTACAAGGTAGACAGATGTCAGATATAATGAGAAAGGTGCTTAATTTAATGCACCTGGCAAAAGAATCAAAATGTAAAGGAGGAGTGGTATCCCTAGACATTTTCAAAACCTTTGATTCGGTTGAATGGGATGCACTAAAAATCTTGATTAAACGGATAGGAGTTGGTACTCGGTTTAGACCAATAATTCAACAAGTATGTTCATAGAACTCTGCAATAATAATAATAAAACGATGGTATGACTGAATCAATACTCCTAGGCCGAGGAACTAGACAAGGTTGCCCCTTATCTCCAGTTCTATTCACATTGGTAGTATAGGTGCTGGCACAAGTAATCAGAAATGATTGTTTAATTAAACACATAGATACTAGAGAGGATGATAAAATAAACTTGTTTGCAGATGATACATTATTAACAGTTAAAAATCCAAAGGAAACATTGCAGAAAATTAGAATACATTTAAATGTATTTGAAGAAATGACTCATTTAATAGTGAATTGGGAGAAATCCGAATGTATTCTATTAAATCATTCAGAAACAGACAAGAAGGAATTAGGAACAGAATTTAAAGGAAGAATAGAGTGCAATTAAATACTTAGGGATTTATATTACATGGAATTTACAAGACATAATTAAATTAAATGTGGATAAACTGAAGAAAGAAATTAATTAACAGATAAACCAGTATCAAAAATTAAAACTATCGGTTTGGTAGAATAGCGTTATGTAAAATGAAGATTATTCCTAAAATTAACTTCGTATTCTGGATGCTCCCAGTAAAGATCAGAAAAATATACTTGAAAGACTGGCATAAGTTAATAATTATTGTAATGGAAATAAGCGAACAGGGATTAATAAGAGGTCATGGTATATTCCACAAAAAGAAGGAGGGCTTGGATTACCTAATATTAAATTATACTACATTGCAAATCAATTTAGGCATATACAAGATATTATAGTACATAATAGAAACTTAATATGGAAGGAACTGGAAGTGCTAGAATACCTTGATATGGAGAGCTTCTTCTTTAAAGAAAAAATTGTAGAAGAAATCAAGAGAATAACTAACCCCTTTCTGATGAATATGGCAGAGTGCTGGAATACTTATACAGAATCCACCTATCTCACCATTATCACAAGTAGTGGAGTTCCAGCGCTTCCCCAAAACTCTTAAAGATTGTGAGACAGAAGGCGAGAGAAAGAAACCTCTTGCTGGAGTGCCGTCCCTTCCACAAACTGTGGAAAGGGAAATACAGACCTCGCCCACACCACCTCCCGTTAAGAAGGAACAACGGGGTACTGACACCTGGGACTTGGAAGCCAAAATGCGCGGGTTAACGGTAGCCGTTCAAACGGGACAATTTGGCGGGAACGGGTAGGACGAAGAGGGTGGAGATAGAGGCGGGGACAGCAGAAATAAAAAGGGGAGAAAATGGGTTGCCTGCAGGTGGGGAATGGGTCTGGGTACAAGACCCCTGGACGGGAGAGTGGGAACGATTGCGCGTGCCCAAGGAGGAGGCGGACTACCGCTGGAGACAAGAGATTCCCCCACGGCCATCATACTGGGGTGAAGCAGAGGCTTGTGAGTGGCGGAGGCGGTTGAGAGAGGAGAAGGAAAAGGTAGAAAGGGAAAGGCAGGAGAGGTTGGCATGGAGAGTGGAGGAAGCGAAGAGGAGAGGCTACCGGGGGACCCTGGACCCTATTCCCAGCAACCAGTGATGCCGAGTGGGCCAGAACCACAGAGGACGAGACCGTTCCCCTACTGGAAGGAGAGGTCGCCGAGATTCTGAAGGATGATCCCCTCCAGAGATGGCTGGGCCCTTGGAATCATGAAGAAACCAACCCGTTCTTAAATGACGCTTGGGTAGTCCTGTCTGGCCCGTTGGTGACAGGAGAACAGTTGTGGGACAATTTTATAGATAAGGATTTTATGTTGAACACTCCAATAAACCTTTCCCCTGTTGCAAAGTTACCTAAGTCTAAAGATTTTTTTGTGGAGACCCAAACTTCTAAACGTGAACCCTCACAAAGATAAACTTAAAGAAGTATTAATAGAGAAAGGGTTAAACACAATAAAGAGTTGGATGAAAAAGATAAAAGATAAAAATACAATAAAGGAAATTTTGGGGGAAGAAGAGGGAATATCTTGGTTAAATATACTCCAAATGGAAAGTTGGACTGGAGAGTCAATAAGAAAAGGAGAGACTAGAAAATTGACAAAATTTGAGGAGATTATCGAACAAAGACAAGATCAAGAAGAAATTAAACCCATATCAACATCATCACACACACCCCCCCCCAACAACAAGCATAAAATGATAATGTAGACAGCAATAGACATCAAGCACAACTGTCATATGGCAACATAAACTAATACAATATCCAGGAAAGACAGAAGCATGGATATGTATATATAATATTCAGAGTCTGAGTTCCTTCTTTGTCTACTCCCAATGTATTTATTTTTATGGAATCTGGGAGTTCAGGCTAGCTAATGGCCACTGAGCTGGGTGGCCTGCCCAGAATAAAAATCATAAATTCCTATTTCAGAGGAAGTATGTTTTAAAAGGTCTCTTTATAAAGTTCTGACTTAGCAAGTTTTCTGAAAGTAAACAGGGATGGGGCATGGCATACATCCAGTGGAATGGCATTTCAAAGAAGAATAGGAAGAATAGAGTGCAATTAAATGAATGGGACCACAGGAGAGGGCCTTCTCTGTTGCTGCTCCCAGACTTTGGAACTCCCTCCCACAGGAGGCTAGACTAGTCCCATCTTTGCTGTCCTTCCACAAGCAGGCAAAGGCCTTTCTCTTCAGGCAAGCCTTCCCTCAGTAACTAACTACAGTACCTGTGTGTGATTTTTAGATGGATTGTTATGCACTACTGCTTTGACTGGATTTTTAGTACTACTTGTATTTTCCATTTTTGTATTTTCCATTTCACAGAGTGGCATTTTTAAAATATTTGTATACTTATTGTTGTTAGCTTTAATATTGTCTTTTAATGATGTAAGAGGCCTCTTTATACTCATTGTTCTTAGCTTTAAATATTGTCTTTTAATGATGTAAGAGGCCTCTTTATACTCATTGTTCTTAGCTTTAAATATTGTCTTTTAATGATGTTAACCACTGTTGTATACTTACTGTTTTCAACTTTAAATATTGTCTTTCAATGTTGTAAGCTGCCTTGGGTCCTTTTCAAGGAGAAAGGAGGAGTAAAAATATTTTAAATAAATAAATAATAATTTACCGAGAAGCCCTGATTCCTAGTTGACATTAGCCTGGCCTTTCGCAGGGTAGTCACTCTAAGAAGCAAGACCTGGGAGAAATGGGTAGAATGGATAGTAGTTCTTTGGGAGAGACAGTCTGACTGATTTTAAGAACCAAGGATGGAAGAATATGGTACCGACACCCACAGACTGTTAATTGAAAAGCAGAAAGAGACATCATTTGGGAGTTTCCAGGGCCAAGGAATGATGGACATGAAGAAACAGTGCTGGAAACAACTGAACCGATCCCTGCAGAAAGCATTCTCTAGCCCTACCAAAGTCAAAGTGTGGAAGCCCCTTGATATCATTGAACTGAAGGCATAAATCGGGCTGCTGCTCCTGACTCTAGTGTGTATTGTGAATAACATGAAGACTTGGAAGAACTGCGGTATCCAGTCTCAGGGTGCTTCCACATCAACAACAAGGCTAAAGAGATTTAGTTGACACTCAAGTTGCTTGAGCATCGACAGTAAGGAAACAAGTGGTGTACAGAGTTATCTCATGAACTGCCTGTCTTTGAAAGCATATGGACTATTGTGAGCCAGTTCACACTATGTTGAGTAGTTTCAAAAGCTGTACACATCAGGGATTGTTCTATCTCATAGGTTCCCAAAGTGGTCTATATGGACCCCTGGGGTCGATTTTGACTTGCAGGGGGTCCACGTCAGAGAGAGAAAAAATTGGGGGATGCACGAGATGTAAATGGGGGTCTATGTGAGCAGATCCCATTAGGCAGATCATAATAAATATTTAGGCGATCCGTAATTACACCAAACACAGATCCTGTGTACATAATATTTCATAATATTATTTAATTAGGTACTATGTACTATCTGTATTGTGGTGTGCTACATTCATGTGTAAGTTCATAAAATTGGTAAAATTTTATGGTAAATGGGATCGACAACATTTTGTCATTTCTCATTACTTAGCTATACGGGCACACACATTGCACGTGTACGTACTTGTTTAGACTTGTATCAAAGCTTTGCACAGACTTGTTTGATTCATAATTGATAAATAGGAGTGTTAGAGACGTTCAGTTGCTTTCTGAGTTTTGAGAAGAAAAGTGGCTTAAAAATACGTTCAAAAATATAGATAGAAAATAGGTAAAAGTCAAGTGAATCAAAATCATCTTCTTTAGGAGTGCCTAAGAAAAGTAAGTACAAAATTTTATACATATTTTGTAGTCGTTATGATTGCATAGAGCCGTATACGTATTTTTGTGGACATTTCAACATTTTTTAAAGTATTTTTAAGGGGAGCCGGAGGTGCCTATGCTCACCATGTTAAAATAAGAAACGTTAAAGTACATTTATTCAGATACTGTTAGTGAAACACCTGAAACTTTTACAACATGTTTATTGATTAGTTTATAAGATTTTAGTGCGGCAATATTAATATTTCTGACTTAGTTTGTTTGGTACGATTTTTTTATTAAAAGCCATTTTTTAAACTTAAAAATACGTTTTTTTAGAATTTTATCTTTTGTACCAAATATTTTCGTTTTCCTACATTCTTTCTCTTCTTGAAAACACGACAATTAAATTGTGGCATCGTCACTACAAGCAGTCTTCACACTCGAAGTATAACTGTCGCCAACAATACACCTATTCAGTAAAACGAAACCATACAAACACAATACTTTTTTTTTGTTCTCAACACTTCATTTGTCACAAAGAAAAACAGAATAAGCAACCTTAACGCAGAAAACGTGTCTAAGAATAGGATATAATCTAGTCCAGAAACAGAAAATCCAATGTACTCACGAGATGATGTCAAAAGCACTCACCGGCAACGCCCACTTTTGCCCCAGCCATGCCTTGTATAAAAATGCATGCTGCAGGCAACTATAAAAACTGTAATCATTCCATTTCTAGGGCGGATAGAACGATGAAACAAAGTTTGCCAGAAAGCGCAAAGTTTGATTTAATTTTTAAGATCAAAAACTAAAAATTAGTAATTTTTCGATTTTGACCACCTCCGGCTCCCCTTAAAATATTTAGAAACGTTTTACTAGTATATTACAGTATGGATACTGGAAAAGTCAATTTACCAAACTCTATCGAATGCACATGAAGTTTTCCATTATGATGTTGTAAAAAAATATTTTCAGTATTACCAAAAACTGTTTTAAAAATATTTGCGTGCTGTCTGGACACAAATCAAGTTTGAATTGCTCTGTCTTAGCATATTTAAATAACTTCAGTTTTGTTCACAGTTAACTTCTACTCAACATGGCTGAAGCTAAAAAGAAATGTAGGCAGTATAGCATTGATTATTTGAAGTTCGGCTTCATTGCATCGCTGTCGGACAAACATCTGCCCATGGGCCTTTTGTGCAACAGAGTTTTAAGTAATGATGCTATGAAGCCATCCAAGCTAGAGGATCATTTGAGAAGGTGTCACCCTGATGAGAGAACGAAAGATTTGACATACTTTAAAACACTGAAAGAAAAACTTCAGAAGAGAACCAGAGTGAACAGTATGTTCGCTTCAATGTCAAAAAGAGACGACGATGGATTGCGAGTTTCTTACAATATCTCACTACTCATAGCAAAATCTGGAAAGTCTCATACTATCGGGGAACAGCTGATTCTGCCAGCCGTTGAAGAGGTTTTAAAAACTGTTCTACACAAGCCTGCATATGATATACTCAAAAGAATTCCTTTGAGCAACAATACAGTTCAAAGACGTATTGATGAAATGAGCCATGATGTTGAAAGCTTCTTGAGTAATTATCTGCAAACGAACCATTTTTCTATTCAACTGGATGAGTCGACATTACCTGGGAATGAAGCACTATTATTAGCATATGTTCGTTTTGTTATGGGTCAAGAAATCCACGAAGATCTGCTATTCACGAGAACTTTGACAACCGATACTAAAGGCGAATCAATATTCAAAGTTTTGAAAGATTATTTCATGGAAAAAGCGATCCCTTTATCAAATATAATTTCGGCAGCAGCAGATGGAGCACCAGCTATGTTTGGGCGCTATCGAGGTTTTATGAGCCATTTAAAACAAAATGTACCAGGGTTGTTTACAATTCACTGCGTTATTCACCGACAACATTTAGTAGCTAAAACTCTGAGTGCTAGATTGCATCAATCTCTTCAATTCGTTATAAACGCAGTAAACAAGATTCGCGGCAACGCGTTGAATTCTAGGTTATTTGCGCAATTGTGTGATGAAAAAGATGAGGACTTTCATCGATTACTCCTTCACACTGAAACATGCTGGCTGTCGAAAGACTTATGTTTGACAAGATTTTTTTTCACTTTTTGAGACTATTTTAGAGTTTTTGGATGCTAAAGATCCTATTTTGAAAGAAAATTTAATCAAATGGAAACCAGACATTGCTTACTTAACAGATTTGTTTAGTAAGTTTAATGAGATTAACTTGCAGTTGCAAGGTGACAATCTAAATTTAATAAAAACAAAGTCTATCATTGCATCTTTTCTTGCCAGAATGAATCTGATGAAGCAAAATATTGGACGACGCGAATTTTCCCAGTTCCCCAACTTGTTGTTGACAAACGTCCACGATGATGACGTTTTGGTCTGTGTTCAACATTTACAGGTCCTTCACACGGACTTTAAAACCAGATTTGATGATGTGTTGGCTATGGAAATACCACAGTGGATTATCAATCCATGCGGTGAGATTGAAGAGTCGGATGTCATATTGCAAGAAGAACTGGCTGGAATAAGCACTAACGAAGAACTAAAGGTAGAGTTCAACAAGGGGTATCAGCAATTCTGGCTTCAGAAAGATATACCTGTTGTTTATCCTGCATTATGGACTATTGCAAGAAAGTTTTTGATAGCTTTTCCATCTTCGTACCTCGTGGAAAGGGGTTTTAGCGTGGTTTCCAATCTTCTTGCAAAAAAAGAGAAGTCGATTGCAAATCACTGAACGTGGAGATTTAAGATTATACCTAACTAATTTCAAACCAAATATTGAAAAATTTATCAGAACATCAGGTTCATCCCTCTCATTAACGTCATTAGCTGTGTATTAATTTATTAATTTTACTAAGTTCTGACTTTTTTCGTTCCAAATACAAATATTTAGTTGCAGTTTGTGTTTTTTCAATAAAGGTATGAATAAAAATTGTACGTTTTTTTCCTACACTTGTGCACTCTTTCAAAAAACCCTTAAAACACGTTTGAAGTTAATAAGTTTAGGAAAATGCGATATCAGGTAGGCAGGGGGTCTACGGAAAACAAATAAGTCAGCAAGCGGTCTACGGGGCAAAAAAGTTTGGGAACCTATGTTCTATCTACTGCTGCTAGATAGCTAGTTGAGTTCAGAGGTAAATGTCCATCCCAACACGCCAAGTAATTAGGAAAACAGGACATAAACATGTGTGTGATGCTAAAACATCATGTCCTCTAAAGATTGACATTTACTTGGCCAGGCAATTGAGCACACCACAGAAAATCCAAATTGGTTACAGTGCGGGAGCAATACTGACTATACCATATTTCCACATTGAATTAAGTGTGGTGGGAAACATTTTTTCATCACCTTAGAACTGGCAGTAACTGCTAAC
The DNA here is from genome assembly GCA_037013535.1 of Intellagama lesueurii. Classification (NCBI taxonomy): domain Eukaryota; kingdom Metazoa; phylum Chordata; class Lepidosauria; order Squamata; family Agamidae; genus Intellagama; species Intellagama lesueurii. The sequence goes on along the minus strand of JBAJHW010000001.1, from coordinate 175,488,072 downwards.
CAAAGACCATTGGTACAACTTTTGTGCTGGGGCAGCAAATAAAATCGCCAGATGGTGCACCACATGTGGGAAATTTGTGTGCAGGGGCCACTGTGGCATTGAAGCAACATGCCTTGGTTTTCTGTAGTGTGACTAGCACAAATAATGGCCTTTTATTTGGGTATATTACTCTTAGCAGAGACTAATTTTGTCCCTAGTGTGTAAGATTGCCCATGATACCTTTAATGTTAGGTCATCCTAGAAATAAGAGCAGTTGGGTTTTTTTTCCCAGTGTTTCTGTTAGTTTCCTATGGGGCTGAGTAAAATTTTGTTAAAAAATTGGAAATTAATTGTAGTGTATTTGAGATACAGAAATTTGTGTGGTTAATTCCCCTCCACCCATGTTTAAAAAAAGGCTAAGAACTACTCAGAACAAACATTCCTTTCATGTAAACATATATTTTGTGTATTGTGGGATATTATTGACTCTGCACCTACACTCCTACACCCTGCGCCTCCAATACAGTCAACCCTCGACTTACAAACTTAATCCGTTCCGGAAGGAAGTTTGTAAGTCGAAAAGTTCGTAAGTCGAATCAGCATTTCCCATAGGAATGCATTGAAAACCAAATCCGTTCCGGCTGTTTTTGGTTCTTAGGTCAAGGGGCAGTTTGTAACTCGAATCATTAGTTCCCATAGGAACTAATGCAAAGCCGGTTAATCCGTTCCTACCACTAGGGGCAGAATTTTTTCTTTTTTCTTTCTTTTAACCTAAGATGGCTTAGGCTTTTTTTTCCGGTTCGTAACTTGAATCTAAGTTCGCAAGTCGAGTCAATATTTTTCTATCAGAGCGGTTCGTAAGTCGAAATGTTCGTAACTAGGGCCGTTCGTAAGTCGAGGGTTGACTGTACATTGGAATTCCCATGACGTCTGAAAGTATCCCAGATGTTAGTCAATGTACCTTTTTAAAAATCCATCATAATGAGAGTAATAGAGATGAGAGGACTTAAAGTTTCTGTTAAAGGTATTCATTATACAATCTGACTTATGTGCAGCTTCACATGTAAAAATAATGCCAGTTTCATTCTCAGACCTTTCTGAGATAATAATATAATTGGCATAAGTGTTTAAATATTTGCATATGAAATCAAAGCAATACATACAGTGGTGCCTCGACTTACGAACGTCCCTACTTACGACCATTTTGAGTTACGACCAGCTCCGGCCGCAAAATTTTGCTTCTACTTGCGACCGGAGCTTCCACTTAGGAACTGAAAAAGGCAGGGGGAAAAGGTGGGAAATTCAAATTGCTAACTGTAGGTGGCGACGAGGCTGCTTCTTTGTAGCTCTTTCGCCCCAGCAGTTAGAGCGTGTGCGATCGGAGGAGGCTGCCTGGTAAGGTAAGGTGCTGTTTTCTGCTTTTTAAAAACTGTTCTAGGTGGGTTTTGCAGTGTGGTTTTGGGCTGGGGGGGGTGTTTATGTTTCTGTGCTGTGATGGGTCTTGCGGGGTTTGTTTGTTTTTTGGTTCCGCCCCCCATTTCTGATGGGTCTTGGGTTTTTTTTTGTTTTTTTGGGGTTTCCCCCCCATTTCCGATGGGTCTTGCATGCTTCCCTTGCTTTTTCCTTTGTTCTCTGTGCATTTCCGACCTGGTCCCTTTGTTTACTGTGCATTTCCGAATTGCATCATTTGTTCTCTGTGCATTTCCGACCTGGTCCCTTTGTTTTCTGTGCATTTCCGACCTGGTCCATTTGTTCTCTGTGCATTTCGGACCTGGTCCCTTTGTTTTCTGTGCATTTCAGACCTGGTCCCATTGTTTTCTGTGCATTTCCGAACTGCTCTCTTTGTTCTCTGTGCATTTCCGACCTGGTCCCTTTGTTTTCTGTGCATTTCGGACCTGGTCCCTTTGTTTTCTGTGCATTTCCGAACTGCTCCCTTTGTTCTCTGTGCATTTCGGACCTGGTCCCTTTGTTTTCTGTGCATTTCCGAACTGCATCCTTTGTTCTCTGTGCATTTCCGACCTGGTCCCTTTGTTTTCTGTGCATTTCCGATGGGTCTTGCACGCTTGATTGCTTTTCTTTCTTTTTCCCCCCCCTTCAGCCGGAAGGGATTAATCACGTTTCCAATGAGTCTTGCAGTGATTTTTTTTTTGTGTGTGTGTGATTTTTTTCCTCGGCCGGAACGGATTAATTGCATTTCAATGCATTTCAATGGGAAATGGTGCTTCTACTTACAACCATTTCAACTTACGCCCATCTTCCTGAACCAATTAAGTTCGTAAGTCGAGGCACCACTGTATGTACAAATAACATAAAATAGCACAAACATTTAAAAAGTGAGATTTGAAAAGAAGAGAGGGAAAAATCCATGAACATCAATTGTAGAACGCCACAGAGCTGCTGTAATTCATATTACTGTATTTCCACAAGGATCAGCTAGAATCCACAAAGAATCCACAGGGAAACATTGTAATCCACAAAGGTATCTAAATTTAGTTTCCAGGAAGGCTTTAAAGACACCCCAGCACAAAAATCAAATGTTCTACAGTGCTAGTCACTCTGAGATTTGCCCCTGCTTCGGGACCTGGGAAAGCATAGCAATTCCCCATGACATCATCTGACACTCTGATACCTGACAAAGCTATTTAACTCCTATTAACAAATTTCTACACTTTCCACTTCTCACTTGGAAAGAATGTTCACAGTCCTTGCAAATAGGTGAAAAGCTTCTAAACAATTTTTTTTTAAAAATTCAGAATATAACAGTTCAGAGATACTAAAGCAAACACTAAAGAGTTTCTCCTTTCACATTAAACACCAAGGTTTCCCTCTTATTATTTGTTTGTTTGTTTGTTTGATGGGAGTTGGAATGATCTGCAGCTGATGTAGGGATGCTGGAGAGATACATGCAAACTGTAGGATGCATATTGCCCTCCCTGATTAAAGGAAGATTATTTCTGCCTTAGCTGTTAAATCTATGTTAGAGGACAATTGAGCTATATTCATTGAGGGGGAAAAGGGAAATGGAGGAAAAGAGGGAAAATTGTTTGCTTGTGCTTACTCCAGAGGTAAACATGAAGGATAAATGGTTCATATCATGAGATTACATAATTTTCTTTCCCAAGCAATAATATAATTCAAATATGGAATGAGGTACTCCGGCATCCATATTCATGAACCACCTAGCATAGTAAGGAAATGTTTCAGTAAGACAGAAAAGAAGAAGAAGAAAAAGTTTTTCTGCTTTGGCTAATAAATAGTACAACATTCCAGGCTGGCTGAAGTGCTGAACTGAACTAGATTAACTATAAGTAAAGGAAAATGTATTTCCTCTTACTAATTTGTTATGTGCTGTTTTCTTTGAATGGGAAATGTATTGTCACCAGATGGCGGTATATACCAAGATATAACACTATACACCACAGCGAAGTGTACATATTTTTTAAACCGTTTCCAAATAAGTAGCTATATTATTTGTTTGTTTGTTTGTTTGATGTATTTATATACCTCTGACTTAGTGCAAAGCACACTCTAAAAAGTTTAAGGCAACACAATGTAACAGTGACCCAACCACCCAAACACTGTACATTCAATGTCTCAAATAAAAGAAGCAATAGATGCAAACCCAAAATGATGGCGACACTGGAAACACATATAGAATAGCTTAAGAGAGGATGCTTTTGAATGCTTCTTGAAAGAGGGCAGTCTTTAGCATCCACTTGAAGGATGGGAAGGAGGGGGCCTGACGTAGTTCTGCCGAGAGCCCATTCCATAAGGATGGGGCCACAATCAAGAAAGCACATTTTCTGGTGATAGTCTTGTTTGCCTTTTCAGCATGGCAACCTGGAGAAATAAGGCCTGAGAAGAATGGGTGGTACAGGCTGATATTCTGAGGGAGAGATGCTCCAACATATAACATATGAGCATGTAGAACTGTATTAGAATGTCTCAGCATGTTGGCAAAATTTTTCATTCCAACCTGGTCTTTTTCTCCTGCCATGGAGGCCTTCTAATTTTTCAAACTGCAATGATTTGAGCAGTGTGTTGCCTGTTTATTTATTTATTTAAAATATTTTTACCCCACTTTTCTCCTCGAAAGGACCCAAGGGGGCCTGTGTGATCATTTGTTCTACAAAAGGGCTGGGGATGACGTAAGTTTGGGCGATTTTCTGGTGATGTAGCATGTTGGGGCATGATGTTTTTGGAGAATGGGAACACACACACACACCATCTTTCTCCTTAGTTGTTCCAAAGTATTTTTGGTTATTTTTTTAGAATAAAAAAATCTCCACATGGGGGGAGGGGGGAGATAAAAACTGATATAAAATTGAAGCAACTCCATCAAACTCCAGCAGACTACGATGTTTCTATAGCACATGTGTATGTTTGCATGTGTACGGAGAACTTTGGTAAACTGTTCCCTTTGCTCTACCATCATGCAACCTTTAAACAGTCCCAGTGGAGCTATCCCAATATGCCAGCACAATAAAGCAGTATTAAAATTGCCCAATGGGCAATTGTGAAGCTGGGAAGGGGTTTGGATTCAGCATGGCATCTGCAGGCTTATTATCAGCGCTGGCATTCCTCAGCCATCTTGGCGAATTACGATAGTGAGCTTGTTTTCTGCAGCTCCAGAGGGTATAACCAAAGTAATGGCTTTGAATTGCAGGAAAGGAGATTTTGACTCAACCTTAAGAAGAAATTACAAAAAACAGTGAGATGTTTGATTATGAAATGGGCTGCTTGGTTGTGTGTGTGGATTGGCTTCTCCAACACTAGAAGTTTTAAAATAGTTTCGATGACCACGTTCAGGGATATTTAGTTAAGGATTTTCTCCTTTGGAAGCAGACTCATCTCTATTGCTCCTGTGATTCCTTCTGAACCTGTTTTTCTATGATGCTATGAAAACAGGGATGAGTTAGCCCATAATTTAGGAGGGAGGCACTCCACTGTTCTAGTAGTGAACCATCTTTGGCACAAAAAGTGGTTGAATTTAAAAACTGAAATGCATGCATTATGCCAACACTTGTGAATATTATTTTATTCCACTGAAACATTATATCTTCCCCATTTTGTTCACCATTAAGTGTTAGAGGTGAATGTACTGTATTCTCGAAGGCTTTCACGGCCGGGATCCGATGGTTGTTGTGGGTTTTCCGGGCTGTTTGGCTGTGTTCTTAGAGGTGAATTAGTTCATTTTATATATTTGACTTCAGTTTCTATGTCTTTGTGATAATGTGTAAAAGGTTAATAACTGTGCTGTTGACCAAATTGTTAAATTTTCTTACTGAAGTGTAAAGATTTTCCTAACTATTAATGCGAAAGGTAGCCCTGGTCACATGGAGCTCCACTATTTATGCAGTACTACAGTCGTAACTTTATAGTTATCAGTGGTTGGCCTATATTTCAGTGAGATCAGAAGAGAAATTGTGATTACTTTCAGAAGTGGGGGAGTTCTGGGGAGTTCTGCTATATATTCTCCCTCTGTGCAGTTCTGCACTTCCACATTCTGAGTTATTTGGACTTTAATGGATCAGAACAAAACAAGAAAGACCAAATATGAGATAGATTGGCTTAATATAAAAAGCCACAGCCTTGAGTTTGCATTTGCTAAGCAGGCCTGCTGCCAATAGGACCTTTTGGAGGGCATTAAGTCATAGGGTCGTCATAAGTTGGAAGTGACTTGACGGCACATAACAACATAAAATAAGACACCCACTCCCTGGATGATGGTTGCTCAGACTACCTGTTGCTTCTACCTCTGAATTCAGTGCTACCAATTAAAATGGTCTCACTCTGTATAGCTGCATAAGTCGGGTCTGCAGTAAAATGTAGCAGTATGGTGAGCTTCCGTTCACAGTTTCAGTCATTCCATGGTATTCCCACCCAGCCCAATTCCCTCTGCCCGAAGGTCATCATTCTGTTCTCATTGGGATTCCTTGGTCATGGAAACTTCCGTCTGACACTCCACTCTTCTCTCTCACGTTCCATTATCTGGTTTCTAAGAGTCTTTGAAGAGGAACAGTTTATGTTTCATTTTGTTTTTAACCAGGCTGCTGTGGTGTTTTTCTAAGTTGCTTTGATTTTTTTTTTAGGGACAATGTGAGTAAGATTAGGTGTATCCGATAGCATTTCTGTGCTTTCTTGAATTTAGCCTCCTAGTCCAAAGTGGAATAATTGAAAATAAGTACTCCACATAAATGAATGATTGCATGTATGCTTAAAAGTAATACATTCTTTTCAGTTAAATGATTCATATATTCAGAAAAGCAGATTGCAGTTTTAAGCATCTGTATTCAGTTTGAAGAAACAGATTTAGTCTTACAGATTTATATGTGAAAGAACAGAGTGCTGTGCAATGTAGCAGGGGCTGCTAACTCTTGAAGGTGAGAGAACAGGAGGCAAACACTCTCCTACACAGTTAGCAAAATTAGTTTCTGTGGTGGACTTCTCAAGCGTTTTATTGCGTTGGGAACTGTAAATACAGAATGAACTTGAGACAAAGTGGCCCAAAATAGAAATGATGCTTCAGTATTCTCCTCCTTTTAAGTTAATGAACTGCAGCACAGGTCTGCCCCATAACAGTGCATGCAGCATTTATTGTTGCTCAATGCAATAAATCCTCTTGGCCAAATACAAGCAGGCAAATTGCATGCTCGATTACTCAGAGGAAATTGGTTGCTTTGCTTAACCCCTGCAGTTTGATATATGGATCCTGCTGCTGGAGAGACAAGCAACTAGAATCAAATAGGTAAAGTCATTCAAATGGAGAGGGGAAGTCTGGAGATAAAACTCTGCAACATGGCATTACTATTCAAGAAAGAGGAAGGAAATTGTGGGTGGGCAGTTGATGGTTCTCCAGATGTCATGGTGTTGAGATTCTCATCACCCCTCCCTATTGCCTGTGCCGCCTAAGACTAATGAAAATTGCAGTTCAACAGCATCTGGAGGACCGCAAATTTTCCATCTCAGCTGAAGGAATCTATGGATATATTCACATCAGCAGTCCTCCGAACATATGTTCATTCTTTCCCCACACTATTCCTGTCCCTCTAATGCAGTTTCCCTCAGTATGTAGCCCTTCCAGTGTATTAGACTACAGCTTAAGGTTGATTGGTGATGGCTGTGGTTGTGCAGAGTGCTGGATTGAAGAAAGGTACCATTTAGGGAAGAGTATGTGTAATCCTTTTTGTTCCACAGTATAATATGACCATTTCTAGTTCTACAGCAAATTCACTATTTCAATATATTGAGTAATGATAATTTTGAGCAACTAGCTCATTGCTGGGCTATCATGAATTGCTGTCATCCCACTCTCAGGTCTCTCTGGATGCTGCTGTGATAAAGAAAATCAGAAAATAAATGAAGCTCACCAGCCAATCACAGAAAAGGCCTCTGAGAGACCTGCAATTGTATTTTCATGTTTTATAACCATGTGAGTGATTGTGTGAGGCAACTGCTCTGAACAGTCATTAGAAATCTCCCTCATCTCCTTTCTCTGGCTGGATTAAGATGGAATGTCCTCCACATAGACTCTTCTCTAATTAGCAAACAAATACCCATCCTGTCCAATGGCAGAACAGGTCTCCTAATGGGGTGAACAAGAACTGCGAAGAAATTCTCCAGTAGTGAGGGGAAAGAATTTGCACAAACCACCTGGGGAGCTGATAGCAGGACAGAACATGAGGATGGGAGTGCTATTGGCTCAAAATGTGCAAGGTGCTGGCAGTACATAAGTGGACACACTATAAATAAATAGGCTGGTGAATATCTGTCTTTATCCAATATCCAATAAACATATCTAATACTGAAGAAATTGGGAAAAGGGCAAACACTGATTAAAAGCAGAATACAAAAACGGAGTGAGATAACATAGATGTGGTAATATAAAATCAGTTCTGTCATAAGGATTTAACTTCAAGTCAAGAAAAAAAGGAGGGTACCATCTTGAGATCCCTCAGAATACCAGTTCAAAATAACAATTTAATTAATTTGCTTGCTTGCTCATTCACTCCCTTATTTCTATTCTTCCTCTGTTCCAAAAATGGACCCTTTCTTCCTGGGTAATTCACTGCACCCATATCAAGAACACATTCCAATATTGACAAGCTATAGCCCAGTTCAGACCTTCTATAATAGAACTAAACATGGGAGGAGGAGGAGTCTCACTCAAGCCCCACCATGTCCATTGCTGCTTTGCAAAGCAATGAGACTTTTCTAGTCTTCTTCTCTGATAAGATACGTACACCCAGAGCCCTTTCTCTAGATCTCTTTGAGACCTCTAGTGTTGCTTTGTGACATATTAATATGGTGTAAATCTTAGAATGCAGGCCCTTATGATTGCCAATAAAATTATGTTCTCCATTGATATCAAAGATTTATCAACCCTTCTTTAATTTGAGGGAGGTAATTAAGGTGAATTGCCTGGTGAAGTTGGAACCATGAGGTTCTTACATCACCAAATAGTAGTAATGCTACTATTACTGAACATACAGAGAGGAGGGAAAGAGGGAAGTGATTTTAAAGGTGCCAGTTCTTAATGGCCAGGGTCCTGCAGTGTTGTGGGAACATCTTCTCTCATATCTACTTCCCAATAGAGGTATTTAGGCAGCCTACACAAGGGACAATCAAATGTAGAAGGAGAGGAGCCTCCTACCCAATCCCTCTGTTGTCGCTTTTATGTGAAAAGCAAAGAGTTAGTAGATATCCATACAACTCTTACCATTAATTTCACCAGGATTATGACTCACAGAAAGCCCTCTAGCATTGCACCAATCAATCAAATTATCCAGTCCTTGCATGCTGTATCTAGCCATTACAAGGGATGATTGGGTTCAGAGCATGTGTTTACTAAGCTCTGAAGACTCCTCCACAAATCTCTGCTGTGGAACAAGGATTCGCAACAGAGGCTTGGTATTTGCAGGAGCTCAGGCTGCAATTGGTGTGATGTCCACATGTGTGATTAAAAAAAAAAGCCCTTCACAAACCAGTTATTAAGAAAAATTAGTGAAACACATGGTTTTAAAGTAACAACATTACATTTTCTTAGGTAGTATGATTTAAAAGGTTACTGCAGTTCCAGATATTCAGACCACTCCACAACAGATGGAGATGCTGGCTGTTGTGCATTCAGAAGTATCTATCCCATGTTGCACACCCACATGGACCAAATGAGATGTAATGTAGATGTGAATTGGGGCCACAACACTGAGGGAAGGAAGGAAAAAAGGAGGATTTAACATTTCTCCCCTCCCAATCACTGTCCCCCACCTTCTAGTCCCCACCTCCAGGTAAAGGTGATCTCAGGGTCCCACCATTCATCCCCCTTAGCTGTGGTTTGTATTAGTCTTCACCTGATTTCCCTGAGTAGCCACTTAGGAAGAAAAGGGCTTTGGTAAGGTCTGCACGGGCTTCCATGACCATCAGTCAGCTTATTGTTCATAAGGGAAATGTTCTATCTCCTTGAAGTTTCATTGTGAGATGTTCTGCATTCCTGTGATACCCTTTTCAGGATTGTGTGACAGACACTGTGCCTTGCTCATAAGATCATTTGATCTTTTTGCTCTTTAATATTTCAGGTTCCCATCAGGTCTAATCAGAGAGAGAAGAAAAGATTCACTGTGTGGGCAGTGGACAATTCATTTGCCACATCCTTCTCATTAGAGTCTCCTTGGACTTACCTAGTTTCCTGCAAGTCCTTGAAATTTCATGTGTAGCTCAACAAACATCTGAACTGCAGAAACACTCCCTTGCAGTGTACACATTGGTCTGCTTCCAATCCATGTCAGTTTCACAGGTATTTGGTCATGAATCTCTTCTGTACAGTGTCCACATCAATCAGTGAGCATTTTTAATGCACACAAACCCACCCCCCCACATTCATTTTCATATGCAATTTCCCCCACAGGTATTTTTGATACAACTTTCCACAATATGCACATTATTGTACAGAACATTCCCACATATATATGCATTTTTGTATGTAATTTTTCATCAAAGAACTGCATTTCAAAATTTAGAGCTGTGAGCAATCTAAATAATAGCTATGTTTTGATCTGGACATTTGTTATGCTGGGATGTATCAATTAGGCTGCTTGCTTACAAATAAATTAAATCTTCCTTCATGGTTCATCCACACTGTGCTGTGGTCCTACTGTACTTTGTATTTGTGTGTGTTGTGCTGTCACAATGGGGTCTGTGCTTCATATAGCTGGGAAAGGTGAACAATGGAACTGATGTACTTACACTGCACACAATTGTTTCTTACAGAGCCATTTGCCCTCTTCCCTACTCAAAAAACTAACATCTCTCCCGAGCTTGTTACAAATAATTTAGTTACCTGTAACTTGTTACTTTTAGGGGAAATGTGTATATAACAAAGTTACATTTCAAAAGTAATGTAGTGAGTGGGAAAGAATGTAATCTGTGTGTGAAATGAGTAACATATTCTGGTTATCTTTTAGTTACTTTCTAAGGGCATGTTTAAACATTTTGCTTAGAATTTTCCAAGTCTTATGCAATTATTTTATCAACCCGAAGGTTTTTGTGTTCTTTTTAAGTAATGCAAAGTAATGAAAATGTCATGGGTAACACAACAAATAATATAATGAGCTAGTCTTCCCCTCTTTTTTCTCCAACATTTATAGTAAAATATTATTTTTGGTGGGTTTGAGGAAGTTATACAGTTAATGAGATTTAAAACTTTTGAATTCTCCTCCTCCTCCTCTGACCTTTGTTTTTATACTGCACTAAATGCAGGGCTATGCCCATCCTCTTATTTTACCTGTTTTTGTGAACTTGGTACAGCTATTTCAGTCATATCTTCTAAGCTCCCTTCAAATTACAGCCTACCATTATTCCCTCATGCAAATACAAAACACATACCACACAAAGGCTGGAGGAGGGAATACACTTCTTTGCTCACCTACACAAGTGACCTCCTTTGGATAATGTGCATAAAAGGTTTACCATGACCTTAACGCTCAACCATCAATGTGTTTTCTCTAAAGCCCAGTATGTATGTCACTGAAATGGCAAGGCACTTGCTAAACAACAGTAACAACCACCACACTGCTCCAGGGATTAGCCTTATGATGCCTTGAAAACACAAAATGCTGTAATCAAATGGACTTGTGTGGGTCAGGACATCTCTTTTTTTGCCTGGCCACTGACGGTCTGGACAGCCTGATAAAAGGGATGTGACTATGGGAGTGGAAGGCATTGCTCATAGCTATAGACAGTCACATCCACAGAACGTATTGGATAGCCTTGCGTTTGTCTGCTCATCTCCCAGCCTACTGAGAGCGACTGTGGTGTTGTGTTGAGGGTATGGAACAGGGACGTGGAACATCCTGGTTCTTGTCCCCACTGAGCCATAAAACTCACTGGGTGATCTTGGCCTATCCGTATTCTCAGCTCCTATGAAAGTTGAACAGCTGGTCCATTTGGTCTGGGCCACACCTCAAAAGGGGACTCACTTCAGCCTAAAGATGAAGCCAGATAAAATTATAATGCCATGTATTCTATGAATCAAAAAACTTTTTTTAAAAATTAACAATGAGAGGGCCTCACAGTGTAAAATGGGCCTAAGCCTCATCTGAGCTCTCAGAGGGCCTGCATATTCTCTCTCTCTCTCTCTCTCTCTCTCTCTCTCTCTCTGTGATCTGCCTCAAAGGGCTTTTATGAAGATACAATGGGGAGGAGGAAATCCATGTTTTCCACCTTGAGCTCACTGGAGGAAAGGCAGGATTTAAATATAACAAATAATAAATACATAATTTCTTATGGTTGCCATAAAAATAAATAATCTTTGGAAAAGTTTATATAGAATGTTGATTACACTGATACCCAGTTTTTCTTCAAGAAGCGCAGTGTCACATACATGAAATATTTCTCATTACTAACCATCACAACACAACTGTGAGGTAATTGAAGCTGGGGAACAGCCATCAACCAAGATGGTAAATTTCATGGGTGAAGCAGAATTTAATGCTGGGCTGCCCTGGTTAGAAGTCCCACACTCTCATTTGTTACATCACACCACCTCACATAATAAGTTCCCTTTATATCATGGAATATCCTTGCACCAGCACTGCTTGCTCCTGGTTTTAAATGGAATTCAACATTTGTTGCACAACTATTCTGGTACTGTTGTTAGGAGCTGTTACTGGTTTTGGTTATATAATTCACTCACTGCTTTTTAAAAAGATTTCATTCTATCAGTTTAAAGGAGCATTTCCTCTTTCTGTGGAACGGACCCCACTAAGGCAAATAGACTGGCATGCACTACTTTTACATATTAGCAAGCTTATTAATGGTGGTGCGGCTTTCCCAGTCATATAGTTGTTGGAAGTCATGTGCAGTGACATTTGCACAAGTGACTATGTGACATTAGGGAGCAATAGAGGTAGAGAGAGATACTCAGAGTTCCCTAGTGTATCCCTGTTTGTATTGCTTGCTGTGTTGCTTTCTTACTAAAGACAGGAGGTTTTACTAGATGAGATGCTGATTTTGTATCTAGAAGCAGTGCACTCTTAAGAGGGATAAACGATCTTGTTTATTCTAACAGATTTCCTTCAATCTGCATTTGGCAGATTAGATGTTCCTTTTTAAAATAACTGGTCAACTAAAAGAAGGAAATCAGAATACTTAAGCTCAAAGTAACTTGCAATGGCTAACCATGGCTAAATGATGAGGCATGTCTTGGTCACCTGCTCAACTGAAGAGCTACTTTTACTTCCTAAAGAAGTGAAGATATTTCCGCTGATTTTAAAAACAGCAGGTCACATACTCTTTAGGTATTTCCTTGGTACCTTTTAAACCTTAAACCTAGCCACTACTACCTAGTGTTACTAGTAAACATGTTAACCTAACAGGACAGCTACCCTCCAAAACTTTCACCAAGTATTTTGGGGTTGCCCCCTCTATTCTGCCCCAGCCAGTGCTTCCTTATCCCAAGCTGGTATCTTTTACTATTCAGGTTTTTAGTGAGAGGGATATTCTACTTTGTTCCTACTGGTAGCATGTAGCTTCATGTGACATGGGTGTATTATTATCCTTTGTAGTCTGCTTAACTTCTTTGTTACACATAAACTAAATCATTAGGAGATCTTGATTTCAACACACAAAAAGGACTTTATTAAGGAGCCACATATTGGTGTGAAGGGAAAGGTGGGATCTAAGATAATAAAGGTCAAAATAACAGTAAAATGTAAATATATTGTTTCTATAAATCAAGACCTAAATAACTTCTTCACAGGCTCTGCAACTCTCTCTCTCTCTAACTCTCTCTCTCTCTCTCTCTCACACACACACACACAAATGGGTCTTAGAACAGACTTTTTCTAATAAACTGTTCTAATTTACCGTAAAAATAGACTTCTCTCTCTAACTGACTCTCCTCTAAACTGACTCACTGACCAGACTCCTCCACACAAAATTCAGTTATTCAACTGCCAATCACACTAGTACTCTGGCCCTGTATAATGCAATTCAGGGATTCAAAGCTATTCCTATGCAAACTTGGTACTGTTGATTACAAATATACATATATATTACACAAATATACAGTATATTACAAATATACAAAAACTTGTTAATTACAGATATACACATATACATGGAGGTTTAGAAAGGTGGAACCACCACAAATTGCACAACTGAGATGTATCCCATCATCTCTTCAGTTAGCATAGTATGCAAACCTTTCATAAAAAAACTAATAGGATTCTGACTTTCATGGCTTTGTTCACATGTCAGATGCTTCAGGAACATCATTGAAAGATCTGTGCTGCCTGGAAGCGGGCAGTTGTAAAAGGAGGACATTCATTTTTGCCTTAATGTATGATGTTCTCATGGTGGAAATTGGCATTACAGATAGTCTATGACTGGAAGAGAATTCCTTAGCGGCTGAAGGCATCTGAGTGAATAGCAGGAAATTTCTGACCTCACAAAAAGCTTGCTTATTTGATAATTGTGTTGGAGGAAAATAGCAATCTTGCATGCAACCTAATACTGGTATCATTGGAAGGAGGGTTTTACAATCTAAAGGTGATTGTCCTTTTGCCACTGACCAATTAGCAATGTCTTCTTTTCCCAAGTTTGAAGCAAGCTCTTCCTTCTTCCCTCTTCCTGTTAGTTTGCTTCCATGGTTTGTTTGCTGCCTCTTCCCTTCATGATTTTTGAGCATGCTGCATGCAGCATGGATCTCTCCCAGCCATGTGGTGTGAGAGATTCATCTCTTGTTTTTTATTTATTCCTTTTATCCTTCTGAATGTAATTGACGAGTACAAACTGTAAGTGAAGTGTATTTCTTTTTCTACCTGAAATGCTCTCAGAGTGATCCTTTATATATATAGTGCTGGTTATAGTGAAGGGGGTGGATTTTGGGAGACTTGTAGCTATTCTTCTCTCAAGCTCTCTGCACCTGCTGTGTAGTTTTTTCTTTTATACTCTAAAAAGAGGAATTAACCAAATTCCAAAATACTTCCAACAGATTCGTCTTAAGCATGGGTTTCTTTTGAAGTCTAATAGCTGAACCAGAATAGTATGAACATGCTTTCAGCTCTAAGCATGGTGTATTTAAACTTTTTATTAATTTCTCAGGCTTGATTTCACTTTCTCCCATACAGTTCTTGCTCTCTGTGTCTTAAGGCATGTCTAGATGGCAGAAGTTGGAGTGGTCTGATTCATGCTTAAAAGGTTCTTATTTTTAGTGTGATCTATTTTATCTCTCACTTGAGCAATCCTTCTGTTCACACTGATTGACTTTTTTTCTCCTGTGAGAAGGGTCCAGACCAGACTTTGGATCACTCCAATTTGTCCCCCTTTCAATTGATCACAATGCTTTTCCCACCTTCTTCCTTGTCTTTTCCTACAGCCACCATTCAGCAGGCCACGGCAACCTTCCTTTTTTTGTTAAATAAAGTGACATAGCGAAACAGCAGTACATTTACCTAGCATGGTGCACATAATACAACCAATGTATCTTGTTTATTGTTCTTATTTTAGAGGAGGGAAGGGTGTTTTTTCTTTTTCTTTTAAATAGAGATAGAGAGGGATGCAATTTATCAAGAGTGAGTTTGGGAGAAGAGAGGCAGGCAAAATTCCAACCTTCTCCAACAGGTGACAGCCAGAATAGTGATGGAAAGCTGTGCCAGCAGAAACTCAACGTTCATTGGAAAATCATCCATGAGATATATAGGTCTAAAATGCCCATCAATTGCGGTCCCTAACCATGATGCAATAGCAAGGCACCATGATTTCAATGTGGGTGATCGAGTGTTGGTCCTCAGTCCAGTGAAACAATAATAAGCTCCAAACAATGTGGGAAGGTAAGTGCTGTGAATTACTTAATTAAAAGATCTGGGACTGGACTTAAGCCAAACGTTTATCATGCCAATAGTTTTAAAACCATATATGACCAGAGATGAAGCGACTCCTATATGTGTTACTTAAAAGTAAGGGGAAAGGGTAATGGATTGGAGGTGGAATATGGTGATCCCATTAGGGATTATTCTTTTGTGTGAATTATGATGTATTTTGAAAATTACTGTTCAAATGTATGATGTTCTGTACTCTTAGACTGTTAAGTATCATTCAATGTTATTTTTCTATAGAAATGTTTTTGATAAATATAGTCTGAAGCTTTAAATGTTAAGTTTAGTTGTAATGGTTTTCATATGTTTTAGAACCATGGTATCTTTTTGTGTAAGGAGGGACGTGGTGGCGCTGCGGGTTAAACCGCAGAAGCCTCTGGGCTGCAAGGTCAGAAGACCAGCAGTCGTAAGATCGAATCCACGTGACGGAGTGAGCTCCCGTCACTTGTCCCAGCTCCTGCCAACCTAGCAGTTCGAAAGCATGTAAAAATGCGAGTAGATAAATAGGTACCACCACGGTGGGAAGGTAACAGTGTTCCGTGTCTAGTCGCGCTGGCCACGTGACCACGGAAACTGTCTACGGACAAAAAAAAAAACAACAACAACTGCTGGCTCTACGGCTTGGAAACGGGGATGAGCACGGCCCCCTAGAGTCAGACACGACTGGACTAAATGTGAAGGGGAACCTTTACCTTTACCTAGCTTTTGTGTCACACGGAAAGGACCAGATCTGGAGCATGTTATCTACTATCATTTAAAATAAAACAACATTTTGGGGAGTGCTTTTTTTTTTTTTTTTTTTTGCAAGAAACAGACAGAAACAGACAGATTCTTACTTGTTTGTTTATGGAGTAATTCCTCTTCATTATTTCCACCAAATGATTGATTTTCAGTTTGAGAGGTAGGGGAATCAACAGGAAAAAAAGGGCAAATCAGGGAAGCGGAGGGGGGTATTGTTAGCTAACTGTGTGCGTGTGTGCATATAAGTGTGTGTAGAATTAGCTGTGGCTCCTGTGACCAAAAAAAGAAGAGGAAAATACACACTTTTCATACCACCAATGTATCTCATTTATCTAGAATAGCACTGCATCAAAAGGAAAATATACTTTAAATAAATTGAAACTGTAGAGTAGATGAAAATACAGGAATGGGGATTCTCTATTATCCCGTTCAATGCCACAACCCACCAAATACATAACAGGGGTGTCAGTTCAGATAATACTACCCATAGCTCTAGTTTGATGCAGGCTAACCATCCACACAACGAGATAATTAGGAGTGTGTTGAATCATATATAAAAAAACTGCTGTGCCAAAAAGGATCAGGACAGCCCTAAAAAGGATGGGATGGAGTGCTCTAAGTGAAAAAAGTGTGGATGCTGTAATGTGCTTCAAACCAAACCATACTAAAAGTGAGTCAAATAGCAAGTTATATATGCACCTGAATAGGCCCATAGTCATTAATCCTGTGATAAAGGACTCCATTTTAACTCTCTCTCTCTCTCTAATACACACATACACACACAAACAAGAGTCTTCTCCTGATGAGTCCAAAGACTAGCATGTCTATAAGTTAGCAACGATTGCTACGTAGTGTGGGCACCTGTCTAGTTTTTCATTGGATGCAAACTTCATTCTGATGAACCTAATGAATATGATTAGCTTGGGGCTAGGACTTTGCACAGTATCATGGCACTATATCTGAATTACACTTTGTAAGAAGAGAATAACCTTTGGATGCCAGAGGAAGTAGCTGATATGATGCTGAGGACATCCATTTTTAATTCCTGTCAGTTTGATAAATGAGAGGAGATAAAGAAAAGCCAGTGGGTCTAATCCTCTTCTAATTCCTACACAAAAAAGGAAATAGACAGAGAGAGAGATTGAGAGAGGATTTGACTTCACTAATAGCTTACATGGGCCATTTATTTATTAACCACATATGTATTTTACACTGCCTATGACAAGCTCAGGAAGGCTTGTGTGAACTTATTTTGCCCTTGCAACAACCCAGTGCTTAAAGTATGGCTAGAAAACATAGAGCAACCTTTAATGAAATCCACAAATCCGATCCCCCAACTTCCCCCAATTTTACCCTCTTCTATTGTCTTCCAGAAATGGTCACGTGGACTGTCACAAAAGGTAAAGGAGCTTTATAACTCCTCTCTCAATAGGGCCAGCTCTACTATTAAGCAAACAGCGGTGACTGCCTCAGCTGGCACTGCCTGAGGTACAGTGGTGGTAATAAGGTGTTGGAGAACAGAGCTATAGTTGACTTCAGGTCCAACTGCCAACGCCGAAGTAAAATTCAGCCATCACTCTGCATGTAGAATGGTGGAGTGATGCCATTTTATCCTTTGCCATAGGCAGCAGAGTATCTCAGGCTACAGCTTCCTGCCCTCATTGTATGTTCATCATGGCAGCAAGCCTACAAAGTAGATTAGGTCGATATCAGTCAGCACATGATGTCCCTTTGAGCTCTGTAGATGACCAGGAAGTTAAATTCAAGCACTTGTCTCTACACTATTCTTACTTCTTGCTTAGTGGAAGTAAAATGATATACAACCATTGCACACATGGAACATGACAGTAAATTGGTGTAAATGTAATTAATAGGAGCATATGTTATTAGAAATAAAACATAGATAGTTTTAGAAGAAGGATGTATCTAATTTACAGCCAACCATGATGCAGAAATGTGTGCGTGCAGAAATCCAACATTAACCTGATGACTCGTTACAGAGGACCATTTGGTATATATGAACCATGGTTTCCTTAATATGCCACCATAGGCTGCCTTCAGTCCTGCCTCTTTCTTTTGTGCAAAGGATAGTATGCAAGGAAGATACTCACAGAGGGATCAGCATCAAATGCAAAGATATCAAAACATCTAGAAGAGAAATCTTCCATGTACTATTCATACATTCACTTGTGTTGATTCTGTGACAGAGCAAGTCTTTCCAGAAAATTGCCAAGGAGACTACTGTGGAAGGGATGGATGTTTATGTATCTTCAGACCCTTTAATAGCTTTGCTGAATTATATAGAAATGTTTTTTCCTCCACAATTACAAATTCTATTACTTGCAAAAATTTGCTGTAAATATGTGCAGTAGGCAAGTAATGTGAGCTTGTGCCCAAGAATTAGGAGTAGTAACTCATGGTAAGGTAGAAGAGAGAACTTCAATTTATTCTTCCGAAAAATAAATTCAGGATAAAGCAGGATAGAAACCAGACTTCAGTACAAAAGCCTTCGCACTTCCTTCTGCATGGGCAAGCATGCCAAAGGCTAAGAGGCACCTCACAGCTTGCCTTCCATCTGAGAAGAAAAAGGACAAAGGAACTAAACCATTTTCTTGAAGAAGGGGGAATTGATCTAGGAGAAAGTGATTTAAAAGTAATAATGTTCAAGTACAAGAGACGCCTAGCTTTCTGTTTACCCCATCCTACTGTCTATATTAAATATAATGTAGATGTCCTTACCTGATCATTATTAAAGGTGGGGAAATTTACTTTTTTTGGGGGGGGGGACTACAATGGCCAAAATCCTCTTGTGTAAGTTATGCCTGTGAAAGGGTGAAGACTGGCAGAGGGAGAATTTGACTAATTAAAGGCTTCCCCCTCCTCTCCTGCAGCTTCTCTGAGTAATTATTTTGTCATGTGGGAGATGTGCGATGGAAGAAGGAAATGTTCAGTTATACATAATCACTGACACTGGTTGATGTTACTGGCTGGGAAATTCTGGGAGTGGTGGTCCCCAGGCAGCCACGACAGAGTCTTAAGGATTCACAGGTTTTATCTGGCAGAAGCCGTCATTGACACTATCCACATCATCAGACTCAGTCATGGGCTAAAGTCCATTGGAGGTTCATGTGAAATATTAGTATTTAATATGTCACAAGGCTCTTTGTTGTTTTTACTACAACAGACTTAGTTTACTGTCCTCTTGGTAGTTCAAATAGTAACTTTTCTTGCCTCTGCCTATTATGCTAAGCCTTTGTTGGGTTTGATGAGTTTGACCTTTGCGAAGCACTGGAAAGTACAGACTGTACCAAATAAAAGCTGAACAGCTAAGAAAAATGATCAAATTGGTCATGGCAAACAAAGCCCACCTTTGCAATCTGTTACGGATGACTGGAGTCTAAGAATATATTGCATGCATTGTTATCTGGAATTAAGTGTCTGAATTTCAGAATTAATTTGCCATCATGTGTCTAAATCTGGTTTGACTGGTATTTTTCTTTGCATCTGTATCCAGCATACTGATAGTTCAAACAGGTGCTTCATTCACATCAGTGGGAGTGATTTCCACCAATCACTTCTCTTATTTGTAGCTCCCTCTCCTCAAGAGCAAGTTTTGAGGAGGGAGAAGACGGGAGGTGGGAGGACTCCAGTCTAATGAAATGTGAGCATCCTCCCATGGAGGAAAGAAAGGTTAGGACCCAAGAGGCTCCTTTCCATAATTTTAATAAACAGATTATTAAAAAGTCAAACCCTATGAGAACGCTAAAAAAAAAAGTGGATATGTTTATAATGGAAAACAAAGGTTAAGGTGGAGTATAACTGCAGTTAACTATGCTGAATGCAAGCAGGGCAGATCAGCCATTACGTTACACACTCTATAGAGGAGGGGGCCAGCCCACCAAAGCCCATTGCTATGTTGTTGAATTACACACATTTATCCACATGAAAAACATGACTGCCCTAATGGTTAAAGGCGGAAATCGGAGTTCTGATTTGGGCCCGGAAGTCTGCTGCCTCTCATCAGCTAGGACAAATTGTCTTTATATAGATACATTTGAATATTTTAAAACATCTTAGCCTAATGTTTTTTTTAAAAATCAGGAGTGATAATAGTCCTGTGGCTCTTTAAAAGGAGGATGTAGAAGCTTCCGCTAAGTGCAGAGTGTTATTGACTTTTTTAGAACCAAAGTTCAGAAAAGTTACTGTACTTTGTGGAATTGCAACTCAATATACACTGGGAGATTTGGGGAGTTGAAATATTAAAAAGTTGGCTTTCCCAAGGTCTGATAACAACACTACTATTACCAAACATATGGGGGAGGGGAGGGATACTGACTGGAGGATTCTGGGAACCAAGAAAGTAATTTTTCCAAGCTATAACTGGAGTGACTGGAATAGTGTAAGGAGGTTCTGTATTGGGAGATTTCCAATGAAGCTTTCATGCATTGCTGCACCATGCATTTCTGTTCCGTGAACACTAAAGGGCAGCCTATGCACAGAGTATCAAGAGAAACACTTGAGACTCTCTCTAAAAACCCATGTTTTCTTTTTTGCTATAGCCAGGCTTTGTTGTTAGTAATTTACTCTGAATATGTTCTTTTTTCTTGCTGCCCTCTATCATCTGCTATTTAACCTTTTGCATATTAGTAGAAGGAAACCAGCCCCCTTCCAGCTGCCTTTCTCTTCTTGAACATTTTAATCTAATTATTGGCTGAAAAAGTGTCAACATGTTTTTGAAATGAGAAAGAAAGCATTCATAAATGTTCATTCTGGTAAAAATTTGCCAAAATCCTCCTGCATAATTTACACTGTATGAGAAATGATGTTACCACAGTTGTGTATTGTTGCTAACTGGAGGCCCCACTGCAACTCCTCATTTGATTTCCTTTTTCATGCAAGGTGTATGACTTCAAGTGGAACCCAAAATCTAAGCAGGGACTCTTTAATTACAGGCCAGATGGCTCAAAGGACCACCTGACTTGTGCCCAATGAGGAATGGCATGAAGAACTGTAGCAGCTACTCTAATTAGTGCTCCTCTGCAGGGGTGTCATTTTCTCTACAGCGGTGTGAGTTGCACAAGAGCATTTTGGCCCATGTCTTTAAATGCAAAGTTGTTCCCTCCACCCCCTAGATAGGCAGAATAGAAGGCAGCTTAATACTGCAATGGGACAGAATATATTTAAAACTGAACATTTAAAACAAGTGTGACATGGACTAGAAATATAACGATTCTTCCAGCCATACACGATCCACACAATCACACCAATCATGTGGGGAATGTCTGCTGGGATGGTATCCCTTCAGATTCTTCAGAGAACATTGCATATTGACATGCAGCCTTGCACAAAGGAAAAGAATAATGTTGGACTTTTGGAATAGATGTAGACTTAATCCATTTGGCCAAAGAAGCAATGCCCTTTGAAAGGCATCCTCTGGAATGAACTCTACAAGAAAATGTATGTAGTAAACAGGGATGGGTGAGAGACAGGAGCCACCAGAGGGTGTAAGGGAACACCACAGGAATGTGTGGCCCTCCAGATGTCATTGGATTCCAACTCCCATCAACCTTAACCAGCATAGCCAATGGTGGGATATACTGGAATTCGCAGTCTAACAGCACCTGGATGCTACATGTTACACCGTTCTGTGGTAAAGCAACCAACAAGTTCAATTGGTTTGGTGTGGAAAACTTCAAGAAGGCTGATTCTGCTAAAACAATACAATACACAACAAAAAACTGTACTCTTGAGAAGACTAGAAACATGCCAACAACAAACTCGGTTCAGTGTTGTCAGTCCTAATTTGAATCATAAAAGTGTTCCTACAAAAACAACAACACATCCTTGGGAGGAAAAAAAAGAGACGTTGGTGCCTGGAAAGCAGGGAAATCCACTGTGTTGTCTTGATCCTTGCAACCTATGTGGATCGGCAGGAGATTGCCTAGTAATGAAGGCTCCAGCATCCTATGTATGAAGCTATAAGCATAGCTAGCAAACTCCTCAGAACAACCAATTTATTTGTAGGAATCTGACAGTTATGGAGAGCATTCAAATTACTGCTCTGTGTGTGTCTTCGTGTGGGTCAAAAACCCATGTAGTTCTACCATCTAAGTTCTTGCAGTGTTAAAATCTATGGCCAGAACCCTATTGGTGTTCACATAAGGCTTATGTAATTTGTTGCAGTTAATTGTTGAGGTCCTCGGGCATGCCTCAGTTGCATCCACCTGATCTCCCAGTCAAAAGGCACCCTGGCACATTGTCAATTAGCCACAGCAAGTTGCACAAACCTAATGCAAAACTTTATACAAAAACCTACGCATATGTTTAGCTTTTTGATCCTGAGAGATTCATTTTATTATCATATTTTATGTTGTTTTTGATTATAATGTTTTGATTTATATACTGCACCATAGTGCTGAGAGCACTCTCTGGGCAGTTTACAACATAACTGTGCAAACAACAACTTGCCCTCCAGTGAGCTGGATACGCATTTTACTAACATTGGAAGGATGGAAGGCAGAATCAGTCTTGAGCTGGCTTCCTGAACCTATTGGGATCAAACTCATGTCATGAGCAGAGACTTGACTGCAGTACAGCCACTGCACCATGGACCGTGCGTGTGGTTGTACGTTCTAATATTTAAATAAAGGTTGGTATTTTTATCTCCATAATAAACAACATTGAGTTGGAGCTGGTGGGTTGTTGGCTCGTCCGGTTTTACAGTATCAATTTCAATCTGTAATGCCTGATGATGTGGACAAGGCGCTTGCAAGCTGCAAAACCCCTTACTCTCTGTTAGACCCATGTCCTCCCTGGCTTTTGAAATCTGCCAGGGAGGCAACAGTTGAATGGGCCACACAGATGATTAATGCATCATTATAAGAAACTATAGTGTGGCCTATTCTGAAAAAAATTATACTGGTGGCAGAGAATGTAAATAATTACAGAACTTTTGTCAACATTCCATTTTTGGGAAAACTGATGGAGAGGGTTGTGAGAGACCAGCTGCAGATGTTCTTGGAGGAAATCTGTTTCAATTATAGTTCAGACTGTGCCATGAGACTAAGACAGTTCTGGGTCACTCTGCTCAATGACTTGTTAAGGGAGGCTGACCAGGGGAGTGTGATCTTGTTGGTCCTCCTGGATCTTTGAGCGGCCTTTGATTCCATTGACCACGGTATCCTCCTGGACACACTTTTGAGTTTAGGGACTGGAGGCTTAGTTTTACTCTGGCTCCAGTCCTTTCTCAAGGGTCACATCCAGAGAGTGCTGCTTGGGGATGCTCTTTCGACCCTGTGGGTTCTTTGTTGTGGAGTCCCACAGTGGTCCATCATCTCCCCAATGTTTTTTAATATCTCTATGAGGCTGTTGGGGGAGTTCACTGTCATCTATATGTTGATGACACACAGTTCTATCTCTCCTTTCCATCTTCAGCAGTGGAAGCTGTGTGAACCCTGGGATGGTGTTTGGCCTCGGTTATGGACGAGGGCTAACAGATTGAAATTGAATCCTGATAAGATGGAGGTCATGTTGCTAGGTGAAGAACCTGCCCAGTTAGGAGGTATTCTGCTTGTTCTGTATGGAGTCACACTCTCCAGGTGACCAGGTTCACAACCTGGGTGTGTGTCACATTCCTAGGGGATTCAGCAGGCAAAAGTCCAATAAGCCAGTCCAAGGTCAGAAGTCCAGGAGATACAAAACAGATGCCAAATTGTCAAAGCCAAAACACAAACCGTAGTCAGAAGTCAGAGTCCAAAAGCCAAGGGTCAAGAGAGCAAGGTTCAAGATAAGCAGGAGCGTGGACGCAAGCCAGAGAATTGACTTGTTGCTTCCAAGCCTCTGGGTACAAATTATATAGCAGCAACAATCATCTAATTCCTAGAAACATTCCATCCTGTTAAAACTCAGGGCTGGTCGACCTGATGTTCCTGTGAGAAGCATTCATGCGAGCCTCAGACTTCCGTGTTGTGAGTCTCTGCCGAAGCTTATCTCTCACTCTGGCTAGTGGGGGAGGAGAATCCGGCAGTGATTCAGCTGTCTGTGATACTAATTGTCCAGCATTTTCCTCAGCTGTAATTAACCCCTCTGATTCCAGATCTTCTTCGGCTGAACTCATGACAGTGTGCTCCTGGACCCAGCACTCTCTATGGAGAAGCAAATCTTAGCTGTGGCCGGGTCTGCCTTTTTTCATGTCCAGCAGATTGCACAGTTGCAGCCCTACCTGGACAGGAAATCCCTACCAACATTGGTCCATGCATTGGTAATCTCTAGGATTGACTACTGCAATGCTCTTTATGTGGGACTGCCTTTGATGGTTATATGGAAGCTTCAGCAGATGCAAAATGCAGCAGCCAATTTCATATCAGAAGCACGAAGATATGACTACATCTCCTTGATACTAGCAAGTTTGCATTAGCTCCCTGTATATTTCCGTGCCAAATTCAAAGTGTCTATAAAACTCTTAACAGTTTGGTACCTCATTACCTGAAGGAACATCTCTCCTAAGATTGTCCACCTGGCCCACCTGGGCGAGCCAGATGTTGCATTTGCAGGTGTCCACTCCTAGAGAGGCCTGGAAAACTACCACTAGGAACCAGGCCTTCTTGGGGGTGGCCACAATGCTATGGAGTGTGTTGCCCTCAGATATATGCTAAGCTCCCTCCCTCCCTCCCTTCAGGAAATGGGTAAAAACCATATAGTTTGAAGAGGCCTTTAGAAATATATTACTCCTTTGACACCCTTGTGAGCCCATGAATTGAACTGACTATTGATTTTGATTTACCATCCATATTTCCCTCTCTTTTTTTGGACATCCTGGGTTTTAATGTTTATTGTTTCTCTTTACTTACAGTACATCACAGGAGTACACCCCCTCACATTTCATAAATATTTTAGTATATCTTTTCATGTGACAACACTGAAGAAATGACACTTGGCTACAATGTAAAGCAGTGAGTATACAGCTTGTATAACAGTGTAAATGTGCTGTCCCTTCAAAATAACGCAACACACAGCCATTAATGTCTAAACCGCTGGCTACAAAGGTGAGTACACCAGTAAGTGACCATGTCCAAATTGGGCACAAAGTGTCAATATTTTGTGTGGCCACCATTATTTTCCAGCACTGCCTTAACCCTCTTGGGCATAGAGTTCACCAGAGCTTCACAGGTTGCCACTGGAGTCCTCTTCCACTCCTCCATAATGACATCATAGAGCTGGTGGATGTTAGAGACCTTGCACACCTCCACCTTCCGTTTCAGAATGCCCCAGAGATGCTCAATAGGGTTTAGGTCTGGAGACATGCTTGGCCAGTCCATCACCTTTACCCTCAGCTTCTATAGCAAGGCAGTGGTCGTTTTGGAGGTGCGTTTGGGGTCGTTATCATGTTGGAATACTGCCCTGTGGCCCAGTCTCCGAAGGGAGGGGATCATGCTCTGCTTCAGTATGTCACGGGACATGTTGGCATTCATGGTTCCCTCAATGAACTGTAGCTCCCCAGTGCCGGCAGCACCCATGCAGCCCGAGACCATGACACTCCCACCACCATGCTTGACTGGAGGCACAACACACTTGTCTTTGTACTCCTCACCTGGTTGCCGCCACACACACTTGACACCATCTGAACCAAATAAGCTTATCTTGGTTTCATCCGACCACAGGACATGGTTCCAGAAATCCATGTCCTTAGTCTGCTTGTCTGCAGGAAACCGTATGCGGGCTTTCTTGTGCATCATCTTTAGAAGAGGCTTTCTTCTGGGACGACAGTTCTGGAGACCAATTTGATGCAGTGTGCGGTGTATGGTGTGAGCACTGACAGGCTGACCCCCCACCCCTTCAACCTCTGCAGCAGTGCTGGCAGCACTAATACGTCTATTTCCCAAAGCCAACCTCTGGATATGACGCAGAGCACGGGCACTCAACTTCTTGGGTCGACCATAGCGAGGCCTGTTCTGAGTGGAACCTGTCCTGTTAAACCGCTTTATGGTCTTGGCTACCGTGCTGCAGGTGAGTTTCAGGGTTTTGGCAATCTTATATCGTAGGCAATCTTTATGTAGAGCAACAATTTGTTTTTTCAGATCCTCAGATAGTTCATTCCCATGAGGTGCCATGTGGAACTTCCAGTGACCAGTCTGAGAGAGAGAGAGCGATAACACCTGCTCCACCTTCACACCCGAGACTTGTGACACTAACGGGTCTCATGACACCAGGGAGGGAAAACGGCTACTTGGGCCCAATTCGGACATTGTCACTTAGGGGTGTACTCACTTTTGTTGCCAGCAGTTTAGACATTAATGGCTGTGTGTGGCGTTATTTTGAGGGGACAGCACATTTACACCGTTATACAAGCTGTATACTCACTGCTTTACATTGTAGCCACGTGTCATTCCTTCAGTGTTGTCACATGAAAAGATATACTAAAATATTTATGAAATGTGAGGGGGTGTACTCACTTCTGTGATATACTCTATGTCCTTGTGGGCTGGATTGGGTAATTGTGTTTTAACTGTTGTTAGCCATCCAGAGTAGTGGATGGGCAGGATATAAATGTAACTAACTAACTAACTAACTAACTAACTAACTAACTAACTAACTAACTAACTAACTAACTAACTAACTAACTAACTAACTAAGGCGAGCTAGTGCCTTTGTAGCTTGATTAGGAAGTCTCACATGCCATCTTCTACATAGTCCCTCGCCTGAAGGGCTGACAGAGGATAATATCCCCCCCCCCCTATTTTGGGGGGAAGATATACTTGCTCTGAAGAAACAATGTTCTGAAGGGCATCCTGTCTGATGTAAAGTTTAAGACCTATGAGGAGAAAAAACAGGGACCTTAAGTTGCCCACCCTCAATTAGCACATGGACAGCTGACTAAATTGCAGGCATACAGGTCATCTGACCACCGTTGTTCCTATTTGGATGAATTGAATTGTAATTTTATTTAATTTATTAAAAAATAATTTGCAATTAGTCTTGCAGCTCTAGATCTAAATTAGCAAATACAATTGTATCCAAATTAGGGTCCTTTGTTATCCTATCTTCTTGTGATGTTTATATGGCCAGCATAGGGTAAAATGAGATGTAAGCCAAGTTTTCCCACTCTACACACATAAATCATTATGTACAGAAATGCAGCATAGTCGTGGAGCACTAACGCTAGCTACCCTTGTTAAGTTATTGGAGGGAACCAGTGGGTTGTATCTATTAGCACACTGGGCTGGGAACAGGGAGAACCTTGTTGAAACTCCCCACTCATCTCACAAGACTATCTTGGGCCAGCTTAACCTACAGAACTGTTATGAAGATTTAAAAGAGTGAGAAGTCATGTCCTCTGTTAATCAGGTTCCACATTTATGGTACAAGGGTACACTGGACATACGGACTGAGCTGACCTGCAGATATATGGCCCATGGAATGGGCTACTGACCTGAGGAATGGTCTGCTTATAGAATGGCATCAAGGAAATATTTGGTTTGTTTCATAGACAGCACAATTGATTGTTTCCTGTTGGCACAAAGGGCTGAGGATTCATTGCAGCCTGGACTTTTGCATGATGGAATGAGCAAAAATGACAGAGAGATGATTGCTGTGGCAACAAGGCTCTGGCCGAGCTGGAAGACAATGGAATAGTATGGACAGGCCCAGAGTGTACCTGATAAGGTGCTATGATCACATCATGTGCCACAGGACAAAGGGGTGATTTTACTTAAAGAAGAGTGTTGCAAGGCACTTTCTCTCCCAGGTTTCCCATCTACCAACACAGAACTGAATTTTAGGAGTGAAGGTAAAGAAGCCAAGGAGAATGCAAGAGAATTAGGGGCATCAATGGAGCAAGGAACAATTGTTGCTTGGGACTCAGACTCAGCATAACATTCATTCATGCTCACATTCACTCACGTGCAGATGCTTCTCAGTTCAGTTTTTCTCATGTAATTTTTACTTTTGCAGATTTTGACTGCTCTGGGGCCTTTAGGCCTTAGCTTGCCTTGATTTTGAGAGAAGCTTCACTTTTTGCCATGGGGTAGACTAATCCTTCTGGGAGATTTTACACCTCTCTTATGGTTTCCTTTTACACACTAGAGGACTGGTGGACCAATATAGTGTTTTATAAAGGACTAACTGTGGCTAATTTTGCATAATTGTAATTTCATCTGATACGTTAATACAGGTTGTTCTGCTTTATACTTTTCATTTCATCCTTGCATGGTGTTGTGTTGGAAGTTCATTGATTTTCCTTTGATTTTTTTATATTGTGTCTTCATTTCATAAATCTTATTACCTGTTTATCTGCTGTGATTTAAATCAGTCTTTCCATTAATTATACCTGCAAGTGGTCTAGTGTCATTTCTAGTTATGCCCTCCTACCCACTGGGGTAACAAGAATCTCATTTTCATTCTCTACTCTCAACTCTGAAAAAAAGATGGGATAAAAATGTTAAAAAATTTTTTTGTTCATTATTTTTACAGAGACCAAAGCATTCAGCAAAAAGAGAAAGGAACACCAAATCATTTAATTTAATTTACGCAAGTAGGCAAAATATTTTGCCCTATTATTATGATTAAGCAGTGAATTCAGTTATTGTGTCTCCAATGTGTGTTTTTACTGAGAAACTCAAACATTGCTCAGTTGATTTGCACAGAAACGTTGTAATGTCTGTAACTGCAAGGCAATAAAAAAAAGAAATAGAGGGCCAACCCCCTTTCTTAGATGTCATGGTCATACACAAAACTGACCTCCTATTGCGACACAATGTCTACAGAAAACCCACCCACACAGACCGGTATCTACACAAAAACTCCAACCACCACCCAAAGCAAAAAAGAGGCATAATCAAAACACTGGTAGACCGTGCAAATCGGAACTGTGAAGCTCAATTTCTCAGCACCGAACTCAACCATCTGAATTGGGCCCTACAGACAAATGGCTACTTCAAGAATGAAATCACAAGAGCCATCAAACCAAGAAAACAACACCAAACTGAAGAGAAAAAAACAGCCACCCACAAATAAAGTATTTCTGCCATACATCAAAAGGGTCACGGACCGCATGGGGAAACTTTTGGAAAAACACAACCTACAAACAGTATTCAGGCCTACCACAAAAATACAGCAAATGTTACGGTCAGCAAAGGACAAAAGGGACCCCCTCACCACAGCAGGAGTATACCGGATACCTTGCAGTTGTGGCCAGGTATATACAGTGGTGCCTCGCTAGATGATTGCCTCGTTAAACGACGAATCCGCTAGACGATGAGGTTTTGCGATCGCTGTTGCGCTTCGCAAAACGATTTCCTATGGGCGCTTTTCACTGGACGATGTTTGGGGGCCTCTCCTGTGACCCCCCCACCCCTTTCAGAAGCCTCCCGGGGCGCAGGGGAAAAGTGGAATTTTTTTATTTCCAGCTTTTCCCCCTGAATTTTCAGGGCAGAGAAAGCCTCTTTTTAGCCCTCCCATCAGCTGTTCGTCGGGAGAGGGGAGGGGGAAGGAGCGGAGAAGAGGACAAAATGGCTGCCGGGGCTTCTTCAGCAGGTAAACATGCAGTGGAAATGCACCCGGCAAGCCTCTGAAAGCAGCGCTTTGCAGTGGGGGTGGTGTGGGGGGGGTGGCAGGCCTGCTCCTGCCACCCCACCCCACCCCCACCCCCACCCCCACCCACTCACCCCTTGGCAAAGCCCCGCTTCCAGAAGCCTCTGGGGTGCTTTTCCACTGCATGTTTACCTGCTGGGAAAGCCTGCAGAAGCCTCAGAAACCTCAGAAGCCTCCTATCAGCTGTTGGTCGGGAGAGGGGAGGGGGAAGGAGCGGAGAAGAGCACAAAATGGCTGCCGGCTGCCTGCTGCCTGCCGGCTTTTAGCTGTTTGGTGCTCTTTTCTGGATGTTTCGCTGCTACCAGGCACTATGAGAAGCCGGGCTCAGTCTACAGTAGCTGGTAAGTGACTTTCTTTTAATTTTTTTTTAAAGTTTCTGTGCTTTTCTTTCCCATCGGAACGCATTAATTAAATTCCAATGCATTCCTATGGGAAATTTGGTTTCGCAAGACGATGTTTTCGCAGGACAGCGATTTGTCTGGAACGGATTAACATCGTCTTGCGAGGCACCACTGTATTGGAACCACAAAACGCAGCATCCACACCAGAATCAAAGAACATGAGAGACACTGCAGACTAAAACAACAGGAAAAACTGGCAGTAGCTGAACATGCCCTAAAACAAGCTGGACATGAAATTCTATTTCAAAATACTGAAGTACTGGACAACACCAGCAATTATTATGTTAGACTGCACAGGGAAGTCATTGAAATCCACAAACACCAGCAGAGCTTCAACAAAAAAGAAGAAAGTTCAAAACTCAACAAAGCCTGGCTCCCAGCACTGAAAAACACAGCCTGCAAAAGGTCAACAAACTCTACCCAGCCACAAGGACCAGTGATCACTGCACACAAAAGACCAGCTAACAACACCCCAATCACAGTGACAGATCATCTCTCTCCCTTATCACAACAATACACCCACAACAAAAAACACGCTGATCACCATAATCACCCAATCTCCTGAAAAGGACAAAAGCTGATCCCACAGCTATAAATACTCAACTATCCAACAAACTGCACCAGAGCACAGACAGAGATCTGACTCCTGTCCTCTGAAGATGCTGGCCACAGAGACTGGTGAAACGTTAGGAAGAACAACCTTCAGAACACGGCCAAAGAGCCCGGAAAACCCACAACAACCATTGGATCCTGGCCATGAAAGCCTTCGAGAATGCAAGGCAATACTTGCATTCTTTACCAGGCAATCCTGTGCATGTCTACTTGGAAGTAAGGGTTCAGTGGGAATGAGAGTGTATCTCTGTTACACATTTACTTCAGTTTGATTTCATTTTCACTTGCAGGGCTCCATCCAATGGAGTCCTGGGATTTGTAGTTTGGTGGAGCTACTTCCTATTCTCTGCTGTTGTTCTGAGCTGTGTGCTAGAACTTGATGGGAGGGAATTCTAAGTACCTCACCAGACTACAAATCCCACAACTTTCCATCATGCAGCTATGGCAAACAAAGTAGTGTTGAACTGCTAGAACTATGTATCATAGATAACATTCCCAGGTAAATGGATGACTGTAGCTTTCATTTAAAAACATTGGTTCTGGGAACCAAATGCCAAGGTCTCTACATGCCCTTCTTAACTATGATATGGCAGCTAAGCCAATGCCAGTCACTGGCACTGTCATCTTGTCTACATAAACAACAGGATTCCTGTGAAATCTGAGTAAATCAGCACTATTGAAACCTGGGCTGTGATTATACCTGTCATATATATTGTTATCTTTCCATTCTTCCTCCATTTATGTGATTCTCAGCTGAGGACAATGAAAAGATCTTTGTGAAGCCTTAGCTCCATAGCTAAGATCCCTAGTTTTACTTACTAATGTAAGGGAAAGGATTAGATAATCTTTAGATCATGGCATTGGACAGTTGCTCTGGGTTTAATTGCAGGAGCACAAAGGTCATCGGAAGAACAAAAGATGGTGGCTACAACTGCAGCAATCTCATCTTTTCAAAAGAAGTGTTTTGCTCGTAATGATTCAGAGGCAAATATGTTGTCAAGGATGATCTCATGGCGGCAAGAAAACTGGACAAGCATTTTAATGTCACTTAATGCGTTTCAGCTTCTTGGGAAACACAACACATAACAGCTGCTGCTGCAAGGGGTGCCTTTTCAGAATATAAATTGAGATAGGAATGTGGGCTTAATTAAATTATTCCTAAGGTCATCACAAGCAAAGACAAACTTCAGCTCTTTATTTTTCACTCTGTATTTTGCACTCAAGACATCTTCCTTAACCAGATCTGTTGGGGTTGTATTTAGACTGAAGAGAGGCTGTCGCAAAACCTGGCTGGCTTAATTGAAATAACTGTTCACCTGCAAATGCCTTAGCAGTTTTGTGTCCTGCCTCAAAGATGACTGCATCTCAGCATGTTCTCAATGATGTGTTTATTGCCAATGGTTAAAACGGATTGCATTTTAGTATAAATAAGAGAGTCACTTAGAAACACCAAGGTTATGAACAGGTAGATAGCAGAATCCAAAAACTCAGTGGCCAAAATCGTGTTGAATAGCTACACAAATGGCATAACTTTTGCAGGCAAATTGCCCCAAGTTAAGAAATCACTGTAAACATGTTGAGTTGCAAGCTGAGTCACACAGTTCAGTATGCGACTGATACAGTGATTTCTTAAGGCAATTTGCCTCCCAGTTATGCTGTTTGTGTTCTGTCAACTAGACGTGAGGATTTGGGCCAGCAGGAACTTTCATATACCTGAAACCAGAGCTTGGGCAAAAATTGTATCAGTCAAAACTCAAAGGTGGGTGTAGTGATGATAAAAATAAATTTAAAAAGACAAGGGAAAAAAAGGTGGCACCTTAAAGACTGTTATATTTTGATGTGAGCTTTCATGGACAAGTCCGCTTCCAAGCAAAACATTCACGTCAACCTTGAAAGTCAGTGGTGTATGGTTGCATCTCACATGTGCAGTAATCTATGACCTCTGTTGGGTGGTCTGGAAGCAGTGAAGGAAAATAACAGTTTTTGATAACTTGATAACACATTTACCAAGGACCTTCCCTCCTCCTTGGGTTGCTTCAGGGACCAACGGTAGTGTTGCTATCAGGAAGCCTCAGGATAGGCACAGGCCATTCACTCTAAGTCCTTCCAAAATGCCCCCTGGGAACTCAGCCAAACTCCACTGTGTCCCAGAAGCCCAAGTTATCCAGCAGTTGATTTCCTGCACCAGGGAGTTACAAGTCCAGTAACTCTCTCCAAGCCAGGCAAGCACCAACCCTGCAAGGGAGACCAAAACCAAGTTGCAAAAATATGATTTGGCATAGCTAATTCCAGACCTCAGGTACTGAATCCAGGGCCAAACCTTTCCCCAGTTACTCACCAGTAAACACACGAAATGGAGGATTTCAATTTTATTAAAGAATTAAGAAAAAAACCTGAGGCCAAATTATAATAAACACTTTAAAATCAATAAGCCAATTAAGCAGTAAAAGGCTCACTAGGTAAACATAGCAATAGATACAAAACACATTTGAGAATAAATTAGTCAAGTTTACGTGTTACACCAGAATATTTAATGATCAGGTAATGACCATTAAAATGCTATTGTACAAGGAGTATTGTTATGTCCTCCTTATCATAGAAAGGAACAGATAGTGGGGTAATGCTGTTACATATAATGTGTTACGTCTAGACTCTGGTTTGACCACTCTGAAACTGATCTAGAAATTTCCTGACATATGCTGTAGGTGTCAGATTTGTGCTAATCTAAATTTCATGGGGTTTGGGGTTATTTTGAAGATGGCTTCGTTTCTGGCTCTTATGACTCATAGGGATATTTTATCTGTAGTGATAGAAATTCCGTTGGGAATTACCTGTAAAGCATAAAGGTCATCTAGGGAGAAGCGAATTGATTTTCATTTGGTATAGGCTTCAGTCCTTATCTCCGAGAAAGGCTCAGGGTTCTTACTGTCTCCTAATTCTCTGTGTCCACTTATACTACTGTCCCTCCTGTCTAGTACTGAGAAGGGGCAGCACGTAGCTCCATGGCTGAGCACAAGTTTTGAAAGCAAAACATCTCAGCTTCAGTCTGGAATAGGCAAGGCTGGGAAATGCTGGAGAGATGCTGCCGGCCAGTGTTGATAACACTGAGATAGATGGACCAATGCTGGCTTCCCGTGTTCCCTTTCCCTCTGCAATCTGTTGTGGGAAACCTGGAAGCATAACCAACTTCTGCAAAGAAACCTAAATAAATTATTCATTCATTCTAGCATATGCCAACGAAGTGTGTGTGCATTTGCGTACCAAGTTGTGTCATTTGCTGGATTTTTTGCACATTTTACAAAGTTCATTCTGGTAGATATTCTATTCTCAGAATATAGAATTACTGTACAGAATTTGAATATATATAGATGGAACACACACACACACATATTGGATATATAGTTCTGCATCAGCTCCTCTCGCCCCACTCTCCCTGAACTCATAGTCCCACGGTGGACAATATCTGTTACTTCAAGATGGAACCATAGCAAGTTTCACTTGAAAATTCTGTTCCGCTGCAAAAATACATATATTTTAAAATTTTCTGCCAGGCTAATGAAATGATAATTAGTCATGGTAATTAGGATGGTGATTAGCATTGCCTTCAGTTCCCAGTGGGAAGGCCAAATGGATTTATAGATTAGGCTTCTATCCAGTTGTCTGAGTTGCCTCGGGGATTTTATGGGAGTATTTTTCTCCTGCATGCGTATGCAAAAACAAGTTTGCCCATTGCAGACTGTGGAGCAGCCTCCTTTGCCTCAGAAAGTGTTGAGAGTTATGAAACAACCTTTGGCGCCCCCTTGCCAAGACAAGGACAGATGGCTTGCAGGCTGGCGGGCAGTCCTGTCCTCCGCCTGAGGCAAGCAGATCAAAGGCAAAAAAAGCCATTAAGCCACCTGGGCCCACACAGCATGCTTTCAGGTGCCTGAGGGAAGGGCCCAGAGGAAGCCAAATGCCTGGGGAAAATAGAGGGGGCTCCCTATTCATTCACTGGAGTTGGTACTGGGTATACTGGCAATGCCTAGGTGGGGGTGGGGTGGGGGTGGGTGGGAAAGATGCAAACCTAAGAGCATTACTTTTCTGAATTACAAATCCCAGGATCTCCAGCCAGCATGTTCATTAGAATTATAGTCCAAAAAAGAAGAAGTAACATTCCCAAACTCTGAAAGAAATAAGCTGGTGCCTGGCTTCTTGGAACAAAAGAAGACTTACTTTAGGGCATGAGTTCCCAACCTTGGGTCCCCAGATGTTCTTGGACCACAACTCCCAGAAATCCTGGCGAGCACAGCTACTGATGAAGGCTTCTGGGAGTTTTAGTTCAAGAACATCTGGGACCCAAAGTTGGGAACCACTGCTTTAGGGGGTATTTTGAGGAGAGGTGTGTGTTTCTCTTGTCACAAGCACTGTCTGGATTCCAGAGAGGCCTGCCTCTCAGTTTCGAGAACCATGAAAACTTCTCATAGACATGAAAACTGCTTTGTGACTTGAAGAGCAGAAATGACTCAGGGTCTGCTGAATTCCTTCCCCACCTGCCAGTTCTATCTCCAGACCCTTTCTGGATCCCCCCCTCTCCCCACAGTTACATACGTATGGAACCCCACATGGCGAAAGGAAGAGATGTCAAGCCTTCAAGGATAATTTCTATGTTGCCTATCAACAAGGACTGAAGAAACAAGAGAGCCCCTGTGCTCTGTTTCCTGAAAATATAGCGCCCATATAGCTGACACACAGATTACATTGCTGGCAGTTGGATGGCTGTTTAAAAGAAGAAGAAGCATTGCTTGGAAAGTGATATCTGAGAAGAATAGTGGTAATAATGATATGATGATGCCATTCGTAATTGAGCAGTGGTGAGGTGATGTTCTGAGTACAAGACCATCATGCTGCTGCTACTCATTTATGGGTGGATTCAGTGTGTGATATTCATTCTCCTTGGAATTAACTTTCCAAAATTTCCTCAGGCACATGTAAGTAATACTTGCCTCAGTGACATGTAGGCAGAGCAAACTGTGACTCTGTTATACACATTTGCCTATAAAGTGGGGTGAGTGAACTATAGTTCAGGGGCTGGAATGTGGCCCCCAAACACCGATGTGCCCTGCTGCCTCTGGCACACTAAGTTAAAAATATATTTTTTAAAAAGACAGTCCCTCTAGAAAGCAATTTGCCGTATCTTGGCACCTCACCTCATTATCCCTTTGGGGGTGTGTGGTCTGGAGCAGTAGAGTGGGTGCAGCCCTCCACCACTGGATAGAAACACCCAGTCTTACTATACAGGGGGACCAAACCTTTTTATTTAAAGAAATCACAGAAATAAATCTGTATATGTGATCATTTGTAAAGTCTGCTGTTCAATTTGCTGCTGGTATTCAGAGTGAGAAGCTGCTGTTGGCAACAGCTTCCTAACCTGTGTATTATTCACAGCCATAGGCATGATGTGACACTGTTTGTTTTTTATTTATGTATTAATCTTATTTCTGTCCTGCCTTCCAGACAGATCACTAAGCCGACTTACATAAAAGAATATATTACAGTGATGCTATAACTGTTGAATTAGCTCTCATAGCAGCATCTGCCCATGCCGATGTAACAAAGATGAATGGCTTTCATCATTTTTTTCCCCCTGGCTGCTTCCCTGTATGTGTTCTCTCAATGTGAAATGTAATGTCAAAAATGGCCCTCATTAGCATTCTCACCTCCCGTTTACTTGGATTCCTATGGATGGCACTTTCCAAGGTCCTGAAAACTATTTGGAGAACAAAGCAGAGTAAAAATAGACACTGCAGACCTGGAACAGGGGAAGAAATTAAAAGAAAAGAACACCAATTTATTTCCTTCCTGCTCTGCCCTGAAGCAGAAGATAGACTGGGATCTACTGGTTGATTACTGGGTGATTTGTAGAAGATTAGCAGGAGGTTTTGACCCCAAGCTGTCTGACCAAGTAACCATTAAAACATTTCTCTGCCCTTCTCTTAAATTAGGTTGCTGAAAAAGAATAGGGTGGGACTGTGTGGCTTTTTGCATGAGTCTTGAGTGTGTGCTCTGAGGAAACCTGTCCCTTCACATTTAGTGTCTGTCCATCTATCTGAGCTGCTGTATTGTACCTTGCAGAATCTCTGGATTCTAGCAAGTAAACAAAGTAGTTTCCATAGATCTGAACATAGGCCACCTTTGACAATTGCTGATTTTAAGTGTATGTGTGTGCATCATATTTTTTTTCAGTGCAGTTTCCCCCACTTCAATGGCAGCTGAGGTGAAGAACAAGACATATTTTGGGAGAAAAAGTATATAATTCAGTTTTAGCTTTAAACAAGCAATTTGAAATATGAATTTGAATGGTAGAAGAAAAACCTGGGGCCAGAAGGTACACTGAATATCACCTGTGTAGAAACAACATTGACTTCCAAGGACAATGTATAAAAAGAAAATAACAGGGGGTTCTGAAGAAAGGCCTGGGGGATCCTGACAGCAAGGGGACGTAGATGAAAGATGGCCTCCTGTAGATACATTGACAAATAAGAAACAAACCTGCTTTGGGCAGAATCCTGCAATCCTAGTTCACTCTGGAACCCAGCAAAACAGGTCAATCAATCATGTCAGAGGTGGCAGAAAAGTCAAGAAGAATAAGCATGGAATATAAGCTTTTTATCTTGGCAATGAGAAAATTATTAGCTCAGTGAATTGGGTACCTGGCTGCAGAGCAAGAGGTTGGGAGTTTGATTCCCACTGTGCTTCTGGGGGAAGAGCCAGTCTGTGAAGTCTGCACAATCCCAGAGTGCCCCCAGAAGAAGGGGAAAGTAAACAATTCCTGAATACCTCTATACCTAGAAAATGATGAAAAGAGTCACCATGCAATCTACTTAACGGCACATTATTAAATTATAAATTTTTGTAAGCGCCATCTCAGTAGAACATAAAAGGTTGAATCCAGACTGTAGGAGATCCCAGGCCAAGCTGAAAGAAAGAAAAGCCCTAAATGGCTTGAGTCTAAGCTACCTCAAGAACCATGTCTCCCTTTATGAGCCTACCTGGGTATTAAAATAATCAGAAGGCCTTTCTGTCGGTACCACCACCTTCACAGGTGTATTGGGGGGATACAGGAGAAGGACTTTTCGCTACTCTCAGACTCTGGAACTCCCTCTCATAGGAAGCCTGGCTGGTCCCCGCTTTGCTGTTCTTCCGCAAGCAGACAAAGACCTTTCTCTTCAAGCAGGTTTTATTTTAGTGACTGGCTGTCTAAGGCGGGTGGGGTTCTTAAAATGTTGTATTTCTGTTGTTTTTAATATGTTTTTTAGTGTTGCTTTTGTCAATGAATTTTTAAAATATTTGTTAATTCTTTTTAAACATTGTAATAATTTGTTGTTTTTAGCTTTTATACTGTTTATTTTTTTTAAATACTGTAAGCTGCCTTGGGTCCATTTTAGGAGAAAGGTGGAGTAAAATATTTTAAATAAACAAAGAAATAACGAACAAAGAAAAATTAAACAGCAAGAATAAACCACATGTTCCAAAAGTTTAGAAGCAAAAGGCAATAAAGAAACAGGATAATAATTAGTCAGAGGAGAAGAGTCCAGGGATAGCTTTTAAGAACAGGAGAAATTGTAGCAAGTTTTATGTGCTGAAGGAAATGAACCAAAAGAAAGAGACATGTTGATAACATGCAAGAGTGGGGGAAAGGATAAGAGGAGCAACAGCAGCCAAAAAAGATGATGGGGTGGATCAAGAGGGCAAGTAGAAAGATTCAAGGGGGCCAGCAAAGGGCGGGGGCAGCTCTTCTACTGAAGCAGATGAGACAGCTGAAAAAAGAATAATGAAGGTGCCTGTAAGAGCAGTAGAGGAAGCAGACATTTTATTTATTATTTCTTTAAAATATTTATATGCTGCCTTTCTCCTAAAACATCCAAGGCAACTTACAGTATTAAAAGAGACAAAGTTAAAAGCCAAATAATAAATTACTATGATATTTTAAAAAAAGCATTAAACAAATATCATATTAAAACTCATCATAAGAATAGTATTTAAAACACAATTAAAACACAGGGAAAAATGTTGCCTTTAAAAAAATCCTCATGTCATTTAAAGTCATTTAAAGGAAAGGTAGCCGGCAGAGGTGTTGATCCATATCAACAAAGCAGTTCTAGCAGTTTTTCATCTCCACCAATGCTAATGGGTCTTAACTGCCCATTCAAGATCAACCCACCCAGGAAATACAGTACTTAGCATTATAACAGGGATTGTTCACCAACAATGCAAGGTTTTGAGGAAATTCCATCCCTTGTCCCAGCTACCATGCTAAGAGGGGCTCAACAGGTCCCCAGGGTTTTGACTGGCAAACTCTGACTCTACTACCATACTATTGCTGTTCGCCCACATTCACCCTATTCAGGCTGACCTGGTGGCAGGTGGCTATGAGTCACCAACCACCAGCCATGTCTTACAATGTCCTAGAATGACACGATGAGTGTGTCTGTACTACACCGTTATACCAGTCTTGTACTGTTTTAGCTGCCATGGTTTCATTTTGTGGAATCCTGGAATTTGTTGATGGAGGTACTTAGAATTTCCTCAGTGAGTTCTCCTGAGCAACCACACCAGGGCTCTCAGCTTTGTAGAGTGAATGACTAATGAATGACTACTTTCTATGCCTTGTGCTTCTGTCCACTTCTAAGTAAGTCCCACTGAGTTCAGTGGAATTTGGTTTCAAGTAAGTGTGGACTGGATTCAACCCATCATTGCTGTCATGCTTATAATATGCATGCAATGTCACAGCTGGAGTTGAATTCATTTGAAAAAAATAGGCATTGTTGGAAATGCAGAAAAATCTAAAAACAAAAACAAATAAGGTCACTTTTTTTTTTGCTTTAAAATTGCATCACTGGCAGTTTAGATAGTCTCCTGTTTATTATGGTGAATTTCCCTAATTCAAGACAAACATTCTTTGAGTCTTTCCATTCTCTTAATTGCCAAGTGCGAAGACTTGCTATTCTTGCAATAGATTTCTTGTTTGTAAAGAATTCCAACCAAAGTGTTAATTGGATGTATCCTCAACTGTGGTATTACTTTGGGTTTTGAAAATGCATGGCTGTTGGCAGCTACCGAAGTGCAAGCACCCCACAGCAGGATGCTAAATCATACCACCACCTTTGTCTGTCCAGCTTGAACCCTTCTGACAACTAGAGGGAATCAGATAATATTTCAGTGAATTTGGTTCTAATACAAGGTTCCATAATGCCAGAATGCATCTTTTTAAATACCTTCCTGCTATTACTGCCCATCCAGATTAAAAGTGTTGCTGTGAGAGGAATCTATGTGTGAGATGAATCTATTCCATGAACGATTCCCATAAAATTAAACAGTCTACTAAATGTATTTCATTTCTAAATAACATTAGTATGAATAGTACAGTGTTTGGAAGTAATAAATAAATGGGATCTCTCAATAGTAATATTTAGGAGAAGCATGAACAACACAGTTGACATTTACAGTGTATTTAAGAAATAGAAGGAACCCCTTTTGTTTGTGGACCAGAGAAGCATTCAGTATCACCCAGACTACAGTGAGGGGTTCACGTGATTCAGCAAGGGTAATTTTGTAACCATTTGGTCCTCCCCCTCCTGCCATTTGCTTTTCCCATAATGCCCCACAGCTCCCAGTGCACATTGCTCCTAAGAAATGCAGGAAAATATACATGGCAGGCTGTTTCCCATATTCAGCTGTTGTCCCCTGGAAAGCTCGTAGGCAGGCAGCTTGGGGGCACTGGCATGAGTGCCTGAGGATTCTACTCGGCATTGGCCCCCCTTTTTTACACCAATCCAAACAAGCCTAAAGACCAGCCTGGTCATTGATACTCAAGGATTTTACCCATGACCCATCCTGTGGAAGCTATGGCACCAAGGAGGAAAGAGATCTGGCTGGATTTCTTCAGCAAATGCAATGCTAGCCTAGAGGACTTTTCTTATCTCTTCTTCTCTCCCGGTCTTCTCTTAAAAAAAAAAACACACCCTAAAAAAACTGTGATACATCAGGTATTCCAGGACATGCTGACATTACCTGATACAAGTCACATTGTGTCGGAGAGAAAGATATCTCACTGCTGAGACCACAGATGTACACATTGTCCTCAGATTGCCTTGCCGAACTGACACTGAATCCTACCCTCCTATTACCCGTTAGCAAGATATATTGATTAAATCTATAGGCACATACGGCAAACAATAATATTGCTATTGATCAGTGAGAAGGCCGGCAGATAAGTATTTATGACGATGGGATTCTAAACTCTCTCTATCTCTCTTTCCAAGATGTCATGGAGGATTGAATATTGATTACTGTTACTTTCTCAAGCTTAGGGATGATGGTCTGAACACTGGATAACAGGCTTTATTGGGCTCTGCCTGGCCACAGGGGTATGTGTGTGTGTGTGTGTGTATACATAGCATTGACCCAAGGACACAGAGACAGGTCTTCTCCTGGCCTTGGAGGCAATGTAGTGTAGTAGTTACCCTGTTTCCCTAAAAATAAGACAGGGTCTTATATTAATTTTTGCTCCAAAAAACGCATTAGGGCTTATTTTCAGGGGATGTCTTATTTTTTTCATGTACGTACAGCAATCTACATTTATTCAAATACAGTCATGTCATCTTCTTCTGGTTGCTGCACAATGGTGGAGGGCAGGGTTTCACTTAACTGGGGCTTATTTTTGGGGTAGGGCTTATATTACGAGCATCCTGAAAAATCATACTAGGGCTTATTTTCAGGTTAGGTCTTATTTTGGGGGAAACAGGGTAGTGTTG
Organism: Intellagama lesueurii; assembly: GCA_037013535.1. Taxonomy (NCBI): domain Eukaryota; kingdom Metazoa; phylum Chordata; class Lepidosauria; order Squamata; family Agamidae; genus Intellagama; species Intellagama lesueurii. The sequence goes on along the minus strand of JBAJHW010000001.1, from coordinate 175,446,585 downwards.
CCTTTAGTCAGGCCTCACCTAGGATTCTGTATTCAATTCTGGGAACCACCGTTTAAGAAGGATTCAGTGAGCTGGAGTGTGTAAAGTGGGTGACCAAAGGTAAAGGGTCTGGCAACCAAGTCTTCTGCTTGGTCTAGAGGAAAGATTGAGAGGCAATATGATAGCTACCTCCAAGAGGGGCTGTTAAGGGGAAGGTAGAGAAAGCTTGTTCCTGAAGCTCCAGCGGGATAGTGGCCAAACTACTGAATCCGAACTACTGGATCCAGATTACAATAAAGGAGATTCTGACTAAACAATAGAAAAAAAAAGCTGACAGAAAAAATCGTTTGACAGTGGAATGAATTATTTCAGAAGGTGGTGCACTCTTTCATTGGAGGCGTTTAGGCAAAAGTTGAATGGTCATCTGTTGGGAACACTCTTGGAGGGGGTTAGACTGGATGGCTTTAAAAATCTATGATTCTAATCTGTTGGATTTTTTTCCAATGCTGTCTTTTTCCTGCTCTTTCAGAGTTTCAAATACTATGTGTTCCTTCTTGGCCTCAGTGGGGGGAAATATGGAGGAGGGGGATAAATGTTGCTGATAAATAATGGGGTAAATGTTACATTTCTTAAAGCATCAGATTGGTTTGGATTGGATTCATAAAGCATAAGAAGAATTGGATCCATTTTAAATGATTTGAAGTTAAGAAAACAATTACTGTAGTCCCACATCTTTCAAATAAATTGAGTTCAACTAACATAATCTGTGTGGATCTATCTTCAGACCCTGAGGGAGCAACAAGGCCATGTGGCCTGGTCCCCAAAGTCAAAGGGCCACAGATCTTGGATGCTGTTCAGTGGCAAATTTGTGTAGGAGAGCAGCATGGGGGCTTTTTACAAATGTTGATTTCAGCCTTCAAATAATCCTCATACCTTTTTCTAAGAGTTATAGAGGTTGCAACTAGTCATCCATAGTTGGTGTTCTGATTAGTCATTATCATTTACCTCAGAGTTTGCTATGTAATCCTGACTGAAATCCTTCAATATGAAGAGTGCAAAGACAGATCCGTTAAGTGTGGGGCCTCACAATCTGAAAGCTGTCTCGGCTTCACATAGATTCTTGAAGGGTCTGCCACTATTAAGTAACCCCACCCCCCCAAAAAAGCCAGTGGCAAACACAACAGAACACGAAGATCTGAGCAGAGTGATCAAAGCTAACAGTACCATTTTAAAAAAAAATCCAATTAAAACCATCTTAGATGACTTGCTAGAAAGGATAGCCCTAAACTGGCTTTGCCAGGCTGTGAAGGGAAGTCATGTTCTGTTCTTGGCTGGCATCTCTGATGAAGACATTCCAAATATGAGACACTCTCCCAGTTTCAAGTACTTAAACCATCTGGGAAGAGAACTATTTATTTATTTACTCAGGGAAAATCTGCTTTGGTCAGTTACTCCACAGTTTGCATAGAATCTGGCATGGAATTGAATTAAAAAAAATGGTGACTACACAACACAAAGTTAAGCCTGGAGAAGCCTGGTGGGAAATCATCTCATTTTAGTCAGATAGTTTAAATTTTGCTCTGTACTCTCATTCCTTTTCTCTTTTTTTCTGCCCTTTGTGATTGCCTGATCCAATACAAAGGGGTGCTCACAGGCAGAGTGCCTATTGTCACCAAACATTATTTTTTAAAAGAAAGGCTTTGAAATAAACATTGAAAGGAATTAGTGCACTTCAGAAAAATGAAACTAAAAAAAGAGGTGGAAATTGCCAGTTAGCACCTTGTCACATCAAAGGTGCCAGTAATTAGAATGAAAAGAAAAATTTGCTGGAGTCATCTGGATGACTACAATGATTGCACCCAACAGAAACCGCTTTGAAAAACTGCAAATCACAGAGGATCCAAGCGGATCTTCCCTGCTGTGTAGTTTCACCCTTACTTGAAACATAAGTGTAGCAGTGTTTTCTGGACAGACAGACAAGAAACTAGTAAATACAATAACAATAACTAAAACTCGACATAAAACTATGGACAAGCAGATTTGTGACACCTTAAAAACCAACCAATTCATTATGGCATACACTAGATTTTTTGACTGTCTAGGTATTTTGGATTACATCTCCCATCATTCCTTATGATTGTCATGCTGACTGGGAGATGGGCAGTTGAAACCTCAAATATCTGGAGTGAAGCAAATGAACCTAGGCCAACCAAGCCCTGCAATCTTACATTCAGTGCATACACTGCCAGGGTAAAGCACTCAGAATTACTAATGCCATGTCATGAGTGACAGAAATGGAAACCATGTCAGGCCATGTGGAAAACTGATCTACAATTGACTTTTTAATTCCTGCATCTGAGGCTTCAGTTTTGAGACTGTAGGGGCAGTTTGTAGGGGCAGACTCTAGGGGCAGCCAGCGGCAGTGGATTTGGCTGTGGGCAGGTTTGTGACTTGACTTTTAAGGCAATTCCCAAAGGAAAAAAAACAACCCTTGTTGCCCCCCACCCATCTCCTCCTGCTTCTGGGAGGAAGTTTTCAATTTTATATTGTTTTAAAATAAGTGATGCAATGCATCAGTGCTGCCCTAATACAGTCAAAAAAAATTAAGTTCATCTGCCCCTTCATGAAGCAGATGAAGTGTTTAATTTGCCAGCATCATGAAGTAGCTATCTTCTTAAGCCACTTCACAGTATGAGAAATTGACTGTGGGAGGAACCCCACCAAACAGAGTTGTTTGAGGTACCTGTGCCATTTGGATCACCCCAAATGGCATACCAGACCTCCAGCTCAACTTCTAGTGACCCTATTTAGCCTGCTCCAGCCAGCTCCAATGAGCCTGCGTAGACAAGCTCTGAGATGATCTAATTTGATTGTTGTGATTTATGAGACTAAGAAAACAACATTCCCTGACCTTTGCTCCTTCAGTTTGTTTCTCTCTGGTTTTTATTATACAAGGGGAACAGGTTTAAATGATCCTTAGAAAAAGGCCACAAGCCTCTTTCTCACCAGCTAAACATTTTACATGATTTGCATGTGAACCCTGATTATTTGCTTTTATCAGCTACTTTCTTTTTTGATGTAATCAGCACTGAATACTCCTTAGTTCTGTGTGATCCCTTGTCTTGACAGAGTTGAAGCTTCAGTGTACTTAGCCATAGTGCAGCAATTTTAACAAATCAGCAGAGGCGGTTTACTGGAAGAGCAAATGATACTTGTATTACATTATGCATTTGCAGTTTTCTTTTGCCATTTCTTTTTGTTGGCATCATGTGGTGACCCTAAGTATGGGAAATAATGCCTGCCTGCCTGCCTGCCTTCCTTCCTTCTTTCCTTCCTTTCCCAAACACGGCAGCATATCCCTTTGTACAGGAATATCATTTTATCATTAATAAGCTTTATTTATTCAAAATATTTTATGCAACCTTTCACCAGGTTCATCAGAAAATATTTGAGGGTGGTTTATCATAATGTAAGCTCGAAAACATTTTAACAAAAACCACACAGCCTATCCACCCAGAGCATTTGCTCAACTTCCTTTGCCCCCATGATACCAGTATTCTATCCTGGTTGTCCATATGATGTAAGGCTGAAGCTAAGGTCAACAGGGTCAAAGCACAACAAACCCCCCCCCCTTACTTTCCAGTTTTTTTAACACAACTGGGAGGTAGTTTGTTTTTGTTCTGCTTTGGTCTGATTTCCTAGGAGTGTGTGGACCCTAGGACCGTGTTGATGCTGCTCCATACATTTTATGGGTGTGTGTGATTTGATGACACTTCCTTATAACCATGTTTCTACGGAGCAGTCTCCACTCCTGCATGCCTTACTGCCACTTTTGTTTGTTTTTCTTAGGATATCCATTGTTCCTGGATTCTGCTTTTGAAAAAGTGTTATAATTTTTGCAGTATAATATGGAAGTGAAAACTAAAACTATTAAAATTAGAAAGCATTGTGGTGAAAGCATGAAGGTTTCAGAACAGCAGGCAGGTAAAACAAGGAGGGAAGGGAGGAAAAGGTGAACTAGTTGGAGGGGGGGATAGACAAAAGGGAACAGCAAGCTGTGTTGGGAGTGAGGCCTCAGGGAGAAATTGCAGTTGTGTGTGGACAGGTGGTACCAGGACAGCCCAGTACACCCAGCAACAAATACTCTTTCCGTGTGTGGATGTCAATGCTGGGATGATCTATTCAAATCTGCAGCTGCAGCAGCAACAGCAGCAAAATACCAGAATGACCCAGAGAAGCTCCGGAACTAGAGACAACACCACAAGAATGAAAGTATACAGTATATCACAGAAGTGAGTACACCCCCTCACATTTCATAAATATTTTAGTATATCTTTTCATGTGACAACACTGAAGAAATGACATGTGGCTACAATGTAAAGCAGTGAGTATACAGCTTGTATAACAGTGTAAATGTGCTTTCCCCTTAAAATAACGCAACACACAGCCATTAATGTCTAAACCGCTGGCTACAAAAGTGAGTACTACAAAAGTGAGTACCTCCTCCACCCAGGTGCAAACTCCCCTGGCAGATCTTCCAATTAGCCAAGATGGGCAAGGGTCGAGCGGAGTGGTGGTAGAATGGACAGATCCAAGCACCCTGTCCACATCCTCAGGTCTCAACAATTGAAACTCATCCATTAACACTTGACCTAAGCATGGCACACTGGACACATCCTCTGATTCTGCACTAATGGTGGAATCCAACCCACTGCGAATCTGAGTGATTTTTCCCTCAAAGTGAATGGCAAACTCATCACAGCGAGCTGATGAGCGGTCTGGGACCTCCACCGGATTTCCTGGTTGAAGACGATCCCGGAACAACCGAAACAGCTCTGCTGGACAACATTCTGAGGAAGCAATACGGCTGGAGAAATATTGCCATTTTGCCAGCCGTATTGCCACGAAATAGGCCCGATAATGGGCTCTAAGTTGTGTTCGATCGGACTCCCAGCAGGATTTCCTCCACCTGTGCTCCAGCTGTCTCCCCTCTCACTTCATCGCCCGCAGTTCAGATGTATACCAAGGAGCTGTCTGGACTCTGTGTACAGGGAGAGGGCGCTTAGGCGCAATCGTGTCAACTGCCCGGGTCATCTCCCTATTCCATAGGGTGACCTGAGCTTCGACAGGAGCGCCGACATGTCAGACGGATAATCCCCCAGAGCATTCAGGAAACCATCCGGATCCATTAGTCTCTGAGGGCGGATCATCTTAATAGATCCCCCACCCTTGCAGAGGGGAGAAGAAGCTAATAGACTAAACTTGACCAGGAAGTGGTCTGACCATGACAATGGCTTGACACCATCTGAACCAAATAAGTTTATCTTGGTCTCACCCGACCACAGGACATGGTTCCAGAAATCCATGTCCTTAGTCTGCTTGTCTGCAGCAAACCGTATGCGGGCTTTCTTGTGCATCATCTTTAGAAGAGGCTTCCTTCTGGGACGACAGCCCTGGAGAGAAAGGTAACAATATATTTTGAAAACTATTAAGTTATTTCTCTTGCAGTTAATAGTTGTATAGAAATTGCCATTGCTGGAAAAACTATGGATAAGAACACATTCCTTCCTTCCTTCCTTCCTTCCTTCCTTCCTTCCTTCCTTCCTTCCTTCCTTCCTTCCTTCCTTCCTTCCTTCCTTCCTTCCTTCCTTCCTTCCTTCCTTCCTTCCTTCCTTCCTTCCTTCCTTCCTTCCTTCCTTCCTTCCTTCCTTCCTGTCTGTCTGTCTGTCTGTCTGTCTATCTATCTATCTATCTATCTATCTATCTATCTATCTATCTATCTATCTATCTATCTATCTATCTATCTATCTATCTATCTATCTATCTATCTATCTAATTCTTTATCTTTTCAAGATATAAGATCGGCATACGAAGTCCACTACACAGCAATGAAACAGTGCATACATTTGTTAACAGTTAAGGGGAGTTGCTACTAATTAAAATGCTTTGGTAGGTAGGGAAATAGGTTTTTACAAAAACTTAAATGGACACAGAGTTCCACAGTTCCTGGACATACCTAAATATTAGAACATAAGTGTTCTTCAGTATTTGGTCTTCTCTAAATTTTGAAATCCAGTTCTCAAGTCAAACTTGTATAAAAATGCATCAGAAACCTGTTTTGGGATATAAGAAATTCATATTTCAAGATAAAATATGTATGAAATGTATATTTTGTGAGAAAATGTGAGCATCTAAATATGCTCTGGCATGCAGTTTTTTGCTTTTTTTAAAAAAACACCAATTAATGTAAAAGCATTAAAAGCAATTTATGAACTAATTCGGATGGAATTGATGCTAACCAGAAATAGAATGAATTGAATGTCTGGGTAAATAGGAATATTTTGGCCTGTCTGGCATAGACAAGATTGCAGTCTGCTCCCCAGACAAGCCTCTTCAGGAAGTAAATTCAGAGGTTTTTGAACTACAGCCAGCTGTTGGCCATTTTGGTGCTGATGAAAGCCGGGGTCCTGGGAGTTGTCCAGAAACATACAGTTTGCAAGCCCCCGACCACATTCCATAGCCAGGGCACCTCTGCCAAGAAAGCTTTTTCCTTTATTGTTGTCACATAAAAGAAGTCTGCAGCAGAACATCTTAGAGCTTGGGCAAATTAAACTGCCTTCCAGTATTTGGGTTGCAATCTATTTTGTACTTCAAAGATAACCGTCTGGAGTAAAAGCTGCATTCTTTATTATTATTATTATTATTATTATTATTATTATTATTATTATTATTATTATTATTATTATTATTATTATTATTATTATTGTTATTATTGTTGTTGTTGTTGTTGTTGTTGTTGTTGTTGTTGTTGTTATTATTGTTATTATTATTATTATTATTATTATTATTATTATTATTATTATTATTATTATTATTATTTGTATTTTAAAAATTCAGATCTGCTGTGATTTTTTTGCTTTGATGCATCTTAAAATTTGTTTGTATCTTTACAGAGCCTACACTAAAGAAAGGCGATTTGATATCCTCTGTATATTTTGGTCAACGGTGCCAGAATCCCTCGCGGACAGTCATGAAGGTTGGAGACGAGGGCAGCTGTCATCCAAGCCAAGCCGAGGGCACTGGCTTGCCTACTCCAGGGCGAATCTTAGATGGGGTTCTTGTTTCCTCCATGATACCATCCCAGATTATATATAGATCAGGGGCGGGTGACTTCCAGGCACAAGGGGCCACAATGGACCTCCTGGAACCACAGGGGGAGCTCACCATACCCACACTGCGGCTGAATGTGCCATGCCAGCAAAACTGCCAATTTTTAAGCAGTAAACAAGGCAGGGAGGACACACACAGTGACTCTGGCGTCCGCCCAGGTCATGAATATTAATGTGCTATCTGCATGGACCAATGAGAGTGCTGGAGAGGCGGAGTTACGAGATATAAGAGTCTCTGCAGGAGGAGGAGGAGTTAGATTGAGAGTTTTAGATTTGAGGATTTGTGGTTTTGGAGTTTTGGGGTGGATAGAGAGAAGGTTGGCAGTTGAGAGTGGATGAAGTAGGACGTTTTGTTAAGAGTTAAAGACACTGATTGTACTTTCATCACCTGTAATAATAAACAACTTCTATTTGGTTCCATTTAAAATGACACATGGCCTGGACCTCTATTATTAATAATACATAATGTTGATGTAATCAACGGGTGGCAGCTGGAAAACACGTAGCTTGTGCCCTGTGTTTGGTGAAACAATCAAGGGACAGGCGGGAACACTGCTGTGAGCTACAGTTTTTTTCAGGCCACTTTTAAAGTGTCAAGAAGCAATGTGATGAACCACTTTGGCTGGCACCACTTCTGGTTTTGGGGCATTTGATTTCTTATTGCACACTATTTCAATACCATCCCAGATTAAATATAGATCAGGGGCGGGTGACTTCCAGGCACAAGGGGCCACAGTGGACCTCCTGGAACCACAGGGGGAGCTCACCATACCCACACTGCGGCTGAATGTGCCATGCCAGCAAAACTGCCAGTTTTTAAGTGGTAAACAAGGCATGGAGGACACACACAGTGACTTTTAGGGAGAATCTTATTTTCTGGTGGTTTCTAGAAGCACAAATCTCTTTTAAAACAGGGGATGCTGCTGCCATTCACTTTGGTTGCATGCAGGTAGTGGTTATTCTGCTGCAGCAGATAGTTCTGCAATGGGAGTTTAGGGGAGACTCTGGTGTAGGCAGTAGAAAGAGGCAGGGAGCTACAGGCAATCCGAGATTTCCATGATGCCCATTCCTACTGTAGCTGCAGATTCGGTAGCAATAAGAGCATGCTCCTTTTCTCTCTCCTCCTCACTTCTTGCCCATTTTACTCAACAACATAGTTGAGTAGTTTGAAAGTTCATGTCGGTTTGTACGTGCAGCACCACAGGTGCTGAGTGTTCCCTATCCCCACCTCCCCAGCCAATGCCTGACTCACTAATCGGAGCACTCTTCTCTCCTCCTCCTCTTCAGCTGTTTGACCAATCCCTAGCAGGAGCATGGGCTTTCCTGTCCTGCCTCCTTGTTTGAGTGGGCAATGAGTCAAGGAGGCATGGCAGGGAAGCCCATGTTCCTGCCAGAGACTGGTTGAAAATTCGGAGAGGAGGAGGAGGAGAGGAGCACATGCTGGCTGGTGAGTGGGGATCCCGCTGAAGAGGCAGGGGAAGGGAACCGTGCGTACGAACCAGCACGAACCTCCGAACCGAGGTTTATGCCCAGTCTGATGAACTCAGAAGCTCACTTTATGCTTTTGTGACCTGGTGAATGACAATAATAAAGCAGAGGTCTGAAGTATGTTGTGACAAATAATGAGTTATTTTTAACTATATGCAATATATTTTTGCAAAAACTAAGTTACTTTTCTATTATAACTTAATGAGATACAACTTCTGCAGTGTAGCTGTACCTTTTTAAGTTCTTCTAAAACTGCAGGGATTTGGCGAGCTCCATTCAGACATTGAACCTTTAAGCACTGTGCCTCCTCTTGCTGAATGAAGAACACAGCTATTCCTTCTTTATAGAATCATTGGCAAACTCTGTGGTGAATTGGCAAGCCTGTCACTTGGGCTGAACCACTTCATGAAACTTCATGTTTTACAGTACACTGCTGTGAGCTACAGTTTTTTTTCAGGCCACTTTTAAAGTGTCAAGAAGCAATGTGATGGACCACTTTGGCTTGCACCATTTCTGGTTTTTGGGCATTTGATTTCTTATTGCACACTATCTCAATATTCTGGTGGATGTGTTCTGTTTTGAACAGTGATTACATGATTCACATGCATCCCTAGTGGATGTTGCCATTTGTGCCGTGGTATCACCTTGTTCTAACCCAGGCCCTTGTTCATATTTCTGGTCTGCCCACTGTTGCTCTCACTCTGCTATTTGAGCCTTACTTTCATTGATGTGAGTACATCTTCAGTATGAGTGTACTTTTATTCTCTCTCCTTGGCAGAATGTGTGTGTGGTGTCATGACAACATGCCAGTAAAACAATGTGAAAACCATGACTGATCTGAGTGACAGAGCTTGAGAACCCAGTGTCAGATTCTGGCCTCATGATATGTTTGGCTCACTGTAGTATGGCTTCCTTGGCATTATGAGGACATAAAGGCATGATGGAAGGGGGAGCCTGGGAGTACCATAAATTATCACAATCCCCTGTTATGAGCTGAAATGACCTGCTGTGGCCAATGAGTCAGCATTGGCATACAGGAAGTGAGAATAAGTCATGTGGCATGACACACACACAGTGTTGCGGAGCTATGGGTGTGGCTTTGCCAGCTGGGTGCCTCAACACAGTCACAAGGAAATGGCATATGAGCTGCCACCCCACACCCCACCCCAATCATGGGAGGTGGATGTTTGACATCACAATGGTGTGCAGCAAGTCTTAAGACTGAAGCAGGAGGCGAGTAGATATAGTGTGGATGGGGCGTGAAATAAGCTGTGGAAGGAGCTTCAGAAAAAAAAAGGCTCCTTTCCTTCTTTAGGTAGAAGCTGACATGATTTGACATTCCTTCATATCAAGTGGTGGGTAGAGGGAGAGGCCATGAAAGACTTCTCCATTTCAGAATGGATGAGTGCATGCTTGTATGGAGGACTATGCTATTATGTACCATATGTCCTCCCATGCATTCTAAAAAATGTAACAGTCCAGCCAGTGAGATCTAGAACAGAATTTCTTATTCAAAGAGCTTAAAAATTCTGGAACAGAATGATTAATATGAAGGTGGAGGGATAGTAGCCATCTAGTCAGCATCCAGATATTTATACTGCAAGTAATGTCAAAATATACTTGGAAATAAGAGTACAATCTCTCTACTACTAGGCATCTGGGGAGTTCTCTGTTGAATTGTTGTCCATGGAGAAATGTTTCTATAAACATGGAAACATTTTCACTACCACCTGTGCATTGATACAGTCTGTTAGATACATGACAGTATGAGGAAAGGCCTGAATGACACTTTTGTGCAGACCGTTTTAAAAATACCCCCCTCCCCCTTGAAACTTCGATTGGAATGGCTCCCTCAGGAGCTTTTGGAGATGAAAGTTCATAAATCACTGGGATCTTTAAAAAAAGTTTAAGAGGTGGTAGACTATAGCCTTCGCCACTGTGCCATGATGAAATGACAATGTGAATGGAAATGAATGTCTCAATGCCTTTGAAATGTTTCTGCACCAAAGAGTTATGAAATCAATAACTAGGCAAATTAGAAGAAGGCAGGAAATAGAAATAAACAGTAGGATTTCTTTCGAAAGGAAGAACATGGTGCAGGAAATACAGCCCTTTGGATTCAGAATCAGGAATTTTAAAAATTCAGAAATTCCGGATACCCGGAACTCCATTTTGGTCTATAGGAATACTACATAGTCATTTAGTCATTTATGTCCCCTTTAAAACACACACACACACACACACACACAAATAAAACATTTTAAAAAGGATTTCTCTGTGTCCTCTGACATCTTCCCAGTGATTTTGCCGAACAAAAAGAGTGCACACCAACAGCCAGCAGCGCCCAGGTATTAGGAAATGACTGTATTGGGCATGTTGATTGAACCCTAAACAGTGGGAATCCCAGCAGGAAATGCCAGCAGCCTTGGGGAAGCAGAGGACAGGCAGCACTGGGGAGTGGGCAAATACCCCTGGGCAACACTGGCAGGCAGACTGGAGCACCAGATACCCTGTGGTGGGTGGGAACGGTGCCAACAGCATGGAGCACAGCCTGGTTGAGTGAGTGAGCACCATCTTGGAGAAGCAGAAAGAATGAAAGAGGCAGAAGGAGGAGGCAGCAGCCCGAGGCATGGCATCGCTAGTACTGTGAGCAGAGTATGCCATTCTCTCTGACTGAAAGGGGACTTCATGCAGCAGTGGTTGGTTGATCTTAATGGAAAATACGTTTTCCTACAGTTCCAGGTTCCAGGCATGAGTGGTGTGGACTGACAATGTGGCCTGCCGGAGATAACACTCTCTCACTGGGCATGCTAGTTGGTGGGCAAGACAACAGCCCCACTGCCACCTTGGCCAGATCTCCTCCTCAGATTCCTTCTCAGTAAGACAAGGGACCAGTCTCTTTTGGCTTCCAGGCCTCCTGCATGTACGCTTCTGCTGCGGCCTCTGTCACATCCTTTCTCCAGAGTGGAGTCTCTGGAGGGCAGGCTCCTGGCATGCTTGTCAAGTCAGTGTCCCAGAAACTGTCTTGCCCTGTTTTTCAGGGTTGAGGGACTTGGGCTCTAGAATACTACTACTGGTACTTCTGTTTGAAGGGCTATGAACATGGCTAATTTCTTCCTGCTCTGTGTGACCCCTCAGTGCCAGCAGGACCTTCTTCATTAGCTGCTGCTGCATGTGATATACGTTACCCTAACTTAAAGGAATAAGCTGCCAGCCTGTCTAAACAAGCCCCAGACTGTCCCTTGAGCTCATGGTTCTAGCCTCCAGGGAACAGGCAAACAAAATATGCGTCTCTAACCTCCTAAACAGAATGTCCAATTTGTGGTACGGTGGTTAAACTGCAGTACTAAACTGCAGTCAAAACTCTGCTCATGACTTGTATTTGATCCCAATGGATTCTGGTAGTTGGCTCAAGGTTGACTCAGCCTTCCATCTTTCTGGGGTTAGTACTCAGCTTGCTAGGGTGGTGAAGCAATATGTAGCCTACATAATTGAATTGTAAGCCTCCCAGAGAGTGCTTTAAGTGATATGGGGCAGAATATCAGCAGCACACTTTGTGTTTTAATGACTTGTAATTCCCTTTGAACTCAGCAGGGTATTGATGTAACTAATGTAGGTCACTCAGATATGCCCAGAGGGTATATAGGTTATCTGGACAGAAATCTCAGTAACTTCAAAAGCCCTTTGAAAATCAGGATGCCCTTTGAAAATGAGGATTCTGGGTGCTGGGAAAATCACGCCTCCTGCAAAATTAGCTTTCCCATGCCTCATATTAGCCATTTGTTTCAGAGGAATGACAGTATGTTTAATTAATCCAACTAATATCTAAGATCCCATTTCTCCAAAATGTTTATGGAAGGCAACATCTGGTGCTCTTTATAAATCTCTTTGCTTAGTACATCTGTCTATGTATAACAAAATCTTATTCCCTTGCCTGTTATACACCAAAGAGGCCTAAACCTAATAGAATATTTCCCAGTTGATTTATAACATATTAATCTATTAGTCTACTAATCCTAAATCTTATTTTTAACTCTATTAAGTAAACAATCTACAATGAGATGTAGAGAATGTAAACATACATTGAGGGTTCTGAAAAGGAGACAGAGAAAACTACTGCAGTACAGGCTTGCACCAGAGTATAGCCTAGCAGCAGATGCTCAGGGGATTTATAACCAGCTATGCTCACCTTCCAAGTGGAAAGAACCAATGTGAAGTAATACGTCCTGGTGTCTGTGCCTGCTTCTAAATTTCATTGGTACAGACAGACATCATTTACAAGTTTTGCTCTCACACCAGCCTCCCTCCTTTGGAAAACACATGGCAACCCCAATCAAGAGATACAGAGTTCTCTGCCCCCGCTACCCTTGATGCCAGAATGTTTTTAAGTTTCATTTCTCAAAAATCACCCCAGGTTGGCTGAGAAATAGAAACCTAGTCTTTTGCTTTCTAATCTATAGGAGTAAATAGAACACTGAATGTTAGAAATTATTATTACAACTATTTGGAACTATCAAATTAAGATTTGGATATATTTGGAACTATCTGGATATGGCATTATTTGGTGAATTCCAAACATTTCTGAATACATATCCTAGGAGTATTAAAAGTGACTGCCGTAATTGTTGACCGAAGCAGCATATTGCATGCTATTATGAGAGCCACATCTAGGCATTAAAGCTAGAAAACTTCAGTTCATGTTTATGTGGGAATATTTCATGCGAACAAAATGTCTCCTTTCCTATCTCATTGGTTGTTGCATGATGTAGGTGATGACAGAGGGGGACAGGTTGTGCTCCTTCCTCACATATTTCATCATCATACATCAATAACTCCTATTTACTTTTATTTATTGATTGATTGATTGATTTGATTTGATTTTTATACCGCCCATCTGGCCAAAGGCCACTCTAGGCAGTTTACAACATGGAAATAACAACAATCACAACACAACATAACTAAAAAAAATTTAAAAAGCACAAAATAGATAATACATTTTAAAATTCAACACCTACAATTCAGCACAGGATTGTGCAGCTTCATTCTCTTGTGCATCCAGTTGGGCCAATTCTGTCATTAGTCGCAAGGCACACCCACCTCAGTCAACTGGTCTGGAAGGTCACAAAAGGGCATATATTTTTAGTTATCTGATCTATTGCTATGGTATTTTTATTGCTAGTGGGAAAGAAGAAGCCTTGTTGGGTTTTCTGCCTCAGGTGCCAAAACAACATTGCTTGCTTTGGATACCTTGATTTGAATGGTTAGCTGGGGGATGCACAATATGCTGCTCTGCTTTAGGCAGTAGAATGACTTAGGACAACCCCATGATCTTTGCCTTGTCTCCAGTCATGTGAATGATGTGATGCTGTACAAAACACAGGACCCTTTAATGTATTTTTCTGATTTAACTTATAAATCCCATTATAATTTAGATCCCACTTCACTCCCTTGGCATAGTTCCCAAATGATTCCCAGATTCAAAACCAAGTAGAAACATTAGGATACATTGGTAACCACCTGCATCAGTAATAAGGGTAAATAAAATACATAATACATAATCACAACATGTAGAAGCAGTCAAAAAGAATGTAAATATCTTTCCCACTTCTAACAAGAAACTACACAGTAGTGGAGAGAGGTGGTTCTTGTCCTGATGCCCAGACGAATGCAGTGTAGCATCTTGACAAGGATTATATTGTTCTTTGTTGCCATATTCACCACCTGCTGAGCTCTTTAATCATCTTAATATCCAGGGCTTTGAAAAAAGTGATAGAGAATCTCAGCATCCCTCCCTCTCTCTCTCTCTCTCTCTCTCTCTCTCTCTCTGTGTGTGTGTGTGGGTGTGGGTTCAGATAGGTGGCTGTTGGGAATAGACTAATTTAAATTGAAGGAAATCAAATGCAGTTCACACTTTTGGAAATGTCACTAGCATCATCAGCAGAACATGTATACACAGAGACATCTCTTTTTTTTGCAAATGTAAATTTTTGTAAACTTGAAAGAAGGAGATCTTCCCTAGCAAGGGGAAAGGCTAGAGGAGCTGTTCATGTGTATGTGTGTTTGGTGATGGTGGTGGAGGATATGTCAATCCTTTATAAAGATGGAGATCAGGGGTAAAAGGGGGGAGCAAGTGTTTCCTCTACTATATTAGACTTCAGTGCAGATGTAAGTATAAAATGCCCCACAAGTCCTGTAATTGCGAAAATCCATCAAATGGCCTGACAACTGCTCTAGCATTTCCAGAAGCGATAAAAGTTGGATTTATTTCACTTTTGGAAAGGGGGCAGCATCACCTTCTGGAGGCTTTAATGAAATGCTATAAAACTGGAGGAAAAACTGTGTTGTAACGTAATAAAAAGGTAGTCAGCAGCGGATTGTTTGTTGAAACCTTCTAGGAAGGAGGAGACGTAAGGGAGGGCCTGGAGGGATCATTACTCCTTTTGAAGTCTGACTCATGGAAAAAACAACTCCCACCAAAGCAGAGCAATGCAAGAGCAGGACTGCCTAAGCTTACTACTGTTGAGGACAAGAATATCCAGTGTAGATTAGTCCATCTCTCTCTCTCTCTCTCATCAGAGACACCAATGGCATGGAGAAAAGCAACAGCCTTGGATGGAATCTGCATGAAAAAAGGGTTCCAGCCCATTCCATGGAGCCTGGATGGCCACTGGTGT
The DNA here is from genome assembly GCA_037013535.1 of Intellagama lesueurii. Taxonomy (NCBI): domain Eukaryota; kingdom Metazoa; phylum Chordata; class Lepidosauria; order Squamata; family Agamidae; genus Intellagama; species Intellagama lesueurii. Next base: position 175,431,275 of record JBAJHW010000001.1, on the reverse strand, counting down.
GCAAGACATTTATATGCTTGTCTGCTGCATCTCTGCTTTAAGGCGCCTGCTTCTACATGCAGCTGTCACTTGCTAGATCAAGGCAGTAACATGCTCTTCTTCCTTACTATCTACCTACCTGCTTAGATTTGTTTTTTAAGTAAAAGCTTTTTGTATGGCCTGTTTTTGGCCTAATGCACCCAATACGCCCCCCCCCCCCCGGTCAATTTTGGTGCAACATGTTTTGTACGAATCTTATAATTCAGATCTTAAGCCATATCTTAATTGGAGAACTGAATCAAGAACACTATTCAGCAAACATACAGTAAGTGAGATGGCACAATAAAATGTCATCATGCATAGGACCATGAGTATGTGCATGTATAGTATAGTCTGTATTCTCCTGTTTGGGAGGGGCTTTTTGAACTTTTCCCTTTCTCATCACCTCCTCCCAATTTACAAATCTTGGGGTTCACCCCAGTCTGCCAATAACTCCTTCCTGTAGATAGGTGGTGCTTCTTGGGGGCTTCATAAGCATTAACACCCTCCCGGCGAAGCTCAGAAATAGGGTGATAGTCAGAGCCACAGATTTGCATAATTCCTAGCAATGTCGAGTACCAAGAATGGATATGTCTGACTTTTAAGACAAGACGTTTTGGTCAGATTATTGATGCTTACAAGGTTGCTGGTCGGTTGTCCTGGGGAATTTTAGAAAAAGATCCAGGCATGCTTCGTTTTGTGAAACGAAAGTCTCAAGGAACCTTTCCTTGAGTTGGTTTATGGGAAGCACACATTAGTCAAAAAATGCTCAGGAGAGTTGTAAATGCTTCCTCCCCCCCCCCCCCCCCGTCTTCCACATTAACAGTCCTCAGATATTCACTGAAACAAATGCAAGGGAGAATCAAGGGCAAGGGCACTGAGTGAGCAGAGGGGCCCCTCACCCCCAAAAATCAGGGCTGGGCCCTCCAGTCTACTCTGGTTGCGAGCTACCTAGTGCCCCAGCAATCTAAGCCTCAGGTAACAAAATAGAGATACCGTTGACTTACCCAGAAAATGGCCATGAAAAATGGATTCCAACTCTGTTAATGATAGGAGTGATGATATGAAGACAATTCTTCTTTGGAAGAATTAGTAACAGTATTTATTGAATTAGAGGTTTGTACATGTGTCACTGGGTAGGCAGGCCTTTAAAGCATCAGCAGAAACTGGACAGAATGACCTAGTGGGTATAGAGAAGCAGCAATGAATCATCCAGGCATCCCTCCAAATATTGTGCATTGAGAGGTGCATCCAGTAGGTGGTTCCAGAGTCACCACTCACCTGCTGTGGCTGACTTTCTTTCAGGATTTATAAAGTCCCTCCTGCTTACCAAACGTTTCAGGGTTGCCAAACTCTCTTTCTAAGTGGAGAAGTCTGTCGATGGTCAGTCCACCCTAGTTTAGGATTCAAGCAGTAGAAGCTCCCCCTCCTCACAACCTCTGTCATGATTATATGAGCCCTGAATTGCTTTTGTGTTCTACAGCTGGCTGTGGGAACTGACAACCAGTTGTTGCATCAGCTCTCCAGTTGTACCTTCTGGATTGACTTTCCACAGCTATGCGGTAGATGGAATGTTCACCCCCCAGTTTGCTGGCTTTTTCTCTGCCAGAAAACAGTAAAAAGTAATAATGAGAGAAATAGCTTCTGTTCCTTTCTTTGCAGCTTGTGTGAATTAGTAACTAGTAAAGCAAGCGAGAGCAGGCCGGGTAGGTGGGGCTCGTCAGCCCTGGAAGGCAGCCCATCTAGGAGAAGGAAAACTCTGATCTCAAACCTCCACTGCCTTGTGGCTATATCCACTGATGGAAAAGGCTTCAGGAGTTAACCTCGAGGCAAAACCCGGAGCCGGAGTCCCGGAGGCAGTTCGTGTCGTTCTGGCAACTCCTGCGACGTCGCTGGAACCAGTTGTATTGGCTCTTGCCTTTCCACTGGACTATCTCAGTGACGTGGAGAGGGGGGATTTGCTGCTTGGGTAACAGCCTATCCTCCATATTATTTTACCCAGCCTTCGTGCTCTGGAGAGGACACTCCAGCTTCGCATACAGCGTCGAAACAACACGGGAAGTAGCAGTTACCGGTTATAAGTCTTTGCTCAATTGGCGTAGAGCATGACGCCAGGGGCTACTTCTGACGGTGGGAGAGGTCATTGCACCTCACTAGGTAGATACCGCCCGCCTTAAGCTGGGCAGCCCCCAGCCAGTAAGGTGCTACCTCGCCACGGTCTGTTAACCTCACGGGGTGCGTGGGGTTTAGGGTAAAAGCCGACAAGCAGATCGATAACCCTGCACCATGCAACAATCATAAGAAAACTTCTGCCCTAAAGCTGGGCACCTGGAATGTACGGACAATGACCCCTGGCTTTTCTGACCACGGCTTTTCTGACGACCTGCAGGAAATAGATGATGTGCGCAAGACAGCTGTCATCGACATGGAACTGAGTAGACTGCAGATGGACATTGTTGCCCTGCAAGAGACGAGATTGCCAGACTCGGGATCTGTCAAAGAAAAAAACTTCTCATTCTTCTGGCAGGGAAAACCATTGAATGAGACCAGGGAATATGGTGTTGGCTTTGCAGTCAGAAATACTCTTCTGAGATCCATTGTTCCACCTACTGTGGGGAGTGAAAGAATCCTGTCTCTGCAGCTCCACTCATCAGCGGGACCGGTCACCCTCATTAGTGCATATGCTCCAACACTGTCATCCACTACAGAAGTGAAAGATAAATTCTACGACGATCTGGCAGCCACTATCAAAAAAGTCCCTGAAAGAGAGGCACTGTTCATTCTTGGAGACTTTAACGCTAGAGTTGGTGCTGATCACAATTCTTGGCCCACTTGTCTAGGCCGTTTTGGCATTGGAAAGATGAACGAAAATGGCCAACGCTTGCTGGAGTTTTGCTGTTATTATGGTCTTTGCGTCAGCAACACATTCTTTAATACGAAGCCTCAAGGAGACATCCAAGATCCAAGCATTGGCATCAGCTCGATTTGATCCTCACTAGACGTTCTAGCCTTCCTAGTATTACGATCACACGCAGCTACCAGAGTGCTGATTGCGATACTGATCACTCCCTGGTGTGTAGTAGAGTAAAACTGCGAACAAAGAGATTATATCACACGAAAAAGGAAGGAAGACCACGTATTGACATCAGCAAGACTTGCGATCAAAGAAAAGTGGAGGAATTTGCCCAAGCGCTTGAGGAAACCCTTCCAGGCCCGGCTGATGCAAATGCACCTGAACGATGGGAACATTTTAAGAACGCTGTGTATAACACCGCCTTGTCCACATTTGGCAAGAAGACCAAAAAGACGGCCGACTGGTTCGAAGCCCATTCGGAGGAGTTGATGCCAGCCATCGAGGATAAGAGGAGAGCTCTAGCAGCATACAAAGCCTGTCCTAGCGAGTACAACTTGCAAGCTCTTCGAGCTGCTCGTAGCCAAGTCCAACAGGCTGCCAGGAGATGCTCCAACGATTATTGGCTTCAGCTCTGCTCTCAGATACAGATAGCAGCGGACACAGGTAACATCAAAGGAATGTATGACGGTATCAGGCAGGCTTTAGGTCCAATACAGAAGAAATCTGCTCCCTTGAAGTCTGCTACAGGCGTGATCATCCAGGACCGAGCACAGCAGATGGACCGCTGGGTGCAACACTACTCTGAGCTGTATTCCAGAGAGAATGTAGTAACCGAAGAAGCATTAAATAACATTGAGTGCCTGCCTGTCTTGGAAGAGTTGGACAGCGAACCAACCTTAGCAGAAATAAAAGCGGCCTTGGATTCCCTCGCCTCTGGCAAGGCACCTGGAAAGGATAACATCCCTGTTGAAGTGCTGAAGTGCTGTAAAGAGACCATCACTACCGAGCTGTATGAAATCTTTTGTCTTTGCTGGAGGGAAGGTGGAGTACCACAGGACATGAAGGATGCAAACATCGTCACATTGTACAAGAACAAAGGAGACAGGGGCGACTGCAATAACTACCGTGGCATCTCTCTTCTCAGCGTTGTAGGGAAGCTGCTTGCCCGTGTTGTGCTGAAGAGGCTCCAGGTGCTCGCAGACAGAGTCTATCCAGAATCACAGTGTGGATTTCGAGGTAATAGATCCACCACTGACATGGTATTCTCCCTCAGACAGTTGCAGGAGAAATGCAGGGAACAACAACAGCCACTCTTTGTCGCCTTCATAGATCTCACAAAGGCCTTTGATTTGGTTAGCAGGGATGGCCTTTTTAAAATCCTTCCCAAGATTGGATGTCCACCTCGACTCCTTAAAATCATCAGGTCCTTCCATGAGGGAATGAAAGGCACTGTAGTTTTTGATGGTTCAACATCAGATCCCTTTGACATCCGAAGCGGAGTGAAACAGGGCTGTGTCCTCGCACCAACCCTTTTTGGGATCTTTTTTGCTGTCATGCTGAAGCACGCCTTTGGAACTGCAACAGAAGGTGTCTATCTCCGGACTAGATCAGACGGAAAGCTCTTTAATCTCTCTAGATTGAGAGCGAAGACCAAAGTCCAGCTGAAATGCATGCGGGATTTCCTCTTCGCCGATGATGCAGCCATTGTTGCCCACTCTGCTCAAGACCTCCAACAACTCATGAATTGTTTTAGCAAGGCCTGCCAAGACTTTGGACTAACAATCAGCCTGAAGAAAACACAAGTCATGGGCCAGGGCGTGGACTCACCTCCCTCTATTACCATCTCCACACAAGAATTGGAGGTTGTTCATGACTTTGTGTACCTTGGCTCAACGATCTCTGACACTCTCTCTCTAGATGTCGAGCTGGATAAACGCATTGGCAAAGCAGCTACCATGTTCTCTAGACTCACGAAGAGAGTATGGCTCAATAAGAAGCTGACGACATATACCAAGATCCAGGTATATAGAGCCTGCGTCCTGAGCACACTCCTGTACTGCAGTGAGTCCTGGACCCTTTGTGCACGGCAGGAGAGGAAGCTGAACACCTTCCATATGCGTTGCCTCCGACGCATTTTTGGTATCACCTGGCAGGACAAAGTTCCAAATAGAGTAGTCCTAGAACGAGCTGGAATCTTTAGCATGTATACATTACTGAAACAGCGACGTCTACGTTGGCTTGGGCATGTCGTGAGAATGGCTGATGGTCGGATTCCAAAAGATCTCCTGTATGGAGAATTAGTGGAGGGAAATCGCCCCAGAGGGAGACCACAGCTGCGATACAAGGACATCTGCAAGCGGGATCTGAAGGCCTTAGGAATGGACCTCAACAGATGGGAAACCCTGACATCTGAGCATTCAGCCTGGAGGCAGGCGTTGCATCATGGCCTCTCCCATTTTGAAGAGACCCTTGTCCAGCAGACCGAGGCAAAGAGGCAGTCACGGAAGCAGCAAAATCAGGGAGCTGGACAGGGGACAGATTGTATTTGTCTTCAGTGTGGAAGGGATTGTCACTCTCGAATTGGCCTTCTCAGCCACACTAGACGCTGTTCCAAGTCCTCCATACAGAGCACGTTACCATAGTCTTTCGAGACTGAAGGATGCCTAAAGCAAGCTTTCCTTTAATGACTGGCTGCCTGAGTGGGGTTTTTTAATGGATGGTTGTGCCTTACTGCTTTGAATGCATTTTGGGTGTTGCTTTTGTTTGCTGTCTTTTAATGGTAGTGTGATGATCACCTCCTTGAGGCACCTACGTTTTGTGCCCTCACAAAGGTTCCAGTCATTTCCCTTTCCAGTGATCATCAGAGGGACCCCTGAGTGCCAGCAGTCGTGTGTCCAGCTGAAGGAGGCAGTAACGACCGGACCAGTCCACGGCGCACCTTACTACAACGGGAAGGTGAAAGACTTGGACTTTGCAAACCACGGAGTAAAAGAGACTCAGATCGTGCCTCGAAAGCCAAATGACTGATGGGGGGGGGGGGGGAAATAAACCAAGCTGATAATGTTATAAGAAATGTTCTGTTTGTGTATAGTGTGGAAAAACTGAATATTGATGAACTGAAATGTGGAGAATGATTCAAGGACTTCTAAAACAAACTGGAATGGACTATTGATTTACTGGTTAATTATCTATGTAAAAGTTTTCTGATTGTGGTATATTTCTGTAAGGTTGAAAATGTTAAATGTAGTAAGTATAACTGATAAGGTAAAGTATATTATTGAATAGTATTGGAATGTTTAGACTAAAAGAGATTGTGATTGTTATAATAAATATTGTTATTGCTTGCAAAAGGATGCCAGAGGGTAAGTAAAGTTTCATGCAATGATGCATGTTTGTTTGGGATGGAAAACGTGTTTCCCCCTCCCAAACAAACATATTTGAGGGGGGAGGTATGTAGCGTTCACCCTTTGTTAGGTATAAGTCATGTATTATTCATGTTCTATGCAAATGTGGTGGAGAGGCAGAGCCGAGAGAGAGGTTAAAAGGCGGAGCCTGAGAGTCAAGAGTCAGTCAGGAGTGAGTCAGTGAGTTAGAGTCAGAGACAGAAGAGATAGAGATTGAGATAGAGACTGGTTAAGATAAATAGATAGAGAAGGTGGAAATTATATGGCAAGAGAATAGTATGTACATCTGAAGAACTTCTGTAATTATTAAATTGACTTCACTTTAATAAATAAGTTTTGTTTGCATTCACCATACAAGAGTCTGATCAAATGTCTTTTATATTGTGGATAGAGGTAATCCACTGGTAGCAGTGAGAGAAACAAAGACTGGGACCTTTGTGAGGGCACAAAACGTAGGTGCCTCAAAGAGGCGATCGTCACACTGGGCCTCATACAAGCCTTTCTCTTTTTCAGGAGTACTTCCCAAGCTTGGCTCTGCCACTTCTAAGGACTTTTTTCTATATAAAAGCTCCTTATCCAGGCAAGACCTTTCAGGGCATTCAGGAGATAATAAAGTGGGTGTACTGGTGGCTGGTTCAAAGCAACCTACCAAACTAATTTCCTCCTTCTGCTCCTGAGCCAAACTATTTTTATTTGGATTCTTTAGAAGCCTAAGATCAGCTTCTGGACGATAATTAGGCTGACTTCCAAAGAGACTTTTTCCCTCCAGGCTTCCCTCTGCTACTGTATCCATTTCTGCTGCAGTGGGTGATTCCTGGCCCCCTTGTGAGCGTTTAAGTACAAAAGCACTCTTAACATGCTCTATCAAATGTAAACCCTCTCTATATGTCAGGTCTTTATCAGTCATAGACCTCTCTGGGTGTTCAGGGGTCAGTGGAATGGAATTCTCTCTAACTTTTGTAGTACAATCATTCCAAGTACTATCTTCCATCTGTTCCTCAATACAGGAAGGATCATTAGGGGTTTTCAAAATAACCTCATCAGCCATTTTGGTTTCTAACTTGGGGCATCCCTGGGTAGATTCAGAGGTTAGGGAATCCATTTTTCCTTCAGGGATTGTTAACTGCTCTCTCAGGGAACCTGTTACTTCAAAAGCACTCTGCACATGCTTAGTGAGATCTAGCCCGATTAAACAAGGTGCAGGAATTTGATCAGAAATTGCCACATCCCAATTTCCGATCCAATCTCTGTAGTTTATTTTCACTTTAGCCATGGGTAAAATCACTGAAGTAGAACTTATTCCCTTGATGGTAACAGTCTGATTTGGGAGAATTTGTTCTTTAGGAATCACCTCAGGATGACACAGGGTTATGTTAGAACAAGTATCAACCACTCCTACATAAGACATTTCATTAATAAGAATCCTCTCACCAGGGTTATGTATTAAAATATCTTCTGCCTTTGCTAGAAAACAATGAACGACCTGGGCTAGTGGCAGATCAGAATTTTCTGTCGTGCCAGTTGCCATGGAGACAGAACCAGAACCTTGGTTACTGCTTCTCTCAGTGGCTTCAGCTGGTTTTAAACAGTAAACCTTCTTGGGCTGATTATCATCCTTCTCATTCCTAAGTTTATTTTTCATACAATTGAATTGTAAATGACCGAACTCTCCGCAGTTATAGCACTGTCTTCTTCGCTCACTCTGAGGAGATCTGTTCAACTTTAACTTTTCCTCAGGGTTCATTTGGGTCTGAGAACTAGGCCGTGCTAATTTAGGTGAAGTACTACCCTGGCCTTCTTTCCCTGATGCTTTGCTGAGGTAATTTTTATTAAATTCACTTTTAACTCTGGCTTGACTGGATTTTTTTCCGGGTCCCGCCGCTGGACACCAATTGTGACGATCACCTCCTTGAGGCACCTACGTTTTGTGCCCTCACAAAGGTTCCAGTCATTTTCCTTTCACTGCCACCAGTGGATAACTTCAATCCACAAGATAAATGACGTTTGATCAGACACTTGTATGGTGAATGCAAACAAAACTTATTTATTAAAGTGAAGTCAATTTAATAATTACAGAAGTTCTTCAGATGTACATACCTGGCGGAACGCCTACTCCCACCAAAATCTACCCGTATCACCCGATCGAGCCAGGAGGTGAGGCTGAGGAGCCTGACGCCGAGGGAGGCCCGGAAGGAAAAAACAAGAAACCGGCCCTTCTCGGCGGTAGCTCCTCGCCTCTGGAATAACCTTCCTCCGGAGATTCGTGCTGCCCCTTCGCTGGGTATTTTTTAAAAACCAACTGAAAACTTGGATGTTTACGCAGGCCTTCCCTCCAGTTAATACTTGATTTCCTTTTTTCTTATATATATATATATATATTTCTCTTTTTTCCTTTTTCATCTTGAATAATTTGTCTATTGATGTTTAAATTTTTTTGTTATATTTTATATGTTGTTATATATGTTGGAAGCCGCCTAGAGTGGTCGTTCGACTAGATAGGCGGGGTATAAATGCAATAAATAAATAAATAAATACTATTCTCTTGCCATATAATTTCCACCTTCTCTATCTATTTATCTTAACCAGTCTCTAACTCAATCTCTATCTCTTCTGACTCTGACTAACTCACTGACTCACTCCTGACTGACTCTTGACTCTCAGGCTCTGCCTTTTAACCTCTCTCTCAGCTCCGCCTCTCCACCACATTTGCATAGAACATGAATAATACATGACTTATACCTAACAAAGGGTGAATGCTACAGGTAGTATCTGCTTGATCTTTTTCAGTATTTGTATATTCATCATGTTTAGCTTTTAGTACTGTTTTTCAATTATGTAAGCTGCCTTGGGTCCCTTTTAAGGAGAAAGCCGGGCTAAAAATATTTTAAATAAGTAATAAATAAACAATTAGGAGACTCAGGATTTAACTGCAAGCATTTATAACATCCTCCTCAGAGCTTGGCTGAAATCTTTAGCACAAAATCTCTACAACTTGAAACTTCCGCAGGAATTCAATGAAAAAGCCAAGTTTAAGATGGATCAAGCCCCTCCCCCTCCCCTAGCTGCCACATGTGGAGAGCTAAACCTGAAGACCAGAGCAGTCCCTCCATATTCCTACCATTGGGAATCCTGATTGTTCAGGTTTATAGCCTCCATGGATAAGGATTGCTCTCCAATTCAGATTTAGTTCTCCACACACAACAGCAGGGGTGGACAAATGGGTCTGGGCTTACTCCCTTTGCTCATGTCAGTACGTATAGGTAATCACAGATTTAAGATTAGTCCTTAGCCTGGGCAGGCTATGGGTTAGACTAAATGAGCAAACTAGAGTATCTTGACAAAAAGAGAAAATAAAAAACGAAGAATTGGAAGTATCGTTATAAATAAAATTCTTTAAAATTACATGAATAATATGTATTTTTATAATAAAGAGATACAAAGACAGGCTGATGTAAGAAGGCCCCCCGCTTATATTTAGTGGAAGAGGCCATAGGGCTGTGGTAGGGACCTGCACTCCATGGAGAAGGTTTCGAGTTCTCTCTTATGTTTTTAGGTTGAGCTCGGAAAGACACTTGTCTGAATGATGGAAGGCTGTTGACAGTCACTGTAGACAACACTGAACTACCTGAACCAATCAATGGCCCCATCTCATTGCTTCCTATGCTCCTACCTTGACTACAAACATGTACTAGGTTGGTTAACTGAGAAACTCTGGCCGATGCTAGCTTGAGTCACCTACTGAAGTTTTCTATTTCTGTTTTCACCATCCAGTGGAGTACAAACGTCTTATTCTCAACAGACTCTTTCCACATGGAACGGCCTACCATGGAGTTCTAAATGGGGACCCCAGAACCCTAGCGTGTCACAAGGGTTCATGGTACCCAATGGAGGAGGACTCATTCTCAGCTTCCACCAAGCCCTAGAAAAGCTTGTTGACTTGGCTAGCCTTGCTAGTAGGCACAACAGGGTAATTGCCTCAGACAACAGGTTCATTTGTTCAGGGAAAGGCAGTACATGGTTTGTTCTTGATTTTATTATCATTGCATTTTTACTAACAGGGTAGGATAAATGTTTGAATATGAATATTTGCCATGTTGAATCTCTTTCTCTTATGTCTGATAAAGTGGACTTGCCCACGAAAGTTCACATTAAAAAAAATAGAAGTTAGTCTTTAAGCTGCCACCACATTTTTGTCTTTTTAAACTTTTTAAACTTATAACCTTTTTAAAGAGCTTCGTGGCGCAGTGGTTAAACTGCTGAATTTCAGCCAAAACTGTGCTCATGACCAGGGGTTCAATCCCAGGTAGCCAGCTCAAGGTTGACTCAGACTTCTATCCTTCCAAGGTCGGTAAAATGAGTACTCAGCTTGCTGGGTCCATGTGTGGCCTGCATAATTAACTTGTAAACCACCCAGAGAGTACTTGAAGTGCTATGGGGCAGTACATAAGCAGCATGCTTTGCTTTTTATAAAATTTCTATTTTGCTTTTACGTATAAGCATAGGAGAAAGTATGTGTGGGATTCTTCAGAGTTGGAGTGAGGCTTTGTGAGAGTCCTTCCTTACCTCCATCAAGTTCAAACTTCAAATGATTGAACACTGGTTGCTTTCAATCTTTAAACATTCAACATTTATTTCAGGAACTTCCAAAAAACTAGAGGTTTAACTTCTCACCCAATGGGGTACAGAAAGAGTTCCCCTCTTGAACTATGGATGGTACCATCCCAAAGTTCATAAGTGTCCTGAGGTTTCCAGTCCATTAATGTCTGTTCTGGTGAAATCTGCAACATGGGCATTGCTCCTCCACTCTGGGATTCTCTTCTCAGTAATCGCAGATCTAGAGGATTTGGTCTTCTCCATCCCTTGTGTACTCCTCCATCTGGCCCTTTCTCTCTTCTCCCTCTCTATCCTTATGCTTTCTTTCTTATCTTTTTCCCCCACTAGCTAGCCTCCCCCCCCCCCATATGATGGCTTTTAGGGCACCACCTCTCTCCTCCTCCTTTCTGTTTCTTCCCTAGAAACCATCAGTCGTCTGGGAATTTTCAAGCCAAATCCATTCCCAACCTAATGGAAAGACCTTCCTGTCTGTCCTAGCTTCAGCTTTTCCCACTTTGACTATCCCCTCATCTGAGGTGCCTCCCTTTTGTATGGTTCCCTCCCCGCCATATCTTTCCACCGCGCTCTCCTTGCTCTACTTTCCCATCTTTTCCTGCTACTTCTCCTCTTCTATTTCTTTTCCTGCTCTTTCCAATCATTCTGTCCAGGGTTGGTGCCAGGCTTTTTGGTGCCCTAGGCAAGACTAACTACTTGCGCCCCGCCCCCCCCAACCAATTTTCAAAAACAGACAAATTGTAGGAAAAACAGAAAGTACAAAAGTTGAAATTGTGAAAATTTTATTTTAAAAAACTGAGAGAACAAGTAATAGAACAGTCTTCAATTTTCTTTCTCAAATACAAAACAGTTTTAGCACACAAATCATGTTGAATAATCCTATGAACTGTAATGTCTCTTAAATGCTTCTATTTTTGCCGCATCAAAATCTCATTTTGCGTGCCTTTTCTTTTGCAAATTTTGTCACTGATTCCTTCAGGTCAATGGCTGATGCTTCGGCATGTTCAATTGATATAGTTGCCAAACCAGCTAGTCTACTTTGCAGCATTGTTGAGCATAAATACATTTTTATAAGCTTCAGCTTTGAGAAACTGTGTTCACCACTAGCCACTGATGCTGGAAGTCTGAGAAGGATCCTTAGAGCAACAGAAACATTAGGCACAGTATCCAGGAGTTTTTGTTGCACTATGAAGAGAAGTACTCCTTGTGGTGGCATAGACTTTGGAAGTCTTCGAGCTATTGCTATAAGTTCACAGCACAGATCTTCAGCATCAATATCTTTGTTTCCATTGCACATCAATGATTTTTCCAAATTATTGCAGGCCTTAAGTACATCTTCAGTACATTTTATGTTGATCTTGTAAATGTTATACAGGAAGCCAAACAAGGAATTATATTGTTGTAGCTGTTGGAATCTCTCTTCAACAGATTGTATGGCCATGTCTAAGACAGCATAATAGAAACTTATTTTGAATTTCTGCTTTGGATCTTGTGGTGCCTCCTCTTGTGCTTCATACTCAAACTGCTTTGGCATGAGCAAGAGATTAGTAGATCTTCCAGGTCAGAGGTCACAAGGTAGAATTTCTGCTCACAAGCTGACTTGGCTTAGAGGGAACATTGGTGGAGCCCTTCCCAAACTAGAAATCTGTTTCCAGTTATAACTAGGGGAATGTAGCTTAGGTAAAGGCTAGGTAAAGGTTCTCCTTGACAATTTGTCCAGTCGTGTCCGACTCTAGGGGCTGGTGCTCATCCCCGTTTCCAAGCCATAGAGCCAGCATTTGTCTGTAGACAGTTTCCGTGGTCACGTGGCCAGCGTGACTAGACATGGAACGCCGTTACCTTCCCACCGTAGTGGTACCTATTTATCTACTCGCATTTTTTGTACATGCTTTCGAACTGCTAGGTTGGCAGGAGCTGGGACAAGCTATGGGAGCTCACTCCGCTGCATGGATTCAAACTGCTGATCTTTCGACCTTGCAGCCCAGAGGCTTTTGCGGTTTAACCCACAGCGCCACCACGTACCCTTAATGTAGCTTAAAAGAGAGCCAAAGCTAAGCGAGAGAGGGAAGCTGCAGGATCTTCACCAACATTTTCTCCCCCACTGCTGCTTGTCCATTAGCCCTGTTTGATGACTTATAACCCCAGGAAGTAGATCACAGTGGCTGGTGTCAATGGGACATTTGTAAGAAATAGCGGTTGCAGCAGGGGTCACCTCGGGGGGGGGGACACTCAAGGGTACGCAGTACTGGCAACTCTGAAAGTGCTTATTTATTTATTTTTACTTACCCAGTGGTTTTTTGCTTACTTCCATTGATGCCAGGGGTGATATATGCAAATGAGTTATGCTAATGAGAGTACCAGCAGCCCTTTTTCTATGAAATGACCCCTGGGTTGCAGTATATAGAAATTTTTTTATAAGACTTTATAAATAACTGTATTCCATAACACTGTTGTGGTATTTATCTTAAAATATAAATTTTCAGTTGCATTTTTTTCAAGAAACTACTCTGTATAAAACTGTACCTCTCTCAGGTCAGTTCTGTGACCCTCTGAGGTCAGTTTTGTGCCCCTCTCAGGTCTGCGCTCTAGGCGGTCGCCTAGTTCGCCTAGTGGTTGCTCTGGCCCTGATTCTGCCACTTTCCCCACTACATCTTTCACCCTTTCCACTTTTTCTCCTCTTTCCCCTGTTCCTCCAACAGGCATCCAGTCGTTTCCTCACCCTCTAGCTTCTTCCATCTCAGGGTCTTTGTTCTTTCCCCCTTTCTTAACTGAATAGATGGCACGCGGGCGAGAATCATTTCGGTTGCACTCCTCAACTCACAGGCTTATGTTGCTTAGTTGCTGGTGTTTCCCCTCAGCTGTAAGGATTCTAGCCCAATTACCCTCTACCTCATGGATTTCTTCCTTTAAGGATTACCCCACATCCTTGAGGAAGCCCTTGGTTTTGAAGAGTCCTCCCTTGCAGCCAAGGAGTTTGCTTAGTATCTTTGAGCTGAGCCCATGCCTTCCGTCAGTGTTATGTTTGGGACCAGGAAGGGGTCCAACCTCCTCTGCAGACTGCAGTGCTGAGCTGTCCAAATCTAGGGGTACAGCTTCATTCATCCCTAAGGATCCTGAGTTGGGGAGGGTGTGGGGAAGGGCAATGGCTGTCAGCGTCCTTCAGGTTCTTCATGTTCTGAGGGGAAACAAAGTTTTCCTCATGGGAGAACACTGGTGGGGCTGTGGCAATTTGAAAATGACGGCTTAATAGTTTGAAGATGAAAACTTAACACGGGAGAAGGTTAGCAAAGCAAAATTAGATTTGACCATCCTTTAGATAGAGCATTTACCATAGAATCTTTGGGTGGGGGGAGATGAGGCAATTGACATCTTAAATGCTTTCTATTACAAGGCTAGATTAATACAGAATGACCCTCTCAGTGTATGTGTAATTTACATGAATACCAGAAAATTCAATATGATTAGTTGGTGTTGCAACAAACACAGCATGACTGTAGCACACTTCCCATCATTGTAATTATCTTCTAAAAGTTTTAACGGGAATGCTGATTGCTATTCACTTGCTTATTCACTCCCAGAAAGTGGAATAATGAACAGATGCCAAGAGTCAAATATTGACTGCAGAAGGCCTGCCTGTGATGCAGAGTTGAGAAATGAACAAGAGGTTCAACACAGAAGGACATCCTCTCTAAGGGACTAAATCAAAAGCCATTACACAAGCTGGCTAAGGAGCATGAATGGTGTGGTCTCTCTCTCTCTCTCTCTCTCTCTCTCTCTGTGTGTGTGTGTGTGTGTGTGTGTGTGTGTGTGTGTGTATGTATAGTGGGAAGAGGAGAGTGGGCTGAAGTAGAGAGAGAATGATAGAGGGGAAGATCATGCCACTAATAGTTAAAGTTAGTGTTCTGAAGCAGTGGTTTAAACCCCACAAATGTTGTTAAATGCATGAGCCAGTAACCGAACCGATTGCTAGGCTCAGCTAGAGAGCAGACCCATGGAAGCAATGGCTGAATAGTAAATCAACAGGTTTACTCTAACTGACACTAGCAGTAGAATATTGGCCATGGTATGAAGCTAACATCTTTCTTTTTTTACTCTGAAGTAAAAAAATTTTTGGGGGGGAGCAATCTGGATTGGGCCCACTGCATATGTTTTTAAATGACTTCAGTCTTCCATCTCAGTGGTGCTTTTTCTTGGCAGACTGTTGAATTTTCACTAAAAACTTCTAGCTACGCCACAGAAAGTGCAGAGACTTTGAATCAGCTTCAGGTTTTCCCAGAGTAGACCATCCCTTTTGGGTTGTCTCATCAATTGGCACTTACAGTCTCAATAATTAACTTGGAGACATTTGGTAAGAGAAAGAATAAAAGTATTCATTTACTCAGAGTTCTGAACAGATCAAAAAACAGCATTCAGTATAAAAAAAAGAGTGGTTACACAAACAGACCTTAACAGACTCATAGCCTGTTTCTAGCAGACTTCTGTAGACTACATTCTAACTGCATAAACTGCTAACATTGACTTCTACATACTGACTCTAATTTTAACTATCAGCAGACTGCCACATAGCTAACAGACTAAAAAAGAGGGGAAATACTCTTAAGCAGAGAGATTTGGCTTTCTTCAAAATCTAAAGGCAGAGAGGGAACAATTGATTGCTGCTGGATTGATTGACAGTCACCCCAGCCCAGAAGGTCCCTCCCAGCCAAACCTCTTAAAGGCAGCACACGAAGGTTGCTAAAACTCCAGTGGTTTTTGTTCCCACATTCCCCTGCAGTGCAGGATGTAAATCCCCCCCCCCCCCCCATGTTCATTGGTAAATTTAGCTAGGGAAGGGTGAAAATGAATAACTGAATGGAGTGATTTATTAGTTACATTGAAGTCCGACCTTATTTCCAATGAGTTCAAGGCAACAGACCTGGCTTCCGTCCTCCAGGACGGAACAACAACCCTTTGAGGTAGGTCAGGCTGAGACAGAAATAGTAGTTCAAGGTCAGCCAGAGGGCTGTCATGGCTGAGCAGGGGCTAGAAGCAAGATCCCTCAAATTTCAGTCCAGTACTCTTGACTGCTAGAGCATACTGGCTTTCAGGTGGGGATCTAAACTCAATCCAGGCTGAGTTGTACTTAGAGTAGATCCACTGAACGGGACTCAGATAAATCTGAGAACTGTTAAGGGAAATGGATCTACTCTATGATCAATCAAGCCTGGCTCCAGCCCTCAGTTAAGGGCAGGGGAAAAGGATGAGAAAATCCATTAATCTGGCTTTCTTCTCCTTTTTTTTTTTAAGCCACAATTTCTTTCCATCCCAAACATGTGATTTGTAAAATCTGGTAAATTTTTCAAGACTACATTGAAACACATTTTTCATCCACTGACTCTGGCCAATATAAAAAAGCAAAGCTATTCCCAGAATAGGGAGTACCATGCTATACCTGCTTGCTATGTGTGTATCAAAAATAAAGAACTTATTTTTAAAAAGAGATGACAAATACAGAGAAATTCAAAGCCAGACCCTTAAGAATTCGGCACTCGGAGTCCAGGGCCTCGGTGACAGAATACGTAGAGAAGAACTGCATCTGTTTCGTTTTCTCTTCCATCTATTTTATTTTTTATTCTCCAGTTCTTTTTATCCTGAGTATGAAATACATTTGTGAATATTTGATACCTTGTATAAAAATGTGCAATGTGGAATGCAAGCGTTCATTTTTTAACTTGTGGCAATTTGCCACTGAGATTTATGCCCTTTGATTTGACATTGGCATGTTTAAGTAACCAGATTCTGGGCAGTGCTTATTTTATTGAAAGACTTTCCAAGTGTACAATTTGGATATAATTTCTGGAAAATAAAGCCATAATCCCTACACATTTTAAGTTTTACTGGTTATAATCCTGTTTTAAAATAATTGCTAAAACACTTTCCCTCTAGTCTGTTATTTTTAGTAAACAGCTCTGGAATAGAATCATAGAATCATAGAAAAGAGAAGTTGGAAGGGGCCTACAAGGCCATCAAGTCCAACCCCCTGCTCAATGCAGGAATACAATCAAAGCAGATCTGCAAGGTGATGATCTAAGTTTTTCTTGAATGCCTCCAGTGTTGGAGCACTCACCAACTCCCGAGGTAACTGGTTCCACTGTCGTACTGCTCTAACAGTTAGGATGTTTTTCCTGATATTCAACCAAAATCTGGCTTCCTTTAACTTGAGCCCATTGTTGCGTTTCCTGAACTCTGGGATGATCGAGAACAGATCTTGCCCCTCCTCTGTGTGACAGCCTTTCAAATCTTTGAAAAGTGCTATCATATCACCCCTCAGTCTTCTTTTCTCAAGGCTAAACATGCCCAATTCTTTCAGCCTTTCCTCATAAGGCTTGGTTTCCAGCCCCCGATCATCCTTGTCGCCCTCCTCTGAACTTGTTCCAATTTGTTAGCATCCTTCTTGAAGTGTAGTGTCCAGAACTGGACACAATACTCAAGGTGAGTCCTAACCAGTGCTGAATAGAGGGGGACTAGCACCTCGCAGGATTTGGAAACTATACTTCTATTAATGCAGGCTAAAATAGCATTTGCCTTTTTTGTAGCCACATCACACTGTTGGCTCATATTTAGCTTGTGATCTATGACAATTCCAAGATCCTTCTCACTCGTAGTTTTGCTGAGCCAGGTATCCCCCATCTTGTAACTATGCAGTTGGTTTCTTTTTCCTAGGTGCAGTACATTGCACTTATCCCTGTTGATTTTCATTCTGTTGCTTTTGGCCCAGTGCTCCATCCTATCAAGGTCATTTTGAATTTTGTTTCTGTCTTCTAGGGTATTAGCTATTCCGCCCAATTTGGTATCATCTGCAAATTTGACAAACATTCCCTGCACTCCCTCATCCAAGCCACAAATAAAAATATTGAAGAGCACCGGGCCCAGAACTGAGCCTTGGGGTACCCCACTAGTTACTTCCTCCCAGTTAGAGAAGGACCCATTAATCATCACCCTCTGAGTATGATTCTGGAGCCAATTGTGTATCCACCTGACACTTGATCTATCCAACCCACACCTAGTTAGCTTGCTAATCAGGATATCATGGGGCACTTTGACGAAAGCTTTGCTGAAGTCAAGTTATACTATGTCTACAGCATTCCCTCTGTCTATCAGGGAGGTTATCTGATTAAAAAATGAGATCAAATTAGTTTGGCAGGATTTGTTCTTGATAAATCCGTGTTGGCTTCTAATTATTACTGCATTGTTTTCTAGGTGCTTGCACAATGACCGCTTTATGATCTGCTCCAGAATTTTGCCTGGGATTGATGTCAGGCTGACTGGCCTGTAGTTCCCAGGTTCCTCTTTTTTGCCCTTTTTGAAGATAGGGACAACATTAGCCCTCCTCCAATCCTCTCGCACCTCACCCGTTTCCCATGATTTCAAGTAAATAATGGATAGAGGTTCGGAGAGTTCTTCAGCCAGTTCCTTTAGTACTCTCGGATGCAGTTCATCTGGCTCTGCAGATTTGAACTTGTTCAAGGTGGTAAGGTATTCCTTGACTATCTGTTTATCTATCTCCAGCTGCAATCCTGTCCCCCCCCCCCCCCAATTTGTTTGGAAGTTCATAGTCTGTCTTATGGGAAAAGACTGAACTAAAATAGGAATTGAGCACCTCTGCCTTTTCTTTGTCTTCTGTTATCAATTTTCCATCTCCATTGCGGAGCTGTGCCACTATGTCTTTTGTTTGTCTTTTGCTACTCACATACCCGAAGAATGCTTTTTTATTGCTTTTAGTGTCTCTAGCTAACCTCAGCTCATTCTCAGCTTTTGCCCTCCTAATGCCATCCCTGGATTTCCTTGCTACTTGTCTGTACTCATCCTTCGTGGCCTGGCCTTCTTTCCACTTCCTGTACATGTCTTTTTTGGTTTTTAGGTCCTCCCTTAGCTTTTTGTGAAGTCACACTGGCCTTTTTTTGCCGCCTCCCACCTTTTTTTCTTGTTGGAATTGTTTGTAGTTGTGCCTTTAGAATTTCTTTTTTTAGAAGCTCCCACCCTTCTTGGACTCCTGTTCTTATTAGGATCTCCTGCCATGGGACCTTACTTATCCTTGTTCTGAGATTATTAAAATTGGCCTTTTTAAAATCCAGCAGACGTGTGTGGCTACACTCTGCTTTCATTTCTTTTGAAATCAAGAATTCTAGAAGGACATGGTCACTCTCACCTAGAGTTCCCCTTACTGCCACTTCCCCCACCAAGTCATTTCTGTTGGTCAGAATCAAGTCAAGGATAGCAAATCCTCTAGTTTCTTTCTCCACTTTTTGGAGGAGAAAATTATCAGCCACACAAGCCAGGAATTTCTTGGAAGGGCCATACTTGGCAGAATTTGCCTCCTAACATATATCTGGATAATTGAAATCTCCCATCACTATTACGTCGTGTCTCTTTCAAAACCCTGCAATTTGTTTTTCAAAAGTTTCGTCTGCTTCCTCTCTTTGATTGGGCGGTCGGTAGTAGACTCCAACTACGAAGTTCCTTTTGTTTTTTGCCCCAACTTTGTTTTTTGCATTTCTGAAGACTACTTGACTTTTGCTCTCCTGGCAATTTTTTTCAAAGGCAATGTTTAGGTATGAACACTATCATGGGTACCTCAGTGGTTTAACTATCTGGCTGCGAAGCCAGAGGTTGAGAGTTCTATTCCCCGCTGCGCCTCCCTGACAGGGGCTGGACTCAATGATCCATAGGGTCCCTTCCAGCTCTGAGTTCTAAGGTGATGATGATGATGCCAGAAATTGGACACACCAAGTATTAATGATGTTCACAATAAGTGATAGTAATAATTTCTTTCACCAGACAGATGAATAATGCTTTATCTCGTGTGTGTGTGTGTAAAGGATCTAATGCAGTCCTTTCCAGTGGGTCCCCATCCAAACAAACTGGATTACAATTACCATGAACCTCAGTCTGTATGACTGCTGAGGAGGATGGGTGTTGTGTTTCAACACAAATGGAGGGCATTAGGCTTGGAAATGTGCTCTAAAGGCTGTTTGGAAGACTACAAATCAAAAGGCACTTGAGAAAGAGGGACTGTCATGTGGCCTAGGAGGACAGGGGGAGGGTCCTAAGTAGAGGTGGAGACTGATTATCTCCAGATGCAGGTAGAAAATGAGAAAGTCCCCCAGCATTTACAGAAAGCTTCTGTTGTTACACGTGCTTAAGCACATGTACACACACAGAGAGAGAATTCTCTGTGTGGTAGGGTGTGGCTAGTCATTAAGGTCAGCTGCCCTGGGACATTATCCACAGATGGGCTGTGAGGCAAGTAATGTGTTAATTTGGAGCTGTCCCTGGTCCTGCTTGTGGCACCGAGACACTGTTTAGGCACACAGGCAGAGCCAGAGCCAGAGAAAGAATGCTCTTGACAGGGCTGTTCTGTTCCTTGTCCCTATTACTCACTAACCATCCCTGCCTATTCCCTGGGTGTGGACTGTGCTGAGGAGCTTTGGGGTCCCGTGCCCCACCAGAAGAAGACAGATGAATATCTATATGGCAAGCTGGCAGTTTTGTTTTTCCACCCCTACCACACACCCCAGCACCACTAGTGCTACTGTGCTATTGGTACAACAAATAATAGTAGTAATAATAGGAACAGTAATTTGTTACCTTGCCCACCATCTAAAAATATTTCTAGCTCTGTTAGAGACTGCAAAGTTTTCCTTTGTTTTCCACTCATAACAGTGGAGATACGTTTGAGGTTACATCTGGTTTCTATATTTTCAGAAATGGAGAATTAAACTCTCCTACCATCCTTGCTCCACTAGTGAAGCTCATGACTCAGTGAAACATCATGAATTAGAACCTGTCTTTGGAACTCACTTCTCCAGTTCCAGCTCAAGCCATGAGTTCAAGGCCATGGCCTCAACATAATCAGTTTTTGATCTCCTTCCCTAAATACTTTTTGTAACCTTATCTCTGGGGAAGACATGTGGAAATCTCAGAAAGCTGCATTTTCATGCCCTTTTGGCTGCCATGAATTTTGGAATATTTGGTATAC
Source organism: Intellagama lesueurii (assembly GCA_037013535.1). NCBI lineage: Eukaryota > Metazoa > Chordata > Lepidosauria > Squamata > Agamidae > Intellagama > Intellagama lesueurii. The sequence goes on along the minus strand of JBAJHW010000001.1, from coordinate 175,410,373 downwards.
AGTTTTTGCCAAATTATTGGAGTAGCAAATGAGGAAAATGCAGTACAAGGGAAGCATTATGAAACCGTTGCAAAAATAAAAGTATAAAAAAGAGGATTCAATAGGTTAAAAAAATAACAAATTGAATGATGATTTATGTATTCTCGAAGGCTTTTTTGGATGATGACTCTGACTCTGTGTGATAGTTTTTGGGTTTCATCATCAGACCCATTAGAGAAAGCAGTGATCACAAAGCAAATGGGGCTTTCTGTAGTCATAAGCTAAATAAGCTACTTGCCTTTCCCCTCCAAGGAAATGACAAGTGTATGAGTAAGTGTCTCTCAGTGTGCAACCAGATCTGGCTAAGTCCAGCCTCGTCGTGACAGGCCCCCTTCACAGGGCTATGATAGAGGCAACTCTTTTGGCTTAAGCGAGGAGTCTAGACTGTTCTCTCCCATGCTGCAGTTATGCTAATTAAAGTAATACCTTCTTCCAGTAAGAGTCAAACCTCAAAATGTTCTGTCATGAAAAAGTGAATCTCGCAGAACCGTCCTATATATTCTCTTTGGTCTTTAGAAATGAAAATGCTCTGTCCTTTGAAGTGTCAGGCTTTGTCCTCAGGAAGGCCACAGGAATTTCACACAGGATGACCATTTCCCTCGGAGTATCCAAGTGACAGCACAGGGATGAAGAATGAGCGGTAGAGGTGTGTACTTCTGTGTTTTTGGATTGCAGTCCCCCAGAATTTGCCAAGAATCTTCTCCAGGCAGATTTCTGGGTCTTGCAGGTCACAAACACAGATCTGCAGACCTCTAGGACTGCTGCCATATGCACTATTAAATTTTTTTTTAAAGCTGCTGCAATGCCTCCTGGGAGTCATAATTTTGTGTGACCCTAGTGGGCTATGAGGCTATGACTCCCAACATCCTCTCTGCCCAGGACAGCCACCCAGTACCGGTTGTTCACATGACAGTGAGAGTGGCTGACTGATCAGTGGGGTCTGGTACCATCTGGGCTCAGAAGTCATTGGGAGCCATAATCTTACAGTCCATCGGGCTCTATAGAGGGTGCCTCCTAAAGAACTACAACTCTCAGGCACTGCAGTAGCGTTCTTTATGCTTTTTAATTAACAACAGATATGGCAGCAGCATCAAAGGTCCATGACCTAAAAGCTCTTCTCTGTGGTGGGAGGGAGGAGTGAAATCTCCACTCTAACAGTCTTATTCAAGCCCCTACAGCTACCTTATTTGTGCTTCTCAGCTATATCATAGGAGCTGCAGCTTTGCTGTGGTTTTTTGACTGTGGCTACATTCTCTGGCCTTGTGATTTCTTTACTGAAACACACAAAGGACCATCCGCCAACACCACACTCTTCTGGCTTCCTGTTTCCAACTAGCCAGATGCTTTCAGAACATGACGTAGGAAGGTACAAAGGAGGAGCTGCTTGTTATAACTTCCTTTATTGTTTGTTTCCCCAGCCACCAACTGAGAATTCTAGCAATTCAGGGATACAGTGCGCCGGCATGCAGAGGTTCCATTTACGTATATTTATTCTATACTCCAAAGTAAAAGTGACATCAAAGGAATCAATATTGCTTATGCTGATGGGAGCTCACAGGGTAAAAGCCAAAAGCAGGGAAACTGCAGAGCTTATGACACTGAATTCTTAGGGTATTGAACTTTGGCACATAGCCATGGAGGTTGGAAGCATGCATTAACTTAAATCATCTGAAGGGGAAGCTAAAACACCATTTGTTTACATAAAATATGACATGATTTCAGTTTATATACAGATCAGGAACAAAAACAGCAATATTTCTCAAAGTGTTTCCTATGATTATAGGAGGGAGATTAAACACATTTTTTATGGATAGTTCAGTGATTTAGGTCTCTGGCTGCAGAGCCAGAGGTTAGGAGTTCGCTTCCCTCCTGCGTCTCCTTGGCAGGGGCTGGAGTTGATGATCGATAGGTTCCCTTCTAGCCCTGCAGTTTTAAGATTCTAAGATTATTATAAAGAGTTGTCTCTAAATTGCCAGGACATTCCACTTACATTTCTATCAAAGTAAAGAGGAAAGGTATTTTAGATGTGAGGAAATTTTGCCATCTATCGGAAATCATCCAGAGCCCTTCCATCTCTGCCTGCCCCCCAAACTAATGGACATGGACCGAGGGGTTTGAGAGGAAGCGCCTTCTGACACTGGCTGATCCATATGAAGCTATGAGTTTTAATAGACACCCCAACCCCCATCTTTAATTCCCACTCTCCAGAAAACTGAAAATGCCTCTTTGTCCCATAAGAGAACTCTAGGGTATTTAAATCCATTACTTATGCTATGATTCCTGAATATGCACCTGCTGAGGGCTACGCACACACTTTTGTACAGAGATTATGTTGCAGATGTATCTCTTTGCGAGCCCTGGGTATTTCTGTAAAGCTTGTGGGATTGGCCTCTGTGCCTCTTGTTTGTATAACCCAATTAAACCCTCATTTAAATTAGGTCAGAATTGGTAGATTAATTTGTACTTCTGAAGCGTTAGATAGTTGCTAATTGGATTTTAATCAGCATGCTCTAATCTACGCTCCTGAAAGGAGATGCAGTTCTGGTGGTAAAGCTTTAAGACAAAGGGGGAAGCTAAGAACAGAACTCAGAAAGTTGTTGTTAAAAACTTATTAGTTACAGTTATGGCCCAGGTCCAATTTGTTTAATTAATTACTGCTGTAGTTACAACTTATAAAAATTGACTGTTGGCTTCTCTTTATTCAAAAATAATTAAGACAGATCATTTTTTAAAAATAATAATCAGAATGGTACAAACTGCTGGCCTATGGGACAAAATGCAACTAAATAATAGGATCACCTCTTCTGTAACTAGATAAGTTGCTGAAACCAGTTACATCACAACAAGGAGAGGAATTACGCCTTGTTACATTAAACCATTTGTCACTTAGTACTGCCTTAATCATTGCAAAAAAGAATTATTTGCAAGCAACACAATGGCTGAAATCCTGCACAGCCCTGTGTACACAACAGGGATGATGTCATCATCAGTGGCAAATCGTGGCTGATTAGAGACAAATCACTGCTTATGAAAGACATTTTTGGGGTAGATGCAAGTCATACAGAATATGACAAAGTCACATGTACCCTCAAATTGCCAAAGGAAGTCAGTGGCAATTTGCTGCTGCTGCTACTGTCATCACCACTGTGCACATGGAGCTGCCCAACAGGATTCAAGACATTATTTGTAATTATAACATTGTTCCAAGCCTTGGAAAGAAAGCCTGTTAGCCTTTTCTATTTTCAGTTTGCAGGTCTCAGGGCTTGACTGTGGGGCGCAAGCAGGAGCATGTTACACAAGGATAAGAATGGGAGAGAGTTTTGTTTTGTTTCCCATCTCTATCCTAAGTTTTTAAAAATAATAATTTGCCTTCCTAATTTACAAATTGCTTCATATTCTGAATGGGAAGCCCTTGAGAGTTTAAAGTGGGGGGAGGGGGAGGGAGAAAGAATGTGGAAGAGTCTGAAATCAACATATTTGTCCATCTTGGCCCAGGGGTTTTAAAACTGAACTTCCTAAAATCTAGATTTCAATCTCTATGTTCAGCTGCATTAAGGCTGCATTAGCAGGGCTGCATTTTTCCCCATCTGAGACGTCCCTCGTCACCTTTAACACAGATATGGCAAGGACAACATGGTCCTCTTCGTTATGTGAATATTTCTACCTATTGAATTAGGCTGTCACAGGTGGGCAAACATTTTATTTCATTTTATAAAGACTTTACCAAAATTTGCAGATCTCATATTTGGGTGGGAAAATATTTGTAAGGTTTTTTTTAAAAAAAATAAATGTGGGAGAAACAAAGAGGTTTCTCTACCTCTAGCAGAGAAGCAGAGGATAACGCATAAGGGACTGAGGAGCAAATCTAGAAATGTGAGGCTTGGGGAAGAGGGTTTGGAGCTCATGCAAAGTTCTACTGAGACAGGAAGCCATGGTATATCACTTCCTGTGCAGCACAAACCCAGTGGCCAGCCTGAGCAGTCCGAAAACTTATCCCTGGAGGAGTGCAGTGACATGATTCTCTATGTGGCCAGCAGCCACCCCTTCCTCCAATCTACTGAAAAGGTAGATGATGCAACTTTTCATGTAGGCCAGCAACACTGCTATGGTAATGTAGACCAAGAAGGGTCTCCATTATCTTTGGCAGGTACCACATGCATCCCCTTCAGGAAGCAGACCATTTTAAAAGCAAGCACCAGGTCCTTAAGAGGTTTAGTCCAGTTAATAGGAATCACTAGTATCTAATTTGCCTTAATGGCTAAATGGGCTCCCAGGGCCGATTCCTGTGCTTCTCACAGTGATATAGAAGAAAGGAAATGTCAATGATTGCAGCTTGTAACAGAAAAGACAGAAATATCACATTTCCTGAAATTCTGGTTTCTACACGAGTGTGGAATCATTTATACAGAAGAAAAAAAAAAAAAGAGGAAACTGTTTTGCATGCTATATATGCTAATGTGCATGCAGAGATGCAAAACCAGAAATGATTCTTATGACTTAAACAAAACCACAGGGTATGTCACTGGAGTGCAGAAGATGGTGATCAGATGACCTGGTGGCTACCGGGTTTGCTGCTCTGGTGTTGCTGGTTGTGAATGGGCAAGTCCACAGTTCCTGACCTCCCTTCCTTGGGTTCTTTGTTTTTAAATGATACTTTGATGTGGAAGCCCTTCAGAAAACAGCATACTTAAAAAAAGAGAGGGCTGTCTTCAGTGAAAGAGGGCTCGTAACTATCGTCTTTGACATCCTACCATATGTGCATCTGATATATGTGCTCTCCTCCATGGAGACAGCACTCCATCAATAAGTCATTGCCCATAAGGAGGGGAGGTACGGGCTGACTGCCCTGACCCACAAAGAATGCTTGAAGAGTTAACTTTTGAAAGTTAACTAGTTTTCATTATAGTTGCAAGTTCCCTCCAATAATTACTATAGTTAGAAAGCTAGAAGTATAACTTTTTAAAAAGTAACTGATTTCCCATTTCTTAAAAGTAACTAGAACAACAGGCCAAAATCCTATGGTATTTTTTTGCACATGTAAAGGCAATGACATTTTATTTTCTGGTCCACCTGTTGCATGCCTGGATGCACAGTCATTTATGCAACTGGGAAAGACTGGGTGTGTGATGGACAGAAAAGGAAGCCAGTCAGATGGCTTGTGTGATTGCCCTTGCATGATCATATAGGTCAAAAAGAATCTGGCCTTACCTTTCAGTTACCAAATTAAATTAAATTAAATTATAAATCCCAGTGCTGCTAGCAGAACTCAGAAATAGGGTTTTTGTTGGACTACATTTCCCAGTGTCCCTCATATATGTTGGCCACGCTGGCTGGGGTGGTGGTCCTCGGGGTGTTGTAATTGTAGGTACTAACCCTTTTTAAACACTTGTATATGGAATAAGTAATATTTGCATACTTACTATTTTTAGCTTTTAAATATTGTTTTCTACTGATTTTAGTCACCTTAGGTTCTAAACAAATACATAAATAAATTCTTTTGCAATACTGTCTCCTCCCACACCCGCGCCATTACCTCATGCCCACAAAGGAGCACATGGCAAGCAGCATGGACCAGCATAGGGGGAAGGATACACCTCCACCATTTAGTATGTCCCGTCCACATCCTGCACCTATAAATTTAACTAAAGTGACAATTACACAACAAAAGAGGTGAAATTATCTCATTGGCTGAAAGCTGTTGCCATAACTTACATTGTATAAGGCTGCCATTGTCAGCAGCAGTGCTGATTTTTTTTTTTAAAGAAAGCATTTCCAGCTTCTTTCCAGAAGCTCCTAAGCTTCTGTGGAAGTTGTGGGATAGGCGAGGAAAGCCTTTAATCACCAAAGTTCACCTCCACTGGTAAAGTAATCTGGAGCTGAAGGAGAGAAGTCAGAAATGTTTAATTTCAGAACAATCACTGTTGCTGCTGCTATCAACCTTATGAGGCATAGCTGCACAAACAGAATTTCAGCTATTAACTTACAATAGTAATGTAACCTCAGTGAGAATCAGCCCAGATTCTCCCACCCCCTTGTAATTTTTCCTCTACTGCTGGGGCTTCTACTAGTTATATCTTAGTTATTTGCAAAAATGAATTAATGAGTGTTCAGTCTCCTTAAAAAAAAAAAACCCCAAACCCCAACACCTAAATATATTTGGGAATATAGTTGGGCTTATAAACATATATCTTGGAAAAGTAACTTTTAATTTTTTTAAAAAAAATTCAACCGCTACGTGACATAGTCATATGTACTCAATTTGACACTGAGTTCTCTGTGCACATGTGTTGACATTTTCTCTTGAAGTCAGTGGGACTTGAAATTTTTTTTGTTATACTGAATCAAGCCCAACTGTGTCTGTATGTGAAAAGCCAGGCAAATACAACCCAAGTATTTTGCAAGTAGGAATGAACTGCCATACTGGCCATGAGGCCTGTGTAAATATTTTTGTTAATTCATTAAGCCCAAGGACAATTGAGACCATCCATGAGATGGTTCGTTAAGTTTCTATTGTGTTTATGTCTTCAAATGTCAATAAGGCAAAGATCTGGAACAATGTTAACCGCATAAAATGCCCGTGTGTATGGTTCAATTGACTATAATGAATTCCTTGAGTGAGTCAGTAGGCACTTCTCAAGCAGTAAGACCGGCGAGAGTTCAAGGCAAGCATTTTTGCTATTGGGGGAGGAGGGGGAGGAAATTCAAAATTACAGAGTAAGGAAAATAATGTTCTCCATATTCATGCTGTAATGGGGGAGATGTCCAACACTATGAGATGAATTCCAGGCATGCTTTTCCACCAGTAGAGCTGACTGTTATTTAGTGTGGCTTATTTCCAGGCAAATGCTCATAGGACTGTAGACTTACTTTCTTTTGAAATAAAGGACACTGGAAATATGTAGGGTGTTCTTGCTGTGTTCCTTTTATTGGAGTGTAGTGGGAGCAAACGGACTCCTGTACAGAAGCAGCAATGTGATCCAGCATCAGTTTCCAAAGCAGCAGCTACTACAGTCAAGGCACCCACTTAATCCTGCTTCCTTTTCAATCCAGGTTGTAAAAATCCATCGACATTTGTCATTTGTTGAACCCATGATACTGGTACTGCATTCCAAGCGTCCACATAACATCAGGGCAGCACATATTCTTATTGATAGATTCTTCCTCACCCCTGCTTCCAGTTTCCAAACAATACAAGCTCAATTTCAAATTACATCAACTGGATAAGGATAGGATTGCATCTTATCCCATATGTCAGCCTAAGGTGAAATTACAATGATGTAGAAACAATATTACATCTTTTCATCTTAAGAGGACTTTGGGATGGGACTGCTGGAGTCATATAAAATGGGCTGGTTCACTTTTCTGGGTTTATATTAATCCCTTTACATGTTGTAGCGTTAAAGAGGCATCTCACAAGAGAAAGGCAAAGTGAGGCCACTTACTAGACCCCCCCCAAGATCACGCAGTTCCTTTTGCAGCCAAAGTCCATCAGCAGTGTAGTGGAGGCAGAGCTCGCTGTGTCCCACCTCATGGGAGTTTCTGAGCACCGGGGATTATGACTTCATCTGCACCTCCCTCGGACATCCCTGTTCCCTCTGAATTTAGCTGAAATCTGCAAAGTAGCTGGGAAAGATGGGGAGTTTCCCAGTCACGAACTATCTCTGCATTAATGCCAAGTATTTGACAGCAGTTTGGTCTTGGATGGACAACTAAGAGCCACAAAGTTAACAGAAGAGTGGCCCTTTACTTGCCGATATAAATTGATCATCTGTGTACATTTTTGGATGTTTCTGGGGGGCAGCTGGCTGTGGGAACAGTCATGAGGCTCATCTGCTCTTCTTAATTTACCATTGTACTCCTGTGTCTATGCTAGGCAGGGTGAAAGCCTATGCACATATGCACCCCAGGGACCTGAAAACATGTAGGAGTAGGGGTGTGAGGAATCCTTGCCAATTTCCAGCAGGACAAGACACCTTGATGAGGGATTTCCAGGCCATGTGAGATTTCTCCCTTCCAGTTAAGATAAAGAGCTCTTTTCCCCTCATCAATTGGTATGACTACATTGACAACTAATGACAGAATTCACATTATTTTCTGTTGAGAAACCAATGAGAATAAGCCCAGAATCCCCCCCCCCCATCAGCAGATTTTTCCTCTACCACTGGGGCTTCTACTTTTTTTTTTGGTAGCAAATGCGTTTGTATTGTTCCAGCTGGTGTGATTGTTTTTGCTGATGTAGAGGGGTTTGTAGCCATTCTGTTTCAAGCCATTCCAGCCAGCTACAGCTGGCTGCAGTATGCAGTATGGAAACTGGCTGCTTTTTGAATCCTTCCCCCCCCCCCCCGCCCAAATCTGGTGCCAGGGTCTGCTTCTATGCTTTTCCTTCCTTCCTTCCTTCCTTCCTTCCTTCCTTCCTTCCTTCCTTCCTTCCTTCCTTCCTTCCTTCCTTCCTTCCTTCCTTCCTTCCTTCCTTCCTTCCTTCCTTCCTTCCTTCCTTCCTTCCTTCCTTCCTTCCTTCCTTCCTTTTAAAAGCTGGCTGGGACAGCTAGGTGAGAGAGTAAGGAACTGGCAAAGAGAGAAGATGACATTTTCAGTCAGCCTTATTTTCAGTTTGTTAAGGTAGCTCTGCTCTCACTATGCCTCCTGCAGATTTCAAAGACCAGACCAGAGCTACCTTAATAAGCAGCAAGCAAGGCTGGGTGCCAATTTCCTCCCCTCTCTCTGCTGACTCCTGTGTGGTTAGCTGAAATGAATTAACCCAGGGAACCCTAACGTCCTGGATACAACTTCACAAGGGATCAATTTGCATTTTTTCATATGTAGTCACACCTAAAGTCTTTGCGATTTGCATAGGTATCCCTATTCAGTTGGCTACAAACATGTGGGATCAACATGAGATGAGGGGACCATTTGGGACTCACCTATCTGCTGTCATATTCAGCATGTGAAAGTGACTGACCGAGGAAGAGGAGGCTGTTGGACATGCACAGCCACTCCCCATGAGCTGGAACGCTGGTTTGCAGGGGATGTGTGCGGTTGGCTTAATGGGGAGATGCTATACAGATACAGCAGCCTCCCCCTCCTCAGATGGTCACTTTCATGTGTTGGCAGCAATGGTGGAGTAATTCGTGTTCTCCTCTCATCCTGTATGGATTGCACATGCTTACCACATCAAAAATGAACAACAAAAAAAAAAAGGTGTGTGATCCTTGTACACAATCCAAAGACAAGGGTGGGCGAAAACTTTCCTAGTCCACTAAAAATTCATAAACAGAAGCTTAAAATCCTTGCACCCCTATGGTTTGAAATCTCTCTCCCAAAGAGCTTCTGCCATCCCCCATTAGCCTGTTTTGAACCAGAGAGACAAGTGTGCTTGTACACATTGAGCGAAACCTTGCTAGGCGTGCCTTTCCTGACTGAAAGTAATCGGAACCTTGCAGACTTCATGAACCAGAGAGGCTGGAAGTAGCTTGCACTCATTGGAAACTCTCCGTTTCCATATGGGGAGTATTTGGAATCCATTGAACACACTCAGCTGCTGCTCCCTTGTCACTGCAGATGTATTCAGCGTGGATATTTATTTCTCCTCAATAGGTTTAATCTTTTTTGTTATTGTGACTTTTTAATTAATACCAAATTGCTTTTAAAAAGACGTGGGCAATTAATCATAATCTTCAGCAATTAACAGGAAATAATCCCACTTTGTTCAAGTCATAATGCAGTCATTTGGAGGTGATTATATGGATAATCCAATTGGATTTATTCCAGGGTGAGGCTGCAGCTCTCATTCATTAGGCCAATTACACTGCAATGTTCCATAGAATTTCCACGTCGTAATTTTAAATATATAGTAAAACGCACTGTGTGAGCTGATACGCATGACCATGCATTCCTTAGATAGTTCTGTGGTTTACCTCATTGTATTTCAAAACAAAACAGCACTAATAATAATAAACCCAGAATTGTGAATGACATCACAAGAGACAGACGTGATAGTCAGAGCAAAATGTGCATACATTGTGTTGCTTGGAGAGAAAAACATAATTTTGCATATTTTTTTCAGGGTTATAAATCTTTTACCATCAATCCTTTTTTTTTTTTACACTTAATTTTTAGTTAATTTAGAGCCCAGCTTTCCTCCAGTGAGTTCAAGGCAGCATACGTGAATGTCTCCCCTCCTCTGTTTATTTTCATGACAGCCCTCTGAGGTAGGTCAGTCTGTGGTTAAGAGAGACTGACTGGCCATAGTCACACAAGTAATTTTCATGGCATGGTGGTGACTAATGTCTGTTTATCTGAGCATGAATTTGTGCATATTGCAAATTAGCTTGCTTTGATTTTGTGATTTGTCTCTGGAAGGGCAAAGTTTCCTCAACAAGTCTGATTGCTCAGGTGTGGAGTGTTGAAGGAACTGTGTTCTGGAAGTTAACACAAAATAATTATCTCCCTTAATATTTATGTGACCACTGCCTAACCACTGTGCCACACTGTCTCTGTTATTTTATATATCTTGACCCTGTGCTCTGGTCAAATGAAACAGCACAAGGAAGTGACAGCCAATTTGCCCCTGAGGAAATTGAGCCTCAAATGGTGTTTTCTGATGCCTAGTGAGTGTAGCAAATTGTATCCACCAAATTTTTGCCAGTTAAAATGCAACAGCAGTTTCACAGAAACACAAACGGGTATTTGCATGCATGTGCATATGCGCACACATTAGCAATGTATGTACACATGCACACACACACATACATTGAATTTTTCAATGAAGTGGCCTTTTTCAGGATGTTGGCATGTGTCTGAGGACATGGATTTTGATCCAGGAAAGTTCACATAGAAACAAACCAGGTGGTCCCTGAGGTGCCACAGTATTTTGTCATGTCCCTCTTCACACAAAGCCAGCTCAACACTTGGGTTTTGAGTTGAATAAGAAACAGCGAAGGGTTGTGATTAGAATGCTGGACTAGAACGTGGAAGAACTGGGCTCAGATCCCCACTCAGCTGTGCCCACTCACTTTGGGCAGCCGTCTTCTTTCAGCCCCTGGCTTATCTTGCAGACTTGTTTGGAGGAGAAGTGGTGGAGAGGGAGAGAAAATACCAATATGTGCTACCTTGAGAACATTGGAGAGAAGGCAAGATATAGGGGGAACAAATGAATGATGAAATGCCTCACCTCTGCATGTGCTCCGTGACGGTGGGCAGAAGAAGTAAGAAGGGAACCGGTGGCTTGGAGGCTTGCCTGTCCTTCAGCCTAATGGTAATACTTTGATATTGCTCAGGTCTTCATCAAGGAAGCCAAAATGCTCTCCCTGTGTCTGTGGCATGGAAGCAGAGGAGGCTGTAAACCGCAGAGTGTTTTATGTGGTGTCATGACTCTTATCTCCAGAGTTAAGCTGAAATATGCTTCTCTGTTTCCCTGATATCACACAATGGCTTGACTGGCATGGAGATTTATACAGCCCTCTGTCAACGATCTTGTCAGGAGAATAGGTCAGACAGCAAATGGCATTCTCAACAACTGGGGAAGGAACACAAGGCTGCCCCAGAGGTCAGCAGAAGAGCCTTGCCACATCCTGCGCAGGACCGCTGAGTGCTGATGGAGCTGAGGGCTTGGCACTGATACCCAAAGGCATTGGAAGCCCAGTAGCAAATGATGCTGCCTTTCCAAGATGAAGGGAAAGCACAGGCGGGAAACAAATCAAGCTGGCTGACTGCCAGGTGATGGGCAGGCAGAGGTGGGATGAAAGAGAGAAGAAGGATCATGCTCTATTACCCAAGCAGCAAAAGGAACAATTGTGAGTGATTTTGAAACTTTCCGTGTCATATCTTAATGATTTTCAAGTGGTAGGTTGCCATAATCTTTTAAGTGGATTGCAATGAAGGACTGCAGGACCCAGCACCATTTTATTCTCTCTCCCTCCCTCCTTCCCCCCCCCCCCGAGAGGAGAGAATGAAAAAGAAACTGAGGGGGCAACTACACTGACAAATAATACAGGAAATACTCTGAATTAGAATGGTCTGATTTGAATTGTTTTCTGTTGGCTACATGACGTACAAATCAATGTGAATCAGCCCAGAGTTTGCTCCACCAATCTTTACTGTTTTCCTCCTCTGCTGGAGCCTCTACTTCTTTCCCAATTGAATGAATTTGTATTGGTTCAAGCAGCATGATTGCTTGTTCCACATTCTCTCTTCCTCACTCACTGTTTCCCTTCCCTTGTTCTCCCCTCACTCTCCTTCAGAATCTGCAGCCAGGATGGCAGTTGGAGGATGAGGCCGCTGTCTCCTGGCTAAACAGACTAAACAATGAGCATGCCAAAAAGAATGCATGCTCTACCACTGGGCCTGAAAGGTGTGTGACAGCTCTTAAAGGGGAAGAACGGCTCAATCTAAGTAGAAAGCACATGCAGATGATGTTTTTTTTTAAAAAAATCCCAACCATGTGTAGAGGCCTGTTCCTCAGACCTGTCTTTAATGAACCAATCCCTAAGGGCCAATAAGAGATTGAGTTGGGAGATCTGGAAAATGTTTCTTTAATCAGCTGAGCAAAGCAACGGGCGGACAGTCTCTTTCGAAACTGCCGTGCTTATACAAACAAGTAATCCCCCCTTTTATACCCTTAAACAGTTATACCACCCCCCCTTGTACCGCCCATTCTCCTGGCCCCTCCCTTCTGTCCATCACATTCTTACAATCTCCTGATCATGAGCTGGAAGTTGCTCACCACCCCCGCCCAGTCCTGTTTACACATACATAATCCATCATGGAGTCACTTTGGTTCCCTTCATTTGTCATAAGCGATCTGTATACCATATCTATATGCCAGTGTGGATGCCCTCAGAGTGATTGTTCCATGTTGATGCACACTTCTGGTACACATAATTGCAGATCATATTGTTCTGAGATTCATATGCCCCTGTTCTTTTAGCTTGGAATGCTGCACTTCAACTGTGCACACAGACGATGATATTAGCAACATTTCTCCTCTACTCACATTCAACCCCCAGCATCTCTATCATCCTCATGTACCAATACCACCACTCTTTCCTTGACCCTGCACAATTCCTTTTATCCCTGGTTCCCACTCACCTGCTGCCTCCCCTGGTGCATATGTGGGTATAAACTAAAGGTTTTGGAGACACAGCTTCACCAAAATGTTTTGTTACACATGAGTTTCACACTTCCATTTCCATACAAATGTCGATTCAACAATTTAAAAAAAACCCAATGTAGTATTGAAATGGTTCAACTGTCTATTGGTCTAGTGCAAAATCTGGTCACATTATGAGATGGCGCAACCAGTATATTGCAAAAAAATTCTTAGTTATGAATGCAACATTCTTTTCATTTTAAACTACAGATTTTGGGGACATGGTTTTCCTAAATGTTTTCTTGTATCTATATTTCTCACTTTCCTTACATATTCAAAGTCCTTCAGAATGTTTTTAAAACAACCAATATGAGGCTGAAATGGTTGATCGCCATATCAATACAGCACAAAGCATGTTTAGTTACTGTCAACTGATCCAGCACTAGAATTGTTGAAGATTTTTATGAAGATAATGCAAAGTTTTTGCTATTTTAGTGACAGTGTAAACAAGTAGAAGGCAAAAGTCACTCCCACGCTATGCTTCACTGCATATGTCTCGATCTGTGTTCTCAAGACACACTCGTCGGCGTTCTGAAGAAATGAAAAAAACAATTCACACAATACAATTCTGAGCCCAAACAAAGGCCAAAATCCTATTGCATAAATTTACGTCTGCACAAGGTGATGATGTCATCAGCAGTGATCTTTTATCTCTCATTAAAAGTTTCCTGTTGCATCAGTACTACACCCTCAGGTTCTGAGGCTCCTCGGGATCCCTTTTATTTATTTATTTTATTTGTTTATTGGATTTCTATCCCGACCATCTAGACCAAAGGTCTACTCTTGACCTGTGGAAGCTTTGGAAACCTTGAGATGGGGGGGGGGTGGCATTTAATGCCTCAGATGTGCCACCAATTGTTCCAATCCCAGCAGCAGGACTGGCAGCAGCTGTAACTTTAATGCTGGAGCATCCATCTCAACTCATTTCCAGCTGAAATCAGGGCTCACAGCCTCAGCATGAATGTGTTTCTTCGTGTAGTGCCCCAAATGGAACAAGAGTCCCCATCACTTGCACCCACCATCTCTCTCTTTCTCTCTCCCCCCCCCCCCTAGCATTTCTCTTGCTTGTAGCTTTTTGGTGTGCCAGTACTGGGTCCATTTTTCCATTTGGACCAAGACAGGGAATGGAGCCCCAGCATTTCTACTCATAAGCCTTCTTGCTGCACACAACATGGCCACAGTGATGCAAAGCCAGGAGAGAAGCAGCCCTGCTCTTCCTCACTCTCCATGACAGAACAAGGCCCTATCCCCTGGCCTCAGGTTTTGGCATTAAAATCTCAGGGAACGGGATGCTCTGACCCCGGCAGTTCTATAGATAGACATGGACTACATAGCTGGGCCAAGACCCTGACCTGGCAAAAATCAGCTTCCTGTGCTGATGGCACAGCGGAGATCCTAAGCCTTTTTCAGAACTACACTACCTAGCAGGCCTTGCATTGTCTCCTCTGGTCCTATATTTAAGTTTGCAATGTTAGTTTTTTATTTGATTGATAGTCAGCAGCCATTGTGCAGCATCACTGAACTGTAATATGCTTTGTTTTATTATCCACTCTATTTAAGGGGCCAAATAAATTATAAAATACACTTTGCATGATGACTTCCTATTTAATAGGATTTTCTTAAATGGTGTGAAGAAATTGTGAACACTCTGAAAAAGAATTTTGACAGACCCTTGAGTGGTCCTTTTAGTACAAACTTGACTGTACCCTAATTTACACATGTTTTATGCAGTTAGCTGTCAAGGGTGTTCATGGCTGAAAGTGGAATTGTATTAGTTTTGCTACTTGAAAGGAAGCATCGAGTTATACCTAATGCTGTCACTGCATTCTGCTTTGGTTTACAAAAAGAGAGAGTGCAGGTCAGTAAGAGTCTACTTAGCAGCAAATCCTGCTGAGTTGAGTGAGATTTACTCCCAGGTAGATGAATACAGTATTGCTGCCCAACTCTTAGACTGAAATCCCAAATGCATCAATATGTATGCTTATTTTCAAGGAAATCTATTTCATTTAGACATGGTTCACAAGTCAATGTGCATAGGAGGTGATCCTATTAAATTCCTCACAGTTTACCTCAGAGTAAACATGTGTAAGTTTGTTTATTTGTTTTTGCATCTTCAAGCTTTCTATTGATTGAATTTTAAATATATAGCCGCATGGTATGCCAACATACCAGAAATGATGTCACCACGAGGACAAATTGTCACTAATTAGTCCCTGCTGTGATTCCTCCTGCAATTCTGCGTTGCGCGTGAGCTGGATGGCTGTGTGCATGAGACAGAATCCAAATGGTTACTCTTGAATTAACGGTAGCTGCTAATGAAAAAAGGCCCTGCTTGGATTCCAGATTGTGTGTGGAGCCACTCAACTCACATGAAATGGAAAACTTCATGAGAAATGTTATGAGGAATTGCAGCTGGAACGTAAACGGCAACATCACTTCTCTTATGCCAGCGTAACATACGCAAGAGGATTTTGGACATATTTATTTGCAAGCATAGTACTGCTTTTTCCAGTCTGCCACCCTTCAGATACGTTGGACTACAAATCCCATCAGCCCCGCTGGCACGCACTCCCCATGACCATGTTGGTTGGGAATGAAGGGAATGGTAATCCTGCACATCTGAAGGCTGCATGTTGTGGAAAGCTGATGTAGCATGAAGTGCTGGGTTTGGGTGCTGGGTCCCATGATGCCGTTGAGTATTTGGAAAATACAATGTATGAAAAATATTGCTTTCCCCTGTGACTAACCTTCTGGACTTAGGGAAACTTCCTGGACAAACAGAAAGGTCTGCATGTCAAGGGAGTTTTTCACTTTTGCCTTCCTGTTCTGTACATTCAAAGGAGAACTGAAAGAAGGACTTGCTATTCCTGTGCTATCTTTTACCAGAAGACTATTTCAAAGAAGAAGCCAGCATTCCTAGGTTGTCCTTTATCAGGAAATACTTCAAAGTGGACTAAGATAGTGCTTTCATGTTTCTTAGATTTCAAAGCATTCTCTCTTAGGTATGTTGGGTATCCGGAAGGAGTTCCCTCCTGTGCCTCAGGGGATGTAAATGCTGGGATCTGGAAAAGAGAGCTATTGAGGAAACTATGGAGGACACCACCCACTACCTTGATAAGAGATGAAAAGGGATAATTAGGGATGAAAGTTAGAGTGCAGTAACATTAGTCAAATCCTTTGGAATATGTGGCGGTGTTATTTAAAGTCATTTAAAGTTACGTGGCAGTCATGTGGTATTGGAATCGCCTTGTGCATTCCCTGGGGCAACTTTAAATCTCATATTTTTTTGTACATAGAGAGCAGCTGTTCCTTGCTGAGTGCTTATCTGTCAGGGTGGTGATGGCCTCGGCAGCAGCAGAGGCACAGCAGCAGTTAGGAAAGTTTGCTCCAGCTGGGCCAGGCTACCTGGGTAGCTCCACCTCTTCCACAGCGGGAGGGAAGGAGAAAGGAAAAGGGAAGGCCCAGCTGCCCCACAAACCTATCGAAGAGACAGCTGACAGGAGCGAGAGTAGGAATGGTGGCCGGCGGCAGCAGTGGGCAAGGCCACACCAGAGATGAATGGGGTGAGTAAGTGAGAAGGAATGGCAGCAGACTAGGAGGAGGAGGAAGAGAGCTAGTATCCCACTACTCCTGGTGATTTATTCCTTCTGAGAGCTTTCAGAGCAACTTTCACTTCACTTTCTAAAATTTCAAATTCTTCATCACAGCATTCCTCTTCAAATGAGTCTGTCATACTTGTGTCTCTTCAGTATGTTGTTTCCATCTTCTCTTTATTTGATCCTGGTCAGATAGTGTGCTTCCCAGTTGGCCATTCAGCATTCCTAAATTCTCTTTCATTTTGTGGATCTTCTGGAAGAGATTGCTTACTTTTCCTCTTGCATTGTTCTTCCCTTCCTTTCTGCACAACGCATTTCCAGCCACTGACACTCATTCCATCTGGTCTTACTCATCATCGCACCGGTAGAGTTCTTTCTCACAGCTTGCATCAGGGATTCACCATAGACAATAAAGACCTATAGAAAAGTATGGCTTGAAACAAAACAAAACTTTCCAGGGAAAAAATTGGAAAAAAAAAAATCCTAGACCAAACTTTTGTTCATCATTATCATTATTCTGCTTAAACGTTTTCTTATACAGCATACACAAATAACAAAATCTACACCTCCCACTGCATACATTGCAGCTTGCTGGTAGGCAGTAAAGACGGATGCATCGTGGAACACTATCATAGTGTTAAAGCACCAAAGATATACAGAGATGTACACAAACAAAAAAACAAACTGACCAATTTGGAACCGTGTGGGTGTGTGGATGTATTTCTCTTGATTTTTTTCAAGCAGAAAATATTGTTAAGATTGAATTGCCAGAACTCTAGAAGAAAAAAATTCAGACAGACCTTATTTTCCAGCTGAAACAGGAACTGAGAACATTTTAAATGGCATTCCAGTTCCATCATTATTAGAAATGTTATGAACAGCAACAGTATACTCTCCACTCACCGCCCCCCATGGCTACATTTGTATGTCACAATACATGATTGGTATGAATGTGCCAGTGTCCCAAAACATGCAGCTCAATCACTCCATATGGGTCTTCCTGTGAGCATGAGCTCATAACCAACCATACAGATTTTCTATCATAGCTTGTTTGTCTGTTGTGATGGTTCTCAGCCTTTGGTCCTCCAGATGCTTGGAGCTTCATCTCCCAGTAGCTCTAGTCAGGAGGCCAATGGTCAAGGATTCCTAAGACTCCACATGCCTTACATGGAAAGTGCCTTTGGAAAGTGTCTGGAAACTTTAGTGAGACCAAAATGCAGCAGCCAGATTGCTGACTGGGGCTGGTTACAGGGATCCCATAACACCCCCCACCCCGTTACAGCAGCTCCACTGGCTGCTGATCCATTTCCAGGCATAATTCAAAGTACTAGTTCTAACCTATAAAGCCCTAAAAAGCTTGGGTCCAAGCTATCTTAGGGACTGTGCCTGTCTTTATGAGCCTGTTCGAGTGTTAAGATCATCAGGAGAGGCCTTTCTCTTGGTCCTGCCACCCTCACAGCTGTGTCTGGTGATGACTCAGGAGAGGGCCTTCTGTACCACCACTCCCAGACTCTGGAAGTCTCTCCCACGGGAGGCCAGACTGGCCCCATCTTTGCTGTCCTTCCACAAGCAGGCAAAGACCTTTTTCTTCAGGCAAACTTTCCCTTAGTGACTGGTTGCCTGAGTGTGGTTTGAAAATGGATTGTTGTACCTTGTTGCTTTGTATGTGTTTTTGGTGTTGATTTTGTTTTCTAGTTTAGTGTGATATTTGATTCTTTTGTAATATTTGTATACTTACTGTTTATATCTTTTAAATATCATCATCTATTGATGTAATTCACCTTGGGTTCTATTTAAGGAGAAACAACAACAACAAATGTGCTGTCAAGTCGATTCTGACTTATAGTGACCCCTCCCAGGGTTTTCTAGGTAGAGAGTACCCAGAAGTGGCTCCCCATTCCCCTTTTTTCTGGGAGTGCACTGGGACTGAGCAGCTTGTCCAAGGCTACACAGGTTGGCTCTTCTCCCAAGAGGCACAGTGAAGAATCAAACTCCCAACCTCTGACTCCACAGCCAGTTACCGAAACCATTGAGCTATCCAGCGAACTTTAAGGAAAAAGGAGGGGTAAAATATTTTAAATAAAATAAAATAAACAATGCAATAATAAAATTTGGGAAATGTTCCTCTTTGCTTGTCCCTAGGCCCTCGACAAGAGTTGGGATGTAAATGTCTTGCTCTTGCACACATTGATGAGGAATCACAGCATTCCTCTCCTTGCCAGTGAGGGCAATGAGGACTTCTGATATTGTCAATATAGTTTTTTGCATTGGTAAGAATGTGCTAAAATGTCAATTTTTCATGATATTGCATAATTGGTCCAACTGCATAAATTATCCATCTTGCCAATGCCTAGCCTGGTTGTTGCTTTGTTTAAGAATTTGGAGCTCTAGAGGGGTTGTTTGCACTTTTCATAACAACCAGCTAGTTTTTCTGTGTTTCCAGTGTGTGTGTGTGTGTGTGTGTGTTCTGATTCTCAAAAGAAAAAGACATTAGAAACATTGAATGCAAATGTATAGAGACATGGGAGTGTGTGGAACCCTTCACCACTTTTTGCTGGAGGAATGTAACCTTGTAAGGGTTTAAAACCTTTTCTTGACGCTTTTTCCCTTGTCAAGACCGCCTAAATTGACAGCAGCGAGGAAATTAGCGAGTGTTTTTCCATCCCTATTACAAATAAATGGATTCTCTTTTAATTTGTCTATCAGACTGTATCAACCTGTCTGCATCTGTTCCTCTCCAAATGCAAGCTTACACCATACCACATTGTTTACAGAAGCAATGGATGCACACGTTTCATTTCTGACCTAAAAGTCACATGCCTGGCTTGCCCTAGCATGGTTTTCAGTCTGCTAAGGGATCCTTTGGATCCCTGGGAATCCACTCCATCCGTTTGTTGTTGTACCAGCTGGCCTTATGGCATCCCAGAGGGTTCCATCTAATCTCTTGTGTGCTGCATATGTCACAATTTGGTATATGGTGCAATGCACAATTTCACACATATATTGCTCTATAGATATCTGCATAGTTTATTCTTCAATGGCTGACGTCATTCACCAGCACTCCACTCTGTAAATCAGAGGTACAATGGCTGGGTTGTAAACTTATTTTCTAGTCCTCATTGGCATTGGATTGTGAAGCAATGTCTTCCTTTGTTTAAAATTAATAACTGTGTAATGTCAAGTTTATTCTGACTTATGGTGGCCTTTCTCAGGGTGTTCTAAATGTAATATACTCAGAAGTGGTTCATAATTCCTCTCTTATGGGGTCCATAGTACTGTGCAGCTTGTCAAGGCCACATAGGCTGGCTTTTCTCCCAGGATGCACAGTAGGAAATTAAACTTGGACCAAAATTAGCTGGTGTTTTTTCCTCCTTTTAGAATGTCAGTTTTAGTCCAGTTTTGCATGATTATCTCTCTCTCTGATTACTTTCTACCAAATACAAGCCATCTGCCCCTTCAGCCACCTTCTTGTACAACATGGTTTTACAGAAACAATGGGTGTATCCAATTTTCAAAGATGGAACCAATAAATGAAATAAAAGGCTGGACAAGTGAGTATGACTTCTAAACTGGGATATTTTCAGTCAGTATACCATGGAAAATCCTAGTATTTTCAGTTTTCTAGATCTGAAGACCTAGTCCTTAGTGTAGTAAGTTGCAACTAGAATAAGCCCATTTGAACCAACAGTACAGAGGAGATGCTCACTAAATCTCCACTGAATGAATGGAACTACTCTAGTGCAACTTAATATGCTAAGCAGCAGGATTCCAGCCGCTTCTTTCTATGCATAGAGACTGGGTTATAGGATACAGGCATCCACCACTGGTGCTCTACTCTGTGTAGGACACTGCATTTAGTACATAATTTAGCAGCAGTATCTAAACTAGCCTGAGGTATTCATCAACTTCTAAGCATCAAGATCCACAGCACTACTGTAGACACTTAATTCTACCATACCAGAAAGAAATAACCTTCAGCCTGAAAAGGTCTTTTCTTTCTTTCTTTTGAAGTGCAGCTTCTGGAATCCCTTAGCCAGCATGGTCAGTGGAATACTCTAGGAGCTGTAATAAAAAGATAACTGCCGCATGCTCTGAATACCCATTTAAAATCTAGTGCTGAGTATTGGTGTCCTCTCAATTTCCCCAAAAAGCTCAAAAATTGGTTTTCCCTGGGTTTTGCGTTCCCTACATTTCTCAATATCATATTGGGAGTTTTCTGGAAAGGAGTAGCTATCCATCATATTGAGAGACAAGTCCTCTGAGTTGACCCAGTGGCCCTGAGGGATAGAGTCAAGACTCAGGAAAAAGAAATTGTCTTCCATTTCTGACTGAATGCATTCAGAGGTGAAGTGCTGCGGTGTGCATATACACTGCAGTGCACAATGCATAAAGCTGAGTGTTTATCGGAGAGATCTCCCTCGCTTGTCGCGCTGTTATTCAATTATTAACACTTCACTAACCAAGTATGACCGATGGTTTGGTATTATGGAGAGGGCGGTCCACAAAAGGTCAGCTCAAGGGGAATCTGTCTGATTCTTTCATTGTTTTCTGAATGCCTCCTATGGAGATTTCCAAAGACACAAAATGACATGTTTCTTCTTTATAGATAATAATTGTTTACTCTATATAATAGAATCACATTTCCTTATCTCCACTATCTTGCTTGCTAATTAAGAGAAGAGTTGATAAAACAAGCCCGTAGAACTAACATAGATGAGCACACAATGGAATTGATGTGCCCCTCAGAATATGTTACCTCAGAACATCTCTATGAAGCTGACAAAGAGCCAAGAAATGATAATTCCAAGAGGCTAGTTTCTCCTTACAGTAAAAGTAGTGTCATTCCTTAGACTTCTAGGGCTGGGATGAAGCTTTGTGAGGTAGGACAAAGTCAAAATGACTTCAGCTTCAGGAGCTTGTAGCCCAGAAGTTCCTGTGACTAAATACAATCTGCTGTGATCCCTGGAAAAACAAATTCAGTATCAGAAATTATTTTAAGAAGGGATTGTAAACATAATAGCAGGTGTCCTAATGTCACATATAAATCTATGTCATTGGCATGTTTAAAATTCTTTGAGTAGTTCTGAGCATACCAAGCAAAAATAGATATTTTTGAGCTGGATAAATGTTAGAAAATGGCAAAAGACTGGGGGGAGATCAAATACTAATCATAACAAGATCACGACATAGCCATGCTTAGAGTGGCCCATCACACAACTCTGAAAAGAGCTATGTTCACCACATTCTAAAACATTAGTGTTTTAGAAATTTTGGAAATATTCTTACTCTGCTCTGGGGTAGTCAACACCACTGCCCATGGGCTGCATAAAATCATTGCCTGTTTTTGTAGCTCCTGGAATTTCCCTCTCACTCCCACCAATATAGGTAGAAGTATAGTTAAAAACCCCTTCATGGATTGCTGCCTTGTTGTGGCGAAGGGGCTTGAGTAATTCGGAGAAGCTATGGGCTATGCCGTGCAGGGACACCCAAGATGGACAGGTCATAGTGGAGAGTTCTGACTAAACGCGATCCACCTGGAGCAGGAACTGGCAAGCCACTCCAGTATCTTTGCCAAGAAAACTCCATGGACAGAAACAAAAGGCTAAAAGATATGACGCTGGAAGATGAGCCCCTCAGGTCAGAAGGCGAAAGAGCGGAGGAGAAGTACAAGTAGCTCCAGAGCTAATGAAGTGGTTGGGCCAAAGCCGAAAGGACGCTCAGCTGCAGACGCGCCTGGAAGTGAAAGGAAAGTCCGATGCTGCAAAGAAAAATACTGCATAGGAACCTGGAATGTAAGATCTATGAACCCTGGATGTGGTCAAACAGGAGGTGGCAAGAATAAACATTGACATCCTGGGTGTCAGTGAACTAAAATGGACGGGAATGGGCGAATTCAATTCAGACGATTATCATATCTACTATTGTGGGCAAGAATCCCGTAGAAGAAATGGAGTAGCCCTCATAGTCAACAAAAGAGTGGGAAAAGCTGTACTGGGATACAATCTCAAAAATGATAGAATGATTTCAAGACGAATCCAAAGCAGGCCTTTCAACATCACAGTAATCCAAGTTTACGCACCAACCACCGATGCTGAAGAGGCTGAAATTGACCAATTCTATGAAGACTTACAACACCTTCTAGAACTGACACCAAAGAAAGATGTTCTTCTCAT
The DNA here is from genome assembly GCA_037013535.1 of Intellagama lesueurii. Classification (NCBI taxonomy): domain Eukaryota; kingdom Metazoa; phylum Chordata; class Lepidosauria; order Squamata; family Agamidae; genus Intellagama; species Intellagama lesueurii. The sequence continues at coordinate 175,387,418 of JBAJHW010000001.1, read as the reverse complement.
TATAGGGGACTGGAATGCTAAAGTAGGGAGTCAAGAGATAAAAGGAACAGGTAAGTTTGGCCTTGGAGTTCAAAACGAAGCAGGGCAAAGGCTAATAGAGCTTTGTCAAGAGAACAAGCTGGTCATCACAAACACTCTTTTCCAACAACACAAGAGGCAACTCTACACATGGACATCACCAGATGGGCAATACCGAAATCAGATTGATTATGTTCTCTGCAGCCAAAGATGGAGAAGCTCTATACAGTCAGCAAAAACAAGACCTGGAGCTGATTGTGGCTCTGATCATCAGCTTCTTATAGCAAAACTCAAGCTTAAACGGAAGAAAGTAGGAAAAACCACTGGGCTACTCAGGTATACTCTAAACCAAATCCCTTATGAATACACAGTGGAAGTGAAGAACAGATTTAAGGAACTCGATTTGGTGGACAGAGTGCCTGAAGAACTATGGATGGAGGCCCGTAACATTGTACAGGAGGCAGCAACAAAAACCATCCCAAAGAAAAGGAAATGCAAGAAAGCAAAGTGGCTGTCCAACGAGGCCTTACAAATAGCAGAGAAGAGAAGGGAAACAAAATGCAAGGGAGATAGGGAAAGTTACAGAAAATTGAATGCGGACTTCCAAAGAATAGCAAGGAGAGACAAGAGGGCCTTCTTAAATGAACAGTGCAAAGATATAGAGGAAAATAATAGAAAGGGAAAAACCAGAGATCTGTTCAAGAAAATAGGAGATATTAAAGGAACATTTTGTGCAAAGATGGATATGATAAAGGACAAAAATGGTAGGGACCTCACAGAAGCAGAAGACATCAAGAAGAGGTGGCAAGAATACACAGAGGAATTATACCAGAAAGATCTGGATGTCCCGGACAACCCAGATAGTGTGGTTGCTGACCTTGAGCCAGACATCCTGGAGAGCGAAGTCAAGTGGGCCTTAGAAAGCATGGCTAACAACAAGGCCAGTGGAGGTGATGGCATTCCAGTTGAACTATTTAAAATCTTAAAAGGTGAGGCTTTTAAGGTGCTACACCCAATATGCCAGCAAGTTTGGAAAACTCAGCAGTGGCCAGAGGATTAGAAAAGATCAGTCTACATCCCAATCCCAAAGAAGGGCAGTGCCAAAGAATGCTCCAACTACCGTACAATTGCACTCATTTCACACAAGCTAGCAAGGTTATGCTCAAAATCCTACAAGGTAGGCTTCAGCAGTATGTGGACCGAGAACTCCCAGAAGTACAAGCTGGATTTCAAAGGGGCAGAGGAACTAGAGACCAAATTGCTAACATGCGCTGGATTATGGAGAAAGCCAGAGAGTTCCAGAAAAACATCTACTTCTGCTTCATTGACTATGCAAAAGCCTTTGACTGTGTGGACCACAGCAAACTATGGCAAGTCCTTAAAGAAATGGGAGTGCCTGACCACCTTATCTATCTCCTGATAAATCTATATGTGGGACAGGAAGCAACAGTTAGAACTGGATATGGAACAACTGATAGGTTCAAAATTGGGAAAGGAGTACGACAAGGCTGTATATTGTCTCCCTGCTTATTTAACTTATATGCAGAATACATCATGCAAAAGGCAGGACTGGATGAATCCCAAGCCGGAATTAAGATTGCCGGAAGAAATATCATCAACCTCAGATATGCAGATGATACCACTCTGATGGCAGAAAGTGAGGAGGAATTAAAGAACCTCTTAATGAGGGTGAAAGAGGAGAGCGCCAAAAATGGTCTGAAGCTGAACATCAAAAAAACGAAGATCATGGCCACTGGTCCCATCACCTCCTGGCAAATAGAAGGGGAAGATATGGAGGCGGTGACAGATTTTACTTTCTTGGGCTCCATGATCACTGCAGATGGGGACAGCAGCCACGAAATTAAAAGACGCCTGCTTCTTGGGAGGAAAGCGATGACAAACCTAGACAGCATCTTAAAAAGCAGAGACATCACCTTGCTGACAAAGGTCCGCATAGTCAAAGCTATGGTTTTTCCTGTAGTGATGTATGGAAGTGAGAGCTGGACCATAAAGAAGGCTGACCGCCGAAGAATTCATGCTTTTGAATTGTGGTGCTGGAGGAGACTCTTGAGAGTCCCCTGGACTGCAAGGAGATCAAACCTATCCATTCTGAAGGAAATCAACCCTGAGTGCTCACTGGAAGGACAGATCCTGAAGCTGAGGCTCCAATACTTTGGCCATCTCATGAGAAGAGAAGACTCCCTGGAAAAGACCCTGATGTTGGGAAAATGTGAAGGCAAGAGGAGAAGGGGACGACAGAGGACGAGATGGTTGGACAGTGTCATCGAAGCTACCAACATGAATTTGACCCAACTCCGGGAGGCAGTGGAAGACAGGAGGGCCTGGTGTGCTCTGGTCCATGGAGTCACGAAGAGTCGGACACAACTTAATGACTAAAGAACAACAAATAGTTAAAAAGGGAGAATTGATATTTCTGGAGCCCTCCAAGAACAGCGATTCTCCTTGAGAGCATGGCACTTGTTCTAGTTAGGGGTGGGTATCGGCATTTTTGTAAAATCCACACATCCACTTCCAGTCAGTTGTGGTTTTGAGAACTTTCATTCACTTCTGGTTTTGAAAAAGAAATTCAGAAAAACACTTCTATAGAATGGATGTGACCTGCACTGGGTTACAGGGAAGGGAGACTGATCCTTATCATGTTGTATGTACTATGCGCCATCCATTTGGAACCAACTTATAGTGACACTGTAGGGACGTGGTGGCGCTGTGGGTTAAACCGCAGAAACCTCTGTGCTGCAGGGTCAGAAGACCAGCAGTTGTAAGATCGAATCCACGCGACGGAGTGAGCTCCCGTCGCTTGTCCCAGCTCCTGCCAACCTAGCTTTTCGAAAGCATGCAAATGCAAGTAGATAAATAGGTACCACCTCGGTGGGAAGGTAACGGCGTTCCGTGTCTAGTCGTGCTGGCCACGTGACCACGGAAACTGTCTTCGGACAAAACGCTGGCTCTATGGCTTGGAAACGGGGATGAGCACCGCGCCCTAGAGTCGGACACGACTGGACTAAATGTCAAGGGGAACCTTTACCTTTTACCTATAGTGACACTAATGAGGCTTTCAAGGTAAGCGAGATATCTAAGGAATGGCTTTACTAGTTCCAGTGAGTTTCCATGGCCAAGTGGAGATCTGAACCCAGGTTCCATGAGCCCTAGTCCATCGCTCTATCTGCTAGAATGCACTGGGTACACTAACTGATCCCCACACCCATTGAATTTGCCTGCTTCTGGCCAGCATGAAGTGTGACTACTCCATTATCCAGAAGGAATAGCTAAACATGAAGCCCTCATACCAATAGCTAGTTCCAACTAGAGTAGACATATTAAATCCATGGAATTTATTCAAGTTTTGATTTAAAACCCAACAATTGATGCAGTGGGCGTACTCTCCTTCCATTTTCAGCACAGTCAAATTAGGGGGATTCTCAGCAAGAAAAGACTCCTACTATTATTGGCCCAAATCGTAGTGATGATTTAGGCATGCTTAAATGAAACTGTGTTAACTCCATTAATTAATGACACTTAACTGTGGTAACTTAATGCAATTTCACTCAGGCATAGTTGTATCTCCAAAAGGATTCTGGTCATTTTTTTTTCTATAGCTGGAAAGCCCTGTAGTGGATACTGCCATTTCAACCAATATTCCGATTAAATGAAAAAGCTGAAACCATTCCTCTTGTTCTTTGTATTCCTTGGGTCATTTCATCTTTCCCTTACTAGAGTGTTTATGAGTTGGAGGAAGGAAAGGTGAGAAGGTACACACTTCCAGGCACAAGAGTGGGTGTGAATATTGCACAGTATTATCCACCCCTTCCTTTTGTAGGGAGAAAGTTCATGGGGTGTGTAACATTTGTCTACATAAAAATGGTATTTGTCTGGGAAGGTTGCCAGGTGTGAAGCAGCCCTAATGCAGAAAAATCTTTGAAAGAAACCAAGAGAAAGATTGAGGTAAAACCCTGTTTTATTAAAATAAGTGTCAGGCTTGCATGGCATTTAAAACAGCAAGGCGCTCACCTGCAGAGAGAGATTCTAATCCCATTTCTACTGAGATAAAATCTGCTACAGCCCCATTGAGTCCTGGAGTTAATAGAGTCTGTATCCAGCCCATAAGGGCAAAAGAACTAGGAACTGACTGAAGAATAAACCAGTAAGAAAGAGACATGAATTTTAAAAAGGAAGAAATGGTGATTGGGATGAAGTAGAAAAGAAAGAAAAGAACATCCAAGGGGAGCCAAAGCAAGTGGGAGCAGATAAGTAACATATGGCAGGTATCAATTATTTACTGTATATGTACAGCTCAAAAACCACCCGACTGGGAACAGACCAGCATCTAATAAGCTGAATTGCATTTTAAGAGCATCTGGAGGAAAAACTACAACCAACAGTTCTGCAGCAAATGAACGTCATTATCAGTATCAGAAAATACAGTGTCAGAATAAGACACGTTAAGCCTTTATGAATTATGCCTCTTAAGAGAAATTGAAACCACCAAGTTACACCTTTGTACAAATTCTTTTTCTACCAGTAAATGGGGGAAAATGTAATTAATATAGCTTGTTCTTTTTAGCTTTTCTGCTTCTTAATAGTAGAAACAAGTTTTTTCCCTTTGAACAAAAACAAGCAAAGCAAATTATGAATGCTAATGGTCTGTTTACTAAATTCCAAGATCTGGAACACTGACATTAATTACTCTCACACATGTCTCCCTTGCCACAGATTAATCGCATCTAATTCTTCTCCTTCAGTAACTTCCACAGGAACGTCTTTGCTTCTGATTCAGAATCACAGTTAAATTATTCTAGATAAATCATTTGTCCATCTATACCAGTTCCCCTTGTCCTACGTTTCCTTTGGGGGGAAAAAACTATTTCACATGCCATTATTCAGAATATTTATTATTCCGAATAGACAATATTTGATAGATAGGTAGATTGAACAGCATACCCCACAGCTAATTTTAATGTCAATTGCTACAGAAGCAGGTACTCTGAAAGCTTCCTAAATTGGTATGCTAAGTATGCTAAGGGTATAGGTGATGCAAAACGTGATTGGAGGCCAGCTACAGATTCCAGGTGTGGCAGTATCTTCTCCTGTGAGATAAAGGTTCTCAGCTCCAAGGATGTCAAGGATCTTTCTTTCTTTCTTTCTTTCTTTCTTTCTTTCTTTCTTTCTTTCTTTCTTTCTTTCTTTCTTTCTTTCTTTCTTTCTTTCTTTCTTTCTTTCTTTCTTTCTTTCCAGGCCACCTTTCTCTCAATAAGGAGCCCCAATGTGGCTCACAATATTAAAAAGCATAGAAATAAAAGCACTATAAACTATACATTTAAAAAAACCCATTAAACTAGAAAACTCATTAAAATACATTGAGTAATTAAAGCATAAAACATTAAGTACTATCTTAAGTTTTTAAAAAATGGGATTCAGAGACTCAGTCATGATTATTTAAAGCCTGCCTGAAAAGGTGGGTCTTCAGCTGTTGGTGGAAGGAAAAAAAAAAGGGAGGGGGCCAACCTGACCTCTTGAGGGACAGCATTTTTTAAGCTGGGAGCAACCACAGAGAAGGGTCCCTCTCATGTCCCCATCAATCATTTATCAGTGCAGGATCATCCAAGGAAAAAAGAGAGATTGCACAAGAAGGAGACTTCTGAATGAAACGGCTATAAGGCTGAGCACTTGCATATCATCAAAAAGGAAGACATGCATTCCACCCCCCCCACCCCACCCCCCGGCAAAGCAAAAGAAGAAACTGATTTACATGGAATTGCATATGCTAATTTATATGTACAGATAAAAGGATTTTTGAACAATCCATCTCCTTCAGGTGGGGAAAAATTGTGTGCCTGCTGAATCTCTGTCCAGGTGCTTACAGTGGTTGGGCAACTTCAGCGTCCCTGAACTCCCTCCTTATGGCTTATTATCTTCAAATCAGACTTGGATAGGGGAGTCTATCACACTGAAGACATCTTCAAATGGAGGATTGTCCTCTGGCAGATCTTGAAATAGAGGACTCAGCTCCCTAGAAGACGATGTGTGGCCACTCTAATGGGTAGACAGTTGTTTGAGCTGATGAGTGAAGAAGGACCCAAACAAAGTGATGGTCTCAAAACAGGAGGAACCAGGAAATACTCTCTTTTTACTTCTTGGCTAAGCTCTTCATAGGAATCAATGTGTCAATATGAAAATGTCTCTGTTGGCTTTTCCACCGACCATGCCAATATAATGGATAAAAACTTGAGTTAGGCATGTGGTGAAACAAGTTGCCTCTACTCTTTCGTAACTCATGAGTAGGGCAGGTTTCAGTTTCTGAGAGAAGCCGTTCTCTGATGGGCCCTCCTACTCTCTGAAAAAATCACCATGCAACAATGGTGGGCAGTAGCAACATAGCTGCTAACCAGTCTCAGTGACAAGAACAGCTTGCCCCTCTATGTGAAATGTGAGTGCAAGGAGTGCCATCTTGTCTTTTGACTCTTGTCTCCATTTCGACAATGGCCCAGATGCCCCTAAAATTCCCTGCCGACCCGGGCTTTGTGACACCACAAGGGTCCAATCTCTGGTCTGAGACTTTGGCCCTGATATCTCAGGGAATGAGACACTGCTGACCTGCTGTCCCTCCTAGTAGCAACCCTCCAGCGAACACCATGGCTGGTTCTAGGAGCGGCCATTTTAGTTTCCCTACGTGTCTTACAGCAAGAGTATGTCAGGTTCATTGCAGGAAATTAAAATGGTGAATCCTAGATCAAGTTGCCCGTCATTGATTGAAACTCCAGGAAAAATTGTCTAAAGGAAGCACAAGGCACTTATCATTTGTGGTCTCAGGGCCCCAATATAGATGCCCCCCCCTTGGGCTTGTTCACAATTCAACCTACATTTATTAGAAAACACTGTGAACTTGTGAATAATAATAAAGAATGACTTGTTGTAAGGGTCCATGTTAAACACTATGTTAAACATGTAGGGTGCAGATACATTATATCACTTTCTAATACCATTGAGTAAATGCGCACAACCTCGATCCAGATCAGGATCAGAGCATGTGGGTGGAAGGGGCCAAATCCTTCCCCATCACCTTTTTTTTTTCAACTAAATGTTTCCTCTCCTGCCCCAACATTTGTAGATGTTTACAAAAAGGAGAAAAAATGATACCAATGTTTCTCCCTTTTTTTAACCATGCATGGGGAGGGGAATTTAAAGAAAAAAGAACCATAGGATGAAAGTTTAAACTTTTCTCATTCTTCTTTCCTGGCCCTGGTCTCAATCACAGTTATACTTCCTTATTTTTGAATAAACAAGGAGAATGGCTACTTGGATAATATATTCTAATGTTTCACTTAGTTTGACCACTGGATAAAATAATACATTTGCATGCCAAACTACACATATCTCATATTGGTTTGGCACATGAAAGCCATGCCAGCTCCCAGAACTATGTGCACAACCCTAAATGGGGGTTTAATATTGTCTATGTAAGCTGCCTTTTTAAGGAGAAAGGTGAAGTAAATGTATTTTAAATAAAATAAAATAAAACCCTTTGTTTCACTGATTCTGGTGTGTCCCGTCTGCATCTCTTCCACCAGTCATAAGATCTCACTGGATATTTTTGCCCCAGTCATGGGATCTTAAGGAACACCAAACATCAAACCAGGCTAAAGGCAACTAAGCCCTCCAGGTGCCCGGGGTGTGTTTTCCAGAGATAAAGTGAGAGCTAAACAAGCAATGATGTGAAGATGCTGTGCCTGTTGTAAGCAAGCAGTTTCTGCCCAAAATATACTTATTGAATTCTCTCATCCTCTCCATCACAGCGAGCCTCAAAGCATAGGTCAGAGGTCCATCCATATTCCCTAGGGATGGCCCCCAGGAAGGAGCAGCCTAAATGGCTTCTATTGATCTCGCAGATTGATTGAGCCCCTGCTGTGATTAATTTTGGACCGAAAGCACCTGCGGTAGTAAAGCAATAGGTCAAGGTTTCAAAGCTGTATTGGCTTCAGTCAAGGCAGGTTTTTAAGGGGCACACAAGGCCTTTTAAAAGGCTAGTGAAGGATTGTAGCTGGTTAAAGCTTTTCCAGGCCTGCTAATATTAACCCACAGAACTGGCTGTCCTCAGCTCCCTGGCTCGCCCTAATAGCAGCTTAATAGCACCATAATGTGGACTGAGCAGAAGTTATTGGATTGATCTACTGATTGATGAGGAAATCATGACCACTCTGGCCTCTCTTGCTTGCCGTTCATTGGATTGTTTCGCAATTCATCATACATGCTGGCCACAGCACTTAGTTTCATAATTAATGTTTGGACAAAGGGCGACATTAATTTGTCCATTCTTGTTTTCCCCATATTTCAACAGTTTTTTTCCCCTTAGGCCTACACCTAGCTGGTAGTTGCAACCCATTCAATCAATTGCTGGATGGTGAGACACCACTTGTGTAAATCTCTGTGATGCAATGGGGTTCTGCTCTTTGGGATGGCACACGGGACGGTCATTGTGCTGCTTCATTTGTTCACTTTCTGGAGTCATTCATTCACACCTGGCCTCTATACCACCTGACGTTTCTACTGGTTTATTTGCCTTTGCGTTGCCCTTCCTCAAGAATGTGCTCTGAGATCGCAATATTTCATGTTCATCACAATCTTGCGAAGCTTGGATTGTGGTGACTCAGCAAGTCACATGGCTGAGTGAGAATTTTAAGTCAACATCCCCTTCACTACAACAAACCGGCTCTCACATCTCTGCTACAGAAGTGGTTGTGATCATCAGTGACCCACAGTTTACTTCAGAGTCATGATTGTGCAGAGGTCTGAACACACTCGTAAATGTGTGAGCGATCACTGATACACAATACTCTTGCTCCAGAAAGAGGAAGAAAACTGGATAAACCAGATCTTAGACTAAATAATTGGTGCTGATCAATGCATTTAATAAATAATTATGCTTTCCCACCCCACTCCTATGTTTTTCTGAGTACATATGTAGAACAGTCACTACATATATTATTAAGGGTCAGTGTGCCCAGGCTCAAAAGTAAGATATTCTGAAAGTACAGTAGTACCTTGGTTTACAAAATTAATACGTTCTCCGGAACGTTACGTAATGCAGAAAATTCGTAAACCAAAACGCAGATTGCCATAGGAACGGGGGGCGGTGCTACAAACTTCCAGGCACAATACATCCTGGGGAAACTTTCTTCGCAAACTGAAAAAACCCGAAAAAAACATAAACTGAGGCATTATTTTCAACGGATTTCCGTTCATAAACTGAAAATTATGTAAACCGAGGCGTTCGTAAACCGAGGTACTACTGTATGGAAAAGGTCTGCAATTACAGTGAAGACTCTTGCCTCTATAACCTTTGCAAGGGGAGGCACTGGGTGTGGGAATGACAATTCACAGCTTCTGACGCTAAACCCCCAAAGGTTGCGCATTCATGATCCTTTTATGCCCTCCGGGAATATTCTTTTCAGAAGAGGCCTCACATACAGGCACTATACTAGCCCTTGGAAATTAATTTTGGGGAAGAAATGTCATTCATGTCTTTCACAAACACTGGAAACTACCAGGTGGAATGATCATAGATGCCACCCTCTACATTGGAATTGTTCCTAGGTAGGAAAGTAAGTCCTCACTTAGAATCATAGAATCATGAAGTTGGAAGGGGCCTACAAGGCCATCAAGTCCAACCCCCTGCTCAATGCAGGAATACAAATCAAAGGATATCTGCCAGGTGATTGTCTAAATTTCTCTTGAATGCCTTCAGTGTTGGAGCACTCGCCACTTCTCTTGGTCATTGGTTCCATTGTCATACTGCTCTAACAGTAAGGATGTTTCTCCTGATATTCAACCGAAATCTGTCTTCTTGTAACTTGAGCCCATTGTTGCGTGTCCTGCACTCCGGGATGATTGAGAACAGATCTTGCCCCTCTTCTGTATGACAGCCTTTCAAGTATTTGAAAAGTTCTATCATATCTCTCCTCAGTCTTCTTTTCTCAAAGCTAAACATGTTGAGTTCTTTCAGTCTTTCCTTATAGGGCTTGGTTTCCAGCCCCCTGATCAACTTTGTTGCCCTTCTCTGAATTTGTTCCATTTTGTCAGCATCCTTCTTGAAGTGTGGTGTCCAGAACTGGACACAATACTCAAAATGAGACCTAAACAGTGCTGAATAGATGGGGACTAGTGCCTTGCAGGACTTGGAGACTATACTTCTGTTAATGCAGCCTAAAACAGCATTTGCCTTTTTTGTAGCCATATCACACTGTTGGCTCATATTCAGCTTGTGATCTACAACGATTCCAAGACCCTTCTCGCTTGTAGTATTGCTGAGCGAGGTATCCCCCATCTTGTAACTGTGCATTTGGTATCTTTTTCTGAGGTGCAGTACTTTGCATTTATCCCTGTTGAATTTCATTCTGTTCTTTGCAGCCCAGTGCTCAAGTCCATGTAGATTATTTTGAATTTTGTTTCCGTCTTCCAGGGTATTTGCCATTCCACCCAATTTTACATTGTCCGCAAATTTAATTAGAATTCCCTGTATCACCTGATTCAGGTCATTAATAAAAATGTTGAAGAGCACTGGGCCCTGGACTGAGTCCTGGGGTGCCCCACTTGTTACCACCTCCTCGTTTGAGAAGGAGCCATTAATCATCACCCTCTGAGTACAATTCTGTAGCCAATGGTGTATCCACCTGACACTTGATCTATCCAGCCCACACCTAGTTAGCTTGCTAATCAGGATATCATGGGGCACTTTGACAAAAGCTTTGCTGAAGTCAAGACGTACTACGTCTACAGCATTCCCTCTGTCTATCAGGGAGGTTAAAGCTAAAAGTAAAGGTTCCCCTTGACATTTAGTCCAGTTGTGTCCGACTCTAGGGGGCGGTGCTCATCCCCGTTTCCAAGCCATAGAGCCAGCGTTTGTCCGAAGACAGTTTCCGTGGTCACGTGGCCAGCGCGACTAGACACGGAACGCCGTTACCTTCCCACCGAGGTGGTACCTATTTATCTACTTGCATTTGCATGCTTTCGAACTGCTAGGTTGGCAGGAGCTGGGACAAGCGACAGGAGCTCACTCCGTCGCGTGGATTCGATCTTACGACTGCTGGTCTTCTGACCTTGCAGCACAGAGGCTTCTGCGGTTTAACCCGCAGCGCCACCACGTCTCTATCAGGGAGGTTACCTGATCAAAAAACAAGATCAGATTAATCTGGCAGGATTTGTTCTTGAGAAATCTGTGTTGTCTTCTAGTTATTATTGCATTGTTTTCTAGGTGTTTGCATAGTGAACGCTTTACGATCTGTTCCAGAATTTTCCCTGGGATTGATGTCAGGCTGACTGGCCTGTAGATCCCAGTTTCCTCTTTTGTGCCCTTTTTGAAGATAGGGACAACATTGGCCCTCCTCCAGTCCTCTGGCACCTCACTCGTTTCCCATGATTTCAAGAAAATAATGGACAGGGGTTCTGTGATCTCTACAGCCAGTTCCTTCAGTATTCTTGGATGCAGTTCATCTGGCACTTGTCTCATGTTACTGCAGGAAAATGGGAAACTGAAAGGTTTTTTCTCCTCTCACCTGCAGGAAAGCAAGATATTTTCTGTCAGGCTTGATTCTTCCCCCCCCCCCCCCCATCTAATTATATATTTTCTTAAAATTTTGCAATGACAATACAATCGTCAAAACAGTAAAGGAAAAATACTAGTAAACAATCTATTAAACAATGTAAGATTTTGATAGGGGTATATTATAATTATACATCAATTTCTGAATATAAACATGCAGGAATTTAAAACCCATTACCAAGACTTACACTATTTCGTCAAATACATAATTCATTTGCAAGAATATTTTTGTGTGTAAAAAAAATGCAAATTCTGTGAAACTAAAACAGCTTTTATCTTGTTGTATGAACTTTAAAAAACTTGGACACACCAGATGGGTCCCCCCCCTTTTTTTAACTATCCACCATTCCTATTTTGCTTGCTGTGTGTCTGTGTGCTTCACTTCATGAAAGGAAAAAATCACTAAGATATTTTACACAAATTGCAGAAATCTTAAGAAAAAAGTGCTTCTTTTTTCATTCTCATGCTGCAGATGAGGAATCTCAGGAAGCTTGGAAATTCCTTGTCGTAGAAGAATTCCTCATTCACATCTCATTCTGCTGAGATAGCTAAAACAGATGAAAATGAGGAATTTCCCAAATATTCTTCACATCTCTCCTCCTAGGGAATTATGCACAGGGTAGGGCATCTATAGTGAGAGTCATGCACTCAGGATATCTTAGACTCTGGGCGTAGCGGTTTAGCAAGTGGGATTCACAATTTCCATGGTAATGTTCTGTGACCACCGGTATCCCCACCCAGGGTAGCTGGGCAGGTCTCTTTGACCATTGGCTCCATGAGGTCCACACACACACTTGGTTCAGCCAGTGCTCATTTTTATTAGGGCTGAGAGAAAGGGTACAAAGTCAAGTTGAATGCCTTGAGCTCCCTCTTCCTTGAGTCCACAATGGGGCTCAGTTCTTTTTACTAGTCCCCTCCCGTTGCCCTCTGTCTGTATTTGGGGCCTGGTTCTTGCCATTGGCCCATCAGAATTTGGCGTGCTGGGCTGGGGTTGAGTTTGCAGCACTGACTCCAGCCACCCAACACCCAACAGTAAGGGCCGGTAGTATTGGGCCAATGGAGGTCTCCTTGCCCCAGCAGCTCATCCCACTTTCAGACCAACTGGAGCAACTATTGGTAGTGTCTCCTCCAGCACCTCTTTTGGGTTGGTGTGGGCCTCCAAGGTTATGGCTCAACTAGATACATGGGCCCTGGCAGGGGGAAGATGGGTACTACCCCTCCTAGTCCTCTACCTGGGGCAACGCTAAGCTATTCCTCTGGGTCCAAGAGGAGCTGGGGCCAGTTTTTGCCTAGAGTGCAGAAGATGGGGGGGGCCCTCCTCCCAACCTATACACTAGCTGTCTGACCCTGTTTCCGATGAGAGTGATGAACCATCTCCTGCCTTCCCCTTCTTCCTCCCCCTATAAGCCCAGCACCCACCATCCCCCCCAGCTGTGGCCTCACCCTCCAGGTGTGACTCATCTTCCTCCTGGCTTCCAGCTGTGGGCCCTGCTGGTATTTTCCATGTCCTCAGGCTGCCTGGCTGCCAGAGTCTCTGGATAGTCCCCTGGGGGGCATGAGGACAAGATGGCCAGGATGGGCAGGACATCTCCCTCACACATGCACTATTCAAACTGCACTGCTAATTGCTCACTAGTGTTTTGCAAAAGGCGTTTTTAGTAGGGACAAGAAAAATCTGCCTGGTTTGCTTTATTCCAGAGTCACAATTTTTAAAAGCCCTAATTCTTTCAATCACAAATATGAATAGGTACAGCTATTCTCAGCATGGAGAGGACCATGTTTCCCTGTCAGCCATGTAAGCCATGTAACTGAAGGACAAGTTAGGATGGATCATCGTAGGAGACTGATGAATCCGACCTGTTTTCTGACAGCTCTTGGGGAGTTTCCTGTTGCCTCGGCAGGCAATCTTGTCGAAGCCCTGGTTGATTTTTGGAATGCAGAAACGGCCAGGGCTATGGACATGATCGCTCCTACAACCCCCTCCCATGGAGTAGAGCCAGACAAGCCCCCAGTTCACCAGGGAGCTGGCAGTGATGAAATGACTGGGACAGAGACTAAAGCGACAATGATGGAAAGCTCAGAGTGAATCCAACTGAACATGGGCTAGAGCTCATTTGAAGGCTTATCCCATGGCAGTGACTGCAATGAAGAAAGGATTCTTTGCTGCTGCCATTGTGTCTTCACAGAGTCGTTCAGCGGAGTTGTTTCGAGTGGTCAGGGGCTTAGTACTTGCCCCACCAAAAGAACAAAATGTTGACTACTCAGCAACCCACTGTGAAGATGTTGCACAACACTTTGCAGGCAAAGTCACTCCGATCCACTCTAACGGAAATATATGTATCAATACCTGTAGTTGATACAGGTCCTGTGGATATAACTTTGCCCCCTTTTTGTCCCGTTATAATGGATATGTTTCAGTTGGTGCAACCTGATGACGTGGACAGGATTCTTGGAGAGGTGAATGCCACCACATGTGTGCTGGACCCTTGCCCTTCCTGGCTCAATAAAAGCAGCCAGAAGGGGATGGCTGAGTGGGTACAGGGAACGATAACAGCCTCCTTGCAGCAGAGTAGGCTTTCCATAGCCTCCTGTGTTTTATTGCCAATCATCACTGATCAGAGATAGGAAGGAAAGATGTTTGCAGACTGGAGGAAAAAGATCCACAGGCCACATCTGGCCCAAAGAACTTTCTCATTCCTGAAACAGAAGGCTATCCTCTTTAAAAGTACACATGTCACCCACGGAACTATGGAACTATGCTCTCCCTGGCTGCTGTCGACTGTATCCATTCACCTTCCAGGCAACCTGCTATAGACATTTGTGTGGCATTTTCTCCTTTCAGCTCACAGAGAATGCCAGGAAGTAGCAGGCGGTACTGGTGGGCGAGGGGAAGGGAATGGAGGACTGCTGCGAAGCCACAAGGCTGAGGGGTGTTTTTGAATCTGGCTTCACAGATCGCAGATTGACCAAACCTCGGTCTGTGACAAGCAAACAAGGAAACATGAGCTTCCTCCCTTTCAGCTAAAAGAGGTCTCTGGTTACACTTTAATCGCTTTTGCAGTTGCCCTTTGAAAGACAGTAACACAGCTGTGCTGCGTTCAGATCAATGAGGATGTTTTTCACAAGGGAGGGGGAATGGCGATAAAGGACAGGGCCTTATGTAACTTCGAAATGCTTAGCCTGGGAAATCTGGAGAAAAAGGAAGTGGGTCGTGCATGTTCCCAATACAATGGCTGCTTAGAAAATATTTAATAATGACCTTCTCTGTGTAATGGGTTGCTGGGGCTTCCTTTTCATACACCTTTTCCCCTGCCTCCTTTTTAAAGGAAAACATATTGAATAATTCCAAAGTTGGGGTGGAGAGAGGGAAGGTAGAAAAGAAAATGCATCTGACGTCTGCATTCACAATTGGCGTTTCCCCCCCCAAGGGTATACTCAGTGCATATTTGATGGCAGGGTTCCTATATTAGGCCTGGTGAGTATATAGGTCCATAGTAGAGATGGACATGAAGCACTTCGTGCTGGGTTGTGCTACGTTGTCAGTGCGGCACCACAGGTGCCATGTGTTCCCTGCCCCCCACCCATCATCACCCCCACTCATCAGCCGGCAGACATTGCTTATTCCCTCCCTGTCACACAATCTTCCAGTCCTGGCAAGAGCACGAACTTCCCTTCTTTGCCTCCTCCAGCAGCTGCCCACTCAGACAAGGAAGCGGGCAGGGATTCCTGCAGCGCTGCCTGTGAGTGGGCAGCTGCTGGTGGAGGTGGAGAAAGGAAGTCTGTGCTCCTGCTGGGACTGGAAGATCACACAACAGGGAGGGAATGAGCAACGCGTGCCGGCTGATGAGTGGGGGGTGATGACAGGGAATGCGTAGCACCTGTGGTGCCATGCTGACAACTTAGGATGACCTGGCAGGAAGTGTTTTGTGTCCATATCTAGTACATAGGACCTGAAACATCCAGGTATAAGAAAGGGAAAGCATCCAGGTATAAGAAAGGGGAAACATGTGAAGACTGAAAAGAGGAATGGGGCAGGGTGAACTGTACTTTGAGAAATGCACAAGTAAGATTTAGAGCAGCATGATATAAGAACTAGCTACATCCAAACTTGATTATTGTAAGGCACTTTACATGGAGCTGCCTTTGAAAGCATTGTGCATGGGAGTGACCTAGGGTGCAATCGGATGATGGGAAAGGCATGTATCCAATTGCTTCAGAAAGGGTCACTTTAATGGGTGCAATCTCCCTTAAAGCAACCTTTCCATCTGCTGGAGAATGGCTCCAGCTCAGCCCCCTCAAAATAGTAGCCCTGCAGCAGGACCAAAAAGGTACAGCTTGGGCACAGATCAGGGTCACGCTGAAGCACAATTTCCCATATGTTGTGAGATTGCTGGGAACCAGATTGAACTGGACCACTCCACAAGTGGTCCAAAATGTGATCAATTTCCCTATATGATCACACCTCTAGACACTTTTCTGTCTGCCTGGTGTGGCTATTTGAACTTTTCTTAGGATTAACGGGACGTGGTGGCGCTGTGGGTTAAACCGCAGAAGCCTCAGTGCTGCAAGGTCAGAAGACCAGCAGTCGTAAGATCGAATCCACGCGACGGAGTGAGCTCCCGTCGCTTGTCCCAGCTCCCGCCAACCTAGCAGTTCGAAACCATGCAAATGCAAGTAGATAAATAGGTACCCACCTCGGTGGGAAGGTAACAGCGTTCCGTGTCTAGTTGTGCTAGCCACGTGACCACGGAAGATTGTCTTCGGACAAACGCTGGCTCTACGGCTTGGAAATGGGGATGAGCACCGCGCCCTAGAGTCGGACACGACTGGACAAATTGTCAAGGGGAACCTTTACCTAGGATTAGATGGTTGGATCTTATTCTATCTCTTTTGTACCAGCTGCATTGGTTGTTGGAATATCCAAGTCTAAATCAGACTCCCATTTTCTCTTTTTAAAGCCTTAACTGAGTTTTGCCCAGACCATCTCAAAGGTGGCCGATAGAAACCTGAAATTCCCTGTGTGTTAAGATCATTGTTGGAGGCTTTTCTCACTAGGAAACCATTAAAATCTGTAAGGCTGGCAAGAAAAAGAGAAAGAGGATTCTCACGCACAACCTGCCTACTGAAAGCTGACTCCATGTGTTGCTGATTTTGAGGTTTAATAAAACTTACTTGTTTTCTTTGCCTTTAATAAGCATTAAAATATATATGCTGCCGCCGCCTATATAACTTTTGGATTTTCACTTATTTTAATAAGTTCATTGTCACATTTTCTTTGAACTGTTTTATGATTTTATGAAGGTCTGCAACTGGTATGGAACTGTATGTTTTAATACTCTATGTCACCTTGAGAGAAAGCCATGTGATGTCATGGATAGTGCGTTAGTCTTGGGTGCACCTCACTTCAAATTCTTGCCAAACAACTCTTAAAATATCTCATCTATCTTAAAAATTCTGTTAGGGTTGATGTAAGTCAGGAGCAAGGTGGGCTGGATAGCTCAGTGAGTTACGTGCCTGGCAGCAGGATTAGAGGTAGGTACCATGTTTTCCCGAAAATAAGACAGGGTCTTATATTAATTTCTGCTCCAAAAAACACATTAGGGCTTATTTTTAGGTGATGTTTTATTTTTTTCATGTACAACAATCTACGCTTATTCAAATACAGTCATGTCAACTTCTTCTGGATGCTGCACAATGGTGGAGGGCAGGGTTTCATTTAACTGGGGCTTATTTTTGGGGTAGGGCTTATATTACGAGCATCCTGAAAAATCCTACTAGGGCTTATTTTCAGGTTAGGTCTTATTTTCTGGGAAACAGGGCAGTTCAACTCCCCACTATGCCTCCGGGGGGAAAAGCCAGATTATGTGTCCTTGGACAAACCAAATGGTCCTAGAGTCCACAGAAGAAGGGAATGATAAACCACATCTGAATATTCTCTATCTAGGAAACCATGAAAAGGATTTCCCTAAGTCAGAATTCACTTGATGGCATGTAATTATTATATATTAAGCCAGAAGTGTCTTGTCAGCACATAGCAACAGCATTGCCTGGGGAAGCCTGCAGCATTGAAGATGGTTAAGAAATGCATAAAACAAAAGGAAATTCCGCATCCTTGCAGCAAAATTCTCTCTTCCCTTGCATCCCAGCAGGGAATCCCACCTCATCAAAAGCACCCTTATGGAGCATACATGGCATGCAGAGGATGCTGCTATGTAGGGCACATTTTCCAAGCCAAACTCCTCCCCCCCCTCCCCCCCAGGATCCTTTCGACAGTGGAAGAGCACTCTCCTTTGTCACCGAAAAGTGTCCTGGCACCTGGTGAGAAAAAGGGAAACAGCAAAGAACCCAGGAGGGTGCCTCCTCTGGGGAAAGGCTGCTTTCTCCTCTTCCCTCCTCGGGGCTACTACAGGATGGGAAACCTTTGCCCCTTCAAATATTTTGAATACAACTCCCCACAGTTCTTTACCTTCCACCATGATGGTAGCTGCAACCTCTGAGGGCTGAAATCCAAAACATCTGCATCATCAAAACTCCCTCTCATCCCTGCTTCTAATATGGGTCCCCTATGGGGAGGAAGACAGCAGATATATATATAACCAGAGATATAAATGAAGTGTGTGTGTGTGTGCGCATGCGTGTGTGTATAAATGCACAGATACATGCCGTAACTTGTAGTGGTTCTAGGGTGTCTGGAAAAGGACTTTCCCATGACATGGATTATGGAGGAGGAATGTCCTAATGAGGAGACACTGCAGTGTAGTGAGATCCAAAGAATCACACATCATGTTTTGTGTATCCAGAGAGGTGGAAGGAGGCTAGCAGGCACTCTCTGCCTGTTCCACAGTCAGAAACTAATAGAACTGGCATGTGTATCTTCTTTCAACCATGATGACAAGATGGCATCCTCTGGAGCTAGCAGACTAACTGAGGACCAAGGCCTACATTTAGAAAAAATTGTTTTTAGAAAGAGTGCTCCCTCAAGGGGCAAACAAGTTGTGTAATCATTGAAAGCACATTAAGAAGAGAATCACATGTATCATTGTGATTATCTCTAAATGTGAACAATGGTTTCCTTGGCATGCATAATTTAGAGTCACACATTGCTAGGGAGAAAGTGTGGCAAGCACAGGAAAGCCGAATTTCTCTATGTCTTATCCCATAGGTGAAATAAGACACCAGGTCAGGTCAGGAACAAACAAGCAGAGTGCTGGCCTGGAAAGCAAAGGAGGTTTGGGATGCCCAAGGGAAATGGCCAGTGGCTAGGGCTCATGAGGAACAGCCTGCTGCCCTATGAACACCTGCTGCTTGAGGCAACCGCCTCTCTCTGCCTAAGGCAGGGCTGGCAATAAGTCAGCTTCTACATATAGACAATCCTGACAATCCTTTGCTGATCACTGATGGTTTGGACTGCATGAAAAAGTGAGGAAGATCATGACCAGGCACTCGCCCAAGTGCCAGCTAGGTCTGCTTTCTGGTTGTGAACTGCAGAGGAACAACTTCATGGTCAGTCCTAAGGGTCCTTTATCAATAGACTGTAACCAATTGTTAATTGATCAAAATCGGACTACTACAGAACTGGTAGCGAAATTTTGGGCGGCATGCCATAGTAACCAGAATAGATAGCCAAACCCTTAGACATTGGTCTTATATTGTTATATTTGTTGTTTTATTGCTTTTTGTTTATTTGATTTGGCTTTTTGCAGTATATGTCAGTACCTGAAGCTCTGCATTCAATTTTGTTTTATGTATGGCTTGATGCCGTAACAATAAAGTATGTATGTATGTATGTAATAGACTTGACCGGATAGCCCTTCAATAACAGATAGTAGTGATGAAAGCTCTGTGACATAGTCTGTGCAGTTTCATGGCAATCCTCATGAAGTTTCTCATGTGCTCACAAGTAGTTTACTAGTACTTTTAAGTGGTTTACTAGTCCCTCCTTCTGGTGATACTCTGGGACTGTGCAGCTTGCCAAAGGCCACACAGGTGGCAAGGCACACAACGCCATCAGTCACACATACTGATGTGTGGTCCTGGAGGGCCCCTCTCCCAGGAGGCGCAGTGGGAATTCAAACTCATAACCCCTGGATCTGCAACCAGGTGCCCCAACCCATTGTGCTCTACCAGTAGTAAGCCAGGACCTTTTTTAAAAAAGAGGATTGGTAGTGCCCTCTGTATAAAAGGGCATGTAGCCAATCTAGTTCTCAGTCCTTTGAAGCCTACTGATAGGGGGCAGCTTAGGGGACTAGTCTATCCAGACAGACTCCTTGGATTTTATGTGGGTAGCATGTCAATAAAAATGCCTGATTACCGTGACGATGGGTGGCTGCTGGTTGTATCCAAATAGTTCAGCTGCCATTTGTTAACTACTAAAGTGCCTGTAACAGTTCGCAGCTGATTAGTTTAGGAAAAAGAGAAGACATGGCAGAAGTTACACATGCTGTGGACAAAGTGGATAGAGAGAAGCCTCCCCCACAGACTAGAATGTGGAGTGATCCACAGAAACTGAAAAGAGGGAAGATAAAAAGAGATAGGTAAAAGTGGGATAGATAAAAGGAAGAGACGTTTTCTTTTATCTATCCAGGGTAGATAAAAGGAAGTATTTCTTCACACAGCACATAGTTGAACTGTAGAATTCTCTGCCATGAAAGGGCTACCAAACTGGATAGTGTTTTGTTTTGTTTTTCCAAAAAAAGGACTAGATGGTAGAGATTAGGGCTATGTATGGCTACTAGTCAGGATACCCATATTATCACCTCCAGTATCAGAGCCACAGCCTCTGTTTAGCTATTGATGGGACGCTGGAGTTGAAAGGTGCACCTGTACAGGTGTCCATTTGACAGGCTCCTGACAGACCACTGGTTGGCCACTGTATGAACAGAATGTCAGATGAGATGGGGTTTTGGCCTGATCCAGTCCAGTCCTTCTTATGGTCTTATGTGCACAGCTGTCCTTTCTACCTGGCAGAAAAAGTGGGCTGATCAAACAATAGGTTTGAAATGTCAATGCAGCCACTAGAGTTTACATGCTAAGTCATTTTTTGGCTGATATACTGAGAGGTGGTTGAGGCTTGTGCTCAGAAATATAATACACTCTCATCTCAAATACGTAACAATAAACAAGGAGGCACAATCCAACCCTCAGGAGGCTGAGGTGGAAGAAAGCCTTCTTCCTAAGTCTCCGAAGGGAAGGGGGTGGGGCTGAGGGCAGTGGCAATGCTTATCCAAATTTGTTGTTATTTCCCCATGTACAAACCAGGGCGCCATTCATCCTAAGCCCCTTAAGAGATTGATGGAGACAAAGGTCTTCAAAAGCATGAGTCATGTGCGTTTGCCCTGGGGGCCCTGCTTCATTTCCAGCTCCAATTGCATCATGTGTGCATTTCCTGGGGTATATGTGTGCTGTGGGAGGGGCTGGGCTCCTACACGAGGAAGCTGGAGCTTTGTACTCAAGCCCAATGAAGGAACAAAACTGGTCGTTCTGATGAGAAATAAATCAGCAAGTCTGGAAGAATGAGATGATCGAGGCATGTATCAAATCCCGCCACATGCAAGTTGACTAACAGATTGCCCTACAACCTGTAATCATTGAGACCGTAAATAGGAGGGATAAAAGTGGGACCTGCAGTAAATTGTTCCAGAGTGGATTTCATCCATTCTCTGTTTCAATTAGGCATGCCCTTTCTCTCTCCTCTCCAGTTTCCTTCCCAGTCAGAATTCCATGGCCATTGAGCATTCTTAGTCCTCACTGTGTTGGGGTTGGGTTTTTTGTTTTTGGGTGGGGGAGAAGAGAAATCCTTCTCCCCACATTTGGGCCTTCTTTCCTACTTTCCTCCTGAAATACTTTTGCAAACCTTGATGTCTCCCTAGCCATCCTGATAACTCAGGAGTGTGTGGATGATGCCTTTTTCTACAAAGTCCATGGCACTCACTTCTGAACATCAGAAATAGAGGAGGAAATGAACATTTGTCACCAAAACTATGCTGCAAAAAGGGTAATATTTCTTGGTTGCCACAGAATATTTTCATACTTCTTAATATAATCTTCTAGACCACACATGTAGGAAAAGAACTGGGGAAAAACCTATACAGTTTGGTTTTAAAGGTGGATCTTCTAATATCCAAGACATATTGATTCTACATGGAGTTGTTTTTTTAGTAAATCTTCAAATTACAGCAACTTTTAAAGTAGATGAATATTATTTCCCCTTTACAAGGAGTCCCCAGCTAGAGATATGTGCTTCATATTTGTATCCAGGGGATACAAATATAAAGTGTGGCAGCACAGCTGCCAACATGGTCCATTCTCGCCCCCCCCCCCCCCCGAACCAGTCCTGTCCACTTGCCAGGCTCTGCGTGGCACGCACATCTGTCAACGTTGTCGCACCAGTCGTGGACATAGTCCCACTGAAGCTTCCTCGCCTCTCCCCACAGTTGACCATTCCAGCAAGGAGGCAGAAAGATGAGTCTCCCTGCTCAGCTGCTGAGCACTTGGCTGTGGGGAGAGGTGGGCAAGCGCCAGCAGGAGTAGGTCTGTGATTGGCATGATGACAATGTAATGGACGTGCATGCCATGTGGAGCCCAGTAAGTGGACCAGGCTGGTTCTGGGGGGCAGGAATGGACCAAGGTGGCAGCTGTGCTGCTGTGTTTCATATTCATATTCCCTGGATAGGAATACAAAGTGCACATCTCTAGTACCCACCCATTTTGGTCCTATGATCACATCTGGTATTTTGAGAGTGTGGTGGGTTCTCCCACAAAATGGCTACTGAGGGGGGGCTTGTCAATTCACAAACTGGCTATCATGCTAAGGAAGACTAGTCATAAAACTCCGATTTTGCAGAAGAGTAAAAGAAAATCATTTTGCACTGGAACCTAAACACAAGGTCGAGTTGTTGAAAAACACTCTTTTAAATCTGCTGTTTTCTGCTGTACCACTCATTTCACTGAGGATGAATTGACAAGGCCGAGGGTCAACTTACAAAAGACGCATCACTTTGCATTTAGAAGTGGGGCTCCAATAAAGTGAGAGAAGACGTTTGATTGTCCTAGCATGAATTTTTCCCACCTTTGCACTTTCAAAATTAGGTTCCTTTTGTTTTATGGTTGGTCACCTGGAGATAAACACAGGCTGATTTGCAAGTCCTACTGCTCAGGCACACATTGCTTTGATGGAGGGAAAGCTGGGCTATCAGCATTTAATTACCAGCTTAGCATCTTGTCTAGTTTCACCTTCAGAATTAATAACTTGATCAAGAAATGAAGCGCAGCACAGAGGTGGGTTTTGAGGCCCCCCCAAGCCAAATTGCTTATTTGCTTCAACAAAGCACAACAAAATACCTATTTCATATTTGAGAAAGTGGGGGTACTCCTTCATCTCCCTAAATTCATTTTGAAAAACATGACAAATCCAAGCAGAAGACACATAGAATACAGACAAAACAGCCCTTGTGCTCTTCATCAACCGAATCAGCTGAATGTTTCTTGCCGTCCCATCTAGCCTTCCAGATGCTCTCACCCTGACCAAACTGCAGGCTGCAGCACTTTTATAGCATGCAACTTTATTTTTTGCAAATAAAGAAGGTTCTGGAGGCAAATCCTTTGCACACTAAACTTCCAATTAAAAGATTCCCCCACCCCACCCCACCCCAATACACACACACACACACACACACACACACACACACACACACACATCTACAAATTCAGAAAGGGTAGGGAATGTACAGACCACCATCTGAGATTCCATCACAGTAATGTAGATGGGGCTGGCTGAAACTCTCCTTTGTCACCCGACCGCTAGCTCTCCTACCTGTGCTGCTGCTTGAAAATGACACATTTTCCTCTCTGGCTTAGTGGTGCTCAGCACACTGAATCAGTGTGTCTGACACCTGAAAATACTTCCATCTAAAAGAAGCCATTACCTTTTTGGTATAGTACTAATTGATTTACTTGATAAATTACTTGCTTTGGGTGCCCTGAAGAATGGCTGTTAAGTTACTCAATAATGAATAGATTCAGTGTCCTTTAAGAGGGCAAATCCCATCCTCTGTGTTGCTTGCTTTAGTTTTTGGCTATAAAAACATCTTTTTTAATCCAAAACTAAGCATAGGGTTGTTGTTGATCTCAATAACAATGTCCACTATGGACAGGATTCTACCTCCTGCGAGAAGGAAGCCAGCAAGGAAGAAAAGCCTAAAATTGCACCTTGTAGCAGATAGGGGAAACTAGGGTACATCTACACCGGCAGCAGGGAGCAAGCTAGTGTGGGCTGCTTGAGAATGGCCAGGCTTGATTAGAACGATCTCTAAACAAGGCTGACCATATATATGGAAATGGCTCCTGCTAATATTGTGAAATAGATTAATAAGCAAATCACTTTAGGATTTTGGCAAATTAATCACTTCTCCTGCTCAGCAGAGGACAGGGGAAGTAAAAAAAATGTTTTTCATTGTATAAAGATTATTGCTGATGCACTGCATCAGTTATAATTTTTTAAAATATATATATTTTCTTTCCCTTCTCTTAAAGGGCCAGTTGAGAAACTGCCAGCAGCCAAAGCCACCATATATATAGACTCTATATAGACTATTGCTGATGTGCTACATCAGTTGTTCAAAACATTTAAAAATATTTCCTTGAATTGGCAAACTGAAAGAGGTAGGCTTGCTTTGGATCGGTCCCAGCGATCACAGATAGTGGAACTGATCCAAACCAGAGTGACCAACAGAAAAGCAGAAGCCCCTTGACAGGGGCAAGGAAGATGCAGATAGGAAGGCTCTGAGGGCGGGCTTGTGCACTCTGGCGAAGATGTTGTCTGATCACCATCTTTAAGGGTGCACTAGCCCACCCCTGCAGTATTTCAAACAGGGGGATAAAGAGCTCATGTAGTCAGCCTCTGGGAAAATAAAATGCTACACAGTAATGGAGTAATTTGTTGTTGTTTATCTGTTCCAGCTTCTAACCAACCATCTGCTGAGTATAATGGACTAGAGTGACTGCACTGGCTAGAGCAATGGTTCCCAATCTTGGGTCCCCAGATGTTCTTGGACTACAACTCTCAGAAATCCTGGCCAGCACAGCTAGTGGTGAAGGCTTCTGGGAGTTTAAGTCCAAGAATATCTGGGGGCCCAAGGCTGGGAACCACTGGACTAGAGGGTAGTGGAGGGGAATGGTATTTCTAATATTGTTGTTGTTTAGTTGTTTAGTCATGTCCGACTCTTCGTGACCCCATGGACCAGAGCACGCCAGGCCCTCCTGTCTTCCACTGCCTCCCGAAGTTGGGTCAAATTCATGTTGGTTGCTTCGATGACACTGTCCAACCATCTCATCCTCTGTCGTCCCCTTCTCCTCTTGCCTTCACACTTTCCTTTTTCTAATATACTCTAAGATAAATAATGACTGTTCTGTATTCTTTAGAAACACAGGCTTCAATCCTAAGAGGTTAACTTAAGAAAGTTTTCTACAGGAACATTTCCTATCTCCATTTGTCTCCAGGAGAATTCTATTATAGGATTGAGGGCTTCTGAACAATGTGAGATCGGATCCAAAGGGCTCCTTGTGTGGAGGTGTATGAGTCAAGCAGGGGTCTCCCAACAAGCCCCGTTGCAATGTGGTTGAGGAGGCACACAGATTGCTGCTAGGTGGAGAAGGGACAGGAAACCTTCTATAAATTAGCTTATTTAAGCTATTACATTGAGGAGAAGGTCCATGGCTGGACCTCTCCTGTTATCAGTTAGAGATATGGATTAGCAATCTCCAAAGGCAAGTATGAAAGCATTTCTTAGACATCCCACTATAAATACTAAGACCCTCTGGACTGCTCAATTGTATGCTTTGATCCTCAATTCCTTTTTTAAAGATGGGCACAAACTGCTGGCTCAGCGGATTTGTTTCCCAAACGAACAGCTGACCCGCGGTTCAGTGCCCCCCCTCCAGGGGGCACCCACTCAACGGCAGTGCCCAGTGGAGGCAGGGTGGGGCACGTCTTATGAGTGGGCACCTGCTGGAGAGGGCAAGGCACCAAACCAGAGATCAGCTGTTCAGCCACAAAATGAACCGCACCAAACTGCTGAACCAGCAGTTCATGCCCATCTCTACTTTTGATTCCTAACAAGGATATCTTAAGGGTAAAACAGTTTATTTTGGATGGAGCTGGTGTCTAAAAGCCTGTATTCTCTCTTTTGAGCCTGCTTGGGTTTTGAGATCTTTCTGGGGTGGACCTTCTCTTGGTTCCATAAATCTAAAAGACTCCTTTGATGGCAACATAAAAGAGGGTATTGGAGGTGGGGCTGGCTGCTTCCAAGCTGTGCAACTGACTTCTGAGGGAAGGCTAGGCTGGCCCCTCTTGCCTATTGTCCTTCCACAGGCAGGGAAAGGCCTTCATTTATATATTTTTTTAAAATCTCAATACTGCTTTCATTTTAAACATCCCAAAGTGGTTTACAATAGAAACAAGTAATACCTATAGAACAAGTAGCTAAGAAGAATAAAACAACCAAATAAGAAAAATAACACAATCCATTAATATGATTTATTCAAGATCACAGACAAATGAAAGTGTTACTGGGAAAAATAAGGAAAATGTCTGAACTGGGAGCCCACCTAATCTCAGTAACATTTCAATATCATATTCTGTTTAATTGTGATGTAATATCATAAACTGCTAGTTTTACTTCACTTTGTTTCTAATCTTCTGGTCAGTATCCTCAATTCTCAGCTGAGAGAGGAAGGAGGGATATAAATAATATAAAATAAATACCAAATGAACTAAATGTGATGATCTCTCTCTCACTACTCACAGCTGCTAACTGGAGATGGAGCACGGATTGAAAAGGTGGTGGTGGTGAACACAGTCCTTTTATTTCACTTCATCATCACCATCACCCCAACGATCACTGTTATCACTGAAGCAGCTAACACAAAATTACAGATGAAATACTTTGCACTGTCCATGTAAGGGCAATGGCACACACTTTCCTGCATTTTATGGGCTCTCTACTGTGCAGCTGCTCATGCAGTTGATTGTGCAAACAGGGCAAAATCTGAGTGTGTGGTGGACAGCTGGTAAAGTAAGGCACACAATTTCTTCAACTGTCCTGCACTCAGTGAATCCAATGGGAATCTGGCCTTCCAGTAAACAGAGTGCTATAAAACACTGGAGCCCTGGTCCGCTACAGCTCTGATTTCAAGATTTCAGCTAGATTATGATCCAAGAATGGCCCCTCAACCCCCATTTTTGGGGTGAGGTGCCCTCATGTTTGAACCTCAAAGTGCCCCTGAGTCCTAATCAGATGGTACTTGTACTGACCTGACACATCTGAAATCTCAGGGGCTAGACACCTAAAACCAAGATCTTCACAATGTTATATTCTACTCATCTCTGCATCTGAATAGTGCAATCATAATTGCCAGAGGATGCACCCAATGTCAAACGCGAAAGGATTTCCACTGACTCCCCGGGGTCTCTCCCTGTTTGGATGCTGCAAAACCAAGTCTTTATATGAGGAGCAGCTGTCCCCCTCCGCCTGTGGCTGGGGAATAGCCCTTCTCCTTCCGCATGGTCCCATCAACTGATGGCTTTGTTCGAAGGCAATTATTCATGCCATGGAGGGAGAGGGCCCGTTCGGCGTGCTGCTCCCGAATGCCCTTGGGCACTGGTCGCCATGTCCTTGGGCACGGTGTCTGCATTGGGATAAGAGGCGTCGGCGCACGAGGAGCTGGGACTGACGGGAAGAAGGCGGGCAAGAAGAAAGCTGCAACATCCCCCCCCCCCCCAGCATGCGCTCTGTGTGTGTGTGTGTGTGTGAGAGAGAGAGAGAGAGAGATGTTCTTTCCGATCCCTGGAGCCCAGTTGTTTCGACAGCCTGCTCTCCCCCCCCCCCCCCACGTCCGGGCGCCTCCGCTCAACTCCCCAGGCTGTCAAGCCTCGACCTGCCGGCCTTTCCGGCGGCTGCTTTCCAGGTGCAGCTCAACTCCCCTGGGCTTTCTCGGGCTGGCGCGTGTCAGCCGAGGCGCATCCCCTTCCAGCCTGACGGACCGATCGGGCTCGCCCCGCTGCCTTGCTCAGGGCTAAAGGAGGGGGCACGTGTGGGACTCTTTCTCAGTGAAAGGAGACCAGCCTTTCTCACGTGCAGAAAGACGCGTGGGGATCCTTTCCTGCCTGTTAATTCCGGCTCCCTTGGCCTTGGCGGGGGCAAAGCCGCGGAAGGCTTCGCGAAGGGCCTCTGCCGGGGGCCGGTGCTGGGGAAAGTTCCCGAGGAAAGAAGGGCAGCCGCTTTGCTTGCGGTGCAGGAGAAAGGCGGGAAAGCAGGACGGGGGGGGGGGGGGGAGCGGCGGAAGATGGCCGCTTGGGCGACAGCCGGGGCTGTGTTTTCTTTTTGAAAGGGCGAGTGTCGACTGACTGAGGAAGCGCAGTCCCTTCTTCGCTGCAAACTGCGTGCCCCGCCGTCTGAAGCAGAAACAATTTAAGAGTCTCTGGTGGCACCTCAAAGGCGAAGAACGCCTTCTGTAATATTTATGGACAGTATCTTTCCAGCGCAGTCACGCGCTCTCATGAATTTAACGTTTCATTTAATATCGGACCGCCTGAAGCACCTCCTCCCTTTTTCCTTAAAAATACTTCCAGGGTCCCTGACTAGCTGTTCAGATTCAAAAAACAAGATAGGAAAACACTTAGAGGCACTCCTTTCAGATTTGGCCAGCCTTTTGCCAAGGTGTACCAGCATTTTCGAGCCTGCCTTCATTTCCATTTGGAAAGTGCCTTCCAGAACTTTAGAAGTAATCCATTAAGAATAACAAACTGCATGTAATGATTTTGTTGTTGCAATAATTCGTAATAGGAAGCATTGCTTTTTTAGACTACAGTTCCAAGAATATCCAGAGGCCATGCTGCCTGGAGTCTTCTGGCAATCCTAGTTTGTTTTTTAAAAAAATATATTTTCCCATCTTTGGCAGCAATAAAGACATAACTAAATTAAATTATGAATATAACGTGAGGAAAGATAACTTCACTATTTTCGTGGTATAACTAGAACTATATTTTTTGTTACTTGTATAGTTAATGGGCTGCGTGGCCTCACTGCTTAGGTGAGTTTTATACCACAGACAGAGGCTGATAGCATTCTTATTTTTAACAAGGAAGTAAAAGTAACTGTTTCTTTTTAATAATGAGAAAATAAAGAAAATTAAAGTGGTTATAGCCGCAAATAACAGCTTTCTTGAAAGTCTTATGACCGTAACAAATTCCTTTTGAAAAGTAATTTCCCAAACTCTGGGACCTTCTCCCTGAAAGCAGAAATGGGCAAGTAAATGTTATTTGGATGACACTAAGCTATAAAACTTAGAAGTTTATATTTATCCATTTATTTCTGCTGTGTCACTGTCTTGTTGGATCGATGATCTGCTGGCAGGAGAAGAGCTGACTCAGAATTCAAATCTGGCATATGGTTCTACCTGCAGCACAACAGAATTAGCCTGGGATATGGATGCCCTGAAGTCCTGCAACTTCTCCCCACCCCCCACGCATCTTTCATATATTCATTCTGTATGATACGTTGCCCAAAGGATTTTGCAGAAATAACTTGGGGCAGGGAGGGAAGTTTGTTAATAATGTTTGCTTGGCTATAGCTTTTATCTGTGTACATTAGGCTTGGCTGTAGTTTTTATCTGCGTACATTAAAAAGAATGCCAGGTTTAGGTGGAGGGGAGGACAGGCACCCTCTCTTGCCCCACCCTATTACCCATTAATTTGGCATACTTAAGTCAGATGCTCTTGTGCATTCTTGTTTGCCATACAAAATGAGAATGTGACACTGAGACTGCTTTCTTCTCCCTTGTGCCCTGGGGACTCAGTGCCATGGTACTCAGTAGGAGTCTTATCTTGCTTAGAGATGTAAAGGAGGATTGTGCTGCAACTCACTAGGAGTGCTGCATAATCAGAAATAAGTCCCACTTAATTCAATCAGGCTTATTCCCAGGTAAAGGCATTGGCTATTGTAATAGGTATGGTGGCACATGGACATATTGTTCAACAGGGCCCCATCTTCCCTCTAACCTGCTGCTCCTCATCCTTCTATCATAACAATGCCTGCCCTCCAGATTCAGGCACAATGCACCTTAGAAGCCTGACAGCTGGTATTTAAGAGAAACTGATTTAGCAGGCTCTTTGATCAAATTTTGTGTTTGCTGCTATGGCCAGGAGGACCCCAATGCCTCTATTGCCCAGCTCCCTGGAGAACAATTTAACGCAATTTACAAACCAGTCCTCTTCCTGTTGCTAAGATCCTTGTGACAGCAATAGATATTTTGTGCTTGAGGAATTGGCCTTCTAGGATTTGGGGATCATGTACCCCAGCTGTCTAAAATGTCAGTTTCAAGTGCACACATTTTGTCTCTCTGCTGATATCTCTTTACATGTGATCTTGCGTGGAACTCCTGCCTGCAAGAGAAATGATTTCCTGCATATATTTTGTTCAGAATCTGCCCTGGGATTTTTGAAAGCAGCAACCCTTCCCCCTCCTTTATATTAACCATAGGAAAAGAGAGGGAAGGAACAAACACATATTCCCAGCTCAGCCTTATAACCCTGTATGTAACAGAACAGAATGAATACATATTTCATGGGTACAGAAGGTTAAAAAGAGTTAAGTATTTTTGCCTTCTCTCTTGAATGTAAATGATCATTTTTCAGTGTAACTGTGACTGCTCCTATGTGCAGGGGGAGTCTGTGAATGTGTAAAGTATATTTTGATATATCTGTATTTTATATATACAGTAGCTTTCATATAAAACATTCCCCTACTGCATATAGCTGGAAGCAGGAAAGGGAATGCACAGCAGGTGATAAAATATATCTGAATATTGAAGTGACACTAAAGTCAAATGGGCATGGTTCTGACTAAACATGTATAGAATGGTATCATTAAATTTTAATAAAATGTAGGATTAACTGTGCAATCCTATACATGTGTGCTCAGAAGGAAGCCTCACTGAGTTTAGTGGGATGTGCTTTCAGATAAGAGTGAATAGGGTTGCTATCTAAAGGCTAGTGTTTTTCATAAGCGGGGGTCTGTTTTTTGTTAGAAAGGCAAATGGACAGTAACAAGCATTTTATGTGGTATGTACAAAACCTTTACATTTCCTTTCTCAGTGTGGCATGCATCCTTCACTGATACCCACATCTTGGTCACAGGTTACCACACTGGAAATAGGAGCAAAGCAAAGGCTGTAGTGATCTAGCTCTAAAAAATAATTTTCAAAATTATAGATAAACTGGCTATATCTGATGTCAATAATGTACATAAGACCAAGGTTTGAAGCTTAAAGATTAGCCAGTTCAATGGAACATATAAAGAAATGGAATGTATGAAAACTGAAAGTGGAGAGAAAGTGCTTTAGTTTGCTAAGCATAAGAAGGACACAGAAGAAAAGGAACAGGGAGTGCTCTGCCTATACTCAGCATGGACTGGTTTGACAATGTTTTCAAAGGACTATGTCTGTGTGTATGAGAGAGAGAGAAAGAAAGAGAGAGAGAGATGTGTACTATCTTTGGGAATATAGTCATTAAACATCCTAAAATCCTAAGCATCAACAATCAAGAAGAGCCTTTCCCAACCTTGAGTCTACAGATGGTGTTGGAGCACAGTTCCCATCAGCTCAAGCAGAATGCTAGTGATTAAGGATGATGGCCAGTGTCATCCCAAAAAATCTGGAGATTCACAGTTGCAGACATCCGCTCTAGAAATATGACTTTCCCCCCATCTCTGAAAAGACATATGCAAGAGAGGCAGTAAGCAGGTGATGAGTAACAGTGTGAAATGGCATTGTGTGTGTGTGTGTTCATGTGCACTGGGGGCTGCAAACCACCATATTGTGTTAAGAACCCAACATTATCTTACTGCTGAGGCTTGTTCTTCCCGTATTTGTGTTGGTGCCACATGTTACACACATTCTCAGAGCCTCTATTATTCTGCCTCTAGGTCTCTGTGACAATAAAATGGCAAAGTGCAAATAGCTAAGCATAATGGCAAGCTGAAAATATCTGGGGTTGAATGTATGGAGGGATCACCTGTATCCCAACACCTAAGATGGGACTCAGTGGGTTGCTGGGTAGAATTTCTCAAATGATCTCTACTCATTTGGAGTTTGTGGTCCTCTTTGTGCTTGAATTGCAACTCCAGTCCCTCCTCAATAATGACTGTGCTATTAAGGGCTGAGCTGACCTGCAGTTCATGAACATCTGCAGGCCATCCTCATGTAAATCTGCCATGAATCCTACACTGTATGCTGATCAATATGAGCACACTATTTGTGGAAACAGCTGCTCATGAGAAAACTAGGGCAGACCTGGATCTCTGAAGTCAGATATGAATAGCTGTCTATCAAGTCACATGTGAATAGCTATAATTGGCTTTAGATTAAAACCCCACACCTTCCACATATTAGCAATGAAGGCTGGGGTCCAGGATCAGTTTTGCTTATGCACATCTGAGTAAAGGGCACAGTGACTGAACACTCTTCATTCAATGCCCTTCATTCAAGTTAATTGAGGGGGTGGAGGTTACCATGGCTGTCTATATGTTGGAAGAATCCCCTGGCTTTCCTGCTGTTCTGCCCCACATTGAGAGAAACTCAGAGAATGAGGCAGCTTTATTGGACCATGTGTATGGAACCAACCCCTTCATGGATTGCTGCCTTGTCGTGGCGAAGGGGCTTGAGTAATTCAGAGAAGCTATGGGCTATGCCGTACAGGGACACCCAAGACGGACAGGTCATAGTGGAGAGTTCTGACTAAACGCGATCCACCTGGAGCAGGAACTGGCAAGCCACTCCAGTATCTTTGCCAAGAAAACTCCATGGACAGAAACAAAAGGCTAAAAGATACGACGCTGGAAGATGAGCCCCTCAGGTCGGAAGGCGTCCAACATGCTACTGAGGAAGAGCGGAGGACAAGTGCAAGTAGCTCCAGAGCTAATGAAGTGGTTGGGCCAAAGCTGAAAGGACGCTCAGCTGCGGACGCGCCTGGAAGTGAAAGGAAAGTCCAATGCTGCAAAGAAAAATACTGCATAGGAACCTGGAATGTAAGATCTATGAACCTTGGCAAGTTGGATGTGGTCAAACAGGAGATGGCAAGAATAAACATTGACATCCTGGGCATCAGTGAACTAAAATGGACGGGAATGGGCGAATTCAATTCAGACGATTATCATATCTACTATTGTGGGCAAGAATCCCGTAGAAGAAATGGAGTAGCCTTCATAGTCAACAAAAGAGTGGGAAAAGCTGTACTGGGATACAATCTCAAAAATGATAGAATGATTTCAAGACGAATCCAAGGCAGACCTTTCAACATCACAGTAATCCAAGTTTATGCACCAACCACCAATGCTGAAGAGGCTGAAATTGACCAATTCTATGAAGACTTACAACACCTTCTAGAACTGACACCAAAGAAAGATGTTCTTGTCATTTTGGGGACTGGAATGCTAAAGTAGGGAGTCAAGAGATAAAAGGAACAACAGGTAAGTTTGGCCTTGGAGTTCAAAACGAAGCAGGGCAAAGGCTAATAGAGCTTTGTCAAGAGAACAAGCTGGTCATCACAAACACTCTTTTCCAACAACACAAGAGGCGACTCTACACATGGACATCATCAGATGGGCAATACCGAAATCAGATTGATTATGTTCTCTGCAGCCAAAGATGGAGAAGCTCTATACAGTCAGCAAAAACAAGACTTGGAGCTGATTGTGGCTCTGATCATCAGCTTCTTATAGCAAAACTCAAGCTTAAACTGAAGAAAGTAGGAAAAACTACTGGGCTAGTCAGGTATACTCTAAACCAAATCCCTTTTGAATACACAGTGGAAGTGAAGAACAGATTTAAGGAACTCGATTTGGTGGACAGAGTGCCGGAAGAACTATGGATGGAGGCTCGTAACATTGTACAGGAGGCAGCAAGAAAAACCATCCCAAAGAAAAGGAAATGCAAGAAAGCAAAGTGGCTGTCGAACGAGGCCTTACAAATAGCAGAGAAGAGAAGGGAAACAAAATGCAAGGGAGATAGGGAAAGTTACAGAAAATGGAATGCAGACTTCCAAAGAATAGCAAGGAGAGACAAGAGGGCCTTCTTAAACGAACAGTGCAAAGAAATGGAAAAGAATAGAAAGGGAAAAACCAGAGATCTGTTCAAGAAAATTGGAGATATGAAAGGAACCTTTTGTGCAAAGATGGACATGATAAAGGACAAAAATGGTAGGGACCTAACAGAAGCAGAAGACATCAAGAAGAGGTGGCAGGAATACACAGAGGAATTATACCAGAAAGATCTGGATGTCCCGGACAACCCAGATAGTGTGGTTGCTGACCTTGAGCCAGACATCCTGGAGAGTGAAGTCAAGTGGGCCTTAGAAAGCATGGCTAACAACAAGGCCAGTGGAGGTGATGGCATTCCAGTTGAACTATTTAAAATCTTAAAAGATGATGCTGTTAAGGTGCTACACTCAATATGCCAGCAAGTTTGGAAAACTCAGCAGTGGCCAGAGGATTGTAAAAGCTCAGTCTACATCCCAATCCCAAAGAAGGGCAGTGCCAAAGAATGCTCCAACTACCGTACAATTGCACTCATTTCACACGCTAGCAAGGTTATGCTCAAAATCCTACAAGGTAGGCTTCAGCAGTATGTGGACCGAGAACTCCCAGAAGTACAAGCTGGATTTCGAAGGGGCAGAGGAACTAGAGACCAAATTGCTAACAGGCGCTGGATTATGGAGAAAGCCAGAGAGTTCCAGAAAAACATCTACTTCTGCTTCATTGACTACGCAAAAGCCTTTGACTGTGTGGACCACAGCGAACTATGGCAAGTTCTTAAAGAAATGGGAGTGCCTGACCACCTTATCTATCTCCTGAGAAATCTCTATGTGGGACAGGAAGCAACAGTTAGAACTGGATATGGAACAACTGATTGGTTCAAAATTGGGAAAGGAGTACGACAAGGCTGTATATTGTCTCCCTGCTTATTTGACTTATATGCAGAATACGTCATGCGAAAGGCCGGACTGGAGGAATCCCAAGCCGGAATTAAGATTGCCGGAAGAAATATCAACAACCTCAGATATGCAGATGATACCACTCTGATGGCAGAAATTGAGGAGGAATTAAAGAACCTCTTAATGAGGGTGAAAGAGGAGAGCGCCAAAAATGGTCTGAAGCTCAACATCAAAAAAACTAAGATCATGGCCACTGGTCCCATCACCTCCTGGCAAATAGAAGGGGAAGATATGGAGGCAGTGACAGATTTTACTTTCTTGGGCTCCAGGATCACTGCAGATGGGGACAGCAGCCACGAAATTAAAAGACGCCTGTTTCTTGGGAGAAAAGCGATGACAAACCTAGACAGCATCTTAAAAAGCAGAGACATCACCTTGCTGACAAAGGTCCGCATAGTCAAAGCTATGGTTTTTTCAGTAGCGATGTATGGAAGTGAGAGCTGGACCATAAAGAAAGCTGACCGCCGAAGATTTGATGCTTTTGAAGTGTGGTGCTGGAGGAGACTCTTGAGAGTCCCCTGGACTGCAAGGAGAACAAACCTATCCATTCTAAAGGAAATCAACCCTGAGTGCTCACTGGAAGGACAGATCCTGAAGCTGAGGCTCCAATACTTTGGCCATCTCATGAGAAGAGAAGACTCCCTGGAAAAGACCCTGATGTTGGGAAAGTGTGAAGGCAAGAGGAGAAGGGGACGACAGAGGACGAGATGATTGGACAGTGTCATGGAAGCTACCAACATGAATTTGACCCAACTCCGGGAGGCAGTGGAAGACAGGAGGGCCTGGCGTGCTCTGGTCCATGGGGTCACGAAGAGTCGGACATGACTTAACGACTAAACAACAACATGGAACCAACATTCTATAGAACTAACATCATAGTGGACAAAGGCAAAAATAGCATTTTGAAAATAGTATTTCTGATTTTCCATCCAGCACTAACAAGTTAAGCAAACCACCACCCACAATTTTGTCTTTATTATGATACATTATAAAATTCAGCTAATGTAGGGTTCTCTTTCAAGACATTAAAGAATTAGGAGTCGAAATACTGCAGTTGTATTTTGGCATCTTTGAAAGAGGGTGGATGTATTTTTTAAAATCCTAAATAGTATACCATGTCTAAATATTCAGACAGAATTGAAGGTGGATAAGCCACCTAAGCCAAAATACTGTAAGTGGAAATGGGCTGGAGTCGGTCTCCCTGATTCCACTGCAGGAAAAACATATAATATGCAAGTTGTGTGCAATGGAGGCAAAGATGGGAAAGCTATTTTTAAGATGAATAGATGTCAGAACCGTCCTCAATTGAGCAATAGTGGCATACTAGATGTTCACAACCTCTGATATATTATCTGACCTCTGGTTAATTAGTGACAACTTCAGCTTGCTTATCTATCTATCTATCTATCTATCTATCTATCTATCTATCTATCTATCTATCTATCTATCTATCTATCTATCTATCTATCTATCTATCTATCTATCTATCTATCTATCTATCTATCTATCTATCTATCTATCTATCTATCTATCATTTTTATGTCACCTTTCTGTCATAAGGGGACTCAAGGTGGCTCACAATAATTGAAATAAAAGGAAAGTTAAAAGCACAATAAATTGTACAATTAAAAAACAGCTAAACATACAATGGTATAAAAATAGGCATCTGAAAAGGAAATAACCTTAAAAACACACTTAAAAATACAATAACCAAAACCTCAGGGAATGTCTAGCTTTAATGTCCAATACAGTTATTAAAAGCATGTTAAAAAAAGATGTGTCTTTACCTGTTGTCAGAAGGACGTGTCATTATATAGATTCTTCTTAAAAGTAACTTTCCAAGGTCTTAAGGAGCTGGGACTGGTGGGGCAGAAGATGGGATCACTAGAGGTGGAGTCAAGGCAGGGTTGCTTTTCTCTCTTTCTCTGTATGCTTATATTCATACGAGCCTAAATAAAAATGAAAGAAAAAATGCCAATAGGTATGTCCATCAGAATTTTTTTAAAAATGTATATTTTTAATATTATTCCCTGAATCCCCTAGACAGCAGAGTCTGTGCTAATGATGGCTGGAATGTTTGGGAATGTAACTTTTCTAAACTCTGGTTTATACATCTGTCTGTTGAAAAGACAAGTGTTATAAAAGCCTGGAGCTATGCATTATTCATTTATGACAACGAGACCAAACTTCTAATCTTTCTTAGAAAACCACATTTAAAAGCATGTCTTAGCACCCCTCTGTGAAAGGTGAACAAGCAATAATTATTAGTCTGTCATTAGAGTCACAGTTAAGCTGAACCACCCCACTGCCCCCCAAAGCATGCTTTTGGGAATTTTTCTGCTTAAGCAGACAAATTGTGCTGCAATTCTGTTTTAACCATTACTTTCACCCTACTTCTTTATCCTGTCAACAGCAGGATAGCCTAATAATAAGGGTGGTAGGTAATAATGTTCCTACTCAGCAACCTCCAAATTTATGATATGTATGTTGCAATCCTATGTACTCAGAAGTAACTCTCACAGAGGAGGTGGCTACATTGACAAATAATGCAGGAAATACTCTGAAATTGGGATGGTCAGATTCACATTATTTTCTGTTGACTACATGACATACAAGTCAATGCAAATTAGCCCAGAGTTTTCTGCCCCAGTCCATAGTCTTCTTCTCTAGTGTTGGGGCTTCTACTTTTTTTAAAAAAAAATAGAATGCTTTTGCATCTGTTTAGGCAGTGTGATTGCTTGAGCTGATGTGAAGGAGTTTGTAGCCATTCTGTTTGAAGCCATTCCACCTGACTACAATAGCAATGAGCAGAGTAGGGCAATGGGTCTGTGGAAAACTGTCTGCTATTTGAATCCTCTCCTTACGAAACCTGGCCTCCTTGTTTTTCTCCCCTCCCCTTCCCTTCTCTCCCCCTTTAACTCATTCGTGAAATCAATTTATTTTGAATTGGTTTTGATTTTGCATATGTGACTACCTCTGTTGGTGTAAATGGTATCTGTGAGGTTTAGCAAGTAATGGACACCAGGATCACTGGTTTTAGGCTGCAAGAAAAACTTGTGGTCTAATCTGTTTTATTTTTTCCCCATCCATAATGCAGATATAGCAGTATGCCAGATTGAAAGAAATTAAAAAATGGCAGCCAGCACAAAGGGGAAAGTGCTCCCTCCTTTGCAAGCCTTGCTTCTCTGTGTGGTGGGCATCCTCACTCAGATGTTTCCAGGCAAAGAGTCTGTGCCTGATGTAATGATATTCCAGTCTGAAATATTTTTTTAAGTTAGCCAATATGAGAGGTAAAGTGCTCCCTCCTTCACAAGCCTAGAAGCTGATAGGCTTTGTCAATGTTTCTGGTTAATTTATCTTGCCTTCCCTCTTGCCAGTGCTAGCTGCTGTTCCCATGCCCCCCCCTCTCCCCTCCCTCCCTGATGTTTTCAGGCAAGGAACTTCTGTCATAGTGATATGCCAGTTTGAAAGAAATTATATATATTTCTCTCTCTCTCGTGTGTGTGTGTGTGTATAACAAACAATGCAGCACCAGTGGAAAGTAACCAGAACAAGGATGGGTGAGTTGGTGGCTGCAGGACAAAGCCTCAATTGCAAAGATTTTAAAAGCCCATGTAGGCCCCTCAACCAAATTATAACTCATACAAATGGAAAAAAGCTTTTCCAAAGAGGATGCACACACAGACCCAAATACCATGTGACTACCAGGTGACTTTAACCCAATTTCAAAACCCACCATCCAGCTATTGATTCATTTTTATAGTGTAACCACACTCTGAGCTTCATTTTAATTCAGCTCCATTGAATTCAGTTCAAGGTCCCTTGGGTAGCTGTTTGGAGGGGGAGTTGGCTGGCCCTAACGTGCGCTTGAAAAATAACTACTTTTGAACCAAACTCCTTTGAAGGAAAGTTTGTAGATCACACTATTTCTGAAGTGCTCTGTGAACATTTGTTACCCATTCAGCCTGGTTGTTTTCCCACATAACATTTTTGCTATCAGAGTCTGAATCATGGCTGTAAGGTTGGAGCAATAATTCTGATGTCATCACCCATCACCCTCAGAGTTTCTTTGCCACCACAAGACTCAGCCACTAAAATGGTATGGAAAAACCTGGCACATGATCCTGTGATGTCACCCTGATATTATTAGGAAAGAGATAAAGGGCTCTGGGTTTCACATAAACCTGAGCTAGATATGACTAGAAAAACACCTAGTAACTGCTAGTTGTTTTTCCAGTCATATCTAGCTCAGGTTTGATCTGGAATCACAGTGGATGGTTATACTAGAGCTCCCAGCGTAATTTAGAGCTAGAGACATGCAGTTCCCCCTCCTCTGCCCCCAAACTGAAAGGCTCAGGATGGTCTTGAGATGGAAAATGAAACTAGGAGGCTGTCCAAAGGAGAAAGGGTTCTGGTAATGGATGATGCCATTTACCTTCACACGGGCAGAGTTAAAATGAAGATCTCTGAGGAAAAGGGTGTGAGATTCCCCCCACATCCAAAATTCATTTGTCTATCGTCATGTGCATCCAGCTAGTCAGCAGGAGCTTGGTCTCTGATTGCACTTGGAGGACTGTGTACAGTTCTGGTCCTCACACTGGATATTGCAAAATTGGAAAAGATGCCGAAAAGAACAGCTAAAGTGATGAGGGGATTGGAGCAACTCCCTTGTGAGAAAACTTCATACTGTTTGCGGGGGGTTGTTTTAGGAAAGTGGTGAGCATGGTGGTGCTGAGGACATGTTAGGGAGAGTTCCCCTGCTTCTTTTATAGTGCTACCTCATAGGATCATCAAATAAATCTGAAGACAGTGATGAATAATGACTGAAACAAATTCCTGGAAGATTAGGCTATCAAGTTTATGATAAGGTTTTGAAAGCAAAATATGACATCCCATATTAGAGGCAATATGCCAGTGAATACCAATTGCTGGAGAGCACAGACTGGATGTTATTGTGATGTCCTGCTTTGAGCTTCCTATAGATCTGTAGCTGGTCAGCGTAGGAAGCAGAATGCTAGACTAAAAGGTGCTTTTGGTTTGAACCATCATGTCTCATATGTGCCTAGTATGTGTACTACACACCTCAGATTCATATATGTATAACATTTCTCCCCACAGTTAAATATCAAATACCACCCTTATTTTGGGCTATTCTTTAGTGCCCTTGCTGGTTTTACATATACTGTTTCCTAAGCTTGGGGTGTTTTTTGTGGTTTTGTTTGTTTTGTTGCGGGGTTTTTTGCATTGAATAGTTCCTCACCCTGATCACTAACTGACTGGTGAACAGGCTACTCTTAAATTATTTACCACCTCAGCTTCTTCCTCAAAATAATTCATCCTATAGATCTAATCTGTTGTCAATCTTGTTTCCTCTAATGAGACAAAGGGCACTAAAGATGATTTCCTCAATTTAGAAGCACCTTGGTTTGAATAAATGCCTCCCCTGATATCACGCATAGAAAAAAAATATGTTTTGAGTGAATGCTTTATTGGACTCCAAATTTCAAATTGCTTTATAGGACTTAGCCCTCTTCCCTGAACGTGAGCAACATGGGCACACAAAATCAAAGGACTGAAACCAAAGGAAACAAAGTTATTACTTTCAAGCTGCACCTCATTGCTTTGTTTCAATAGATGGCCTATTTGGCCATGAGGACAAGCAAATCAAGATAGTCATATAATATTTTGCAATTAAAAGCTATAGGAATGGTTAATAAATAAAAAATGTGAGTTCTGGGAGAGCACATTTTAAAAGGCATCTCCCTCCCCCCTTTGTTCTAATTGTTAATGAAGTGCTGTAAGCCTCAGCATGGTGTTTTCCCCTCTAGTTACTTTCCTTGAGCAATGAGGCAGACCAAACTCTAGTGGGTGATCTGTCAGTCTCATTTATTCCATGTCCTTCCACAGTAAAGAATGGGAGTGAACTAGAGGTCTCCATATTGGGTGGAGATATGCAGCCACTCCTCCTATGCTTGGTGCTATTGTTTCTCATCATTATTCTTCAAGGTCAGTCAACTGAGAGCTTTCCAACTCAGTGTCAGACTGGAATAATTCTGAAATACAACCAAGTTCCTAGGCTCTTTAAGTGGATGAACTGAACAGAACCATGATTTCTTGAGAGAAAATAAAAAACTCGCCAAGTACCTCTCTCCCTGTTTCTCTGTCTGAAGTTGTGCCAACTACAGCAAGACATTCAGAGGATGTCTGTATTGCCTTTGTGACCCTTTTTCTATAATGTCTAGCCTTGTTCGATCTGACCAAAGGCCTATTCAGTATAGGATTTTGTTCACAAAGCAACCAAATACCTGCCCAAGGGATGTCAAGAAGCAACAGCATCCTCCACTTATGTTCCCATGATAAAGGAGACATAGTCTTTCAGGTACTGGACATGACACATTCTGACTAGTAGCCTCTGCTAGCCTCATCCTCCTTAAATTTGCCCAGTTCCCTTTGAAAGCCATCCAAGCTGGATTTCAGCTGCAGATTGTCCAGGGAT
This sequence comes from Intellagama lesueurii, assembly GCA_037013535.1. Classification (NCBI taxonomy): domain Eukaryota; kingdom Metazoa; phylum Chordata; class Lepidosauria; order Squamata; family Agamidae; genus Intellagama; species Intellagama lesueurii. Next base: position 175,346,246 of record JBAJHW010000001.1, on the reverse strand, counting down.
ATGGCTGCACAGGTCCTTCCAGGCCCACTGTTAGAATCGTTTGGAGTGTTCTGCTTCCTTAGACAAGTTGTTTGACCAAGAGAACAGTCAAATCAAGACATTCACTTTACACTTAAAACACTGCCCATTGTTAGAATCACAGGAGTGAGAGCATATAATCAAATTACAATGTGGAAAACTACACATGATGAACATTTTTTAAAGAACATCTTTGATGTAATACCTTTAGAGCAGAGAGTGAAATAATATTTAGCCCAGGGGTCCCCAACCCCCAGTCCATGGACCGGTGCCAGTCCATGGCCTTGGCAGGACCAGGCTGCGGAGAAAGATCTCCCACCCACCCCGCACGCACACACCACACCCCCCACATGGCCCACCCACCCGCACAGGCCCCCCGCAAGCACGCCCCGCTCCCTGCGAGCACGCACTGTGCCATCCGCATATGCACGTGAGCACCCCCACCCCCCACAAGCGCGACCCGCACCATCCGTGCATGTGCGCCCCCATGCACACCCCGCGCCATCCATGCATGCATGCGAGTGTGCCCCTCCACGAGCACGGGGGTGCCCCATCCCCCCGCGCATGGACCCCCGCATCCCCAACGGGTCCATGCATGGGGGGATGGGGCACCCCCCGTGCTCGTGGAGGGGCACACTCACGTGCATGCATGGATGGCACGGGGTGTGCAATGGGTGCGGGGTCGGAAAAGGTTGGGGACCACTGATTTAGCCCACCTTCAGAGGCAGGAAGGTTTGGCTGCAATGGACAATGCATAACCCTAGCCTTCCAGGATTCAGTGGTGCATATATCATGTAAAGAGGTAGCCACTGGTACTTGGTTAGACCATTGATCCATCTAGACTTTTAATAGATCTCCATGGTTTCAGATGGAGATGTTTCCGACTCCTTCCTGGAAATGTCATGGATGGAACCTGGGACCTTCCACATGCAAAGCCTCTGCTGAATTATCCAGCTATGGTCCTCTCCCCATCATTTGCCTCTCAAATGTCTACATGGCCAGTTTCCATTTCTTCTTAGATCCTACCCTTTGGTCTGCCTCATCTGTCAACATTTGATAGATTTTGCCAGATAAAAGTTTGTCTCATGAGGTCACCATGATACCAGTGAACAGTCAGGCTAAACTATTCAGTGCAGTGTAGAGAAGAGTTGGCACTTTTTAGAAAGCAATGGCCTCTTCCCCCTGTGAAGGCAGTTGTGGGAGGGGGCAATAGGTTGTGTCACATGGTCCTTTAAATTGCCTGTATGATCCTTTTTGCTATCATTGTCTGTGGCAAGCAAAATGTTGTGAGCATTTACTTCAGTCTTTCTGGCCTGCCACTTTAGAGAGAGATTTCAGGAACAGAAATCACTGAAATAAAGATGAATGATCCTTATTTTCTGGGGATGAGCATGCAGTGGGCAGATGGTTTGTGTACATGATGGAATCATAACAACAAGGGATGGAGATGAGGTGAAGCGGGGGACTTATTTGATAATTGGCTCTGTTCCCTGTCAAACCCAGACAGAGTTCCCTGACAGATGATGGTGCAGATGTAAAACATACCACTCTTCTCATTTGCAGAAGGAAGCATGGCAGGCCAGTCCTAGTTCCCCACTATTCTGGCAGCTTCCGTGCCACAGCTTGGGTCGAGCCATGTAACTGTGCTCTTGTGAAGTCACTGCACAGCCATTATGTGAGAAGGGAAAGCTAACACCAAACAAACAACCTCTTCCTCACCATTTCTGGTAGCTCCAACAAGTTGGCCTCAGGAATCCCCTGGAGGTCTAGCCCATAACAGGCTACACTGAGTGCTCCCCAGGGAATGGGGGGGGGGGCAGCATGAGTCCCATCTAGTATTGAACACAGGAGGGCTGGCAGGGCATGACTTGGAGCAGAAGCCTTAAGGCCCGACCAGGGACAGCCCTCTGATGAGGCAGAGTGAGACGGCCACGTCAAAGACCAGAGGCAGCAGCAAGGTTTTGAGGAAGGGACTCTGAGGGTGGCTACATGGTCAAATACCACGGGATGTGCTCCGCTTATAAAACGGGCAAATTCGAAGTATTTTGTACTGACTGACGGACCGAAAGGCTGATTTGAAGTGGTCCAGCCCTTTTTGCTTCCAAAGAGGCTTTTCTCCTCTGCCAGTGGAGGTGGGTGGCTGGGTGGGCTTCCGCTTTTTCAAGCTGGAACAATTTGATCCTTTCCCACCCCCACCATTTTTTTTGTTCTATCTGTGGTTCTGATTTTTCAAAGCCTGCATGTGCTTTGCAGTTTTCTTGCTGCTATGCAGCCACTTTGTGTGTGTGTGTGTGTGTGTACACCATTCCAAAAGGAAAAGGCGAAGGTGGAACTCTGGCTTCTGCAGGGCTCATTTTGAAATGAGACAGCAAATGCTCTGTTACCGTCCCCAAGAGGCTCTGTCTGGCATGAGTCAGCACTGAGCCAGATTTACTGCCAATTGATTAAATTAACATTTGTTATAAGCCAGGGATGGGTGAGGGGAGCACAGTGTAGACTGGGCAGAAGGAGGAGAAAGAAACCCTTTTCTGGAGATTTGAATTATTTATGCTCTGGCACTCCATAGGCTACATTCTGCCCGCAGTTGATAAGATATGAGCAGCAAGAGAGGCCTTGCCTTTAAAGAGACAGAGCATACCCCATGCCATTCTCAAACTTTGTCGCAGCCAGCCTTGTTCCACAGAGAGAAAAACCTTTAAACTCATTCCAAAGAGTCTGGCTTCCCTGCCCAAAGCCACCATTATGTAAGAAGGAACAGACAAAATGCCTTTTGTTGCCACTGCTCATCCCCCCCCCCCATATAACAACACAAGAAGAATGTGTTGTTGCTAATGCGATCGATTTTGCATGATTAATCCTCCTGGTCCAGTTGCCAGCATGTAGGGCTCATTGTGACCAGCCTGGGATCTGGTCGGCCCAGGCTGTTTTGCTCCCCTCGTCCCTGTCGCCAACTTCCATTCTGCTGAAGTTGACCACGGGGATTGTTCAGTCTTATACTTCCAAACTGGCTTTCCCTATTTTACCGAAAGGCAACAAAAAAGGCTACTTTTTTGCCTAGAATTGCCCATCCAATATGACGAGTAGCGTTCTAGGGATTTCCATTAAAAAACAGTGACATTTCCAAAATTCGGCCCAGAGGGTAGAGGGCAGCACACATGTGGTGCACACGCAGCTCTGGCCTCTAACACACTTTTGCCCCTGAAAACACTACGTAGCAGTAGTATGTATGAAAAAGGAAAGTTGTTGTTGTTGTTGTTTAGTCGTTAAGTTGTGTCCGACTCTTTGTGACCCCATGGACCAGAGCACGCCAGGCCCTCCTGTCTTCCACTGCCTCCCGGAGTTTGGTCAAATTCATGTTGGTAGCTCCGATGACACTGTCCAACCATCTCGTCCTCTGTCGTCCCCTTCTCCTCTTGCCTTCACACTTTCCCAACATCAGGGTCTTTTCCAGGGAGTCTTCTCTTCTCATGAGATGGCCAAAGTATTGGAGCCTCAGCTTCAGAATTTGTCCTTCCAGTGAGCACTCAGGGTTGATTTCTTTCAAAATGGATAGGTTTGTTCTCCTTGCAGTCCAGGGGACTCTCAAGAGTCTCCTCCAGCACCACACTTCAAAAGCATCAAATCTTCGGCGGTCAGCCTTCTTTATGGTCCAGCTCTCACTTCCATACATCACTACTGGAAAAACCATAGCTTTGACTATGCGGACCTTTGTTGGCAAGGTGATGTCTCTGCTTTTTAAGATGCTGTCTAGGTTTGTCATCGCTTTCCTCCCAAGAAGCAGGCGTCTTTTAATTTCGTGGCTGCTGTCCCCATCTACAGTGATCATGGAGCCCAAGAAAGTAAAATCTGTCACTGCCTCCATATCTTCCCCTTCTATTTGCCAGGAGGTGATGGGACCAGTGGCCATGATCTTAGTTTTTTTGATGTTGAGCTTCAGACCATTTTTGGCGCTCTCCTCTTTCACCCTCATGAAGAGGTTCTTTAATTCCTCCTCACTTTCTGCCATCAGAGTGGTATCATCTGCATATCTGAGGTTGTTGATATTTCTTCCGGCAATCTTAATTCCGGCTTGGGATTCATCCAGTCCTGCCTTTCGCATGATGTATTCTGCATATAAGTTAAATACGCAGGGAGACAATATACAGCCTTGTCGTACTCCTTTCGCAATTTTGAACCAATCAGTTGTTCCATATCCAGTTCTAACGGTTGCTTCCTGTCCCACATATAGATTTCTCAGGAGATAGATAAGGTGGTCAGGCACTCCCATTTCTTTAAGAACTTGCCATAGTTTGTTAAAACAGTGTGATTTACTAGGGAAGAACACTTCTACAAAAGAGCACATTAAACCAGCATAAACTACACTGTTGCTAAGTGTGTGTGTGAGGGGCAAGAGAGCAAAAATACAAGAAATGAATATGGGGGGGGAAGGAACAATCGTGCTAAATATACTCCTTTCATCTCCACAACTAATCCAAAGAAACAAACTGTGTCCCTGGGAAGCAAAGCTAGAGGGCAAAGGGCAGACTTTGCCATATTCCAATCAGATAGCGAAGAGATTCTGCTCCTTGGAAGGGAGCTCTCCAATCAGTTTAGGTCCCCAGAAGGGATCCTGCCTGTGACAGCCTTGTCACTACACGTGGAGAAGGTTCTCCAGTGAAGATCTTAGCCGCAAGGCAGGCTCATGCAAGAGAAAGATGAATCCCATCCCACTTACACCAGAAGCGGACAAAATACAGCCCTGCAATTTAATCCTCATCATTGTCATCGTCATCTTAGAACTGCAGGGCTGGAAAGGATGCTACGAATCTTGGGGTCCAGCCCCTGTCAAGGAGGCACAGTGGGGAATCGAACTCCCAACCCTACCTCAACCACTGAGCTATATTGGAAATGGCAGCCTGCCAAGTAGCAGGACGATTTCATTTTGTCCACCAAATAGCAGGACTGTTTTGCAAAGGCTAAAATGCAATATGAATTGGTTGGACAGCTCAGTGAGTTGGGCGTCCTGCTGTGGAATGAAAAATTGGGAATCCAATTTCCTACTGGGCCTTCTGGAAAAAGAATCAGCCTGTGTGGCCTTGGGCAACCTGCACAGTCCCAGGGTGCCCTCAGAAGAAGGGAATAGCAAACCATTCCTGAGAACTCTATACCTAGGAACCCGTGGATACGGTTGCTTTAAGTCAGATTCAACAGCACATAATAATTCTTATTAAAATGCAGTATTATCACATGCTCAGTGGGACATCATAGGAATTTCCTCAGTTCACTGTATCTTTACTCTACATTTTCTTTTTACACATCATTCCTGTACTGTTGATGGAACACAACACCTATTAGGATTCACACAGACACACTGGAACAAGTTCAGAAGAAGGCAACATGGATGGTCAGGGGATGAGAAACCAAGGCCTGTGAAGAAGAACTAGAAGATCTAAGTGTGTTTTTTCTTGAGAAAAGAAGATTGAGGAGAGACATAGTAGAACTCTTCAAATATTTAAAAGGTCATCATACAGAAGAGGGGCAGGGTCTGTTCTCAATCATTTCAGAATGAAGGACATGGAACAATGGTCAGGAATCCAGATTTCAGCTGAATGTCAAAACAAACTTCATTAACTACCTGGGGAGGTGGTGAGTGCTCCAGCACTGGAGACATTCAAAAGAAAGTTAGACAGGCATCTGCCAGATATACTTTAACTTGGATTTCTGATTTTTGAGCAGGGGGTTGGACACATTGGCCTTATACGCCCCTTCCAAATCCATTATGTTATGATTCTGTGATTCAACAGCTTGTGCTGACACATTGTATTTGTTTAACTGCATCACTTTTCAGACCCTTGCCTGGCAGATGTAATAAGGCAACTCATAGAGGAACATGCAGTAGTCCCTCACTTTTATCAGAGCACACAAGGCTGGCTCTTACTCATCAAGATACCTGTTTGGATTTCTATCTCTTGTGCTGCCCTGTTGGCAAAATTAAATGAAAGGAGGGAGAAAATGATGTTAGAAGAACGGTGAACAAATGTTTGAAGGCTGTTCACTGTTCTGGGTCTGTGGCCAAACGACAATATCGAGGTAGTCAGATCAGCTCACCCTCCACTCTGAAACTGGTGCTGTTGAATGCCAGGTCTGTATCTAATAAATGCCAGATTATTTATGATCTTATTCTGGAGGAGGATGCAGACCTGGCGTGCATAACAGAAACGTGGATAGGCAGGGAGGGGGGTCCACCCCTGACACTGGCCTGTCCACCTGGTTATGCTGTCCAGCACCAGGGCAGACTGGAGGGGCGGGGGGGGAGTAGCCATTGTATATAAAAACACTCTAGAGGTTACTAGGTGCTCCATGGTGGTAAAGCCGGGTCTGGAGGCCCTCCACGTGTTGGTTGGGGCCAGGGATGGTATTGGGATCTTGCTGGGTTACCGCGCTCCCCGCGACCCAGCCATTTCCTTACCAGAGCTGGCAGACTTTGTCTCTGCGGCACGGTTGGAGTCCCTGAGGCTTTTGGTCTTGGGGGACTTCAACATCCATGCGGAGGCAGAGACTTCCAGTCCAGCTCTTGAGTTCTTGGAAACCATGGCTTCCTTGAACATGTCCCAACATGTCAACGGCCCCCCACACGTGGGTGGTCATATGCTAGACCTGGTTTTTTCCGCCAATTGGAGCGAGCGTGGTCTGATGGTGACTGATCTTGTGTCGGTACCCTTGTCATGGTCAGATCACCACCTAATAAAATGTAGCCTCTCAGTGGCTCTCCCTCCTCGCAGGGAGCATGGACCTATTTCTATGGTCCACCCTCGAAGGCTACTGGATCCCATAGGATTCCAGGATGCCATGAGAGGGATTTCAGCTGACCTGTCTGGTGCTTCTGTCGAGGCTCTGGTTGATGGATGGTTTACCGCAGTCACCAGGGCTGTAGACACGATCGCTCCTAAACGCCCTCTCCAGTGCAGAGCTTGGCCTGCGTCCTGGTTTAACCAGGACCTGAGAGTGATGAAGCAAACTAGGAGAAGGCTAGAGTGCAAGTGGAGAAGAGACCCGACGGTTCAGAATCGAGCAGCTGTCAGGATCGCGACTAACCTTTACCTTGCTAAGGTAAGGGCTGCTAGGCGAGCACACTTCGCTGACCGGATAAGCGAAGCTACAAATCAGCAGGCGGAGCTTTTCCGCATAGTTCGCGACCTATCTGGAATTGGTCTAGGTGATGGGCCTCCCCCTAGTATCTCACCAGACCAATCTGCAGCATTCTTTAAATCTAAAGTGGAGGCCATCTGCCGGGAACTTTCTCCTTTTTTGGACACAGTGAGTCGAGCAGAGATGTCCAGCGCTCCGCCTTGCCCGGTGAGAATTGATCATTTTCAGCCGGTGACGCCAGAGATTGTGGACAAGGCACTTGATCGCTGTCGTGCCACCACCTCATCCCTTGACCCTTGCCCGGCCTGGCTAATCAAAGCAGCCAGGCCTATAACAACAGAATGGGCAACGGAAATAATTAATGAGTCTTTCCTTGAGGGCAAGGTCCCCCTTGCCCTCAAGGAGACACTCATTAGGCCCATAAGAAAGAAACTAAATTTGGCGGCGGACGATATTGGCAATTACAGGCCCGTCGCCAATGTTTCTTTCATTACCAAAGTGGTGGAGAGGGTGGTGGCCGATCAGCTTCAGGTGCACTTGGATGAAACAAATGCCCTGGATCCATTCCAGTCGGGTTTCAGGCCGCACCATGGTACAGAAATGGCATTGGTCGCCCTGTATGATGACCTATTGAGGGAGGCCGACAGGGGAAAAACGTCCCTGTTGGTCCTCCTCGATTTCTCAGCCGCCTTTGATACCGTCGACCACGGTATCCTCCTGAGGAGGCTCTCCAAGTTGGGAATTGGTGGCCTGGCATTTGCTTGGCTCCAATCCTTCTTGGGGGACCGTCCTCAGAGAGTACAGCTTGGGGAGAGGGTTTTGGCCCCGTGGAGCCTCAATTGTGGGGTCCCACAGGGCTCGATCATCTCCCCAATGCTGTTTAATATCTATATGAGGCCGCTGGGAGGGGTCATCAGGGGATGTGGGGCATCGTGCCATCAGTATGCTGATGACACACAGCTCTACATCTCCTTTTCTCCAACTACAGTGAATGCCGTTCTGTCCCTTCAGCGCTGCTTGGAGGCTGTTCTGCAATGGATGCAGGAAAATGGGTTGAGGCTGAACCCGGACAAGACGGAGGTACTGAGGGTGGGTGGCCCCACCATCAGCGGTTTGGGAAACTCCCTCTCATTTGGGGGGGTTACTCTCACCGCGAAGAGTGAGGTTTGTAGCTTGGGGATACATCTGGACCCGGCACTCACCATGGAAACCCAGGTGGCGTCAGTGGTCCGCTCCGCCTATTTTCACCTTTGGCGGATTGCCCAGCTGCGTCCCTATCTTGATGCTGGGGCGCTCACCACTTTAGTGCATGCGCTTGTAATCTCGAGATTAGACCACTGTAATGCGCTCTACGTGGGGCTACCTTTGAGACTGATGTGGAAGCTTCAAATGGTGCAGAATGCGGCGGCCAGAATTTTTAGTGGGGTGAGAAAACACCATCATATCTCTCCCACTCTGGCTGCATTGCATTGGCTGCCCGTGCGCTTCCGCGTCGATTTCAAAGTTTTAATGATTACATACAAAGCCCTAAACGGTTTAGGACCTCGCTATCTGACGGAACGCCTCCTCCCACCAAAATCTACCCGTATCACTCAATCTAGTCAGGAGGTGCGACTGAGGAGCCTAACACCGAGAGAGGCCCGGAAGGAAAAAACAAGAAACCGGGCCTTCTCAGCAGTGGCTCCTCGGTTATGGAATAATCTACCTTCAGAGATCCGTATGGCCCCTTCGCTGGGTATTTTTAAAAGCCAATTAAAAACCTGGCTATTCAGGCAGGCCTTCCCTCCGGGCACTATTTGATCTACTTTCTTTGTTTTTTCCATCTTGAATGATTATTTATTTTGGATATTGATGTTATTTTAATTGTTTATTTTCTCTGATGTACGCCGCCCAGAGTAGTCAAATGACTAGATGGGCGGGATATAAATATAATAAATAAATAAATAAAAGACAGAGAAAAAAAGGCTAACAGATTTATTTCAGTATGAGCAAATCTATGTTGTTCTGTTTTTCATTTAAATAAAGCCTGTCATATATCAGTCACAAATAGAGTAAACTCACTGAAGGAATGGGACTTGTTAAATTAACATGACTGCAAATCCCTTTGATTCAAGGGGTGTGGGATTAAGCATTGGATTTAGCATTGGATTTACTGTGTAAGAGAATAATAATAACAGTAATAAAACCCAGCAGACTCAAAATACACAGGGAATATGAATTATATTCAGAAAATGATTCTGTCTCCAAGATCAACACACACATACACACACACACTCCAAGTAGCAATCGTTTGTGGCTGCTGAAGGAGGCCCACGTCTAACACTAAGAGCTCTTGCTTGGAGGAGACTTGCAGGACGGATAGGTATTGCCGCATATCTAAGCCCCTTGAGGATGCTGCTTGCTCCACTGGGCACTTTGCTTCCATTACTTTTTACCGCAACCCCTGATTTTCCCAATAACCCTTTGACAGATAGCAATATATTGCCACTATGTTTTTAATGTTCCTTAGTAGCTCTTTATTAATCGTGACTGGTTGGTCTCTGGATACCGGAGGAGCTTTGCTGTTTCTCCATCTTCTTCGTTGACACTGTGATGCTTCAAAATAAAGCTCATTGGTTTCATAGGATTTCTTCTATTTTCTCTTCCATGGGAGTCGATTGTTTATGTGAATTACATCTGTTGATTTTGTCCTGCAGTTTCTGAGAATCAGACATAAGATATGGTTTGGAAAAATGGATAGCAGCTTTCTTAAAAGGATGTCACTCCCCACCCCACGCACCCCAGAAGTGAATCAAGGCTGTTAGAAAAGGATTCACCATATCAGAGACCAAAGAAAGAGGAACAGAAGAAGGAAGCACGAAGCTAAAGCTCAATGAAATTCTTCGTGATTTGGGAAAGACATGCAGAACTGAATCAAAGAAAGGTTTAATAATTGCTTAGGAATTGCAAGTGTTTATTTGTTTTAAAGAGAGGATTCGACACTCTGTGGCAAAATAAAGGCCAAGGAACAAACTACAGTTATTGTAACAACACTAATTCTTACCTTTTGTTCTTCTTTTCTTTAAAGATACAAGTAAATAACTCCTAATCCTCTTTTTAGGTAATACTTTGGTTAAAAAATATATATTATAATTTATGTTTTTTGAAGGATACATTGTGCATTGGGCAAACTAGGTGGGTATAGAGATTTATCTAAATCTGAAGAGATAAATGTTAATCAAAGAAAATAATACACAAGTTTCAAGAGTGAAGGATACTGTCAGGTAATTAGTAGAGATCTCTAGTAATTTGGCACCTTGCAAGCTAAGCACCCCAGCATTGAAAATCAACTTTCTCCACGTCATAGCATGCCATGGATCCAAAGTTAGATCCAGTTCTAGGCCAGAAATCTACCATTTTCTTTGATTTATGGCATGTTGTTTAGGATTACAGCTGCCAAGACCAGATGCAAAAGAGAGCATTTTGGCCAGTGTTGGATTAACGAAGAGTTTGACTACATGATCAAATACTGCAGGATTTGCTCTGCTTATAAAATACTGCAGGATTTGCTCTGCTTATATACTGACCGCATGACACAAAAGGCTGATCCAAATTGGTCCAGGCCTTTTTTGCTCCAAAAGCAGCTTCTTTTCCTCTGCCAATGGGGGAGGAAGCCAGAAAGATTTGAAGCCAGAAAGATTTGAACAGGCTTTCCCCCATGCGCTTAGTTGTGATGTGTTCTTGCAAAGATAGGAGTCATGTTTGTAGGTGATATTTTGGTGATGTAGATAGTTGGGGCACGGTGCTCAGGCCCAGGAAGATATGCAAATACAAAGCACCATGATTTTAATGTGGGAGATTGGGTGCTATTCCTGAATCCTCTAAAATACAGTAAGCTTCAGATTGTGTGGGAAGGTTCTTTTGCTGTGAAGCAAAAGTTTAGTGTAGTTAATTACTTAATTACTAAAAGTAGACTAGTTGTGCCAATAGTTTAAAACCATAGATGAGGTAATTCTTTCATACGTTATTTGAAAGTAAGGGAAAAGAGTAACAGATGGAACGGGAAGGTGGTGATCGTTCTTATGGAATCATTCTGACATGTAAATTATGGTGTATTTTGCAAAATTACTGTTCAGACTTTTGATGTTCTGTACTCTTGGACATTTCCATGTTATTTTTCTATAGACAAATTTTTGAGAGATGTAGTAGTCTGAAGCTTCAAATGAGAAAGCAGCTTAAACCATAAAAGGATCAGCAGAAGCAGAGGAAGGAAAGATTGGCAGAGGCGGGACCAGAGGAAGGAAGGAAAGGTGGGGCTGTGGCTGGTATTTGGCCCACATTGCATCCGGTATGAACAGTGAACTCCTGAATCAATCCGCAGCCCCTGGATCAAATGTAATACAGGCTGCGAAGCAAATCACAGCAAAGCTGAATCATTCCAGTTCAGCTTTCCAGTGTAGTTGCACTCAAAGGCTGTGGTCACTGATGTTCTTTCTCCCACCCAACTGTCAAAAATAGAGGAGCTTAGTCTTGCATGGTCTCTGGTCCCCCAAGCCTCTATTATCCCTGAAACCTATGGTGACTCATCCAGTGCTGCACAAAATACTCCACACATACTCCACATGGCGTTACACATACTACTGCATGGCAGCAATGTCTGCTGGGGATGAGATTCTCCTGCTGAGACTTCCACCTGAAAAAGTAGCTCATAGGTGAGGCCTTAAGGCTCTTCTGCTGTTCTGAAATAACTTTTCCCAACATTATGAAAATATTCAGTGTTCGAAAAAGCTCTTGCCAAAAGTGCTGCTTCAGCAGTGGCTTCTACAGGCAGAGCAGGATTCAACACACACAGAGAGTGTATCTCACACAGGGAGGAAGAAAGGCAGCTCTGTTTCCTTCCTAATTGAATTGCTGGTACAGGAATGGTCAATGGAAGAGACATCACACATAACAGACACAAGCAGTTATTGTTTCACTGCCTGCCTGCTCCCAGTGTTAGTTTAAGTGGACTTTTGAGAGGTAAAAGAATGATATTCATTTCAGATTTTGTTTTGTTTATAAGGCTGACTTATATGTGACCCAAGATGGGTCACAATATAGAGAATTAAAATACAATAAATAAATATTAAAATAGAACTGAAGTCATATTATTAAAATGCAATTAAAAGTAAAAAAAACTTTAAGAACTTTAAAATCTCTTAATTAAAATACTGATAGTAGTATTCTAAGAAAAGTGAGAAAACCAGAAGATCTGCTAAAACCGTGTGGTTAGAAGGCTGTTAATTGTTGAAGACCTGCTCAAGTGAAAAGGTCTTTGCCTGCTGGCAGAAGGCCCCCAGGACAGGGAAAACTAAACTTCTCTTGTCACTTCTAGAGGTTTCTTCATCCACAAAGTTAACTTTGACTAAGTCATGGGCTGAAATCCCATTGCATTGTATAGTAAATTGCACTAGAGTAGGCCCATTGAATCAATGGGAGTTTGGTAAGTCAACTGCTCTGTACGTTTCATTGATTCAAATAGGTCTACTTCGTTGTGACTTACTTTAGCATAACAAGTCGAACTAGAGTGGGTCCACTTGAATCATAGGCTTTATGGAGAAATTCCAAAACATGATGGCCAGGCTGATTGCTAGAGTAAGCAAATTTGATCATATTACTCCAATACTAGCCTGGCTGCATTAGCTCCCTGTCAGTTTCTGTGTCCAATTCAAGGTGCTGGCTTTGACCTACATGGCATTAAATGGTTTAGGACCCCAATACCTGTCAGAACATCTCCTCAAAAAAACAACTACTCACATCACTCCTTCCTCCCAGGCATTGCTTCTGAGGGTGGACACCTCGGGAGGTGTGTGGAAAGTCCCTACAAGGAAACAGGCCTTCTCAATCGTGGCCCCGTCTCTAGGAAACAAATTGCCATTTGAGGTGCATCAGGCCCTCTCCCTCTGAGTACTCAGAAAGTTAGCTAAGCCAGTTCTCTTCAAAGCTACCTTTAAGAGTATATTGCCATAAGCAAGGACTGAGTACCTGTAACAGACTGCATTCATCTTTTTTCTCTCTTTTAGTGGTCGTCATTATTCTATTTCTTGGTTGTCATTGTGAGGGTGGTTTCTTCTTGGTTAATGTTTTATATATATATTTCTAATGGGCAGGGGTTGGATGGAGCTCAATTGTTTCTTCCATTATATTCACCGTCTGGAATAGTGTTCGTCACTAATTGGGCAATATAAAAACCTCAGTAAGTCAATAAAAATAAATAAATCATCACCTTCCAGACCCAGGTGTAGACTGGAATTATTATTATTTATTTGATTTATATACCGCCCATCTGGCAGCCAGGGCCACTCTGGGCGGTTTACAACAGATAAACAAACAACAGAATAACAAAATAATACATATACAAAATAATAATAATACAATTGGGGCATAGATCAAATATCATAAACTGCAGTAAAACAAGTACAATACAATAAATTACAGTTAAAAGCATAAAATATAAAAGACAAGAAGCATGGCAGTGTGATGGATGATATTTTAGCAAACACGGTTGTATCATACAGCTGTTTATTCAGGGAAGGCCTGCTTAAATAGCCAGGTTTTTAACAGCTTCCTAAATGTGCCCAGTGAAGGGGCCAGGCGGACTTTGGGTGGAAGAGAGTTCCATAGTTGTGGGGCTACCGCCAAGAAGGCCCAATTTCTAGTAGTTGTTTTCCGGGCCTCTCTCGGGGTCAGAACTCTCAACCGCCCTGCCTGGGATGATCTTATAGGGCGGGCAGATCTAACTGGAAGGAGGCGCTCGGCCAGATACCGAGGTCCCAAACCATTTAGGGTCTTATAGGTTAGTACCATTACCTTGAAACTGGTACGGAAGTGAACAGGAAGCCTGTGTAAGGCAGCCAGGGTGGGGGAGATGTTTTGATATTTTCTAACCCCACTCAGCAATCTGGCCACCACGTTCTGGACCCTTTGCAATCTGCGTAGCAGCCCCACGTAGAGGGCATTGCAGTAGTCTAATCTCGAGACTTCCAGTGCATGAACCAGCATGGTGAGGCACCCGGTTCGGGTGCAGCTGGGCGACCCGCTTTAGGTGGAAATAAGTGGATTGGACCACAGACGCTACCTGTGATATTAACTGTCTGTCAGACTTCCCAGTTCTCTGAATGTATCAGTGCAGTTCTTGGCTCACAAAATCATCAAAATAAATGTAGAATGTCTACTTTGAAAAAAAATGTATAGAAATTAACATTTTCATGTGAAATGAACCTTAAATATGAAACATTTAAATATGCATTTCAATATAGAATTTTGTGCAGTTTTTTAAAAACTGAAGTGTATTAGTAACATATAGATTGATCCATTCATCACTAAGTACAGAAGATGCTAGTTACTGACAACAGCGTTTTCTGTAAGCAAACCTAAAGATTGAATTTTTCTCCCTCTCCCCATTATCACCAGGGAGAGGCTGAGGAATACATAGACATTTCTGCACCAGGGAAGCTGCTGAACATTCATGGAGACTACTGGGACCTAGGATCAAGTTTTACTTCTTTCCCCACGTATCTTTATAACATCTTCCATGATGCACAGAGCAATGATTTCAAAAGTTTGCACATTTTGGTGCCTTTTTCTTGGCCTAATAAAGATGTCACCCCATATAGATTTTGGAATCTGCTTTGTTCCCCTATCACACCATCTTCTTCCATGCCTTGTCTTTATGGTTACAACTAAGGGGTTCCCACTTTTTAAGAAATGTTCTAAAAGTTTTCTGGGTATCTTCTCAAATTAATTGCACCTTATTACTGATCTCTGTAACAGCTCAGGAGCCCTTCTATGTGAACAACAGGGGAAATGTTAAGAATTATTTTAAAAAACACACACAAAGACAGATGTGTGGCCCATGAACAAAATAAATATATATATATTCAGATTTAGTAATACCTTTATTGGGCAACATGACAAAACCACAAAGCCATAAGTTCTAAAGTTAAATTAACATCCCAAGAGGGAGACTGCAAGATACAGAATCAGCTTGAGGTGTAGTGGTATCAGGTTTCACCTTGTGGGAGATGGGAATGGACAATCAGTCACCTTCCTCCATCATGCTTGTGCCTCCCTGGCCCAAAAGTCAAAATGAAAGTGGATGTTTCATCATTCCTGTTTTGACCTCCCCCACCCACATTTCTGATTCTCACAAGGGGGAGTGGGGTGAACATTTAGCCCCCTATACGCACCCCAGTTGTCCATCCCTCTTATAGACAAACAGGTGCCAGTCGCTCCGCCAACTATACAATAATTCCTGTGCTGGCATGGATTTATGTTGATGGTGATGATTTTAAAAACAGAATCTTCTGAATGGATTTCCTTGATTTAACCAACCATCTTAGGGGAATTCATAACCTGAGGAGTCTCCTTATGAAAACTCAGGGATTTGAGCAACAGCAGGTCTGTTATGTCAGCCATATCCCCAAATCTGACCTGCTAAGGACAGTGGATTAACCCATATTCTTTGTTCAGAAGTACCTCTTCCACCCAGTGTTACTCAACAGCAGCATGGGTCAGCCATGAGGCCACCAGCCACATTTTCCGTCTCCTTGTATCTCCTTTATGCCTAACCAATGGCTAATGTAAAAAATGTTTGGCCAATTTCTTTCCTCAGCCTGCTTTAGCCTGTTTTGTGTATGTCTGTGTTGCCAGCTCCAGACACAAATGGTGGCTTGTCTTTCTTTCTTTGTTTGTTTTTTACTTTTAAAGAAAAATGCTAATATGGTTTGGGACCAAGACCTCTCAAGAATTCTGCCACCCAACAAAGATTTTCCTGGTGGTTTGGTGCCTTGTATAAATGGCCCATCAGGTTCAAAGCAAAGCAGCATATGGTGCCCTCAGGCAACAAAGGCTAACTGTGCCAGCTAAATTATTCCAGCATATGAAGTAAAAAATCTTCCTCCTTGTCAATAAAAATACAATTATAGTGAAGTGTATAATGGCAACATGCTGTCTGTTCATGACGTCAAAAATGCTGCCTCATTCTGCCTAATGGATGAACTTGCCCCGTGGCTCACATGTGGTATGTTTGTTTGCAAATTATGCACCCTTATGTGGGAAATGACTGGGCACATCAGCTGAATCAAGGAAGCCTGCGGATGTATCTACAACCCCATGTGCACTTGCCTCCCTTCACATGAACTTGCTCTGAACACGGAGTGATGTCAGACACCTTCCACTGTGTCCCCCCCCCACTCCCACCTCCCCCCGATGTTCAGCAGATGGATGCGATAAAGAATCCTTAGTGCTGTGGTGTCCCGGCTTCAAAACCCCCTTCTTATTTGGGTGCACCTCCTAGCTGATCCCAACTTTATTGGACTTCCAGCAGCACTGAGCATCTGTCAGTGGGCTTGTGGTCCCTTTTCACTGATGTTTCAGAACAGCACTGTGATATTTATTCATCTGCAGATCTTAGCATGGTTTTAGGGTTGCTTTTAAAAATAAAATGGTTAGGAGTTCTGATAATTGTGGGTGGGAAAGAAGGGTATAAAATCTTGGAATTACATAGACACATCAAGTTGTAGAGAGCTGTACTTTCAGTAGTGATTTATCAACTGTTGTGGAAAACAGAGAGTATTCACAGAGGTCTGGGAAACTGCCGGCACCGTGGCTTAGGGCTGTTCCCTCCCCCAGCTTGTATTTGTTTAGATCTAATAAATGAAGGCTGGAAAAAATCATTCTCTTCTGGTCCCACAAGAAAGTGATATAAGCCTGTTATTAATATCAGCTTGTCATATTTGTGGCAAAAATCTTCAGCTCTTTAACAATGTTCTCTTTCATTATGTCATGTGGGAGTATGATGCTTTAAAAATCTGTAATAATCCTAAAGCAAACCACACACCCAGTTGTCAGTACCTATTAAAGAAAACCAGCTCTTTAAAGGTAATCAAAATCTTTTCCTGGTGTCTCCTTGTGGTGCAGAGAGATTTGGAAGCACTGGTAACAGTTTGTTTTTTAATACTCACTAGCCAGATGTTTTGAAATAGAATGCTTCCCCATCCCTTATCACATTTTATTCTTTCTAATTCTTCTCCTCTCTACCTCGCCCCACCCATGCTTCTTGCCCTGAACATGATAACACGAATCATTATGTTTAAACAAAGTCAACTCCTGTACCGGAGCTTCAGCTCTGAAGAAGAGTATTCAAGGAAAGAAGCTGTAGCAAGGTAGGCTGAAAGATAATCATAAGTATGTGCCATCAAATCAATTCTGATTGGCAACCCTTCTCAGGGTCATCTAGGTACAGAGTATTCAGAAGTGGTTTACCTGCAGCTTGCCCAAGGCTACACAGGCTGGCTCTTCTCCCAGGAGGCAAAGTGGGGAATTGAACTCCTGACCTCTGGCTGAAGGACGGCGATGTTTAAAACTCTCAGGGTGGATTTCATTGTGTTTCTCTCAACCCCACATGGATCCCCATCCCATCTTTTACTTGTAACGTGTTACATGAAAAGTTCATATACATTCTCCACATGCATTTTTTTTGGTAACGTATGCATTTATCTACATGTTCTTCTAATGTACTCAATTTTGTCCATATTTTCCCCATTGGCTAAAGTGTGGACACAATTTTAGGTGCTGGCATTTTTTACACGTATGCATGGTTTTGTATGTGAGACGTTTCTGAGGCATGCTTCATGTCACGACAATCTGAAGGGCCTCATTTCAGTGAGAATCTCAAAACTGCCAGCGTTCCTTTCTGAAGAACCATGTGGTTCCTTTGTTTTTAACACTGAAAGCCATCCACTGTTTCTGGGGTAGTTCGTGGTTCATACAGACGAAACTGGTGCAGTTATACTCCCGTTGCTTCTCTTAAAACCCAAACACCTCTCTGAAGCCTAGATCAAAACTAATACCTGTATGCCATTTCTTTTTCTTTTTCCTTTCCTGGACTATTTGTAAAAAAAACCCAAAAAAAACCAAAACAAAACAAAAAAACAGAACAGTCTGTGTGTGATAAACTAGTCACTGCAGATGACCATTGTAAGCTTAACAGATTTTGGGGGAAGCACAAGCTGTAAATATATTGGAAGTAAACAGGCTGAAGAACTGCCTGAAGGAACTCAGGGGAGAGATAGTAGGAAACTGAGCTCTTTTATTTCTAGGTCACACAGCTCTGAATAATGTGCAGAAAAAAAGCAGTGACTTGTACATTTATTTAAAAGATACTGTCTGTTTTTAAGTGCCACGTCCTGTTATTTCCACTGGCTCTTTTGATAACTCTATTTCATTGTGCTTTGAACTTTGGAAATCATGTGAAATAGAATAATATAATAATAAAAATAAATATTGATTCCTTTGCTGTGTGGTCACCTTACTTATTATAGCCAAAAAAGAATGTAAAACTTGAAACCTTCCATTGGTCCATCTAACCCAATATGGTCAGAGGAACATTTATCCCAGCCTTTCAAGCAAATGCACCTTATAAACATGTTTCCTTTTAAGAATACTCTTTATTTTGTTGTTACTTAATATATATATTATTTTAATTGACTTAATTGGAGAAAAAAATGACCACATAGTCTAAACTTGTCCCCAAGTTTGTGCTAAAAGGTACAATTCCACCTCAAAGTTCATTTTTTCCATTAATTTTCTGTTGTTGTTCTTATTACATGCCAAGTCATGCAACTTGTGTGTGAAAAGGAATACAAGTGACAACTCCTTAAATAGTGACTGTTCACTGCTGTGATTTACACAGTTGCATTTATGACAGTGTCCAGACCTTGACTATTAGATTTTGGGGTTTCAAATAAAAACAAAGTAGATCTACTGAGATGAAAGCCTAGCTACTCTGGTTCTAAAAACACTGCATGTGTGGAACATGATTCTTGTTATGAAGTGATATACATCTATATAAGATTCAGAGTTTTAAAACATTACAATATGACCTTTCCTGGAGGATTTATGGCTATAATGAGTCTGGATGAAATACTAAACAATGTCAGTGGCTGAAATTCTGCTGCACACTTATGCAAACAGTGTAACTTTTAGATGCAAACTGCTAAGAAATCTCCTTAGACCATATGTGTTGCATACTGAGTCACACAACCCTGTGTGCAGTAGATAATGTCTATGGAGATTCTTAACTCAAGGTAGTTTGCTTCCAAAAGTTACTGTGTTTACATAACTGTGCAACAGGATTTCAGCCAATGTGTTGAATCAAAACTGGTATAGTAGGTTTTTCAGCTTATACATTTTCCTCCTTTCTAGATTACTTTTCTCATTGATTTTATCTTGCATGATCACCCATAGTGATTTATACATTTTGTTCTTTATTATGTGACCAAACTGTTATAGCTGTCGGAATTTTATGTGTTCTATGATTTATTTGTCATCTTTTTGATCCAAGAAAGTTTTAGCATCCTCTGATAAATCCTCATTTCAAATCTTTGATCTTTTAAATAGAAAACTATATTAAAGTCCTTAACAGTAAAGAGCTGAGTACACACCACACCATGCAATGAATATTCTCAAAGTAAATTTTAAATCTTTGTTCCATATTACACTCATCATCTTAAGGAAACTGCTGTGGGCCATCTCTATTCTGATATGGATTGCATGGCTTTGTTCCCCCTTTCTGTTGAACCAAATTCCAAGGAACTTTTTTTGGTATATGTGCTCCACTCTTTCATTTTGGATTTTCACTTGCAGTTCTTGGGCTGCCTGCTGAGATGAAAGTCTAGCCGTAAAACACTACATGTGTGGAACATTACCTGTGAACTCCGTTTTCTTAACCTTCATTTTTAGACTATGGTCATTATTTACTTCATTGACTTTAGTGAATAATTTTGCAGATTTTCTAAACTGTCAGCTAGCAGTACCACATCATTTGCATATCAGATGTTCTTGATAAGCCCTGTACTGACAATGACACCATCAACAGAATCAGCAAGTATTTTTAAAAAAATATTCTTGGAGTACAAATTGAAAAGCAGGAGCTAGTACATATTCTTGTTATATTCCTCCTTATAACGCTGTGTCTTTTGTCATCTGATCTTCAACTTTCACTGCCGCTTTTTGTTCTCAGTAGGGTTGCCAATTATACAAGTACCTCTTGAATCAAGACCTTTGTATATCAATAACTCTTATCAGTTTGCTGCATTGCACTTCATCAAGGGCTTTAGTGCAGCCAATGGCCAGAATCCTATTAGAGATTTACATTTACATAAGTGTCAATTGTGTAAAACACAGTGGTGAATTAATAAGTTGCTGCTCATATTGCTGATCACACATCAAACCATATGACTAATCTAACCAGGAATGCAAGTGGCAACTGATTAGTTAGTGGCAATTCACCATTTGGATTTACCTAATTACAGTTTACACCAGCGTAAATCCTCAATAGGAGTCTAGCCAATAAAACAAACATACTGATGTGCATTCATGTCACAGTATGTCTCCCCAATCACATGTATGAATAGTTCCTTCCTTTTTTCTAAAACTTCTTTTGGATCCCAAATACATATCTCCTAGCATTTCTTCACACATGTTGTAAATTCTTCCATATATTATTTTGAAGAAAACCATAACTAAATGGCTCATTAAGCTTATTGTTTGTTAGTAACTGCAAGCCAAGACCTAGTTATTTAAGATCTCAGAGGTCACAAATTTTTTTTAGTGTAGATTAGCATTAGCAGGTAAAGTTTTTAACTCATTAAATTAAACATTAAGTTGTGAGTTCTGAAGTAAAACTTTGAAGAAAATGGCACATGCTTGTATGGTTGACACCATTCCAGTAGTATCAAAAAGCGAAGTATGCTGCTTATATACTGCCCCATAGTGCTTCGAGCACTCTCTATCAATTAGCTGTTTACTCCAAAATTAAATTAAATTAAATTTTAAAAATCAATCTTTGTTAACCTGATACTTTCTAGATGTGTTGGACTATAAGTTGCATAATATGAATTGCTGCCTGGGGATGATAGGATTTGTGATTCAAGATAGCTGGAAAGTGCCAGATTGGAGAATGATGCCCTAAAGCAGTTGTTCCCAACCTTGGGTAATCCAGATGTTCTTGGACTGCAATTCCCAGAAACCCCAGCCAGCAAAGCTAATGGTGAAGGCTTCTGGGAGTTGCAGTTCAAGAACCCCTGGGTTATCCAAGGTTGGGAACCACTGCCCTAAAGCACAGATCTAACAAATGTGCTCACTGATTTGAATCTCTCTTCAACTCCCCCCGCCCACTTATATTATTCACACACCTTTGTTCATACTGTCTGGATTGAAGAAGCTTAATAAAGAGTGATGCCTTTATTCTGTTTATAGGACATTGTTCCAGTGCAATACTGAATGAGGGCTGTAAGTGGCTGCAAAGATCATTCTGTACATCAAAGTAGAGAATTCTTAATCAGAAATATTTTGTGTGAATATATGCAGAATATTTTTCTGTGCTATAGAATTTTCTCCCCACCGCCTAAGACAAGCATGTTTATATGTGGTGATACAGTACCATTACACAAAAGGGGAGGGGTTGCTCTGGTTGTTAGCACAGAGTGGCAACTTTGGCATTCCTCTGATTTTAGCTCTTTCCAATCATCTTTGTATCTTTGCAAAGGCGACTGCTATTCTTTCTCTCATACACACAAACACTCACACACCTTGTGCTATGTGCTTATCTCCCACTGTTCCTGACAGTTCCCATGCAGTAGAATCAGTTTCTTGCTACAGTCAGGGAATTTAAAACAAAAGAATTAAACCTTTCACCTGCTGCTGTTGCAACCATGCCCATTTGCCCTTCTCTTTCTCCTGGCTGTGGCTCTGACTCTTATGTGCCTTGACTCCTGTTACAGCCCTAGCAAAACCAATAAATGAAAATTTTAATACCTTTAAAAGTATGTTGAAGAATGTCATGGGACACTTTTGTCAAAAGCTTTGCTGAAGTCAAGATATATTATATCCACAGCATTCCCATCATCTACCAGGGAGGCTATCCAATTCAAAAATTACTTGGCAGGATTTGTTCTTCACCAATCCTTCTGGCTTCTAGCTATCACTCCATTGTTTTCAGGGTGCTTATAGATTGACAGCTTTATAATCTGAATTTTCCCCAGGATTGATGTCAGGTTGATGTAGTTCTCAGGTTCTCCCTTTTTCAAGATAGAGACATTAGCCCTCCTCCAATCATCCAGCACTTCACCCATCATCCATGATTTGAAGAAAATAATAGACAGTAGTTCTGAGAATTTTTCAGCCAGCTCCTCCAATACTCTTGGATGCAGTTCATCCAGCCCTGGAGATCTGAACTCATTCAAAGTAATAAGGCATTCCTTGACTATTTACTTATCTGTCTCAAGCTGCAATATTGCACCCCTCCCATTTGCCAGGAGAGTCATAGACTCTCTTTTGGGAGAATGCCAAACTAAAGTAGAAAAAGAGCACTTCTGCCTCTTTATCGTTGTCTGTTGTCATTTTTTCCATCCTTACTGAGTAGCTGAGCCACTATTTCTTTTCCTATCTGTTGTTACATATGTACCTTCCTTTTAGCATCTCTTGCTAGCCTCAGCTCATTCTTTGCTACCAGTCTATATTCTTCCTTTGGGCCCTAGCCTTCTCTCCACTTCCTATATGTGCATGTTTTGTTTTAGGTCCTTTGTGAGCTTTTTGTGAAGCCCTATTTGTCTTTCTTTGCTGTCTTCCCCCTTTTTTTCTTGTTGGAACTGTTTGTAATTGTGCCTTGAGAATTCTTGGATTCCTTTTCTTGTTAGAAACTCCTCCAAAATTGTCTTTCCTAAAGTCTGGCATACATTTGCAGCTACGTACACTCAGGTTTTGCTTCCTTTGAAATCCAGAACTCAAGTATAACATGATTATTTTCCCCTGGAGTTTCCCTTACTGCCACTTCATCCACCAAGTCATCCCTATTTATTAGAATCAAGTCAAGGATAGCTAATCCTCAAGTTCCTTCCTTTCCTTTTTGTGGAAAAAAAATTATCAGCAATATGCGCCAAGAATTTCTTGGAAAGGCCATATTTGGCAGAATTTTCCTCCCAATAGATATCAAGATAACTGAAATCTCTTATTACCAATGCATTGTGCCTCTTTGAAATTCTTGCAATTTGTTTTGCAAAAATTTCATCTGCATCTTCGCTTTGATCGGGTGGTTGGCAATAGACTCCAACTACCATGTTCCTTTTATCTCTGCCCCAATAATTTTAATCTAGATGCTCTCAATTGGACAACCGAGCTCATCCCCCCATATTTCTTTGCAGAAATATGTATGTTTGACATGTAGTGTGGCTCCACCTTCTTTTCTGTTCTTTCTGAACAATTTATATCATTCAATTGCTGTATTTCAGTCTTGGGGGTCATCCCACCAAATTTCTATCATCCCTTATCAAGTCATAATTACGTTTAAGATTTTTATTTCTTCTTGTTGATTTCTCACACTCCTGTCCTTAGTATGTAGATACTGGAGATTGTGTGATTTGTGGTCTGGTTTCCTTCCTATATTTTTATGAAGACTCTATTTGTGCCTCGTCAGGGCTTCTTGCTCCGTTCCTCTTACTATGCATAAGCCTTCATTTATCTTTACCTCTGAGCGTGCATCAGTTTAAAGCCCTCCCGATGAAGTTCTTCATTTATAGAAGCCAAGCAACGTTGCTAGAGGCGTCCCTCTTGGCCTCTCCTGCCCAAACTCCTTTTCTAGTCAAGGGGCAACAGGGCAGGGCAAAGTCTTTAATCACCAGAAATTGCTGGTAGTGAAAAAGAACTGCTATTTCATAGTACAGAATTACAACCAGACTCAGTGGTAATGATAACAGTGGCACAGTGATGGTGGCAAAGCCTCAAAGGAAAGTAGTTACTTCTAAAGCAAGATGAAACAGAGCAAAACCTCCCTGATGTTAAAGCTTACATACTACCATCTGTTTAATCCTTGCCAGACAGCCTCTCTGAAAGATGCCAGATTTGGCTTAAGTGCCCTTTAGTTCCAGAAGATTTCTGCTAGAGGAGAATATGGAGAGGTTAATTAGGTCAGTGGTTCTGTAGTGCTAAAGATGAAGCTGTCATTTTGAGACCATTTTGCCTGCAGTCCAGTGACTGTGTGACCAGGCTTTAATAATTCAGGGGTTCTCTCATCCAAATTTTATTCCTTTTTGGCATGTCACAGCTAACACGTGCAAAAGAGAGGTCGTATAAATGGAAAGAATTATGCCTTCCAAGGGAATCAACAAAAAAATGTTGAAGGATAAAGTACTTCGGTTCATTGTTCTGGTTAGCCCTTCTCTCCTCTAAAGCATTTCATGACTTTCTTTCTACCTCATGCTTTCCTACCCTTTCCCTGCCACCCACAGTCTATTGGCATCATTGGCCTCACTGAATAGGCTTAGTCCACTCAGTTGTTTTTGATACCTCCCCCACTTTTTATAGTTCTTCCAAGCCAGAGATTTTAGTTTGTCCTTCTTCTCTGATGGGATGCAAATTTGTATATCTGCCCCAACTGGGGTGGGTGGGAATCCCCATTCCACTGGTTTAACTGGTTGCACTGGTTTAACACAAAAAAGTGATAGTTGAAACTATACTCCCTAAGGCAAAGAAATTCAGACCACAGATCCACCCCTTCACTCACAATATGGGTACACGGGTGCACCGTTTTTGTACCTTCTATCCCAAATAAATACTACATCATAGTCCCATTAGCTACCACAATCCCTATTTACCACATTATTAGGGGTGTGGAACAGCTGAAATGCACTTATTAAGAGAGACAACATTTAAAAACAGCACCCCATTGCTATTCAATGTTTTATATTCTTTAGTAAGTATAAACTGTTACTTTTAAAAATGGAAGAGATAACATGGAAGACTCTCATCAACCATAACTCATAACCTGAAGACTAGAATCAGCCACAACACTCACAACCTGAACATCAGAAAGAGAGAAGTACGGGTTACTTACCTGTAAACGTGGTTCTTCGAGTGGTCCTCCGTGAAGTCACCCATATCCAGTGCTCATGCACAAAGCTTCAGAACATTCTAGAGCAGGGGTCTCCAAACTTTTCAGAGTGAGAGCCACAACATATATGTTCCAGATTTTCAAGGGCTGAAGGAAGATGCACACGTGTATGCACGCCCGCCCACCCGCACTCCCGCCCGCCTGCACACCTGCCCACCCACACGCAGTCCTGCACACCCATCCGCACTCCTGCCCGTACGCACATGACCGCATGCCGGGCCAGGTAGAAAGGCAAGGCGGGCTGGATGTGGCCCATGGGTCTTAGTTTGGAGACCCCTGTTTTAGAGCCTAAAAATAGAGATCATTAGTCTCCACCCCCTCCCAGTGCACATATATTGGCGTGCAAGAGCCCAACCCTCTCAGTTCCTCATGGCCACTGCTGACAGATATTAAGCTATGAAAGGAGCATTACAGCCAGAGGGGAGGTGGGTGGGTTATGTAACTTCACAGACAGAACTTAAATTCATAAAGTCTCAGAAGTCTTTTATTAAGGTCTTCATGTTATATAGTATGAATACCATGTCAAAGACATATTATTTATCATTGTAAAAGAACATATTCCACACTCCAGTTTTTTTTATAATTTTTCCGGAAGAAAAGAAAAAAACGGCTTTAGAAAAAACAGGGGGGAAAACTTTTCCCCCCAATTTTTCTGGGCTTTTTTTTTCCAGGCCTTCCCATCTCTATGGAGGACCACTTGAAGAACCATTTTTACAGGTAAGTAATCTGTACTTCTTCGCGGTCTCTGTGAATCACACATATGGGAGACTGGCAAGTTTACTTACTGGCAGGTGGGATGTCATGCCACAGAAGCTGAAGGCCTTCTGCCCTGCCAAAAGCAGAAGCGGACTTGTCCCAGACATCCATCCTGTAGTGTCTAATGAACGTGGAAGCGCTGAGACCACGTGGCTGCCCTGCAAACTTCAGAGAGCCTCTCGAAAAGGCTGTTGAGGAGGACACAGATCTTGCAGCATGTGCCTCCACCAACTGTGGCAACAGCTGTTTAGCCAGCTGGTAAGATAACAAAGTGGTATAAACTACCCAGCACGAAAACTGCAGAATTGAAACTGGGGATCCCTTGGCAGAAGTATCATAGCACACAATCAAGCCTGGCATAGAACGGAAAGAGGCAGTTCAGGAGGTGTAAAAGGCAAGAGCATTTCTAACATTGAGCGTATGGAGGCTTTGTTCCAAGGGCGAGGAAGGGTCAGGAGAAAACGTGGGTAGCATGAGAGGTTGAGACAAAAGGTAGTGGGAGACCACTTTAGGGAGGAAGGAGACATCAGGATATGCTATAACCTTATCTTTGTAAAATTGCAGATACAGAGCATCATGAACATAACGGACTCACCTGACCAGCTGATGTGACAGCAAGGAGGAAAGCAGTAAAATAAGGTCACATGTAGCCATAGGTTCA
Organism: Intellagama lesueurii; assembly: GCA_037013535.1. Lineage (NCBI taxonomy): Eukaryota > Metazoa > Chordata > Lepidosauria > Squamata > Agamidae > Intellagama > Intellagama lesueurii. Next base: position 175,319,715 of record JBAJHW010000001.1, on the reverse strand, counting down.
AAGGGGGACCTTGTCAGGCAGGTGATAACCAACTGGAGAGACCATTGAGTTGGAGGTAGGTGATGATCAGCGTGGGTATGCTTGAGACCTTTTAGAAATAACTTCAGACGTGGGTGTTTGAAAAACTGCAACGCAGGGGAGCCATTGGGCTGATGAGAAACAATAGCAGCAAGGTAAACCTTGATTGGGGATGAAGATAAACCTTGCTGCTTGAGCTGAAGGAGGAACCCTAGCACCGTATAAAGAGGAGGAGTGGTGGCTGACTGAACTGTAGATGCGGCAAAGGTCTGAAACTGACACCAGTTGTAGTTATAAGTGTAAATAGTGGAGGGCTTCCTAGCTGCAGCTATCACTGCTTCGATTTCCATAATATCCTCCACACTAGGTTGAGGCGGTTGAATTCTGGGAGGAGAATTACCCCATTGTCCTGGGATACCAAATCCGGAGTTTTCAGAAGTCTGACATAGGACGCTGACATCCGGAGAAGAGGGGCAAACCAAGTTTGCCTGGGCCACCAAGGAGTTACGAGAATAGCATTGGCGTTCTCCTGGTTGAGCTTTTTGATCACTCTGTGAATCAGAGGAAATGGGGGAAGGAGGTAGAGAAGGTGACACCCCCAGCGGAACATGACTCTCCTAGGGATTGGGGATCACTTCCTGCATGTGAGCAAAAGGTCTCGCACTTGTTGTTCCACCTGGAGGCAAACAAATCTACCTGTGGTGTTCCCACATGTCACAGAGGGAGTAGAAGATATGATCATTCATCTCCCATTCGTGTGTTTGACTTTGCTTTCTTCTCAGATCATCCACAACCTTGCTGTCCTGACCTGCCAGGTGAATGGCAATCGGAAAGATGTGTTGCTTCACACATCACTCCCAGAAGTCCACGGACAGGAGAAGAAGGCGCATGGAGTGAGTCCCTCCCTGCTTGTTTATATAGTACATTGTAGTTGTGTTGTGGATGGCTACTTGTACTATGCTTCCCAACAGAAGAGATTGGAAAGCTCTGAAAGCATTGAATACTGCCAGAAGCTTTAACTCCTTTATATGAAGGAAAGAATCTCTGGGTGTCCAGACACTGTGAATTCAATGAAAAAGGCAATGCATCCCCCAACCAAGGAGGCTCACATTGGTAATGACCTGGATGGTAGGGATTAAAAGATGAAAGGGTCTCCCCATAGATAGGTTCACTGGATTGATCCATCACTGCAGTTGAGCACTGAGTTTCAGAGTCACCTGGAGGAGCTGAGTGGGATGATCCCACAGGGTGTCAAAAAAGAGAAAGAAGGGACCACATCTTGGGGCTCGCATGCAGAGTTACTGAGGCTGTGGAGGCCATAAGGCCCGGCAGCCGCTGAGTCTTGTGGGCTGAGACCATTACCCTTGGAATGAAAATACATATCAATGAGTGAATGTCTTGATAACAATTTGGGGTGGGGGGGATATGCCCTGGCAGTGATGGAGTAAAGGATTGCTCCAATGTAAGTCACAACTTGGCAAGGTTCCAGAATGGACTTGTCAAAATTGACCCAAAGTCCAAGGTTCTCAAGAAGGGACAGTTCACATGCCTCATTTTTGGAACCACCTACCATCAGCCAGTTGTCAATATATGGATAAATCATAATGTCCCAAGTGCGCAAATGGGCCGCCATGGGCACTGTACATTTGGTGAAGACCCATGGAGCCATGGAGAACCCAAAGGGGAGGGCTTTGAACGGATAGATGGATTGGCCAATGGCAAATCAGAGAAAATGATGATAGTCGGGCCTGATGGAAATATAGAAATACGCATCCTTGAGATCTATGACCATAAGCCAATCACCATATGCAATTCATGGAGACCACAAAGAAAAATAGGATATTGAGAAGAGCTGAAAAAGTTCCTATATATCTGCACTCCTGCTCTTAAACTCAAGCAAAAGCTTTGCTTGCCTTCTGGCTGTTAATAATGACTGACTTAATAATTATGTGCCATCAAGTAGATTCTGACTTATGGCAGCACTTCCCGAGGTTCTCTAGGTATAAAGTGCCCAGATGTAGTTTACCAGGCCTTCCTGATGATGATGTTCTGGGACTGTGTAGCTTGCCCAAGGCCACAAAGGCTGGCTCTTCTCCCAGAAACATGGTGGAGAATCCTTGACTCGTGTGCTTCAAGCTGGGGTGCTACTACTGTACAACCTACCCCACAGTTTGTGCTGGAGTTGACATGATTAAATTTGATATATTTTGCATCAACTACATGATGTATAGTTAATTGCAAGGAAGCACAGTCTTCAAATCACATCCCTTTGTTTGTTTGTTTGTTTCTAGCACGTATAATTGCCTTTTTTGGTCGAAAGGGGCAGTGGCGAGTCTGTCCTAAGGTGACACTTGTTTTAGGAAATGACACAGTGTTGAACTGATACAACAGTGAAACTGGGGTGCTTATCTGACATAACACTAAATTTGGAAAGCAAAATTTACATAAATGGAGAAGAGACAAAAGGTGCTCACTTAAGATATACGCTCCTGTCATACTGCCATACTACACCCCTCAGGAGAGTATGACAGTATAGCAGGAGCATTCCTCTCAAGTAAGAGCTTGCTTCTTCTCAGAACAATTTTTTAAATTATGCTTTTCCAGTAGAGTGCTATCTTAGAGACTGCAGTTTCACATGTTCTTGTATTAATTCAGTGCTATGTCATTCGCCAACATTCTTTTTAATAAAAGAGGCAGGATGAGGGCAGTGTTAATGCCCGCCCTGGGCAACTTGTGATCCTGGTGAGAACTGTAGTTATTTGAGATGCAGTACGGATGCCTGCCCTGAAAATTGCCAGGGATAATTAAACATTCCGTGTGAATGACAACAGTGATATAACTGCCATAGCAAACTTCAAATCAACACGAATCAACCCACAACACCCTCTCTGTCTAGTTGCACCCTCACTGAACTATCCAGCTGGCTGATGCACCCTGCAAGGATTGGCCTTCTCAGTCAGAAAAGATTCCATACCCAAGTGAGGGCCAAACTACACTTATCCATATCTTTGCATCACAAGTCTTTAAAAAAGGCAAAGTGCACCAGCTAATTAGGCACAGGATCAGAGCTGGCAAGGAGGAGAAGTGTAAACCTTGATTATTGAGGAACTCATCTCTTTTAAAGTTAGTATTTACTTTGGTAGAAATTTTGCCACTCGTGTACCTATGTGAAGCATATATTTTCAGATATCTCCTTGAAATATATGCTTTTTGTAGTCACAGTCCAACTATGCTAACCACTTTATAGCCTGCTTATTTCATTGAGAGAGTTAGCCATGATTTCTCTAAGAAATCAATGGGGCCTGAAAGGCACTCAACTTTGGCTAGATTGTGTATTTTATTAATTTATTCACACATAGAGCTCGCAGGATAACTCAGTGAGTTAGGTATCTGGCTGCAGAGCCAGAGGTTGGGTGTTTAATTCTCCACAGTGCATCCCAGAAAATTCAGCCTGTGTGGCCTTGGGCAAGTTGCACAGTCCCAGGGCACTCCCAGAAGAAGGGAATGGTAAACCAGTTCTGAGTACTCTGTACCTAGAAAACCCTGAAAAAGGGTCACCATGAGTCATAATTGATTTGACAACACACAACTATTATTATTACATACACACAAATAACTGTAATTCATTTTTTAAGCATCATACTTTAAAAGACAAATAAACACAGCTGTGATTAACTGCCTCTCATCTGTTGTGATAGATGTCCTGGTGAATAATTGGTTGTGTGATCCAGTGATCTGTGGGTATTTGCAAATAGGAACCAAGTAGGATAGTATAATTCAGAATATAACGACTTTCTCTTTTCCCCTCATTCTTTTGTATTACTCTTCTCTTTGTGAAGTTCAACAAAATCTCTGACAACTTTAAAGCCATTCGTTAATTTCTGTCAGTAGAGTACAGAAGCATTGACTCTGCTTCAATTATTATTTGAAGTCAAGCACTAAAAAAATACAAAAGCCTAAATGCTGAAGAAAAAAAGGCTAGTATCAAGAAGAGAAAAGGCACTTTAGATGATGATAACCTGTCCCCACCGTCCCTTTCTAAGTGAAAGGCATCCTCCGTGTTTAATGTGACAACTTGACTCCAAGTTTTGCAAAAGGTGTCTGTTACAAAGACGATCCCTTAATTAGGAAGACGGAAAAAAACAAAACAAAACAAAAAATCCTCCAGTATCGGCAACCAACCGGCTCTCTGTACAAATCCAGGTTTGAACAAGGAGTCTAGCAAGGCATTGTTCCAGCACTGCAGCGTGAAAAAGTAGGTCACGGAAAGTAGGTTTGAGAGAACAGAGAACTGAACTTGTCACCTCAGATTCCATCGGAGTCGAAATTGAAAACTGCCAGCATGATCTAGCGAGTGGAACTGGGTGCTCGGCGTTAAGACAAGCCGTCAAGATGCAAGGCGAACCTTCATAATCTCAGCATCTCTTTTACAGGGATGAGGGAAAGGGAATGAGGGCGAGAGAAAGACTCTTGACACATTTGGACATAAACACTTTGAGAGACATCTTGGATTTTGAGGTTGCTCTACCATTTCCTGTGAATGCAATTCCATTTAAATCAATGGGATCTAAAAATGTCTAGGACAGCAATGTCATGGGGCAAAGAGCGAATCACATAATTCAGCAGACTTGCATGTTTTAAAAGCTAACGTCTGTGTGTAGTGTACTATTGTTGGTTTAAATAAGCACAGTATCATTTTCTAGCCCACTCTAGATGTTGAAAACTCTTTTCAACGACACCATTGGTCCCCAAACTTGAAGTGTCTGATGTTATTAGACTACAAGTCCCAGAAGCCCTAGCTAGCACAGACAATGGCCAGGGTTTCTAGGAGTTACAGACCAGGAAAATCTGGGGGCCCAAATTTGGGAACCTCTGTACCAGATAGAGCCGTCGAATCCATGAGTGTGACTTTTTAGGAAAAGGCCGGACAGGATAGTCCAATACCATTTGCTGTCTGTGACTGAGTAGCAAACACCCTCAGCCCCAAAGTCAAAATCAATACGGCTGGCAAGATGGTGTTATTTGGGCAAATGAATCAGAAAATCTTACAGGCACTTGCCCCTGTTTTGAGCAGTGAAAAGACAATAAAGAGAACTGACACTACTAACCATTTGCTGCCTTTCTGTGACATCAAAAACCTGCTTCCCAAAGTAGATGCCTCACTCTGCCTTAGGTAAGGGCCAGCCTTGAAGTCTGCTCTATAAAGTAGTCATCTAAGGGAGTTTATTGACAGGCATTGCTTTGGTCACCTTGGTGGATGACCTGTTCCGGGAACTGGACAGGGGGAGTGTGTCCCTGTTGGTTCTGTCAGACCTCTCAGTGGTTTTCAATACCATCAACCATGGTATCCTTCTGACCTTTTGTGACACACCCACATGTCACAAAAAGAAACCTCAGCACCTCTGTAAGAAGTTGAAAAAGAAGCGGGGCAGCAGCAGCTGTGTTGGGGGCTTGAAGGCTGGGGGGCCTGTGGCTAGAAGCATTTGCTTTTGAAACAGGCACGAAGCCCTTTCCATGTTTTCCCATTAACTGGATGGAGATAACAAGCACGTTGATAGCATCTCTGGGATGTGATTTGGAGGCACTGTTTTACAGTGGCTCTGGTTTTTTTCCTGGGGGTAATGCTAGGGGACTCCTGTTTGATACCCTGCTCATTGGCCTGTGGGGTTCCCCAGGATTCTGTTTTGTCTCCTATCTTATTTAACATCTACATGAAACTGCTGGGAGAGATGGTCCAGAGGTTTGAGGTTCGGTGTCACCAGTATGCAGATGACATCCAACTATCTCTCTTTTCCATCTAAATCTGAGGAAGCCGTTTCAGCTCTTGATCCATGTCTGATGTCAGTAATGGATTGGGTGAGGTGAATAAAATGAAACTTAATCCAGATAAGACAGAGGTGCTCCTGGTCAGTCACAAGGCAGATCAAGGAATAGGGATGCAACTGGTGCTGGATGGGGTTACACTCCCCCTGAAAACACAGGTGTGCAGCTTGGAGGCACTCCTGGATTCATCTCTGAGTCTGGATGCCCAGGTTTCAGTGGTGGCCAGAAGTGCCTTTACACAATTAAAACTCGTGTGCCAGCTGCACCTGTTCCTAGAGAGGTCTGATCTGGCCACAGTAACACATGCCTTAGTTACATCCCTAACTGGATTACTGTAACACACTCTGTGTGGGGTTGCCTCTGGAAAAGTGTCCAGAAACTTCAGCAGATCCAAAACATGGCAGCCAGATTGCTAACTGGGGCTGGTTACAGGGATCACATAACCCCCTTGTTATAGCAGTTCCACTAATTCCCATCAGTTTCCGGGCACAATTCAAACTGCTAGTTCTAACCTATAAAGCCCTAAAAAGTTTGGGTCCACTCCATCTCATGGATTGCATCTCCCTTTATGAGCCTGCTTGGGTGTTAAGATCATCAGGAGAGGCCTTTCTCTTGGCCCCACCACCTTCACATGTGGGTTTGGTGGGGACATGGAAGAGGGCCTTCTCTGTTGCTGCTCCCAGACTCTGAAACTCCCTCCCATGGGAAGCTAGGCTGGCCCCATCATTGCTGTCCTTCTGCAAGCAGACAAAGACCTTTCTCTTCAGGCAAGCTTTCCCTCAGTGACTGGCTGCCTGAGTGGGGTTTTGAAATGGATGGCTGTACCTTACTGCTTTGAATGCGTTTTTTGGTGTTAGTTTTGTTTATTGTTTTTTAGTGTGAGATTTGCTTGATTCTTTTTAGCATTTATATACTTACTGTTTTTAAGCGTCTTTTAATTATGTAAGCTGCCTTGGGTCCCCTTTAAGGAGAAAGGAGGGATGAAAATATTTTAAATAAATAAAATAAAATAAAATAAATTGCAAGGCAGAGAAGTTTTTTAGGTCAGAGATGAGCTGGACCAAAAACACACAGAGGAGGGTTGTCAAGCTGCAGTGAAAGGATCTGGCTGCTGGGAAACCTGCAGGAAGGGTGTGAGTTGAACATGGAACAGCCCTCATCACACCTTCTTGCCCTCCAGAACTCAGTATCTATATTTATTAAAAAGGAAGCAGTCTGTCTGAAAATATCTACTCTCTGATGCAGAAACCTTCCCCCAAATCCCTGACGGCCCAGGATTTTCTGAAGTTGCTGAGTTCTGAGGAAAATATAAAGCAGCTCTTTATTTTGCAAGCCACTATCAGAAGAACTGATGCAGGTGTAAGTTAAGTATGTTGGATGTACAGTTTTGAAGACAAGGCTAAAAAAGAAATAAAAAGCAGTAACAGTGTTAAATTGTGACTTTTCAGAAGCAAATCAAATGGCTCTCAATGAGACTGACTGAATTATTTAATTTCAAATCCACCTTTCTCCCAGGGAAAGGGACCCAAGGTAACTTTGATAATAATTATTATGTGCCATCAAGTCAGTTCTGACTTATGGCAACTATTTCCAGGGTTTTCAGGCCACAGAGTACTCAGAAGTGATTTACAATTCCTTTCCTCTGGGGTTTTTCTGGGTCTGTTTAGCTTGCCCAAGGCTATGCAGGCTGGCTGCTTGCCTCCTGGGACGCACAATGGAAAATTTGACTCTGCAACCAGATGCCAAGCTCACTGAGCTATCCAGCCAAGGTGACTTAAAAGGATTTTAAAAATACAACCAACTGCACCATTGAAAACAATTAAACATACCCTGTTTCCCTGATAATAAAACCTAACCTGAAAATAAGCCCTAATATGATTTTTCAGGATGCTCGTAATATAAGCCCTACCCCAAAAATAAGCCCCAGTTAAGTGAAACCCCGCCCTCCACCATTGTGCAGCAACCAGAAGAAGATGACATGACTGCATTTGAATAAATGTAGATTGTTGTATATGAAAAAAATAAAACATCCCCTGAAAATAAGCCCTAATGTGTTTTTTGGAGCAAAAATTAATATAAGACCCTGTCTTATTTTCAGGGAAACACAGTAGTCATCATTAAAAGGCATTTAATAAAAGATATTAAATAAAAACCTTTAAAAAAAACAATTTCAAACACCATTTAAAATGATGAAAAACGTAATTCCTGCCTTAAAATCCCTTCCTGAGCAGCAATTTACTCATTAAAAGCCTGCTTAAAAATCAAGGTCTTTGCCTGCCCATGGAAGGAGACCAGTGAGGGAACCAGCCTGGTCTCCCATGGAAAGAAGTGTCATAGCCTGGGAGCAACCACTGAAATTGCCCTCTCTCATGTCTACACCAAGTGTGCCTGAGAGGGCAATGGAACCAAAGGAATAATTTGATCTCAAGACCTTAAACCCCAGAGAGGTACAGTCCATCAGATAGCCTAGAGCCAAGTTGTTTAGGACTTTAGAGCAGTGGTTCTTAACCTTTGTTACTCAGGTGTTTTTGGACTGCAACTCCCAGAAGCCTTCACCACCAGCTGTGCTGGCTGGGGTTTCTGGGAGTTGCAGTTCAAAAACACCTGAGTAACAAAGGTTAAGAACCACTGCTTTAGAGGTCAAAGCCAGAACTTTGAACTGTGCCCGGAAATGGAGTAGTAAATAAAGAAATCCACAACTGATTTGAATGTGTGTCAGCGTACAGGGCTGGGCTGAAGATGACTGTCCTATTTCAGACCTATCATTTATTTAAAATTCAAATTGATTGCAGTTTAGAGGAAAACAACATGTAGCTACCAAGCCTACAGCCGCATTCTCCTGTAAGCTGTGGGAGATTTGTTTGAATCTATGCTAACTAGCTGAGATCACTTCCCATGAATGTAAACCGCAGAAAGGTCAGAATTCCCAAACTGTGGAAGTGCCTGGGAGATCTCTGAAGCGTCTCTTTCCCTGTTTTCATTGGGCAAGGCTGCTATCAACATGCTTGCTAGTTAATGAGAGAACATGGAAAGGGCTTCGTGTCTGTTTCAAAACCAAATGCTTCCAGCCACAGCCCCACCCCCAGCCTTCAAGCCCCCAACACAGCTGCTGCTGCTGCCCAGCTTCTTCCAGAGGTGCTGAGGTTCCTTTTTCTGACACATGGCTGTCTGGGGTTCTTGGGTTCCTATTCCATCAGCAGACCTTTAACTGAAGAGGGCTTTGCTTGCTATCTCTCCTATGCTTATTCTCTCCCTTGCACCTTTTCTCCTGGCTAATAGCTTTAATGTGTCCCAAACAGATCTGGGCTGCTGCCCTCTGCCAGTGGGTCATCATTTATTCACACAATTGAAGCCCCCAAAGCAGCCTTCTGCTAGCTGTCACTCGGCCCGGGGGCTAATACCGCATGGCCAGCTGCCAATCACTAAGAATGATGACATCATTTTCATGTCCAACATGACAAGTCTAGGGTGGGATCAAGGAACAGGAACAAGATACATAAGCATACTTTCCTAGATAAAGGAGTGTGTGTGTATGTGTGCATGTTCACACAGATGCACACTTTCCAATCTGATGACTGCCATTTATTTCCTATACCTCGGGCACAGGGAACTAACTAGTCTAAAGCAAATGGCACAAAGAACTTCGGAAGCACTAGGATTCTAACTATTTTTCTTACATTTCCTAAAAATCTTGAATAGTTCGCTGCCTTGGACTTACAGAGGAAAGGTGGGCTTGGGCAGGTTTTGAAGGGGGTGCCATTTATAGGGCTCTCTGTAGGCATTTTGTTGATCTTGTATATGTGAGAAAATAGCCATCAAAAAGTGCAAGACATGATAACAGCCTAGTTTTGGGAAATTCCATGTCATTTTTGCTGGACTGGCAAAGGAAGTCAGTATGCCTTTTGTGTAAGGCCACTTATTCAGGGCTGGTGCTACCACAGGCAGAGAGAGACAACCACCACGTGTCTCAGGCACTGGCAGGGGCAGCCACACTGAGCCTCCGGCCATTCCCCTCTCTTCTACAACAAAGCTCTGAGGGTCACGAAATCAATCCTGTACCCCATTAAATTAGATCTGCCAAATGAAGCAATTAGTCAAATTCAGGCATCAGATCTACCATGGATTTGCATGCAGACTAATTGTACTGTGAAGTGTTCAAAAGTAGAAATAAAAAAAGGAATAAATATTGCATATGATGGTAGACCAGTGATTTTTGGTTTTGACAGCATTTTCGCCCCTTAGCTTTTAAGCCCCTTTAACATGCCTGCCCATATGCAAAGCAGTTTGTGGTGGACCCCTGCCTTTTCTTTGAGAAACACGCAAAAATGCCTAGGAGCATTTCTCTGATGAAAAATGGCCCAGGATGATACCTGGGCACAGGAATAAATGCATCTGCTTTTTTCTTAGAAGAAACTTCAGAAAAAAGGCACCTGCCAGTTATGCTAGGCTTTATGCCTGGTGCAACAGGGAACAGGTAGTTAATTAACACATGCCACTGTTGTTAACCTCTACCAGTAAGTCTCATTATAACAGATTAATGAAAAGCACTTTTAGACACATCAGAAAGAGGTTACACTGAGGGGTTTCTTTATAGCCATGTTTCATTATCTTGCTAAGCACCTCCACTCCCTATGCATGCTGTTAATGTGCATTTGAATATTGTGTTTAGCTGTGTCAGTAAAATAAACAATGGGCTACAGGAAGATATGGCAACACTGGAGCCCCATTGGCTCTTATTTCACCTCAGGCTCTCACCAGATTTGCCAGGTGTCACATGGAAATGGAGAAATACAAGCTTTGTTACAAGAACATACAGATTCCCTTTTTATTATAAGAACGCCACAAGTTCCAGATATTTATGTCAGGCAGTCCCACTAATGCAGTCCTTCTGTGTCCTACAAAGGAAACCTTTTGACTTCTTTCTTTATTGTACCACTTGTACCATCAAAGAGGCAGTCCCGAAACCAGCAAAACCAGGGAGCTGGACAGGGGACAGATTGTATTTGTCTTCAGTGTGGAAGGGATTGTCACTCTCGAATTGGCCTTCTCAGCCACACTAGACGCTGTTCCAAGTCCTCCATACAGAGCACGTTACCATAGTCTCTCGAGACTGAAGGATGCCTACAGTGTACCATGAAAATAATACCAAGGTTTTTTATTTCTATGACTTATTTATAGGTGAATTAATTAGTTTTTCAACAGAATTTTAAAGGTTAAAACTGGCCACTTCTATAGTTCTAAAGTTATTTAGTGAAGCTACACATTTAGAGCTTAAATGAACATTGAAAAAGGTGGCTTTAGTCAGCTTGATATCATGAAAACCTTAAGCAAACCATGAGAATGGGCTCTCATAAAAATGGGCATCTTCCAAAAAAATTATAATTAAATTTTAGCATCTTCCTTGTTAACGGTCTTGGGGGAGGGGGTCTGTCCCACACACTGTGAGCTTCACTTCTTGCCCGTCATGAAGTCGGAGACTTCTAGTTCTGTCTGTCTCCCAAATCTGGGTCCCCGTTACCTCCAAAGTCTGTGCAGCCTGTTGTGCTCCTAACGGCAATACCACAATTTCAGGGGAAATTATATACCCCTTTTATTTCCTGCTTATCATTTCCAGTGAAGGAGAAGGCTGTCTTCCATGTCCCCCTTTTGCTCCTTCAGAGTAAAGGGTTCTCTACGAGAGAAGGGTGCGTCTGGCATGAGAGAACTGGGAAACCTTTACCGTTTTGTGGCTTGGAACTTTTCTGGGGACTTCACCAATCACAATTTATCACCATCATCATCATCTTAGAACTGTAGAGCTGGAAGGGACCCCACGGATCATCGAGTCCAGCCCCTATCAAGGAGGCACAGTAGGGAACGGAACTCCCAACTTCTGGCTGCACAGCCCGATCTCTAAAGAAATGAGCTATCAAGCAGTCCTGCAACCCTATACAACTCTGTATTTAGCCCTCCCACTTTTATAAATTACCTAGAATAAAAACAAAAGCGATGTTTTTAGTTCCCAATTATGCTTCCTTAATTAACAACAAAACTGGAACAGCATGAGGGTTGGGTGGGGAGAAGACTGTTTCTATCTTCAGGGACTTCTATCTTCAAAGGACTGTTCTAAAATTGTGCTATTGCCATTCTGAAGCTGCTTTCGTGGGCTTATTTAGGGAAATAGTTTGCTACTTTCCAAGCCATGCTTTGGAAATATCATATTCAGGGTGGAAAGGGATTTCTTGTATTCCAAATGTGCAAATAACTGGTGGGGCTATTTTTAAAGGGCAGCACCTACATTATCCCTTCCAATCAATACCTGACAGCTGCTGTGGGGACGAGCTGTTGCTATGGGTTATGGAAAGGCACATGGCAACAATGGCCTTTAACATCACATCCTCCACTGAGACAGCGTCTCTCAGGAGAGATGACCTTTTCTTTCCTCTCCCCCTCCCTTGCCAGAGTATACTTATAGATTTCTCTCTGTCATAGAATTGTCCTGCTATACTTCAAATGCACAAGCAGATGCATTTTGACATAGACTTGAAGCATGCAACAATTGTTCCTATCTACTTTTAATGCAGTGGAACATTTCAATATGGAGTACTGTATTACGAAAAGCAACCTCCATGTGCAGAGGTACACAGAGAACGTATCTTAAAAATTTATATTTTTAGGTTTATTTACCACATTTATATCCCGTTTCCTCCAACAACGTGCAGGTGATACACACAGACCACCACCTCCTCACTTCATCCTCAGGGCAACCGTGTGAGTTTGGTTATTGTACCGTTTGTTCCTTTAGCAGAAACAGAATATATCCCATTACAAAGGGTCCAAAAATGAATTTTTTAGATGCTCCTCCTGAAATGGAAAAAGGACTGACACAATTGCTTCCAGACAGGAGATGATGCCGGCATGGTAACCATTTTGTGAGGCTAAAGGGAACAATCTTCTTGTGCCTGAGCCATGAATTTTCCTTCCTCTCTGAGTGTTTGTGTGTGAAGATAATAAAAGATGAGAAAATGTATGTGTTGGGGGAAGGGATTTAGTATGCCAACAATCACCATCAAACCTTTAATTTACCCACTGTAATAACACATTGGCCGCTTCCTTTCACCAAGGGTCTCATGAATTTTCTTCTGTTTCCTCCTAGGCTTTATTTATTGAAATAATCAATAATTCAGGGAAATCCTATTTTAAAAGACCTACAGCAGAATTTTGCCCAGAGGTTTGTCCAGAAGGAACCTCACTGCTGATGAGGCAGAATAACACCCCTTCCTCCCTCCCCATTGTGTACAAATGAATATGGAAGTTTTAAATAGGGTATTTTTTTAGACTTCAGTGGTTCCCAACCACTGATACCCATATATTATTGGGCTAAAATTCCCAAAAGCCTTTGCCACTAGTTGTGCTGATCAAGATTTCTCAGAATTGTAACCCAAGAACATCTGGGGACCCAAGGTTGGGAACCACTATTTTAGAAGAATACATGTTTTTCCCAGTTGCACCAACTACACCTGAGGGCAAACTCCACTAACTTTTGTGCAACCTACGCTGATCAACCACTGCCTGCCTAATGTCACATAGGTCTCCCTCGTGCTGCCAAAACAGCTCTGATATGTCAAGGCATAACCTGCATAAGACCTCAGAACGTGTCCTGTGGCATCTGGCCCCAAGACATGAGCAGTAGATCCTTTAAGTCCTGAAAGTTGCAAGGATGGGGCCTCCATGGATCAGATTTGGTGTTCCGGTGCATCCCATAGATGTTTCATTGGATTGAGGTCTTGGGAACTGGGAGGCCAAGGCAACACCTTGAACTCTTTGTCATGTTCCTCAAACCATTCCTGAATAATTTTCACAGTGAGGCAAGGTGCATTATCTTGCTGAAAGAAGCCACTGCCATCAGGGATTACCACTGCCATGAAGGGGTGTACGTGGTCTGCAACAATCTCTAGGTAAGTAGTATGTGTCAAAGGAACATCCACGTGAATGCCAGGATCCAAGGTTTCCAAGTACAGTGGTGCCTCGCTAGACGATTGCCTCGCAGGACGAGGAAATCGCTAGACGATGCCTTTTTGCGATCGCTACTGCGCTTCGCAAAACGATGTCTCTCTATGGGGAATTTTTGCTAGACGATGAGGTTTCCCCATAGGAATGCGCCGACTAGTGGTCAAAAGCTGTCAGTGCAGCTGTCAGTGCATTCCGACGGGGACCCTCACTCGCTAGACGATATTTCCCTATGGGAGATTTCGCAAGACGACGAGTTTTCCCTTTGGAACGCATTGAAGAGATTTCAATGCATTCCAATGGGAAAACGTGCTTCGCTAGACGATGTTTTCGCTAGACAGCGATCTTCGTGGAACGGATTAACATCGTCTAGCGAGGCACCACTGTATAATATTGCCCAGAGCATAACACTGCCCCCAGCTGGCCAACCTTCTTTCCATAGTACATCTTGTTACCATCTCTTCCCCAGGTAAACGATGCACATGCACCCAGCCATCTACCTCATCTAAAAGAAAACGTGATGGAATGGGAGACCAGGAAACGTTCTTCCATTGCTCCATGGTCCAGTTCTGATACTCACATCCCCATTGTAGGTGCTTTTCGCAATGGACAGGGGTCATCATGGGCACTCTGACTGGTCTGTGGCTACGCAGCCCCATATGCAACAAACTATGATGCACTGAGTGTTCTGACATCTTTCCAGCATTAAGTTTTTCAGCCATTTGTAGCTCTTCTGTCTGACCAGACGGGCTAGCCTTCGCTCCCTGTGTGCATCAATGAGTCTTGGGTCCCCACAACCCTGACGCCGGTTGTCCTTCCTTGCACCACTTTTGGTAGGTACTAACCATGGCATACCAGAAACACCTCACAAGACTTGCCATTTGGGTGATGCTCTGACCCAGTTATCTAGCCAGCACCACTTGGCCCTTGTCAAAGTCACTCAGATCTTTTCGCCTGCCCGTATTTCCTGCTTCCAACACATGAAATTCCAATAATGACTCTTCACTTGCTGCCTAATATAGCCCACCCCTTGACAGGTGCCATTGTAACAATATAATCAATGCTATTCACTTCACCTGTCAGTGGTTTTAATGTTGTTCAGTGTACGTCCAAGCAGACATGTAGATGAGCACTGTTAAGTATTTATATGTTTGTCTGTCGCACACATTTGTTTATATGGCCTTTCCTCCAATAAGCATACAGAGCTCTCCTTCTTCCTCACTTTCTTCTCTGTACATCCCTGTCGAGCAGTACAACTGTCCCAAGATCATTTAGTGAGTTTCATGGCTAGGTGAGGATTTGAACCTGGTTCTCCTAAGTCTCAGCCCCACATTCTTGACCTCATGGGCTTCAGTAAGGACAATCTTTGTGAGTTAATACTACTGACTGAACATGTTTGGTGTAGATCAGGGAAGGTATAGCCCTATAAATGTTATGATATTGCAAATCCCATCATCCCTCACCAGTGCCAGTGCAGGTTGATGGAAGTGGCAGACAAACCACAACTGAAGGGTCACATGCTCCCCACCCCTTGTTATAAGTGGTTTCGTCACTTGCACTCTATATAATTATTATCTCCTACACTTCTTCACTCCTGCACCATCTCAGATCTGACCAATCCATTCAAGCCATCCATTCAAGCTAATGGCATGTTTGCATATGAGAATGAAGTGCAAATGGTCCAAGATGTACACAGATGGCTACTGGAACAGGGCAGATGAATGAGTGGTCCGTGCTGTAGAACAAGCAAAGTGCGACAGCACTGGGGCAGAGGGTCTCCCTCTATTCTGGTCCACAAGGCACTCCTGGGAGCAATGACATATCCATGACCTTTGTCCTCCAAATCATGCCAAAAGGCAATCAAGCTGCATTTCAGAAGAATCATTCTCTTCCTCCTGGGATTATTTTCATAGACCGTCATCTGTATCTCCTTGCTGTTGGTTATACAAAACAAATGTGTACATCAATGTGGCAGCTACAGATTAAAAGCATATTTTTAGAAGACAGGCTATTGATTTATAGACATGGCCTAAGATTACATTTATTATTTGTATTTTACTTAAAAGCATGTAATTTAAGCATATGTGTCTCAGACTCAAACATCCACATTCTCTCCACTTTACACTTGAGAGGATAAACCCTTTCAACAGATCCCCAAGGAGTTTATGGACTGAAGTATTTGTTTGTTTCCCTGCCACAAAGGGGGTTGTTTGTTTTTTTAAGAGTTTGTTGCGTACTTAATAACACAGCTAACCTATGCTTGGGTGTGGAGGTT
Organism: Intellagama lesueurii; assembly: GCA_037013535.1. NCBI lineage: Eukaryota > Metazoa > Chordata > Lepidosauria > Squamata > Agamidae > Intellagama > Intellagama lesueurii. The sequence goes on along the minus strand of JBAJHW010000001.1, from coordinate 175,303,610 downwards.
TAGTAACATGGAATGAAGGGATGAATTCAGTCTTACAGCTCATCCAATTGAGCTTGTGCTTACCTTTTGTTGTTAGCATCCATAAAAATACAGTCCACCTTTAGACAAAGGCCGGTGCATTTCAAGGGCAGCCAGTCTCACAACAAACTGCAGCTCTTTGCTCTGAATACCCTACACAAGCAAAGGCATACCTAAATTAAATTGTACACCCATTGAAAGACTTGAAACGAGCTGTTTAGGTGCTAATCCTAGCAACTTTAATGAGACCAGATATCTTCAGTCTAAGATTTGCTAATTATTTCCAATTACTGCATAGCAGAGCAAATCAAAATTCTAAAAGGAAATTCTAAAAATGGAGGCAGCCCAAACAAAACATTATAAGTTGGAAACTGGGCTTTAGATCAGCACCAAATTTGGCACAGATGTAGCAGACAGGCTGCTCTTGCTCAGTGCCAAACTCAGGTAAAGGGCTTTTGAGTTATGGTTTTTTAAAAGTAAAAATATTCCCCTCTCCATTCAGAAACAAATGACCTCAAACATTCCCAGATTTAAAACATATCCAAAAAATTGAAAAGACTAATCTTGCTTATTTTGAAAGAAAATGGTTGGCCTCACTTGCTTGAAAAAAAAAATTGGAAGAAATCTAGGCTACAGGGGATGAAATACTGATCTTCAAAAAAGGCTTTTCAAAAGGATAAAACAGTAGTTTTGTGGCCTGGAACTGGGATGTTTGGAGGGCAATGAAAGGTCACCAAAAAAATATCGAAAGGCAGGTCTTCTTTGAAGAGTCAGTACAACAACTACAACAACAACATCCCCAAGCTTGCTTTAAAGAAAGTAATGGAATGACTGCCCTCCAAAAAGGGATATTTTGCTATGTATCTCCAGGGAATTAGCATACAATTTTGCAAGGCTTATTCAGAGTATATTTGCATTACAGAAGCACAGAGCAATTGTCTGCGACCCAGCCCTAAGTGCTTTCAGTAAACAGTCTCTCGGGATTTCTGAAACCAGGCTCCTGACACAAGTCTACAAAGGGGAAATCAGCTCCGGGTCTGATGCAATCTGAACTTTTGACCATTTCAGTCAGGACCCAATTAGTTGTCTCTCAGGAGGAAAGTTTTTAAACTCCTTCCTGGTCAATCATGCATTACAAAGGGATTCTGTGTCTGGTTGTAACAATATGTAAAAAGATATCCAAAAAAGAATAGAGAACAAAGCTTCAGAAGCTCACATGTTTAAGGTGTGAAAATACTGTTTTTTGCTTTGTAGCTGGTGATGGTCTTATTCAATGTTGGTAGTGCTTTGGTGCTTATATCCTGTCATAGTTTCAACCATTCCGCCTGTTTTATCATTATACAGTTGTCTGGTAATTAAGGAAAAAAACTCCAGAGATGTTATGTGCCAGTCACTCACTTCTGATGTGTGGTGACTATATGTGTTAATTACCTCCCAAATGCCATATCATTAACAACTCTGCTCAGATCTTGCAAACCAACACCACCACATGTTAGGTTGTTCACTCTTCCTACTGCCCCCTCTTCCTAGCAATGTTATATTTTCCAGTATGTTCTGCTCAGGTCTTGCAAACTAACAGTTGTGGCTTCCTTTATTGAGACAATCTCCTTCATATTAGGTCTTCCTCTCTTTCTACTGTTCCCCACCCACCCACTTTTCCCAGCATTATTGTCTTTTCTGGTCAGTTCTGTATTTTCATTATATGTACAGGATAGAATAACTTCCATTTATTCATTTTTGCTCTAGTGAGAATTCAGGCTTGACTTGATTGAGTACCCACTTGTTGCTCTCATCTGTCTTTGGTATCTGTATGGCTCTCCTCCGACTCTACATTTCAAATGAGTTGATTTTTGTCCCTGCCTTTCTTTACTACGTTCACTCACTGGAAACCAAGGTCAAAATCATCCATACTGTCTTTTCTAACTCCCAGTTCTCCTTTTTAAAATATTATTTCAAAAGGAGAAGGGACATATTTTGGAAAACATGCAAACAGCATGTTTATAGAGCTTTTGGTCTGATATAGCTTTTCTTCCTCAGGTTGTCTATCCCAAGGAAACAGTTTGGAAACTGGAACATAGGATTCTAGTCTGCATTCTGCGGAGTGGGCATGGCAACATTAGTTTATCTGATAGGTTAAAGGGTTTATGTGTTTCTCTATTTACTCACATTTTTGCTTCACAATTTCATTCAGTCCAGAACAGCCCTTCAAAATATTTTGGTACTGACTGCTGCCACAGCCTAGCTGTTCTTGCTTCTGTCTTTTCCCAGTAACCATAGTACTGATCATGCGCTCATCTTCTGGGATCCTCTAGCACTGGGAAATTCTACAATAAATTTCTGTTGAAATTTGTGTGTAGTATATGTATACTTAAATTCCCCTTTTAAAAAGTCAGGAAATCCAATGCTTCAAAAAACTTCCAGTTTATGAATGTGGGATATTGTGCTTCTGTATCCATGCTAGGAAATTGCCTGCTATTGATGCACAATATCATGCCTGCATTGTCAGCAGAAAAAGAATGCCAAGCTTTACATAGCAAAGGGCAGCCTGAATGTTGACAACAAGAATGGCAACAATCAAGATGGTTTACAGTATACCCTCTTGTGCTCACTACCATTTACACCTGTGGAAAAGCAACCCTGACCATTGCTTAGTGTTTGGGTGAGAAGTAGTTAACTGATGAAAAAAAGGAGTCAGCTTCTGGGATTTTCCTTTGCTTGGTGCCACTTTGTGAATGGTAGTGAGCACGAGAGGGCAACCTGCAGACCATCTTGACTGCTGCCATGGGTGCTGCCAACATTCAGGCTCCCCTTTGCTATATACAGCTTGGCATCCTTTTTCTTGCTGACAACATGGGCACAATATTGTGCAGCAATATCGGGCCATTTCCTGGCATTCTGAAGCACAAAAACCCACATTTATAAACTGGAGGTCTTTTTGAAGAATTGATTTCATTTGTGATTATCATACACACACACACACATCCTTCCTTGCTTCTCACTCAGTTTCCCCAACTACCACCCAGTTTCTTTGTTAGAAGTACACTGCAGTTCAGCCAATGATTTGCAGGTAAGTGACAGCCTATGACAAGCTGTGGGATTTGGAAGGCTTTGATTCGTAATCTAAGCAGTTATGTGCAGGCTTTGGTTCTGTACACCATACTTCGATATGAAGGAAACACTTCAGCAGTAAGAAGTGTCAGATGCTGCTGGTTTGCAGCTTCTATCACCACTTTGGCAAGGCCCGTTGGGACCTGTAGGCTAATAATTTATGAGGACCCAAGGCTGGCAAAAAGGTGAACCAGAATCTCAAGGTTGGAGCATTGTTCAATGTTAAGAGTACAAACTTTGTAGTCGTACTGTTTCAGTCTTTGATATGACCACCTAGAGGCTTCAGAGTCAGGGTTAGAGTCAGAGCGAGGTGGGTGACTCCCACAGGTCCTCAGACCATTTATTCTCCTAGAACTTGAAGGGGGCTGTTCTGTATCATTACCACTCCTCCACTGTTGAATTTAGTGCCACAAGGGATGCTGTTCGAACACTGGACTGAACTGCCAGGGGTAAGCCAACAAAACCTGAGCAATTCCACTTTGGAAAATCAAAAGAAACAGGAAACATTTGATGGAACTCAGTTGGAAAGAAAGTCTCAACATGGGCTTTATTTTACCTGACTTTAAAAATGTCCAACACATTTTGACCAATTTATTTATTCTGTGGTCTCCTTCCAGGATGTTAATCTAACAATGCATACAGGGATCTCTTGCCCTCTCCTTCCAGGCTTTACCCAGTTGCCACTCAATGACAAGACCGTAAGAGATTTCCATGTACATTAAACTAATGCCATCACAGAAGGCTGCCAAATAAATTGGCTGAAAAATGTTGGGTATTTTTAACAGTGAATAAAACATGTATCTTCAATATTTTGAAACTTTGTCTCTCCTTCTCATTGGATTTTCATTCTAATCTGGTTTTTTCCCCCTTTAAAGAAGGTAGGCGCTCTGTATGCAGTTTTTACAAGCAGATGTGTACATCCATGAGGTAGTGTTTTTGCAGAAGTGGCAGCAGAAACCCTGGGGGCAGCTCCATGCAACCCACGGGCCATGAGCTCCATCCCTGAATCAAAATATCTGCAGTACTTCACATGACAGCTTGGCTATAACAAGCCCTATGACCACCTTACCTAAGGACTAGGGGTCATTTTGGCTCCAGATCACACCTAGGGCTACCCACATCATGATGAGCTGCTCTCATTGTCACTGAGGGCCCAGGATCATCTTGTTCTGCCCTGCTGCTAATCTGCCATGGCTTTTGGCTCAGGGAACTCAGAGTCATCCTCAGAAGTCCTGCAGTGTGGGCATAATTGTGGCACTTAAGCCATTACAATTATACCAGTTCTGTCAAACGACCCAACAAAATTCAGAATCTCGAAGGAGGCATCAAGAACCCACCAGCTAACTTAAAACATAGTGAACATTTCTCCCAGAACTTGGAAAAGTTACTTTAAGGACCATAATCCCCAGCCAGTGTAGCCACTAGGAGCTGTAGCCTAAACTGAACTGAACTAAACAACAACTCTGAAAACTCAGCTTTCCTCATGCCCAAGACAGATAACAAGAAAACTGTATGCAACTCTTACTGCAGTGTATACTGATGTACCAAGAGGGATGGGCACAAACCGAACTATGAACCAGAAAAACCAACAGATCAGGCTGGTTTGTGTTTCATTTTGTGGCCCATTTTTGGGCATCCTCTTTTACCAGAGCAAAACGAAGCAGTGAATCCCCCCCCCCCCCCAGTGCTTTGTTTTGCTTTGGCAAAACAGATGCCCACCTGCCCCCTTCCCACTGATGCTGTTGCCTCACTACCTGGTCCTGCCACCACTTCCACCATTGTCAGAGACAACAGGCCTGCTGCCTCTGCACATGTGTCTGCGCCCAGCTGATCAGGGCAACCAAGTGGAGTTTGGGCACCTGTGCACAGCCAGCTGGAGGTTGGGTGCATGGTGATCAACTGTGGGTTGGGCATCTGCGCAGAGGCAGTGCCCAAACTCTTGGAAGGGAAGCTGGTTGCTGCCTTCTGCACATGCGCCTGCCTCCCAGCTGATCAAGGTGATCAGCTAGGGGTTGGACGCATGTGCAGAGACAGTGCCCAGGATTTAGGAAGGAAAACCATACTGCTGCTGCCATTGGCAAAGGTGGTGCAATGATGACGGTATCGTGGGCGGCTGGGCAGTGATGGGAGCACAACCATGAGCAGGTAGCCCCCCCCCCCCCCCACTACCGGGCATGAAGTGAAAAACTGAACCGTGAACTGGTTTGGTTTTCCAGTTGGTTCAAACCACAATTTTTCAGGTTTGTGCCCATCTCTATGCATCAATGTAAATTCCTACTTGTCTGCACATGTTTTCCAGAGGGAATCTGAATGAAGAATCAAAAATTAAGAAGGAAGAAATCAAAACATGTTTTCTGAACAATCTCTTTACTTACTAATATTTCCTGAACACTGCTTCTGATCGTGGACCATTTCCATTACTGTATTTATGAGCCAAGTCAACTTAAGCATTTTAAAACATTTGTTTAACTGATTTGCTGGAATCAATGGGTCTTAAAATAGGGTTGAACTGTGGCTGGACTGTACCCTCTGGTTTCATTATTTGTCATTGGACAATGTGCCTTATCTTATGCTCCCTTCTCTCTCTGTAACTGCCTTATGTTTTGTTAGCTTATCACCAGGATTCTACTGAAGAAATAATGGAAATAAAAGTTCTAGTAATAAAACAGGCTATAAAAGAGAGGGTATATTGAAACAGCTGACATTAACATAGTTAAAAACCAAATATTCTCAATATATTATACTGTTTATTGGTCTGCTGTTGGGGATTTTACTTGAGGCTGTGGACCCATCATTCCAGATGGTCTTAAATGAACTAACATCAAAATTTCCAATGTTCATGTTCAGCTGCAACTAAATAAAATGCAAAACCTTGCTGAGGTATCATTTTATGGCAAAGCAAAAAGAAATAGCCATAAACACTCTTAAGAATCTGAGCATTTGCCTATCCCATTTTATGGCACATCCCTGTATGGTTTTCTAAACTGTTACATTGCAAATCAAATTGTTTTATGTTTAGAACAGCATTTAATAACACCTTCCATGGGTGCTTTAAAGTTAGCATATTGTATTCAGAGTGATTAATGGCACCATATTGTATTTCAATTACTACAAGATAGGTTGTGGTAATAAACAGTGGCAATAATATTCACATTAAGCCAATAAAAAGCATCTGCAATGTGTAATGTATAAGAGCTGTTATCACAACATAATTTGATGGCATCATACAATGAATTATCATCATGGTTAAGGAATATTCTTGAACCAAGTAGTATATTTTGGATCTGACACCAAGTCTCTAAGCTTTATTTCCATTAATTTATTTACGCGTACTGCAAAGGGCTTATATGTTGAAGCCTATGTCAGATACACAGGGAAAAAGAACACAACTGTGATATGACAAGAGTTCTCAAATATGCTTCTTCCTGGGCTCACCTGACACAGCTGAAAATGACTGAAGCTCACCAGTCATGAAATGCTAGTGTAAGATACATAAATACATAATGTATTTACATAAGTATTAGCTTAGGCAGCTATCTGAATTTTTTTAAAGAGAATTTATTTTCTTTCAAATTGTTTAATGTCAAAATATCATGGGAGATTTTTTTTCCACAGCAATTTTTTTAAAAAACTAATATCTCTCAATGTTTCATGTCTGATAATTTTGGTTATTCCTGTTTACCATCATTTTGTGTTGGTTTTTTTTAAATTTGATGATGGCCCTTGTTATTTGTGTTATACATGTGGCTTATTTTTAAAGATATTATTTGTGATTTATTTTATGTTTATGTTACTTTCAATGTAAATCATCCAGAGTAGTGTTTAGCACTAACTGGTGTGGTATACCAGTGTAACAGATAGATAGATAGATAGATAGATAGATAGATAGATAGATAGATAGATAGATAGATAGATAGATAGATAGATAGAACATAAGAAGAGCCCTGCTGGATCAGGCCAAGGGCCCATCTAGTCCAGCTTCCCGTATCTCACAGGGGCTCCACCAAATGCCTTGGGGAACACATGAGACAACTACATACCTGTCTCCTGATACCCCTTCCCCTGCATCCGGGCAAAGCCAGATGGAAAATCATGGTGGGAGGGAGGGAGGGAGGGAGGAAGAGTTTAACATAAACAGCCAACAAACAGCATTATAATTTTATATTGATATGTAATACCCATTTTGGAAATGGCTAGATTATTTGCCAAAGCAATTTCCTTGTGACAGGGAGTTCCATAGTTCAGCTCTCCTCAACTGATTAGCTCTGGAGATTCCATCATTCAGCCTCTCCATTTTAGGCAGAACTTACCAGTGCAGATCCTCTCAGCAAAGAACATTTCAGATGTTATGTTTTCCCCTCTTCCCTCTACACATGCCTTCCAAATTAGATATGCCCCTTCTGCTGTTTCCTCCTTTGCATTTTGCTTTTACTTAATTTTGCTCAACTGCCAGTTTCACTCTTCTTTCCCATTTGCTATTTTATCTTCCCTTCCTTCTACAAGTTTCCCTCTCTTATCACCTTCCTCTCTAATTCCCATTTCTATTTTTAACCCTATTATTCTTGTTGTTGTTATTGTTAAGATACTAACCTGTTGTCTTTCACAATTCCCTTTAAAGGCTTTTTTCTATCCATTTGAGGGAATCACTCTATTTTTCTCCCTGAATGTGTCTCTCTTTCTCCAGCCAGCTTTACTGTTCTGAATCAAAATGTGGAAATATAAATCTTCACACCTTCTCCTGATCTGCATTGGGAAATTGATGTAATTTATTTCACCAAAGTGCATGAAATTTGGAAATTTGGTACCCTCTTCATAAAGGAGGAATCCTTCTAAATTCCAGATTAATAGGTCTGGGGGTTTGTGTATTCTGTGCTAACTATTTTTAAGTTAAGCATCCCCGATGCTTCCGGATGGTCACACTAGAGTCCATTCTTCACCTACTAAGGAAAAAAGACTGGTTCATAGTAATAGACCTCAAAGATGCTTACTTTCATGTGACAATTCACCCACATCACAGAAAATACCTCAGATTCATGTTCCAGAACGCCATATATCAATTCTGTGTGCTTCCGTTCGGGCTCTCAACAGCCCCAAGGACGTTCACGAAATGCATGGCACCTGTAGCAGCCTACCTTCGCCTCCAAGGCATACAGATATTCCCTTACATCGACGACTGGTTAGTGGTGTCTCCATCCAGGCGAAAGGCCCTCCTAGACACCGCGTTCGTTCTCCACACGCTGAAAGATCTCGGACTGTCGGTCAACCACGAGAAGTCCCACCTTCTACCATCACAGGTGATCGACTACATAGGAGGGAGACTGGATTCTCTCAAGGCACAAATATTTCTACCACCAGATTGTGTGAAGAAAATCAAAAGGGCTGTTCGCAAATTTCAACCGCACCGCACCGTATCAGCAAAGCATGCACAACATCTGCTAGGTCTAATGGCCTCTACAACACCTGCATTGGCACACGCCCGCCTGAAAATGCGGTCTCTCCAGGCGTGGTTTTTGACCCTCTTCGACCCCATTCAAGATGCTCCTCGAAAACGGCTACTGGGCATGCGGGAACTAGTAACACAACTACAATGGTGGACATTTGTACCAAATCTTCTGCTCGGCCGGCCTTTTTGTCCGCTGCAGCTGACTGTCCAAGTTACGATGGACGCGAGCCCCACGGGCTGGGGAGCACACTGCGCATCCCATCAGATTCATGCGCTGTGGTCCAGACGAGAAAAGCAACTACACATCAACCATCTGGAGATGCTTGCCGTCATCAAGGCGTTCAAGGCGTTCCTTCCTCTAGTACAGGGTCGTGGTGTACAACTGATAACAGACAACACCACGACCATGTACTACATCAACAAACAAGGAGGGACACGCTCCATGTCCCTACTTTTTCTCTCAATACACCTGTGGGAATGGTGATACCACCATCATGTATACCCAGTTGCGCTTCATGTTTCCACCACAGACAACCAGCTTGCAGACAGACTGAGCCGCCTTGCGAATCAAACCCACGAATGGGAGCTGGACGAAAACATCTTCCACCTACTATGCAACAGATGGGGCACTCCTGTCATAGACATGTTTGCCTCCGAGGCCAACAAGAAGTGCCAGACGTACGCCTCCCGTGCAGGACGAGGCATACACTCCCTAGGGGATGCCTTCATGATACCATGGGAACAAGATCTGCTTTACCTTTTCCCGCCGATACCACTCATTCAGAGGACACTGGTCAGGGCTTGACAACTGAAGTCCAATGCAATTTTCATTGCACCATGGTGGCCTCGTCAGCCTTGGTTTTCAACCCTCCAGATGATGGCGATGGATGTGATAAAGCTCCCAAACGTCCCTCATCTCCTAACACAAGACTCGGGCCAAGTCCTACATCCAGACCTCGAGTCACTTCACTTGACAGCCTGGATGATAACCCATCAGTCAAAGAGATTTTAGACAGAGCAAGAAAGCCGTCCACCAATCTCCTGTACAAATATAAATGGAAGAACTTTCTCAAATTTACCCAATCAAATCACTTACAAGCTTGTCCTGTTTCTCTGTCCACCTTACTCCAATACCTTCGTTACCTGTTCGACTCTGGTTTGGCACTATCCACCCTTAAGGTTTACATTTCCGCAATTGTATCTTTCCAACCTCGTGATTCGGACTCTGCAAGGTTTTTCTCCCATCCTATCCTAAAATCTTTCCTGAAAGGCATTTCCAATATTCGACCACCTACGAAACCTCCGATACCTCAGTGGTCTCTTCAAATTGTCCTACATGCGCTTACGCGCCACCCATTCGAGCCTATGGCCTCTTGCGACATTCGTCTGCTGTCATTCAAGACGTTGTTCCTAGTTGCCATTACATCGGCTAGAAGAGCAAGGGAATTGGCCGCCTTGCGATCTGATCCTCCTTATCTCCAATTTTTCAAAGATAAGGTCACCTTGTACCCGGATATATCTTTCCTACCTAAAGTTATCTCTGATTTCCATCTAAATCAACCCTTTATATTGCCTACCCTGTTTCCGGATCCTACATCAGATGCTGAGCGCATGCTCCACTCGTTGGATGTGAAAAGAGCCCTAGCATATTATGTGTCACGTACCAAAGATTTTTGTGTGGCTCCGAGACTGTTCTTGTGCTTTCATGGACAGTGCAAAGGCTCTTCTGCTTCCTCGTCTACCCTCTCTAGATAGCTTGTCTCAACTATCTCGCTTGCCTATGAACTGCAAGGCAAAGCTCCTCCTGAAGGTCTTAAAGCACACTCTACCAGAGCTGTTGCAACATCTACGGCCCTGCTGCGTGGTGTCGATGTGCCAGACATCTGTAGAGCAGCTACCTGGTCCAATGTGTCAACCTTTGTAACACATTACAGGTTGGACCTTAGGGCTAAGAAAGAGACGAGTTTTGGGAGAGCAGTGTTGACATCCATTCTACAGTGACGGCCCTCCTTCTGGTAAGTGAGCTTGCTAGTCACCCTATTGTGTGCATTCACAGAGGCCACGATGAAGAAAGAAAGGTTACTTACCTGTAACCATGGTTCTTCAAGTGAATTCACACATCCCGCCCAGCCTCCCCACTGTCCGTCACTGATTATACCTAGACTGATTATGTCTAGATTAAGCTCAGGCTTTGTGGCGGAATAAATGGAACTGAAGGCTGAGGCGGGCCGAGCATGCGCAATGGGGGCAACTCTAAACTTTGTTACTTTTATCCAAAAGCTCTAGAAGATTCCGAGAGAACCAGCGCAGGCGCTGTTAAAACCCTATTGTGTTTTAATGGAAATCAAGAAAATTTTTATAAACAACTGCAAAGAGAATTGGTAAATAAAGATTATGATCATTATTGCATAATGGGAGATTTAAATGCCGTCTTTGACAGAGAACTAGACACAAAAACAGAAAAACCAAGTAAAAAGAAGAGAAGCACGATTCCAAGAAATTTCTTACAATTAGCAGAAGAATTAAACATTGTAGATGCATGGAGAACATGTAATCCAAAAACAAGGGATTATACCTTCTACTCCAACAGGCATAAATCATGGCCAAGGATTGATACATGCTGGATGTCAACAAACCTAATGAAAGAATTGGAACAAATAGATATTTTACCCAATACATTTGCAGACCATAACCCAATTTTGTTACAAGTAGGCAGTAGATCAAGAGTATTTAATTGGAAGCTTAATACATTACATCTAAAAAATGAAGAATTTAAGAAACAAGCAAAGGAAGAAATGGACTTTTTCTTTAAACAGAATATGAGACCAGACATCTCAATGTTTATGGTCTGGGAGGCAAGTAAGGCTTTTTTTAGAGGAATAGCCATAAGATTTGCAGCAAAACAAAAAAGAGAAAGATGGAAAAAATATGAGATTCTGGAAAACAGATTAGCTTCAGAGGAGAGACAGTTGAAACAAAATCCAACAAATAAAGAATTGATAGAGAAGATAAAATCTACGCAACACCAGATAAATGTATTGCTCACCGAAGAAATCGCAAAGAAGTTCAAATATGCAAAGCAAAATTTTTTCGAGAATGCAAATAAACCGGGAAGATGGTTAGCATATAAATTAAGGAAAGAGAAGGAGAAGACAATAATCCGAACTTTGAAAGATGAAAAGGGAACAGACAAATTCAAACAGGAAGAAATAAAAAAAAATTGCTGAAGATTTCTATCGGAAACTATACAAGAAAAAAGAAGTGGATAGAGGAACCCAGGAAGAGTATATATTAAAGCATAACAAAATGAAATTGACTAAAGAACAAATTCAGTCCTTAAATGAGCCTATAACACATGCAGAAATTATAGAAGCCTTTAAAAAACAAAAAAATGGGAAAGCACCAGGCCCGGATGGGCTATCAGCGGAATATTACAAAGAACTGGAAGAGGTGCTATTCCAACCATTTAAGAAGTTACTAGAATGTGTCGAAAAAGAAGGAAAAATACCAGCAACATGGACTGAAGCAATAATTTCTCTAATACATAAGGAAAATACGGAAGGCAAAGAAATACAAAATTATAGGCCGATCTCATTGTTGAATGTGGATTACAAAATATATGCGACCATCCTGGCAACTAGAATGAAAAGAATTTTAATCTATTTGATACATCAAGATCAGTCTGGGTTTCTTCCAAAAAGGCAGATGAAGAATAATATAAGGATAGTCCTAAACTCCTTGGAATATTATGAAGCACACCCGGAGAAACAGATGGCCATGATATTCTTAGATGCGGAGAAAGCCTTCGATAATCTTGACTGGAATTTTTTGATATATACGTTGGAAACACTGCAGGTTGGAGAAAGATTTATGAAACTAATTAAAGCAATATATACTGAACAAAAGGCAAAAGTGAGAATTAATGGCGAGCTATCAAAAGAAATCCAAATACAGAAAGGCACTAGACAGGGATGTCCACTGTCCCCACTTTTATTTATCTTGACTTTAGAAATATTAAATGAACAAATTAGAGGAAAAAAGGAATTGAAAGGATTAAAAGTAAAAGACCAAGTCTATAAATTACAGGCCTTTGTGGATGATTTAGTTATTATACTGGAAGATCCACTAAATTCAATAGAAGATTTGATGGTAACGTTAAAAAACTTTGGTGACATGGCAGGAATGAGAATAAATCAAAAGAAGACTAAAATACTTACTAAAAACATGAGAGAACCAAAACGACAGGAGCTAATAGAGAAGACGAATTTCCAAGAGGAAAAGAAAATCAGATATCTAGGGATACAAATCACAAAGAAGACAAGTACATTATTTAAAGATAACTACATGAAACTAATGAAGGAGATACAGAACAATTTGGAGAAATGGGACAAATTACAATTATCGTTGCTGGGAAGAATTGCGACGATCAAAATGAATATTTTGCCGAAAATTTTATTTTTATTTCAGTCAATTCCTATCATATTAAAACAGTCCTTTTTCAAAGAATTCAATAAGATAATTATGAGATTTATATGGCAAGGCAAAAAACCAAGAATTAAAATTAAGGCAATGCAGGATGCTAAGCAGAGGGGTGGTTTTGGTCTTCCAGATTGGGTTCTGTATTATAGAGCTTGTATTTTAGATTGGATAAAAGAATGGATAACTCTAGAAAACGATAGAATACTCAACCTGGAAGGACACGATTTGCAATTAGGGTGGCATGCCTATATATGGTACAAAAAAGATAAAGAACAAAAAAAATTCAATTCACATATGATAAGAAGAGCTTTACTGGGAATGTGGAGAAAGATTATACAACAAATTTATTACAAAATACCTGTATGGGTGTCACCGATAGAGGCCTTCACTCAATCTAACCTCATGACAAAAGTAAATCTTTTAAGATATCAAGATTTATTAAATAAGGATGGTAAATTAAAGTCTAAAGAAGAGCTAGAGTCACAGAATGTTTATATAGATTGGTGGCCTAGAGTACAGTTAGAATCTAGATATATAAAAGATAAAATAGAAGGTTTCTATCTAGAGCAAACGGTCTTTGATAAATTCTTGCTAGGCTCAAAAGAACAAATTGTTAAGAAAATGTATAATTATATGCTGGAAATTAAAATGCAAGATGAAATGGTTAAGGAATGTATGATTAAGTGGGCGCAAAATATAGGGCATAATATTGATATTGATCAATGGCTGAAAATATGGCAAAATAATATAAAGCTTACAAGATCGGTGAACTTTAAAGAGAATATATATAAGATGTTTTACAGGTGGCACATGACCCCAGAAAAATTGTCAAAGATGTATACAGATGTATCAAATAAGTGTTGGAAATGTGAAACACAAGTGGGAAGTTATTATCATATGTGGTGGTCATGTGGAGAAGCAAAACAATATTGGAAAAGAGTACATGCTATGTTACAACAAATACTGCTCTGTAAGGTGCCATTAACCCCAGAACTGTTTTTATTGAGTATGATACCTGATAATATAGATAAGTCAAAGGAATATATAGTTATATATATTGTTACGGCAGCCAGAATTCTATATGCTAAAAATTGGAAAAGCCCAACGGTACCGAAACAAGAAGATCTTATTGAAAAGATACGGGAAATAGCTGAAATAGATATTCTATCAGAAGTCATGAAGGATTATCCCTTGCAAAAGGCAACAGAAAGATGGGATCTATTCAACAAGTGGACTGAATTAACAGGCAGTGTATGAATAGTACATATTGAAATGAGAACTTAATCTAGAAGGCAGAAAAGAGTAAACAGAATAACCTAAAATCTTGATATGGCAATATGTATAGAATGGATATTAGTATGTTATTGTCTCTTCTCTTCCTCATCAATTCCAATTCCCTTTTTCCTTTCTGTCATTCCTTATGTAAAAAACAAAAAAAAAACAAAAACAAAAAACCAAAAAAAACCCTATTGTGTGAATTCACAGAGGTCCACTTGAAGAACCATGGTTACAGGTAAGTAACCTTTCTTTTGTCTTTCTAGTAGTTCATTAGTGTTCACAAAACAATTACGCAACACCATATTTTGTACAAATCCCTTTTTTTCTGAATTTTTTTGTTCTTCTTCGTGGCCTCTGTGAATCACACTGTGGGTAATCCGTGCATGCACGGAGCCTCATCGGAATATTCTAGAGCTTCTGCGGTAGCAAAAAGATACATTAGTTCAGACCCCTCCCCCTTGGTATATGTACCTTGGCGCCAAGGCTCTCCCTTCAGTTTCTTTCAACCGCCGCGTTGAAAGCCTCTGTCGTCACTTCTGCGAGTCCTTTCTAAAACCGAAAGAAATTTATTGATTTCCTTTAAACCCTTTCATTTATAGTGAATCTTTAACTATTACTTTGCTTATTAATCTTTTGCAAATAACCGCTCTGGCCTTAGGGCCGAAGCACACACCCCCATTTTCTTTTCCGAACCGGATTTTCGGTTCATGGCCTCTTCAGGCCCGTTTAAATGCTGTGTGGCCTGCGATAACAAAATTCCACACTCTGACGGCCACGCTAAATGCATTTTTTTCCTCGGTGAGGCTCACCAAACCTCCTCGTGCTCTCACTGCAAAAATTTTAATCGTGGAGTTCTCCGCAGTCATCTCTCGAGACTTAAGCTTCGGCTTTGGGAACAGTCCCTCTAGCCCGCTAAGCCTATGGCTCAATCTTTGTGCAAATCCATCCCGCACACTAAAGCCATGGACAAAGCTGTTTCTGAAGTGACAAAACAATGTCCTTCGGCCACTCCATCCCATTCTGATCACCGAGAGTCTGCTGCACCCCCAACATCGGCTGCCACACGGGTGCACAAGCCCAAACAGTCAACGTCAAAACCTTTGACATCGAAAGTGGCCACTAAACAAAAGGCGTCCACCGACGCTTTGTCAGCTCCTGAACCTTCGCCACCGAAAAAGGCTAAGTCTTCGAGGTCGAAGCCTTCCAAAACTGTTTCCCCAACTCCACAGCCTCTAGAGTCCATTGACCTCATCTGTGTGGGTTCTCTCTCAGATGAGGAGGGACTTCCACCTCACCAACCATCTTCATCGCAGTCTCCTGAATGGGAACAACGGGTCAACCAACTCATGTTCTCTCCTACCAGCCCTCAAAAATGCTTGGGCTCTCTGAGTGGATCTTCTCCGGCGGCTTTGCCCAATATCCAAGGGACTGAAACGCAACCTGAAACCGTGCCTTATTTTGCCCCAGTAGGCCTACCACCTCGGCCTCCAGCAGTTCAACAAAAACACCAATCATATAAAAGTGTCCGCTTGCCTTCTCACACGGAAACGGATCATGCTCAGCACCATCACCGGGATGCCTTTTGCCATGATCGGTGCCCAACGGAAAAGCCCTCCAAGCACTATCGACCAGTTGCTTTTCCTGGTCCAGCGGCGGTACCACAGGAACGCACAGGTACGCACAGGAACCTCGGTATCGGCCGTTGTCCGTGGACGCACCATCCGTGCCTACAGCGGTCGATGATCCTTGACGTCAACCTTTGTCCATGGACACACCATCGGCGTCGACACCAATACTTCGAGGACCAGCCTCTCGAAGTCGATGTTGATCGACAGTCAGTTGACTCACGGCACAATGGTGAAATGTCTGAGCACGGCTCTCGACCCCAAACGCCATCTGTATTACTGACATCTCCAGACTCAGACCTGGCAGAGGACTTTCAAACTTACGCTCAGCTCATGGTGCGGATGGCTAAATCTCTTGACCTCCAAATCCCCAGGCCCATCACCAAACCAGCAGATCATCTTTACGATCCCATTTCAAAAGACACTACAACACCGGTACATATTTCCATGCTTCCATCACTTCTCAGCACAGCTAGGTGGTCTTGGACCAAACCAGCGTCCTCTCACTCAGTGTCGAAGCACATTGACAATTTCTATAGGGAGCATGACCCGGGCGCTGTCTTCTTACAAAAACAGCCGGCCCCAATTCCATATTTGTCGAGGCATCACAATCCCGTTCTCGACACAGACAAGTACTGATACCGCCTAATAAAGATAGTAGGCACATTGACTCTATGGGCAGATGGTTATACTCCTCCGCGGAGGAGTATAACCTTCACCATGAGGGTGGCCAATTATCAAGGGGCTATGGGGGCCTATCAACGTTTTCTCTGGGACAACATGTCTGCCTTTATCGATGCACTCCCCGAAGACAAAAAGGTGCTAGCACAAACTTTCCAGCAGGAAGGTCTCTCTGTCGCAAAACAACAGATGCTGTCAGCCAGACATACAGTCGACGCCACTTCAAAATCAATGGCTACCTCAGTAGCTCTGCGCTGTTTCTCCTGGCTCAGAACCGCTGGCCTTGCAGAGGATGCGCGTGTGTGTATTGAAGACCTCCCATTTGATGGGGCAGGGCTCTTTAATGCTAAGACAGATGACATCCTTGAGAATGTCCAGAAAAAGAGGACAGCTGCCAGGTGCTGGGGCGTCTACCCCACATACCAGCAACGCCCTCAGCGCACCCAATGGCGTCACCCTTACAGCTCTTACCAAAAGTTCCAGCATGAACCTCAATGGCAAACATCTTACATGCCTTATTACAAACAGCAACCTTACAGAGCTAAACCTCATCAACAAACTACAACCAGGCGCAATGACCACAAACCCAAACATCAGGTTTGACGTCCAGCCGGCTGAGATCCACATACAATCTCACACCTTCCCTCCCGCCCTTTGGAAATACTTACCTGTGTGAGAAGACATCACCACGGATGCTTGGGTCCTCTCCATCATACGAAGCGGTTGCCGCATAGAATTCCCCCACTGTCCTCCACCATTCCATACTGTCACACCTCTGTCGCAAACCCTGCAAGACAAAATTCAAACACTGTTACTCAAAGACGCCATAGAACCAATACCACCAGATCAGACAGACAAAGGTTTTTTCTCTCACTATTTCACCGTCCCCAAAAAAGACGGAGGCCTCCGTCCCATCCTCGATCTCAGGGAATTAAATCAATACATCACTACTACCAAATTCCACATGGTTACCCTCGAGTCCGTCCTCCCCCCTACTCCGCAAAAAAGATAGGTTCGCAGTCATAGATCTCAGGGATGCCTATTTCCACGTATCTATCCATCCGTTCTCACAGGCCCTTTGTACGTTTCCAACTCGGAACTCAAGCCTATCAATTCAAAAGTCTTCCATTCAGACTTGCCACAGCTCCCAGGGTTTTCACCAAATGCATGACCCCTGTGGCAGCATACCTCAGGCTTCAGAAAATTCACATTTTTCCGTACATCGACGACTGGCTCCTCGTAGCTCGCTCCCATCACAAGGCACAATAGGACATCTCCTTCACCTTGTCTCTCCTCCAGGATCTCGGCCTTGCAGTAAACCTGCAAAAATCCAAATTAAAACCTACAAGACTGATTCATTACATAGGAGCAGTTCTAGACTCCAAATACGCTTGCACGTTTCTCCCAACAGACAAACATCTCAATTTGGTGTCCTTACTCCGTGCCTTTACCCCTCATTCGCTTGTATCTGTGCTGACAGTTCAACATGTCTTAGGCACTATGGCATCCATGACTTCGGTAGTTCAGCATGTTCACCTCAAAATGAGGTCACTTCAAGCATGGTTTCTGGCCTTATTCAACCAGTGACAGATCCACCACATACCCTGCTGCGAGTCACTCCAGAACTCGCCTCCCAACTCACATGGTGGCACTCCACTCAGAACCTGATGATGGGGCAACCCTTTCAACAACCATGCCCACAAATCCAGGTTATCACGGATGCCAGCCTCACTGGCTGGGGTGCTCATTGTCAATCCCTACGGATTTACGCCCAGTGGTCACAAAGAGAGAAGTTGCTCCATATCAACAAGCTAGAGCAGGGGTCAGGTTTTTTACCTTTTACCCCCCCAAAAATTTATATAAGCCGACATTACCCCCTTGATTTGAAAGGAAGGAAATGATACAGTATTTTAATTCAAAATCTTATTGAATCTATTCAAAATTACTTTGAAAGCGTCAACTTACTTGAAAACTTCAGGTTTTGGAGAAATGATGTTGCTTCATCTTGGATACGAGAGCATCAATACTGGGGCATTTTGATGTCAGAGCAATATGGATACAGTCTTCAGGGTCCAATCGATTTCTTCTTTTGTTTTTATGTTCGTAAGAGTGGAAAATCCTTGTTCACAAAGGTAGGTTGTTCCAAAAGGCAGCAACTTTTTGACTGCCTCCTCATGTGCAATTTTGAATGCCTTTGCAGCTGTTGACATCCAAAAATTTGACAGATCTGCTTTGTTTTCAAATGCAATACGTGCTTCGTTATTGCATCGAAGCTCAAGAAGTGACTCTGCCAACCCTTGAGGCTCTTCTGGTACAACAGCAATTTCACATTTAAAGGGGTCTACAATCCAACTGACAGCTTGTGAATCAAGATCTGGAAAGTAATCAGAGAACCGCTCTTTGAGTTTGGTAAGATGCCTTATAACTGTATCCTTGATGTCTTCAAAAGTAATATTTTCACAATCTTCCAAGAACAAAGCTAACTTTGAAAAGGTAGCTATCTTTTTCTGTTCAGCTTTCTGTCTCCAATATAAAAGCTTTGATCCAAATGCAGAAATCTTTTCTCTGGCTGAAATTATATTTATGTTTTTTCCTTGCAATTCTTTGTTCAATACATTAACATGCTCAAACATATCAGCTAAATATGCGAGATGTGCAACCCACAAGGAGTTCGTAAACTTCTCTGCGAGAACATGCTTTTGATCAACCATAAAACTTTCAAGTTCAGCTTTGAGAGCCCACACTCGGTTCAGAACATTTCCACGTGAGAGCCACCTCACTTCTGTATGATAAAGTAGGTCTGTATATTCAGCATCACCAGCTTTACATAATTCACGAAATAATCGCGTGTTTAATGCATGTCCTTTGACAACATTGACAATCTTGACAACATCATGCATGACGGTTTCCAGTGCAGGTTCCAAATGTTTCACAAGCAGTGCCTGGCAATGGATAATACAGTGGTTTACTTCAACTTTTGGATTTCTCTCTCTCACCAAAGCTGAAAAACCATTAACACGACCCAACATAGCTGGAGCTCCATCAACAGACACAGCAACACAGTCTTCCCACTTTAAATTGACGTCATTAAAGTATTCATTAACTTTATTGAAGATATCAATTCCACGAGATCGCAAGTCAAGAGGAGAACAGAACAACAATTCTTCTTCAATTAAATGTAAACCTTTGTAGCGGACATATACCATCAGCTGCGAATTACTACTAACATCCGTAGTCTCATCAAGCTGAATAGCAAAGTATTTATTCTCTTTTATTGAGGAAATAACTTGTTGCCTCACATTTTCTGCTAAAATAGAAACTCTTTCTTTAACAACTCTTGCAGACAAGGGCACAGAATTTAGTTTCTTGGCTTCATTCTGACCACACATAATCTCTGCCATTTTCAAAGCTGCTGGTTTAATCAAATCCTCACCAATAGTATAAGGTTTTTTGTTCCGGGCAATCAACCAGGACACTTCAAAGCTAGCCTTGGATGCTGAACATTGATTGAATGTACCTCTCAAGTTGCTGTCCAATCTTTGTCTTTTGACAGACATTTCCAAATTTACAAAATATTCCCGCGGTTTTGAAGCCAGATGTGGGTGCAAATTATCCAAGTGTTTCTTCAATTGACTCTTTTTGAAAGATTCTGCAGTCAGAACCTTCAAACAAAAAACACACTGTGGTTTCATTATTCCTTTGTCGTCAATTTGGGTAAACCCATAATCCAGGAATTCCTCCTGATATATTCTTTTTCTAATTGATGTCATCTGAAGGGTAAAAAAGACAGTGATTGGAAAAGTTGTAACCCTGGCTGCCAGGCTATGTACCGAACTAGCAGGATATATCATCAGTATCAAGTGGGCCTTAGAAAGCATGGCTAACAACAAGGCCAGTGGAGGTGATGGCATTCCAGTCGAACTATTTAAAATCTTAAAAGATGACGCTGTTAAGGTGCTACACTCAATATGCCAGCAAGTTTGGAAAACTCAGCAGTGGCCAGAGGACTGGAAAAGATCAGTCTACATCCCAATCCCAAAGAAGGGCAGTGCCAAAGAATGCTCCAACTACCGTACAATTGCACTCATTTCACACGCTAGCAAGGTTATGCTCAAAATCCTCCAAGGCAGGCTTCAGCAGGATGTGGACCGAGAACTCCCAGAAGTGCAAGCTGGATTTCGAAGGGGCAGAGGAACTAGAGACCAAATTGCTAACATGCGCTGGATTATGGAGAAAGCCAGAGAGTTCCAGAAAAACATCTACTTCTGCTTCATTGACTACGCAAAAGCATGGCAGAAAGTGAGGAGGAATTAAAGAACCTCTTAATGAGGGTGAAAGAGAAGAGCGCCAAAAATGGTCTGAAGCTCAACATCAAAAAAACCAAGATCATGGCCACTGGTCCCATCACCTCCTGGCAAATAGAAGGGGAAGATATGGAGGCAGTGACAGATTTGACTTTCTTGGGCTCCATGATCACTGCAGATGGTGACAGCAGCCATGAAATTCAAAGACGCCTGCTTCTTGGGAGGAAAGCGATGACAAGCCTAGACAGCATCTTAAAAAGCCACCCTTTTTCCCCCCGCCTTAATTCAAGCCTTCTGTTTTGCTTTCCTATTCCCTTTTTCATAGTTTTGAGTCAGTCTCTCTCTCACTCTCACTCTCTCTCTCTCTCACACACACACACATCCACCCACCCTCCCTCCCTCCCTTTTCTCCATATATTTAAACAAGGTTGATGAAGCCACCCTTTTCCCCCGCCTTAATTCAAGCCTTGCCTGTTCCTTTTTTCATAGTTTTGAGTCAGTCTCTCTCTCACTCACACACACACACACACACACCCTCCCTCCCTCCCTCCATTTTCTCCATATATTTAAACAAGGTTGATGAAGCCACCCTTTTCCCCCGCCTTAATTCAAGCCTTGCCTGTTCCTTTTTTCATAGTTTTGAGTCAGTCTCTCTCTCACTCACACACACACACACATCCACCCACCCACCCACCCTCCCTCCCTCCCTTTTCTCCATATATTTAAACAAGGTTGATGAAGCCACCCTTTTTTCCCGCCTTAATTCAAGCCTTGCCTGTTCCTTTTTTCATAGTTTTGAGTCAGTCTCTCTCTCTCTCTCTCTCTCTCTCTCACACACACACACACACACACACACACACCATCCACCCTCCCTCCCTCCATTTTCTCCATACATTTTCTACATACATTTAAATAAGCTTGATGAAGCCCTCGGTCTCTCGCACCTTCCTTCCCTCGTTAACTGGATCCTTTCCCTCCTCTTGCTTGCTTGCAGTCATCTCCGGTGGAAACAGTCATTCACAAGCCCCGGATTGATTGACTGCCTGGCCCCTTCAACAGCTGTAACCAATCAAGCAGGCTTATCTCCGATCTCTGAAGGAACGGAGGATTTACATTTGCCCTGCTGCAACCAAGGAAGTAACAGGGAGAGGTGGCTTACAATTTGAGGTTTGGCTGCAGGGGGTGGGGGTGGGTGGGAGGGAGGAGGGTAGTGCTCTGCTCATTACCCCCAGGATTTTCACTTTTACCCCATTTGGGGTAAATTACCCCTGTTCCCCGACCACTGAGCTAGAGCTTCTAGCAGTAATAAAAGCTTGCAAGGCCTTCAGAAATCATCTTACGGGCAAGATGGTTCAAATAGCCATGGACAACACTACCACAATGTACTACATCCTCAAGCAGGGGGGCACTCATTCCCCAAGCCTCCTTTATCTCGCAGTTGACCTGTGGGAATGATGTCTCTCCCACCACATTTGCCTCGCGGCAATACATATAACCGGTCAAGACAACAATCTGGCAGATGTGCTCAGTCACAAGGGATCCCAAACCCACGAATGGGAACTGGACCAACTTCTCCAGCAGCCAGGTTTTTCAGACACCCTACTCTGAAATGCTTCCTTAAAGGACTGTCTCACATGTATCCTGACGTACATCCACCACCACCTCAATGGTCACTGACACTAGTCCTTCAGCAACTTACGAGCCCCGTTTGAGCCCCTTGCATCAACTGACCTCAGGTTACTTACCTTTAAGACAGCGTTCCTTGTGACTATTACATCAGCATGATGCGCTAGTGAACTGGAGGCCTTGAGATCTGACTACCCTTATCTCCAATTTTACCCAGATAAGGTCAAACTTTGTGTAGATATTTCCTTTCTGCCCAAGGTTGTCTCCCAGTTCCACTTATCCCAATCTTTGGTTCTCCTGTCTTTCTTCCCGTCTCCATCTACTCTTCAAGAAAAAATCCTCCATACTTTGGATGTAAGAAGGACTCTTGCCTTCTACATAGCCCGTACGCAACCCTTCAGGTGTTCAGCTCAACTTTTTGTTAGATATCAACTTCCTGCTAAGGTCTTCAAGTCACCTCGCAGAGGATATCCAAGTGGATTGCTTTCACCATTCAGCTCGCTTGTCAGCTTGCTCGACTTCCAGCGCCACGAAGTATTCGTCCCCATTCTACCAGGGCGTTGGTGACATCTATAGCTTTTCTTCGAGGGGTTCCCCTGCCGGACGTCTGCGCCTCTGCCACATGGTCACAGCCGTCCACATTTATCAATCATTACAGATTGGGCGTTCGGCAGAAATCTGATGCTGCTTTTGGACGTGCTGTGTTATCGTCTACCTTGGTGTGACACCCTCCTCCGGGTAAGACAGCTTGTTAGTCACCCAGGGTGTGATTTACAGAGGCCACGAAGAGGAACAACAGGTTAGCTACTTGTAATTGTAGTTCTTCGAGTGGACCTCTGTGATTCACACATCCCGACCCGGCCTCCCCTCTGTCACGCCCTATTTGCTTTATGCAGCAGCTGACCTAACTGAAGGGAAAGCCTTGGCGCCAAGGTACATATACCAAGGGGGAGGGGTCTGCACTAATGTATCTTTTTGCTACCGCAGAAGCTCTAGAATATTCCGATGAGGCTCCGCGCATGCGCGGATTACCCATAGTGTGAATCACAGAGGTCCACTCGAAGAACTACAATTACAGTTAGGTAACCTGTCGGTACACTCCAATAGCCAACTTATTTGCAATATAATCCCTAGTACCTCTTCCTTTTCAGAATCCAGCCTGAACATCAAACATTTCTCACTCCATGTAGGGTAAAAGTCTGTTGCCACATCTTGAGCATTACTTTACTTGCATAGGAAGTTAATGCAATGGTCCTGTAGTTGCTATATTCATTGGTGTCTTTCTTGGGGACTGAAATGTAAATCAAATTTCCATTCTGTGGGCCACTATTTTATTTTCCATATTCAGATTATTGTAGTGTCCATAGAGTGAAACAATTCTAGCAGTATTGCAGGTTCTCTTGGTGATTTATTTCTTCCAGGTGGTTTGAGAGAACCTTCTACTTCATTTTCTAAAATTGCAGGTTCTTCATCACATGATTTTTCTTCAAAGGAATCTCATCCCTCCATCTATTCTGTAAAGTTCAACATAATATTGTTTCCACCTTTTAATTTTATTCTGATCAAATAATATGTCACACCGCTGAGCTTTCAGAATGTCTAATCTATATTTAATTTTCCCCTTTAATTATTTTATCTTACATAAAATATATCTTATTTCTTCTTTTTATCCTCTTTTATTGTTCTGTTTCTTTGCACTGATTATTAGACTGGTTCTCTTTATCTCTGTGTGATGATCATTGGAAAGTTGCCCTGAGGATTCTGATCATATTTATGTCACCTTTTACTTTTTCTCCTCAACTGCCATCCATCTAGACCTTTTTTCTTTTGACACAGTAAGAAGTGTACATCAAGTACATTTCCATGGGGTAACGAAACAAGAAAACTGGGAACCTGTGTGACACCAATGAAGTGTAATGTCCTTGTAATATAATCACCTTGAATCTACTGCTTGTACAAATCTTCTTCTTAAGCAAGCAGAGGTCCTTATTACAAATAATCAATTGACGCCTGTGGAGGGAGGTACCACTTTGAACATGGTCCATAAAAGTTAAATTGCTCACACCTATCCATTTCCAATCATTGCACAATTGGTTTGACTGAACAGAATCCATTTCAATTCACTTGTGAAGGGTACTGTATCCTTCATACTCTGTCCATCTCTTTCTTTCCTTAATCTGTTCTTCCCCTAGTAATTCCGTAATATATTCCTCTCTATGTCCTTCCTTCCTTCCTTCCTTTAATTTGGCTGAATTCCAAACTGTACAGCACCAAATCAACCAGTTTGGGATAAAGCCTGAAGTGAATTAGATTGGTCCGAACAGAATATGAAGTCGATGTATCCAAACTCCCCAGACCAATTTGCTGATTTTTTAAAGAAAAAAATTAAATTTCTAAAATAAATTTTACTAAAATTGCTGTTGAGTCTCCAAAGCCCTCCCAGAGGTGCTGCTGTCATGCTTTCTGGTTCTTACATTGCATTTGCTGCTTCTGGGTTGGAGTTGCAGTTGGATGGTCAGAGAGGTGGATATCCCCACAGACAATGAGACTCTGGCCAAAGTTGGCAGGGGATCAATTCAAAACCCCTTCCTCACCTCCTGTCATGCGGGAGTTAAAGCTTGACCAAGACCCTGAACCAGGGATCCTTGATCAAGGAAACACTTGGAAACTCTTCCCCACAGAGGGCCTCTTCCTGCTCCTCTACCGCATCACTCCAGGCACCCCCTTCTTCAAATCAGATGGTCCTGCTCCTGCCTCCTTGCCCCAATTCCCTCAGAGTCCTTGTGGCTCCCCCACTCCTCACACTCTTCCTCCACCTTTATTTCCTCCAGATGCTTGCTGAGTTCCACCTCCTACCCATCCCATTGCCCAGGTGACCTTCATCAACCAGTTCCCCTTCCTGGTCTTAAGCTGGCTGACTGGCCTTAGCACCCACCCAAAGCCCAACAAAGATGGTTTCAACAGGCTCTTAAGGAGGTGCACTTTGAAAGCAGAAAACTACCAGGGGAGCCAGAAGTAACCCCTCATAGTGCCTTGATATCTTGCTTGATGTTCACTGACCATAGCATGTTTGGGTAACTTTTCATGTTATTTTGCAACCAAACCACCGCTGGCTCTGCCAGATGTAATTTTTCATTTGCAGTAGGACCCCCTATCCCTGGGATCAGTATCCGCTGATTCACTTATCCGCTGCCTGAAAACACTAAATAAAAAACCATAGAAATATGTATTTCCAGGGTGTGTTTACCAGAACTGACCATTAGAGGGAGCCAGAGACAATGCAATATATAGCTTTTGATACTTCCACAATCCACATTTTTTGGCGTCTGCATCGGGGCCTGGAACCAATTTCTCACAGATACCGCTGCCCTACTGTATTTCACTTTTCCTTATCTTTATTTTCTTTTAATAAAGCATTTAGATCAGTGGTGGCAAACCTTTTTGGGCTCACGTGCCCAAACTGGGGGGGGGGGGGGAAACCAGCGGGTGGTGTATCGCGGTGGCGGCAGACCCGGACCGGGAAGTGCAGAACCGGAAGTGGTGGTGGAAGGGGGAATCGCGGCGGCAGACCCGGAGGACCCGGAAGTGGTGGTGGAAGGGGGAATCGCGGCGGCGGACCAGGAGGACCCGGAACCAGAAGTGGCAGTGGAAGGGGGAATCGCATCAGGGAGGTGCCTCAAGCCCCCTCTGCTGCCAGCACCAGTTGCTCTGGATCCGCCTGCCAAAGCGCCAGCACTGGCTGCAGCCGCCTCCTGAGGTTTGGCTGCGCGCGGGGGGGGGGCGGGGGAGTAGCGATCTGGCAACCTATGGCTCGCGTGCCGGCAGAAAAGGCTCCACGTGCCAGCTGTGGCATGCGTGCCATAGGTTCGCCATCGCTGATTTAGATAGACCCTTTGGTCTGGATACTGATTTTTCAGAGAAGCTAAGGTTAATTAAATCCCATTAGTTTTGCCAGGCCTCATCCATTGATTACCTGATGTGGCTCTGAGCATGTACAGAGTCCCTTTATGTTTTCTACTGTGATTTTGGGGAGGGTGGCAGCACTACTAAAATAAAGTGGTAATTCCTACTCTGGAACTTTCAGTGGGGATTAAGTTTAAGGTCCAGGATGCTTTCCAAGGGTTTTTCCACCTTAGAAGTAAAGGTGTTAGTCCCTGACAATTCCACTGGATAAAGATTCAGAGAAGAGGGATCCTGCCCCAACCACTGGCTTAGCATGTTCATTCTGTCTTTACATAGTAAATCACAAATATTATGCCCATGCGGAAGGAGCCACCCATATTAGCAAACTGAACATTATAAAGCAGAAACCTGCTTGGACCTATCTGTTTGAAACTTCTCAGAAATCATCAGCCCAAAATGGAGTTCAGTGCTGCCAAATATCATATACATGTGTGAAAAAACAAATTTATAACTGTTTTAAAGGAAAAGGTATGTGTTTAAATCTCTTAGATCTAGAATGGGCCTTATGCCACTGTCCTTTTTTGGCACCGCAAAGTAGCGGGAGTAGAACCCGTTTGTCACATCCCGTACAGGTACTTTTTGAATGGCGTGTTTTTGTAGAAGGGTGAGAATCTCTTCTTCTAGAACAGGGTCGAAGGATGTAAGCTTGACTTGTCCTAGAGGAGGTAATTCTGCAAATTCCAGACGGTAGCCGAATTGAATAATGCTTAAGACCCAGGCGTCTTTTGTGATTTTTGTCCAGTTGTGAAGATATGGTGACAGTCGAGTGATGTGGTCGTGATCTGATAGATGAAAGTCAAAGATATTGTTTAGATTTCTTTGAGGGCGGTTTGTATGGCTGACGGCATTGTGAGGTAGACTGAGGTCGAAATGTAGAAGCAGAGGATGAGGCTTGCGAAGATCTAGCTTGGGTTTGGTTCTTGAACGGGCGGTATGGTTGGGAAGCCTGTTGCTGGTATTGCTGTGGGTATTGTTTACGCCACTGATATTTGTTCTTAGGCTGCTGTTGTATGGTATATGATTTTGCAGTCTTTTTAATCTTGTGTAGGTTTTCAAGGTTGTCATCAGTTTTCTCGTTGAACAGACCCTTGGCATCAAAGGGTAAGTCTTCGATACGAGTTTTGACATCATCTATAATGCCTGAAAATCTAAGCCAGGCATGTCGTCTTAATGTAACAGCAGACATAAGTGTTTTTGCAGCGGCGTCCGCTGAATGGCGGGCAGCTAAACGTTGGTGCTTTGATACAGTCAGGGCTTCTTCATAGGTGTTCAAAAAACCCTGTCTGGTGTCATCTGGAGCCACCTGAAGTGCAGGGAGAATTCTTGACCAAAGTTGTCTTTGATAAGCTCCCATTGCTGTTTGATAATTGGCAACACTGAGCAAAAAAGTTGTAAGGGAGTAAATTTTTCTTCCCAGTACGTCCAGTTTACGACCCTCTCTATTAGTGGGCATGACATGTGATTTAGTCGATGATCTGGAGGAACTGGATTCAACAATTAAAGAATTAGGAACAGGATGTTTTATCAGAAAATTCGTATCTTCGCCATGTATACGATATAGATTTTCTGTCCTGCAGGATACAGGAGCAGAGGTGGATGGTTGGTTCCAGCATTGTTTGACAAGGTCCATCAGTGCTGAAATAAACCCTAAGCTGAGCGGAGGGGTTCTCTCTTGATTAATATCCCCAAAGATGAGGTCGTCTGACTCGGGTGGGGTGGTTCAATGGTTTGCATCTTTAAGGTCTTTGCCATCCTGGAGATCATTTGTACATATGAAGAAAAATCTTCGGAAGGGGAAGATGGGTGAGGGTCTCCAGCATCTGACTCCAATGGTTCTCCTCCTACAGGTGTTTCTCCCGATGCGTCGGAAGGGACTCCATGTCCCCGGCAGGAATCGTCAGAGGATATGGGCTCATCCTGGTCAGTATCAGAAGGTAGGTGTACATGTCTCTTGCGTTTTCTACTGTCTGGTTCAGAGTTTTGAGGTATCGACGTCGAGTGGGTCTTACCATGTGTGCTCTTCGACGTCGAGTGTGAAGCCTTCATGGCTATTTCATTGCTTTTTCCTGATCGTTTAGTTTGAACTGCATCGACATCAACATGTTTTCGATGTCGACGTCGAGGAGGGGATGAGGAGGAAGAAGAGGAGGAGGAGATATACACATACTTCACTTTTCTCCTCTTTCTATAGTCGACTTCGCTCGACGTCGAATCTGAATTGGAGTCATCTCGTCGACGTCGGCGGTCTGATCTTTTACGCTCAGTGTCATCGTATTTTGACTTATGTCGACGTCGAGCAGATCGGGGTAGAACGACTATCTCCCGTCGAGCTTTCCGACGTCGATCTGGTGAGATATGCTTGGTCTTAGCTGCCTTCTTACGAGGTGGAGAAGGCTCTCTCGACGAATAGGAGACCGGCGTCGAAGGTGCCGGAGATGCCTGCCCGGTCGAAACAGGGCTTAAAGGGGCAATAGCCGGGCTAGTAACAACATCGACTAGCTGGCTCGGGGTCGGAGACTGACCGCCTTGTTCGATGCCGGCAGGGGAAGCATGCGCCTGCCTAGGTGGAAGAGAAACAGCGGCGTCCGACAGGGATTCCCTATCCCTAGATGAGTCCTCCAGGATTGGAGAGGGCAGCCATGTCGAGATAGGAGGTAGATGTTTTTTAAGGTCCTTTGTCTTTTGTTTTTTGTCCCTGGATGATTTTGCTTGTTTTGCAGGACCTAAAGTAGACGATGTCGAGGCGGATTTCGACGTCGTGGTGAGTTTTTTTTTGCCGACAAGGACTTTTTAGAAGGCTTTTCTGCTGTCTTAGATGTTGGTGTCGAGGTCGGGGAGGCAATGCGAATCTCCGAATGCGGGGGAGCCGACACAATGGAAGCGGTTTCCATGTCGGAGGGTCTCGAAGCCGACAACGTCTTCTCCCAAAGGAAAAGTTTTAAACGTTGTTCACGAGCCTTGAGGGCGGCTTTAGTGAAATTTTTACAATGATTGCAAGACTTGAACTGGTGAGATTCTCCCAAACAAAAAAGGCAATAGTCGTGTCCGTCATAAAATGGTAATTTTCGGGAACACGACTTGCACCTGCTAAATGGCCCTGAGGGGGACATAAAGCAGGGAAGGAAGGGAAAGAAAAACTCACAACGGTGGTTTCCGACGATAATAGGATTCGGAAGGAGATGATTAGGACACCGCAACGATAATCAAGAAGAGCGGCAGTTGAAAAGGCGGGAAAAAAATAAATCCACAATTTAAAGACTATTTGAGGACGATCCGTGGTCAAGGGGCAACAGAGAATTTCAGGGTCAAAAGGCAGTCCGTGTTCAAACCGATTTTTATTCAGAAAAGTATTTTTGAAGTAAGCTCTAACCGAGAGGTTCCAAGCACGATGGCGGTAAAATGGAACTGAAGGCTGAGGCGGGCGGAGCATGCGCAATGGGGGCAACTCTAAACTTTGTTACTTTTATCCAAAAGCTCTAGAAGATTCCGAGAGAACCAGCACAGGCGCTGTTAAAACCCTATTGTGTGCATTCACAGAGGCCACGATGAAGAACTTGTGGGTTCTACATCAAATCAAGGCCGAACTCTCTCTAGAAGCAAAAAATGAGTAAACTGAGGCTATTGTACTTTGGGCACATATTGAGAAGGCAAGACTTGTTGAAAAGACAATAATGCTTAGAAAATTTGAAGGAAAAGAGGAAGAAGAAATATGTGACGTGTTGGCTCAATAAAGGATGCCATGACTTTAAGTTTGCAAAAGCTGAGCAGGGTTGTTGAGGAGAGGACATTGTAGACATCACTCGTTCATGGAGGAATCATAAGTGACTTGATGGCAAATTACAAGAACAGACTTCCTACAATACAGTTTAGTCTTCAAGGGTTTAAATACACATTGCATGCAAAATTATCTAAAGAAACCCCCACCTGTTTCTTTTCAACAAAGAAACAGTAAAATGAGTGATTTGGAGTTGGAAATCTGTAGATAGGATGCTTAATGCTTCCTCAACTCACTTCATGTTTTCCAATAATTAGCAAGGAATTTGCATAAAATTTGAAATTAGGACACTCGGTTTTGCAGAAATGGAATAAAACAATGCTTAATTCTCTACAAATGACATTTTGACAGAAACACACCAAATGTCTTGCATCCCCACCCAGTGAATAACACTGCTCACCCTCCAGCATATACCTATTTGCAATAGAAAATATGTTTGAATCATCTTTTAGAGGGTTGTTGTTGTTTTTGAGCTTTTTATTCCATAGAATTATTATTATTATTATTATTTATTGAATTTATATCCCGCCCATCTAGTCAATAGACTACTCTGGGCGGCGAACAACATATAAAATAAACAATTTAAAATATAACAATGATATAAGACATCATAATCAAACAAATTCAAGATGGAAAAGGTGAAAAGAGTAAATCAAGTAGTAGTTGGAGGGAAGGCCTGCCTAAACAGCCAGGTTTTCAATTGGCTTTTAAAAATGCCCAGCGAAGGGGCCGTGCGGATCTCCGGAGGGAGATTATTCCAAAGGCAAGGAGCCACTGCCGAGAAGGCCCAGTTTCTTGTTTTTTCCTTCCGGGCCTCCCTTGGCGTTAGGCTCCTCAGCCTCACCTCCTGGCTAGATCGAGTGATACGGGTAGATTTTGGTGGGAGTAGGCGCTCCGCCAGGTATCGAGGCCCTAAACCGTTTAGGGCTTTGTACGTAAGCATTAAAACTTTGAAATCGACGCGGAACCGAACGGGCAGCCAATACAAAGCGGCCAGAGTGGGAGAGATATGATGATATTTTCTCACACCACTAAGGAGTCTAGCCGCCGCATTCTGCACCATTTGAAGCTTCCGCATCAACCTCAAAGGCAGCCCCACGTAGAGAGCATTACAGTAGTCTAATCTTGAGATTACAAGCGCATGTACCAAAGTGGTGAGCGCCCCAACGTCAAGATAGGCACGCAGCTGGGCTATCCGCCAAAGATGAAAATAGGTGGAGCGGACCACTGACGCCACCTGAGTCTCCATGGTGAGCACCGGTCCCAGATGGATCCCCAAGCTGCGTACCCCACTCTTCGAGGTAAGAGTCACCCCCCCAAATGAGAGAGAGTTCCCCAGACCGCTGACAGTGGGGCCACCCACCCTCAGGACCTCCGTCTTGTCCGGATTCAGCCTCAGCCCATTTTCCTGCATCCATTGCAGTACAGCCTCCAAGCAGCGCTGAAGGGACAGAACGGCATCCACTGCAGTTGGAAAAAAGGAGATGTAGAGCTGGGTGTCATCAGCGTACTGATGGCACGATGCTCCACACCCCCTGATAACCTCGCCCAGCGGCCTCATATAGATATTAAACAACATTGGGGAGATAATCGAACCCTGCGGAACCCCACAATTGAAGCTCCACGGGGCTGAGACCCTCTCCCCAAGCTGTACTCTCTGAGGACGGTCCTCCAGGAAGGATCGGAGCCAGGCAAATGCCAAGCCACCAATTCCCAACTCGGAGAGCCTCCTCAGGAAGATACCGTGGTCAACGGTATCAAAGGCCGCCGAGATATCGAGGAGGACCAACAGAGACATCTTACCTCTGTCAGCCTCCCTCAATAGGTCATCATACAGGGCGACCAATGCCGTTTCTGTACCGTGGCACGGCCTGAAACCTGACTGGAATGGATCCAGGGCATTTGTTTCATCCAAATGCGCCTGAAGCTGATCGGCCACCACCCTCTCCACCACTTTGCTAATGAAAGAAACATTGGCGACGGGCCTATAATTGCCAATTTCGTCCGCCGCCAAGCTAGGTTTCTTCCTTATGGGCCTAATGAGTGTCTCCTTGAGGGCAAGAGGAACCCTGCCCTCAAGGAAAGACCCATTAATTATTGCTGTGGCCCATTCAGTTGTTATCGGCCTGGCTGCTTTGATTAGCCAGGTCGGGCAAGGGTCAAGGGATGAGGTGGTGGCCTGACAGCGATCAAGCACTTTGTCCACAATATCTGGCATCACAGGCTGAAAGAGATCGATAGTGGCCGTGCAAGGCGGAGCGCTGGACATCTCTGCTCGACTCACTGTATCCAAAAAAGGAGAGAGCTCCCGGTGGATGGCCTCCACTTTAGATTTAAAAAATGCTGCAAATTGGTCTGGTGATATACTAGGGGGAGGCCCGTCACTCAGACCAATTCCGGATAGGTCGCGGACTATACGGAAAAGCTCCACCTGCTGATTTGAAGCTTCGCTTATCCGGTTAGCGAGATGTATTCGGCTAGCAGCCTTTACCTTGGCAAGGTAAAGGTTAGTCGCGACCTTGACAGCTATCCAATTATAAACCGTCGGGTTCTTTCTCCACTTGTGCTCTAGCCTTCTCCTAAATTGCTTCATTGCTCGTAGGTCCTGATTAAACCAGGGCGCAGGCCGAGCTCTGCATTGGAGAGGGCGTTTAGGAGCGATCGTGTCAACAGCCCTAGTGGCGGCTGTAAACCAGCCGTCTACCAGAGCCTCGACAGGAGCACCAGCCAGATCTGTCGGAATCCTATAGGATCCAGTAGCCTTCGAGGGCGGACCATTAAAATGGGTCCTTGCTCCCTGCGAGGTGGGAGGGCCACTGAGAGGTTACATTTTACTAGGTGGTGATCCGTCCATGACAAGGGGACCGACACGAGGTCAGTCACCAACAAAGTGACTGAATAAAATGTGACTGAATGAAACAAAGGCCTGAATAAAATCTTCTTTAAGAGTGAAGGCTCTCTAATTAAACAACTTCCTTCCCCATACTTATAATGGAATTTCCAAAGTGAGGCAAGATACTGGATGATCGAAGTGTGAATGGCTGAATCATCAGACCTTATCCCTGTGTAAGTAATCAAGGGGAAACGGTCAAAGTTCAACTGCAACAATTAAATACTTGACAACACTTAACTCAGAGGAGAACAAAGGAAAAGGTTTCTACAAAGTAGGGGGTTCCAAATGACAGAAGAAAGCTATGTGTGTTGACACACGTATACTTGAGCGAGGCCTGCTGGAAGTAAGGCAAATAATTATTTTTTTCTAGATTTGTAAAAGCACAACTGGTCTTCAGCCTGCACCCTTCCACACAACGTTGGTGCAGCTTATAAGTCAAACTGCCACCAACCAAAAGGAAGGATCAAGTTGCTAATGATGCAAGCAACAGTCAACAATCAAACGTCATCACTGTATTTCTCTAGAAATCCAAATCCACAATTTATGCACACCCAGTCCTTTTGATTCACACAAATATGTTGATTCAAACATTCGTGGTGTTAGTTCACAATATAGATGGTGGTAACTATATAGTTACTGAAGAAGATGCCAATGCAAGATGCTAACAGGTAATAATTCCTGTACTTCTGCTTTCATGATAAAGGTGAATAGCTCCCATGTGAACAAGGCCAAAATGATGTAATTTGTGTTCTACAGCTCCTCTGACTTAGAGGGTAGTTTAGTTTATGGAAGGTGGATGAAATGAGAAATGTTATTGTTCTATAATCATTCCCATTGGAGCTTTATACCCCACAGAGTGTGCAGTGGATTCATATTGATTTTTCAAACTGGAAATAAAACCTAAAAGAGAAATGCAGTCCTATGGAAGATTACAACATTGAGAGAAATGTATTGCCTCTTCTGTGCTTGAGTGGCTTTTTATACCTGACATCATCTTTACCTGTTGCCAGCTATTATATCACAACCAAAGTCACATGGAATTTTTCAGACCACATAAGGGCATGATAAACGTTCAGAAAAGCATGCCTCTGCCAGCAAGAACCACATCACCTCATGATACATTTTGGCCTGCTTCAGTACAAGCCTCTTACTCCAAATGAAATCCAGGGGGGATAGGCACCTGTACAATACACATGCCCATGTCTTCACACACCATAATTCATGTTGCAATACAGGGGGCAAGTAGAACAGCACTGAGCATTCACCTTTTTCTTTAAATTAAGGGGTATGAACATCCCCTTCTGGTAAGAATCACATGAGCCTGAAAGTGAAATGTAACTGAGCAAGAATATGAGATCTGAGAGTTTCCAAGGCAAGTTCCCCAGAAATGTTGCTTTTTCCAGGTAATGTAAGGCTAAACCAGAGGAAAGGCATCTCAGTGCACAGCGGAAGATAGTGGCATGAAAAATGAGACATTTGGACTCTTTAGATACTATGAGGAATGCTTTGGATAATGTTTGAAGAGGGTGCCCATATTTATATGCTAATCCCAAGAGCCTCTGAGCCAAGATGGGTAATCTGTAGTGCTTGAATATTTAAAGGAGAACAACACAGCTATTGTGGGGATGTATCTGCATATAACAAAC
The DNA here is from genome assembly GCA_037013535.1 of Intellagama lesueurii. Taxonomy (NCBI): domain Eukaryota; kingdom Metazoa; phylum Chordata; class Lepidosauria; order Squamata; family Agamidae; genus Intellagama; species Intellagama lesueurii. The sequence continues at coordinate 175,268,771 of JBAJHW010000001.1, read as the reverse complement.
ACCTGGGGGAATGGAGGGAAACAATGGGATACAATAGAAGCATTTCCTTTTCCTTCACCTATTTTACATGAGTACAAAAGGAATTTCCATGCAGTGTTTATCACTATCCAGAATTTGATTCTGGATAAAGATGCTGACTTGGTTTGTACCACAGAGACCTTGTTGAGAGCATAGGGGAGACTCTTTATCTTTCCCAGCTTTGTCCACCAGGGTACTCTGTGGTAAAGGAGGGGAAGGCTAGAAGGCAGGAAGGTGGTGCAACTGGCAGCCTATAAAAATTCAGTCTCATTAACTAGATGCCCCATCCACCATTAGGCCAATTTTGCATGTATGCTGCTCTGGCCAAGTGGCCAGGCCAGCGCTGGGATTCTCTTGTTGTGTCGTCCACTCCACTGCCGAGCTCTTTCCTGAGCTATCCAGGGCAATCTCTGGTGTGGTGTTGGACCTCCCCAGGCTTATTGTTTCTGGGCACTGTTCCTGCCTCCAGGGCGGGGGTTTAAATAGCTCCCCCAAGGATGTCATCACAGCACCGGAGAACAGTTTATGCAGTAACCATATAACTTTTATGGTGAGTTATTTACAATTAGGTCCCTTAGCCTTGTGTCCTGGCTTCATAAGGGGTTTTCTCACTCTTTACAGTCCCAGCAGTGTGGCTTCCCTTCACCCTCTTGCCTCCTCCAAGTCCACAAGCACTTCATTTGGGTGATTTGGGTTCCTAGTCCACATTAGGGCAGCCTCCCTCTCAGTCTTGCCTGGCACCCCAGCACCTGACTGCTGGTCTTGCTAGACTTGCAGGTTGCCATTACCAAAGCTGGGTCCACATGAGAGAGGAAACGGGGCCTCTTAAGTGCTTGCCCCCCCCCCCCCCCGTGGTCTGGTTCCTCGGGCATGGCAGGTTTATATGATTATATTAATTTTTTTATCTCAATGTGGTTTTATCTATTTCAATTCTTTTGAACAGTAAGTAAGCCACCTTGAACACTGTCTTTTATGGAAAGGTGGGGAACAAATTTCATAAATACCCTTTTGTAAAAATTCTGCAGTATTTTGTTTCTGAGAGCAATAATCTAAAATAGTATGGTCTGAATCACTGTTTTATGTTATTTGGCAAGATATTTTTTCCTGACTTCTCACCCCTTCTGTTTTTATTTTGGAAAGACATTTTAGAAACTTTTTAAAAAAGATCTTGTTAAGTAAGGAGCAGTGTCCAGTGCAAGAACAGATTTCTTTTAGTATCTCTGAGGTAGTCAGGGTGATTTTGCTGAAATGTCCATGTACCCATCAATGTTTAATTAAGGACATGGCAGTATGAGTTCTGGAGAAATCAGTAGCATGATGGAAGCCTTTAAATAATCAAACGAAGTGTCTTGCTGTTATTTCTCCTTGTTATTTCATCAAGTCATTCCATGAACAACAGTTACTGTAAATGCCTCTGATTCTTAGGGGCTTCTTTTTAGCATTATAGTTTGTCAATGTAAGTGAACCTACAGCTCCTATCCAGACAAAACTTGAATGTGGGAAGGATTTATAGTATTCGTAAGTGGGACCTGACTACACTAAGCCAGCCCTTCATTCTTCATATAATTGGATGATTTCCACATACAGTATATGTAAATTGGACATGCTACAGAGTCTACAAGCCCCCAATCCCAGCTGAGTATGGTAAGTGAATTTCATAGTTTATAAAACTTGGGAAACCTGATCTAAACATTCTAGTAGCTGTTTGAAACATTGTCATTAAAAAGAGGCCACTTAAATCTACACTCAAAGAAAGGCGTACCCTTCTGATATTTTTTAAAGTTTCCACCACAAAGCTTTCTGCATTCTCACAACACTGTAAATCTTTTTTGCACAAAGCCATCCTCAATCTTCTGAACTGCTATACAGCCACCGGATCAACAATTTGTTTATGCAATCTCAAGCTGGACAAAGGAATGAAAAAGCAAAGTTCTTCATGGTCAGCATCTTGTGATGACCTTCGTGCCTGAAATGGCCATCACACATCAAACACCAAAATGAATTATCCTTCATCCCTAAGCCTTGTTGATGAAGTACTGAACAACTAAACGAATACAAGTGAACCAGGTCTCAACAGAGTATCACAGATTCAGGGAGGTGGGGAGGGAGAGCGAAGGATACCTGAAGACTTATATTCTGTTCCTTAGACTACAATCCTAAAAACAGATAACCCTTAATTTTTAAGTCACTGAATTATGAATAGTTTTGCCAACTTCAGACACAGTATCTCTAGGATAATTTGTGTAAGGGCTGACATCACCTTTTGGCTCAGAGCTGCATCTGCTGCCAGCACCAGAACTGAGCTTTCGGAGTGAGGGGACATAGTTCAGGGCACCTTATTACACTAAGACTAAGAAAACTCCAGGCTCTTTCAACGGGTCACACCTCTACTCACTACTGCTTTGCACTAGTGGAAACTAGTTCCATTTCTGCAGGGTGAAGTATTTGAATGTCACCAGTCTCTATCCCCTGCAACATTCGTACCTCAAATATATTATAAGGAGAACAGTTTTTGATACTGTACAGTGCTACAGTAGACAAAGACAAGCTGGTGAAAATTGGGTGCCTGACTGAACATGAGTCACAGCACTTTCCACTTGTGCAAAGCACTGGGTCCAAGCCAGTGCACCAAGCGCAGAGACTTTTAAAAGATTGTGCCAAATTATACAACACAGTACATTGCAACATAGTTGTAGCACATATACAAGGAAGATCTTGGTACTGTTTTGTTTCCCCCTTCTCTCTGCTGCCAGGGATACAGTCAATGTAACAGGATGGGGCAGAGAGCTGTGTGGAAATTGATAGGAGATGCTGAATTCTGTTTCTTAGGAAGCTTTAATTTTTTTTTTTTTTTGAAAGGCTCCTACTCCTTAAGGCAGACCTGGGCAAAGTGCGGCCCGAGGGCCACATACGGCCCGCAAGCCGCTCCTGTCCGGCCCGCCGGACATCAAAACCATTTATAGCTTTTTGTCTAAAGTTGATCAGTTGCTTAACATACCGCAAAAAACCTCTTTAGTATTTGTGAAGATTAACAAGTTTAAAATAAAAACAATCATAACATCACTGTTTCATTTTATTTTTAAGTAAAGTTGGTTCGGCCCCCGAACACAGTTCAGATTTTTCATGTGGCCCCCTATAGAAATTAATTGCCCACCCCTGCCTTAAGGCTATAAGATAGGCCTGAAAATGTACTGACAAAGGGCTAGCAGAGCGTCAGAAGCTGAGAAAGGACAGAAGAAAGGGCTAAACACTGCATGCAGAAAAAGAGAGGGAAGCTCCACAAATGCTCTCTATGGCATCTTCTTCTGGTAGGTGGGGGACTGTCTGGCCCTACGGATGCTCAGGCTTGTCTACATGTGCTCACTGAAGTGGTCAGGAGTAAGTAGGCTAAGAAGGGTCAAGTTGGAGGTCCAGTATGCCATTTAGAGCAATCCTCTTATCCAAATGGCATGCATAACTCAAGCGACTCTATTTAGTCCAGCAACTTCCACTGTTAATTTCTCATATCGTGAAGTGTATTAAGAAGACAGCTACTTCGCAATGTTGACAAATTATACGCTTCCCCTGCTCTGTTGAGGGGCAGATTATTTTTTGAGATTGTATTAAGGCAGCGCTCATGCACTGCCATACTTACAGTTTTGTTTTTTATTTGCAAACTTCCTCCCACAAGCAGGATGAGACGGGGACAACAAGAGGAGGATTCCCCCCCTCTTTTCTTTGACATCAATGATGGTTGGCAGTGTGTTTGGCTGCAGGCAGGTTCTTGATCCAACCTTTACAAAAAAAATCTCAAAGAAAAGAGAAGAAAAATCCTCATTGTTGCCTCCTCCTCTTTCAGGATGAAGTTTTTAATTTGTGTTTGTGTGTGTGTGAGAGAGAGATGCAGCACATCAGCTTTGCATATATACAGTCTAAAAAACAAACTTCACTTCCTCTGCCCCTCCATGAAGCCGCCTAGAGTGGTCACAATTGACCAGATAGGCGGGGTATAAATGAAATAAATAAATAATTAGCCAATATTGTAAAGTCGTTGTCTTCTTAAGCCACTTCACAATATGGGAAATTGGCAGTGGAAGGAGCCTTGAGAGCCAAAGCCTTGCTTTGGTTCATTTCCAGCAATCTTACACACTGGAAACGAACAAAAATATTGGAGTGATTCTACACATTCCCTAAAAGTAGAAGCCTTTGACAGGGACCCAGAAAGGTGCAGGCAGGAACACTGTGGGGATGGGCTTGTTTACTCCAGCGATTACATTACATGTAATGCGGGGGATACCAGCTGATCTAGTTGGCACTCCTGGTGAAGCTCTGGTGGATGGATGGTATGCCGCTGCCACCAGGGCAGCTGACACAATCGCTTCCAAATGGCCCCTCCGTTGCCAAGCCCGTCCAGCTTCTTGGTATAGCCAACAACTACAGGCAATGAAGCAAAAATAGGAGGAGGGTAGAGAGCATTTGGAGATGGGCCCCGACAGAATCCAGTTTAAAAGCCGGAAAAATTGTGTCTAATATTTATTTAGCTAAAGTGAAGGCCACAAGAAGATCCTACTTCACCTCCCAGATAAGCAAAGCTCGAACCCATCAGGCCGAACTTTTTCGTATTGTATGTGATTTATCTGGGGTTGGTCACAGGGACAGGCCTCCCAGTAATATCTCCTGTGACCAATTTGCGGCCTTCTTTAAACATAAAGTGGAGACCATCAGCCAGGACTTGGATCTCTCCTCTTTACTAGTAGATCAAGTTGAGACGTCCACTGCATCGTCTTGCCAGGTGACTCTAACACAGTTTCAGCCTGTGACATCAGTTGAGGTCGACAGAGTGCTTGATCGCTGTAGGGCCACCACATCTTCCTTAGACCCTGGCCTGGCCTGGCTCTTCAAAGTGGCCAGACCTTTTAACAATGAAGTGGCTACAGCTATTATTAATGGGTCTCTCCTTGAGGGCAGGGTCCCCCTTGCCCTCAAGGAGATGCTTATTAGGCCAATTCGTAAAAAGCCCAACTTGGCGGTGGACGATATTAACAACTATAGACCCGTCACCAATGTCCCTTTTATCAGCAAGCTAGTGTAGAGAGTAGTGGCCGACCAGCTTCAGGCACTTCTGGAGGAAACCAATGCCCTCGATCCATTCCAGTCTGGGTTCAAGCCATGTCATGGCACGGAGACGGCATTGGTTGCCCTGCAAGATGACCTTTTGAGGGAGACCGATAAGGGCAAAACATCCTTGTTGGTCCTCCTCGGCCTGTCAGCGGCCTTTGATACAGTCAACCACGGTATCCTCCTGGGGAGGCTCTCTGGGTTGGGGATTGGAGGCCTGGCCTTGGTCTGGCTCCGGTCCTTTCTAGAAGACCATCCTCAGAGAGTACAGCTTGGGGAGATGCTGTCTGCTCCATGGACTCTCAATTGTGGAGTCCCACAGGTCGATCATCTCACCAGTGCCACCAATATGTGGATGACACCCAGCTCTATCTCTCCTTCCATCCTTCTGCAGTGGATGCTGTCCCGTCGCTTGAGCGCTGCCTGGACGCCGTGCTGAGGTGGATGAGGGACAACAGACTGAGGCTGAACCCGGACAAGACGGAAATCCTGCGGGTGGGAGCCCCTAGTGTCTGCAGTCTGGGAGCTTCCCTCTCTTTTGGGGGGGACACTCTTTCCGCAAAGGATGAGGTTCGCAGCTTGGGCATACTCCTGGACCCAGCACTATCAGTGGAATCTCAGATAGCATCTGTGGTCTATTCCGCCTATTTTCATCTAAGCGGATTGCCCAGCTGCATCCCTACCTTGACACCAGGTCCCTCACCACGCTGGTTCATGCATTGGTAGTCTTGAGATTAGACTATTGCAATGCTTTCTATGTGGGGCTGCCCATGGAGCTGCTACGGAGACTTCAGCAGATCCAGAACTCGGTGGCCGGATTATTGAGTGGGGTAAGGAGACGTCAACACATTTCCCCTACTCTGGCCACCCTGCACTGGTTACCTGTCCGTTTCTGTGCCAGCTTCAAGGTGATGGTGTTAACCTATAAGACCCTAAAGGGTTTAGGACCTCAATATCTGGTAAAACGCCTCCTTCCAACTAGATCTGCCTGTCCTATAAGATCTTCTCAGGCTGGGTGGTTGAGAGTTTCAACCCCAAGAGAGGCCCATAAAACGATGACCAGAAATCGGACCTTCTTGGCGGTCGCTCCGCAACTTTGGAATAGGCTCCCACCTAAAATTTGCCTGACCCCTTCACTAGGAACTTTCAAAAGGTTACTAAAAACATGGCTGTTTAGGCCGGCCTTCCCGGACTCTAGAACATCTTAGTATAGTGGTGCTTTTAATAACTATACATTCAACCCTTCGCCATGCCTATATTATTTTAATTATTTTATTTTTGTTAGTGTTGCACTTTGTTTTAGTTGTTAATTGGTTATTTGTATATTGTTGTTTTGTAAATGATGGTATTTGTAAACCGCCCAGAGTGGCCTTTGTAGCCAGATGGGTGGTATAAAAATCAAATAAATTTTTTAAAAAATGTACATGCTTGTGGGAAACTTCCGCTTAAAGGCTGTAGCTGCATTCTGTTCCAGTGACGTGCATACACTCCTGGCAGGAAGCGGCAGCTGCCAGCAGGCGGGGTAACCCCTTATTCTGCCCTTTCGCTTAGAGGTAGAGCATAAGATCACAGGGTTATTTTAACCAATCCTAGTTACAATTAGGTAACTAGTATCCTATCTGTTTCTCTCATAACATACTATGTAATCATGCTAAGTCAATAAAAGAGCTCTCAGGGCGTTGCCTGTAGGCTCCGCTGGCTCGGACATCCGCTGTCGACTCCTTTGTTCTCTCTCTAAGGCAATTAGCCTTCCTTTGTTCCATGATCACCCACACATGCTCACCAGAAAAAGGAGCAAAACAGCCCATCCCTGCAGCAGACCAAAGAGTGAGCTAAATGCCCATCTGATCACTGCTTACACTGTAACTCCCATCAACCCTGTCTGAGGGAAGGTTGGGGGCATGCAATCCAACAACACCTTAGGAGCACAAAATCCCCGTCCCTGATCCATGGCTTGTGCCAGCAGGATTATGCAAAATAATGTATAAATCTATCTTATTTGTTTTACACACAGAGGTCGTACAGTCTGGACAAAATGAGGACTGCCACATTTGGTGGGGCCTGTTAATCAGGTTCTACATTTATGGTACAAGGGTACAGGTACACTGGACAAAAGGCCTGTGGACATATGGACTGAACTGGCCTGAAGATATATGGCCCATGGAATGGACTACTGACCTCCTGAGGAATGGCATCAGAAAATCTTTGGTTTGCTTCATACACAGCACAATTGGCAAAAAGGGCTGAGAATTCATTCCAGACTGGAATTTTGTATGATGGAATGAGCAAAAAAGACAGAGATGTGATTACTGTGGCAGCAAGGTTCTGGCCGAGCTGGAAGACAATGGAACAGTATGGACAGGCTGCAAGGTCGGATACCAGGCCCAGAGTGTACCTGATAAGATGCTATGGTTACATCATGTGCCACAGGACAAAGGGGTGATTTACTTTCCGGGAATAAAGAAAAGTGGTGCAATGCACTCCCCCCCCCCCCCCCAGTTTGCCATCTATAAAGAAGCCAGCCAGAATGCAAGAGAATTAGGGGCATCAATGGAGCAAGAAACAATTGTTGCTTGGGACTCAGACTCAGCATCACATTCATTCACACTCACATTCACTCACATGCAGATGCTTCTCAGTTCAGTTTGTAATTTTTACTTTTGCAGATTTTGACTGCTCTGGGGCCATTAGGCCTTAGTCTGCCTTTATTTTGAGAGAACCTTCAGTTTTTACAATGGGGTAGACTAATTCTTCTGGGAGATTCGACATCTCCCTTGTTGTTTCCTTTTTTATGCGTGCGCTCTCTCTTTCCCATCTGGATTATCTTGGGCCAATTCTCCTGCACCTTCTTTCTTTCTCAATCTTTAGGCCAAACAGCTGGAACATACTGAGCTTCAACTACAGGACTGGTGGAAGCAAATATTGTGATTTATAAAGGACTAACTGTGGCTAATTTTGTAGAACTATAGTTTCATCTGATACTTTAATACAGGTTGTTCTGCTTTACACTTTTTATTTCATCATTGCATGTACTGTGTTAGAAATTCATTGATTTTCCTTTGATATCTTTTATATTGTGTCTTCATTTCATGAATCTTATTTCCTGTTTATCTGCTGTGATTCGAATAAATCTTTCCATTAATTATACCTGCAAGTGACCTAGTGTCATTTTTGGTTATGCCCTCATACCCACCTCATTTTCAGGGCCAGACAGGAGCCTTGTGTCTGGTCATTAGAGGGTGTCTTGTTTGTGGCAGAACCTGAAGGAGCCTTTGGGTTGTTTGGAGCTGGCTGGTACAGGCTAAATAGGGTTGCTTAAGGTCTGGTAGAGAGATCCAGTACACCATATGGTGCAGTCTTTGCATCCACAAGGCACAAGCACTTGAAACAACCCTATTTGGTCCACCTCCTTTAAGAAAAGAAAAGAAAAACATTACCCTTTATGTGCTCTCCTGTCTCTTAACACTGCCAGGAGGAAGCTTTTAATTAATTTTCTCCCTAAAAGTTACAGTGCATCAACACTGCCCTAATATGTTTTTTAAAACTTTGTTTCCTCCCTCTGCTCCACGGAAGTGCAGAGGAAGGAAATGTTTAACTTCCCAATTTCCCCAATATCATTAAGTGGTTAAGCTGTCTATTCAAGCCACTAATGATATCAGGAAATTGAAAACAGCTGGGAAATTTTAAAGCAGGAAGGTCTGCTTTGGTTCAATCCCAGCAATTGCATGCCCTGGAAATGAACCAAAACTAAGTGATCCTCCCTGAACCTAAAGAGTGGCCACTGACAGAGACCCAGAAAGGTGCAGGTAGGATCACTCTCTTTTATTTTGTTTCCAGGACATGCAATCCTGCACATTGGTTCACTCTAGTAATTACATAATCTGATTGCCAACAAAAAGAGTATCCTCACAGCCAAATGTCCATGTAATCACCCCTTTTGCTGCCTCTGCTACTCCCTGCATTTCCTTATCAAATCTCAGCTATATGCAGGAGCCAGCAGTCATTTGGTTATAGAAAAGGAGAAAAATCCTCAAAGATGTGGAGACACTTTAGTAACAAACTCCAGCAGATTTCAGCTTCACGGCAGGTTAAAAAAAAACATAAGAATTCTTTCATCTAAGAGACGTTTGGGGTAGGGAAAAAACGAACTAAAACAGGATTTTTTCAAGGTATGTTTCTCCAGAGACCTGTTTTGAGACCAGCCTTCCTCAACTCAGTGTGCTCCAAATGTACTGGACTATAACACACATCAATCAGCCTGACTGGCTGTTGGTGATGGCAGTTGCATTTTAACACATATGGAGAACATCAGGTTGGAAGAAATCTGCTTGCCTCCAGAGGCCATTTGAGGACACAATGATAGGCAGCTTGCATTTGGACAAGAGTTGCACACAATGTCTTGGTCACTGTTCAGTCGGGAAAAGCAATAATTGTGACACCCCTTCACCCAACTTATGTCTGTGTCCAGTACAGCAATCTCTACTAAAATAAAGTACTGAGCAGAAGCTTCTGAAGGACAATATCCAGGAAAACACGCAACAATTTCCCCCCTTACCCGTTGATAAAACACAGTCTCCAAACGCTTAAGGATTAAGCAAAAGGATTATTTCTTTAATCCAATAAAATATGAGCTCTCTAGGAATGTGACTTGCAAAGGCAGAATTCTAGGCTGCTAATTATTCTCTCTATACCAGAAGACTCACATAGTTATGTCACTCACATGACCTCCTTCCAAAATATTCACATTCTAAAAGGTTGACCAGTCCTAGAGGCAGCTTTTAGACCACATTGGAGGTGGTGGTCTCACCATTACTGATCAAAGTATGGGCTGCCTATGTATAACTAAAAATATCAGTGATTTCTGGGAGCCTTTTGAAGCAGCGTGTGGTGTTAATATACTGTACTTTTGCAGCTGTAAACCCACACACACACTCTTTCAGCAGATTGGTGCAAGGACAGAAAGGTTTCGAGAGGCAAAAACATATTTAAAGAGATGTACCCCAGAGATACACCTTCAATTAGACAGCAGCAGGTTAAAAATATGGGCCTGTAAGGATTTCCTTGCCCTAGAAAACTAAGTCTCATGCAGTGCGTCTCTCTCCCACAGTAATGAGATGGCACAGTACAAATTTTTCTAGTGAAGCTTAATACTGTCTCCTCCTGTTCTAGTTGTTAAGCTATGTGGTGCATTTGCTGACATCAGAAACAGCTTTAAGCTACATAAACAAACTTTAAAAAACCTAACACAAAAGCAGCATCTTGTAGTTTACTAAAATACCTCAGTGTTAGTAGAAAGAAGATCGTTTACCTCAATAAAAAAAAGTTTGACAAGGAGGTGAGAGGTTGTGGAGGAAGCTATCTAAACACAGAGGAAATGAGGGGGACTTCAAGGGCTTTGGTGGTGGTGGGGAGCCTAGGATCCGAGAAAGGAAATTGTGTCTTTTATTGCACTGTACTGTTTATTGAGATTTTTCTTCTCCGTTCAAATCAAACCTGAAGTCATGAAACACACTCTCCTGGGATAAAGAGGCTTAAGCAAAGAAGGCAATACATTTATACGGCCCACTTCTCATTCCTCTTCCCAGCACCACAAATGCAGTGGGGGTTTATAGCTAGGGAACTGTAAAATCATCCTAAGAAATTTCAGTTCTCTTTCAGAAACTCTTTTAGCTTGCCTCAAAAATTCCTGGGATGTTTTACTAGAAGGGAAACCTCCAAACTCATTTTAAATGTGGCTCTAGTCTTATCAGAGAAATATTGGGTTGCTTTGAAATTCCTTGAATGTTTAGCCTAAGAGAGTCAGGAGAAATTCAAATTCAAATTCCAGTTTAGGCAAATTCAGGTACAGCAACGGGTAAGGCTATTCAGAAGCTACAGGATGGCAGGGAATGTGAGTCTGCTCCTTTGCCTTCTGAAATGGGGCAGGAGCCCAGGACACAGGCCTCTTCTTTAGAGCCTACATTGTTTTATCCCTTCTCAATGTGCTGCTATGTACTTTTAAGCCTCTAAATAAGTGTCCCTTTCCCCCCGCCTATCCCTGAGATGGGAAGGATGGGTGGAGAACACACCATCCTTAGCCTGCAGAGCAGTGTATGCTGGAAGGAAACAAAGGAATTGTATCCCAGCATATTTGGAGAAATGTCATGATCCACAACTCTGACATAAATGGCTGGCTACTCCATCCCTCCAGAGTACATATATACCTTATGCCTTATTATGGATTTAAGGGGAATAACTCCCCCCCGCCTTTAGAGGCACACCTTAATATAAAGGGGTTGAAGGAGTAAAGGGGTTCAGACTAAGATGTGACCTTCCTTTTAGCGGCATCAGCAGAAGGGAGTGGGTAGTTCCTATGGTATGAGGGCAGGAAAATTCTTCAAGGGCAGCCACTGGATAGTTCTGGAAGGTACGAGAGCATCTGCCATTGTCTCCAACAGTGACACTGTTCAGAAGAAGGCAAAAAATAAACCAATTCTGAAGGCTTTTATACTTCCTATGATAAAACAATCCAAAATAAAGCAAGAAACAGTGCTGGGAGCTGAGACTTCCAGATCAGAAAACATTCAGTTAACTGTCAGGGAAAAGCACTGTTGCCAATGTTGCAACTGGATTAAAGTTGAAAAGATTTGCACAGAGGAAAAAGGGGGTCTGTCATACCTCCAGTGGAAGACCATGAGATGGTTGGACAGTGTCATCGAAACTACCAACATGAATTTGACCAAACTCAGGGAGGCAGTGGAAGACAGGAGGGCCTGGCGTGCTCTGGTCCATGGGGTCACGAAGAGTCGGACACGACTAAACGACTAAACAACAACAACAACATAGGGATGGGACCACCACCAAAAAAAGCCCACTTCCTAGTTGCATTCTTATCACCGCTTTTGGTGTGACCTCTGTAGGCCAACAAACAGGAGAAATAAAACAAGAAAGCAACAAACAAGTTCAACACACATTCAAATCCCACAGGAAGAAGACACCAAAGACTGCAGAATCTATAGGACCATTGAATGAATCTCCCAGGCAAGCAAAGTGAGGCTCATGATTTTAGAGCAAATAATTTTACCAAACACAGGCTCAGAAATTTCAGATATTAAAGCTGGCTTCAGTTAAAGAAGAGGCACTAGTGCAAATATATGTTGGGCTACAGGTGAGTATGAAAGATTTTCAGAAGAAAATCAGGTTGTGATTTATAGATTACAGTGAAGCCTTTGACTGTGTGGGTAATGGAAAACTATGGAATAATCTAAATTATAGGTATGTCACAACATCTAACTGCTCTGGTGTGTAACATAAACTCTGTATAAGAGTATGGAACAGAACATGGAGAAATAGAATGGTTTCCAATTGGCAAAGGTGTCAGGAAAGGTGTATTTTATCTCCCCATCTATTCAATCTACGTGCAGGATATGCCATATGAAAAAAATGGAATTCAATTAGATTCAAATAAAAGACTGAAAACTGGTGGAAAAAACATCAATAATGTAAAATATGCAGATTATACTATATTACTGGCAGAAAACAGCATTGGTTTGAAGTAGTTCCTGATGAACATGAAAGAAGAAAGTGCAAAAGCAGCACTACAGCTGAACATTACACAGATAAAAAATCATGGCTACAAAAATCATGGCTACACAACTTTAAAATTGACAGTGATCAAAACTACTGAGAACTTTCTATATTTTTGTTTAATCATCCATCAAAGACTGGAAGAACACTGAGATTTGGGTGTGTGGTTCTGAACCAACTACAGAAAGATCATCAAGGGTGTGTCACTGGTGGCCAAGACCAAGATCACACACACTGGTATTCCTGATTATCATGTATGGATCTAAAAGCTGGACAGTGAAGAAACCTGACAGTGAAAAAATTCATTAATTTGAAATATTCTGTTGATGATGGTTTGGCAGATACCACGAGTGAGCAGAAAGAGACCTAAACGGGATCAGATGACGCCTAAACTTCCATTAGAAACTACAGTGACTAAATGGCAGCTACCATTCTTCAGACATATTAAGAGAAAACAAGATTCACTAGAAAAGACAATAATGCAAGGAAAACTTGAACATAGTAGAAAATGAGGGAGACTAAAATCAGACAGATTGACTCAATAAAGGAAGCTATGGCCTTTAATTTTCAAGATCTGAGGAAGCTTGGTAACGGTAGGACCTTGTGGTGGTTATTAATTCATAGGGTCAATGTAAGTTGGAAGTGACTAGATGGCACGAAAGAACCACAAATTGGACTGCTTCTTGGCAGTACTTGCTGTGAATTAAAACCTTGTTGTTTTTTCAGTTTGGGCAGTTGGGCCCGAAAAGGTTTGCCGCCACTGATATATGTTATATATTTATTTATTTATTTATTTACAAGACTTTTTAGCCGCGCCATTACCAGTGGTCTCTGAGCAGCTACAACAATATTAAAACTTTAAAAACATTAAAACCATTAAAAATAGGCAATATTATAATAATACCCTATATTAAAAACAGTCATTAAAACATTAATATTAGTAAATCCTGCTGCTCATATGGCCAGCTAAAGAATACTATTTAATTAAAATGCTGGCTAAACAGAAAGGTCTTTGCCTGGCGCCGAAAAGCCAAAAGTGTTGGAACCAGGCAGATCTCTATAGGGAGGGTGTTCCAAAGTTGGGGGGCAACAGCCGAGAAGGCCCTATTTCAGCATGCCATCCCCCTCACCTCTTTCAGGGATGGCACCTTCAGAAGGGCCTCCTGTCCTGATCTTAGAGGACGGGCAGGCTCGTATGGAAGAAGGCGGTCCTTCAGGTATCCAGGTCCTAAGCCATTTAGGGCTTTATATGTCAAAGTAAGCAGTTAGAATTGGGCCCGAGCAGCAACTGGCAGCCAGTGTAAATTTTTCAGAACCGGCGTGATATGAGTCCGTGCGGCGGCACCACTTACCAGCCACACAGCCCGGTTCTGTGCCAGTTGCAGTCGCTGGACCGTCTTCAAAGGCTACCCCACGTATAGCACATTGCAGTAGTCCAGTCTGGTTGTTACCAGTGCATGTGTGACTGTTGCCAGGCTCCGCTCATCCAGGTAAGGGCGAAGTTGATATATTCTCCGCAGCTGTAAGAAGGCACCCCTGGACACCGAGTCCACCTGGGCTTCCAAGGTCAGACCCGGGTCAAGGAGCACCCCCAAGCTGCAGACCCTGTCCTTTAGGGGGAGTGTAACCCCGTCTAAGGCAGGGAAATGGTCCTTTAACCTATCTGGCAGAGCACCTACCAGCAGCACTTCCGACTTGTCTGGATTGAGCCTCAGTTTATTGACCCTCATCCAGTCCATTATCGAGTCCAGGCACAAGTTCAGAACGGTGACTGCCACACCTGGATTGGTGGAGAATGAGAGGTAGAGCTGGGTGTCATCAGCATATTGCCGACTCCTCAGCCCAAACCTCCTAACGACCCCCCCCCAGCAGTTTCATTTAGATATTGAATAGCATGGGGGACAGTATAGAGCCTGAGGAACCCCATGATGCAACCACCATGGATCAGAGCTACTGTCCCCCAGCACCACCATTGAGTTGCGTAGTGGTGGCACGAACCGATCCAAGCACCCTGTCCACATCCTCGGGTCGTAACAACTGAAACTCATCCAATAAATTATGACATAAGTCTGGAGCACTGGACACAACCATAGGCTCTGCATCAACAGTGGAGTCCAATTCTTTGTGAATCTGAGCAATTTTTCCCTCAAAGTGTGTAACAAATTCGTTACAGCTAGCCACTGAGCAGTCCGGGACTTCCACTGAACCATTAGGCTGAAGAAGGTCCCGGACCACTCAAAATAGCTCTGCTGGACGACACGCCGAGGAAGCAATACGACTGGAGAAATGCTGGCGTTTCGCCAGCCATATCGCCACAGAGTAGGCCCGATAATGGGCTCTAAGCTGTGTTTGGTCATAGTCGTGGCAATATTTCCTCCATCTGCGCTCAAGCCGTCTCCCCAACCGCTTCATAGCCAGAAGCTCCTCTATGTACCATGGAGCCATATAGGCTCTGCGGGCAGGGAGAGGGCAACTAGTTGCGATCGTGTCAACTGCCCGGGCCATCTCCTTGTACCACAAAGCGACCTGGGCTTCGACAGGAGCACCGACCATATCAGCTGGAAACTCCCCTAGAGCATTCAGGAATCCTTCAGGATCCATAAGTCTCCGGGGGTGGATCATTTTAATTGATCCCCCACCCCTGCAGAGGGTAGTAGTGGCAGAGAGTCTAAACTTTACCAGGAAATGGTCCGACCATAACAATGGGGTCAAAGATAAACCCACCACATCCGGACCACCATCCCGTTGAGAATACTAGGTCAAGTGTATGGCCTTTCTCATGAGTTGGGCCGATGACATGTTGAGACAGCCCCATGGTTGTCATGGCAGCCATGAAGTCCTGAGCCGCCCCTGTTAAGGTAGCCTTGGCATGGAGGTTGAGGTCCCCCAGTACCAAAAGTCTGGGGGTCCTTACCACCAGGTCTGAGATCACCTCCGTCAGCTCAGGTAGGGAGACTGTTGGTAAGCAGCAGGGTGGGCGGTACACCAACAGAATCCCCAGTCTGTCTCTTGAGCCCAACACACAATACAGGCCCTAGACCATTTCCCAAGGGGACAGGGAGTCTGGAAAAGTGGAAGGAATCCTTGTAGACTATCGCCACGCCTCCTCCCCGACCCTCCGGGCGACCCTGGTGTTGGACCAAGTACCCAGGGGGACACAACTGAGATAGAGGAACTCCTCCTTCTCCCACCCAGGTCTCAGTAATACATGCCAGGTCACCCCCCTCATCCAAAATTAAATCATGGATGAGGGCGGTCTTTTTTGCTGACCTGGCATTTACCAACAGTACCATGTGGCCCGGGGGGGGGGGGCTGATATGGTCACCTAGTACCATTTGGCTGGGAGTAGAGCTAGAAAGGGGAATAGGTGTAAGGTATCTAACCTCCTTTCTCCTACGCGGGCATGCTCTACTCCCACCGCCATATCTTCCCCTGCCATATATAGTCTCTATTGGTTGCCCCAGAGACCCCCCAACCCCCCTGTTTCCCAACTTATTCCCCAGCCAGTTCCCTCAGAGAATCTGGCAGATGGCAGCAGCCCAGCCACAGTCCCACTGTCTCTCACACAGTGACCTGTAGAAGGCAGATGTTATTCAGCTCCCCTGAGCACAGGAATGCTAGTCTGGTAGGGCTCTGAAAGCAGCTCCGGCTTAAAAGCCTCTTCTCCCCCTGAGCCAGGTGGCTGATGTTGGGAAGGGGGTGGGGCAGCCAGGAGTAGCAAGGCCCAGTCCTGCAACGCAGAGGGAGACTGAGTCAGGCTCACTTGGAAAAAGCTGGCAGCCGGCAGCAGCCCAGCCAGTCCCATTGTCTCTCACACAGTGACCTGTAGACGGCAGATGTTATGTCTACAGCATTCCCACCATCTCCCAGGAAGTTACCCTATTAAAAAATGAGATAAGATTAGTCTGGCAGGATTTGTTCTTGACAAATCCACATTTGGATTTGGATGCAGTTCATCCAGCCCTGGAGATCTGAGCTCATTCAAAGTCGTAATGTGTTCTTTGACTATTTATCAGTCTCAAGTTGCAATCCTGTTCCCTTCACTTGTACTTCACACTGGATAGCTTAGCTGCAAAGCCAGAAGCTGGAAGTTCGATTCCATACTCTACCTCCTTAACAGGGGTTGGGCTTCATGATCCATAGGGTCCCTTCCAGTTCTGCCATTCTAACATTCTATGATTTGCCCGGAGAGTCATAGACTGTATTTTGAGAAACACCAAGGTAAAGTAGGAATTGAGCATTTCTGCCTTTTCTTTTTCATCTGTTATCATTTTCCCATCCCTGTTGAGTTAGCTGGGCTCCTATTTCTTTTCTATCTTTTGCTACGCATGCACCCGAATGCTTTTTTTGTTGTTGCTTTTAGTGTCTCTTGCTAACATCAGCTCATTCTCAGCTTTTGCCTTCCTAAAGCCATCTCTCCAATTCTTTGCTATTTGTCGGCACTATTCCTTTGTGGCCTGACCTTCTTTTCACTTCCTGTATCCTTTTTTTAAAAATTATTTCAGTCCTCTCTGAGCTTTTTGTGAAGCCACACTGGTCTTGTTTGCTGTCTTCCACCATCACCCCTTTTCTTTTTTGCTGGAAGTGTTTGTAGTTCTGCCTTTAGCATTTCTTTTTTTAAGAAACTCCCATCCATTTGGACTCCTTTTTCTTTAGGATCTCTTGCCATGGGACCTTACTTAGCATTGTTTTGAGTTTATTAAAATTGGCTTTCCTAAAATCCAGCATAAATGT